>OX183137.1:26177907-27545823 GCA_945261195.1 Cryptosula pallasiana | reverse complement strand
ATCTGACGTAACATCATTCCCTAAGAGCTTTAATGTTAGAAAAGATTCAGTTCGAAAACTATTTAGCTGCTCTATCAAGTCTTTCTGTATGAATTTACAATTGTTTGAGATAATTCGCACTCTCTCTTCAATTTTCTTATTGCATATGTTTTGTAGAAGTATCAAGTCCTCTTGAGTCAAAGATTTAGGCTGAGTTTCTGATTCTGTGTTGTTAACTATTTCCATTTTTTGTCATTGAATCTGAAAAAAAACAAAAAAAACAGATGATTAATTTTGTTCAGTTGTTTTAGTATAATAAATAATATATGAGTAAAAACTGTAATTTATTAAGTTTTTACCTTGATGCTCTTCTAATAGCTGTAGTAGATGTTGCTTCTCTGATAGCTGTTGTAGAACTGGATGCTTTCTGTGTGAAAACTATGACTCTTATATAGCTAAAGTTGTACTGATTAAACCCTATGAACACCATCTCGTGTCAATCTCTATGAATCAACATTTGTTCACGCGAAGGAAAGTCAATGCTTTCGCGGGAATAAATGAATTATTTTCACGCGAATACAAACCAATGCTTTCGCGGGAATAAATAAACTATTTTCACGCGAATGGAAACCGTTGCTTTCGCGGGAATAAATAATTTATTTTCACACGAATAGAAACCAATGCTTTCGCGGGAATAAAGAATTTATTTTCACGCGAATAGAAACCAATTCTTTCGCGGGAATAAATAATTTATTTTCACGCGAATAGAAACCAATGCTTTCGCGGGAATAAATGATTTAATTTCCCGCGAATGGAAACCGTTGCTTTCGCGGGAATAAATAATTTATTTTCACGCGAATAGAAACCAATGCTTTCGCGGGAATAAATGATCTTATTTCCCGCGGATGAAAGTCAATGTTGTCGCGGGAATAAATACTTTATTTTCACGCGAATGGAAACCGTTGCTTTCGCGTGAAAATAAAATATTTATTCCCGCGAAAGCAACGTTGCCTTCGCGTGAAAATAAAATATTTATTCCCGCGAAAGCATTGGTTTCTATTCGCGTGAAAATAAATTATTTATTCCCGCGAAAGCAACGGTTTGTATTCGCGTGAAAATAAAGTATTTATTCCCGCGAAAGCAACGGTTTCCATTCGCGTGAAAACAAAGTATTTATTCCCGCGACAACATTGACTTTCATCCGCGGGAAATAAAATCATTTATTCCCGCGAAAACATTGGTTTCTATTCGCGTGAAAATAAAATATTTATTCCCGCGAAAGCAACGGTTTCCATTCGCGGGAAATTAAATCATTTATTCCCGCGAAGGCAACAGTTTGCATTCGTGTGAAAATAAAGTATTTATTCCCGCGAAAGAATTGGTTTCTATTCGCGTGAAAATAAATTATTTATTCCCGCGAAAGCATTGGTTTCCATTCGCGTGAAAATAACTTATTTATTCCCGCGAAAGCATTGGTTTGTATTCGCGTGAAAATTATTTATTTATTCCCGCGAAAGCATTGACCTTCCTTCGCGTGAACAAATGTTGATTCATAGAGATTGACACGAGATGGTGTTCATAGGGTTTAATCAGTACAACTTTAGCTATATAAGAACCATAGTTTTCACACAGAAAGCATCCAGTTCTACAGCGACTAACAGAGGAGCAACATCTACTACAGCTATTAGGAGAGCAACAAGGTAAGAAGCACTAAAATAATTATTTGTTTTTAATTAATTGAAACATCTAGGTTTTTGAATCTTAGTTTTTAAAAACAATCTTTTAATAAAACAATAGTTTCAGTATATTTACATCATTAAACTAAGTTCTTTTACTTTTTGCAGGTATGATGACATCACACTCCAAAGCACTTCCTAAGCTCCATATTGAACCAATCACAGCTACCAACAACACTAACGCTATTTCCACTACAACCATCATTTCCACCACCAACGGCATTCACATTGATGATAGAAGATCCAATCCTAACACCTTTAATGATACATCTTCTCGCTCAAACACCAATGCTCATGCTGATATAGCAATGAATCATCATGTAGTTTCAGCTGACTCTCCTTTGAGTCCCACACCGGACTACACATATCTGCATGAGAACAGTGAAGGCAAACGAACGGAGGATATCAAAAAACCGATAGTGACATTATCTCAAGCTTCAATTTCCTTTTTATTCAGCAACTGCAAGAATAATACCGCAAACAAACTTAGAGAGTTTGAATTGCTCGAGATGGCTGGAATAATGACAGGAGCTATGCAGAAAGGAATGTTGGAAATCGGAAATTTTGTGAGTTTGTTGGATTTACCAATTCCTACGATATTGGAGGTTTTCGATGTTAATTACGTTGAAGATTATGGTATATTGGACTATGAATATGTTTTAAAAAACAATCATCGAATTCGAGTCAAATCACTGATTGACAAAGAACTTACGATGGAGCTACAGGAACTTGATCCCGGCTCTTCACAAATCGTAGTGTACATGGGAAAGCTAGAAGAAAATCAACCCGATCTACGTATTGTAGGAGATAATCATCATCATCAAGGGCTAAAACAACGAGTTATAGCCAAAATCTTGAGAAAAAAATCATTGAAACAGTTGCAAGCATACTTTGATATCGTCACTTTCGATAATATTCCTGTCAACACTCTTCTGACATTCACTAGACTTTCAGTTTGGAAAAATTTGAAGTCGAAGCAGCGAAAACGAAAACAAGATACATCGCCTTTACGTATCACTCACACTGTCACTTACAGATACATGATGAATGACGGATCTTTGATGACTGGGAAGATTGTTGTCCCTCCTGAGAACGTTTTGAAGATCAAAAATCATGAATGCGGTATGATCCACTATAAAAGTACGATGACAACTGAAAGCGGCACAAAGAAACACATTCTCACGATTCTGAGTGTTGAAGAAGCTTTGATGCTTCTATCTACTTCAAGTGAAAAAAAAGGAAGAGCTTTCAGACTTTCTCTATTTGACGATGCTGAGCTGATGAAAAGTTATGATGATGATGTTGCCGCTGATGATGCTGCTGATGATGATGATGATGATGATGATGATGATGATGATGATGACAATGATGCTTATACTGATGAAGAAGATGATAATATGACTGATGATGACTCTGAGAACAAAAAATTTGAGGAAAAAGATGAAGTTGTCGACAATGATAGTGAGAAAAGCAATGAAGATGACAAACACATTTCAAGCGAAGCTAGCAGGATTTCAATATCGGAAATTTAATTAAGGTATGTTAATCTTCACTAGTAATAAGTAACTACTAATAGCCGTATTTTTCACCATAGTATAATGTAGTTGTTATAACGACATCTATGTATGCTTTTAGATAGAATACGTGTACAAGTGAATGACCGACGACTCGCCAAAATCTATCAGCAACAACTCATAAACATTAAATTACATGTTATTTGTATTGTGCAATAATTTGTATATATTTAGTGTAATAAAGTATTTTATCCATATTTAACATTGGTAATTTAGCCAATTTGTAAAACTTTCGGGGTTACAACTCTAAAATGTTACAAAATTTCAATGTTCCGACACAAAAATAAATATTTCAAGTTATCGTCTCATTTTTCAAAAATGTTAAGACAACTCCCATTTATAATTTCTAAACTTCGTTTTTGAAAAAATATGTAAAAGTTGTCGGCACATTGTGTCAAAATGGTAAGACAACTCCGCTTTTGCACAAAAATTGTGAAAATGTTTTATAATTTGTTTGAGAAACCAAAACAGTAGAAGACTTTTTACAACCACAAGCATTATACTTTAGGTTTTACAGTTTTGTGAATTGGGTGTTGATAGTTTGTCACGATATGACATAATAATTAAGTAATTACAGTCTTTTTCATAACAATGCTATAGATTCAGTAATACAGATGTGAAATTTACTGTTTCATCGCTTGGATGCAGTTTGAAGGTAGTTGATGTAATATTTATTTTGTAATATTATGCAAAGTAATACAGTAAGAATGAAGCGTATGGAGTTTTCAACCACAAAACAAACAAAAATAATACATTAGGTAAACTAATGACAGAACAATTCTACATGAAGTGTATACATATGAATAAAGTATTCATAAAAAACACAGACTATTGTCTGTATATATAATATATATATAGAGAGTATTTATAAAAAAACATCCTATTCACTATATATTTTGTGGTAAGAAATTATAAAATAGGGTAGTTGCATAAGACCTATTCCAGAGCCATGATAATAATAAAAAATATAGTGAAATAAAAATTTTAAAACTCACCTAAGAGTGCAGTTAATACAAGAATTTCTTCTTGAGAAAAATCTGAATTTTTTTGCATTTTCTGTCTAATAGACGCTAATTTCAATTTAACACAATCATTAAAACCCTTTTTTTTCAGTCCATCTTTTATATTCAAAATTAATTTCAGTGAAGTTATATCAATCTTTTGGCTTTGTTTTAAATCTACTTGAGTTTGTGGGTTAACTGTTGTATTAGATTCTAAAACACTGGTTTTTGGACTGCACTGTGAACTAGCAACAGAAATTAAGTCATTATTACTTTCTTCAGTTTCTGAAAAATCAGAATCTGAAGATATAAGCGCTCTCATTTTTTTACGTTGGGTTTTAAGTAAAAGCTTTTGATCTCCAGCAACCGGTTTTTTAGCTATTGCCAACCATTTACACCCTAATCCCTCAAAATCTAAATCGATGTTTCCAGAAAAATAACCTTCTATTGGATAGAGATATACTAACATAAAATTTTTGGGAAAAGTAATGTTCATAACTAACTCAGAATATTTTTTATTAATAAATAAAACAAAATTATCATAACTAGCAATATCAACAACAAAAAACATTTTAGTTTTCAAAATACAAGTATGTTGCTGGAGTTCTCTCAAAGTTGTATGTGATTTTCCGCATAAACAATAAAAAATAAACAAGTGAGCAAAAAAATGTCTTGAAAGAACTCGACCGGGCTCATGCATCTTCCCTAATTTAAACTTCTTACCACAAAATATACACGGAATACTGTCTTTTTTTTCTTTCAGTGCTTCGCTCAGAGTCTTTGTGCAATACGATATCAACAGCAACGAAAGCACTGAAAGAAAATATCTTGTGTTTTTGTTATCGATATCTACAAGCAAAATAAACAAATTCTCATTATATATATATATAGATAACTGTCTTGAGTATGGTATATGTATATAAAGATAACGCGTATCACTTACACTTGAAGCACTCCTTATCATCTTTTATCTCTCCATCTATAACACTGCTCCTTCTGTACTGCTCTAGCTGCAGGTTCTCTGCTTGAACTAAAATAGAAAATATGAATGTAATTATGTTAGTTTTTGAAAAAATTTATTAAAATTGAATGAGTATGTAGTAAATAATATTTTTATCATACTTACATTCAAATGTGTGACGATCATAGGAGAGAAATGTTTCATCTTTTCCTACATAACATGCGCTTGCAATGAATCGTGTAGATGTTTTCTCTACAAAAATAACGTAGTAAATGTAGAGTCGTTATTATTTTACCTACAGAAAAATTTACATTTTTCATAATACAGAAAAATACTTACTCATAGCAATGTGCGCGGTAGGCTTATTTTTTGGCTTCTCCGTTTCCTTAAAACATTCGTCCAACCATCTCATTGTTTCATCATCGGTAGAGCTTAATAAAGCAATAAAACAAGATTGTGATTAATTAAAAACTCTATATAATACAGTTGAATAATAAAGTTTCAATAATATACTTACATGGTACTGAAATCTATTTCGTCTATATTTATCTCTAATGCATCATTTGAGGATGTAGTCCTACAAGTAATATATATATATATATATACATTTGTATAAATTTATAAATGTAACTGCAACAAAATTGTAAAAGATAGTATAAATAACTTACTCATTTGCTGTAGGGATATTGCTAGCCATTGTTGTTTTGCAGATGTGTAGATGTTGCAGATGATGTAGTATAAATGAAAACTGATACTGTTTAAAAAAATAGTTTCTCTTATATACAAAACATTGAAGTCATTTATCAAGATTAATTTGTAGACTGATTTTCTGATTATTACTATGATAAATGATATTGTTTTTTAAAAAAGTGGAAGATGATTAGGAAGTTGGTTAAAAAAATAGGAAGATAGAGATTAAATAGTTTAATAAGCTTAACCACCACAAACACTCCTGTAAACTGTCTTTCCATCTAGCTAAAATTTTTGAATGTAGAGCGTTGGATAAACAAATTTTACAACCTCTTTTAAATATAACTAGCTAGGATGAAACTTACATTTCATTTGAATGACAACTCACATCCTTCAAACATATTTTTATAGCAACAATTTTCATATAGACACATCAACAGCAAAACAATGATGCGATGTAGTTCCATCTTTATATCATCAGACAGTAAATTAATATGTGAGAGCTTCAATTATAGTTTACACCATTAAGCGTGAGTTCGGAATGTAATAAAATACTTTACAGGTACTGATAGCATTTAATAACTAGTTCAATTGCAGTTTATTGATATACTCTACTATAACACACACTACCACAAACAATCATATAGATACATCATCAGCAAAACAATGATGTAGTGTAGCTCCATCTTTATATCAACAGACAGTAAATTAAAATGTGAGAGCTCCAATTATAGTTTACAACATTAAGTATGAGTTAGGAATGTAATAAACACTTCAAAGATATCTGATAGCATTTAAATATGCGTATGTAACATATAACTCTTGATTTATTAGACAAAACAGCTTCCTAAAAATAGAAAATATGCTATGTATGTTGAAATATTATTTGTATTTCACACAAAAAACAATGAGATATTTTAAAAAAAGTAACAGTCTAACTAATAAAACAAGTGGATAAAGTCATGCTTTGCTCATGTTTTTTTAGATGATAGCGGAGATACCTAGGATTAAAAGTAAAACCACAAATCCGTTTTGGTGGAAGGCTGTATCTATATTAACTAATATGTAATGAAACAATAAAAAACAGGAGATAGATGCAATCAAGTTCTCTTCCTTTTTAGGTTGAATTCGACCTATAATTCCATCATCTATGGATGTTTGTTGTTTTTGTTTTAAATAGAGCATGATAATGAATAGTGCTTAGGTGTAACTAATGACTTTTCTCGAGCGACACACTTGATATTAAAAAGATCAAAACATATAGGATTAACCGAGATGATGATTAATGTCTTTTCTGGAATGAGTTTATTAGTAAAATGACACTTGCGGGGCACTTGCGTGATATTATAATTAATTACTTTTTAAAAATGAACTGGTAACATTACGTCGACTGAAATAATACCTAAAACGTCTCGCATAAATTTTGATCTGACTGAAAATGGACTGAAAACCTTCAAGGTGCGTAAAAATTATCGTAACTCGCTATAGCGGATATTCTAAGAAATATTTATTTTCTCGTTGGTAACTTGACGTAAAATATTTTGTAACGGATGTCACACGATCTCAATCGATTTTTTTCAACTAAATACTTAGTTACTCGTAAACATTTGATACTCGCTTGATTTTTTTGATAACAGTAATATCCCAATTGTGTTTATCGTAAATATTTCAAAAACGGATATTGCGCGTTTCAGTTGGTTTTTCCTACTGAATAACCTAGTTACGCGTAAATATTTGAAATGCGTGTTTCAGTTGGTTTTTCCTACTAAATCGCTTAGTACTCGTAAACATTTGAAAATTGTTTGATTTTTTCGCTGATAAAACATGTTGCAAGTATCTTTTACCAAATATTACCGTGATTTTCAATCAGTTTTCCTTACTAGATTACTTAATTACTCACCAACATCCATAATTGTTTTTATTAATCATTGTTGCAAAGCAATGTTGTATTTAAATAATATTACTACGTTTCCAACCAATTTCCTTACTGAATTACTTAATTACTCGCCAGTATTTCATAATTTCTTTCACTAATAATTACAAATAATATTGTAAATAAATAATTTACCAGGAATATTTATGCTCAAGTCTCCTCTCTCTCTCTCTCTCTCTCTCTCTCTCTCTCTCTCTCTCTCTCTCTCTCTCTCTCTCTCTCTCTCTCTCTCTCTCTCTCTCTCTCCTCTAAACACTCTCTCTAGATATATACAAACACAGTTATTTTTATTGTACCTTGCTCATAATTTCTTTCACTAATAATTACAAATAATATTGTAAATAAATAATTTACCAGGAATATTTATGCTCAAGTCTCCTCTCTCTCTCTCTCCTCTAAACACTCTCTCTAGATATATACAAACACAGTTATTTTTATTGTATCTTGCACAAAAACACCCCCTAAAACTTGTTTTTAGGCTGAGCCTTATGGGTTATTTTAGGGGAGTATCAGTCCTGGGAGTAGATACTAAATTGACACAAATTTTTTTCATATGAATTTAAAACTTAACTAATGTAGTTTTTTTACCAAACATCAGTACATCAAAAACATTATTGTAAAGGTATATTATATAGGAAGATTTTCCATACTTATTATGTAATAAATGTATATAATCATATAATGATTCATTTTGATCAATATATTTATTCAATGTAGATATATCTCTTCTCTCCTCTCTCCTCTCTTTCTTCCTCTCTCCTCTCTCTCCCTCTCTCCTCTCTCTCTTTTTTTATCTCAAGATACCATATGTATGTATACATTGATTGTCATTACAAGTTGTATTGTTTTGTATTACTTAGTATTTACTGACTCTAGCTATATTATATAGGAAGATTTTCCCTATTTATTATGTAATCAATGTATATAATCATAAAATGTTTCATTTTTGATCAATATAGTTATTCAATGTAGATAAAACTCCTCTCTCCTTTCTCTCTCCTCTCTCCTCTCTGTCTTCTCTCTCCTCTCTCTCTCAAGATACCATATGAGTTCAAATTATGTGAAAAAGTATCAAAACTTAAATGCCATACATTCAAAATCTAGCTGCCATATGAGTTCAAATCAAGTAAAAAAATAATCAAAACTCAAATACCGCTTAAATGCCACTCAAACACCACTCAAGTACCCCTCAAATGAAATACAATATAAACTCGGCGAATTCATCCAACGCCGTAACCCATTGCATAACCCCCAAGACCAGAACCACAAAAAAACACTTGGTAGGGAGATCTGCTCATATATTACTACTGGTATGTGTAAGTATTCAAAACAGGTGGCATAAATGACAGAATTTGGTTAACATTGATATAATATTTTTTATAAAAGACACAAACACGTAAATATAATATTGTAGTGGATTTTGGGGGGGCCGACCAAACGTCCACCAACAACGCCTCACTCTAGAGGTCAACTTCCAACAGAGGAGTATGCCAACTCCACAACTGTTCCCGGAGCCCACGGCTCAAACGTACAACTCAATGACTTGTTGAGTAAACCATACTTTATTACACAGCGTAACCAGCAATGTATAATAAGGGTAAATGTATCATGCTACTTGGCTTAAGCACAGGTAGAATCCCAATACAATACAATGAATCAAGTGAAGTGTTCTGCCTTTTATAGGCAGAACATGATTAAAACATATGCCCAAACAAGGGGCAACAAATCAGCAATGGCAGGAAGTGTTTACACTAATCAGATCATAAGATATAAATATACGATACAGTCATTGGTTAATATAGAGTTAAATGCGCAAGGCGCCCAGAAGTAGGGGGCGGAGCTTCTCAGTCAATCTTGCTTACTCATGGTGGTGCAATGAGTAGCTCTGGTTCCTGGTCCTTATGGCTTGTGGTCCTTGGCTTTGGTCTTGTTTGAGGACAGCTATGTTGCAAAGTCGGGCTCCTGCACCTTTGGTATCAATTTCGGTTCTCAGGCTATAGCAGTTCTTTTCTCACCGACCCGGTATAGGTATGGTAATGGCACTGCAGGGCCGGTAGTGCATGCTGCAGGGCAGGCAGGGTGTGCTGCAGGGCCGGTGGTACCTCTGCAGGGCAGGCAGTGAATGCTGCAGGGCAGGCAGTGAATGCTGCATGGCAGGCAGTGAATGCTGCAGGGCAGGCAGTGAATGCTGCAGGGCCGGTAGGGTTTCTACCGGCTGACTTGCTTATGTTCTGGCTGTGCCAGGCTCTATTTAGGCTTGCCTGACACTCAACAGTTGTCAGGGGGACCTTGCGCAGTGGTAGTAGTCACAAAATTCCACCACAATATGGTGAGTTGGTTGCATAGACCATTTACTAAAAAGTAATACAATATCAATGATCAGAAATGCACGAAACTAACCTGAACCCCAATCACAAGATCTCAATCATATGTCACAGAATACAACAATTACATTGAGACAATAAAATAATTTACTAAAATATATAGGTGTGTTATAGGTAAAAGTGTAATACAAAATATCTAACATAGGAGTAATAAAACTCAATGATAAGTCAGAGTATGACTTATACATAAAGTTAACTTCATATAGAATAATATAGTCAATGTAAAGTTGAGCTGATAGAGTTAGATGTGAGAACTAATAATAATTTAACATAAACAGAGTGCCTGGATCTACTGATGGACTCTGTATATTCGTACAATCATCTTCCTCTGATGTCTTCTTAAGTTGTATCTCAACATAACCTCTATTTCCTGGTACAACATTGAGTAGAGATCTATGGTATTCTCCTCCATCTCTCTCAACAAGCATCAGCTGTACAAAGTGTGGTTTGTTTGTAACATCACTACCTTCACATACTGGTGGATATCGTTTCAACATAAAGTGTGATGCTTTCTCTTCATCGACTACCTAAAATATAACATTATATATAACAATTGAATGTTTGGTAGTGACAATGTTAGTGGTAGTCATTTATATAGATATAGACTGAGTTCTTACCCTGGCAACTAGCTTGTTACCCACTCTAACTAGTCTCTCTGTGGCACTGAGTCCATCCCATTCATTTCCTTTTCTTACAAATCCTCGTCTGGTGATGAAAGTGACCAGGGAGTCGTAGTATGTCTCAGAACGAATGAGAAAGTCTGAGATTAAAAGGAACAACAGTTTAGTTTCACATGCAAGTATTCACATACACAGACAGCTGTTAGAGAGATCAAACAAACCACAAATACAATACCTATATCTGGATGAGAAACTTATAAACTATTTAATAACACTTACTGTCCCCATTTGCTTGTCTTGGAACAATTCGTAGACCACGTGCTCCTAAGATTCCTGGTACAACATTAAGGAATCCATTTCCTGTTTGACTGAACACAGTCAATAGTTGTTTCTGTGCAGGCTACAACATGAGTTACAACAAACAATATAACATACAATATATAACATTTGTATACAATGATATTCTGTAGATGTAGTATGATAACAAACAATAATACTTACTTTATCTATGAGTTGTTTGCTAGCTTCTGCATTGATCTCTGACATAGTTATCAGTTTATGTTGTACAGGTTCATTGGCAGCAGGGGCTGACTGTACCAGAGTGAGGGCAACTCCCGTCATAGCAACCAACATGAAAGTCAGCTAAAACATTGATTATCCTTTTTTGTATGTGTTATTTCAGAATAATGGTGAACTTCATATTGAAATAAAATTACCAAAAGCAATAGGAGTAATGCTCTGATGTTGATCAGCGTCCCTAAAGTAAAATCTAGCATTTTGTAGCTATATGGAACAAAACAATGTTCAAACTTTTCAAAATATATTTCACAATTAATTTAAAATGGCTCAACAAACTTTTCGGACTTCTTCCTAAATAAAATCTAATACTACTTTTGAACATTTCCAAAACCAAATAAATCTGAATACAAACACAAAATGATATACCTTACGAGAAGCCATTTAATATGTCTGTAGAGCTCAGAAATCTCTAAATAATTAATAGTTAGATAAAACTACTTGTAGTTAATCTTCAAGTAAAGTTGAGCTAATGATTTGTATTACAACCAAACCCTCTATTTATACCAATAGATCTAAGGAAGTATGAGCAATAGTATCTACTTAACATTCTCTCTTTGGTAAATTCCAAAACATTTTCCATTGAGTAATTCTACAACCAGAAAGAGTTTAGTAACATAAACTGTAAGACTTTTTATTGGGGAATAAACCTAGTTTTTATTCCTATATTCAACCAATCAGATACAAGCTCAAGACAGTAGCCCAAAGACATCAACCAATATGTTAACATAGTGACAAAGAAAACTATGTTGAAAGTCAGATATATCCTGTGGGAATGTTTAGAGTGAAAAATTTATATATAAGTTACTATCAAATATTAGTCACCTACATTGGCGTGTGATAAATAGCTGATATTTGGTACACAAACCATGTTTGTTGGGACATAAAGTCTCAAAACTGTTAACTAATTGCCCATATTTAATTTAGGTCACTTTTCTCAATGGACCCTGTTTGAATTACTGCTGTATTCATTGTTATGAAGTTCTCTAAAAAAACACTGAGCACTGAGTGCTTTCTGTGAAACTAATCTGATACAGACAAGTATGATGATAATATTAAATTATAATCTGTATTTGTGAGGTATAAACTAAACATATAAAATGTTCCATAAAGTAAAATAATTTTGCTTTTTAGGGCATCCTAATTATTTACTTTCATCAAGAAGAGAAGCTGTTAGTTTAAGTACACTTAGAGAAGCTTAGAGAGCAATGGCATCTAGTGTTACTCTTTCATATTAAGGAAACCAAATTGTTTAATTTTCAATCAAACAGATAATACCAAACTTTCATGTGAATGAATTAGATCAAACTCATCACATGGTAAACTCATCACAAGTGCATAAATGTTATAGAGCATTACTTCCTGGTCAAAGTTTGTATATTCACTAATCATACATGAGAGTGAAAGGTACCAATAGTTAGCTATCAATTGTATACACAAAGTATAAGTATTTGTGTATGATCTACTGAATAATCCTGTATACTGATGTCAAAGGTGAAAGTGTTGTGATTGGTTGATTTAAATAGCTCCATCACATGCAGTTACCTTTACTTGAGGACGATAACAACCAAGGAATGTTTTAAAAAAAAACGTAACAGACAGAGGAGATCAGACAAAGTCTGTATGCGTTAAACAGCAATGTTACTGCATTCTATTCACTGACAAAAGAAAGCAGATATAAATAGAGTAGAATATCTACATAGCTCCATCACAAGCCCGCACCCAATTGATAAACTACGGAAAAGAGGCAATACCAGTATGATTGTATCTAAACATTTACAGAACAGCATAATACTTTTTGATGACACATTTCTAAAGTTTGTCAAACTTTTGCCCACTCAAGAACAAGAATGTTCACATTAGTAAATATTACAAACAATCAGTGCAACAGATCATAATGTAGTAACCAATAGAAATCAGATCTATCTTTTACAACTTGTGTTTGATTACAACGTTGAGTTTATTGAGTTACAAAAGAAGAGAGATTTCAATAGAGTAGAGGTCTCTATATTGTATATTGATTAGCTTTGATTAAACTCAATCAATAGAATCAATACTTTCTATTCAGATTAAAACGGGGAATTCTCTAATATGTACAGTCTAGCTATACAAATATTGACGGGCTATTCCAAAAAGGAAACTCATATACTAAAATTACTACTGATGTCAGATGGATTTATGAGTTATAACTTACACATTAAATAATATGTCATTGAAGGAATGGATTCAGTTGGTAAAGTTTCCAAAAGAAATATCCAAGTTGAAAAATGCAAGTGACACACAACCAGATGTCTGTCTGTACATACTAAATAATACTTAGTTGTTAACTTAACAACAACAATACAACATGAGTAGTTGGTGCAGGTAACATGGGATGGTAAAGGTACAAGAGATGACCAACTTATCATGTATAAATTTATACAAATAATACCATTAATAAGTCAGTAAAAAAATATTTACTGAGTTACTATTTCAAACATCTCTAGCTTTCGGGAGAAGACAAAAATTAGTTCTTTTGAGACTCTGAAATCCTGAAAATCCTACATAGCATCTTATATTTTTGAAAAAGGAAAGACATGACAAAAAGGATGGTTCACTTGATGTATTTTGAATAGGGGAGTATGCTGGGTTTGGGTGGACTTACAATGGGGTAAGCAGGGGGAAGGGGGGGGGGGGTGTAAGGGGTGTATCAGAACAACTTGTTGCTGATGTTCTCTACAGTAGCAGTAATTATTACATAATAGAACATTGTTTCTTTATACTTTCCTCATGCGCTCATTGGCTATATGCATTTATGATGAAACAAAAAAACTATGACGAACATGCCATTTATTTTAGTAAAACGACATAAGTTCGTAGCTACAAGTTAGCCATACAGGAAACTCTCAGTTTTACGTCTGTCCAATCACAGCTCTGAACACAAAACAAGTATCCTTTAACAATTGATGCATTAGTTGCAGCTATTGCAGTGATGTGTCGTGTTTATAGATGTTTGGTGATGATTTCCTTTTGTATACTTTAACTTGTGGAAGCAAAATTTGGCTAGGAGATTGAGTAGAAAACTACCCATTGTCACCCGCACTAACTACTCATATTGTATTGCTGTTGTTAAGTTAACAACTAATTACTATTTAGTATGTACAGACAGACATCTCGTTGTGTGTCACCGACATTTGTCAACTTGGACATTGGTTTTGGAAACTTGATTAACAAAAACAAAAATCTTAAGTCACCCGTCAGTTCATGAATAAGATATCACTCATTAATTCCTTTCACAAAAATAATAATTTTTACATGTAAATTTACTTTAAGAAATTTATAATTCAATATTACTGTAGATAGATTGTACATGATTGAGAAATCCCCACCTCTCTCTGACATCTGACTAATTGAAACTATTGTTGGAGTTTAATCAATTGTGATCTATATAAAATACAGAGACTTGTACTGTATTGAAATCTGCTTTCTTTTGTCAGTGAATAGAATGCAATAACATTGTTGTTTAATGCATAAAGACTTTGTCTGATCTCCTCTGTCTGTTACATTCAGATCTACCACACGCTTTGGTTGTGATATTTCATTATCTTCCTCAACTGAAGGTAACTGCTCGTGATGACGTTATTCAAACCAACCAATCACAATGCAGTCTCCACACTTTGACCTTTGACATCAGTATACAGGATTACTCAGTAGATCATACACAAATACTTATACTTTGTATACACAATTGATAGCTAACTATTGGTACCTCTTGTATGGTTAGTGAATATACAAACTTTGACCAGGAAATAACACTTTATAATATTGTGTGCGCCTTTCTTGAGTTAACCATGTGATGAGTTTAATCTACTTTTTTTGCATGAAAATTTGGTATTATGTATTTGATTAAAAATTAAACAATTTGGTTTCCTTAAATGTGAAAAAATAACTACTAGATGCCATTGCTCTCTAAGCTTCTCCAAGTGTATTTAAACTAACATCTTCTTTTCTTGATGAAAGTAGCTAATTAGGATGTTTTAAAAAGCAAACCCATTTTTATTTTATGAAAGGTATAATTTTTAGTTTATACCTCACAAATACATGTTACGATTTAATATTCTTATCATTATTGTCTGTATCAACTTAGTTTCACAGAAAAAACTCAGTGTTCAGTTTTCTTCTTAGAGAACTTCATAACAATGAATACAGCGGTAATTACAAACAGGACCCATTGAAAAAACTGACACAAAAATTGAATATAGACAATTAGTTATTAATTTTTTGACTTTTTGTCCCAACAATCTTGGTTTGTGTACCAAATATCAGCTATTTACCACATGCCAATGTAGGTGACTAATATTTGATAGTAACTTATATATGAATTTTTCACTCTAAACATTCCCACTGGATACACCTGACGTTCAACATAGTTTTCTTTGTCACTATGTTAACATATTGGTTGATGCTTTTGTGTTATTGTTTTGAGCTTGTACCTGACTGGTTGAGTATATTGATAGCTCCACACATTATTTCCCTGTTAAAATGTTTGACTTTTTTAAGCTAAACTCCTTCTGATTGTAGAATTACTCAATGGAAAATGTATTGGAATTTCCCAGAGAGAGAATGTTAAGTAGATGCTATTGCTCATACTTCCTTACATCTATTGATATAAATAGAGGGTTTGGTTGTAATACAAATCATTAGCTCAACTTTACTTGAAGATTAACTACTAGTAGTTCTATTTAAGTATTAATTATTTAGAGATTTCTGAACTCTACAGACATATAAAATGGTTTTTCGTAAGGTATATCATTTTGTGTTTGTATTCAGATTTATTTGGTTTTTGAAATATTAAAAGTTATTATTAGACTTCCTTTGGGAAGAAGTGCAGAGAATTTGTTGGGCCATTTTCACATTTGATTAGTTATTTTAGAGAAATTAATGCTAGGATATGGTTTGAAAAAATTGAACATCTTTCCCTTCCATTTAGCTACAAAATGCTAGATTTTACTTGATGAACACTGATCAACATCAAAACATTACTCCTATTGTGTTTGGTAATTTTTTTTCAATATGACGTTCAACATTATTTTGAATAAACACATACAAACTAGATACTCAATGTTTTAGCTGACTTTTATGATGGTTGCTATGATGGGAGTTGCCCTCACTCTGGTACAATCAGCCCCTGCTGCCAATGAACCTGTACAACAAAAACTGATAACTATGTCAGAGATCAATGCAGAAGCTAACAAACAACTCATAGATAAAGTAAGTATTATTGTTTGTTATCATACTACATCTACAGAATATCATTGTATACAAATGTTATATATTGTATGTTATATTGTTTGTTGTAACTCATGTTGTAGCCTGCACAGAAACAACTATTGACTGTGTTCAGTCAAACAGGAAATGGATTCATTAATGTTGTACCAGGATCCACAGGAGCACGTGGTCTACAAGTTATTCCAAGACAAGCAAATGGAGACAGTGAGTCTTATTAAATAGTTTATGAGTTTCTCATACAGATATAGGTAGTACTTAGGGTTTGTTTGATCTCTCCAACAGCTGTTTGTACCTGTGAACAACTTTATCTGAAACTCAACTGGTATCATTGTGTATTTCAGATTTTCTCATTCGCTCTGAGACATACTACGACTCTCTTGTCACCTTCATCACCAGACGAGGGTTTGTAAGGACAGGAAATGAATGGGATGGATTCAGTGCCACAGAGAGACTGGTTAGAGTGGGTAACAAGCTAGTTGCCAGGGTAAGAACTCAGTCTATATCTATATAAATGACTACCATTAACATTGTCACTACCAGACATTCACTTGTTATATATAATGTTGTATTTTAGGTAGTCGATGAAGAGAAAGCATCACACTTTATGTTGAAACGATATCCACCAGTATGTGAAGGTAGTGATGTTACAAACAAACCACACTTTGTACAACTGATGCTTGTTGAGAGAGATGCAGGAGAATACCATAGATCTCTACTCAATGTTGTACCAGGAAATAGAGGGTATGTTGAGATACAACTTACGAAGACATCAGAGGAAGATGATTGTAAGAATATACAGAGTCCATCAGTAGATCCAGGCACTCTGTTTATGCTAAATTATTATTAGTTCTCACATCTAGCTCTATCAGCTCAACTTTACATTGACTATATTATTTTATATAAAGTTAACTCTATGTATAAGTCATACTCTGACTTATCATTGAGTTTTATTACTTCTTTAATAGATATTTTGTATTACACTTTTACCTATAACACACTTATGTATGTTAGTATATTATTTTATTGTCTCAATGTATATGTTGTATTCTGTGACATATCATTGAGATCTTGCGTTTGAGGTGTAAGTTAGTTTCATAATTTTGATCATTGATAGTGTTTTACTATTCAGTGAATGCCCTATGCAGCCAACTCACCATATTATATTAACGTGTTTGTGTGTTTTATGAAAAATAAAATATCAATATAAACCAAACTCTGTCCTTCATGCTACCTGTTTTGAATACTTCACACATCCCAACCCACAGTAAAAAAAAGATTGAGATTCTTATCAAAAGAACTAATTGTACATACAAAACATCAAGTTATATGTCAAATAAATAGGAAGTGTCATTCAATTATGTAGAATGAGCCAACCATTACATCGATACAATATATGTTATTTACCTTACCGACAATAATTAAACTCCTACAAATTGTTGTATTAAACACTTTCTTTGAAACTTGAACAGCTGAGAAATATTTTCATAAATAAAAAGATAATTGTCTTTATTCAAACTTAATTGGATAGAAATTACTACACCGTGTGAATAAACAAACTATATATACAGACACATCAGTGGACTGACTTCACAAACCACTGAATTGGTCAGTTTTTGGAAAAACCCCGCTAACAAAGCACTGACTAGTTGATAAAAAACAGTTGAAAAGATACATTAAATTTTTTCACTGGCTTGATTTCAGTTTCCTTGCAAGCATTAAACATATTTCCAACTGGAAACCTGTAAATGATTTCATTGTGTCCTTCAACTAAACACAACTTGACTGAGGGGTAAAAAATACTAGATCAGTTGGAAGTGATATAGGTATCTTCTCTGGTTAGTGTACTGTAGTGGATTTTGGTATCCTACTACTTTCCACTAAACAACTGTGGCAGGTAAATCTCTTGTTTTCTCGCTAGCAATACAGACAGCCTCCAAAGGCCTTACTACCATTGTGTAACCTATACCCAGTGGTGAAACTGAGCCAGTATGGCACCAATAATACTGCAAAGGTGTAATTTCAACTTCTCAACTAAGATGAGCCCTCAGCTCAAAGATATGTAATGGTTTTGCATAGGCCCGACCATTGAAGAAGAAGGGACTTCCCAGTGGTTAGTACTCGGACCACACTGGAGACAGCCAATAGTAGAGAAGGCATTTTAAGCTGCTGTTCTGGTGATAAATGAACAATGTTTCGTATTCTTGAAATCAATGCACGGGCTAACTTTTACCAGTTATTGTAGTGAAATTTCAGCTGTTCATTAGCGTATCTGGGTGTGTAATTTTCTATAAATACAGCTCTATTGCACGCATGTATCATAACTGTTTGGATGTTTGTGAACTGAGGTTGATGAGCATTCACTTTGCTGTACCAATTGCGAAATCAGTAGTTTATAGGCAAACACAATTACGATATCTTTACTACTAACCTTATTGTTCTGGCATGTTGCCAATATGATCAGTACTGATAGAATCTGATTCAGATTTTAGCTCGGTACTGACTACAAGTACCGTTGGCTGTTTGCAGAATAGCGAGCGCTTTCTGAATACATTGCTCTAGTAACGCTTAGAAAAAGTAGGCAGCGCAAATCCTTTATATTGGTGGTAGCCGTGGGGTTGTATGGAGCATCACAGCATCTGCCACTCCTCCAGTGGTACAGAACCCTCACCAGCGGTCCAAGCTGCACTCACTCTGCGGAAGCTTTCATCTCAGTGTTGGGGGTGCAGCCAGCTTTGTTTTTGCTCACGATTGCGACATGAGATTCAGCAAATCAGCTGTAGTGATATATGGTAACGAGTTGCGTAGCATAGAAAAGCATGGCAGATTGTCGGTATACAACATTCAGGTCCTCCATGATACCTGTCTACCCCTGTGTATCGAGTCCACTATTTTGTGTAGGGTTACCACACAGTTACTTACCCCTTAGGTTAGTAGAGCCTGAACCTGGAAATCCCCCCCCCCCACATAGCAGCTAGTCTGGACAAGCCTGACCATAGGGAGCACATACTGGTTAGGTGCATGAACCCAACTGCCCAGCATTCAGAGCTTATGGCAGAAGCACCATTGGCCACTACATGGGAGTGAGCCTTAGAAAGGTCGAACAAACTGAGCTAGCTGCAAACCATCACACCCACTCCCCCCACCCCCGAAACATAATCCTTACTTTCCTGTTCCCTTACGTGTATTTGTGTTCTACTCCGTGGCCCTCCAACACTGTCAAAATCGACAGCAGGCTCAACAAGTAGCCACATTACTATGCCAGTATGCTGTGGTGTTTAGTACTGCAAACCATAACATCAGACAGGCTGCTCTGATTACCCCCAGTATTTCACTCCTGCCTAGTACCACAGACCTATTAGCGACTTTCCATGACGCGACGCCCTAGAGCTACGTTGTAGCGCCACGGGTTTTCCCCTCTTGGAAATGGGTATATCGCTACTGCAGTCGTGACGATGTGGCGCTATTGAAAGTCGCTACTAAGTAGCGACTTATAATAGCGCCAGACCACTGAAGCGTTATGGACAAAAGGATTGCTGTAGCACTACTGGTTTGCACATGGGTGTATTGAATTTCCAGCATCACAGGGGTCAAAATGATTTAATAGTTTTGACAGAAATTTCAGTGATATGAGACAGTTGCCTTTCAAGATCACTTATATTAATTATAAATGATGCAGAATAAGTGATCACAAAAATATTTATGTCTCTTATTTTATATTATTTTTTTTTCCTTATTTTAGAATTGGATAATAATAAAAATTGAATAATAATAAATAATCAATTGGCCGTGGTTAAATAATAATAAAAATAAATAATTATTTTAAATTTAATAAATAAATTACACATTAACCAAGCACTGCTCCTTCAAAAACTTTGCTGTGGAGTATGTAGTTTTAGATGAAACAAACACAAGAGAAGCATTTGAAACTAATTGTTGGTTGAAACAATTTTCCTTCATACAGTAGTTTCACTCACTGACTCATTAGCTCAAAGGCGCGGTTGACTCGCTAATTAGGGTTCAAAACTTTTGGGCCTACTGTATTGCTGGCTTATGGAAAAGCTTGATGGTTTATTGCTATTGAGAAGCACTGAGCCATGAAACCATAACGTAGCCCTATAAGGAAAGCTAGTATATGTTTACAGAAAGAAGAAGCGAAAGCGCTGGGAGAGCAACTATAATAGCATCGATCCATAGAGCCACCGTCATAGGTGTGGAGCTCCACTGTAGTTCCAGTGAAAAGGAAAGATGATGCTTTGAGGTTCAGTATACAAAGAGATTACAAAAGTAAATTACAAAGAGTTGAATGCTGTCACTCATCAAAATGCCAACCCCCTCCCCTGCAGCAATGAGAATCCTCATGCCCTGTTAGGTGGCAAAGTCTTTAGCACCCTAGACTTGGTCAGCAGATACTAGCAAGTCCCCTTTGCTAAAAATTCAGCGAGGGCTCTGCTTCTGCCATCCCTTCCTGTCTTTGGAAGTAGAAGGTCTTCTCCTTTAGCTTCATTTCAGCCCCAGCCACCTTTCAGTGCCTGATGAAAAAGTTTTTATTTGGCCTTACCGCTTTCCGCTGCCAGGCTGAAGTTTTTAGCTGTTGCAGCACACCGGTTTGAAGCTCAAACCAAGCAAATCTGATGGACTCAAACGTCAAGATATGTTCTTGGGTCACATAGCGAGCGGTCAAGGAGTGCCCACTGACACGGAGGAGGTAGCTGCCATTGCCAACTGGCAAACCTTTACTGAGTTGAAAGGTCTTCAACACTTTTTTGGTCCTGTCGGGCATTACAGTCAGTACATACCCGACTTTTCTACTGTGGCATGGCCCTTGTCCCAGCTTATGAGTAACTATGTCTCATGGGAATGGTCCTAAGACCAAGAGTCTGCTTTCTGGCACCTGAAACCAGCCTATCCTAGATTACCCCTACCCCAAGACATGGTAAACTCACCACATGGTAAACTCACCACATGGTAAACTCACCACATGGTAAAATCACCACAGGTAAAAGGTTAGTTTGCTGTTTTAAGACATCCTAATTATTTACTTTCATCAAGAAGAGAAGCTGTCTGTTTAAATTATACTTAGAGAAGCTTAAAGAGCAGTGGCATCTAGTAATTACTTTTTTCATATTTAGGAAACCAAATTGTTTAATTTTCAATCAACTATATAATATTAAGTTTTCATGGGAAAGAAATACCTTAAACTCATCAAATGGTTAACTCAAGAAATGTGCACACAATATTATAGAATATTATTTCCTGGTCAAAGTTTGAATATTCACTAATCATACATGAGAATGAAAGGTACCAATAGTTGGCTATCAAGTGTATACACAAAGTATAAGTATTTGTGTATGATCTACTGAATAATCCTGTGTAGTGATGTCAAGGGTGTAAAGTGTGGAGACTGCAATGTGGTGCTAGTTTCAGGTGCCAGAAAGCAGACTCTTGGTCCTAAGACCATTCCCAGGAGACATAGTTACTCATAAGCTGGGACAAGGGCCATGCCACAGTAGAAAAGTCGGGTATGTGCTGCCTGTAATGCCCGGCAGTAACCAAAAAGTGTTGAAGACTTTTCAACACAGTAAAGGTTTGCCAGTTGGCAATGGCAGCTACCTCCTCCGGGTCAGTGGGCACTCCTTGACTGCTCGCTATGTGACCCAAGAACATATCTTGAAGTTTGAGCCCTTCAAATTTGCTTGGTTTGAGCTTCAAACCGATGTGCTGCAACAGCTAAAAACTTTAGCCTGGCAGCAGAAAGCGGTAAGGCCAAATAAAAACTTTTCCATCAGGCACTGGAAGGTGGCTGGGGCTGAAATGAAGCCAAAGGAGAAGACCTTCTACTTCCAAAGACAGGAAGGGATGGCAGAAGCAGAGCCTTTGCTGAATTTTCAGCAAAGGGGACTTGCTAGTATCTACTGACCAAGCCTAGGGTGCTAAAGACTTGCCATCTGACAGGGCATGAGCATTCTCATTGCTGCAGGAAACGGAGTAAGCATCTCGATGAGTGACAGCATTCAACTCTTTGTAATCTATACTGAACCTCAAAGCATCATCTTTCCTTTTCACTAGAACTACAGTGGAGCTCCACGCCTATGACGCTGTCTCTATGAATCGATGCTATTGAAGTTGCTCCCCCAGCATCTCCGCTTCTTCTTTCTGTGAACATAGGTATGGTACCAGGTAGAAGTGAAATACTGGGGGTAACTAGAGGAGTATGTCTGATGTTACGTTTTCCAGTACTAAATACCACAGCATACTGGCATAGTAATGTGGCTACTGGTTGTTGAGCCTCCTGTCGATTTTGATAGTGCGGGAGGGCTGATGAGTAGAGCACAATTACATATGTGGAAACAGGAAAGTAAGGATTAGGATTATGGGTGGGGAGTGGGTGTCGTGGTTTTGCAGCTAACTCAGTTTGGTTGACCTCTTTAGAGCTCACTCCCATGTAGTGGCCAATGGTACTTTTTTCCACAAGCTCCACATGCTTGACAGTCGGGTTCATGCACCTAACCAGTATGTGCTCCTTACGGTCAGGCTTGTCCAGACTAACTGCTATGTGGGGGAAGGGAGCTGGACTTCTGGGTCGGGGCTCAAATAATCCGAGGGGTAAGTAAATGTGTGGTAACCCTACACAAAATAGTGGACTTCATACCAGGGAGTAAACGGGTATCATGGGGACCTGAATGTTGTATACCGACAATCTGCCATGCTTGTTTGTGCTACTCAACTCTTTGCCATATGTCACTATGGCTGATTGGCTGAATCTCATGTTGCAATCGTGAGCAGCAACAAAGCTGGCCGCACCCCCAACACAGAGGCGGAGGCTTCTGCAGAGTGAGTGCAGTTTGGATTGTTGGTAAGGGTTGTGTACCACTGGAGGGGTGGCAGGTGCTGTGATGCTCCATACAATCCCACTGCTGCCACCAATATAAAAGACTTGCGCTGCTTAATGTTACTAAACGCTACTAGAGGAATGTCTTTTGAGAGCGCTGTCTATTCTGCACTTAGCCGAGGATACTTGTAGTCAGTAGCGAGGAAAAATCTGAATCAGATTCTATCAGTACTGATCATATTGGCAACATGTCAGACCAATACGATTAGCAGTAAAGATATCGTAGTTGTACTTGCCTATAAACTTTTGATTTCACAATTGGTACACCTAGGTAAATGCCCATCAACCTCGATTGCGAAACCATTACATAACTTTGAGCTGAGGGCTAATCTTAGTTGTGGAGTTGAAATAACACCTTTGCTGTATTATTGGTGCCATACTGGCTAAGTGTCACCCCTGGGTATAGGTTACACAATGGTAGTAAGGCCTTTGGAGGCTGTCCGTATTACTAAGGAAGAAATCAAGAGATTTACCTGGTAACAGTTGTTTAGTGGAAAGTAGTAGAATACCAAAATCCACTACAGTACACTAACTAGAGAGGTTACTTAGAAAACTGCCCACTGATATAGTATTCCTTCCCCCTCAATCAGGTTGTGTTTATTTGAAGGACTTAATTAAATCATTTACGAGTTTCCTGTCAGAAATATTGTAATGGACTTTAACAACACTCACATCTGGGCAAATACCTTACAACCATTCTGGAATCACTAACATAGCCATTGGTTGGCCAGAAGGGCTGCAACAATCAATACCGAAGTGACAGACCCTTCTTCAGAAGGTACCGACCCTGCATATGAGTCAGTACCGACCGTGCATGACTCATACCGGGTTGGCAGAAAGTGAATCATCCTAGACTGAAATCTGAAAAGTAGCCTAAGAATAGCAGGTGATCATATCCAAGAGTTATTCATCCTTACATCTGGAGAAAGCTGAGGAACAGAGCCTAGAAAGGCTATGTACCAGCAGCAGGAAATACAGATGCCTAGGATTGGCCACTTGACTTACAACTCCGCCTACCACTTCTGGGCGCCACATCTATTTAACCCTATATACTATACCTTATTCGCCTGTGTTTATATCTGCCTGTTCATTTGTTGCATTATGTATTACTCTTGTATTATTGGCTATTACCATGAATCACTTTCTGTGATCTGCCCATAAAAGGCGGACTTTTACCATGATAATCAGTTTGTATTTGGACCTGTACTTACTTGCATTCTTACGGAAGAATAAAAGCATATTTACTCTAAAGCACTGAGTTATGCGCCTGAGACGAGGGATCTTCACTAGTCGTGGAGTTGAGTATACTTCTTCACTTCAGATTTGGTGTATACCAGCCTGTTGTTGCCTCTAGGTGAAAGGCAGCTGGTGGCAGCATACCGCCGGTTGGCTACTGACTTCAGTTAGTGGTTTTAAGCCCCCAAAATCCACTACAATATGTTTAATGCTTGCAGTGAAACTGAAAAAAGGCGAGTGAAAAAAATTTAATGTGTCCTTTCAACCACTTTTTATCTACCAGTCAATGTTTTGTTAGCTAGGTTTTCCAAAAACTGATCAATCCAGTGGTTTGTGAAGTCAGTCAACTGATGTGTCGGTATATATAGTTTGTTTATTCACAAGGCTTAGCAATTTCTATCCATTCAAGTTTGGATAAAGACAATTATCTTTTTATTCATGAAAATATTTATCAACTGTTAAACTTTCAAAGAAAGTGTTTAATACAACAATTTGTAGGAGCTTAATTATCGTCGATACGGTACATAACATATATTGTACCAGTGTAATGGTTGGCTCATTCTATATAACGAAATGACACTTTTTGTTAACATGACATATAATTTGATGTTTGTGTGTACAATTAGTTTTTTTGGATAAAAAACTCAATCTTTTTCTTCATTGTGGGTTGGTATGTGTGAAGTATTCAAAACAGGTAGCATAAATGATAGATTTGGGTTTACATTGATATATTTATTTGTAGAACACACAAATACATAAATATTGTACGTGAATTGGTAGCATAAAGGCATTCACTAACAAGTGAAATAGTATCAATGATCAGAAATGCATGAAACTAGTTTAAACCTCAAACACGATGTCTCAATGATATGTCCCAGAAAACAACATATACATTGAGACAATAAAATAATATACTAGCATATATAAGTGTGTTTTAGGTAAAAGTGTAATACAAAACATTTAATATAGAAGTAATAAAACTCAATGATAAGTCAGAGTATGACTTATACATAAGGTTAACTTTATATAAAATAATATAGTCAATGCAAAGTTGAACTGATAGAGTTAGATGTGAGAACTAATAATAATTTAACATAAACAGAGTGCCTGGATCTACTGATGGATTCTGTATATTCGTACAATCATCCTCCTCTGATGTCTTCGTAAGTTGTATCTCAACATAACCTCTATTTCCTGGTACGACATTGAGTAGAGATCTATGATATTCTCCTCCATCTCTCTCAACAAGCATCAACTGTACAAAGTGTGGTTTTTTTGTAACATCACTACCTTCACATACTGGTGGATATCGTTTCAACATAAAGTGTGATGCTTTCTCTTCATCGACTACCTAAAATATAACATTATATATAACAAGTGAATATTTGGTAGTGACAATGTTAGTGGTAGTCATTTATATAGATATAGACTGAGTTCTTACCCTGGCAACTAGTTTGTTACCCACTCTAACCAGTCTCTCTGTGGCACTGAATCCATTCCATTCATTTCCTTTTCCTAAAATTCCTCGTCTGGTGATGAAAGTGACAAGAGAGTCGTAGTATGTCTCAGAACGAATGAGAAAGTCTGAGATTAAAAGGAATAACGGTTTAGTTTCAGATACGATTATTTACGCACGCAGACAGCTGTTAGAGAGATCAAACAAACCTCAAATACTACCTATATCTGGATGAGAAACTCATAAACTATTTAATAATACTCACTGTCTCCATTTGCTTGTCTTGGAACAATTCGTAGACCACGTGCTCCTGTGGTTCCTGGTACAACATTAAGGAATCCATTTCCTGTTTGACTGAACACAGTCAATAGTTGTTTCTGTGCAGGCTACAACATGAGTTACAACAAACAATATAACATACAATATATAACATTTGTATACAATGATATTCTGTAGGTGTAGTATGATAACAAACAATAGTACTTACTTTATCTATAAGTTGTTTGTTAGCTTCTGCATTGATCTCTGACATAGTTATCAGCTGTTGTTGTACAGGTTCATTGGCAGCGGGGGCTGATTGTACCAGAGTGAGAGCAGCTCCCATCATAGCAACCATCATAAAAGTCAGCTAAAACATTGATTATCTATTTTATATGTGTTATTTCAAAGTAATGGTGAACATTATTGAGAGAAAATTACCAAACGCAATGGAAGTAATGCTTTGATGTTGATCAGTGTCCCTCCAGTAAATTTTAGCATTTTGTAGCTAAATGAAAGGGAAAGATGTTCAAATGTTTCAAAATATATTCTAGGATTAATTTTTCTAAAATAGTTTATGAAATGTGAAAGTGGCTCAACAAACTCTCTGCACTTCTTCCCAAATAAAATCTAATAATAATTTTTAACATTTCAAAAACCAAATAAATCTGAATACAAACACAAAATGACATACCCTGTGAGAAGCCATTTTATATGTCTGTAAAGTTCAGAAATAGTTAGATAGAACTACTAGTAGTTAATCTTCAAGTAAAGTTGAGTTAATGATTTGTATTACAACCAAACCCTCTATTTATATCAATAGATGTAAGGAAGTATGAGCAATAACTTCAACTTAACATTTTCTCTTTGGGAAATTCCAATACATTTTCCATTGACTAGTTCTACAACCAGAAGGAGTTTAGCTTAAAAAAGTGAAACATTTTAGCAGGGAAATAATGTGTGGGGCTATCAATATACTCAACCAATCAGGTACAAGCTCAATACAATAGCACAAAAGTATCAACCAATATGTTAACATAGTGACAAAGAAAACTATGTTGAAAGTCAGGTATGTCCAGCGGGAATGTTTAGAGTGAAAAATTCATATATAAGTTACTATCAAATATTAGTCACCTACATTGGCATATGATAAATAGCTGATATTTGGTACAACAACCAAGTTTGTTGTGACAAAAAGTGTCAGAGTTATTAACTAAATGCCTATATTTAATTTCTGGCATTTCTTTTAATGGACCCTGTTTGTAATTAGTACAGTATTCATTGTTATGGAGTTCTCTGAAAAAAAAACACTGAGCACTGAGTTCTTTCTGTAAAACTATGATGATACCGATAATAATCATAATAATATTAAATTATAATGTGTATTGTGAGGTGTAAACTCAAGTTTTAAAAACTTTCGTAGGTAAAATGTTAGTTTGCTCTTTAGGACATCCTAGTTATTTACTTTCATCAAGAAGAGAAGCTGTTAGTTTAAATTACACTTAGAGAAGCTTAGAGAGCAATGGCATCTAGTAATTATTTTCTTCACATTAAGGATTCCAAATTGTTTAATTTTCAATCAACTATATAATATTAGATTTTTCTGTGAAAGAAACAAATTAAACTGATCACATCGTAAACTCAAGAAAGGTGCGCACAATATTATAAAGTGTTATTTCCTGGCAAAAGTTTGAATATTTACTAATCATACATGAGAGTGAAAGGTACCAAGAGTTAGCAATCAATTGTATATACAAAGTATAAGTATTTGTGTATGATCTACTGAGTAATCTTGTATACTGATGTCAAAGGTCAAAGTGTGGAGACTGCAATGTGATTGGTTGATTTAAATAGCTTCATCACAAGCAGTTACCTTCAGTTGAAGAAGATAAGGAAATATCACAACCAAAGTGTGTGATAGATCTGAATGTAACAGATAGAGGAGATCAGACAAAGTCATTATGCATTAAACAGCAATGTTACTGCATCTATTCACTGACAAAAGAAAGCAGATTTAAATAGCTTCATGACAAAAGAAAGCAGATATAAATTGAGTAGAATATCTACATAGCTCCATCACAAGCACACACAATTGATAAACTACAGAAAAGAGGCAATACCAGTATGATTGTATCTAAACATTTACAGAACAACATAATATTTTATGATGACACATTTCTAAAGTTTGTCAAACTTTTGCCCACTCAAGAACAAGAATGTTCACTTTAGTAAATATTACAAACAATCAGTGCAACAGATCATAATGTAGTAACCAATAGAAATCAGAGCTATCTTTTACAAGTTAAACTTGTGTTTGATTACAACGTTGAGTTTATTGAGTTACAAAAGAAGAGAGATTTCAATAGAGTAGAGGTCTCTATATTGTATATTGATTAGCTTTGATTAAACTCAATCAATAGTGTCAAAACTTTCTATTCAGATTAAAACGGGGAATTCTCTAATATGTACAGTCCAGCTATGCAAATATTGATGGGCTATTCCAAAAAGAAAGCTCATATACTAAAATTAATACTGAAATGTCAGATGGATTTATGAGTAATATTTTACACATTAAATAATGTGTCATTGAAGGAATGGATTCAGTTGGTAAAATTTCCAAAATAAATGTCCAAGTTGACAAATGCAAGTGACACACAACCAGATGTCTGTCTGTACATACTAAATAATAATTAGTTGTTAACTTAACAACAATACAACATGAGTAGTTGGTGCAGGTAACAAGAGATGACTAACTTATCATGTATAAGTTTATACAAATAATACCATTAATCAGTCAGTAAAGAAATATTTACTGAGTTATCATTTCAAACATCTCTAGCTTTCGGGAGGAGAAAAAAATTAGTTCTTTTGAGACTCTGAAATCCGGAAAATCCTACATAGCATCTTATATTTTTGAAAAAGGAAAGACATGACAAAAAGGATGGTTCACTTGATGTATTTTGAATAGGGGAGTATGCTGGGTTTGAGTGGACTTACAATGGGGTAAGCAGGGAGAGAGGAGGGGGGTGTAAGGGGTGTATCACAACAACTTGTTAAAAAGTTCCCTTCAGTAGCAGTAATTATTACATAATAGAACATTGTTTCTTTATACTTTCCTCGTACGCTCATTGGCTATATGCATTTATGAGAAAACAAGCAAACTATGACGAACATGCCATTTATTTTAGTAAAACGACATAAGTTTGTAGCTACAAGTTAGCCATACAGGAAACTCTCAGTTTTACATCTGTCCAATCACAGCTCTGAACACAAAGCAAGTATCCTTTAACAATTGATGCATTAGTTGCAGTTATTGCAGTGATGTGTCCTGTTTATAGATGTTTGGTGATGATTTCCTTTTGTATACTTTAACTTGTGGAAGCAAAATTTGACAAGGAGATTGAGTAGATAACTACCCATTGTCACCTGCACTAACTACTCAAGTTGTATTGTTGTTGTTAAGTTAACAACTAATTATTATTTAATATGTACAGACAGACATCTGGTTGTGTGTCACTTGCATTTGTCAACTTGGATATTTCTTTTGGAAACTTTATTAACAAAAACAAAAATCTTAAGCCATCCGTCAGTTTATGAATAAAATATCACTCATTAATTCCTTTCACGAAAGTAATATTTTTTACATGTAAATTTACTTTAAGAAATTTATAATTCAATATTACTGTAGATAGATTGTACATGATTGAGAAATCCCCACTTCTCACTGAATACTGACTAATTGACACTGTTGTTGGAGTTTAATCAATTGTGATCTATTTAAAATACAGAGACCTCTACTGTATTGAAGTTTGCTTTCTTTTGTCAGTGAATAGAATGCAGTAACATGGTGGTTTAATGCATAAAGACTTTGTCTGATCGCCTCTGTCTGTTACATTTAGATCTATCACACGCTTTGGTTGTGTTATTTCATTATCTTCCTCAACAGAAGGTAACTGCTTGTGATGAAGCTATTCAAATCAACCAATCACCATGCAGTCTCCACACTTTCACCTTTGACATCAGTATACAAGATTACTCAGTAGATCATACACAAATACTTATACTTTGTATATACAATTGATAGCTAACTATTGGTACTTTTCACTCTCATGTATGATTAGTGAATATTCAAACTTTGACCCGGAAATAATACTCTATAATATTGTGTGCACCTTTGTTGAGTTAACCATGTGATGAGTTTAATCTGTTTCTTTCACATGAAAGTTTGGTATTATCTGTTTGATTGAAAATTAAACAATTTGGTTTCCTTAATGTGAAAAAAGTAACTACTAGATGCCATTGCTCTCTAAGCTTCTCTAAGTGTAATTTAAACAAACAGCTTCTCTTCTTGATGAAAGTAAATAATTAGGATGTTTCAAAAAAGCAAACTCATTTTACTTTATGAAAGTTATTTTTGATTATACCTCACAACTATATGTTATAGTTTAATATTATCATCATTATTGTCTGTATCAGCTTACTTTCACAGAAAAAACTCAGTGCTCAGTGTTTTTTCAGAGAACTTCATAGCAATGAATGCAGCAGTAATTACAAACAGGAGCCATTGAAAAAATTGACAGAAATTAAATATAGGAGCAGGTTAACAATTTTGAGACGTTTTGTCACAACAAACATGGTTGGTGTACCAAATATCAGCTATTTACCACACGCAAATGTAGGTGACTAATATTTGATAGTAACTTATATATGAATTTTTCACTCTAAACATTCCCATAGTAAATACCTGACTTTCTACATAGTTTTCTTTGCCACCATGTTAACATATTGCTTGATACTTTTGTGCTATTGTTTTGAGCTTGTATCTGATTGGTTGAGTATATGGATAGCCCCACACATTATTTCCCTGTTAAATTGTTTGACTTTTTTAGCTAAACTCCTTCTGGTTGTAAAATTAGTCAATGGAAAATGTTTTGGAATTTCCCAAAGAGAGAATGTTAAGTAGATGATATTGCTCATACTTCCTTATATCTTTTGATATAAATAGAGGGTTTGGTTGTAATACAAATCATTAGCTCAACTTTACTTGAAGATTAACAACTAGTAGTTCTATTTAACTATTAATTATTCAGAGATTTCTGAACTCTACAGACATATAAAATGGCTTCTCATAAGGTAAGTCATTTTGTGTTTGTATTCAGGTTTATTTGGTTTTTGCAATATTAAAAATTATTATTAGGCTTCCTTTGGGAAGAAGTGCAGGAATTTGTTCGGCCATTCACACATTTGATTAGCTGTTTTAGAGAAATTAATGCTAGGATATGGTTTAAAAAAATTGAACATCTTTCCCTTCCATTTAGCTGCAAAATGCTAGATTTTACTTGATGGACACTGATCAACATCAAAACATTACTCCTATTGTGTTTGGTAATTTTCTCTCAATATGACGTTCAACATTATTTTGAAATAACACATACAAACTAGATACTCAATGTTTTAGCTGACTTTTATGATGGTTGCCATGATGGGAGTTGCCCTCACTCTGGTACAGTCAGCACCTGCTGCCAATGAACCTGTACAACATAAACTGGTAACTATGTCAGAGATCAATGCAGAAGCTAACAAACAACTCATAGATAAAGTAAGTATTATTGTTTGTTATCATACTACACCTACAGAATATCATTGTATACAAATGTTATATATTGTATGTTATATTGTTTGTTGTAACTCATGTTGTAGCCTGCACAGAAACAACTATTGACTGTGTTCAGTCAAACAGGAAATGGATTCCTTAATGTTGTACCAGGAACCACAGGAGCACGTGGTCTACGAGTTGTTCCAAGACAAGCAAATGGAGACAGTGAGTGTTATTAAATAGTTTATGAGTTTCCCATTCAGATAGGTAGTGTTTGCAGTTTGTTTGATCTCTTCAACAGCTGTTTGTATCTGTGAACAACTTTATCTGAAACTAAACTGGTATCATTTTGTATTTCAGACTTTCTCATTCGTTCTGAGACATACTACGACTCTCTTGTCACCTTCATCACCAGACGAGGGTTTGTAAGAACAGGAAATGAATGGAATGGATTCAGTGCCACAGAGAGACTGGTTAGACTGGGTAACAAGCTAGTTGCCAGGGTAAGAACTCAGTCTATGTCTATGTAAATGATTATCAATGACGTTATCACTACCAGATATTCACTTGTTATATATAATGTTGTATTTTAGGTAGTTAATGAACAGAAAGCATCACACTTTATGTTGAAACGATATCCACCAGTATGTGAAGGTAGTGATGTTACAAACAAACCACACTTTGTACAGCTGATGCTTGTTGAGAGAGATGGAGGAGAATACCATAGATCTCTACTCAATGTCATACCAGGAAATGGAGGTTATGTTGAGATACAACTTAAGAAGACATCAGAGGAAGATGATTGTAAGAATATACAGAGTCCATCAGTAGATCCAGGCACTCTGTTTATGTTAAATTATTATTAATTCTCACATCTAACTCTATCAGCTCAACTTTACATTGACTATATTATTTTATATAAAGTTAACTTTATGTATAAGTCATACTCTGACTTATCATTGAGTTTTATTACTTCTGTGTTAGATATTTTGTATTACACTTTTACCTATAACACACTTATATATGTTAGTATATTATTTTATTGTCTCAATGTATATGTTGTATTCTGTGACATATCATTGAGATCTTGTGATTGAGGTTCAAGTCAGTTTCATGCATTTCTGATCATTGATACTGTTTTACTATTTAGTGAATGCTCTATGCAACCAACTCACCATATTATATTTACCTGTTTGAGTGTTTTATGAAAAATAATACATCAATGTTAACCAAATTCTGTCATTTATGCCACCTGTTTTGAAAGTTCACACATCCCAATCCACAGTAAAAAAAAGATTGAGATTCTTATCAAAAGAACTAATTGTACACACAAACATCAAGTTATATGTCAAATAAATAGAAAGTGTCATTCCATTATATAGAATGAGCCATCCATTACACTGGTACAATAAACGTTATGTACCGTATCAACGATAATTAAACTCCTACAAATTGTTGTATTAAACCCTTTGTTTGAAAGTTTAACAGTTGTTAAATATTTTCATGAATAAACAGATAATTGTCTTTATCCAAATTTAATTGGATAGAAATTACTAAGCCGTGTGAATAAACAAACTATATATACAGACACATCAGTGGACTGACTTCACAAACCACTGGATTGGTTCGTTTTTGGAAAAACCTCGCTAACAAAACACTGACTAGTCGATAAAAAACAGTTGAAAGGATACATTAATTTTTTTCACTGGCTTGATTTCAGCTTCCTTGCGAGCATTAAACTTATTTCTAACTGGAAACCTGTAAATGATTTCATCAAGTCTTTCAACTAAACACAACTTGACTGAGGGGGAAGGAATACTAGATCAGTTGGCAGTGATTTAGGTATCCTCTCTGGTTAGTGTACTGTAGTGGATTTTGGTATCCTACTACTTTCCGCTAAACAACTGTTGCAGGTAAATCTCTTGTTTTCTCGCTTAGCAATACAGACAGCCTCCAAAGGCCTTACTACCATTGTGTAACCTATACCCAGTGGTGAAACTGAGCCAGTATGGCACCAATAATACTACAAAGGTGTAATTTCAACTCCACAACTAAGATGAGCCCACATTGAAGAAGAAGGGACTTCCCAGTGGTTAGTGCTCGGACCACATTGGAGACAGCCAAAAGTAGAGAAGTCTGTTTAAGCTGCTGTACTGGTGATAGATGAAAAATGTTTCGTATTCTTGAAATCAATGCGCCTGCTAACTTTTAAGCAATTATTGTAGTGGAATTTCAGCTGTTCATTAGCATATCTGGGAGTGAAATTTTCTATAAATACAGCTCTATTGCACGCATGTATCATAACTGTTTGGATGTTTGTGAATTGAGGTTGATGAGCATTTACTTCTGTGTACCAATTGCGAAATCAGTAGTTTATAGGCAAACACAATTACGATATCTTTACTACTAACCTTATTGTTCTGGCATGTTGCCAATATGATCAGTACTGATAGAATCTGATTCAGATTTTCGCTCGGTACTGACTACAAGTACCCTTGGCTGATTGCAGAATAGACAGCGCTTTCTAACGACATTACTCAAGTAACGCTTACTAAAAGTAAGCAGCGCAAACCCTTCATATTGGTGGCAGCGGTGGGGTTGTATGGAGCATCACAGCATCTGCCACTCCTCCAGTGGTACAGAACCCTCACCAGCGGTCCAAGCTGCACTCACTCTGCAGAAGTTTTCATCTCAGTGTTGGGGGTGCAGCCAGCTTTGTTATTGCTCACACTTGCAACGTGAGATTCAGCAAATCATCCATAGTGATATATGGTAACGAGTTGCATAGCAAAGACAAGCATGGCAGATTGTCGGTAAACAACATTCAGGTCCCCATGATAACCGTCTACCCCCTGGTATGGAGTCCACTATTTTTTGTAGGGTTACCACACAGTTACTTTTCCCTTAGGTTAGTAGAGCCTGGACCTGGAACTCCCCCCTCCCCCACATAGCAGCTAGCCTGGACAAGCCTGACCATAAGGAGCACATACTGGTTAGGTGCATGAACCCAGCTTCCCAGCATTCAGAGCTTATGGCAGAAAGCACCATTGGCCACTACATGGGAGTGAGCCTTAAAAAGGTTGAACAAACCGAGCTAGCTGCAAACCATCACACCCACTCCCCCCACCCCCGAAACATAATCCTTACTTTCCTGTTCCCTTACATGTATCTGTGCTCTACTCCGTAGCCCTCCAACACTGTCAAAATTGACAGGAGGCTCAACAAGTAGCCACATTACTATGCCAGTATGCTGTGGTGTTTAGTACTGCAAACCATAACATCAGACAGGCTGCTCTGATCACCCCCAGTATTTCACTCCTGCCTAGTACCACCGACCTATTAGTGAGTTTCCATGACGCGACGCCGTAGCGCTACGTCGTAGCGCCACGAGTTTTCCCCTCTTGGAAATGGGTATATCGCTACTGTAGTCGTGATGATGTGGCGCTATTGAAAGTCGCTACTAAGTAGCGACTTATAATATCACCAGACCACTGAAGCGTTATAGACAAAGGGATTGCCGTAGCACGACTGGTTTGCACATGTGTGTGTATTGAGTTTCCAGCATCACAGGGGTCAAAATAATTAAATAGTTTGGACAGAAATTTCAGTGATATGAGACAGTTGCCTTTCAAGACCACTTATATTAATTATAAATGATGCAGAATAAGTGATCACAAATATATTTATGTGTTTTATTTTATAGCATTTTTTTTCCCTATTTTAGAATTGGATAATAATAATAAAAATTAAATAATAATAAATAATAAAATGGCCGTGGTTAAGTAATAATGAAAATAAATAATTATTTTAAATTTAATAAATAAATTACACATTAACCAAGCACTGCTACTTCAAAATTTTTTCTGTGGAGTATGTAGTTTTAGATGAAACAAACACAAGAGAAGCATTTAAAACTAATTGTTGGTTGAAACAATTTTCCTTCATACAGTAGTTTCACTCATTGACTCATTAGTTCAAAGGCGCCATCGACTCGCTAATTAGGGTTCATGACTTTTGGGCCTACTGTATTGCTGGCTTATGGAAAAGCGTGATGGTTTATCGCTATTGAGAAGCACTGAGCCATGAAACCATAACGTAGCGCTATATGGAAAGCTAGTATATGTTTACAGAAAGAAGAAGCGGAGACACTGGGAGAGCAACTATAATGGCATCGATCCATAGAGCCAGCTCCATAGGTGTGGAGCTCCACTGCAGTTCTAGTGAAGAGGACAGACGATGCTTTGAGGTTCAGTATAGATTACAAAGAGTGGAATGCTGTCACTCATCAAGATGCCGACCCCCTCCCCTGCAGCAATGAGAATCCTTACACCCTGTCAGGTGGCAAAGTCTTTAGCATCCTAGACTTGGTCAGCAGATACTAGCAAGTCCCCTTTGCTGAAAATTCAGTGAGGGCTCTGCTTCTGCCATCCCTTCCAGTCTTTGGAAGTAGAAGGTCTTCTCCTTTGGCTTCATCTCAGCCCCAGCCACCTTCCAGTGCCTGATGGAAAATTTTTATTTGGCCTTACCGCTTTCCGCTGCCAGGCTAAAGTTTTTAGCTGTTACAGCACACCGGTTTGAAGCTCAAACAAAGCAAATTTGAAGGGCTCAAACTTCAATATATGTTCTTGGGTCACATAGCGAGCAGTCAAGGAGTGCCCACTGACTGGAGGAGGTAGCTGCTATTGCCAACTGGCAAACCTTTACTGAGTTGAAAGGTCTTCAACACTTTTTGGGTACTGTCAGGCATTACAGGCAGTACATACCCGACTTCTCTACTGTGGCATGGCCCTTGTCCCAGCTTATGAGTAACTATGTCTCCTGGAAATGGTCTTAAGACCAAGAGTCTGCTTTCTGGCACCTGAAACTTGCCATGACCCATACCCCTATCCTAGGTTACCCCTACCCCAAGCATGGTAAACTCACCACATGGTAAACTCACAACATGGTAAGCTCACCACATGGTAAACTCACCACAGGTAAAATGTTAGTTTGCTTTTTAAGACATCCGAATTATTTACTTTCATCAAGAAGAGAAGCTGTTAGTTTAAATACACTTAGAGAAGCTTAGAGAGCAATGGCATCTAGTAGTTACTTTTTCACATTAAGGAAACCAAATTGTTTAACTTTCAAGCAACTGTATAATATTAAATTTTGCTGTGAAAGAAATAGATTAAACTCATCACATGGTTGACTCAAGAAAGGTGCACATAATATCATAGAATACTATTTCCTGATCAAAGTTTGTATATTAACTAATCATACATGAGAGTGAAAAGTACCAATCGTTTGCTATCAATTGTATATACATACAAAGTATAAGTATTTGTGTATGACCTACTGAATAATCTTGTAGACTGATGTCTAAGGTCAAAGTGTGGAGACTGCATTGTGATTGGCTGATTTAAATAGCTTCATGACAAAAGAAAGCAGATAAAAATAAAGTAGAATATCTACATAGCTCCATCACAAGCATACACACAATTGATGAACTACGGAAAAGAGGCAATACCAGTACGATTGTATCTAAACATTTACAAAACAACGTAATATTTTCTGATGACACATTTCTAAAGTTTGTCAAACTTTTGCCCACTCAAGAACAAGGATGTTCACATTTGTAAATATTACAAACAATCAGTGCAACAGATCATAATGTTGTAGCCAATAGAAATCAGAGCTATCTTTTACAAGTTAAACTTGTGTTTGGTTACAACGTCGAGTTTATTGAGTTACAAAAGAAGAGAGATTTCAATAGAGTAGAGGTCTCTATATTGTATATTGATTAGCTTTGATTAAACTCAATCAAAAGAATCGATACTTTCTATTCAGATTAAAACGGGGAATTCTCTAATATGTACAGTCTAGCTATATAAATATTGACGGGATATTCCAAAAAGAAAACTCATATACTAAAATTATTACTGATGTCAGATGGATTTATGAGTTATAACTTACACATTAAATAATATGTCATTGAAGGAATGGATTCAGTTGGTAAAGTTTCCAATAGAAATATCCAAGTTGACAAATACAAGTGACACACAACCAGATGTCTGTCTGTACATACTAAATAATAATTAGTTGTTAACCTAACAACAACAATACAACATGAGTAACTAGTTAAGGGAGCTAGGGGTTATCTAACATGGTATAAGTTTATACAAATAACACCATTAATAAGTCAGTAAAGAATTATTTACTGAGTTATCTTTTCAAACATCTCTACCTTTAGGGAGGAGACAAAAATTGCTTATTTTGAGACTCTGAGATCCGGGAAATCCTAAACAACATCCATTATTTTGAAAAAACAAAGAGATGACAAAAGGGATAGTTTACTTGATGTATTTTGAATGGGGGAGTATGCTGGGTTTGAGTGGACTTACAATGAGGTAAGCAGGGGGAGGGGGAGGGGTGTAAGGGGTGTATCAGAACAACTTGTTACTGAAGTTCTCTACAGTAGCAGCAATTATTACATAATAGAACATTGTTTCTTTATACTTTCCTCATGCGCTCATTGGCTATATGCATTTATGATAAAAAAAACAAACTACGACTAACATGCCATTTATTTTAGTAAAACAACATAAGTTTGTAGCTACAAGTTAGCCATACAGGAAACTCTCAGTTTTATGTCTGTCCAATCACAGCTCTCAACACAAAACAAGTATCCTTTAACAATTGATGTATTAGTTGCAGCTATTGCAGTGATGTGTCGTGTTTATAGATGTTTGGTGATGATTTCCTTTTGTATACTTTAACTTGTGGAAGCAAAATTTGACCAGAGTATTGAGTAGATAACTGCCCCTTGTTACCTGTACCAACTACTCGTGTTGTATTGTTGTTGTTAAGTTAACAACTAATTATTATTTAATATGTACAGACAGACATCTGGTTGTGTGTCACTTGCATTTGTAAACTTGGATATTTCTTTTGGAAACTTTTATTATCAAACACAGAAATCATAAGTCATCCGTCAGTCTATGAATAAAATATTACTCATTAATTCCTTTCACAAAAGTAATAATTTTTACATGTAAACTTACTTTAAGAAATTCACAACTCAATATTACTGTAGATAGATTGTACATGATTGAGAAATCCCCAACTCTCTCTGTCTTCTGACCAATTGACACTGTTGTTAGAGTTTAATCAATTGTGATCTATATAATATACAGAGACCTCTACTGTATTGAAGTCTGCTTTCTTTTGCCAGTGAATAGAATGCAGAAACATTGTGGTTTAATGCATAAAGACTTTGTCTGATCTCCTCTGTCTGTTACATTTTGTTTTAAAACACTCCTCGGTTGTGATATTTGATTAGCTCCCTTAACTGAAGGTAACTGCTTGTGATGAAGCTATGAAAATATTATCCAATCACAATGCAGTCTCCACACTTTGACCTTTGACATCAGTATACAAGATTATTCACTAGATCATACACAAATACTTATACTTTGTATACACAACTGATAGCCAACTATTGGTACCTTTCACTCTCATATACGATTAGTGAATATACAAACTTTGACCAGGAAATAATACTCTATAATATTTATACACCTTTGTTGAATTTACCATGTGGTGAGTTTATCATGTAGTGAGTTTACCATCTGGTGAGTTTACCATCTGGTGAGTTTACCATGTCGTGAGTTTACCATGTGGTAAGTTTACCATGTAGTGAGTTTACCATCTGGTGAGTTTACCATCTGGTGAGTTTACCATGTCGTGAGTTTACCATGTGGTGAGTTTACCATGTGGTGAGTTCACCATGTGGTGAGTTTACCATGTGGTGAGTATACCATGCCTCGGGGTAGGGGTAACCTAGGATACGGGTATGGGTCATGGCTAGTTACAGGTGCCAGAAAGCAGACTCTTGGTCTTAAGACCATTTCCATGAGACATACTTTCTCATAAGCTGGGACAAGGGCCATGACACAATTGAGAAGTCGGGTATGTACTGCCTGTAATGCCTGACAGTACCCAAAAAGTGTTGAAGACCTTTCAACTCAGTAAAGGTTTGCCAGTTGGCAATAGCAGCTACCTCCTTCGGGTCAGTGGGCACTCCTTGACTGCTCGCTATGTGACCCAAGAACATATATTGAAGTTTGAGCCCTTTAAATTTGCTTGCTTTGAGTTTCAAACCGGTTTACTGTAACAGCTAAAAACTTTAGCCTGGCAGCGGAAAGCGGTAAGGCCAAATAAAAATTTTTTCATCAGGCACTGGAAGGTGGCTGGGGCTGAAATGAAGCTAAAGGAGAAGACCTTCTACTTCCAAAGACAGGAAGGGATGGCAGAAGCAGAGCCTTCACTGAATTTTCAGCAAAGGGGACTTGCTAGTATCTGCTGACCAAGTCTAGGGTGCTAAAGACTTTGCCACCTGTCAGGGTGTGAGGATTCTCATTGCTGCAGGTAACGGAGTAGGCATCTGGATGAGTGACAGCATTCAACTCTTTGTAATCTATACTGAACCTCAAAGCATCATCTTTCCTTTTCACTAGAACTACAGTGGAGCTCCACGCCTATGACGCTGTCTCTATGAATCGATGCTATTAAAGTTGCTCCCCCAGCATCTCCGTTTCTTCCTTCTGTGAACATAGGTATGGTACCAGGTAGGAGTGAAATACTGGGGGTAACCAGAGGAGTATGTCTGATATTATGTTTTCTAGTATTAAACACCACAGCATACTGGCATAGTAATGTGGCTACCTGTTGTTGAGCCTCCTGTCGATTTTGACAGTACGGGAGGGCTGCTAAGTAGAGCACAGTTACATATGTGGAAACAGGAAAGTAAGGATTAGGATTATGGGTGAGGGAGTGGGTGTTGCGGTTTTGCAGCTAACTCAGTTTGGTTGACCTCTTTAGAGCTCACTCCCATGTAGTGGCCAATGGTGCTTTCTTCCACAAGCTCCACATGCTGGGCAGTCGGGTTCATGCACCTAACCAGTATGTGCTCCTTACGGTCAGGCTTGTCCAGACTAACTGCTATGTGGGGGAAGGGAGCTGGACTTCTGGGTCGGGCTCAAATAATCCAGGGGGTAAGTAAATGTGTGGTAACCCCACAAAAAATAGTGGACTTCATACCAGGGAGTAAACGGGTATCATGCGGACCTGAATGTTGTTTACCGACAATCTGCCATGCTTGTCTGTGCTACTCAACTCTTTGCCATATGTCACTATGGCTGATTGGCTGAATCTCATGTTGCAATCGTGAGCAGTAACAAAGCTGGCCGCACTCCCAGGTAGAGGTTTCTGCAGAGTGAGCGCAGCTAGTACTGTTGGTGAGGGTTCTGTACCACTGGAGGAGTGGCAGGTGCTGTGATGCTCCATTCAATCCCACCGCTGCCACTAATATAAACGACTTGCGCTGCTTAATGTTGCTAAACACTACTAGAGGAATGTCTGTTGAGAGCGCTGTCTATTCTGCACTCAGCCAAGGATACTTGTAGTCAGTACCGAGCAAAAATCTGAATCAGATTTTATCAGTACTGATCATATTGGCAACATGTCAGACCAATACGATTAGTAGTAAAGATATCGTAGTTGTACTTGCCTATAAACTTTTGATTTCACAATTGATACACCTAAGTAAATGCCCATCAACCTCAATAGCGAAACCATTACTACACACTTTTGAGCTGAGGGCTCATCTTAGTTGTGGAGTTGAAATTACACCTTTGTAGTATTATTGGTGCCATACTGGCTCTGTTTCACCCCTGGGTACAGGTTACACGGTGGTAGTAAGGCCTTTGAAGGCTGTCTGTATTACTAAGGAAGAAAACAAGAGATTTACCTGCAACAGTTGCTTAGCGGAAAGCAGTAGGATACCAAAATCCACTACAGAACACTAACCAGAGATGTTACTTAGATAACTCTTACTGATATAGTATTCCTTCCCCCTCAGTCAGGTTGTGTTTAGTTGAAGGACTTAATTGAATCATTTACGAGTTTCCTGTCAAAAATATTGTAGTGGACTTTAACAACACTCACATCCGCGCAAATACCTTACAACCATTCTGGCATCACTAACGTAGCCATTGGATGGCCAGAAGGGCTGCAACAATCAATACTGAAGTGACAGACCCTTCTTTAGAAGGTACCGACCCTGCATATGAGTCAGTACCGACCCTGCATGAACCATACCGGGTCGGCAGAAAGTGAATCATCCTAGACTGAAATCTGAAAAGTAGCCTAAGAATAGCAGGTGATCATATCCAGGAGTTATCCACCCTTATATCTGGAGAAAGCTTAGGAACAGAGCCTAGAAAGACTATGTACCAGCAGCAGGAAATACAGATGCCTAGGATTGGCCACTTGACTTACAACTCCGCCTACCACTTCTGGGCGCCACATCTATTTAACCCTATATACCATACCTTATTCGCCTGTATTTATATCTGCCTGTTCATTTGTTGCATTTTGTATTACTCTTGTATTACTGGCTATTACCATGAATCATTTCCTGTGATCTGCCCATAAAAGGTGGAACTTTTACCGTGATAATTAGTTTGTATTGGGACTTGTACTTACTTGCATTCTTACGGAAGAATAAAAGCATATTTACTCTAAAGCACTGAGTTATGCGCCTGAGGCGAGGGCTCTATACTAGTTGTGGAGTTGAGTATAGTTCTTCACTTCTGCTTTGGTGTATACCGACCTGTTGTTGCCTCTAGGTGAAAGGCAGCTGGTGGCAGCATACCGCCGGTTGGCTACTGACTTCAGTTAGTGGTTTTAAGCCCCCAAAATCCACTACAATATGTTTAATGCTTGCAGTGAAACTGAAAAAAGGCGAGTGAAAAAAATTTAATGTGTCCTTTCAACCACTTTTTATCTACCAGTCAATGTTTTGTTAGCTAGGTTTTCCAAAAACTGATCAATCCAGTGGTTTGTGAAGTCAGTCAACTGATGTGTCGGTATATATAGTTTGTTTATTCACAAGGCTTAGCAATTTCTATCCATTCAAGTTTGGATAAAGACAATTATCTTTTTATTCATGAAAATATTTATCAACTGTTAAACTTTCAAAGAAAGTGTTTAATACAACAATTTGTAGGAGCTTAATTATCGTCGATACGGTACATAACATATATTGTACCAGTGTAATGGTTGGCTCATTCTATATAACGAAATGACACTTTTTGTTAACATGACATATAATTTGATGTTTGTGTGTACAATTAGTTTTTTTGGATAAAAAACTCAATCTTTTTCTTCATTGTGGGTTGGTATGTGTGAAGTATTCAAAACAGGTAGCATACATGATAGTTTTGGGTTTACATTGATATATTTATTTGTAGAACACACAAATACATAAATATTGTACGTGAATTGGTAGCATAAAGGCATTCACTAACAAGTGAAATAGTATCAATGATCAGAAATGCATGAAACTAGTTTGAACCTCAAACACCATGTCTCAATGATATGTCACAGAATACAACATGTACATTGAGACAATAAAACAGTATACTAACATATATAAGTGTGTTATAGGTAAAAGTGTAATACAAAATGTCTAATATAGAAATAATAAAACTCAATGATAAGTCAGAGTATGACTTATACATAAGGTTAACTTTATATAAAATAATATAGTCAATGCAAAGTTGAACTGATAGAGTTAGATGTGAGAACTAATAATAATTTAACATAAACAGAGTGCCTGGATCTACTGATGGACTCTGTATATTCGTACAATCATCCTCCTCTGATGTCTCCTTAAGTTGTATCTCAACATAACCTCTATTTCCTGGTACGACATTGAGTAGAGATCTATGATATTCTCCTCCATCCCTCTCAACAAGCATCAGCTGTACAAAGTGTGGTTTGTTTGTAACATCACTACCTTCACATACTGGTGGATATCGTTTCAACATAAAATGTGATGCTTTCTCTTCATCGACTACCTAAAATATAACATTGTATATAACAAGTGAATATCTGGTAGTGACAATTTTAGTGGTAAACATTTATATAGATATAGACAGAGTTCTTACCCTGGCAACTAGTTTGTTACCCACTCTAACTAGTCTCTCTGTGGCACTGAGTCCATCCCATTCATTTCCTTTTCCTAAAATTCCTCGTCTGGTGATGAAAGTGACAAGAGAGTCGTAGTATGTCTCAGAACGAATGAGAAAGTCTGAGATTAAAAGGAATAACGGTTTAGTTTCAGATACGATTATTTACTCACGCAGACAGCTGTTAGAGAGATCAAACAAACCTCAAATACTACCTATATCGAGATGAGAAACTCATAAACTATTTAATAACACTCACTATCCCCATTTGCTTGTCTTGGAACAACTCGTAGACCACGTGCTCCTGTGGTTCCTGGCACAACATTAAGGAATCCATTTCCTGTTTGACTGAATACAGACAATAGTTGTTTCTGTGCAGGCTACAACATGAGTTACAACAAACAATATAACATACAATATATAACATTTGTATACAATGATATTCTGTAGAAGTAGTATGATAACAAACAATAATACTTACTTTATCTATAAGTTGTTTGTTAGCTTCTGCATTGATCTCTGACATAGTTATCAGCTTTTGTTGTACAGGTTCATTGGCAGCGGGTGCTGATTGTCCCAGAGTGAGGGCAACTCCCATCATAGCCGCCATCATAAAAGTCAGCTAAAACATTGATTATCTATTTTATATGTGTTATCTCAAAGTAATGGTGAACATTATTGAGAGAAAATTACCAAACCCAATGGAAGTAGTGTTTTGATGTTGATCAGTGTCCCTCCAGTAAATTTTAGCATTTTGTAGCTAAATGAAAGGGAAAGATGTTCAAATGTTTCAAAATATATTCTAGGATTAATTTTTCTAAAATAGTTTATGAAATGTGAAAGCGGCTCAACAAACTCTCTGCACTTCTTCCCAAATAAAATCTAATAATAATTTTTAATATTTCAAAAACCAAATAAATCTGAATACAAACACAAAATGACATACCCTGTGAGAAGCCATTTTATATGTCTGTAGAGTTCAGAGATCTCTAAATAATTAATAGTTAGATAAAACTACTAGTAGTTAATCTTCAAGTAAAGTTGAGCTAATGATTTGTATTACAACCAAACCCTCTATTTATATCAATAGATGTAAGGAAGTATGAGCAATAACATATACTTAACATTCTCTCTTTGGGAAATTCCAATACATTTTCCATTGACTAGTTCTACAACCAGAAGGAGTTTAGCTTAAAAAATTGAAACATTTTAGCAGGGAAATAATGTGTGGGGCTATCAATATACTCAACCAATCAGGTACAAGCTCAATACAAAAGCACAAAAGTATCAACCAATATGTTAACATAGTGACAAAGAAAACTATGTTGAAAGTCAGGTATATCCTGTGGGAATGTTTAGAGTGATAAATTTGTGTATAAGTTAGTGTCAAGTATTAGTCACCTACATTGGCATATGATAAATAGCTGATATTTGGTACACCAACCAAGTTTGTTGTGACAAAAAGTCTCAGAGTTGTTAACTAAATGCCTATATTTATTTTCTGGCATTTCTTTTAATGGACCCTGTTTGTAACTACTGCAGTATTCATTGTTATGGAGTTCTCTGAAAAAAACACTGAGCACTGAGTTCTTTCTGTGAAACTATGATGATACAGACAATAATCATAATTATATTAAATTATAATGTGCATTGTGAGGTATAAACTCAAATTTTAAAAACTTTCGTAGGTAAAATGTTAGTTTGCTCTTTAAGACATCCTAATTATTTACTTTCATCAAGAAGAGAAGCTGTTAGTTTAAATTACACTTCGAGAAGCTTAGAGAGCAATGGCATCTAGTAATTATTTTCTTCACATTAAGGAATCCAAATTGTTTAATTTTCAATCAATTATATAATATTAAATTTTGCTGTGAAAGAAACAAATTAAACTCACCACAAGGTTAACTCAAGAAAGGTGCGCACAATATTATAAAGTGTTATTTCCTGGTCAATGTTTGAATATTCACTAATCATACATGAGAGTGAAAGGTACCAATAGTTGGCTATCGATTGTATATACAAAGTATAAGTATTTGTGTATGATCTACTGAGTAACCTTGCATACTGATGTCAAAGGTCAAAGTTTGGAGACCGCATTGTGATTGGTTGATTTAAATAGCTTCATCACAAGCAGTTACCTTCAGTTGAGGAAGATAAGGAAACATCACAACCAAAGTGTGTGATAGATCTGAATGTAACAGACAGAGGAGATCAGACAAAGTCTTTATGCATTAAACAGCAATGTTACTGCATTCTATTCACTGACAAAAGAAAGCAGATTTAAATAGAGTAGAATATCTACATAGCTCCATCACAAGCGCACACACAATTGATAAACTACAGAAAAGAGGCAATACCAGTATGATTGTATCTAAACATTTACAGAACAACATAATGTTTTATGATGATACAATTCTAAAGTTTGTCAAATTTTGCCCACTCAAGAACAGGGATGTTCACATGAGTAAATATTACAACCAATCAGTGCAACAGATCATAATGTAGTAGCCAATAGAAATCGGAACTATCTTTTACAAGTTAAACTTGTGTTTGATTACAACGTCGAGTTTATTGAGTTACAAAAGAAGATAGATTTCAATAGAGTAGAGGTCTCTATATTGTATATTGATTAGCTTTGATTAAACTCAATCAATAGAATCAATACTTTCTATTCAGATTAAAACGGGGAATTCTCTAATATATACAGTCTAGCTATACAAATACTGATGGGCTATTCCAAAAAGAAAACTCACAGACAACTAAAATTATTACTGGTGTCAGATGGATTTATGAGTAATAACTTACAAATTAAATAATATGTCATTGAAGAAATGGATTCAGTTGGTAAAGTTTCCAAAGGAAATATCCAAGTTGACAAATGCAAGTGACACACAACCAGATGTCTGTCTGTACACACTGAATAACTGTTAAATGTTAACTTAACAACAGCGATACATCATGAGTAGTTAGTAAAGGTAACAATGGTTAGTTATCTACTCAATCTACTGGTCAAAATTCACTTCCTCAAGTTAAAGTACACAAAATGAAATCATCACCAAACATCTATAAATATCACAGATCATTGCAATAACTTCAACTAATACATCGATGGTTAAAATGGTATTTGGTTTGTGTGGAAAGTTGTGGTTAGACAAACAAATAACTTAATATTTACCTGTGAGTCTGAGTTACAGCTACAAAAGTATGTCTTTTCACCAAAATTATTGGCAAGTTTGTCATACAATGCTTATTTTATCATAAATGTGATTAGCCAATGAGCACAGGAGGAAAGTTCAAAGTAACAGTATTCTATTAAGCAGTAAGTACTGCTGTGGTGGATTTTTGTAGCCCCCACATGGGTGCAGATGTCTGCCAACTGTTCTGGCATCACTTACATAGCTATTGGATGACCAGAACACCAGTGAGTTTCTATACCAAACTGACCGACCCTACATCGGTAAGATGCCTACCTTGCACCCTTTACATCCCCCTGCTTGTAAACCCTCTCACACCCAGCATACTCCCCCAGTTCTAAATACATCAACTAAACGTATTGTCACTTCTTTCCTTTTTTAATGATAATAAATAATATTTAGAATGTACCGGATCTCACTCTCAAAAGAAGTAATTCTTGTCTCCCCTTCTAAAGGTAGAGATGCCTGAATTGATAATTTAGTAAATATTTCTTTACTAATATATTGTTAGTAATATTTTTATGAACTGGTACGTTATAAGTTAGACATCTCTTGTTACCTACACTAACTACTCATGTTGTATTGTTGTTGTTAGGTTAACAACTAATTATTATTTAGCATCTAAAGACAGACATCTGGTTGCGTGTCCCTTGCATTTGTCAACTTGGATATTTCTTTTGGAAAGTTTATTAACGAAAACAACAAAATTAAGTCATGCATTAGTTTATGAGTAACATATTACTCATAAATTCCTTTCACAAAAGTAATAATTTTTATATGTAAATTTACTTTAAGAAATTTATTATTCAATATTACTGTAGATAGGTTGTACATGATTGAGAAATTCCCACCTCTCTCTGACTTCTGACTAATTGATACTATTGTTGGAGTTTAATCAATTGTGATCTATATAAAATACAGAGACCTCTACTGTATTGTCTGCTTTCTTTTGCCAGTGAATAGAATGCAGTAACATTGTGGTTTAATGCTTGAAGACTTTGTATGATATCTTCTTTCTGTTACAGTTTGTTCCAATACACTCCTCGGTTGTGACATTTCATTATCTCCCTCAACTAAAGGTAACTGCTTGTGATGAAGCTATTTAAATCAACCAATCACAATGCAGTCTCTACAATTTGACCTTTGACATCGGTATACAAGATTACTCAGTAGATCATACACAAATACTTATACTTTGTATATACAATTGATAGCCAACTCTTGGTACCTTTCTCTCTCATGTATGATTAGTGAATATACAAACTTTGACCAGGAAATAATACTCTATAATATTTGTACACTTGTGTTGAGCTTACCACCTGTTGAGTTTACCATGTGATGAGTTCAATGTAATAATTCCAGCGAATAACATATTAATTTAAACAATTTTCTTTCCCTAATGTTAAAAAATTAATATGAAGAAGCCTTCGTTCTCCAAGGTCGCCTAAGTGCATTTGGATCCATGGCTTTACTTCGTGCTGAAATTAAATAAATGATAAGTTTTAAGCAGGTGAACATTTAATTTAATTGAACATCTGAAATGTTCGCGACTTGGATCGATTCGTACAAAAAATTTAATAAATAATATTTTTCACAATTTTTCGCGAGTGGGCCGGTAGCAAAATTTTTAATGGATCGCAAAATACTATCCCCACGGGCAAAAAAATATTAATTTGCGAGGCATACTCATAGGTCCCGAGCACTACTGATCCATAACATAAAAATTAATATATACCCACGTGGGTGATGTTTGTTTCAAAGCATTTTATTCTCGGCATCATTCATTATTATTTTATTGTTATATATTCCTAATTATTATATATGTTGTTCATTATTATTATTAATTATTATGATTTCCATGTACAATATTGATATATTGGAAATAGATTGATCACAATAATGAAAATCAGAGCTATTTTTGTTAAAACAATAAAGTCAAATGTTATAGTTAATCAATAATGAATTGTTTCGAAATAAACGTTGTCAACTGGACAAGTGTAAAGCTGTTTATTCTTTGACTCGCTACCACTATCTGCTACTTACCGATGCATCATGCTAATAGTACCAATGAGGAATCAACGACACAGTAACCGTTGCTGATGAATTGCTTACACATGTGAAAATAATTATGCTCGTTACAATGCACATTGGAATTTTATGCCCTCACTTCTGATCCGGATCAATGGATATTATTTCTTATTATTATATAATAAAAATTAAATGCTTGGATCGATGCTTTCGCCGCCAACTGATGTGGATCTCAAATATTACTAATAGCAGATGTTCATCGATCCAGGTCGCGAATACACCTTAGATCTCACAAACGGTTTCATTATTTTTCTTAATACTAGCTTTTATTATTGTTATCATTATTTTGGTTTTGCAAAAGAGCTTTGTGTTTAGTGTTTATGTTTGTTTTGTATTGAAGAAAAAAAAACCAAACGCATGAATAAAACAAAAGTATAAACAATTAAACCACACATTTCTTTGACTTTATATCACAACAAACATAAACTATGCAACGATTGCCTGCTCTTTATCACATGCCAATGTACATGACGGATAGTTGACAGACCTTTGACATCAGTATACAATATTATTCAGTAGATCATACACAAATACGTATACTTTGTGTATCAATTGATAGCTAACTATTGGTACCTTTCACTCTCATGTATGGTTAGTGAATATACAAACTTTGACCAAGAAATAACACTCAATAATATTTATACACCTTTGTTGAGTTTCCCATGTGATGATTTTATGATGTGATTAGTTTAATCTGTTTCATTCACATGAAAGTTTGGTATTATCTGTTTGATTGAAAATTACACAATTTGGTTTCCTTAATGTGAAAGAGTAACTACTAGATGCCATTGCTCTCTAAGCTTCTTCAAGTGTACTTAAACTAACAACTTCTCTTCCTGATGAAAGTAAATAATTAGGATGTCTTAAAAAGCAAACTTATTTTACTTTATGGAACATTTTATATGTTTAGTTTATACCTCACAAATACACATTATAATTTAATATTATCATCATACTTGTCTGTATCATCTTAGATTCACAGAAAGAACTCAGTGTTTTTCTAGAGAGCTTCATAACAATGAATACAGCAGTAATTACAAACATGATACATTGAACAAACTGACAGAAATTAAGTATAGACAATTAGTTAACAATTTTGAGACTGTTTGTCACAACAAACATGGTTGGTGTACCAAATATCAGCTATTTATCATATGCCAATGTAGGTGACTAATACTTGACAGTAACTTATATATAAATTTTTCACTCTAACATTCCCGCTGGACATACCTGACTTTCAACATAGTTTTCTTTGTCACTATGTTAACATACTGTTGGATAATTTCGTGATATTGTATTGAGCTTGTATCTGATTGGTTGAATATAGGAATAAAAACCAGGTTTATTCCCCGATAGAAAGTCTTACAGTTTATGTCACTAAACTCCTTCTGGTTGTAGAATTAGTCAATGGAAAATGTATTGGAATTTCCCAAGGAGAGAATATTAAGTAGATTTTATTGCTCATACTTCCTTACATCTTTTGATATAAATAGAGGGTCTTGGTTGTAATACAAATCATTAGCTCAACTTTACTTGAAGATTAACAACTAGTAGTTCTATCTAACTATTAATTATTTAGAGATTTCTGAACTCTACAGACATATAAAATGGCTTTTCACAGGGTATGTCATTTTGTGTCGTGTAATAAAAAGGAAGTTTTGGTAGTAATAACTAATATGACTAGAGTTTATCCAGAAACAAAATTAGATTTTACAAGCTATTTTAAAAAAGTTATTCAGGTTTTTGATCTCAACCAAGTTTTGATATATTTGAGCACTTTGCACTTTCATCTAATTAAAACCTGCTTCCTTTTGCATTTAATTGATTAACCGAAGAGACATTGATGTTTGTCAAATATGTTTTGTATTAAATGGTTTTCTCTCATAATTAAGTATATGATGTTTTTTGTATGTGTACATGTATACAGATATTGAGTCAATCTTTTAGCTGACCCTTATGCTGGTTGCCATGTTGGGAGTTGCTCTCACCCTAGTACAGTCAGCCCCTGCTGCTGATGAATCTGTACAACATAAACTGATAACTATGTCAGAGATCAATGCAGAAGCTAGCAAACAACTCATCGATAAGGTAAGTAATATTGCATTATCATTATTATTGATGTGTATAGGATTATTTGTTATCATATTACTTTTACAGAATATCGTTGTATACAAATGTTATATATTGTATGTTACATTGTTTGTTGTAACTCATGTTGTAGCCTTCACAGAAACAACTGTTGACTGTATTCAGTCAAACAGGAAATGGATTCCTTAATGTTGTGCCAGGAACCACAGGAGCACGTGGTCTACGAATTGTTCCAAGACAAGCAAATGGAGACAGTGAGTCTTATTAAATAGTTTATGAGTTTCTCATCCAGATATAGGTAGTATTTGTGGTTTGTTTGATCTCTCTAACAGTTGTTTGTCCGAGTGAATATTCCTATTTGAAATTAATTGTTATTATTTTTTATTTCAGATTTTCTCATTCGTTCTGAGACATACTACGACTCTCTTGTCACCTTCATCACTAGACGAGGATTTGTAAGAACAGGAAATGAATGGGATGGATTCAGTGCCACAGAGAGATTAGTTAGAGTTGGCAACAAGCTAGTTGCCAGGGTAAGAACACAGTCTATATCTACATAAATAACTACCACTAACATTGTCACTACCAGATATTCACTTGTTATATATAATGTTATATTTTAGGTAGTCGATGAAGAAAAAGCATCACATTTTATGTTGAAACGATATCCACCAATATGTGAAGGTAGTGATGTTACAAACAAACCACACTTTGTACAGCTGATGCTTGTTGAGAGAGATGGAGGAGAATACCATAGATCTCTACTCAATGTTGTACCAGGAAATAGAGGTTATGTTGAGATACAACTTAAGAAGACATCGGAGGAAGATGATTGTAAGAATATACAGAGTCCATCAGTGGATCCAGGCACTCTGTTTATGTTAAATTATTATTAGTTCTCACATCTAGCTCTATCAGCTCAACTTTACATTGACTATATTACTTTATTTGAAGTTAACTTTATGTATAAGTCATACTCTAACTTATCATTGAGTTTTTTTACTTCTATATTAGATATTTTGTATTACACTTTTACCTATAACACACTTATATATGTTAGTATACTATTTTATGGTCTCAATGTATGTGTTGTATTCTGTGACATATCATTGAGCTTTAGTATTCATTTTAACATTCAAGTTAATTTTGTGTATTTTTTATATCTTTTTGGTTTTTGCTGGTTATTGAGACTTGCCATGTAATATTAATGCGCTTTTGTTTTATAAATAAATATTCATGCAAACTCGTGTGTTATATTTGGTTGCGACAGAACTCCATTACCTACACCACTGATGCAGTTGATATGATCAGGATAGTTGGTTTAATATGTGTACACAAACCAACAACAACAACCAAACTTAGTTTAAATTCTATTTCATAACCAACTTTGACCTTTAAAGCACACTGTTCTTTTGTCAAGATGACATTGTATCATCTGATATATCTTCATGTTTTCATTTTTATACTAAGATTAGAGTAAACCTTAATTCCTTTAGAGTTTTTGCAACTATAATGAAAAAGGAGCTTCTGGTGTACAAAATCTGCCTGTTTAACCATGCTTTTTATGTAACACAGTCTAACAATGTTCCAAATCAAAAATAAATGGCCAATATCGGATTTTAGCCGTCCACTACTTTTCCACTGCGCGCTGTCACTGGACAAACGTTCGTTTGCTAGCACAGCAAGACAGTCAGCCTTTCAAGGCCTGACAAGAAACAGTCAACCTTTCCCCGGAGGTGACTCTGTGCTGTGAATGGCGCTGCAAACAGTTGAATGCTGTATGCCTGTTCTATAGGCTCAGACATACAGGTCAGCTCCTTCGAGTAGTATAAGGCATTTATTCTGATTAGAACAAAAATAATGATCCAAGTAGTAATAGTAGTGAGTGTACAAATGTACTTATAACCCAACACAAGCTAACATGATGATACAACACTGCAACATAAAGCAACATGTTGCAACATGAAGCAACATGAACACTCGAGGCAAAGGCTCTGCTTTTTGTAGGCAGAGTAACAGGAAGTGACAGAAATTACTTGGCCTCATTTGCCAAGTACTCCTATCACACACAAATTCAATTCACACATACAAATCAAAATTCTAGATATAAATATTAGGCAATGTTATAGCAATACATAATTTAAAAGGAGCCGGTGCCCAGAGGTAAGGGGCGGAGTTAATGGGTGTTCAGCCAGTAACAGCTGCTGGTTCCTCTCTCCTAGAAACATTAGTCTTTACGGCCTCGGTTCCCAATATCTGGACTTTTGAGGGTAACTCAGGTCTAAATATGATCTGTATAGCTCCTTAGGCAATTTTTAGTTTCTCAGGCTATAGCAATCATCTTGATTCCGACCCGGGATAGCTACCCAGTGCCGGGGTAGTAAATACCCTGTGCCGGTATAGATAAATATGAACTTTATTGCTTATGTGAGGGGATAGAGTAATTGCAATATTAGCCAGTCTTGTCCTATAATTTATTTAAGAGGCATATCTGCTGGTAGCAACCACCAGGGCGACTTTGCTAGGTAATGGTCACTTATGGTGACTGGTAAAATCTATCACAGTGCACTAATAATTTAATGCTTCTAAATTGATTGCTAGGTGAAAGCTTGTAGTAAAATGGTGCAACAAAGTTGGCTTTCTTGCTTTCCTGTATTTACACAGATTATGTTGCAAGAACTTGAGTTATAAAATAAGACTAGTCAAGAAAAAGTCCCCAGCCAGAGCCAAATAAAATCAGAGCTTTGGTTTACTACTTGAGATATCGACAATAAAGTAACAATGGAAATTGTAGAACAAAGACTCCAGAAGGAAAGTAAAACACCGCTGGAAAGGTGGCACTTTTTAACAGAAGAATTTGTTGTTATTAAAAATCTTTATGATTATTTTCAACCTTCACCTGTCTTGTGTGCAATTGAATATAGTACCTTTAAGAACAAAATTTTCCTGTTACCCAGCCTATAAAAGTCTGAGCTTTTCAAATTCAATGCATTTGATATGTACTTGACTACTGTTTACTTGCTCCTGCGCTGGAGTGGTGAAGGATTCTGCATCTGTAACTCAAAACCACTGAGTGATATCTTTGAGCTTAGGTCTCATTAAAATTGCTGAGTTGAAATAACACCTTTGCAGTATTCTTGGTGCCAAACTGACACAGTATCATCTCGTGTAAAGGTAACACAATGACAGTAAGGCTTTTGGAGGCTGTCTGTATTGATGTGCCGGAAAACAAGAGATTTACCTGGTACTAAGTGTTTAGTTGAACAGACTAAGATGCCAAAATCCACTAGAGTGCAATAACTAGAGATGTTACATAGATTACTGTTTATGGATATAGTGCTCCTTCCTCTCAGTCAGGTTGTGTTTAGTTGAAGAACTTGGTGAAATCATTTACAGGTTTCCAGTTAGAAATACGTTTAATGCTCGAAGGGAAACTGGAGAGAAAACTTGGTGAAAAAACTCGTGAGTCCTTTCTCGTTCCTCATCGTAATTGGGAAATACTCAAACAAATAGAATAAATGTTAGATTTGGGTTTACACCGATATATTTGTTTATAGAACACAAAAATCCATAAATATTGTGGGAGATTTGTGTAACATCAGTGACCCCAGCCCCTTCCTTCCCCCTCAACCCCCCCCCCCTACCCTGCACCCTTGCCACCCCAGAAGAGTGTAATAGAACCCATTCCCCTTGCACAGCTTAGGTGTTTGTATGGATGCTTCTAGATCAAGCTGTGCAACTACTAACTTATAATGCATGCCCAGCCACCCACTACACTGATGAGTCATTCGGAGATTCACTCGGTCATATATGGCCACCATTCGGAGATTAGCCGGGCATATATGGCCACTAATGGATGAGCTTGAGTGCACAAGAAAGCATGACAGCCTATTGAAGTCATACAAGAGAGAGAGCCTTGAAGTGGGACCCAAGCTTAAGGAGGAGGAGCCTTGGAGCTAGTAAACAATGTGCCATGTGTGCACTTTTCTATTTGATTGTCTTTGTTTATTTTATGTATTGATTGTGATGATTTGTTGATAATTTATAAGGATCTGTTATATTGGTTTACCCTAATAAGGGAGTGTGCCTTCCTGGTCTCTCCTATAAAAGGAATTGTTGAAGATCAGGAGGGCAGAAGTTATTGTGGGTTATTGTAGAGTCGTTATGTATGACTTGCAGTAATCATTGTATCTTGCTAAATAGAATGTTAATAATAAAGTATCATTATTAACAAGAAACACTCTTGTCATTTGTCTGGACATTATTAGCATAATCAAGGAGTACATGGAAGCCGTTGTGTCGGTGGTGTAAATCAAGATAGAAAAACACTACATTGGTGGCAGCAGTGGGATTCTATGAACAAGAGAGACACAACGGATAGGAAGAGAAGAAGGTAGGAAAAGAAGAAGTTAGAGAGAGAAGAAAGTAGGAAGATCTAGGAGCTATACCAAGCCTGTATCTCTTGCATACTACTTTCCCCCTCTTCAGAAGCTACTCTGTGTCAGTATCCCTCTGTATACTACCTACCCCGAAGCTATACCGAGCCTGTATACCCTGTATACCACCTTCCCCCCCTCCCCAGAAGTCACACCGAGCCTGTATAGCCATATACTACCTACCCCGAAGTTATACCGAGCCTGTATACCCTGTATACCACCTTCCCCCCCCCCTCCCCAGAAGTCACACCGAGCCTGTATAGCCATATACTATCTACCCGAAGCTATACCGAGCCTGTATACCCTGTATACCACCTTCCCCCTCTCCCCAGAAGTCACACCGAGCCTGTATAGCCATATACTACCTACCCCGAAGCTATACCGAGCCTGTATACCCTGTATACCACCTTCCCCCCTCCCCAGAAGTCACACCGAGCCTGTATAGCCATATACTACCTACCCCGAAGCTATACCGAGCCTGTATAGCCACATACTACATACCCCGAAGCTATACCGAGCCTGTATACCCTGTATACCACCTTCCCCTTCTCCCCAGAAGCTATACCGAGCCTGTATACCCTGTATACCACCTTCCCCCTCTCCCCAGAAGTCACACCGAGCCTGTATACCCTGTATACCAGCTTACTCTTGCCAAAAACAGTCACTCAACCCCCCCTAGCTTGCCATTGTATCTAACATGGCCACCCAAAGAGCTAGGAGTGCCGGTAGAAACCCTGTCGGAGCACAACCTACCATAGCGCTGGAGCAACTCACCGAAGCTCTGCAGATGCTGGTACAGCCTCCCCGAGGACCAATACAGACACCCTTCAAGGCCCCAAAGTACGACGGGACGGGAGACATCGAGTATTTTGTCACTCGGTTCCTCGAGGTCGCAGATGCCACTGACTGGGGCCAAGCTACAGCCCTGATGCATCTCCGAGCAGCACTGAAGGACGAGGCACTAGAGTGTGGACGCCCCCCTCACGTAGAAGGTATCTTCGCCGCCCTCCGAGCCCGTTTCGGACTCACCCCAAAGGAAGCGCAGGCCAAGTTAATTGTGTTGCGTCGTTCTGCCCAAGCCTCACTACAACAACACGCCAACGAAGTGGAGAAATTAGTTCGTGTGGCATACGATGACCTACCCCCCCGAAGAGTCGACCGAATGGTGCTAGAGACTTTCGCCAGCACTATTGGTAATGCCTATCTACAACGGCACCTGCTGGCAGTCCAACCACACACGATTGAGGAGGCTATTAGAGCTGGAAACGAATTCCTGCAAGTCAAAGTTGGACTCGAAGACAGGCCCTCCAGAGTGAGAATAGTGGAAGAGGAGGAAGAACATTTACCCCCACCCAGTGACCGGCCCTCCCCAATCTCCCCCCCTAACCAAGTTCAACAGACGGCCACCCTACCAGAGGACACCCTCAGTGCCTTGATGAAGAACCTACAGACGTTGACCGAAGCAGTTAAGCTCCAGTCCGACGCATTGCAACAATTACAACAACAAGTCAACCCACCCCTTGCCCCCTCCCTCCCCCACCCTTTCCCTACATCCGCCCCCCTCCAGTGTTGGGGATGTGGCACTATCGGCCATTTACAAAGAAGCTGCCCGGTCAAACCTTGGCCATCTACCTCGCCCCCCCCCCCACTTACCAGCAGTCAAAAAACGGGCGCCGCCCGCAGTAGGGAAACCGGCCCCTCACTGCCCCCGGGCACCCCGGCGTTATCAAAGAAAGTTGGCTAGAGTAGAACAGTACAACCCCGTACTAGAGATTCCCCCATGGCAGAGAGAGAGACGGCGTGTAGTACCCATCTCAGAACCCTGGCAACTACCCACCACCAACCGGTATACCCCCCTCCAAGATATAGGAGACGAAGAGCCCTACTCCCCGGTACCCAGTGAAACAGAGTCGGACTATTACCCTACCGACCTGTATACCCAACCCCCCCCCCTTCTCATAGACAAAGTCTTGCTGACCACGGTCACCTGGTGTGCCACCCTACACAGGACACCGAGCCACCCCCACCTCGTCAGTCTTTGGCTAAGAAACTACTCCCCCCCTCAACCCCGTTGACCACTGAGCGACCCTCTCGTACTCGATATAGACGCTCCCCTACCCCCCAACCCTCAGCAGTTAAACCCGCTGACCTCACTTACCCCCCATCAGAGCGCCCTTACAAGGCAAGCTACTTCCTACCCGGTCGAGTAGAGGGAAAACCGGTGTCAGTACTCATCGATACTGGATGCACCACCAACCTCTTATCGCAACACCTGTTCAATCGACTGGCCCCCACTACTAAGAGCTCCCTACAAGAAGGTGATTCACACGGTGTGTTAGCCGACGGATCTCACATCCCCTTCTTTGGTACCATCCGCCTACCCATTCGGCTGCGAGATGTCAAAACGGAAGCCACTTTCGTCGTAGGCCAAATAAATGAGGACGCCATTCTGGGCATGCCGTTTCTCACTTCTCATCAGTGTCGCATGAAGTTCGACCTGTCAGTGATAGAAGTTAATGGCCAAGAACTGCTGTGTACAGACCAGCAAGGCAGAGTACTGGCTACTGGAGTCCAGGTGGTTAGAGACACTCAGATCCCCCCCCACACCGAAGCAACCATACTGTGCCGAACTACGCACTCCATACACCTTCCCCTCGGTATCGTAGAAGGCATCCCCAACTCCCCTCCCCTAGCTGCCAGTCTCAACACCCCGAATGACCGGCATCAGCTATTGGTGAGGTGTCTCAACCCCACCAACCAACCGCTGGACTTGAAAGCTGGCAAAACGATAGGAAGGTACACTGGAGTACACAACGGTGATGTAGGATCACCAGTAAAAGAAGATGAGCCCACTGCCCCCCCTCCACCGCCATTCCTCCCCCCGTCCCCGAACATCTAAAAGAGTTGTATGTCCAAGCACTAGGCAACTGTCACACCCCCCAGGAGGCGTTCAAATTGGCACAACTTTTGCACTCATATGAAGAAGTATTCAGTAAAGGCGACCACGACGTCGGCCTTACCAACCTAGTAGCCCACAGCATTCCCCTGAGACCTGGCGCACAACCCATTGGAAAAAATGCTGATTCATAGGGTTTAATCAGTGCAACTTTAGCTAGTTAAGAGCCACTGTTTTCACATAGAAAGCATCCAGTTCTTCAACAGCAAGCGGAGAAGCATCATCTACTACAGCTACTAGGAGAGCATCAAGGTAAGAAACGCTAAAATAATTATTTGTCTTTAGTTAATTAAATCATCTGGCTCTAAGTGGTGATAAGGTAAAAAACAATCAATAATTATTTAACACTAGTAGAAAGCTCTAATTATTTATTTTTAAATTTTATGCTAGTTTGAGACAAAACGCTGTATATAAAGCCAATGAAAATAAATGAATCAATTGTAACAATCAATTTTTTGTATTTTGTAGACACAATGTGTACTTTGGACTCTTGTTTGAGACGAAATGCATCAGTAGCAAAGACTATAAAACATCTGGTTAAGATCTACCAACAGCACACTTCTCCAACACAGCAAGAATTTCTTTCAAGATCTACCACCTACTTAGATGATACCAAACCAATGAAGACTCAAACTACATGAGTTTTGAAAACCAATGAAGACTCAAACTACATGAATTTTGAAGACAGCATACTTCTCCAACACAGCAAGAATTCCTTTCAAGATCTACCACCTACTTAGATGATACCAAACCAATGAAGACTCAAACTACATGAGTTTTGAAAACCAATGAAGACTCAAACTACATGAATTTTGAAGACAGCATACTTCTCCAACACAGCAAGAATTCCTTTCAAGATCTACCACCTATTTAGATGATACCAAACCAATGAAGACTCAAACTACATGAGTTTTGAAGACAGCATACTTCTCCAACACAGCAAGAATTCCTTTCAAGATCTACCACCTATTTAGATGATGCCAAACCAATGAAGACTCAAACTACATCAATTTTGAAGACAGCACACTTCTCCAACACAGCAAGAATTCCTTTCAAGATCTACCACCTACTTAGATGATATCAAACCAATGAAGACTCAAACTACATGAATTTTGAAGACAGCATACTTCTCCAACACAGCAAGAATTCCTTTCAAGATCTACCACCTACTTAGATGATACCAAACCAATGAAGACTCAAACTACATGAGTTTTGAAAACCAATGAAGACTCAAACTACATGAATTTTGAAGACAGCATACTTCTCCAACACAGCAAGAATTCCTTTCAAGATCTACCCCCTACTTAGATGATACCAAACCAATGAAGACTCAAACTACATGAGTTTTGAAGACAGCATACTTCTCCAACACAACAAGAATTCCTTTCAAGATCTACCACCTACTTAGATGATGCCAAACCAATGAAGACTCAAACTACATCAATTTTGCAGACAGCACACTTCTCCAACACAGCAAGAATTCCTTTCAAGATCTACCACCTACTTAGATCATATCAAACCAATGAAGACTCAAACTACATGAATTTTGAAGACAGCATACTTCTCCAACACAGCAAGAATTCCTTTCAAGATCTACCATCTACTTAGATGATGCCAAACCAATGAAGACTCAAACTACATCAATTTTGAAGACAACACACTTCTCCAACACAGCAAGAATTCCTTTCAACATCTACCACCTACTTAGATCATATCAAACCAATGAAGACTCAAACTACATGAATTTTGAAGACAGCATACTTCTCCAACACAGCAAGAATTCCTTTCAAGATCTACCACCTACTTAGATGATACCAAACCAATGAAGACTCAAACTACATGAGTTTTGAAAACCGATGAAGACTCAAACTACATGAATTTTGAAGACAGCATACTTCTCCAACACAGCAAGAATTCCTTTCAAGATCTACCACCTACTTAGATGATACCAAACCAATGAAGACTCAAACTACATGAGTTTTGAAGACAGCATACTTCTCCAACACAGCAAGAATTCCTTTCAAGATCTACCACCTACTTAGATGATGCCAAACCAATGAAGACTCAAACTACATCAATTTTGAAGACAGCACACTTCTCCAACACAGCAAGAATTCCTTTCAAGATCTACCACCTACTTAGATCATATCAAACCAATGAAGACTCAAACTACATGAATTTTGAAGACAGTGCGAAGAGACACAAGGAAAACACGTCTACTCACCATCAACTAACAACTCAAGAAGACCGCTATTCAGCTCTTATCCAATTAGCCTAAGTTCCCGTAACCGTGTGTGTGTACCCGTATTCCTTGTTAAGCCAATGCCGATAGAACCTATGTTATAACCTTGAACTTCCTATAACACACAAACTCGTTATCCAACATGCCCCCCCTTTGATAAACCCAGTGAGCGACCAAGCTGACATTATACCAAGGGACCAGTTACCATTGCGTGCGATCAAGCCTAACTAATCATGGTTAGCTGAAGCACTAGCCTTAAATCATATGTCAAGCCTAAATACCAGGGGTGAAAACAAAGCCACACACCATACATACCTGAGATGATTACCTGTAACATATACATACCTTATTAATACTTAACCTCCTTACCAAGTGTCCCTCGTTACCTCACAGCTCTCAGTCTAAACCCTTAGAGACTTCCATCAGATCGTCCTCTGGACTCTCTGAACCTCCAACACCCTCTCGAACCACATCCCTCGACACCAACTCAACCCCAAGGGGTTCACCGTTAATTCCATCATCCCTTGGAGCAGCCGGCCCCGACTGCTCCTGTACCACACTTCCCATCGGGTCAACCAGAGCAATTCTCTGCCCAGTATCTTCCCTTTGAAGTGGTGCACTAGGGTCAACCTCTACGGTATCTTCCCTATCCGCCTCCTGCTGAACCTCAACTTTGACACTGGTGTTGCAACCGGTCACCCTTTCTGCCTCCTCTACCTCGTGCACCCATCTGGCACTGCTCTGAGAGCCCGAGGGGGTCTTGGACTCCTCCCTCTGGACGCTAGAGTCTTCCGCACTAGGTGCGGGCGCTGCTTTCACAGCTGAACTCGACAGGGTGTTACACACCACCGTCGATGGGACTTTGCTACCAGCCCCAGACCTCAACTGCCTCATTTTGGCCATAGCCTGCCTGATCACCAAGGTACACACCTGCTCTTCCTCGAGCTCCCTCACACCCTGCTCATACCTTTGCATCGCCATGCGATACACCCTTTCAGCCTCTCTCTTTTCAGCCTCAAGACTCGCATGTCTACTAGCATAGTCCTCATCACCCAAAACACCTTCACTCACCAAGAACTCAGACAATCTGCTACCAAATGCCTCGCTCTCACCCTGTACCTGTCTACCTTTCACCACACTGCTGTACCCCCTAGCACCAGCTGTAGCGCACCCTGAAGTGGCTCTAGCTTTTGCAGTGGTACCAGCAGAACCTATCTGCGCCATCTGCATTGGTGAGAAATTGCCACCACCACTAGATATGGATGTTCGCTTTTGCTCCACTGTGTCCTTTATAACAGCAGTACCCTTGCATTGCCATACCCCTTGCCTACACTCGCCTTCAACTCGTAACTCATCACTGTTGGTCAATAGTTTGAGTTTTCTAATATCCTCAATACCTAACAGGTTCACAGAGGACCCTTTTACAACATAAACTGACGTCACTATAGATCTGGGAAAGTCATTAATACAAACATTTGACTTCCCGCTAACATTCAGCCTGGAACCATCAACCCCGATGAGATCATTAACAGGGTTACTTAATCTCAAATTCAGAAACCTGCCAGTATCCTCAGTTACCACAGACACTTCAGCTCCAGTGTCTAATACAAACTCTACCTCTTTACCATTTACTTTGACAAAGCGTTTGATGCTAGATTTCCTGCTACCAGTATCGCCAACAACATTGTTCACAAATCTCACTTTACGTGGAGAACCTTCATTACCACTACTATCCCTGTGCTGTGACCTGTTATTGTCACCTTCCCACCTATTGTTGCAATCCCTTGAGGTATGGCCTCTCAGATTACACCGGAAACACCTTACATCCGGGCAATGACGGACTTGATGTCCCATCCTACCACACTGGAAACAGTTGTCCCTGCCAGTTGGGGAGCTAAACCTTCCAGGCCTTCTACCCGATGTAGGGGAACCTCGAGGTGATCGAGGAGAGTACCTACTATCTGGGCTACGATGTCCATGGGACGTCGCCTCATACCTAGGAGAATGCCAGCTATCCGGGCTACGGCGTCCATAGGACGTCGTCTCGTACCTAGGAGAATAACTGCCCTCCGGGCTGCGGTGTCTATAAGACTCCGCACCATACCTAATCTTATAATGCCCATCTCCCTTATGGTCATTATACCCTCTATACTCGCTACTCCTCTCCCCTGGGCTGCGGCTTCTATGGCCGCGGGAATAGGAGCCCTTTTCCATATTACCATCTCTAGACCAACTACTGTTCCTCGAACGGTATGTAACCTTGCAATCCACAGCCTCCTGTGGGCTTCCCTGTCTAGACTTAACTACCTCACGTACTGACGACTCATTCTGACTATTGTCAGCCCTTTGTTCACTCCCCCACCTAGTGCGGAAGACTCTAGCGTCCAGAGGGAGGAGTCCAAGACCCCCTCGGGCTATGGCAATGCAAGGGTACTGCTGTTATAAAGGACACAGTGGAGCAAAAGCGAACATCCATATCTAGTGGTGGTGGCAATTTCTCACCAATGCAGATGGCGCAGATAGGTTCTGCTGGTACCACTGCAAAAGCTAGAGCCGACTCCAACAGACAGCATACTTCTCCAACACAGCAAGAATTCCTTTCAAGATCTACCACCTACTTAGATGATACCAAACCAATGAAGACTCAAACTACATGAGTTTTGAAGACAGCATACTACTCCAACACAGCAAAAATTCCTTTCACAAGAATTCCTTTCAAGATCTACCACCTACTTAGATCATATCAAACCAATGAAGACTCAAACTACATGAATTTTGAAGACAGCATACTTCTCCAACACAGCAAGAATTCCTTTCAAGATCTACCACCTACTTAGATGATACCAAACCAATGAAGACTCAAACTACATGAGTTTTGAAGACAGCATACTTCTCCAACACAGCAAAAATTCCTTTCAAGATCTACCACCTACTTAGATGATGGCAAACCAATGAAGACTCAAATAACATGAATTTTGAAGATAAGATGATAGCAAACCAATGAAGACTCAATGTTACACAACATTACTTTCTCTCCTGCTTAGATGATACCAAACCAATGAAGACTCAAACTACATGGATTCTACTTCGATGATGCTGAAAAAGAAAACTGTCCAGAACAAGAGCTCAAGAAGCTAATCTATAACTCAAGGCTATCATATCACTATAGGTGAGTTTTACTAATTTTTACCATAAATTAAACAAAATGCTGAATATATACATTTTACAAGTGAAAAAAGGACTTTTTTGGTGAAATTAGTGTATTTTTTACAACAAAATGCTGAATATATACATTTTTCAGGGAAAAAAAGGACTTTTTTGGTGTAAATAGTGTATTTTTTTACAACAAAAATGCTGAACATATACATTTTCTAGGTGAAAAAAGGACTTTTTTGATGTAATTAGTGTATTTTTTACAACAAAATGCTGAATATATACATTTTCATGGTAATTGTTTTAGATAGATGAAAGAGAATCAAAAACACTTGGTGAAAATAATGCTCAAGAAAGAACAAGTTGAACAATGTAACTTGGTGAGTTATTTCCCTTTTCTAATAATGTAAACTATCCAATGTAACTAGAACTATAATTCAAATTCATGTAATTATTTTACATTTTCGCTTAATCATTCTATACTAATGCATAACTTTTTTATTTTAGTTCATTACGAAATTAAAAGCACATAGAACAGAAGTCTTCCTTCCTAAGATATAACATCAGTACATCAAAGACATCATTGTAAAGGAACAAACTATGCATTAACTGTTATTACTTTGTCTTTATTACAAGTTGTAGTGCTTTGTATTACTTAGTATTTACTGACTCTAGCTATATTATATGGGGAGATTTTCCTTACTTATTATGTAATAAATGTATATAATCATACAATGATTCATTTTTAATCAATGTATTTATTCAATTTAGATATATCTCCTCTCTCCTCTCTCTCTATGTAGATATAAATATAGCCATAAATATGTACATAATTAACCATAAATACATGAATGTATAGAAAACTAAAAAATCTTTCTCCTCTCTCTCTCCTCTCTCATCTCCCATCTCTCCTCTCTCCTCTCTCCTCTCCCCTCTCTCTCAAGATATCATATGAGTTCGAGTTATGTAAAAAAATTATCAAAACTTGAATGTCATGCATTCAAAATCTATATGCCATATAAGTTCAAATTAAGTAAAAAACTGATCAAAACTCAAATGCCACTTAAATGCCACTCAAATGCCACTCAAGTACCCCTCAAATGAAATACAATATAAACTCGGCGAATTCATCCAACGCCGTAACCCATTGTCTCAACTCCAAGGTCAGATCCACAAAAAAACACTTGGTAGGGAGATCTGCTCATATATTACTACTCACGGATCCCGACAAAATCGCAGTAGTCCGTGACTGGCCCACCCCCACCTGCCTTAAAGAACTCCAAGCATTCCTCGGTACAGTCGGGTATTACCGACAATACCTCCCTCGCTTCTCCACTACGGCCAAACCCCTGACCAAGTTAACCTGCAAGGACGTTCCATGGGAATGGACCACCCCTCAGAGAGAAGCTTTTGTACAGCTTAAAGCTGGACTGCTGTCTGCTCCCATCCTCGGCTACCCAGATGCCGATAGCCCGTATATATTGGACACCGATGCAAGCGATGACGGTGTTGGAGCTGTCCTCTCCCAACTACAGAATGGTGAAGAAAGAGTGATAGCGTATTATAGCAAAACACTGAGCCCACCTGAACGCAACTATTGTGTCACTCGCAGAGAACTACTGGCCGTAGTCAAAGCCACAAAGCATTTCAAGCCCTACCTCTACGGTCGAACCTTTCGGGTGAGAACAGACCACGCTTCCCTCATGTGGCTATGTAAGCGTAAAGAGCCGTCCAGCCAAGTAGCCAGGTGGCTCGAAACTCTGTCGGAGTTCCAGTTTACCATCGAACACCGGAGTGGACACTTGCATGGAAATGCTGACGGCCTTAGTAGACGATGTTCCCCCGATTGTAAGCAATGTAATCACATTAAAGCCAGAGACGGCGGACCCACGAAGAGAGAAATATTGCAAACCTTGCCCCACCCCTTCTCCCCTCCCCCATCCACCCCAGCTGACCCCACCCCGTCACACCCTCAAGTGGTAGCTATCACTCGCCCCCCACCCCCTGACACCGACCTGCTGGACGCTCAGAGAACAGGCCGCCACCCGGTAGCCATCATCTACCAGGCGGTAAAGAACCATACCCCTATTCCCCCACAGCAGTTGGAACTCGGAAGTAATGAACTCCGACAGCTGGAGAAACGCCAACACTCTATGCAGATCCGCCCAGATGGTATTCTAGAGGTACACCAAGCCGGACAGAACCGAGCCCACTGGTGTGCTGTGTGCCCCCCCAGCCTGAGAAGCAAAGTAGTGTGGGAGACACATGTCTTGGCCCACCAAGGCATACAACGGACATTAAAGAGAGTCGGCCTCACATGGTACTGGCCAGGTATGACCGCGGATGTACGGAGAGCCATTAACAGTTGTGAAACCTGTCAGCGGGCTAAACATGGCGGTACGAAACCCAACCCAACACGGCAGCGAATGTATGCCGGCCGCCCTTGGCAAAAGTTGGCCGTAGACCTGGTGGGCCCCCTCCCTGAGACCGATAGAGGAAACAAGTGGATACTCGTCTTAACAGACCACTTTACCCGTTGGCAAGATGCCCTCCCCCTCCCTGATGCCACTGCCCCTGTTGTTGCCACTGCCCTCGACGAACACGTGTTCTGCTACTTCGGACTACCCGAGCAGATGCACACCGATCAGGGTGCCCAGTTTGAGTCGAGTCTCATGCACGAACTCTGTACTCTCTGGCGGGTAAAAAAGACTCGGACCACTCCCTACCACCCCCAATCCAACGGTTTAGTAGAGCGCAATAATAGGGTATTAGGAGATGCCCTACGCTCTCTCCTATTGAAGAGACAGCCCGGAGAATGGGACTTGATTCTCCCCCAAATAATGAGAGCGTTCCGTGCCACCCCCCATTCTACTACAGGCGAAACCCCAAACTTCTTGATGATGGGAAGGGAATTACGGCTCCCCGACCAACTAACTTATCACCCCCCCTTGGTTGAGTGTGTGCCCGTACACGAATACGCCCAAGCCCTACAGGAAAGACTTGAAGAGGTTCATGAGACTCTCCGAATGGAGCAGCAACAGATAAGAGGAGACGAAGGAGAGGAGCCGTCTCTATTCAAAACGGGAGATGAAGTATGGTTGGAGAACCGGAGGAGAAGAAAGGGAGAGAACCCCAAACTCCAACCCAAGTTCGTGGGCCCCTATATAATAGAGGAAGCCTACAGTAACCACACATACCTGATCAATCGACACGGCCAACAGTCAGTGCAAAACGGCAGTCGCCTGAAACCATATAGGGCATGCCTGGAGCCGTACGGACAAGCCCCTGCAGCTTTAGAACCCGTCCGCCGCCCCAACATGCGTGGCGCTGCTCCCCGCAGGAGAACACAACCCCCTCCCCCTTTACAAGAAATACCCTTTCCACTCCTGGACCTCCCAATGCCTTCTCCTTATACGGCGCCCCCCTCCCCTCCAATCTCTCCGCCTGTAGAGAGGCCAGCGCCCAGAGCAAGTCAACCTATAGAGAGAGCAGCACCCAGAGCACCTCAACCTGTAGAAGAGTGCTCACCGAATCTCTCCAGCGAAAATCAATCCAATCGGACGAGAACTGGCCGAGCCGTAGGTCATACGGCAAACCAAGAAGTTGTCCCCCCGCCAGTTGCACGCCCCCCTCCCTTAGCCCCAGCACCTACAGGCCGCCCTAGACGAAATGTAGGACCACCCCAACGATATGGCCAACCTTGGTGTCACCAAGTCACTGCAAGAAGTGATACACTACAGGAAGAAAGAACCAAGTTATTGGCTACAGTTAAAGCATTCACCACTAAGCCTGAGGACCACAACCCCCCTTGCCTAGTCTCAAAAGAATTGCTAGGGTCTCCCCTACCCCCCCCCTCCAAACTTCAGCTGGCTCTCTCCATTCAACTCCCCTGCAGGAGCCCCCAAAGATACCCCTCTTTTCCCCCTCTGTCAGGAGTCATACCTCCCAAGTGGCAGAGCAAACCGGTTTGCAGCTGAATAGTCAAGAAAATATTGCCCGTTTGTCTGCTAACTTGCTTACTGAGCAGTCCGCTTGCTTACTACAGCTCCTTCAGAACTACTTGCAAAGTATGAACACCGAAACTTCCGCCTGCTTACAGCTCGAGGATGACGACGACAACCTCCTGCTCGAAGCTAATCTAGCTGAAAATCAGCCACCCTCTAGCCACAGCGAGGATCCGCTGCTAGGCATAACAGGAGAGTCAGCACCCACTACGCTACCAGCAGCCACGTCAAGTCAACCTGGTGAATTGAAACGCGCCTATGATAAATGGATACTCGAGAACGCTACGGCCAGTGACCCTTTAGCTCTCACCACCCTTGTGCCTTTCCCCCCCCCCCCCCAACCGACTTAGACGAGTTTCCACCCCTTGCTCCAGCTAAAAGACCACCCACTAACCTCCCCCTGGTCCCTACTACAATCATTCCTTCAACAAAACTTGATTATAGCTACAGTCAATGTGTAAAGAAACCCCCCAAGCCAAATCCCCCTTTTCCCAGTGACCCCGGCACTACCCCGGCTCGGGATAGATGGACCACCCTCAGAAGGAATCTCACACCACCCCCACGGAGTAGATCTGGCGTTAGAACACAAACAGAGACAAAGAGTACCCCACAAATCTTTGTTGTTGATTCATTAATTAGAGACGGTGTCCCTAATGGAGCGGAGTATGTGGGAGATTAGTGTAACATCAGTGACCCCAGCCCCTTCCTTTCCCCTCAACCCCCCCCCCTACCCTGCACCCTTGCCACCCCAGAAGAGTGTAATAGAACCCATTCCCCTTGCACAGCTTAGGTGTTTGTATGGATGCTTCTAGATCAAGCTGTGCAACTACTAACTTATAATGCATGCCCAGCCACCCACTACACTGATGAGTCATTCGGAGATTCACTCGGTCATATATGGCCACCATTCGGAGATTAGCCGGGCATATATGGCCACTAATGGATGAGCTTGAGTGCACAAGAAAGCATGACAGCCTATTGAAGTCATACAAGAGAGAGAGCCTTGAAGTGGGACCCAAGCTTAAGGAGGAGGAGCCTTGGAGCTAGTAAACAATGTGCCATGTGTGCACTTTTCTATTTGATTGTCTTTGTTTATTTTATGTATTGATTGTGATGGTTTGTTGATAATTTATAAGGATCTGTTATATTGGTTTACCCTAATAAGGGAGTGTGCCTTCCTGGTCTCTCCTATAAAAGGAATTGTTGAAGATCAGGAGGGCAGAAGTTATTGTGGGTTATTGTAGAGTCGTTATGTATGACTTGCAGTAATCATTGTATCTTGCTAAATAGAATGTTAATAATAAAGTATCATTATTAACAAGAAACACTCTTGTCATTTGTCTGGACATTATTAGCATAATCAAGGAGTACATAGAAGCCGTTGTGTCGGTGGTGTAAATCAAGATAGAAAAACACTACAATATCATATGGTGAGTTGGTAGCATAGGGCATTTACTGATTATTGAAACAGTGTCAATAATCAGAAGTACATAAAACAAACTCAAATCTTGATACACACAAAATCTTAACGATATGTCACAGAATACAACATATACATTGAGACAATAAAATAATATACTAACATATATAAGTGTGTTATAGGTAAAAGTGTAATACAAAATATCTAATATAGAAGTAATAAAACTCAATGATAAGTCAGAGTATGACTTATACATACAGTTAACTTTATATAAAATAATATAGTCAATGTAAAGTTGAGCTGATAGAGCTAGATGTGAGAACTAATAATAATTTAACATAAGCAGAGTGCCTGGATCTACTGATGGACTCTGTATATTCTTACAATCATCTTCCTCTGATGTCTTCTTAAGCTGTATCTCAACATCACCTCTATTTCCTGGTACAACATTGAGCAGAGATCTATGGTATTCTCCCCCATCTCTCTCAACAAGCATCAGCTGTACGAAGTGTGGTTTGTTTGTAACATCACTACCTTCACATACTGGTGGATATCGTTTCAACATAAAGTGTGATGCTTTCTCTTCATCGACTACCTAAAATATAACATTATATATAACAAGTGAATATCTGGTAGTGACAATGTTAGTGGTAGTCATTTATATAGATATAGACTGTGTTCTTACCCTGGCAACTAGCTTGTGACCCACTCTAACCAGTCTCTCCGCGGCGCTGAATCCATCCCATTCATTTCCTGTTCTTACAAATCCTCGTCTGGTGATGAAGGTGACAAGAGAGTCGTAGTATGTCTCAGAACGAATGAGAAAGTCTGAAACAAATAATGTATAACAGCTCAACTGACAAAGTTGGAACAAAGAGTTGACAAATTTGATATACAATTTAAAGACATTGTCCATAACCTATAACATAGCTCAATATGTCCTAACAAAATATTTAATAACTAAAAGAATTGTAGTATGTTTTAGAATGAGCGAGAGTGTCTAAAATAAATAATACGTAACAATTTAGCTTTAGATGTAATTATTTACAGACACAGACAGCTGGAGAGATCAAACAAACCACAAATACTACCTATATCTGGATGAGAAACTTATAAACTGTTTAATAACACTCACTGTCTCCATTTGCTTGTCTTGGAATAACTCGCAGACCACGTGCTCCTGTGGTTCCTGGTACAACATTAAGGAATCCATTTCCTGTTTGACTGAATACAGTCAATAGTTGTTTCTGTGCAGGCTACAACATGAGTTACAACAAACAATATAGCATACAATATATAACATTTGTATACAATGATATTCTGTAGGTGTAGTATGATAACAAACAATAACACTTACTTTATCTATGAGTTGTTTGTTAGCTTCTGCATTGATCTCTGACATAGTTATCAGTTTTTGTTGTACAGGTTCATTGGCAGCAGGCGCTGACTGTACCAGAGTGAGAGCAACTCCCAACATAAAAACCATCATAAAGGTCAGCTAAAATACAAGATTTAGTTTTTCAGGTTATTTATTCTCTATAGTCTGTTCAAAGCAAAATTATCCAAGTTTTTCTGTAAGAAAACTATTAACAAATAAATGTAATAGAACTTATTGGTGGACAATTAACTAAGGTTGAATAAACGACAATTACAAAACCAAAAGGAAAAACTGAGCCCAAGTGAACAAATTTTCTACAAATGCACAAACAAGTTTCACTCATCGATTGATCTATACAAGTTTTCTTTCAGCTGCTTTTAGTTTGCTAATAAATCGATTGATCAGTCGGTAGTTTTCTCCTCATCCTTAATCAGTTATTAAAGCTACTTCAAAACCTACCAACTGCAACTTTACAACGCCTGTGGTTGATGCCATAATGTAAAATGGTGATAAACTTAATCCGTTAAATATTTAAATTGAGAAAATTTGTACTAAGAATAAGTAGTTACCTAAAACGTACCAATAACAAATCAAACAGTAGAATAACAGTGGAACAACACAGAATTCATTTTACATTCTGTTAGAAAACCTTTTTTCTTTTCTTCAGGTGCTTTAGAAACATTTGTTTTATTATTGAAAAAACAACCTAATCTCAGTGTAACACAACACAACATACCTTGTGAGAAGCCATTTTATATGTCTATAGAGTTCAAAAATCTCTAAATAATTAATAGTTAGATAGAACTACTAGTAGTTAATATTCAAGTAAAGTTGAGCTAATGATTTGTATTACAACCAAACCCTCTATTTATACCAATAGATGTAAGGAAGTATGAGCAATAATATCTACTTAACATTCTCTCTCTGGGAAATTCCAATACATTTTCCATCGACTAATTCTACCACCAGAAGGAGTTTAGTGACATAAACTGTGTGACTTTCTATTGGGAATAAACCTTGTTTTATTCATATATCCAACCAATCAGACACAAGCTCAATACAATATTACAAAGATATCAACTGATATGTAACATAGTGACAAAGACAGGTAAATAGAAAGTCGGGTATATCCAGTGGGAATGTTAGAATACAAAATTCATATAAAAATTACTGTCAACCATTTGACATGCACACTGGCATGTGATAAACAGCAGGCTATCGTTGCATAATTTGTGTTTGTGATTTAATTGTTTATAGTTTTGTTTCATTCATGTGTCCTTCCAAAGATTTTGCCCAGCTTGCCGTGTTTATTATTGTGTTATCTAATACAAACTCAAACGTAAACACTGAACATAAAGTTTTTTTGTGAAACCAAAATAATGATAAATACAATAAATTGCAATAAAAAAAAATTATGAAACTGCCTGTGAGGTACAAGCTATACATTTTAAATTCTCCAAATTAAATGTTTACTTGTTTTTTAAAACTTACCATTCATTTATGTTAACAAAAAAAAAGCCGTTCGGTCTAAACGCACTAAGGTGAGCTTGGAGAACCAAGGCTTTTCATATAAATCCTTTTACTATTTGGGAGGCGAAACGGTATAAGTCAATATATTACATTTAATATGTAATAGTATTTGATTCACAGAATACATTAAATTAAACTCATCGCACGGTAAACTCAAGAAAGGTGTATAAATATTATAGAGTGTTATTTCCTGGTCAAAGTTTGAATATTCACTAATCATCCATGAGAGTGAAAGGTACCAATAGTTAGCTATCAATTGTATATACAAAGTATAAGTATTTGTGTATGATCTACTGAGTAATCTTGTATACTGATGTCAAAGGTCAAAGTGTGGAGACTGCATTGTGATTGGTTAATATCTACATAGCTTCATCACAAGCATACACACAATGGGGACCCGGCCGATTATAGGCGCTCACCAGGAAGTGCTAATCTAATGAAACCGGAAGTTTTGTTGCTAACATACTACAATACCATTAAGATTAACATTATATATAACAAGTGAATATCCGGTAGTGACAATGTTAGTGGTAGTCATTTATATAGATATATACTGAGTTCTTACCCTGGCAACTAGCTTGTTACCCACTCTAACCAGTCTCTCTGATATATTGGGATGGCATGAACTTAAGTGTCTCTGATAGCTCTCTAAGCCTTTTGGGCACGTTAAGCGATGAGCATTAACCAAAAGAATCATTTTTAATGAGCACTAGCAATACTGACTATAGATCGCTATATAAGGTATAGATGGATCTGGTAGGAGTTATCTCCCAGCCGGATAATCGAACTTCTTAACATCTAGCAGTCCTTTGTTATTATTTATTGATTATTTAATTATTGTTTTGTCATCAAGGATTAACACTATTTATTTTATTTCAGTATTGGATAATTTTCATTCAATCACAAGTTTGAAACAATTTGTAATTAAAAAATTACAAATTTTATTCAATGGCTATAAGACAATTAATTTATTTATTTTAATTAATTATTATTAGTCTTATCTTGAAAAAATAAAAAAAATTGATGATCAATTATCTGAAGTTCAATAATAAAGCAAAAGCTAACAATTGTCATTTATTAGTCACATACCAGATGTTTGGTACACTTGGTGATGGTCATAAGGGTTGGTTATTATTATTACTAGTTAGTTACTAGAGTTTTGGAATCCACAACTAGCGATTCGTGAGCAGTAGATGGGAATGGGGTTTATAATACTGGTGATGAGCTGCTTACATAAACCATCTGTCAGTAGGTCACCACGGTGGAAGTAGGCTACAACGAGGGAGCGCAGTAATTGATTTACCTTTTCAAACTTAATTAAACCAGAAGTAGTAAACTATGGCTCTGCTGTGTAATATTTATCAGCAACATTATTCAATTAAATTTTTTCGAGTGATTCAACCAAGAGCCTCTTTGAAAACAAGTTTCGAGGGCTATATTGCTTCATTGAGCTTTCTCAACGACTTCTTTTTAGTCATATTGTGGTAGATTTCAGTGCACTCTAGTGGTAAACGGGTAGTTTACACTAGGAACCTTGTGAAGCAATGCGCTAGGCTTCTGCTCACAGCATTTGGTTAATAGCTGTTGGGTAGGAAGTCATACTGTGCCGGTAGCATGGTAAGCAGGGCCGGTATTGACCCCTGCAGGGTCGGTAGTGACCTCTACCGACCCGGTACAGCTGTACTGGGCCGGCACAAGATGGCCGCCTTAGACGAGGATCTGTAAAGATGTCCAGGAACTTAGTCAAGGTCGTAAACAGGAAGTGCCTACCCCTAAAGTACCAACTTAGTGGACCTGATTCTATATACAGCCTGGGAACCCTGCAGGAGCCGTCATTGGACAGTTAGGAGAAAAGACTCCGCCCTTAGCCGCTTGGCACCTCCTTGTATTATCTTGCATTGCATTGTGATTGGTTAAGTATTTATATAATTGATGTCATTGGTTGCATTACTTCCTGTGCATTGTCTCTTATATGTTTTGTGTTCCTTAGCTCTCCTATAAAAGGAGAGCTCCTACTGATAATCAGTGCATTCATTACAATGAGCCATAGCATGTATTCTTATATTGCTAAACGCCTAGAGGAATAATTACCCTCAGGACTGCTTTGTAATAAAGCCACTATAGCAAACACTACTCGGTACTGTTTGTCTGAGCCATGGGCTCTTGCCTTACCGGGTAATTCGGTTGCCCTATACAGTTGTCACTGTCGGTCAGTACAGTGTCCCCTCTGGAGAGAGGTAGAATACTCGAGACTAGTGGATGTCCGTGGTAACAGACCGGAATCCATTACAATATCAATTGCTAAAAATGTCTCAAATCAGGATCAAAGTCGAGCAAGACGTGATTTTTAATGGTAAGTTTTATTAGCGACTGAACTGCTTCCAGTTGCATTGGCATTCCCCATTGATTAATAAAGACAAAATGTCAGTATGATTGTATCTAAATATTTACAGAACAGGAAAAAAATACATTTTTAAGATTTGTTAAATGTTTGCCCACCCAAGAACAAGGATGTTCGCATGAGTAAATATTAGAACCAATCAGTGCAACAGATGATAATGTAGTAGCCAATAGAAATCAGAGCTATCTTTTACAAGTTAAACTTGTGTTTGATTACAACGTCGAGTTTATTGAGTTACAAAAGAAGAGAGATTTCAATAGAGTAGAGGTCTCTATATTGTATATTGATTAGCTTTGATTAAACTCAATCAATAGAATCAATACTTTCTATTCAGATTAAAACGGGGAATTCTCTAATATATACAGCCTAGCTATACAAATACTGACGGGCTATTCCAAAAAGGAAACTGACATACTAAAATTATTACTGATGTCAGATGGATTTATGAGTAATAACTTACACATTAAATAATATGTCATCAAAGAAATGGATTCAGTAGGTAAAGTTTCCAAAAGAAATATCCAAGTTGACAAATGCAAGTGACACACAACCAGATGTCTGTCTGTACATACTAAATAATAATTAGTTGTTAACTTAACAACAACAATACAACATGGGTAGTTAGTGCAGGTAGCAAGGGGTTATCTAACATGGTATAAGTTATATAAAAACTAGTATTTGAGACTCTGAGACGCCAGACATCCTAAATAGAATTTATCATCATTAAAAATGGAAAAGGGTGACAAAGAGGTGGATCACTTGATGTATTTAGAACTGGGAGAGTATTCTGAGTGTGAGAGGGTTTACATGGGGGGGGGGGGGGGGTAAGGGGGGGGATGTATCGTAACAACTGGTAACCAAACTTGTCTAAATTATCATCTAAGAAGAATTTGTTTCTTTGAACTTTCCTCATGCGCTCATTGGCTATTTGCATTCATGATGAAACAAACAAACTATTGACTAGCATGCCATTTATTTTGGTTAAAAACATAGTTTGTTAACTACAACTTAGACATACAGGAAACTCTCAGTTTTATGTCTGTCCAATCACAGCTCTCAACACGAAACCAGTATTGATGCTTTAGTTGCAGTTATTGCAGTGATGTGCAATGTATTTTATACTTTTACTTGTAGAAGTGAACTTTGACAAGGAGATTGAGTAGATAACTTCTTCATGTTACCCGCACCAACTACTCAAAAGAACTAATTTTTGTTTCCCCTCCTAAAGGTAGAGATGCTTGAATTGCTAATTTAGTAAATATTTCTTTACTAATATATTGTTAGTAATATTTTTATGAACTGGTACGTTATAAGTTAGTCATCTTATGTTACCCGCACTAACTACTCATGTTGTATTGTTGTTGTTAAGTTAACATCTAATTATTATTTAGCATCTAAAGACAGACATCTGGTTGTGTGTCACCTGTATTTGTCAACTTGGATATTTCTTTTGGAAATTTTATTAACAAAAACCACAAAATTAAGTCATGCATTAATTTATGAGTAACATATTACTCATAAATCGTTTTCACAAAATTAGTAATTTTTTTATGTAAATTTAATTTAAGAAATTTATAATTCTCTATTGCTGTAGATAGGTTGTATGTGATTGAGAAATCCCCACCTCTCTCTGACTGCTGACTAATTGATACTGTTGTTGGAGTTTAATCAATTGTGATCTATATAAAATACAGAGAGCTCTACTGCATTGAAGTCTGCTTTCTTTTGTCAGTGAATAGAATGCAGTAACATTGTGGTTTAATACATAAATACTTTGTGTGATCTCCTCTGTCTGTTACATTCAGATCTATCACACGCTTTGGTTGTGATATTGTAGTGTTTTTCTATCTTGATTTACACCACCGACACAACAGCTTCCATGTATTCCTTGTTAATACTAATAATGTCCAGACAATCGACAAGAATGTTCCTTGTTAATAATAATCTTTATTATTAACATTCTATTTAGCAAGACACAAGTATAATAATTACTCCACTATTACTGCAAGTCATGCATAGTAACTCCACAGTAATCCACAATAACTTCTGCCCTCCTGATCTTCAACAATTCCTTTTATAGGAGAGACCAGGAAGGCACACTCCCTTATTAGGGTAAACCAATATAACAGATCCTTATAAATTATCAACAAATCATCACAATCAATACATAAAATAAACAAAGACAATCAAATAGAAAAGTGCACACATGGCACATTGTTTACTAGCTCCAAGGCTCCTCCTCCTTAAGCTTGGGTCCCACTTCAAGGCTCTCTCTCTTGTATGGCTTCAATAGGCTGTCATGCTTTCTTGTGCACTCAAGCTCATCCATTAGTGGCCATATATGCCCGGCTAATCTCCGAATGGTGGCCATATATGACCGAGTGAATCTCCGAATGACTCATCAGTGTAGTGGGTGGCTGGGCATGCATTATAAGTTAGTAGTTGCACAGCTTGATCTAGAAGCATCCATACAAACACCTAAGCTGTGCAAGGGAATGGGTTCTATTACACTCTTCTGGGGTGGCAAGGGTGCAGGGTAGGGGGGGGGGGTTGAGGGGGAAGGAAGGGGCTGGGGTCACTGATGTTACACAAATCTCCCACATACTCCGCTCCATTAGGGACACCGTCTCTAATTAATGAATCAACAACAAAGATTTGTGGGGTACTCTTTGTCTCTGTTTGCGTTCTAACGCCAGATCTACTCCGTGGGGGTGGTGTGAGATTCCTTCTGAGGGTGGTCCATCTATCCCGAGCCGGGGTAGTGCCGGGGTCACTGGGAAAAGGGGGATTTGGCTTGGGGGGTTTCTTTACACATTGACTGTAGCTATAATCAAGTTTTGTTGAAGGAATGATTGTAGTCGGGACCAGGGGGAGGTTAGTGGGTGGTCTTTTAGCTGGAGCAAGGGGTGGAAACTCGTCTAAGTCGGTTGGGGGGGGGGGGGAAGGGCACAAGGGTGGTGAGAGCTAAAGGGTCACTGGCCGTAGCGTTCTCGAGTATCCATTTATCATAGGCGCGTTTCAATTCACCAGGTTGACTTGACGTGGCTGCTGGTAGCGTAGTGGGTGCTGACTCTCCTGTTATGCCTAGCAGCGGATCCTCGCTGTGGCTAGAGGGTGGCTGATTTTCAGCTAGATTAGCTTCGAGCAGGAGGTTGTCGTCGTCATCCTCGAGCTGTAAGCAGGCGGAAGTTTCGGTGTTCATACTTTGCAAGTAGTTTTGAAGGAGCTGTAGTAAGCAAGCGGACTGCTCAGTAAGCAAGTTAGCAGACAAACGGGCAATATTTTCTTGACTATTCAGCTGCAAACCGGTTTGCTCTGCCACTTGGGGGGTATGACTCCTGACAGAGGGGGAAAAGAGGGGTATCTTTGGGGGCTCCTGCAGGGGGGTTGAATGGAGAGAGCCAGCTGAAGTTTGGAGGGGGGGTAGGGGAGACCCTAGCGATTCTTTTGAGACTAGGCAAGGGGGGTTGTGGTCCTCAGGCTTAGTGGTGAATGCTTTAACTGTAGCCAATAACTTGGTTCTTTCTTCCTGTAGTGTATCACTTCTTGCAGTGACTTGGTGACACCAAGGTTGGCCATATCGTTGGGGTGGTCCTACATTTCGTCTAGGGCGGCCTGTAGGTGCTGGGGCTAAGGGAGGGGGGCGTGCAACTGGCGGGGGGACAACTTCTTGGTTTGCCGTATGACCTACGGCTCGGCCAGTTCTCGTCCGATTGGATTGATTTTCGCTGGAGAGATTCGGTGAGCACTCTTCTACAGGTTGAGGTGCTCTGGGCGCTGCTCTCTCTATAGGTTGACTTGCTCTGGGCGCTGGCCTCTCTACAGGCGGAGAGATTGGAGGGGAGGGGGGCGCCGTATAAGGGGAAGGCATTGGGAGGTCCAGGAGTGGAAAGGGTATTACTTGTAAAGGGGGAGGGGGTTGTGTTCTCCGGCGGGGAGCAGCGCCACGCATGTTGGGGCGGCGGACGGGCTCTAAAGCTGCAGGGGCTTGTCCGTACGGCTCCAGGCATGCCCTATATGGTTTCAGGCGACTGCCGTTTTGCACTGACTGTTGGCCGTGTCGATTGATCAGGTATGTGTGGTTACTGTAGGCTTCCTCTATTATATAGGGGCCCACGAACTTGGGTTGGAGTTTGGGGTTCTCTCCCTTTCTTCTCCTCCGGTTCTCCAACCATACTTCATCTCCCGTTTTGAATAGAGACGGCTCCTCTCCTTCGTCTCCTCTTATCTGTTGCTGCTCCATTCGGAGAGTCTCATGAACCTCTTCAAGTCTTTCCTGTAGGGCTTGGGCGTATTCGTGTACGGGCACACACTCAACCAAGGGGGGGTGATAAGTTAGTTGGTCGGGGAGCCGTAATTCCCTTCCCATCATCAGGAAGTTTGGCGTTTCGCCTGTAGTAGAATGGGGGGTGGCACGGAACGCTCTCATTATTTGGGGGAGAATCAAGTCCCATTCGCCGGGCTGTCTCTTCAATAGGAGAGAGCGCAGGGCATCTCCTAATACCCTATTATTGCGCTCTACTAAACCGTTGGATTGGGGGTGGTAGGGAGTGGTTCGAGTCTTTTTTACCCGCCAGAGAGTACAGAGTTCGTGCATGAGACTCGACTCAAACTGGGCACCCTGATCGGTGTGCATCTGCTCGGGTAGTCCAAAGTAGCAGAACACGTGTTCGTCGAGGGCAGTGGCAACAACAGGGGCAGTGGCATCAGGGAGGGGGAGGGCATCTTGCCAACGGGTAAAGTGGTCTGTTAAGACGAGTATCCACTTGTTTCCTCTATCGGTCTCAGGGAGGGGGCCCACCAGGTCTACGGCCAACTTTTGCCAAGGGCGGCCGGCATACATTCGCTGCCGTGTGGGGTTGGGTTTTGTACCGCCATGTTTAGCCCGCTGACAGGTTTCACAGCTGTTAATGGCTCTCCTTACATCCGCGGTCATACCTGGCCAGTACCATGTGAGGCCTACTCTCTTTAATGTCCGTTGTATGCCTTGGTGGGCCAAGACATGTGTCTCCCACACTACTTTGCTTCTCAGGCTGGGGGGGCACACAGCACACCAGTGGGCTCTATTCTGTCCGGCTTGGTGTACCTCTAGAATACCATCGGGGCGGATCTGCATAGAGTGTTGGCGTTTCTCCAGCTGTCGTAGTTCATTACTTCCGAGTTCCAACTGCTGTGGGGGAATAGGGGTATGGTTCTTTACTGCCTGGTAGATGATGGCTATCGGGTGGCGGCCCGTTCTCTGAGCGTCCAGCAGGTCGGTGTCAGGGGGTGGGGGGGCGAGTGATAGCTACCATTTGAGGGTGTGATGGGGTGGGGTCAGCTGGGGTGGATGGGGGAGGGGAGAAGGGGTGGGGCAAGGTTTGCAATATTTCTTTCTTCGTGGGTCCGCCGTCTCTGGCTTCAATGTGATTACATTGCTTACAATCGGAGGGACACCGTCTACTAAGGCCGTCAGCATTTCCATGCAAGTGTCCACTCCGGTGTTCGATGGTAAACTGGAACTCCGACAGAGTTTCGAGCCACCTGGCTACTTGGCTGGACGGCTCTTTACGCTTACATAACCACATGAGGGAAGCGTGGTCTGTTCTCACCCGAAAGGTTCGACCGTAAAGGTAGGGCTTGAAATGTTTTGTGGCTTTGACTACGGCCAGTAGTTCTCTGCGAGTGACACAATAGTTGCGTTCAGGGGGGCTCAGTGTTTTGCTATAATACGCTATCACTCTTTCTTCACCATTCTGTAGTTGGGAGAGGACAGCTCCAACACCGTCATCGCTTGCATCGGTGTCCAAGATATACGGGCTATCGGCATCTGGGTAGCCGAGGATGGGGGCAGACAGCAGTCCAGCTTTAAGCTGTACAAAAGCTTCTCTCTGAGGGGTGGTCCATTCCCATGGAACGTCCTTGCAGGTTAACTTGGTCAGGGGTTTGGCCGTAGTGGAGAAGCGAGGGAGGTATTGTCGGTGATACCCGACTGTACCGAGGAATGCTTGGAGTTCTTTAAGGCAGGTGGGGGTGGGCCAGTCACGGACTACTGCGATTTTGTCGGGATCCGTGGAAACACCATGCTCACTGACGAGGTGTCCAAGATAGCGGACTTGTGACTGTAGCAGTTCGCATTTGCTGGGCTTTAACTTAAGTCCTGCTGCTTTGAGCCGCTGTAGCACTTCTGCCAGCCGGTGTAGGTGGGTGGGGAAGTCGGGACTGATGACAATAATGTCATCTAGGTATAGGAGGAGTGACTTCCAGTGAAGTCCATGTAGTACTCGTTCCATGAGTCTTTGGAAGGTGGCTGGGGCAGAAGTGAGGCCAAAGGGGAGGACCTTCCACTTGTATAGGCCTGAGCGAGTTGAAAAGGCAGATTTGTCGCTGGCGTCTGCATCGAGTGGCACTTGCCAATACCCGCTCACTAGGTCAAGGGTACTAAAATACCGACTTCCAGACAGCGCATCTAGGCTCTCGTCTATACGGGGGAGGGGGTAGGCGTCCTGTTGGGTTACCGCATTTAGACGCCGGTAATCAATACAGAAGCGCCAGGTGCCATCTTTCTTCTTCACCAATACTACGGGGGAACTCCAAGCGCCAGTGCTGGGTTCTATCAAACCCCGTTCGAGCAGCTTGGCTACTTGTTCTTCAGCCTCTTTCTCTTTATGAGGCCCTAGCCTGTGGGGATGTTGACGGATGGGTTGTGCGCCAGGTCTCAGGGGAATGCTGTGGGCTACTAGGTTGGTAAGGCCGACGTCGTGGTCACCTTTACTGAATACTTCTTCATACGAGTGCAAGAGTTGTGCCAATTTGAACGCCTCCTGGGGGGTGTGACAGTTGCCTAGTGCTTGGACATACAACTCTTTTAGATGTTCGGGGACGGGGGGAGGAATGGCAGTGGAGGGGGGGAAGTGGGCTCATCTTCTTTTACTGGTGATCCTACATCACCGTTGTGTACTCCAGTGTACCTTCCTATCGTTTTGCCAGCTTTCAAGTCCAGCGGTTGGTTGGTGGGGTTGAGACACCTCACCAATAGCTGATGCCGGTCATTCGGGGTGTTGAGACTGGCAGCTAGGGGAGGGGAGTTGGGGATGCCTTCTACGATACCGAGGGGAAGGTGTATGGAGTGCGTAGTTCGGCACAGTATGGTTGCTTCGGTGTGGGGGGGGATCTGAGTGTCTCTAACCACCTGGACTCCAGTAGCCAGTACTCTGCCTTGCTGGTCTGTACACAGCAGTTCTTGGCCATTAACTTCTATCACTGACAGGTCGAACTTCATGCGACACTGATGAGAAGTGAGAAATGGCATGCCCAGAATGGCGTCCTCATTTATTTGGCCTACGACGAAAGTGGCTTCCGTTTTGACATCTCGCAGCCGAATGGGTAGGCGGATGGTACCAAAGAAGGGAATGTGAGATCCGTCGGCTAACACACCGTGTGAATCACCTTCTTGTAGGGAGCTCTTAGTAGTGGGGGCCAGTCGATTGAACAGGTGTTGCGATAAGAGGTTGGTGGTGCATCCAGTATCGATGAGTACTGACACCGGTTTTCCCTCTACCCGACCGGGTAAGAAGTAGCTTGCCTTGTAAGGGCGCTCTGATGGAGGGTAAGTGAGGTCAGCGGGTTTAACTGCTGAGGGTTGGGGGGTAGGGGAGCGTCTATGTCGAGTACGAGAGGGTCGCTCAGTGGTCAACGGGGTTGAGGGGGGGAGTAGTTTCTTAGCCAAAGACTGACGAGATGGGGGTGGCTCGGTGTCCTGTGTAGGGTGGCACACCAGGTGACCATGGTCAGCAAGACTTTGTCTATGAGAAGGGGTGGGTTGGGTATACAGGTCGGTAGGGTAATAGTCCGACTCTGCTTCACTGGGTACCGGGGAGTAGGGCTCTTCGTCTCCTATATCTTGGAGGGGGGTATACCGGTTGGTGGTGGGTAGTTGCCAGGGTTCTGAGATGGGTACTACACGCCGTCTCTCTCTCTGCCATGGGGGAATCTCTAGTACGGGGTTGTACTGTTCTACTCTAGCCAACTTTCTTTGATAACGCCGGGGTGCCCGGGGGCAGTGAGGGGCCGGTTTCCCTACTGCGGGCGGCGCCCGTTTTTTGACTGCTGGTTAGGGGGGGGCGGGGTAGATGGCCAAGGTTTGACCGGGCAGCTTCTTTGTAAATGGCCGATAGTGCCACATCCCCAACACTGGAGGGGGGCGGATGTAGGGAAAGGGTGGGGGAGGGAGGGGGCAAGGGGTGGGTTGACTTGTTGTTGTAATTGTTGCAATGCGTCGGACTGGAGCTTAACTGCTTCGGTCAACGTCTGTAGGTTCTTCATCAAGGCACTGAGGGTGTCCTCTGGTAGGGTGGCCGTCTGTTGGACTTGGTTAGGGGGGGAGGTTGGGGAGGGCCGGTCACTGGGTGGGGGTAAGTGCTCTTCCTCCTCTTCCACTATTCTCACTCTGGAGGGCCTGTCTTCGAATCCAACTTTGACTTGCAGGAATTCGTTTCCAGCTCTAACAGCCTCCTCAATCGTGTGTGGTTGGACTGCCAGCAGGTGCCGTTGTAGATAGGCATTACCAATAGTGCTGGCGAAAGTCTCTAGCACCATTCGGTCGACTCTTCGGGGGGGTAGGTCATCGTATGCCACACGAACTAATTTCTCCACTTCGTTGGCGTGTTGTTGTAGTGAGGCTTGGGCAGAACGACGCAACACAATTAACTTGGCCTGCGCTTCCTTTGGGGTGAGTCCGAAACGGGCTCGGAGGGCGGCGAAGATACCTTCTACGTGAGGGGGGCGTCCACACTCTAGTGCCTCGTCCTTCAGTGCTGCTCGGAGATGCATCAGGGCTGTAGCTTGGCCCCAGTCATTGGCATCTGCGACCTCGAGGAACCGAGTGACAAAATACTCGATGTCTCCCGTCCCGTCGTACTTTGGGGCCTTGAAGGGGGTCTGTATTGGTCCTCGGGGAGGCTGTACCAACATCTGCAGAGCTTCGGTGAGTTGATCCAGCGATACGGTAGGTTGTGCTCCGACAGGGTTTCTACCGGCACTCCTAGCTCTTTGGGTGGCCATGTTAGATACAATGGCAAGCTAGGGGGGGTTGAGTGACTGTTTTTGGCAAGAGTAAGCTGGTATACAGGGTATACAGGCTCGGTATAGCTTCGGGGTAGGTAGTATGTGGCTATACAGGCTCGGTATGACTTCTGGGGAGAGGGGGAAAGTGGTATACAGGGTATACAGGCTCGGTATAGCTTCGGGGTAGGTAGTATATGGCTATACAGGCTCGGTGTGACTTCTGGGGAGGGGGGAAGGTGGTATACAGGGTATACAGACTCGGTATAGCTTCGGGGTAGGTAGTATATGGCTATACAGGCTCGGTGTAGCTTCGGGGTAGGTAGTATATGGCTATACAGGCTCGGTGTGACTTCTGGGGAGGGGGGGGGAGGTGGTATACAGGGTATACAGGCTCGGTATAGCTTCGGGGTAGGTAGTATATGGCTATACAGGCTCGGTGTAGCTTCGGGGTAGGTAGTATATGGCTATACAGGCTCGGTGTGACTTCTGGGGAGGGGGGAAGGTGGTATACAGGGTATACAGGCTCGGTGTGACTTCTGGGGAGGGGGGGGAGGTGGTATACAGGCTCGGTATAGCTTCGGGGTAGGTAGTATATGGCTGTACAGGCTCGGTGTAGCTTCGGGGTAGGTAGTATACAGAGGGATACTGACACAGAGTAGCTTCTGAAGAGGGGGAAGGTGGTATGCAAGAGATACAGGCTTGGTATAGCTCCTAGTTCTTCCTACCTTCTTCTCTCTCTAACTTCTTCTTTTCCTACCTTCTTCTCTTCCTATCCGTTGTGTCTCTCTTGTTCATAGAATCCCACTGCTGCCACCAATGTAGTGTTTTTCTATCTTGATTTACACCACCGACACAACAGCTTCCATGTATTCCTTGTTAATACTAATAATGTCCAGACAATCGACAAGAATGTTCCTTGTTAATAATAATCTTTATTATTAACATTCTATTTAGCAAGACACAAGTATAATAATTACTCCACTATTACTGCAAGTCATGCATAGTAACTCCACAGTAATCCACAATAACTTCTGCCCTCCTGATCTTCAACAATTCCTTTTATAGGAGAGACCAGGAAGGCACACTCCCTTATTAGGGTAAACCAATATAACAGATCCTTATAAATTATCAACAAATCATCACAATCAATACATAAAATAAACAAAGACAATCAAATAGAAAAGTGCACACATGGCACATTGTTTACTAGCTCCAAGGCTCCTCCTCCTTAAGCTTGGGTCCCACTTCAAGGCTCTCTCTCTTGTATGGCTTCAATAGGCTGTCATGCTTTCTTGTGCACTCAAGCTCATCCATTAGTGGCCATATATGCCCGGCTAATCTCCGAATGGTGGCCATATATGACCGAGTGAATCTCCGAATGACTCATCAGTGTAGTGGGTGGCTGGGCATGCATTATAAGTTAGTAGTTGCACAGCTTGATCTAGAAGCATCCATACAAACACCTAAGCTGTGCAAGGGAATGGGTTCTATTACACTCTTCTGGGGTGGCAAGGGTGCAGGGTAGGGGGGGGGGGTTGAGGGGGAAGGAAGGGGCTGGGGTCACTGATGTTACACAAATCTCCCACAATATTTCCTTATCTTCCTCAACCAAAAGTAACTGCTTGTGATGAAGCTATTTAAATCAACCAATCACATTGCAGTCTCCACACTTTGACCTTTGACATTAGTATACAAGATTACTCAGTAGATCGAACACAAATACTTATACTTTGTATATAAAATTGATAGCTAACTATTGGTACCTTTCACTCTCATGTATGATTAGTGAATATTCAAACTTTGACCAGGAAATAATACTCTATAATATTTGTGCACCTTTCTTGAGTTTACCATGTGATGAGTTTACCATGTGATGAGTTTACCATGTGATGAGTTTACCATGTGTTGAGTTTACCATGTGATGAGTTTACCATGTGATGAGTTTACCATGTGATGAGTTTACCATGTGATGAGTTTACCATGTGATGAGTTTAATATATAATATATATAGGCCAGTGCACAGTCCAGCTATGCCAGCCTGAACTACTAACAAGTAGTGCCTGCTCAGAACAAAACTATAAAAAGCCTGAAACAGACACAATCAGACGAGAGAAACCTCAATTGTGTATACAAGGATCTTCGTACCCACTAAAGCTATTGCATAACTGACCTCCCTTTATTAAGAGAACCCTTATGTTACATAACTAACGTTTATTCTAGTACAGTGTTTACTTTTGTCTAAGACTTTTCTATAATGATTCATACCTACCGCTATAACACCTAATATTTATGTACAATCTTCCTATGGTCTACAGGTCTACTTGTATTTATTGTATATGTTTGTTACTTGATTATTCTAATCTCCTAGTTGTTTTACACTACACAAGTATATAAATGCTGAGGTTTTTAGTCTTCCTCCGTTGATGATCAACTGAATGTGACTGAAAATTTAGACTCTGCCATACTGAATAAATGTTGTATGACAATAACGTGTATTGTATAACTTTACAATGTATATGAATTATTATTAATTACACATTAATATTTCTGCCTTGATTGATATGTGTATAATGTTGATCAATAAATCTGAAATTTGTCAGCTGGAGTTCACAAGCTGATAAAACATCACTTAAATTCCGATGTTGGTAAGCACATTGATGATGTCATCACTTGAGGCCAACTTCTATTGCGTTTCATTCATCAATGCTGTAAGCTGTGCATGAAACTTTGCTAAAACAACTCTATAGAAAATGGCGGTAAGTTGACTAATATCTCATTATTATTTGTTTTGTCTAACAAAACTCTGCTCTTTGGAGTATTTTTGTGCGTACTTTGTTATATAGGATAATATTGTTGTAGTCTCACCATTGCAATGATCAATACTGTAATGTCTGCAATATGAGGTTCAATAGAGATTCTGAAGGTATGAGAAGTAAGTACGAACACTAACTATTTATTATTTTATACATCTCTGCGGAAACTTTGTATCAACTTAATATCGTTTGATACATTATACTTGTCTTCATTGATTTGGGTCTCAACTGTGAATTATTCCGTATTCTTTACTGACAATAATTGTTTAAAAACCTGCTACATTTTGAATTATTGTTATTGATTTTGTTGTAGGACGACTTTATCGACACGCAACCACAAGATCGGCATTCACCATGGGAGCTGCAGGACCCATGAACATGGAGGGACATAGGACAGTTTTCCAACAAAATAATTACCAACACTACGAATTACCAACTAGACCGACTGTAAGTTTACTAGACCGACTGACTCAGACTACCGACTTGAACTATTGGACCACATCAACCTCTACACAGACTAACAACTCTACCAACTCTTCACAGACTCAGACTAACTCGATTGACTCTACAGACAAAACAACTCAGACAGACAATAGAGGACTTTACTTTTGGGTCCTGCAGCTCATCCATAGACTCTATTACTTCATAGCCCATTTGTTTAATGGAGGAACTCCTGTGTAATGTCTGGTATGTGCAATGTACTGTTTGATTTCAGCTCATTTGTTTTGTGTTGCCACCAAAAACTAAAGCTTCAGTTTTCAAACTTGATCAACTTTGCTGTAACTAATATAATTGTTTCCTACTGTTTGTGGTTTTTTAGTCAATATTATCTATGTATAAATCTGTTTGTTTTGGTCAATTTATATATGATGTACTTATATATATGTCTATTGTAGACAACTAATATATAATGTACTTATATATATGTATATCGTAGACAACTAATATATGATGTACTTATATATATGTATATCGTAGACAACTAATATATGATGTACTTATATATATGTATATTGTAGACAACTAATATATGATGTACTTATATATATGTATATTGTAGACAACTAATATATGATGTACTTATATATATTGTAATGGATTCCGGTCTGTTACCACGGACATCCACTAGTCTCGAGTATTCTACCTCTCTCCAGAGGGGACACTGTACTGACCGACAGTGACAACTGTATAGGGCAACCGAATTACCCGGTAAGGCAAGAGCCCATGGCTCAGACAAACAGTACCGAGTAGTGTTTGCTATAGTGGCTTTATTACAAAGCAGTCCTGAGGGTAATTATTCCTCTAGGTGGTTAGCAATATAAGAATACATGCTATGGCTCATTGTAATGAATGCACTGATTATCAGTAGGAGCTCTCCTTTTATAGGAGAGCTAAGGAACACAAAACATATAAGATACAATGCACAGGAAGTCATGCAACCAATGACATCAATTATATAAATACTTAACCAATCACAATGCAATGCAAGATAATACAAGGAGGTGCCAAGTGGCTAAAGGCGGAGTCTTTTCTCCCAACTGTCCAATGACATCTCCTACAGGGTCCACAGGCTGTATATAGAATCAGGTCCACTAAGTTGGTACTTTAGGGGTAGTCACTTCCTGTTTACGACCTTGACTAAGTTCCTGAACATCTTTACAGATCCTCGTCTAAGGCGGCCATCTTGTGCCGGCCCAGTACAGCTGTACCGGGTCGGTAGAGGTCACTACCGACCCTGCAGGGGTCAATACCGGCCCTGCTTACCATGCTACCGGCACAGTATGACTTCCTACCCAACAGCTATTAACCAAATGCTGTGGGCAGAAGCCTCGCGCATTGCTTCACAAGGTTCCTAGTGTAAACTACCTGTTTACTCCTAGAGTGCACTGAAATCTACCACATACCTCTCTCCATTAAAGTCACAGCCTGGCTTTAATAACAAAATATCAAGAGCAGATATGTGTGGGGGTAACACCCGTACCCAGATTATATATTTGATTATATATAAAGTCAGGTACTATGCCATGAGATGACATAGCACCTCTCTCCAGAGAAGGTCGCCCTTGCAGGTGACCTCCCATAACTCAACTCCTCCTGGATCATAGGGGAAGCTAGTAATCAGCTCCTTTTCTTCCTCCACGGGAGGGCTTGATGCTTGTACCAATCGTATGGTAAGCATGGGCGTCACGTTCATTTGTGAGCGCGCGTCTACAGCAACATGTGCATTACCAGTTCTACGCAACATGTCCATGGGCTGCCTATAGTACAGCGGGGCTTGCTGTACCATAGCGTCATGTATGGCTGCGAGCAGTGGCCCTGGAAGTTCTAGTGCTGGCAGAACCTTCCTTATCTCAACTTTAGGAGACCGCCGTTCCTTTTCTAAGGAAAGCCAGCGCCTTGTCTCCTCTTCCCACTGTACCGTGGGGGTGCAAGCAACATCCCGCGCCGGGGTGTGGTGCACTGTGCTGTGCGGCACTAAGGTTGGTGGTGAAGACGTCGTGGGACGTTCACCCTTAGCTGCCACCACAAGCTTTCTCTTTCGGTAAGCTCTACAAGGGTAACTACTGCCTTGTAGCTTCTCAGTCTTCGCTGACTGAATCTCTGGAGGACCCCGGGCCGGTAGGGAGTCATCCCGGGCCGGCAGGCAGGCAGCATCAAGCGGTGGGCACTTGATCTCCCGCTCTTTCTTATCTACTGCCCTTATGAGGGTGTCAGCAGTCCCAACTTGTGGGAGAGCGCATACTCTACTGTCACCAGCGCATGGTGAGTCTAGAGGTACAGGTTTAGCATAGCCAGGTGGGCTGCCACTCCGTAGTGCTAACGGATCTCGTGGTGTGCAGTTCTCAAATAACCATTTTGAAAATGCTGCATTTAATTGCTCACCCTCCTTCTCTTTCTCTGCTAGCTTGACCTTCTCTACCTTGGTATACAGCTCTGCCGTTGGCATCGCTTCCAGTACTTCTGTGCCTGCACAGTTGGCTGATGGACAATTATCAAGGCCTGCATCCTGCAGCAAATCTGCCTTTTGGTCCTCAAGCTCTATGCATTGATCAGCCGCCATGGCTAGTTGGGGGATGGTCCTGTCACTGTCACTGCTAGGTACGAGTGGCTGGTCTGTGCTGCAGAGTTGTTTACAACTTTGTCTCACTCTGCCCGGCTTAACAGGAAGGGTTCGAGTACTGGGAGGTTTTGGCCACTTCTCCAACATCTTTAGACGGTCAGCTACAGTGATTCTGTTCACTGGAGGTTGTCGGGGAGCTCCTCGGGGTAGTCTACTTTTCTTCGTAGGGGTTGGATGGCTGGAGGGTGGCTGCCTCTTTCCAGCGGTGGGGGTCTCCTCTCTCCATCGCAGGGGCGTAGCCAGCGGGGGGGAAAACACTGTTTGGCCTATAGCTTCTACAGTTGTTGTCCGATCCGGCTCAAATCTTTTGCCATCTACCTGTGGCGGGGGGTTCTTCACAGCCTGATACATTCCACCTGTAGTTCTCTCTATAGTGGATGGTTGTGTGGGGACGTCTTCTTCTTCAGGGGTGTAAGGGGTATTCTCCGTTAGCTCTGCCTGTGTTAGACGGACACTATCATCAAGTGGCCGCCCGTGCTTGTCTGTGCAAGGCAACACATGTCCGTCAATGATGACATGGGAGTCTGAAAACCTTAGGGCACACTCGTGTAAGGTGAGAAACGGCATGCCAATTATGGCATCTTCATTGATGTCACTAATGACGAAGTTAACGCTCGTTCTCAGTTTACGAAGCTGCAAGTTTACTTGCAGGGTACCGTAACAGGGAATCCTAGACCCGTCAGCCGTGAGTCCATGTGCCTTGCTGCGTTGCAGCGTGTCCTTCACTGACTGTGGCAATTGCTGGTACAGATGCTTCGACAGCAAGTTGGTGGTGCAGCCTGTGTCAATCAACAGGGAGGCTGGTCTACCGGCTAACCTTCCAGCCAGGAAGTAGCTGGCCTGGTAAGGTCGCTCCAGCGGTGGCTCTGCCATTTGTGTGCTCCTGGGGGGTTGTCCACTCTTCTTCAGAGTTACAGGACTGTAAGGGGGTTGACGAGCAATCCGGCTACTGTCAGTCTGTGTTCTCCTGGGGGGTTGTCCACTCTTCTTCAGAGTTACAGGACTAATGGGGGCTTGTCGAGCTGTCCGGCTGTCCTCAGCGGGCGTCTGTGCTCTCTTGGGGGGTTGTCCACTCTTCTTCAGAGTTCCAGGACTGTACGGGGTGTCAGGAGTTGTCCAGCTGCAGTCAGCGGGTGTTGACGCTCTCTTGGGGGGTTGTCCACTCTTCTTCAGAGTTCCAGGACTGTACGGGGCATCAGGAGTTGTTTGGCTTGTCCAGCTGTGGTTGGTTGCTGTCGGTTGTATCTTGGGAGGTTGTCCACTCTTCTTCAGAGTTCCAGGACTATAAGGGGTTGCGGGTGTGGTCCGGCTTGCCCAGCTGCAGTCAGCTGCCGGTGGCGCTACTGCGGGCGCCGGCCGTTTCCCGTCTGTCTGGGGTTGTTTGTGAAGTGAGCTGCGCGCTGAGTTCGGGGGCAGGTACTCATCATGTGACCTGGTTGTCCGCAGCCCCAGCAGCGTGCTACAGGCTCTGCCTCCAACTGTGGAGCGGGAGCCGCCTGTCTTGCCGCTCTCAGCGACCGTAGCTCTTCCGTTAGTAGCTTTAGGCTGTCCATGACTGTTGTCATAGGATCCGGTATGGCAGGTGTAGGGGTGTGGTGTGTCTGCTGTACGGCAGTAGCGGTGGAGACACGTTGAGACGGGCCCTTGGCAACCGTTCTCATCCATTCCTCTTCCTCCTCGTCGGCATCCTCTTCCAACATCCGTACATGAGCCTGGCGCTCCTCAAACGGTGTCTTTATCTGCATATACTCGTTGCCGGCCCTGACTGCTTCAGCAATGTCAATGGGCTGCATGGCCAACAAGTGCCTTTGCAGGTAAGCATTTCCAACCGTGGTGCTGAAGATATCCAGCATCATCCTCTGCATGGGTCGGTGAGGTAGATCTGCATACGCAACGCGCACTAGGCGCTCTACTTCACTTGCATGCTCTTGGAGCGACGTCTTGTGTTGGCGGCGTAGGCTGGTCAGCCGGGACATAGCTTCCCTGGGTGTTAGCCCAAAACGTGCTCGTAGTGCAGCAAAGATACCCTGCAGTTGTGGAGGCTTTCCACAGTCCAATGCTTTACCTCGTAATGCATCCCTTAGGTATAACATGGCCGTGTTCTCTGGCCACTCATTCATTTCGGCTACCTCAATGAATCGGCTGATGAAGTACTCGACGTCTCCTTCGCCGTCGAACTTCGGAGCCTTTAGTCTAGCTGGTGCATTGTCTTGGTTGGGCCTCATCATAGCCGTCAATGCTTCGGTCAATCTATCAATGGCTGTAGCTTCTGGGTTGCCAGCGGGTGCTCGACCAGCGCTGCGTGCTCTCTGGTTGGCCATTCTTTGCAGATAGAGGAGTGATCTCAACTCAAATCTAAGAAATGGTCAGTACAACTGGATCCCGGGCCGGTATAGGTTAGATCCGGGTCGGTAGCTGTATTTCCAGTGGCTCTAGCAGATCTAGGGGTTGGTCCAATGGATACTGTGGCAGTATCTGGCACTCCGTCGCTTGTAACAACCGTTACGAAACTTCTTGTACTGCTGCAGGGCGGAGCGAAGCTCTACGGGCCTACAGACAGTAGTGTAGGGACACTGTAAATGGATACAGTGCCGGGGTCACTGTTACCAGCTGAGTAACACTCCAAGCTGAGTAACCTCTGGTAGCTGAGTCTGTATAGCTGATACACGACTCTCTCTTCTTTTCGCACAGTGCCGGTATCTCTATGTCCAGGTCGGAGCGAACTCTACGAGCCTGTAGAAGATACGGTAGCGTCTGTACTGGACTGCTGCAAACGGAGCAAGCTCTACGGTTGATGCAGACAGCCTTTAGTAGTGGATACTGTGCCGGGATAGCTGCTGCAGTTCGGAGCGCACTCAAACGAACCTGCAGAGAAATCCGGTAGTATCTTGCGTCAATTGCTCTTCCGATCTACTACTTCGGTAGATCAATTTCTCCTCCTCTCTCCAGATCTACACCCGGTAGATCACTTCTCTTTCCTCAGTGGTAGCTGGCCTGCAGTGCATTCGCAGGGCCAGAGGGTAGCGTGAAAGAGCACAGCGTGGGAAGGTACCGTTTATCCCACCGCTGCCACCAATGTAATGGATTCCGGTCTGTTACCACGGACATCCACTAGTCTCGAGTATTCTACCTCTCTCCAGAGGGGACACTGTACTGACCGACAGTGACAACTGTATAGGGCAACCGAATTACCCGGTAAGGCAAGAGCCCATGGCTCAGACAAACAGTACCGAGTAGTGTTTGCTATAGTGGCTTTATTACAAAGCAGTCCTGAGGGTAATTATTCCTCTAGGTGGTTAGCAATATAAGAATACATGCTATGGCTCATTGTAATGAATGCACTGATTATCAGTAGGAGCTCTCCTTTTATAGGAGAGCTAAGGAACACAAAACATATAAGATACAATGCACAGGAAGTCATGCAACCAATGACATCAATTATATAAATACTTAACCAATCACAATGCAATGCAAGATAATACAAGGAGGTGCCAAGTGGCTAAAGGCGGAGTCTTTTCTCCCAACTGTCCAATGACATCTCCTACAGGGTCCACAGGCTGTATATAGAATCAGGTCCACTAAGTTGGTACTTTAGGGGTAGTCACTTCCTGTTTACGACCTTGACTAAGTTCCTGAACATCTTTACAGATCCTCGTCTAAGGCGGCCATCTTGTGCCGGCCCAGTACAGCTGTACCGGGTCGGTAGAGGTCACTACCGACCCTGCAGGGGTCAATACCGGCCCTGCTTACCATGCTACCGGCACAGTATGACTTCCTACCCAACAGCTATTAACCAAATGCTGTGGGCAGAAGCCTCGCGCATTGCTTCACAAGGTTCCTAGTGTAAACTACCTGTTTACTCCTAGAGTGCACTGAAATCTACCACAATATGTATATTGTAGACAACTAATATATGATGTACTTATATATATGTATATTGTAGACAACTAATATATAATGTACTTATATATATGTATATTGTAGACAACTAATATATGATGTACTTATATATATGTGGCTGTATTGTAGACAACTGATATATATGATGTACTATCGTGATAAGAGGCGATGTGGTTAGGAGTTGCCCTCCCTCTTGTAGATTGATTAGATACGCTCCCCCACAGAGTCCAAGATGAATTGGTAAAGTCTATGCAACGGGCACCAAAGACAGTTGGCAGGGTTTGCAATCGGCTGGCTATTCTCGTACCTACTGCATGCTCATCGGTGTCGCCATTTATACATGGGTCATTCCAGGTGTGTACTAGCAATGCTGTGGTTACTCGCTAACTGTTATTGTGTGCTGGTGTGGGTGTTGTCTGCTCCTTGTACTCGCTGATGTAGGTTTGCTAGTAGATTACATGGTATCCATATCCAGTTAAATTAGAAATTAATCTTATAGAGTTTTAGATTAAAATTGTCCAATTCCCACTGGCAATAGGACAAAGTCAGAGAAAAATTCAAAGACACAAACATAAACGCATAGAGCAAGCAACTCTGAAAATCGAATAAGAAAACTTTTGCTTTTGGTTTTCTGAGTTATACTTTGAAAGTGATTATCCGATGGCTCTGGACAAAAGTCTGCATCCGTTGAGTGTTGTTACATTTAAATATGCATAGAGATCATGTAGAGTGAAGTTTGGTAGAAAGGATGTGAGAATAGAGGTTGAATAAAAGTAGACAGCAACGAACTTTGACTGTAATGTACGCTGACAGGCTTGAATTGAGCATAGACAACCTCCTGAAGTATACACCGTAATTATGATGATTGAAACTTTCTTTATGAGATTTACTCTGGGAAGTGTGGAGCCCATTCTTGGCAATGTGTCAAATATCATTTCAACATTCGTTACAGAAGTTACCTGTTTTGATTGACTGACAAATTCTGACAATCCGCAACTGAATTTCGATTCTGTAGTATATTTGTCGGCAACAGCAAAGACTGATATGTTTTAGATTTAACATTGAAATCTTTTGATCTATCTTATAGTAAACATGCAGGAGGCATCTATGCTCTTTCATGACGATGATCATTCGGTCGACTTTCATTTCAATATTTGCTAAACCTCTAGAATGTTCTGCAATGGTTGTATGCAACTGGCTGCTAGTGTATTGATCTCACGACAAATTTTTCGACAATGGTGTTTTCAACAGAAATTTTCCTTTATCACCGGCAGTATAGACAATTTGCTACGATATGGAAACCAAGTAAATATGTATACTTGTCTGTAGGTGTCAGTATTGTTGTTGGTGGTGGGTGTATTTGGGGCAGTTTTTAAGACTATTATTTTTCTTCCTATCTCAATGTACTAGTTTAGTGAACTTTATTGTCCTTTGAGAACTGCATGGCTGCTCCAGTAACATTCCTAATTGAGTTTTATATGAATCTTATGCACCAATAATTTTGTAGGCTCAAGTCCAGGACGGAACCACAAGAGATACTTTCTAAAAGCTCTAGACCTTGTATCAATTATTGCTATGATTACCTCGTAGACTATCCACAAGTATTCGTGGGTATTTGGTTACACTCACCAATCTACTGAATGATATGTCCTTGACTGTTTAGGTGCGACTCTAAAGTAACTCTATATTAATTTGTTTTACTGATAGCTCTATGTGTTTGATCTTGTATATATGTATGGTTTTCTTTTGCTTACATCGAAATAGGCGTGTTATAGTTTTATCTGTTGTCCAATGAGTCCATTTCTATCTCATTCTCTTTCAAATGTGATTTGATTTATTTGTGCTCAAAAGTGATAATATAAATCACATAAAATATACTAAAATATTACTTTATAAAGTTGGATTACTTGATAAATATATAGTAGCTGTCTTTGCTTTTACACAATAGACGGATTGTGAGAGTTGATATTTGACTTTCAACCTTCTAGAAGTAACCAATCACACAATATGTAACTTAGCATCAGTCTATCCTTACTGACTGAGTGTGTACCTTGTAGGCTACTGTATATTTTGATGTTTTGCTCTGTAGTATTAGCTCGGAGTATTAGTTAGTATTAGCTATAGTAGGCTCAGTATCAGGGCAGTATCCTTCAAGTTTGGAATGGTAGGGCTAACACCTAGGCCAGGGGCTGTCCAGGCCTCCTAGCGGGGTCCGGGGCAGCGCCCCGGCTGCCGGTGACGCTTTTGACTAAAACTTGGCAATTTTACAGCAGTTTTTAAGCTTATATCTATACAGCCAATGCATTTGAGGTTCTTCCCATTATAAAGCCTACTCATTTTTCATGATTCTTCATTAGCTTTAAAATTTTATTTTGAACAAACATTGACGAAAGCAAAAAATCTGAGCGTGTAGTACAAAGTAACCGTTTATGTAAAAAAGATCTATGCAGAAATTGCTTCAGGAATAACTTAGGAGCATGGAAGAAACCAATTTTAAATCAAAATAATAATTTTTTATCACAACAATGTTTATTCTGAAGTAAACCTGCGCTGGAATGTTGATACGAACAAAGGACTAGAACAATTCAACTCTTTAGTAATGGTTGGTGGCCCTGAAAAGTGCCGTTGTGGAATAGGCCGTTATGCTCAGCCTCTCTCTCTTTAGAGGTGAAGTGGACATCGCGGGCTACACAATGACCTCTTCTTCGGTGGACTCACTCACCCTTTGCCAACTCCCGGAGACATCTGTGCAAACCTGCACTCGTAGCAAAATAACATGTTGCTGCTAGTGGTAGCCGCTCAGCACTGATGCTGCTAATAAGATGTGTCAGCAGTTTTAAAGCATCCAAGCGAACGGACTGGTGAACTAAGCGAGCGCTGTCTAAAGTAATCTACTGCATGCAGTATTGTATAAGGTTCCATTGTTGTAATTATTTTCTGTTAAATATTATTATTTTATTATTATTACAAGTTACAAATAATTTGTGTTGTGGATGTTTAAAAATTATTATAAGTATTGTTTAATCAGTTCTGGTGCAAATATTTACTGTCAGTGGTTGTGTGCAGACGTAGGTAGTTGACATATTGAAATTTTGTCCAATCAGGGACATAATTTTGAATATTACTACTATATAAGCTTGAGTTATATTTATTTGTGCCAGAGTTGCCAGTGAATAAATTTGTGCTCATACTTTAAATAATTCTGCTTCTCTCAAATCTAACTGTAAGCTTTTGCACCCACCCCACTACGTGGCAGTTATAAAATCTGCGTCTCATAGTAGTAACTACACTAACACTATTTGAGCCGGGCAAGTCTATTGACACTGCAAATTAATCAATTAAATGATTAAATCAATCATCAATCATCAATCATCAATCATCAATCATCAATCATCAATCATCAATCATCAATCATCAATCATCAATCATCAATCATCAATCATCAATCATCAATCATCAATCATCAATCATCAATCATCAATCATCAATCATCAATCATCAATCATCAATCATCAATCATCAATCATCAATCATCAATCATCAATCATCAATCATCAATCATCAATCATCAATCATCAATCATCATCATCAATCAATCATCAATGACATAACTTGAATAATAAAATGAGTTCACATCAACAATAGCACAGCAATGGAGTTCTAAAATTTTACTTTGACTGACCCACTCCGATAAAGAATGTAACAGAAAGAAATATTAAAAAAAGTAATGTATTTATTTTTATTCTTATTATTAAGTAATTATAATTCATTTTTGCTTCTGCTCCTTATGTGAAAATTTTCTGGATGGATCGTTGTATTTTAGAACATGAATCATCTTACCCTGACAGTATGGGTGGTGTACATGTGCCCTCACAGCACAAAGTTAAAATTAGTCAATTAACAGCTATCACAATGATCTCTTTTTATTTTTTCTAGTCTAAAACAAAACACTGCACGCAATTAATTTTAACTTGTTCACTTCTGTCCTACATTATAAACTCTATAGTAAACGAATATATATGTCAATATTTTCCCGGCTTGGTTCTGTTATTTCAAGCAAAAACAAAAAGATAATAACAGCTATGGAAAACTGAAATGTGAAGTATAAAAAATCCAGGTTTTCACAACACAAAGAAGGTGATAAAAACCCCCCTGGCACCTGAGATTGAACTGAAAATCTGAGTTTATTTGGATCTAATTCGACTATTTGAAAGCCCTGCAACATATCATCAGATTTTTATGGCATTTTTGGACTATTTACAGTTTTGATATTTTGCCAAAATTGCTAGGGCCAGGCCCAAGCAGCCGTGCCCTAGGATACGGCCCTGCTCAGTATTACTGATCATATTCAACTACCATTATGCCAGCCCAGTCCATTCTCTCTAAGCTTTCCGCCTTTAGAGTGCAGTTTGAATAGTATCTTTATTCATTAGAAACCAAAGTCCTAGGGTGGCTATTCATTAGTTTGATTGGCAAGACACAATTAATGAATGCAATGAGGTACAGAGCTGCCAGCAATTATACAGGCAATCTGACAGGAAGTTATTTGCATAAGACATATAAGATTACATCAACAGGAAGTAAACTGAGCAATCGTAATAGGTATATAAATAACAATCAAATCATGCAATGAAACAGAGGCAGAGGTAAATGGTGTCAAGTGGCTAAAGGGCGGAGTCCTATCTCCATTGTATAAAAGTAGGCCTTGCAGAGTTCCGAGGCTATATCTAGCTTGTGGTCGAGACATCTGGTACTCTGAGGAAGGGTACTTCCGACTGCAGGGTTAGAGCAAGTTCCTAGATAGTTTTGAGGGTCCTCCTTTAAGGCGACAATATTGTACCGGCCCAGTATCACTACACCGGTTCAATCAGGGGTCACTACCGGCCCTGCATAGGTCACTACCGGCCCTGCAGAGGTCAATACCGGCCCTGCAAGCTGTGCCACCAGCACAGTAAGGTGATCCACTAGTACAGCACTTTATGATGGCTGTGGGTGGAACTGGTGTTGGTGTCTGCTAGCAAACGGGTCGTTTACTATTGACATTCACCAAATTCTACCACAAAATGACAAATATAAACCTCGCCATACATTAGATTAATGCAATGGAATGTTTTCACAGCAGTTTGTACTTCTCTCAGTGTAGCAGTGCAGATGTCTGTTCCAGTAAAATTACAGACAGATGTATGCACACAGATGTTTCTCTCATTTATATAATATACAGACTATGAGTCAACAAAAGTGTCCAACAAAAAGCTGAACAAAACCTAAATCCTATGAATAGATGTCCATTGTAAGTAAATTATTGATGGAAAACTGTAGTTGCTTTTCTTAAAAGTAAAGGTCTTTTATTGCCTGCCAACATAGTTGATACAAAATGGCAAAATACTTCAATCTGATCACACTCAGTTTCACTAGAGTCGAATGCAACAAAATTATATAAACTAACGCTGAGTGCTATGAAGATTGTATATCCTGAGAAAAATCAACTACCGACTGGACTATAAAAATTACACAGAATGTGAAGAAAAAAGCAATTTTGTTAAAATATATGATAACAATTGTAACAACATGTACATAAGATATGTACAAATGTATTGCATGCTTTAGTAGACCAAAGTCTCAATAAAAGATGGTTGTTTGAGCAGAAATAAAACTTTTGGAGACAAATAATTACGAAAAACTGAGCCAACTGCATGTAATCTTATATGTATTATGCAAATAACTTCCTGCCAGCCTGCCTATATATTGGCTGGAACTTTTGTACCTCAGTGCATTCATTCGTTGCGTCTTACCAAACACCATAGTGGAAAGCTACCCTAGGACTTTGGTTTCTAATGAATAAAGCCACTATTCAAACCACACTTTGTGTAGTCTGTCTGAGCCGTGGACTCTGTGTTTGCCAACTGATCCGGCAGTAACTGATCATAGTTGTCACTGTCATACCGGCACAGTGTCCCCTCAGGAGAGAAGTAGAATACTCAAGATCAGTGGAATTTTGAGGTAACCAGACCGAAAGCTATTACAATAGTTTGTTTTAGTAGGGAATGATGAAGGTGGAGAGAGTAAAAATGGATGCATTAACCAATCACCAAACATTATCTCTAGAGACACTATCTCTCATATCTAGAATATTTTCTTTTGGTACATTTTCTACAACATAGCACTATTTTACAGGCTTGGAGACTTTTAACATATGGAGTTGTCTTTCTCTATCACTCAACAGAGAGTGCAACGCCGAACTGGTATAAGCATATACTTTAGTCAGGGTGGCTGTCTGGCCTCCTGCTCACCATTAAGAATCCCACCCTTTGAGAGGTACCCAGGCCACATACAATTGATTGATATTGGCATAAAGGTTGGTGGTTGACTGATTTATAGTGGAGACCTCAAATTTGCAGGAGAGGAAGAAAGGATCTTGGATTACTGACTGAGGGAATTTGGATGATTTTGGGTGGGGTGAAGGCCTAATGGAGGGGGTGCAAGGGGCTTTAAGGTTTCATGTTGATCGTAGACAGCTCTTCTACCTGTGGCAAGGAGAGAGAAGGATGATAATCGAATGGCTAGGCATCGGGGGGGGGGGGGGGGAGGGGGGGGGGGGAGGTAGAAAGTGGCCACGGTAGATACAGGAGGTAGGGGCAGATCTAGAAAATTTAAAAATCCAAACAAATCTGCTACAGAACAAATAATATTTCTTACATTTGGGGGCTACCGGCTCACTCTCCGAAAGGCTTTCTTAGGATTTATACTATATTGTTTTGAAACCAAACAATTGCACAAAAAATTCCCCTAGTTAAACAATAGAGAGATATTTTTTTGAAAGCGAGCATTATTGTCTTTATTCAAACTCAATTAATTGAAAATACAGCTCTGTGCGAATGAACAGATGATAGAGACAGATTTGTGACTTCACAAACCACTGGATTGGTCATTTTCTGGAAAAACCCATGCAACCAAATTCACTGACTAGATGAAAGAGAACATGGGAAATGCACGTTCTAGTCTTTACCAGAAAGACAACAACTTAAGCCCTAATTATTTATTATTACTTGTACACGGGTCGCTCGCAATAGAGGTGTACTCCCAGAATCTAAAAAGTTTGCTCTAAAGACTGCAATGTCTTTGGTTTTGATAAGATTGATTTTATCAGAGAGACAACAACTAGGTTTTACTTATTTAATATTAATTTTACTTAGGGTGCTCCTACTGGAGGTTTACTCCCAGAATCTGAAAAGTTTGTTCTCAAGACTACAAGGTCTTTAATGTTGATAAATACAAAGAGATTTATCTGAGGGCAACTAGTTTCTGCTCATTTAGTATTAAATGTAGTTATGTAATTTGTGTTGAAAAGACTTCTCTTAGAGTATAAAAAACTTTGCTCTCACGACTGCAAAGGTCTTTGCTGTTGCTAAAATATGAAGAACCTTACCCAAGAGAAAAATAGTTTTTACTTATTGATTATTAGATTTAGTTATGTAATTTGCACTGGATCAAAATATTATCGTAGAATCTAAACAAATTGCTTTCAAAACAACCAGTTCGTAGCTTCTTTGTTGGACACTGAACTTCATTCAGACAAAAACTCTCACCTGTCACCATTTCCTGGTAGAAGTCCCAGACACAGTCTATTTTTTTGGAAACGAAAAAGGCCTTAGAAACATTCTTTAAATCAATTTTCAAAGAAGATTCAATTGTTAGAATAACAAATAACCTTTAGCCGATAATTGAGCAGTCAATATTAGTCTTGAGCATACAACCTGTACACACCAGAATTAAAGTATTTTTTGGTACACTTCACATAGGGTAACTTCAAATACTTTCTGTTTTTTTGCAAGACGCTGTCAGTTTTTTTTTTTATTATTAGTGATTGTCAAATTAAAAAGTACCTGATCAAAGCTTCAGCTATATGCATTTAGTCAATCAGCTACAATCCACTGGGTCATGAACTGTTGTGTATCCTTTGTGCAAGCCAAACGCTTAAAATAAAACATCTTGTTTCAGGTTTATACAAGCTCCACTTTTTAAAAAAAGTTATTTACATCGCTTTTTTATTTGTGTAAGCAATAGTATTACCTCTCTTCGCTTAGCTTCAAAGGTTCAAGAAATTATCTAAAAAGTCTAAAAAAAATACATGAGCTTAGATTTCAAGCTGTTATTTATTGATTATAAACAAACAAACAAATCTACAAATAAAAAAATATAAAAAAAATGCGTAAAAGTGTATTAATTATCATACATAAGCGTTGGGAGCAATAATGTAATGACAAACAAATGTTGCTGTATGAACAACCCGCTTGCTTCTTATTTAAAATAGTGCAAAAAGCTTACTCAAATTGCAACAAAACAAAACCTCAATGATTTGTCACAGAATACCACATATACATTGAGACAATAAAATAATACACTAACATATATAAGTGTGTTATAGGTAAAAGTGTAATACAAAATATCTAATATGGAAGTAATAAAACTCAATGATAAGTCAGAGTATGACTTATACATAAAGTTAACTTCAAATAAAATAATGTAGTGAATGTAAAGTTGAGCTGATAGAGTTAGATGTGAGAACTAATAATAATTTAACATAAACAGAGTGCCTGGATTTACTGATGGACTCTGTATATTCTTACAATCATCTTCCTCTGATGTCTTCTTAAGTTGTATCTCAACATAACCTCTATTTCCTGGTACAACATTGAGTAGAGATCTATGGTATTCTCCTCCATCTCTCTCAACAAGCATCAGCTGTACAAAGTGTGGTTTGTTTGTAACATCACTACCTTCACATACTGGTGGATAACGTTTCAACATAAAGTGTGATGCTTTCTCTTCATCGACTACCTAAAATGTAACATTATATATAACAAGTGAATATCTGGTAGTGACAATGTTAGTGGTAGTCATTTATATAGATATAGACTGAGTTCTTACCCTGGCAACTAGTTTGTTACCCACTCTAACCAGTCTCTCTGTGTCACTAAATCCATCCCATTCATTTCCTGTTCTTACAAATCCTCGTCTGGTGATGAAAGTGACAAGAGAGTCGTAGTATGTCTCAGAACGAATGAGAAAGTCTGAAATAAATAATGTATAACAGCTCAATTGACAAAGTTGGAACAAAGAGTTGACAAGTTTGATATACAATTTAAAGACATTGTTCATAACCTACGACATACTTCAATACGTCCTAACAAATTGTTTAATAACTAAAAGAACTTTAGTATGTTTTAGAAGGAGCGAGAGTGTCTAAAATAAATAATACATAACAATTTAGCTTTAGATGAAATTATATACAGACACAGACAGCTGTTAGAGAGATCAAACAAACCACAAATACTACCTATACCTGGATGAGAAACTTATAAACTTGTTTAACAACACTCACTGTCTCCATTTGCTTGTCTTGGAACAGCTCGTAGGCCACGTGCTCCAGTGGTTCCTGGTACAACATTAAGGAATCCATTTCCTGTTTGACTGAACACAGTCAATAGTTGTTTCTGTGCAGGCTACAACATGAGTTACAACAAACAATATAACATACAATATATAACATTTGTATACAATGATATTCTGTAGATGTAGTACGAAAACAAACAATAATACTTACTTTATCTATGAGTTGTTTGTTAGCTTCTGCATTAATCTCTGACATAGTTACCAACTTTTGTTGTACAGGTTCATTGGCAGCAGGTGCTGACTGTACCAGAGTGAGGGCAACTCCCATCATAGCAACCACCATAAAGGTTAGCTAAAATACAAGATTTAGTTTTTCAGGCTTTTTATTCTCTAAAGCCGGTTCAAAGCAAAATTATGCACGTTTTTCTGTAAGAAAACTATTAAAAAATAAATGTTATAGAAATGTTTGGTGGAAAAATAACTAAGGTTGAATAAACGACAATTACAAAACCAAAAGAAAAAACTGAGCCCAGGTGAACAAATTTTCTACAAATGATCAAGCACTATGTTTTGCACAAACAAGTTTCACTCATCGATTGATCTATACAATTTTTCTTTCAGCTGCTTTTAGTTTGCTAATAAATCGATTGATCAGTTGGTAGTTTTCTGGTCATCATTAATTAGTTATTAAAGCTGCTACAAAACCTACCAACTGCAACTTTACAACTCCTGTGGTTGATTTCATATTGTAAAATGGTGAAGTTTTGGATGATAAACTTACTCCAATAAATTTTTAAAGGCAGAAAGTTTTTACTGAGAATAAGTAGTTACCTAAAGCGTACCAATAACAAATCAAACAGTAGGGTAACAGTAAAACAGAATTCGTTGTACATTTCATTTTTATTTGAAAGGAATTTTTTTCCTCAAGTACTCTCTAATAATTTGTTTTATTAGTAGAAAAACAACTTAATCTCAGTGAACAAAGCATAACATACCTTGTGAGAAGCCATTTTATATGTCTGTAGAGTTCAGAGATCTCTAAATAATTAATAGTTAGATAGAACTACTAGTAGTTAATCTTCAAGTAAAGCTGAGCTGATGATTTGTATAACAACTAAACCCTCTATTTATACCAATAGATGTAAGGAAGTATGAGCAATAACATCTACTCAATATTCTCTCTTTGGGAAATTCCGAAACATTTTCCATTGACTAATTCTACCACCAGACAGAGTTTAGTGACATAAACTGTGTGACTTTCTATTGGGAATAAACCTTGTTTGATTCATATATCCAACCAATCAGATACAAGCTCAATGCAATGTCACAAAGATATCAACCAATATGTAACATAGTGAAAAACAAAGGTAAATAGAGATTCGGGTATATCCAGTGGGAATGTTAGGATAAAAACTTCATATAAAATTTACTGTCAACTATTAGTCACCTGCATTGGCGTGTGATAGAGGGCAGGCTATCATTGCATAATTTATGTTTGTTGTGATATAAAGTCAAAAAGATGTGTGATTTAATTGTTTATAGTTTTGTTTAATTTATGTGTCCTTCTTCCAAAGATTTTGCCAAGCTTGCCGTGTTTATTATTGTGTTATCTAATACAAACTCAAACGTAAACACTGAACACATAGTTTTTTGTGAAACCATAATAATGATAAATACAATAATTTGCAATAAAAAAATAATGAAACTGCCTGTGAGGGACTAGCTATACATTTTAAATTCTCCAAATTAAATGTTTAGTTGTCTTTTAAAACTTATCATTCATTTATGTCAACAACAAAAAAAAAGCCGTTTGATCTAAATGCATTAAGGTGAGCTTGGAGAACCAAGGCTTTTTCATATAAATCCTTTAACTATTTGGGAGGCGAAGCGGTATAAGTCAATATATTACACTTAACATGTCATAATATTTGATTCACAGAATACATTAAATTAAACTCATCACATGGTAAACTCAACACATGGTAAACTCATCACATGGTAAACTCATCACATGGTAAACTCAAGAAAGTTGTATAAATATTATTGAGTGTTATTTCCTGGTCAAAGTTTGTATATTCACTAATCATACATGAGAGTGAAAGGTACCAATAGTTGGCTATCAATTGTATATACATAGTATAAGTATTTGTGTATGATCTACTGAGTAATCTTGTATGCTAATGTCAAAGGTCAAAGTGTGGAGACTGCATTGTGATTGGTTAGTATCTACATAGTTTCATCACAACCACACACACAATGGGTTCCCGGCCGATTTTAGGCGCTCACCAGGAAGCGCTAATCTAATGAAACCGGAAGCTTTGTTGCTAACATACTACAATACCATTAAGATTAACATTATATATAACAAGTGAATATCTGGTACTGATAAATGTTAGTGGTAGTCATTTACATATATATAGACTGAGTTCTTACCCTGGCAACTAGCTTGTTACCCAGCCTAACCAGTTTCTCTGATATATTGGGATGGCATGAGCTCCAGTGTCTCTTATAGCTCACTAAGTATTTTGGGCACGTTAAACGAGAGAATTAACCCAAATAATCATCTTTTTAATGAACACTAGCAATACTGACTATAGATCGCTATATAAGGTATAGATGGATCTGGTAAGAGTTATCTCCCAGCCGGATAATTGAACTTCTTAACATCTAGCAGTCATTTATTATTGTTTATTAATTATTTAATTATTGTCTTGTCATCAGGGATTAACACTATTTATTTTATTTCAGTATTGGATAATTTTCATTCAATCACAAGTTTGAAACAATTTGAGACTAGAAAATTACAAATTTTATTCAATGGCTATAAAACAATTGATTTATCTATTTTAATTAATTATTATTATTTTTATAACGAAAAAATAAAAAAAAATTGATAATCGATGATCTGAAGTTCAATAATAAAGCAAAAGCTAACAATTGTCATTTATTAGTCGCATGCCACATGTTTGGTACAATTGGTGATGGTCATAAGGGTTGGTTATTATTATTACTAGTTAGTTACTATAGTTGTGGAATCCACAACTAGCGATTCATGAGCAGTAGATGGGAATGGGGTTTATAATACTGGTGATGAGCCGCTTACATAAACCATCTCAGTACATCACCGCTGTGGAAGTAGGCTACAACGAGGGCGAGCAGTAATTGATTTATGTTGGCAAACTTAATTAAACTATGGCTCTGCTGTGTAACATTTATGAGCAACATTATTCAATTAAATTTTTCAAGTTATTTAACCAAGACCCTCTTTGAAAACAAGTTTCAAGGGCTATATTGATTCATTGAGTTTTCTCAACCACTTCGTTTTGTCATATCAGTTGCTTAAAATGTCTCAAATCAGGATAAAAGTCAAGCAAGTCGTGATTTCTAATGATAAGATAAATTAGCGACTGAACTGCTTCCACTTGCATCAGCAAAGAGAAGCGACCGGTTGGTTCCCCATTGATTGACTACAGAGAATCTGCCGATACCAGTATGATTGTATCTAAATATTTACAGAACAGGAAAAAGATACATTTCTAAGATTTGTCAAACTTTTGCCCACCCAAGAACAAGGATGTTTACATGAGTAAATATTACAACCAATCAGTGCAACAGATCATAATGTAGTAGCCAATAGAAATCAGAACAATCTTTTACAAGTTAAACTTGTGTTTGATTACAACGTCGAGTTTATTGAGTTACAAAATAAGAGAGATTTCAATAGAGCAGAGGTCTCTATATTGTATATTGATTAGCTTTGATTAAACTCAATCAATAGAATCAATACTTTCTATTCAGATTAAAACGGGGAGTTCTCTAATATGTACAGTCTAGCTATACAAATATTGATGGGCTATTCCAAAAAGAAAACTAACATACTAAAATTATTACTGATGTCAGATGGATTTATGAGTAATAACTTACACATTAAATAATATGTCATTAAAGGAACGGATTCAGTTGGTAAAGTTTCCAAAAGAAATATCCAAGTTGACAAATGCAAGTGACACACAACCAGATGTCTGTCTGTACATACTAAATAATAATTAGTTGTTAACTTAACAACAACAATACAACTTGAGTAGTTAGTGCAGGTAGCTAGAGGTTATCTTACATGGTATAAGTTTATACAAACAATACCATTAATAAATCAGTAAAGAAACATTTACTGAGTTATCATTTCAAACATCTCTAGCTTTAAGAGGGGAAATAAAAATTAGTATTTGAGACTCTGAGATGCCAGACATCCTAAATAGAATTTATCATCATTAAAAATGGAAAAGGGTGACAAAGAGGTGGATCACTTGATGTATTCAGAACTGGGAGAGTATTCTGAGTGTGAGGGGGTTTACATGGGGGGGGGGGGGGGGTAAGGGGGGGGATGTATCGTAACAACTGGTAACCAAACTTGTCCAAGTTATCAGTAATTATCATATAAGAAGAATTTGTTTCTTTGAACTTTCCTCATGCGCTCATTGGCTATTTGCATTCAGGATGTAACAAACAAACTATGACTAGCATGCCATTTATTTTGGTTGAAAACATAGTTTGTTAACTACAACTTAGACATACAGGAAACTCTCAGTTTTATGTCTGTCCAATCACAGCTCTTAACACGAAACCAGTATTGATGCTTTAGTTGCAGTTATTGCAGTGATGCGTAATGTTTTTTATACTTTTACTTGTAGAAGTGAACTTTGACAAGGAGATTGAGTAGATAACTTCCTCATGTTACCTGCACCAACTACTCAAAAGAACTAATTTTTGTTTCCCCTCCTAAAGGTAGAGATCCTTGAATTGCTAATTTAGTAAATATTTCTTTACTAATATATTGTTAGTAATAATTTTATGAACTGGTACGTTATAAGTTAGTCATCTCTTGTTACCTACACTAACTACTCATATTGTATTGTTGTTGTTACCTGCACTAACTACTCATGTTGTATTGTTGTTGTTAGGTTAACAACTAATTACTATTTAGCATCTAAAGACAGACATCTGGTTGTGTGTCACTTGCATTTGTCAACTTGGATATTTCTATTGGAAACTTTATTAACAAAAACCACAAAATTAAGTCATGCGTGAATTTATGAGTAAAATATTACTCATAAATCGTTTTCACAAAATTAATAATTTTTTAATGTAAATTTAATTGAGGAAATTTATAATTCAATATTACCGTAGAAAGGTTGTACGTGATTGAGAAATCCCACCTCTCTCTGACTGCTGACTAATTGACCCTGTTGTTGGAGTTTAATCAATTGTGATCTATATAATATACAGAGACCTCTACTGTATTGAAGTCTGCTTTCTTTTGCCAGTGAATAGAATGCAGTAACATTGTGGTTTAATACATAAAGACTTTGTCTGATCTCCGCTGTCTGTTACATTTTGTTTTAAAACACTCCTCGGTTGTGATATTTGATTAGCTCCCTTAACTGAAGGTAACTGCTTGTGATGAAGCTATGAAAATATTATCCAACCACAATGCAGTCTCCACACTTTGACCTTTGACATCAGTATACAAGATTACTCAGTAGATCATACACAAATACTTATACTTTGTGTATACAATTGATAGCCAACTATTGGTACCTTTCACTCTCATATACGATTAGTGAATATACAAACTTTGACCAGGAAATAATACTCTATAATATTTGTGAACCCATCTTGAGTTTACCATGTGTTGAGTTCAATTTGATATTTTCAGTGAATAAAATATTGTTATATAAATTATAATATATTTCGCCCAGCGCAAAGTCCAGCTTTGCCAGCCTGAACTACTAACAAGTAGTGCCTGCTCAGAACAAAACTATAAAAAGCCTGAAACAGACACAATCAGACGAGAGAAACCTCAATTGTGTATACAAGGATCTTCGTACCCACTAAAACTATAGCATAACTGAACTCCCTTTATTTAGAGTACCCTTATGTTACATAACTAACGTTTATTCTAGTACAGTGTTTACTTTTGTCTATGACTTTTCTATAATGATTCATACCTACCTCTATTACACCTAATATTCATGTACAACCTTCCTATGGTCTACAGGTCTACTTGTATTTATTGTATATGTTTGTTACTTGATTATTCTAATCTCTTATTTGTTTTACACTACACAAGTATATAAATGCTGAGGTTTTTAGTCTTCCTCCGTTGATGATCAACTGAGTGTGACTGAAAATTTAGACTCTGCCATATTGAATAAATGTTGTACGACAATAACGTGTATTGTATAACTTTACAATGTATATTAATTATTATTAATTACACATTAATATTTCTGCCTCGATTGATATGTGTATAATGTAGATCAATAAAGTCTAAAATCTCTCAGCTGGAGTTCACAAGCTGATAAAACATCACTAAATTCCGATGTTGGTAAGCGCATTGATGATGTCATCACTTGAGGCCAACTTCTATTGCGTTTCATTCATCAATGCGGTAAGCTGTGCATGAAACTTTGCTAAAACAACTCTATAGAAAATGGCGGTAAGTTGACTAAAATCTCATTATTATTTGTTTTGTCTAACAAAACTCTGCTCTTTGGAGTATTTTTGTGCGTACTTTGTTATATAGGATAATATTGTTGTAGTCTCACCATTGCAATGATCAATACTGTAATGTCTGCAATATGAGGTTCAATAGAGATTCTGAAGGTATGAGAAGTGAGTAATCACACTAACTATTTATTATTTTATACATCTCTGCGGAAACTTTGAATCATGTAATAAAAACATTGTATCAACTTAATATCGTTTGATACATTATACTTGTCTTCATTGATTTGAGTCTCCATTGTGAATTATTCCGTATTCTTTATTGACAATAATTATTTAAAAACCTGCTACATTTTGAATTATTGTTATTGATTTTGTTGTAGGACGACTTTATCGACACGCAACCACAAGATCGGTATTCACCATGGGAGCTGCAGGACCCATGACCATGGAGGGACATAGGACAGTTTTCCAACAAAATAATTACCAACACTACGAATTACCAACTAGACCGACTGTAAGTTTACTCGACCGACTCACTCAGACTACCGACTTGAACTATTGGACCACATCAACCTCTACACAGACTAACAACTCTACCAACTCTTCACAGACTCAGACTAACTCGATTGACTCTACAGACAAAACAACTCAGACAGACAATAGAGGACTTTACTTTTGGGTCCTGCAGCTCATCCATAGACTCTATTACTTCATAGCCCATTTGTTTAATGGAGGAACTCCCGTGTAATGTCTGGTATGTGCAATGTACTGTTCGATTTCAGCTCATTTGTTTTGTGTTGTCACCAAAAACTAAAGCTTCAGTTTTCAAACTTGATCAACTTTGATGTAACTAATATAACTGTTTCCTACTGTTTGTGGCATTCTAGTCAATTATATCTATGTATAAGTCTGTTTGTTTTGGTCAATTTATATATGATGTACTTATATATATGTATATTGTAGACAACTAATATATGATGTACTTATATATATGTATATTGTAGACAACTAATATATGATGTACTTATATATATGTATATTGTAGACAACTAATATATGATGTACTTATATATATGTATATTGTAGACAACTAATATATGATGTACTTATATATATGTATATTGTAGACAACTAATATATGATGTACTTATATATATGTATACTGTAGACAACTAATATATAATGTACATATACGTATGTGGCTGTATTGTAGACAACTTATATATAATGTACTATCGTGATAAGAGGCGATGTGGTTTTGAGTTGCCCTCCCTCTTGTAGATTGATTAGATACGCTTTACCACAGAGTCCAAGATGAAATGGTACAGTTTATGCAACGGGCACCAAAGACAGTTGGCAGAGTTTGCAATCGGCTGGCTATTCTCGTACCTACTGCATGCTCACCGGTGTCGCCATTTATACATGGGTCTTTCCAGGTGTGTACTAGCAATGCTGTGGTTACTCGCTAACTGTTATTGTGTGCTGGTGTGGGTGTTGTCTGCTCCTTGTACTCGCTGATGTAGGTTTGCTAGTAGATTACATGGTATCCATATCCAGTTAATCTATAAAATTTATCTTATTGAGTTTTTCACTAAAAGTGTCCAATTCCCACTGGCAATAGGACAGAGTCAGAGAAAAATTTAAAGACACAAACATAAACGCATAGAGACAGCAACTCTGAAAATCGATTAAGGAAACTTTTGCTTTTGGTTTTCCAAGTTATTTTTTCTAAGTGTTTATCTGATAGCTCTGGACAAAACTGTGCATCTGTTGAGCATTGTTACATTTAAATATGCATAGAGATCATGTAGAGTGAAGTTTGGTAGAAAGGATGTGAGAATAGAGGTTGAATAAAAGTAGACAGCAATGAACTTTGACTGTAATGTACGCTGACAGGCTTGAATTGAGCATAGACAACTTCCTGAAGTATATGCCGTAATTATGATGATTGAAACTTTCTTTATGAGATTTACTCTGGAAAGTGTGGAGCCCATTCTTGGCAATGTGTCAATTATCATATCAACATTCGTTACAGGAATTACCTGTTTTAATTGATTGACAAATTCTGACAATCCGCAACTGAATTTCGAATCTGTAGTATATTTGCCGGCAACAGCAAAGATTGATATGTTTTAGATTTAACGTTGAAATCTTTTGATCTATCTTATAGTAAACATGCAGGAGGCATCTATTCTCTTTCATGACGATGATCATTCGGTCGACTTTCATTTCAATATTTGCTAAACCTCTAGAATGTTCTGCAATGGTTGTATGTAACTGGCTGCTAGTGTATTGATCTCTCGACAAATTTTTCGACAATGGTGTTTTCAACAGAAATTGTCCTTTATCACCGGCAGTAAAGACAATTTGTTACGATATGGAAACCTCGTAAATATGTATACTTGTCTGTAGGTGTCAGTATTGTTGTTGGTGGTGGGTGTATTTGGGGCAGTTTTTAAGACTATTATTTTTTTTTCTATCTCAATGTACTAGTTTGGTGAACTTTATTGTCCTTTGAGAACTGCATGGTTGCTCCAGTAACATTCTTAATTGAGTTTTATCTGAATCTTATGCACCAATAATTTTGTAGGCTCAAGTCCAGGATGGAACAACAAGAGATACTTTCTAAAAGCTCTAGTATCATGTAATGCTGCGATTACCTCGTAGACTATTCACAAGTATTTGTGGGTATTTGGTTACACTCACCAATCTACTGATCGATATATCCTTGACTGTTTAGGTGCAACTCTAAAGTAACTCTATATTAATTTGTTTTACTAATAGCTCTATATGTTTGATTTTGTATAAATGTATGGTTTTCTTTTGCTTATATCGAAATAGGCGTGTTATAGTTTTATCTGTTGTCCAATGAGTCCATTTCTATGTCATTCTCTTTCAAATGTGATTTGATTTATTTGTGCTCAAAAGTGATAATATAAATCACATAAAATATACTAAAATATTATTTTATAAAATTTGATTCTTTGATAAATATATAGTAGCTGTCTTTGCTTTTACACAATAGCTCGATAGTGAGAGTTGATATTTGACTTTCAACCTTCTAGAGGTAACCAATCACACAATATGTAACTTAGCATCAGTCCATCCTTACTGAGTGTGTACAGTGTAGGCTACTGTATATTTTGATGTTTTGCTCTGTAGTACTAACTCGGAGTATTAGCTAGTATTAGCAGTAGTAGGCTCAGTATTACTGGTTGTATTCAACTATCATTATGCCAGCCCAGTCTATTCTCTCTAAGCTTTCCGCCCCCCCCCCCCCCCCCACCTCGCCCTCCCCACTCTACTTCTCATCCCCTGTAGTGTTCCACCAGTTCCCGGCTTTACCTTCTCCATCTCTTCCTCTGTATCCCCTCTTAAATGGAAAGGTCACAGAAACAATGTAAGAAAGAATGTTACATTAATTCATAGTGGAGGGAAGTAAAGTCAGTGATAACCAGCAGAGAATTGTTGACTAACACTCCAACCATTGCCAGTGCAGGGGCCTAGCCGGCTTGCGAGATTTTGTGCGCACCACTATCAAACATCCACCAGTGGTGTAATTGCACCTGAGTGTCGTTACCTGCTTGTGTATGTACCTGTGTGTATATGTACCTGTGTGTGTATGTACTGTGTGTGTGTATGTACCTGTGTGTGTATATACTGTGTATGTCTATATCTACGTACCTGTGTTTGTACCTGCATATGTATTACCTGTATGTGTGTGTACTTCAGGCTTGGGACTCGATTTTGGAAAAATAAAGGATTAATTCGATTTCGATTTTAACATTTAAAAGAAAGGAATATAGCATTTCGATTTTGTTTTTTTAAAAGCAAGGATAAAGGATTGTACAATCGATTTTATACTCTGTATGGTTGTTTATCTTAACAAAATTTATATTTGCAGCAAAGATTAATAAAATAGAAGACTCCATGCAACATAACATATAGATATATCTAGTAATTAACGGTTATACAAATGTTAAAATAGCGCAGTATAAAAGAACAGTCTTAGATCAGAATCCAGCTTTTTTATGGCTGGCAGAAAAACACACATTTCAAAGTTTTCATCAGATAACAGAGATCTTGTTGGAGTTAACACTCTTTTTGAAAGCGAGAACAGTCGCTCCACTGGAGCTGATGAGGGTATCGTTGTATTATACTTGATGAACATATCCTGCAAGATTGCAGGTAGGTTGTTTTCTGTGGAATCAACCCATCTAGACCAGTGATCATACAAAGAGGTGCTAGCCGAAGTTGTACTTCGTCGTCTCTGATCAAAACGTCTGAAGAAGGAATAGTCGGATGATTCTGGTTGTGTATATTCCGTGTCTACAAGGCCATCATTGCTTGAGGTATCTACTGCTTCTGTTTGCATGGCATGCCTAACAACACCTCGTACCTCTGCCTGTCGATCTACATCTGGAAGCCATCCTAGTTTAAACCTTGGATGTATAGCAGCAGCTATTTGAAAGTAATCAGATTTCAGTTCATGATCAAAACGTCTCATAAGCTCAGAATTCAGAGCACACAACAGTCCACTACAGTACTCTAGATCTTTACTTAGTTCAATTTCCTTCCATTCCTCCATAAGTATTTGCAAAGTTGGGAGAAGATAACCAGCACAAGTGCTGTTTTCACCTTGTATGATATCAAGTGCAGAAGTCAGAGGCTTGAAAACTGTAAGGAACTCAGACAGAAATTTCTCTTCCGCATCTGTAATATGCCGTAAGCCTTCCGATGAGAACAAAGCATGGAGCTCAGCTCTTTTTTCTACCAACATTCTCTTCACCCTCACGAGTGCATCATACATAGAATTCCACCGAGTTGCATTGGGTGTAATAAACATTATCCCCATATTTTGTTTGATGTTATCAGATGTCACAGTAGATCGACTTTGCTTGTTCCAGAGAGTGGTGAGCTTTCCCATTATACTTCTGTACACTCCTTTGCACCTTGGGTTAGTGAGAGCTGATTTAACAGCATTACCAGTGGCAATAAGATTCATACGGTGGGCTGAACATCGAAAATGTCTTGGTAAATCATAGATCTCCATTTCATCATCGATATCTTGCGGACTATAATTCAGTACATCATCTATTTCTACGGGATGCATGTCTTCATCATTAACTTCACTATCTTTAGTGGGATTGGTGAGGTCTGGATCACCAATTTCTGTTGATAATCCAAACTGCTTAAATGCTTTGACAAAGTTTGAGCCAGAATCTGTGACACAGTGAGACACCTTGTTGCTGATGTCAAACTCGGCGATTACAGACTCGATCAATTGACCCAGGACATTATAGGTACAGCTCCCAATTACCCGTCTAAGAGCGATGCATGCATGTCGTCTTTCAAGTTTACCATCTTCCTTTTCAAACCAATGAGCAGTAATTCCTAAATACCCTTTACTCCTTGAGCTCCAGTGATCAGCTGTCAAGCAAACTGTATTTGCAGACCGCATACTCTCAATTAATTGGGCTTTCTTTGATGCAAACAGATCTTTCATTTTAGTTCTGTAAACCTTTCTAGATCTAATCTGAACTTGTTTAGCAGCATTTCCTAGTAAGTTCCGCACGAAGCTTTTAAACCCATCACTCTCCAAATGGTTGAATGGCAGAACACACTCTGTGACATAATCAACAATGAAAGTGTCCAGCATAGATTGTGTTAGTTTTCTGCCTTGATTTATAAATGCACTTATTGTTGGTTGAGTTGATTTTGGAATGATTTCCTGTGCATCTTCGTCCTTATCGTGAGCCCTTTTTCGTCTGTCATTTAGTCTACACCATTCATCAAAGGATTTTAGCTGACCAGAGTGCTGGGAGGATAAATGGTTGCGTAAATTGACCCTGCTTTTATCATTAGCAGAAATTGGTTTTTTACCAGCACCACAGAACTTGCATTTGAACCTGCTATTTCCTGGTTTATCAGATATTCCAATAAGCTCGAAGAAATCGTTCGGCACTTTAAATTTTGGACCAATTCCCTCTTCACCACCTTCTGCCATCTACAATCATATTAGAATAATTTAATTCTGGGCTGGAATGGATCATGACTACTGAGGTTCAAAAAGTCAAATAACCGTGGTACATTTGAATACTGTTTTGAACAACAAAATTTTCATATTAAACTTAAAAATAACAGTGACAGCAGAGAAGGTTTTTTAACCAATAAATTACACTCCCACAAGCTCATATCTTACTGAATCTTGTACAAAGATGATTGTTTCCAGATAAAATCAAGGATTGGGCAGAAATAAAATTTATGCTACATTTACACAAACCAGTTGCTTTCAACACAATAGCAACAGATGACAATTATTTGTTTCTTTGTTCCTAATTATTTGCTTTTAACAAAATAAACATCAACATACACAAGAGAAACATACACAATGCAAGGACTACTTCTAAATGGTTGGATATGTATGTAAAATAATAATAACTTGCGATTAAAGATAGTAATAAATGATTGGTAATTATTAAAATAAGAAGTTCCAAGTTTTTATGAATTATTGATTATTTTTTGTTGTTGTAATAATAGTTGTAATGATAATAATAACTAAGAAAAATCATTAGTGATTAATCATTTATTTATTATTATTAACTAATATTTATAAACATTAATTATCAGTGATTAAATCAATGGATTTTTTTACAGCAACAGCAGGCTGCTACTCTCGTTATTACTTACTTACTAACTTTCCGTGGTGAACAAGAAGATAACAGTGGTAGTAGTTTATTTATTATCCCTTTGCGTTATTATTATTAATATAATAACCATTTATTATATATTTTTACCATAACTATATTTTATATGTATAAATAATAAATGATAACAATAATAAGAGTAGTAGGTAATGATAATAATAATAACACAAAAATTAGTTAACAAATATAATTATTATTATCATTTATTTATTTGTTAATTTTTTATGCACACGAAAAATCAAATTCAACCAACATAATATCAATAAATAAACACAGCAGGCTTCAGTGTCACTCACTCCAGTGAACAATTGAATTATAATTAATTAATTAAACTTAATAACTACAATAATTATAATAATAATAATTATTTATTACTAGTAATAATAATAAGTCTTAGTTTATCAAAAAAACTACAACTACTGCTTATTATTATCATTACTCATTATTATTATTGAAATAATGTTATGATAATGCGATAGTTACAGTAATGTTATAGAAATGTACCATACTTAAATTATATTATATATAATATTATAATAATACTAATTATTATTATTATATATTAATAAATAATATATATAATAATAATATTATTATTATTTATTATTGAATAACTATTATACATATATATAAAATTAATTATATCATCATCAACCAACTTATTTATTAAAACCATGAATAATAAATATACATTATTAGTATTAATTAATACTCACCAAATAATTAATAAATAATATTAAAAAAATTATTATTATTATTTATTTAAAATTAAATTTAATTATTATTACTAACTATTAAATTGATGATTAATAATAATTATTATCATGATTGATAAATAATAATAATAATAATAATGTGTGTAACTCCAGGTATTACAGTAGACAGGAGGATGTATAAATATAGTAGATGTGAAATTTATTACCTTGTCGGCGTTTTAGCAAACTAAATAATTCAGAAAACTCGTTGCAATCTTCTGTGGGCATAGGTCTGCATGCATGCACAGTCTGCTCACATGTTCCGGTTTGACTAATATTATTTATAGTCTCAAAAGAGACTTCTGTTATTTGGATAATTAATAACTAACCCAACATGGAGGCTTTTGTTTATAGTTAATTAAAATATAAAAAAGTTAACAGCTAGGACAATGTCAAACTATGAAAAAAAACAACAAAATATAAACCGGTATATTTTTAATACCGTTGTTGTAGAGATTTCATATCCTGTTTAGTAGGTAATCTTCAAGAATTTGCTATGGGCGTAATACAGCAAATTTCCATCAATGTGATCTCATAAAAACAAAACTTATGGCATATTATTTTTCTTTTAAGGATCAAGTGGATGATATGAAACATTTTGAAGCTCAATATCTTGAAAAAAATCGATTACCCACATCAACCATTCAAATTAATCACTTGCAGCTAATCATTTATCAACCTGAAAACAATAGTAAATAGACTATTCGTTTGTGAAATAGCAGCGACTAGCGAAAACGATTAACGATACGCATACGTTTGTCCCAAGCCTGGTGTACTTGTATGTGTATGTACCTGCATGTGTATGTACTTGTGCGTGTATGTACCTGTGTGTGGTTGTAGTATGTACCTGTGTGTATATATGCATTTCTGTGTACTTGTGTGTGTTTGCGTGTATTTATTTGTGTATGCCTGTACTTGTATGTGTATGTACCTGTATGTGTATGTACCTGTGTGTGGTGTACCTGTGTGTGGTGTACCTGTGTGGAGGTGTACCTGTGTGTGTTTGTACCTCTGTATGTACTTGTGTGTATGTACCTGAGTGTGTATGTACCTGTGTTTATACCTGTGCATATACCTGTGTGTCTATGTACTTTTGTGCGTATATACTGGTGTGTGTATGAACTTGTGTATGTCAACTGTTTCCAAACATGATATATTTATAGATATATTATATGCAATAATGCAGGTGGAGGTCAGTCACAAGCAGCTACATTTGCTTATATGGGATGGTTTACTTTAAGGGCCAAACTGGCTAGCGGGATTTTGTTGCACTTCACTATCAAACACCCACCAGCGTTTTGGAAAGACTGCAGTGTACTGAGAGTTGTCCTCTTCTTTTTTTTACAATTGTTCCCAAAACAGTAATTTGCCTATGAATGCTCCATCAAGCATGCATTATACCGAGTAAAACAAAACTAAGCAGATTCATATTCAACTACATTTGTAATAGATCCCATTATGGGCAGGTGTCTGTGAGGTCAGTATACTGCTTCTTAGATATTTTAAAGTGGTTATCCTCTTTTTCAAAGTTTAATCTTTTTTTTCTGTGTAAATTTTTACTACAACAGAACCTTTTGGAAGCAGGAAACACTGTAGTGACCTAGTTATCAGAGAAAATTTGATAAAATATAATAGATTTTTTCACAATTCTTTCGGTTCATACTTAATTATTGTGAAAAATGGACAGCTCTCAGTCCATTAAGGCTTTTCCTAGACCCTGGTTTGTGATTGGTAAGGAAGTACCACAAGATCTCACAAACCAGCCAAGCCCTTAAAGTAAACCATCCCATATAGGCAAATGTAGCTGCTTGTGACTGACTGCATTATTGCATATACTGTGGTAGATTTTGGTGGAGGTTCAAAGTAAGCTGGTTGTTTACTCCTCACCTCTTGAGATTTGTGAGCTAAACTCCCACCCGAAGCCTTCGGCCGACTGATGTACAGGTGGGGAGCTATACTTCGCCAGTGGCACAATGTTCAGTGCCGGTATTGACCCCTGTAGGGCCGGTATTGACCTCTTACCGACCTGGGATAGCTATACTGGGCCGGCACAAGTGGAGAGTCCTCAAAGCTACCTAGGAACCCACTCTGGAATAGGATAGGAAAAGGAAGTACGCTTCCTCAGATTACCAGACGCAAAGACCACAAGCTGGATATACCCTGGGAGCCCTGCAGAGTTTGTGATTGTACAATAGAGACTGGACTCCGCCCTTCAGCCACTTGGCGCCACTTATCTTTAATCATGTTCCTTACCTTAGTGGCTATTTATTTGTATAAGCCTTTTTATTGCTTGATTACTTTCTGTACTATTACTCTTATATGTTATATGTAAATGATTTCCTGTCAGCTTACCTATAAAAGGACTGACTCTACCTATGTTTATCGCATTCATTCACTCATGTTTTGCCAATCACCTAGTGGATTGCCACCTCGGACTTTGGTATTGAGAAATAATAGCCATTATTCAAACCAAACTCCATGTAGTTTGTTTGAGCCGTTGGCTCTTAGTATGCCGAATGATCCGGCAGTGCTAAAACCTAGTTGTCACTGTCGTTCAGCACAGTGTCCCCTCTGGAGAGAGGAATAATACTTGAGACTAGTAGCCTTTCATGGCAACAAGACCGAAATCCATTACATGTACTGCATCTACAAATATATCAAGTTTGAAAACAGATGGCATATTAAAACCCCTCAATCCATCAATTTGGTTCAATAGACGGTTTTTACAGTAGCTTCAACTTTTTTCACTGGATTAGTTTATCTAACTGTGATCGTCTCCGCCTACTTCATTATTAAAAAGTATTAAACGTTCAAATATTGCTGGTTTATGAAAAAATTGTAATAGATTTCGGTCTGGTTACCACAAAATACCACTAATCTCAAGTATTCTGCCCCTCTCCAGAGGGGACACAGAGCAGGTATGACAGTGACAACTATGATCAGTTGGCAAGTACAGAGCCCATGGCTCAGACAAACTACACAGAGTGCTGTTTGAATAGTGGCTTTATTCATTAGAAACTAAAGTCCTAGGTGGCTATCCACTAGGGTGATTGGTAAGACACAATTAATGAATGCAATGAGGTACAGAGCTGCCAGCCGTTGTACAAGCAAACTGACAGGAAGTTATTTGCATAAGACATAAGATCACATGAGCAGGCAGTAAACTGACCAATTGCAAGAGATATCTAAATAACAAGCAAATCATGCAATGAAACAGAGTCGAAGGTAAATGGTGCCAAGTGGCTAAAGGGCGGAGTCCTATCTCAATTGTCCAAAAGTAGGCCTTGCAGAGTTCCGAGGCTATATCTAGCTTGTGGTCGAGACATCTGGTACTCCGAGGAAGGGTACTTCCGACTGCAGGGTTAGAGCAAGTTCCTAGATAGTTTTGAGGATCCTCCTCTAAGGCGGCCATTTTGTACCGGCCCAGTATCACTACACCGGGTCAGTCAGGGGTCACTACCGACCCTACAGGGGTCAATACTGGCTTTGCAAGCTGTGCCACCAGCACAGTAAGGTATTCTAGTACAGCACTTTTATGATGGCTGTGGGTGGAATTTCAGCGCACCGATTGTTGGTGTCTACAAGCAAACACGCTGTTTACTGTGGAAATTCACCAAAAATCTACAAATGGTATGTACAGATATATTGCATGCTTTAGTAGACCTAAGTCTCAACAAAAGATGGTTGCTTGAGCAGAAATAGAACTTTGGAGAAAATTAATCATGAAAAAAGTATTGACAAGGTTTGTATTGGCGATGGAAGAAACAAGTTAGAGCGAAGTGATGTAACCACATTATTGAAGTAGTGCATTTTCATGTCACATACATGTGCGCAGATGTGTTAGTACTTGTTCTGGCATTGGAAGGCTAGAATAATAATAACTAATTACACTGAACTGACCTACCCTGCGTCGATCAGGCACTGACCTTGAAGGACTCATTACCGACCCGGTGGTTACCACATCGGGCCGGAAGGAAGTGACTTATCATAGCCTGAGACCTAACAATAGCCTTAGAGGGAGTAGAAGGCCATATCCACCAGATACCCATACTTTTGTGGAAAGCTTACAAAGATCGAGACAGTTACTACGCGAAGTAGAAGCGCTTGTGACTGACTAAGGAGTCTATAGCTCCTCCTACTACTTCTGGTCGCCACTTACCTTTCAGCCCATATATCATACCTCATATGTTGACTATTTATATATGCTTATTTTTTCGTTGTGATATGTTTTTCTTTTGTGCTATTAACTATTGTCTCATTTTGCTTCCTGTGCTCTGCTTATAAAGCCTGGTTCACATACATATCGTAGATGCTCGCAAGTGATCGCGGATACTCGCACGACCATCTGCGATGTATGTGAACCTGGATGTTTAGTGGCTCGTACGACATCGCACGCTGTCGTGGAGGCTCATAGAAAAGTTCAGCTGAACAAACTTTCGTGCGACCGTCGTACGATAGAGTACAATTTTCTTACTTGCTTTATCAAAAACCACAGTTAGGTCAAGGTTAATCATGTAAAAATGACTGCCATCAAAAAATTATAATAAATAATAAAATTATTATTGTTTAATTATAAATATTGATTATTATTTATCATTAATTTTCTGAGTGAAATATTGCGATAGTTGATTTAAATGTATAAATACATATATTTTCTGTAAAATTTTATGTAATAGCATAATTAGTATATTATTATAAATTGAGATTCCAAATTTTATTTCAACAGATCGTCAAAAATGATAATGCACCATTGAACAACAGTTATAAATTTAACTAAAAAATTTGGAATAATATTTAATGATAATTTGAGTAAAAATGTAATAAAATTTTTAAAATAATAACTTATTCGGTGTAATTGAACAACAACAATCCATTTAGTATGTATATGGCCGTTGGTCAGTGAAGATGTGCTTCGAGATTTTATTACCTTCCATTCAAGAGAGTGGTTATATCTCTTGCGATCGTGAGTTTGCCAAGTTTATGTGGACATGTGTCTCGGATTGTTGTACGAGGGATCTGCGATCGCTTGCGAGCATCTACGATATGCATGTGAACCAGGCTTTAAATGCAGAGCCTGTACCATTTCTAACCAGTTTGTAAAGTAGTCTTGTATTGTGACTTTTACCTACTCATATTCTTGGGATAACAATAGATGCATATTACTCTAAAGCTCTGAGTGATGAGTCTGAGCCGAGGGCTCTGTACTAGTTGCGGAGTCGGGTATACTCCTTCTGCTCTTCTGTTTTGGTGTATTACCGATCTGTTGTTACCTCTATGAGAAAGGTAACTGGTGGCAGCATACTGTCAGAACGCTACCAACTTCTCTGCGCTTATGAACTAGGATTTCGTTGGGTCACATGCACTCAGCTAGCGGTTTTAAGACCGCAAAACCCACTACAGTATTGTGTTACAGTGAGCTGGCATTTTATATGCCAATCACTCATTCAAATGGAGATAACTAAGTATTGATGATGATATCAGTGTTAGGGCTGGTACGATCCACAATTTTTTGAAAGGTTCGATCCAATCCGATTTCTAAACCAATGACCGATTTTCCGATCCGATCCAGACGATACTTTCGTGCAATTACGAAGTTGGAACTATTCTAATTCACTAGTTAGTGATGTGCCATCGAAAAAAATTATTTTGGTGCAATAAAGAAAATTGGAAGCATTGACAAAGTCAATTCCAAGAAGGGGTTAAGAGCACATTTGAGAGTGCAGGTAGAGCAATTAACAAATGAAAAAAACAAGAATGAACAACCCTTGTTGTTCTAGTTTTGAACTGAGTCACTTTTATTTAGAGTCACAACAATCATTTTGATGGCGTTTATTTTTGTTTGAAAGTAAATATGAGTATTGCTGTATATCCACTGCTACTTCTGAAAACACTGATTATTATTATTATTACTTGGTGATGTAAGAAATAATAATTAATATTTCTGCTAGTTATGCTTTTTCAGTATGCTCTCTGATTATTATTATTATTAATTATTTATTGCAGTGATTGACAATTTTTTTCAATAAACTTCATGTGAATTGGTTTTGCAAATAATGGTATTAATTACAGCATTGTGTTAATCATCATGATAATAATAATAATTCATCTCAACTTACTAGTATAAATATTATTATTATTATGATAATAATAATGATAACTAAAAAGTTATCAATCATTAATTAATTAATAATAATAATGTGCAGGATTTCACTGCGGGGGTGTGAGGTGGTAGCTCGGCCTACCTGCACAACCTCCCGAACTGTTATGGCGACTGTATCTAGTGTGCTAGCGATACAACCCTTCCACAGGTCGACTTAGTATACTGGAGAATGGTGGTCGACCATCTCAGTAACTAGTGAGCTGCCGGTTGCGTTAGCTGTTTGTCTGTGTGTGCAATGAGTTCGAACTTTGAAGGGCGAACTAGTTGAACTAGGTTCGGCCAGCAGAGGTTCGGCTGTCTTTTTGTAGTGCTGTGCAGAGGTCGAACATTGAAGGTGAAGTTAGGCAAAGCTAAGTTCGGCCAGCAGAGGTTCAGACTGATCTGCCTGTATATTACTACTCGAGTAATGGTGCGCAGTGAAGTTATTTGTATGTACAAAGAAACTTCTGAGAGTGTGCAAGCTGACTCTGATTTATTGATACAAAACATCCATATTTATGTACACTGTTACATAATAAAAGTGATAGACAAGTGATAGACAAAGGAGGCCACACCTGGCACAAATGATTGGCCAGCGTGTGCGAATCACACACAAAGGGTGGTACTAGGATACATGGTTGACTGATTGCACATGGCATGCATATAAGTTTGCATGTTAAGTAAAATAATAATAAGTATGCATAGAATGAATGTCTCTAGAACGTAAGCATAGAATGGTACAATGTAGTATAAGGTAAGTTAGATTGTTACTGTCATAGATGCAAGATGGCGCCGGTCCTTTACAATAATTATTATTTAATTGTTATTAGTTTTTTTTTTAAATGATATTACTGATCAATGCTACAAAAATGATTGAGGCAAAAGCTGCATATATGCTGAAGTGGATCAGCCCAGTCATTCACCTGCTTAGTGAAAAATATTTTGTAATACTGTGTGCTGAAAACTCGTGTTGATTGATGATGCTCTTTTTCTGAAATACCGGTGTGGCCAGTATGAGAGGTGATGATTGCCATTGGTTGATTTCAAGTTCAGTGATTCCATTTAGTATTTTTCCATGCTGCAAATTCCAAAATTCAATTGATGACTAAAAGTGTTGTTATCGTACACGCAGATTAGCAGTAAATGTATGTGTAAATACTAAAAAAAAATTTTCTTTAGAAGAGTTATTGGGGCGGCAATGCCGTCCTGCCGTCCCTAAAGTTACACCCTTGATCTTCCTACTAACTACATTCTTCTTCACTACTACTACTTACTGGTATCACGACAACTAGACCCAAACCAACTAGACCCAGACGATTTAGACCCGCGTGACTTAGATCCAGCTACAGTAAAGCCGAAGTGTCTACACTGATAAAAACAGGCTATAAACACTCAAGTGTACTTTCGTTTTAATTACGACAATAAAAGCTTAAAAAGAAGACAACTCCTAAAGCATTTAGAGCAACAGAATTATTAGTGTAAAAATATTAGTACAATGTTGGGTCTAGTAAATAATACTAGACAATGAACAAAGACCCAAACGTAAAAACTTGCGTACTACTAGAAAACATCCAAAGGTAGAAGTTGATAATCTTTTTAAGGAATCGGAAGTTTTCTCTGAGCAGAATTGTAACTAGACCCAATAAACAGCTGATCTACCAATGTATTATATATATATAGATATATATCAAGTAGTGACCGATAGAGGTTGGGTCTAGTAAGTATTACTTGACTTTGAACAAAGACCCAAACTTAAAAACTTGTATAACACTAGAAAACATCCCAGGCTACGATTTGATGACATTTTTGAAGAATCGGAAGTTTTCTCTGAATGACAATCGTAACTAGACCCAATAAACAGCTAAACTACCAATTTATTATATATATATCAAGTAGTGACCGATAGAGGTTGGGTCTAGTGAGTATTACTTGACTTTGAACAAAGACCCAAACTTAAAAACTTGTATAACACTAGAAAACATCCCAGGCTACGATTTGATGACATTTTTGAAGAATCGGAAGTTTTCTCTGAATGACAATCGTAACTAGACCCAATAAACAGCTAAACTACCAATTTATTATATATATATCAAGTAGTGACCGATAGAGGTTGGGTCTAGTAAGTATTACTTGACTTTGAACAAAGACCCAAACTTGAAAACTTGTATAACACTAGAAAACATCCCAGGCTACAATTTGATGACATTTTTAAAGAATCGGAAGCTTTCTCTGAGCGAGAATCGTAACTTGACCCAATAAACAGCCGAACTACCAATTTTATATATATCAAGTAGTGACCGATAGAGGTTGGGTCTAGTAAGTATTACTTGACTTTGAACAAAGACCCAAACTTAAAAATTTGTATAACACTAGCAAGCACCCCAGGCTACAATTTGATAACCCTTTTAAAGAATTGGAAGCTTTCTCTGAGCAGCAATTGTAACTAGACCCAATAAACAGCTGAACTACCAACTTATTATATATATATATCAAGTAGTGACCGATAGAGGTTGGGTCTAGTAAGTATCACTTGACTTTGAACAAAGACCCAAACTTAAAAACTTGTATAACACTATAAAACATCCCAGGCTACAATTTGATGACATTTTTAAAGAGCCGGAAGCTTTCTCTGAGCGAGAATCGTAACTAGACCCAATAAACAGCCGAACTACCAATTTATTATTTATATATCAAGTAGTGACCGATAGAGGTTGGGTCTAGTAAGTACTACTTGACTTTGAACAAAGGCCCAAACTTAAAAACTTGCATAACACTAGAAAACATCCCAGGCTACAATTTGATGACATTTTTAAAGAATCAGAATCTTTCTCTGAGCGACAATCGTAACTAGACCCAATAAACAGCCGAACTACCAACTTATTATATATATACCAAGTAGTGACCGATAGAGGTTGGGTCTAGTAAATATTACTTGACTTTGAACAAAGACCCAAACTTAAAAAGTTGTATAACACTAGAAAACATCCCAGGCTACGAGTTGAGGATTTCTTTAATCTTTTGATTGTTGTTTATTATTAACACGTGTTTTCTACATTTGTTGCTGGTCATTAACACATACGTAGTACCTTTATTGCTGGTTAGTAACACATATGTTCTCTATTTCTTGTTGGTCATCAAAAAACTCTCGTCTCGATATGATGAAGCTTGCACTTGCGTATGACAAACCTGTTAAGTGTGGAGAATGTCACAGTTGTTTGATTAAAACAATAAAGAGTTGCTTGCCCACTGCATAGGCCATTCCTAAATTAATTGTAAAACTCTTTAAGCGATATCTTTCAACAACTTGTGAATACGCACCAATGCAAATGCACAGTACATGCGGATGTTTTAGTACGTTTTGCAGCACATGTTTTGAAATTGTAACCTCATTAATTTTTATTTAATTGATAGGTTTTGTTTCTTTACCTATTAGCCGTTTCAACTGGTGCACAAGCAAGGCTGCTTGATAATAACTTTTATGATTAGATAATGAGGGTAATACAAGAACAAAAATAGCTGCATTCAGTACTATATACAGCTGAGTGTAAAAGTCACCCTTTTGAGAGGCATTAATATTGTGTGGCGTGCGCAGCAAATCTTAAAAGTCTTTTCCAATCTCCCGATTGACGATATGTGTTTTTGGCAGTTTCTAGGCGTTTTCTTGCCATCGAGTATTTCTTTCGTTGCTTGATCATGCCATTTGGGGCAAGGCTCTCCTGCACATCTACCAGAACTGATTCACTTTTTAATATGCTAATCAGTTCATACAAATTCGGTTTCTTCCATCTAGCCTTTTGGTTGAGCCTGTGATGCCATCCTACAATAATAAAATCCTCATCAGTTCAAAATAATCTGATGAGTTATGGAAAGGAAGTACCCTCAAAGCCTCAATCACCATATAAAATAGTCGTTTGAGCCCAAAATAATCAAATATTATTACAAAATGTTTCCTAATGCAGCCATGTTATAAAGTTAGAGCTCACCTTCCATTGCATTTTTAGTGGTGACGATATCATCATACACGCACCAATCGCCAATTCGGTCCATCCAGGTATGCTGCATATAAAGAAGCAGCTCTTCTCTGCTGCAGTCTCCGGTTGCTTCCCCTTGCAACCACTGGAAGGCAGCTGGAATGTCTGCCGCAGGCAAGGCGGAAAGTGCGATAACTTGCTTGCACCAATCGTGGGTTGCCTGATCAATTGTGTAGGCATTGAGCAGATCTGAATAACATGTGATGATATTAATATATAATAATTATGTGATAAGCGTATACAAACATAGTTCAGGCAACATAAGCTAATAGTGCCATCTGTGCTTGTGTTCAAGAATGACATTACAGGTATTATGTTTTATGACTTACCAGGAATGCTCTGAATCTTTCGCCATATTGCCTGCCGATGATGAAACGAGCATCCCCTTAGTACTGTTTGTAAGATTTGTCTTGCTGCGGCCCAGAGAGCTATAAATAATATACTTCTTTTTATTTCAATAAACCAATTGAACCTGTTTCAACTAAATAGGAAATAAATGGTTGAAAATCGTCTCATGAAATCGTAATGCATTGGATGTTGTGTGATTATGACCTGCGCCTGGTATGCTTGTTTGTTGCTCTATAAATGAACTAGAGTAAAACTTGTGACCATGATAAAGTTTGGGTTGGCACAAACTTGTAAAGAATATGGAGCCAAAAATGTACTGAAAGCTACAAACTACCTCGACAGTGTTGAAATTAACATTCCAGTTATATAAAGTAGCTTGAGATTTGAAACTTTGGAACGCGTACCAGTTAAATTTTTGTGGCTGCAAAATTGCATTTCAGGGCAGTTTGAACAATTAATAATCTTCCTTCATAAGAATAAAGCTGGTACACTTTATAACACAACTATATCAAGTCTAAATAACAGTCTCTTATGTTAGTTGTGATAAAAAAATCAAATCAACCCTACAATCAATAGAAATGATATAGATGACAAACTACCCACCCAATGAATCTAGTAGTACCTTGAACCAACAATGAGACCTCAGCATGGCATGTTTTCTAGTGTTATACAAGTTTTTAAGTATGGGTCTTTGTTCAAAGTCAAGTAGTACTTACTAGACCCAACCTCTATCGGTCACTACTTGATTTTTGTATATAAAATTGGTAGTTCAGCTGTTTATTGGGTCTAGTTACGATTCTCGCTCAGAGAAGGATTCCGATTCTTTAAAAATGTCATCAAATCGTAGCCTGGGATGTTTTCTAGTGTTATGCAAGTTTTTAAGTTTGGGTCTTTGTTCAAAGTCAAGTAATACTCACTAGACCCAACCTCTATCGGTCACTACTTGATTTTTGTATATAAAATTGGTAGTTCAGCTGTTTATTGGGTCTAGTTACGATTCTCGCTCAGAGAAAGATTCCGATTCTTTAAAAATGTCATCAAATTGTAGCCTGGGATGTTTTCTAGTGTTATACAAGTTTTTAAGTTTGGGTCTTCGTTCAAAGTCAAGTAATACTTACTAGACCCAACCTCTATCGGTCACTACTTGATATATGTATATAAAATTGGTAGTTCGGCTGTTTATTGGGTCTAGTTACAATTCTCGCTCAGAGAAAACTTCCGATTTTTCAAAAATGTCATCAAATTGTAGCCTGGGTTGTTTTCTAGTGCTATACAAGTTTTTAAGTTTGGGTCTTTGTTCAAAGTCAAGTAATACTTACTAGACCCAACCTCTATCGGTCACTACTTGATGTATATATATATTACATTGATACTTCAACTGCTTATTGGGTCTAGTTACGATTCTCGTTCAGAGAGAACTTCCGATGCTTTAAAAATGTCATCAAATTGTAGACTGGGATGTTTTCTAGTGCTATACAAGTTTTTAAGTTTGGGTCTTTGTTCAAAGTCAAGTAATACTTACTAGACCCAACCTCTATCGGTCACTACTTGATATATATATAATAAATTGGTAGTTCGGCTGTTTATTGGGTCTAGTTACAATTGCTGCTCAGAGAAAACTTCCAATTCTTCAAAAATTTTATCAAATTGTAGCCTGGGATGTTTTCTAGTGTTATACAAGTTTTTAAGTTTGGGTCTTTGTTCAAAGTCAAGTGATACTTACTAGACCCAACCTCTATCGGTCGCTACTTGATATATGGTGCTGTGATGCACCATGCAATCCCACCGCTGCCACCAATGTAAAGGACTTGTGCTGCCTACTTTTACTAAACGCTACTAAAGGAATGTTTTTTGAAAGCACTGTCTATTCTGCTATTAGCCATAGGTAGTACCGAGGTAAAGTCCGATTCAGATTCTCCCAGTTTTAACTATAATGGCAAAGTGCCAGACCAATAAAATTATTAGTAAAGTTATAGTAATTGTATTAGCCTATAGACTATTGGTCTCACGATCAATACACCAAGGTAAGTGCCTATCAACCACTATTTACAAAAGCCCAAACATTAATGATACATGTGTGCAATGGAGCTATATTTATAGAAAATTATGCTCCCAAAGGTCCTAATGAAAAGTTGAAGTTCCACCACAAGAATTGCTTAAAAATTAGCAGGTGCATTGATCTCATGAAAATGAAACATTGTCCATCCATCACAAGTACAGCAGCTTAAAAAGCCTTTTCTACTATTGGCTGTCTCCAGTATGGCCCGAGTGCTAACCACGGGGAAGTCCTTTCCCCTTCAAGGCATGCTGGGGCCCTGCCAGTGAGTGAATGCCTACTCTACTAGTGCACTGCACTGCAACTGTGTTGGTATTAATCTAGTGGCCAGACCTTTGAAGAACCGTTACACATCTTTGAGCTGAAGGGTCATCTTAGTTGTGGAGTTGAGGTAACACCTTCATAGTATTTTTGGTGCCAAACTGGCCCAGTGTCACCTTACTGGGGAGAAGTAACAAAATGGTAGTAAGGCCTTTGGAGACTCCCTGTATTGTAAGTTCCCCTGAAAGCTTGTAAGCATCGGGCATGCCTCATCATAGCAATACCATAAGACCAGCACTGATTGCGATTATCCCATTAGCTTAAATAAGCAATAGCATCGCTATTTAACCATACTGGCACAGCGTACATTACTATACTGGCTGCTATAACCGGAGAAACCAAACTTAGCCTAAGAGTCTCCTAGACATGTATCTCGACATTTACCATATCCAGATGTCAGGATTTCAAAAATCAAGACCACCAAAGACCAGGATCTCCAGAGAGGTACATTCTGTCACTTCCTGTAACTCTGCCTATAAAAGGCTGAGCTTTTCATTCATTCATTCATTGCATTTGATACATAGCCTTCAACCTTGTTATATTGATAGCACTATTTTTTCTTGATAGAATAAATTTGTACACTTTGAAAGCACTGAATTGTATGTTTGAGCTGATAGGTCACCACAGTTTTGAAGTAGTGTTTGCTCCTTTGCAACAGTTTGAAGTGCCATCTCGGCACAGGGTCACCTCTGGGGAGAAGTTGATCGTTGTTTGTCAGGCCTTGGAAGGTTTCTGTGTTGTTGTACTGGTAGACAGAAGTTTGCTTGGTGATAACTGCTTAGTGGATATGTAGTGGACCCTTAAACTACACCACCTCAGTGGCAGTAGTGGGATTTGGTTCTCCCGCTGTGTAAGCCACGCTAACCTGGCCCTGTATTCGACAGCTCCAGTAGTACTAGCCCTGTTTTCATAGTAAATGCCAGAAATTGTATACTCCTCTATGGTCATTGAGTCTCACTCCGCGTGCAGCAGTAATCCTTTTGTCTGAAACTCTCCTACTTTGAGTCTTCACTCAGCCTTATAGCAACATTACCAGCCTTTGATACCAGCCTTTGATATCAGCCCTTGATACCAGCCCTTGATACCAGCCCTTGATACCAGCCCTTGATACCAGCCCTTGATACCAGCCCTGCCAATCTTGATGCCGGCCCTGTATCTCTTGATACTGGCCGTGCAACAAAGTAATATGGACCCTGCATTTGAAATGCCGTCCCTGCGTACACTGACACCAGCACTGTACTGCTTTTACAGGCCATTTGCTGTCACTCAGTACCTCAAAGTGCAGAACTAGAAACCACCAATTGCAGTCCTGGAAACTGTTGAGCCACTGGTACCACTAATACCAGATCAGCCTCTAGTTGACCAACCCTATCTGTAGACTTAAAGTTGATTCACTTTCTTTAGTCCTAACAGAGGTGAATCAACTAGCTGGTAATACTGGCAAAGCTCCTCATGCTAATCCGGAACTGAATGTCATGGTTTGTCTGTCTGAAGTCTTGCGAGCTGTTGTGGGATCACCTGCCAATGCCCACAAGCCATTCAAATCCCCACGGTGTGAAGAAACTGGTGTCGGGGAGCATTTTTTACCTCATTCTGTTGAAGTTGCTTAAGCCAACAAGTGGCCAGAGAACACGGCTATGCTACACCTGAGAGATTAATTAGACGGTAATGCATTAGAATGCGCAAAGCCTCCACACTTACAAGGTGTTTTCACTGCCATGAGAGCAAAAGTTTGTTTTAACTTTCAGAGAGGCTACGTCTCGGTTGACTAACCTTCACAGACAGTATAAAACCACCCTACAGGAACGTGTCAACAGGTTGAGCATTTGGTTCATGTTGCATATGGCGTCCCCCTGCCTGATCTATGCAACGCATGATGCTGGATACTTTGAGCACTACTATAGGCAAAGCATACTTACACCTGCATCTCCTAGCCATGCAGCCAGAAAACTTGGCTGATGCGGTACGGGCAGGCAATTACCACCTACAAACAAAGGCACCCGTGATGAGCCACCTAATCATGTGAGGATGATGGCCGATGAGGAGCGAGGCAATGAAAAGTGGAGAGGCCTAGCCTCTTGAAACCCACTATCCGAGCTACCCATTACTTCCCATCAGAGCATGTCCACAGCATACCTCGCAGACTGCCAAAAACATCCTTGCCATGATGGACGAGTCATTGCAGGCTCTAGCGGAGGAGATCTAGTTGCTGAACTAAGATAAGGCACGTACCCAAACACCCTTTATGGGAGATCATGTCCAAGCTAAGATCCTTGGGCTCTGGAGAAGTTACCCAAATGTAGGAAACTTGTCCAAGGAAACAACCACCACCACACCCCCTCCCTAAACCAACCAGATGGGAAACAGCTGACACTTGTAGTAGAGTTCATGGCCTCTCGCTGTAACTGGGTAAGCCATGCACTTGTTATGAGAGACAACCCTCAACTTACAAAAGTATAATGTGCCTTCTTTAAAGGTAAAGGCATCAGGTACACATCGTCCCACTCGAGAGCACCCATACCAGGTAAGCCATTTCCTGCCAGGAAAAATTGCTTAGCCGCCTGTGTCGATATTGATAGACACCGGTTATACGACGAACCTACTGTCAAAACACGCCTTCTGTCACTTATCACTTGGCTTGATAAAAGATGAGTCTAGGATCAAATTCTATGGTACAGTTAGAGTGCCACCACAACTTCAAGGTCTCACAACTGATGCAAACTTTGTTATCAGTGAGTTAAATGAAGATGAAATAATTGACATGCCATTTTTGACTGCCGATGTGTGCACTATGAGGTTTAGCGACACCTCCGTCATCTTTCATGGCCATAAGCAACCATGTACGAACCAATATCAAAGGTTATTAGACAGCATCAGATTGCTTCTGCTAAAAAAATAAATTCAAACACTAAATACAGTTGAAATCTTCTTGTAGAGATCAGTTTACCCTTACAACGACCTCCAGGATAAAAAAAATTAGCATGAAAGGCACCTCAAATGCTGAGGAGAGGTGGAAAGCACCCTCCCAGCAAGTTTTATTCCAACTGAACACAAACTGTGGCTACTGCCCTAGTGAAGTGAGAGATTCTCCTCAGTCCACAGGAGAAGGGGATATCATTCAATCAACCATAGATACTAGGATGGATGTCGAAGGACAGCCTATGCTGTGCACAATGAGACGATAATTGGAAAACCATTGGAAGATCAGTAAATTGGCGGTAGCTGCTAGACAGAAGGTAGCAGCACTGCAGTGCTGAATTTCGAAAAGGGTCACCAAAAATCATCTAGCAGCGCAACATGAATCTGAACAATTTGACAGTGGCTATAGTACTGTGAGAGATCTTTATGATAAAAACACATTCCGCCACTTACCCCCACTTTTCCCTTACCTTAGATCCCCCCGGCACCCCTTCACCTATCTCCTAACACTAGTTATAAGTGGACCCGGGATTCTCCCCTTTATAACATATATAATCTATGACGGGTTAAGGATACCGGCTATACCGGGTCTATACCGGGCCTGTACTGACCATGGATCTGCTCTATATACCACATAGGACCTATACCGGGTTACCCCGGGTCAGTTCCTTGGGTCAACAAACAAAGATGGCAGGAATAAATAGCCTCAGACCGAGGAGTTAGCTGCACACCACCAGAGAAGAATCTAAAAAATTAGAGACTATAGGAACAGAGACCAAGGAAGTGAAGGCCCTTATAAGGAATGGAAACTTTCCATGACTCTAGAAAGGATGGGAAGGCAGCCCAGAGCAGTTTTTCATGTGCTCACCTTTGATATTGGCTCGCGTTTTTTACTTGAATTGTATCATACGTTTCAATTTGTGCATTATTTCTCTTGCTAGGTATGGTTGGTTCACCACTAATAAGGGGGTGATAATTCCTGATTTTTCTCCCATAAAATGAGCCCCTGTGCAGCTGTAGAAGCGGAAGTATTGTGCGTTGTGTTTAAGTACCATAATGTATTGCTAAATAGAATTAGATAATAAATTATTTATTCGTGTATACTCTAGTGTAGTGTGTCTGGGTCGTGGACCCCGTGGAGTTGCTAACGTCTATTCGGGGTGGACCCCGAAGTGTTGGAGAATGAGAGAGTTGAATGCCGTTGTGTCGGTAATAGAGGACGCAAATCTATTACAGCACCCTTAGTAAGCCATAACTTCCTATGAACACAGGAAGTATTATGAGACAAGGCTGCCGTGAAGTCTCACAGCAAGGAATACCAGCTCATTCTACTAAGTGACAGGAGATAGAGACATCTAGGGTAGACACTTTTCTGTTTACCTACATGAGCTTCCTACAGGTCAAGGATGATACCAACACTTAGCCACTAGGCTCTGACTCCCAAACTCCTACAGGACACCTAACAACTAACAATACACAACACAGCCCTACACTCTACACTCCTGCTGCTGTAGCTATGCTACCAAAAACAGATGACACACATTTGCGTCAAACCAAGTTTGATGTGCCTGGTGATGGCACCCATCACCCGAAGACAGATAATACCATCAACAAATTGTGCTAATCTCGCTTCGATCAGTTTTTGCGGTGGTCAGACCCTCCTAAGTTCATGGAGTGTAGACTGACCCAATATGTAGAGAGGTCCCGCACCGAGACTACCACCGCTGTAAGAAAAAGCTCACCAGTCAAGAAGGCATGAGAGTTGTATCATGTAGCAATTGAGTCTCTTCAAACCTATACCATATCCGAGAGGAACAAGCCAGCCACCAGCCTGAGTCTGATGCCAAACCTATACCATACCCGAGAGGAACAAGCCAGCCACCAGCCTGAGTCTGATGCCAAACCTATACCATACCCGAGAGGAACAAGCCAGCCACCAGACTGAGTCTGATGCCAAAATCGGAGGTGAGGATGAGGACACTAGTACTGCCCAGCCAGCAGAAGATTTAGCACCAATTAATCTCAGGATAGGAATCTAGTCCTTTTCGCCATTGTGGCTAGGTAATTACAAACAATTCAGAACAGATAACATAAATAATAGATTTGGGCTTAAACTGATATATTGATTTATAGAACACAACAATCTATAAACAGAGAATTGTGAGTTGTTAACAAAGGGCATTCAATGATTAGTGAAATCGTACAAATAGTCAAAAACACATGAAAATATAACTTTATACAAACACAAAATCTCAATGATAAGTTGTAGAATGCAACATATACATTGAGACAATAAAATACGATACTAACATATATGAGTGTGTTATAGGTAAAAGTTTAATACAAAATATCTAATATAGAAGTAATAAAACTCAATGATAAGTCAGAGTACGACTTATACAAAAAGTTAACTTCATATAAAATAATATAATCGATGTAAAGTTGAGCTGATAGAGTTATGTGTGAGAACTAATAATAATTTAACATAAACAGAGTGCCTGGATCTACTGTTGGACTCTGTATATTCTTACAATCATCTTCCTCTGATGTCTTCTTAAGTTGTATCTCAACATAACCTCTATTTCCTGGTACAACATTGATTAGAGATCTATGGTACTCTCCTCCATCTCTCTCAACAAGCATCAGCTGTACAAAGTGTGGTTTGTTTGTAACATCACTACCTTCACATACTGGTGGATATCGTTTCAACATAAAGTGTGATGCTTTCTCTTCATCGACTACCTAAAATATAACATTGTATATAACAAGTGAATATTTGGTACTGACAATGTTAGTGGTAGTCATTTATATAGATATAGACTGAGTTCTTACCCTGGCAACTAGCTTGTTACCCACTCTAACTAGTCTCTCTGTGGCACTGAGTCCATCCCATTCATTTCCTTTTCTTACAAATCCTCGCCGAGTGATGAAAGTGACAAGAGAATCGTAGTATGTCTCAGAACGAATGAGAAAGTCTGAAATAAAAAATAATAACCATTAGTTTCAGATAACAATATTCACAGACACAGAAAATTGTTGCGGAGATCAAACGAACTCTAAACACTATCTATATCTGGACTAAAAACCTATAAACCGTTTAGTAATACTCACTGTCTCCATTTGCTTGTCTTGGAACAATTCGTAGACCACGTGCTCCTGTGGTTCCTGGTACAACATTAAGGAATCCATTTCCTGTTTGACTGAACACGGTCAATAGTTGTTTCTGTGCAGGCTACAATATGAGTTACAACAAACAGTATAACATACAATATATAACATTTGTATACAATGATATTCTGTAGGTGTAGTATGATAACAAACAATAATACTTACTTTATCTATGAGTTGTTTGTTAGCTTCTGCATTGATCTCTGACATAGTTATCAGCTTTTGTTGTACAGGTTCATCGGCAGCAGGTGCTGACTGTACCAGCGTGAGGGCAACTCCCATCATAGCAACCATCATAAAAGTCAGCTAAAACATTTGTTCAATATGTTTTATTTTATAGTTTGAAGTAGATAAAGTCTACTTGAAGCCAAGTTGTCCTCATGTCTTTGTATGATGCGAACATTAGAAAATATGTGTAACAAAAATACTGTTTGGCATGAACCATAACTAAAGTTTTATCACAAAAAGTTGCAAAGGAGGTATATTCAAAGATGGACACAAGTAGACAAAGTTTGCTATGAATGATCAGGCAGCATGTTTGGCGCAATCAACTTTTAAACGTTTATTCAAGTTTTCTTTTAGACGCTTCTAATGAGTATCTTGTGTTCAAGGGACATGACCAATGTTGTTTCAAATCTCAGCAACTACAGGTTTTTAATATCTGGGGTTAATATCACAAAAAACTTATCAAAGATAAGGTTACCTCAATAAAAATTGATCACAAAGAATCGACCTAAAAGTTAGCTATGATAAATGAAACCTCTACAATTGTGACCAAAAATAAGAGAACCAGATTTGTTAGTATATTACACTTTATTTTTATTTGGAGTAAATTTACAAGTAAAATATTTTTTTAGGCATTCTTTGATCATTTACCTTATTATTGCAAATAAAAATAACTTTATCTCAATGAAACAGTAAATGATAACATACCTTGTGAGACGCCATTTTATATGTTTGTAGAGTTCAGAAATCTCGAAATAATTGATAGCTAGATAGAACTACTAGTAGTTAATCTTCAAGTAAAGTTCAGCTAATGATTTGTATTACAACCAGACCCTCTATTTATATCGATAAATGTAAGGAAGTATGAGCAATAACATCTACTTAACATTCTCTCTTTGGGAAATTCCAATACATTTTCCATTGACTAATTTTACAACTAGAGAAAGTTTAGATTGGAAGAATTAAAATGAGTTCTTATTGGGAAACAATGATACATTAAACCAATCAGATAACATCTCTATTCAGACAGAGGAGATCAGATAAAGTCTTTAAGCATTTAAACCACTATGTTACTGCATTCCATTCAATGACAAAGAAGTGAGATTTCAATAGAGCCAAGCTCCCTATATTTTATATTGTTTAGCTTTGATTAAATTCAATCAATAGAATCAATACTTTCTATTCAGATTAAAACGGGGAATTCTCTAATATGTACAGTCCAGCTATACAAATATTGATGGGCTATTCCAAAAAGAAAACTCACGTACAAAAATTATTACTGATGTCAGATGGATTTATGAGTAATAACTTACACATTAAATAATATGTCATTGGAGGAATGGATTCAGTTGGTAAAATTTCCAACAGAAATATCCAAGTTGACAAATGCAAGTGACACAACCAGATGTCTGTCTGTACATACTAAATAGTAATTAGTTGTTAACTTATCAACAACAATACAACATGAGTAGTTAGTGCAGGTAACATGAGGTAGCTATCTAACCTTGTATAACTTTATACAAATAATACCATTAATAAAGCAGTAGAGAAAATTTTACTAAGCTATCAACTAACACAAACTACCTCTATCCTATTAGATAGCGATAAAACATGGCTTTTTTGAGACTTTAAGCTCAGTCACGAATGTATCATCGTTAGAATGGAGGTGACCTGATCGTTCTATTGAGAACTGGGGGAGTATGCTGGGTGTGAGAGGGTTTACATAGGGCTAAGGTGGGGGGGGGAGGTGGAGGGGGGGGGGGGAGGGTGTGTGTAAGGGATGAATTCCAACAATTGGCTACGAAACTTCTCTACATTAGCAATAACTATTTATTATTATTACATAATAAAACGTTCTTCCTTCGAAATTGCCCCATGTGCTCATTTGCTAAGTGCATTTATGATAAAAGAAACCAAATATGACTACCGAGCCAATAATTTTGGCAAAAAGCCATATTGTTGTAGCAACAAATTAGCCTCAGCATCATTTCGTTTCTACGTAACCCCACTAAATATTTGATTTTTGCAAGTTTTGGCATTTCAGTTTTGTATAAAAAAGTATCTGTTATACTTTGCTCGATGGTTAAAAAATTAAAAAGTCTCAGTTTTATGTCCGTCCAATTACAGCTCTCAACACAAAACAAGTATCCTTCAAACATTGATGCATTATTTGCAGCTATAGCAGTGATATGTAATGTTTATAGATGTTTGCTGATGATTTCCTTTCATATACTTTAATTGGTAGAAGTGAACTTCGACCAGAATATTGAGTAGATAACTACCCCTTGTTACCTGCACCAACTACTCATGTTGTATTGTTGTTGTTAAGCTAACAACTAATTATTATTTAGTATGTACAGACAGATATCTCGTTGTGTGTCACTTGTATTTGTCAACTTGGATATTTCTTTTGGAAAGTTTGTTAACAAAAACAACAAAATTAAGTCATGCATTAGGTTATGAGTAAAATATTACTCATAAATTCTTTTCACAAAAGTAATAATTTTTACACTTAAATTTACTTTAAGAAATTTGCTATTCAATATTACTGTAGATAGATTGTACATGATTGAGAAATCCCCACCTCTCTTTGACTGCTGACTAATTGATATTATTGTTGGAGTTTAATCAATTGTGATCTATATAAAATACAGATACTTGTACTGTATTGAAGTCTGCTTTCTTTTGTCAGTGAATAGAATGCAGTAACATTGTGGTCTGATCTTCTCTGTCTATTACATTGAGATCTACCACACTCCTTAGTTGTGTTATTTCAGTTTCTTCCTCAACTGAAGGTAACTGCTCGCGATGAAGCTGTTTAAATCAACCAATCACAATATAGTCTCCACACTCAGACCTTTGACATCAGTATACAAGATTATCCAGTAGATCATACACAAATACTTATACTTTGTATATACAATTGATAGCTAACAACTTGGTACCTTTCACTCTCATGTATGATTAGTGAATATTCCAGCTTCGACCATGAAATAATACTCTATAATATTGTGTGCACCTTTCTTGAGTTAACCATGTGGTGAGTTTAATCTATTTCTTTCACAGCAAAATTTGATATTACATAGTTGATTGAAAATTAAACAATTTGATTCCTTTAAAAACAGTAACTACTAGATGCCATTGCTCTCTAAGCTTCTCTAAGTGTGTTTAAACTGACAGCTTCTCTTCTTGATGAAAGTAAATAATTAGGATGTCTCAAAGAGCAAACACATTTTATTTTATAGCACATTTTAGATGTTTAGTTTATACCTCACAAATACACACTATAATGTAGTATTATCATCATACTTGTCTGCATCATCTTAGTTTCACAGAAAGCACTCGATGCTCAGGGCCTATACTTGTGACTCCATAATAATAAATACAGCAGTGGTTACAAATAGCATCTATTGAGGAAACTGACACAGACACTAAATATCGGCAATTTATCAACAATTTTCAGTCCTTTCTGTCTCAAGAAACATAAATTATGCAAGGATCGCCTGCTCTTTATCACATGCCAATGTAGGTGACTAATAGATCACAGTAAATTTTATATGAATTCCCTATTTCAACATTCCGGCTGGATATACCTGGCTCTCTATATACTTTTCTTTGCAACGATGTTAACAAATTGCTTGATACTTTTTTTAATATTAAGATGAGATTGTATCTGATCAGTTGGATATATTAATTAATTGAGATCTATTCCCCCAATGAAAAGTCACACAGTTTATGTCACTAAACTCCTTCTGGTTGTAGAATTACTCGATGGAAAATGTATTGGAATTTCCCAGAGAGAGAATATTAAGTAGATGTTATTGCTCATACTTCCTTACATCTATTGATATAAATAGAGGGTTTGGTTGTAATACAAATAATTAGCTCAACTTTACTTGAAGATTAACTACTAGTAGTTCTATCTAACTATTAATTATTTAGAGATTTCTGAACTCTACAGACATATAAAATGGCTTTTCACAGGGTATGTCATTTTGTGTTATATAATAAAGGTCAAGGTTTAGTAGACTAGCTACATGTACTTATTAGAGTTTATCTGGAAAAATGGTTTAAACAATCTTTACAAACCTAAGATGAAAATGATTTTAGAAAATGGTTGTTAAGCCCTTTTTATATTTAACTGGTGATATCTAAACAAGAATAGGTTTGTTGATCTTAGCTTACATGTTGATATGTTTGAATGTTTTCTATTATCATTTAGCTGCATTCTCCTACTTGCAACTGAAGAGACATTAAACATTATCAAAGAGGTTTTGTATTCAATGGTTTTCTCTCACAATAAAGTATATGATGTTTTTTGTGTGTGTACATGTATACAGATATTGAGTAAATCTTTTAGCTGACTCTTATGCTAGTTGCTATGGTGGTAGTTGCCCTCAGTCTGGGACAGTCAGCCCCTGCTGCCGATGAACTTGTACAACAAAAACTGATAACTATGTCAGAGATCAATGCAGAAGCTAACAAACAACTCATAGATATTGTAAGTAATATTGTTTGTTATCATACTACTTCTACAGAATATCATTGTATACAAATGTTATATACTGTATGTTATATTGTTTGTTGTAACTCATGTTGTAGCCTGCACAGAAACAACTATTGACTGTGTTCAGTCAAACAGGAAATGGATTCCTTAATGTTGTACCAGGAACCACAGGGGCACGTGGTCTACGAGTTGTTCCAAGACAAGCAAATGGAGATAGTGAGTGTTATTGAACAGTTTATAGGTTTCTAGTCCAGATATAGGTAGTATTTGTGGTTTGTTTGATCTCTCCAGCTGTCTGTGTTAGTGAATATTCTTATTTGAAACGAGTTGTTATTATTTTTTTATTTCAGACTTTCTCATTCGTTCTGAGACATACTACGATTCTCTTGTCACTTTCATCACTCGACGCGGATTTGTAAGAAAAGGAAATGAATGGGATGGACTCAGTGCCACAGAGAGACTAGTTAGAGTGGGCAACAAGCTAGTTGCCAGGGTAAGAACTCAGTCTATATATATATAAATGACTACCACTAACATTGTCACTACCAGATATTCACTTGTTATATATAATGTTATATTTTAGGTAGTCGATGAAGAGAAAGCATCACACTTTATGTTGAAACGATATCCACCAGTATGTGAAGGTAGTGATGTTACAAACAAACCACACTTTGTACAACTGATGCTTGTTGAGAGAGATGGAGGAGAATACCATAGATCTCTACTCAATGTTGTACCAGGAAATAGAGGTTATGTTGAGATACAACTTAAGAAGACATCAGAGGAAGATGATTGTAAGAATATACAGAGTCCATCAGTGGATCCAGGCACTCTGTTTATGTTAAATTATTATTAGTTCTCACATCTAGCTCTATCAGCTCAACTCTACATTGACTATATTATTTTATATGAAGTTAACTTTATGTATAAGTCATACTCTGACTTATCATTGAGTTTTATTACTTCTATATTAGATATTTTGTATTACACTTTTACTTATAACACACTTATATATGTTAGTATAATATTTTATTGTCTCAATGTATATGTTGTATTCTGTGACATATCATTAAGATTTTGTGTGTATCAAGATTTGAGTTTGTTTTATGTACTTCTGATTATTGATACTGTTTCAATAATCAGTGAATGCCCTATGCTACCAACTCACCATATGATATTTATGGATTTTTGTGTTCTATAAACAAATATATCGGTGTAAACCCAAATCTATTTCAAATTTTTTTAAATTATTTCAAATTTCTATTTCTATCAAATTATTCTATTTGTTTTGAGTATTTCCCAATTACGATGAGGAACGAGAAAGGACTCACGAGTTTTTTCACCAAGTTTTCTCTCCAGTTTCCCTTCGAGCATTAAACGTATTTCTAACTGGAAACTTGTAAATGATTTCATCAAGTTCTTCAACTAAACACAACCTGACTGAGAGGAAGGAGCACTATATCAGTAAACAGTAATCTATGTAACATCTCTAGTTATTGCACTCTAGTGGATTTTGGCATCTTAGTCTGTTCAACTAAACACTTAGTACCAGGTAAATCTCTTGTTTTCCGGCACATCACTACAGACAGCCTCCAAAAGCCTTACTGTCATTGTGTTACCTTTAAACGAGATGATACTGTGCCAGTTTGGCACCAAGAACACTGCAAAGGTGTTATTTAAACTCCGCAATCTTAATGAGACCTAAGCTCAAAGATATCACTCAGAGGTTTTGAGTTACAGACGCAGAATCCCTTAACACTCCAGCGCAGGAGCAAGTAAACAGTAGTCAAGTACATATCAAATGCATTGAATTTGAAAAGCTCAGACTTTTATAGGCTGGGTAACAGGAGAATTTCGTTCTTAAAGGTACTATATTCAATTACATACAAGACAGGTGAAGGTTGAAAATAATCATAAAGATTTTTAATAACAACAAATTCTTCTGTTAAAAAGTGTCACCTTTCCAGCGAGCGGTGTTTTACTTTCCTTCTGGCATCTTTGTTCTACAATTTCCATTGTTACTTTATTGTCGATATCTCAAGTAGTAAACCAAAGCTCTGATTTTATTTGGCTCTGGCTGGGGACTCTTGCTTGACTAGTCTTATTTTATAACTCAAGTTTTTGCAACATAATCTGTGTAAATACAGGAAAGCAAGAAAGCCAACTTTGTTGCACCATTTTACTACAAGCTTTCACCTAGCAATCAATTTAAAAGTATTAAATTATTAGTGCACTGTGATAGATTTTACCAGTCACCATAAGTGACCATTACCTAGCAAAGTCCCCCTGGTGGTTGCTACCAGATATGCCTCTTAAATAAATTATAGAACAAGACCGGTTTATATTGCAATCACTCTATCCCCTCACATAAGCAATAAAGTTCATATTTATCTATACCAGCACAGGGTATTTACTACCCCGGCACAGGGTAGCTATCCCGGGTCGGAATCAAGATGATTGCTATAGCCTGAGAAACTAAAAATTGCCTAAGGAGCTATACAGATCATATTTAGACCTGAGCTACCCTCAAAAGTCCAGATATCGGGAACCGAGGCTGTAAAGACCAAGATCTCTAGGAGAGAGGGTTCAGCAGCTGTTACTGGCTGAACATCCATTAACTCCGCCCTTTACCTCTGGGCACCGGTTCCTTTTAAATTATGTATTGCTACATCCTTGCCTAATATTTATATCTAGAATGTTGATTCGTATGTGTGAATTAAATTTGTGTGTGATAGGAGTACTTGGCAAATGAGGCCAAGTAATTTCTGTCACTTCCTGTTGCTCTGCCTGCAAAAAGCAGAGCCTTTGCCTTGAGTGTTCATGTTGCTTCATTTTGCAGCATGTTGCTTTATGTTGCTGTGTTGTATCATCATGTTAGCTTGTGCTGGGTTATAAGTACATCTGTACACTCGCTACTATTGCTACTTGGATCGCTATTTTTGTTCTAATCAGAATAAATGCCTTATACTACTCGAAGGACCTGACCTGTATGTCTGAGCCTATAGAACAGGCATACAGCATTCAACTGTTTGCAGCGCCATTCCCTGCATAGAGTCACCTCTGGGGAAAGGTTGACTGTTTCTTGTCAGGCCTTGAAAGGCTGATTGTCTTGCTGTGCTAGCAAACGAACGTTTGTCCAGTGAAAGCTCGCAGTGCATAAGTAGTGGACGGCTAAAATCCGCTACAGGCCATTTATTTTTGATTTGGAACATTGTTAGACTGTGTTACCGTAACAACATGTTTAAACAGGCAGGTTTTGTACACCAGAAGCTCCTTTTCACTATAGTTGTAAAAACTCAAAAGAAATTAAGGTTTCCTCTAATCTTAGAATGAAGCTGAAAACATGAAGATATATCAGATGATACAACGTTACCTTGACAAAAAAACAGTGTGCTTTAACGGTAGGAGTAGTAATATATGAGCAGATCTCCCTACCAAGTGTTTTTTTGTGGATTTGATCTTGGAGTTTAGGCAACGGGTTACGATGTTGGATGAATTCGCCGAGTTTATATTGTATTTCATTTGAGGGGTACTTGAGTGGCATTTGAGTGGCATTTAAGTGGCATTTGAGTTTTGATTATTTTTTACTTGATTTGAACTTATATGGCATATAGATTTTGAATGTATGACATTTGATTTTTTTTGATATTTTTTACATTGTATAAAAATGGAGCGTGATATGATTGTATTGTTATTGGAAGTTAAGATGTCGACAGAGGATGATGTTGAGATGAGACCGATGAATGTAGTTGATACTGTTGATGGTACTGCACGTGATATGATAGATGTTTTACCGAGTATGAAGCGTAAAGCGTTGATAATTATGATGATTTTGGTATTTGTCGTAGGATTTTCCACTGTTGGAGGTGTTACTGAGTTTAGCATGTATGAAGAAGCTATGGAAAAAATACAAAAAGCGAGAAACTCTCCTGTTGGAATCATAAATGAAACTACTGTTGGTTGATGAACATCTTTTTATGATGAATGGGAAACCTGAAGATTATGACCCATGGATGCGATCTCCTTTTACAGCAATGATTGCAGGACCAACTGGATCGGGAAAGACGCAAGCAATTTTTAGAATGATTGAAGCTAGTCAGACTATAGCACACCCCCCACCAACAAAAATTCACTACTGTTATGGAGCCTACCAAAAAGCCTTTGATGATGTACCAGGAGTGATTTTTCATGAAGGGATGATAGATATAACAGTGAGTTTTCCCAGAGATGGTAAAAATCGATGGCTGATAATTGATGATCTCATGGATGAAGTTTCTGGTAAAGCTGATGCCAATGCTCTGTATACAAAACATAGTCATCATTTGAACATAAGTGTGTTTTCTATTGTTCAGAGTATGTTTTTAAAAGGAAATCGTACAATTTCCTTGAATAGTCATTATTTTTTTCTTTTTAAAAATCCTAGAGATGCTTCTTCTATTTCCTATTTGGCTCGACAATGTTTTCCATCAAAAGTAAAATATGTATAAGAGGCTTTTGAAGATGCAACAAAAAAACCATACTCTTGTTTACGAATAGATACGGCTCAACAAACGAATGATCAACATAGACTATTGGGAAATTTTACATCGGATCTCCCTATGATATTATATGTACCCAAGTAAAAGGATATAAATACAATTACTATTCATTTCGCCTCAATCATATTTTGTTATTCAACGACGCAACACGAAAGAGTTATAATGACTAAAGATTTGGAGAAAAAATTAACAAGAAATGCTGCTTTGTTGTTATCACTCAACAATGCAACCTTTGCTATTCAAAAGTCTGTTATAGCCAAAGCCAAAAAGGAGTTTATTATGACTCTAATGGAATGTGCTAAAGCTATTATAAATGGAACGATACCATTGACAACATCTCAGTACAATCAGTTGCAGCGGAACGCGAAGGGTATTAGCGCTTTAGTAAGAAGATCAACGTTAGATGATAAGAAAGCTGTATTGCAAAAAGGAGGATTTTTAGGCGCTCTACTAGGACCTATCATCAGCAATATAGTTCCTGAGTTATTTAAAAGTGTGCTAGGAGGAGGGAGAAGATAAAGATGAAAGTCTCAACACAAATGATGCGAAATAAAACGGTAATTTTAGCTCTGGATGAACTGAGTAAGAAAGGAAAAATCGCTATAGTCGAAAAGGCTAACTCAGATTTGTTTCAATCATTGATAGAAAGTGTTAAAAATATTATATTAGGTAATGTTCCTCTTGATTCTGAGCAGTTTATTGAGTTGCAGCGTTACAAGAAGGAACTACATAAACTTAGTGGTAGGGGGACAGTTGATGATAAGCGTAAAATTTTGATTCAGACTAGTAGAGGAAATCTTTTGGATGCTATTATAAACCCTATTGTATCTGTTTTGTCATCAATAAAAAGATGAATCGACAGCCTTTAACATTCTCCAGACGTATTTTTATACTCACTGAAAATGAATACTATAGATTAACGGAAAAAAAGGAAAATAAAACAGTGGTAAAGGAAGAGAAGACCAGACCTCCATTGTATTATAATCCTATGGAAGGTATAACAGTGAAAAATATGAAGAGAAAGCGAAATGATCTACTGGAAACGGCTTATGATTCTGACTTATCCTCACACGAAAAGTTAGATGAAAATGTTGAAAACTTACGTAAGTATTTGTCTGATGTCAAAAAGATTAAAAATAACCAAAATCAGACACAGAAGGATAGTTGGAGTCCCATTAAGAAAAAGAAGATAGAGTCTTATTCTCCTTTAGCCAATAGCAGAGTTATTGATGATAAACCTAATACCCTTTCACCGAATGCTCATAAAGACATTGAGTTAGAATCAGTGAAAATGGATGATGATGATGATGATGATGATGATGATGATGATGATGATGATGATGATGATATCGGGATGGAATTAATAAAAGGGAAGTTGTTTGATACTGAAGACTCAACCCTACTTGGAAATACATTTCTTACTGATGGAGAAGATGAGCATGATAGTGAAAGCGAAAATTTACAAGAGTTTGAAAAAAAAGCAACTGAATTAACAACAAAAAAGAGTGATCAAACGATTGCTGTCAGAATGTTGAATAATCTGAGTAAAATTCGTAGATTCGACTCGGACAAGAACAGAGTGAAAATTGGAGAACATTGGTTGAATCCTAAGACTTCCAAAACTTTACTACGAGACGTTCTAACTGAAGGAGGTAAAATACAATCGGGAAATACCAATTACAGTAGATTTAAAAGCTTGCTAACTGATGAAGGAATCACAACTGTCAGAAAATCCCCGCATCAAACACGTAAGAGGAAAAAGTTGGTCATTCCAGGTACTAATTCATGGACATCGACACGCTAAAAGAGTTGTATTACAATCCTGCATTACATACATCTCTACGAGGAGCTAGAGCTTTACTGAAAGCTCGTAGAAAGCGAGAGGGGGAAAAAAGAATCCGTGAATGGTTGAGTGGTGAGGATGCCTACACGTTACATAAAAGAGTTGTAACTAAGTTTAAACGCCGTCCTACAATTGTAGCTGGAATAGGGGAACAGTTACAGGTAGATTTGATGGATGTTCGATCTCGAAAAGAAGAAAATAATAATACAGCATTTTTACTGACTGCTGTTGATTCTCTATCTAGAAAAGGTTGGGCTGTACCGCTCATCAACAAATCAGGACAGGTAGTGGCAAGAGGATTGAGAAGAATACTAGAAGGGGAAAACTATAAAGCTTTACAATCCGATAAAGGTAAAGAGTTTGACAATGTCAATGTAAAGACTCTGCTGGCGAAAAAAAAAATCAAGCGCTTTACAACCGAAAATGAGACGATAAAGGCATCGATGGTGGAACGTTTTAACAGAACTTTAAAGGAAAAGATATATAGATATTTGACATATAAAGATGATGACAGATACATTGATGTTTTACCAGAAATGGTTGGTGCATACAACAACACAATTCATGGTGCTATAGGTATGAGACCGAATGATGTGAATTTTCAAAATCAGGAACTTGTATGGAATCGTGTGTATGAAGGAGGTGAACATAGTTTAGCTCAAGAAGCAAAACTAAAGATTGGGGATTATGTGAGAATAAGTGAGGCAAGAGGAGCGTTTGAAAGTGGATACACTCCGAATTGGACGATTGAGATTTTTATAATCACTGATGTACTTATCGATGAAAAACCCGTTGTATATAGGGTGAAAGATTTGGCTGAGGAGATGATTGATGGCACCTTTTACAAAAAAGAGTTGCAAAAAGTAAAAAAACCCACGATTTTCAGAATTGAAAAGATATTGGGAAGAAGAATGAGAAGAGGTAAAAGACAGATTCTAGTTAAGTGGTTAGGATATGGAGAAAAGTTCAACGAGTGGGTAGATGAATAGTTTATAAGGAAAGAACGCTTGATATAATCATCATACGTTGAGAAAATGTCGATGCTGATAACTTTACCCTCAAACTCTAGCGCTGAAGAGTTTCCTGATAATAACAATTCCGAATTTACAGTGAGACTGTATAAATATTTGGTTATCGATGGCGGAAAATGGGAAGTAGCTCTGCTAGATATGTCTTATTCTAATAATTGGAAGAATGTTACCGAAGGGAAAATATATCTAGAAGGGACTAATGTCTCTGGTGAAAAGTGAAAAGTCCTTCATCTTAATCGGTAATGGAAGATATGATAGTATGGAGGAGTTGGAGGAGATTATACGAAAGAGAATGAGTGAAATGGATTTAGACAAAAAATTTGCCATCTCCTACAACAAGATCACCAACACCACTTTACTAACTAATAGCGATCCTGATACTGCCATAAGCTTTTCCAAAGATATAGCATATATTTTTGGTTTTGAACCAAAAACTATGTACCCTCATGGTAGATACAATAATATCTCACCCCCTGATATAAATTCTGGTTTAACATCTCTGTATGTTTATTCCAACATTGTTGATAATAGAATGGTAGGAGATACAAATGTACCTTTACTGAGAGTAGTTCCGGTTCAAGGAAAGAAGAATAGTGTTGTGTATCAAGAATTTAAAAATCCTCACTATGTTGACGCTTCATCAATAAATAGTGATATGATTCAAGTACTTATAACGAGTGACGACGGCCAACGAATACCATTTGATGGTGGAAAGGTTGTGTTGAAGATTCACTTTAGAGAGAAAATATTATAATGAGTTTGGTACGATACACCCCTGAGGACTCAAAAGATTTTTTTGATGAGTACTACAAGATGCAAGCTGGAAATGGAATTGGAGTGTATAGTGGACGGCGGGTGATGCCTAATATGAGAGGAAATGGACTTGGTAGTATTTTTTCAAGTATACTTAAATCCGCAGCACCAATGCTGAAAAGAGGAGCAATTAGTTTGGGGAAAAGAGCACTGTCTGTAGGTGAAAATGTAGCGCGTGATGTCATCGATGGACAAAGCTTTGCAGCATCAGCAAAGAAGAGGGGGTTGGCGGAGTTGAATGATCTGGGGGGAGATGTGCTCAATGCAGTCCGTCTAGATAGTATGAAAAGGAGAAAAACAAAAGGTGGAAAGAAGAGGTGTTGGTAAACGTGGCATATTTTAATAGTAGCAGAATCTGCTATAAAGACAGCAGAGCTTGATAACTATATTCATTAAGCAGTAACACCTCAAACATTCATCATTCGCAAAAGATGGCCAGCCTAAATGGAACAACAGGTAATAAGTTGGAAGGTTCTTCCTACAACATAAATCCAACATTGGATGTATTTGCTACGGAACCAACAAGCATATCGGTAGAAAGATCAGAATATGTTGTCATCAGACCTGATAGGTTAGATCCTTATGGTAGTATTGAGTTAACCTTGTCAGGGAGCACTGAACATTACACAGATCTCTACAACTCGTTTCTGCAAGTTGAAGCCACAGTTGTTCAAGATGATGGAGCCGATATTACAGGTAATGATGATGATGCAGTTGTGTGGATGGGGGATTCAATGCATACATTATTCAGTGAGTTGAAAATGTCGATAGAAGGAACCACCGTTGAATACGCTAACAACTACGGTTTACGCTCCTACTTTTCACAACTACTCGAAAACAGTGCAGAAAGAAAGAAGTATCAAGGTAAGATGGAAGGTTGGCTGTATGATGATTCAACTAGCAAAGACGCTGCTAATCATAAAACCGCAGATAAGAAAAAGAGGAGAGCTCTAATCATAGGTGGAAAGACAATAGAATTAACTGGAAAACCTCATCTTGCGTTATTTCAGCAGAAAAAACTAATATTTCCAGGTCCTAGTATGCAGCTGGAGTTTGAGCGTGCCTCCGGCAAACTAGCTTTGTTTGCTGCAAATGAGGCGCCTGCAGGAGGAGCAAAGATTAGAATTGATAAATTTGAACTTCATCTTTGTAAAGTTAAGGTGAATGCTACAATACAAAACTCCCAACTCAGTTTGGCGTTAGAAGGTCACAACTACATTTATCCAGTTGATCGAAAACGGATAAAACTATATGGAATTCGTGCTGGGGTTGCGCAGATTGACATCACTTTGGAAGAAAACAAACAAAAACCTAAACAGATCTATTTAGGTTTAGTTGATCACAACGCAATGAACGGGCGTTTTGCCTTGAATCCATATAGAATGATACACGCTAATGTTGATAGTATTGTATTGAGAGTTGGTGATTGTCCAATTGGAAGAAGATTTGAGCGAAATTATGCTAGAGGGGTTTTTGGAAGAGAATATCATCAGTTTCTACACGCTACCGGAACTTTGCTTGAAGGTGATAGTCTCGGTATTACGAAAGAACAATACCTTGATGGTACTACACTTTATGGATTTGATTTGACTGGTGATTTTCTTAAAGAAGGCTTTCACTCTATGAAAAATGTCACAACAAGTGTGGAAATTCGTTTTAGCACTAACACGACTGATGGATTATCCTTGGTAGCATACTTTGTAAAAGACGGTGTGTTGGAGATGGATAGCATTCTTCAATTAACTATCGGGGGAGACGCAGTGCTTTAAACAGAAAGTTAGAGATGAATACCATGCAAATTCGTTCGATCTTATCTTCAGACGTTTTATGTCAAAGCGTAGGGATTCATGTTGGAGCTAGAGAACAGTTTTGGAAGCAAATTTGCAATTTTCCAAGAGGATGTTTCGTATTCAACACCCATTATTCTCACCAACCCGGAGAGCATTGGTTGGCTGTGTACGCTAATGATTCAGAGGTGGATTTTTTTTACTCATTTGGGCGTTCTGTTTCCTTTTATCCGGATGTAAATGAAATACTAAGTATTCATGGAGGATATGAAACAATACGAAGTAATGAAACACAACTACAAAATTTTTTGTCAACTGTATGTGGCGACTATTGTGTATACTTTTGTTTACTGAGAAGTAGAGGATGGAGTATGGATGAAATTGTTAGAAGTTTACGAGACATAGGAGATAGTGAGATGAGAGATCACTCAATACGGAGATTTATCATACAGACCTATCCTAACTTCGAGTTCATAGAAGATAATACAGTAGAAGGAATAGATGGTGTACATATACAAGGAACTAATTTACTAAGTAAATTGTTGAAATAAATTATTATAATTGATTTTTATTTGATATAACAAATAAAATGAATAAAATACAACTTATCTCATTATTTGTGCTAAACACTACAGAACCTATAAAAACTATTATTTTGTAATGTTTCAAGCAAGAAGTAAATAAGATCTTCTCATTTTCTTCCTCAGGAGCGCTCTTTAGTTATATCTAAAAGACATAGTAACTAATGACTCTATCATACATGGTTATATGAATTAATTTTACAAAAATACTTCAGATCTTTCTTTAAATAGATATGAAACTTACCATCATAGAAGACGAGTCACGTCCTTTGTGTTATCGATTAAGACTCCGATATGCTGTTCTGGACAATTCTCTTTTTCATTTTCATCAAAGTAGGAGAGACAGGTGTGCTGCAGCGAAGTATCAAACAGTTCTGAGACTTGAATGAAAGCTTGAAGAGCTGAGAGTAGAATGATGTCGTAGGGAATCATGTTGTTCGTATTTTGTTTTAGTCCTTTGAATAGATTACAGCGCTTTTTTCCGCCACCACAGATGAAGCTATTTGAGCAGGGATGCTAAGATCTCCAATCAATAGCTCTCCTTTCACCATACATCTGTAATTAGCCACTATAACATCAGCAGTCTTGTTCCAACGAGTATCACATTTTCTTAGCATTCCAGGATTCTCATAAGCTATAACACTTCCTGTCGGAAAATCGTGTAGGTGAGCAACACTGAAATAAGCCTGTATTTGTCTCAAACTCTTGCCATACAATGAGTTGAATGGATCGTTGATCTTTCGATTACATCCATGAGATTCAGCAGTACGAAAAATCGCATCTCTTGTCTTTCCTTCTCCCATATAAATTAAAACAATTGGACGTGTTTGCTTAGCTTTATTAACAAGCAGTCCTATTTTGGTAGAAACATCACTCTTCACCCGAGTTATCTTCTTATCCTTTCGGTAGTTGTAAATCATGGTGCACTTTGATTCATCACGAAATTCAACAGACAACACCTCCATAACTGTTGGTACTGGTAGTTCGCGGATTTCCATGGATTCTTCAAGTTTTTCTAGACTATCTGGAGAGAGAGAGTTTATTAACCCAGCGCTCTTGTAGGTGAGAGTGGTTAGTTCATTACTTCCAGCATCTTGAAAGGGTATTCTGGTGTGACGAAAAAGCGTTTCATCTGCAACATCCATCAAAACTAGTTTTTTGCACTTCGAGCCAGTTTCATTATCATCTTTTGTCAAATCAATAAAAGATCGTTTCCTCATTGATGTTCTTTTTGAAGGTAGCTTGTTAGTAGGAGATGTGAATGAAGTAAAATCTTGTTGGGATTCTGGTTCATCAACCACCAATTGACTTTCTGGCATGTCAAAGATAGGAGAAGGTGATGGGGAAAAGGTTTGCTGGGGTTCTGCTTCTTCATTCATTGGTTGACTTCCTTCGTCTTGAGTATTCATTCTAAAAAACAAAACATTTTGTTTAATTTTTCGTAATTAATTTTAAAAGATCATAAAGATCATAAGTCTTCAGCTAGTTGTGTTAGCTAACAGAAAATAAATATTTTTACTCTTACCTTTATAAAGAAGGTGAGCTCCTAGTAGTTGCAATAGAAGGTTTAGTAGATGTTGCGTCTCCGCTAGCTGTTGTAGAACTGGATGCTTTCTGTGTGAAAACAGTGGCTCTTAAATAGGTAAAGTTGCGCTGATTAAATCCTATGAATACCAACCTTCTTTATAATATAACTATGAATCAGTATTTTGTCCACGTGAAAACCAATGCTTTCGCGGGAATAAATAATTTATTTTCACGCGAATAGAAACTGTTGCTTTCGCGGGAATACAAATTTTATTTTCACGCCAATACAAACCAATGCTTTCGCGGGAATAAATATTTTATTTTCACGCGAATGGAAACCGTTGCTTTCGCGGGAATAAAAAATTTAATTTCACGCGAAAACAAACCAATGCTTTCGCGGGAATAAACATTTTATTTTCCCGCGAATACAAACCAATGCTTTCGCGGGAATAAATACTTTATTTTCACGCGAATAGAAACCCTTGCTTTCGCGGGAATAAATAATTTATTTTCCCGCGAATGGAACCTGTTGCTTTCGCGGGAATAAAAATTTCATTTTCATGCGAATACAAACCAATACTTTCGCGGGAATAAATAATTTATTTTCACGCGAATAGAAACTGTTGCTTTCGCGGGAATAACCAATTTATTTTCACGCGAATGGAAACAGTTGCTTTCGCGGGAATAAACCTTTCATTTTCACGCGAATACAAACCAATGCTTTCGCGGGAATAAATAATTTATTTTCACGCGAATGGAAACCGTTACTTTCGCAGGAATAAACATTTCATTTTCACGCGAATACAAACCAATTCTTCCGCGGGAATAAATACTTTATTTTCACGCGAATGGAAACCGTTGCTTTCGCGGGAATAAAAAAATTATTTTCACGCGAATGAAACAGGAATATTTCACGCGAATAACACTATTCTGATAGAGTTTTCGCGTGAGTGTTTTTATTGGTTATAAGTTTAATGAGCAGGAGTGTCTTATAGTATATAAGAACAACTCTCTCTACATAAAAATCATTCTCTTCAGCAATAACCTCAGGAGCATTAACTACTACAATAACCTCAGGAGTATCAACTACTACAGCTGATTTTCTTGGTGATAAGGTAAGAATTAATAAAAAAAACTATTTTAATCGAAGGTAAAATGTAATTATTTTACAACACTGTTTAATCATCCTATACTAACACATAACTTTTTTATTTTAGTTCATTATGAGTTCAAAGCCATATACAATAACAGACTTCCTCCCAGAGATTTATCACCAGTATATCAAAGAAAATGTAGCCGTGCAGGAAAATGCGAAATATCCATTAACATTGCAAGCTGTGTTATTCTGTATAACACAGCATTTGCTAACTTTAGCATCTTTATACGGAGAGCTACCCATACAGTACCAACCACATTCATTACACCAGAATGCTGACAATCAGAAAACATTATTAAAACTAACAATTCAAAACAGTTTTGAGACAGTTTTGAAAATGTCTAAAATCGTAAATATTGACCATTTTTTAAAAAACATTAAAAAAAAGGTATGGGATCAAGATCTCACACAAAGATTAGTTAAAGCCCAATGGAGTGAAGAACTAATGCTCAAGTTTAAACCTATTATTTTACAATATATTCAAACAGATGAATGTTTATATTCATCTATTACTTCGTTTGAAGTTATGTTATGGCTTTTTCAAGAACATAAACTTTAATATATACAATCATATAATATTTAATTTCTATTCAATGTACATAAATATATATATATAGCTATCGAAAAAGTTTTCGAAACTTAAATGCCATACATTCAAAATCTATATGCCATATAAGTTCAAATCAAGTAAAAAAATAATCAAAACTCAAATGCCACTTAATTGCCACTCAAATGCCACTCAAATACCCCTCAGATAAAATACAATATAAACTCGGCGAATTCATCCAACATCGTAACCCATTGCATAACCTCTAAGATCTAATCCACAAAAAAACACTTGGTAGGGAGATCTGCTCATATATTACTACTGGTAGGTCAAAGTTGGTTATGAAATAGAATTTAAACTGAGTTTTGTTGTTGTTGTTGGTTTGTGTACACATTCGGAACATATCAGATGCATCAGCCGTGTAGGTAATAGAGTTCTTGTGGTTGAAATGATCAACAGTGGTAAGAAAGTACAACACACGAATTTGCATGAATATTTATTTATAAAACAAAAGTGCATTAGTATTACATGGCAAGTCTCAATAACCAGCAAAAACCGAAAAGTTATCAAAAATACACAAAATTAACTTGAATGTTAAAATGAATACTAAAGCTCAATGATATGTCACAGAATACAACATATACATTGAGACCATAAAATAATATACTAACATATATAAGTGTGTTATAGGTAAAAGTGTAATACAAAATATTTAATATAGAAGTAATAAAACTCAATGATAAGTCAGAGTGTGACTTATACATAAAGTTAACTTTATATAAAATAATTTAGCCAATGTAAAGTTGAGCTGATAGAGTTAGATGTGAGAACTAATAATAATTTAACATAAACAGAGTGCCTGGATCCACTGATGGACTCTGTATATTCTTACAATCATCTTCCTCTGATGTCTTCTTAAGTTGTATCTCAACATAACCTCTATTTCCTGGTACAACATTGAGTAGAGATCTATGGTACTCTCCTCCATCTCTCTCAACAAGCATCAGCTGTACAAAGTGTGGTTTGTTTGTAACATCACTACCTTCACATACTGGTGGATATCGTTTCAACATAAAGTGTGATGCTTTCTCCTCATCGACTACCTAAAATATAACATTGTATATAACAAGTGAGTATTTGGTAGTGACAATGTTAGTGGTAGTCATTTATATAGATATAGACTGAGTTCTTACCCTGGCAACTAGCTTGTTGCCCACTCTAACTAGTCTCTCTGTGGCACTGAGTCCATCCCATTCATTTCCTTTTCTTACAAATCCTCGTCTGGTGATGAAAGTGACAAGAGAATCGTAGTATGTCTCAGAACGAATGAGAAAGTCTGAAATAAAAAAATAATAACAACTCGTTTCAAATAAGAATATTCACTCAAGCTACGTTCACAATATGCAATTCTTGGCCGAGTGGGCGGAGTAAAAAATCGGCTCGCAAGTGTGAACAGTGAAATCTTAACGATTTCACAATCGGGGGCAGAATCTTTTTCATCAGGCAGTGATGGTTCTCTGTACGATTATTGGCCTGTCTAGCCAATCATCATCCACATCACAGCTTTTCAATTTAATACTTTTCAAAAAACTTGCAGCTGCTTGATAATTATTATTTACCCAATTTTAGAACATTTTTTAATATTTCCCTGATCAATTGCAAGCCTTGTTGACAAGTAAAATATTAATGTGGGTATATTAATTATTATCAATTTAAATAGAAAACAACTACCAGCTCTGTGATTATAATAAATAATTGCAGTCAAAAAAGTAGTAATAATTTATTTATTATTAATTATGATTAAATATACTTACAATTATTTATTATTAGTAATTTATTTCTTATTATTGATGAGTGAAGAAATGGTATAATTTATTGAAATCTCTGGTAATATAAATTTCATTATATTATTATTAATTATAATTTGATGTTCTGTAATTATCCATGAAATGCGGTGTCTTGACAACTGTCAAGGCCATGCAATATCGGGCACAAAAAATCGCAAGTGTAAACTCTTGTAAATAATCGGGAGAGCAACTCCCGACCTATCTCGATAATCGCATGACCGAGAATCGTATTGTGTGAATGAAGCTTCAGACAGACAACTGTTAGAGAGATCAAACAAACCACAAATACTACCTATATCTGTTTAATTACACTTACTGTCTCCATTTGCTTGTCTTAGAACAACTCGTAAACCACGTGCTCCTGTGGTTCCTGGTACAACATTAAGGAATCCGTTTCCTGTTTGACTGAATACAGTCAATAGTTGTTTCTGTGCAGGCTACAACATGAGTTACAACAAACAATATAACATACAATATATAACATTTGTATACAATGATATTCTGTAGGTGTAGTATGATAACAAACAATAATACTTACTTTATCTATGAGTTGTTTGTTAGCTTCTGCATTGATCTCTGACATAGCTACCAGCTTTTGTTGTACAGGTTCATTGGCAGCAGGTGCTGACTGTACCAGGGTGAGAGCAATTCCCAACATGGCAAACATCATAAGGGTCAGCTAAAAGATTGACTCAATAAAAAACATCATATACTTAATTGTGAGAGAAATCCATTTAATACAAAACATCTTTGACAAACATTAATGTCTCTTCAGTTAATCTCTTCCTTAGTAATACAGACAGCCTTCAAAGGCCTTACTACCACCGTGTAACCTATACCCAGGGGTGAAACTGAGCCAGTATGGCACCAATAATACTACAAAGGTGTAATTTCAACTCCACAACTAAGATGAGCCCTCAGCTCAAAAGTGTGTAGTAATGGTTTTGCTATTGAGACTGATGGGCATTTACCTAGGTGTATCAATTGTGAAATCAAAAGTTTATAGGCAAGTACAACTACGATATCTTTACTACTAATCGTATTGGTCTGACATGTTGCCAATATGATCAGTACTGATAAAATCTGATTCAGATTTTTGCTCGGTACTGACTACAAGTATCCTTGGCTGAGTGCAGAATTGCCAGCGCTCTCAACAGACATTCCTCTAGTAGTGTTTAGCAACATTAAGCAGCGCAAGTCGTTTATATTAGTGGCAGCGGTCGGATTGTATGGAGCATCACAGCACCTGCCACTCCTCCAGTGGTACAGAACCCTCACCAACAGTACTAGCTGCGCTCACTCTGCAGAAACCTCTACCTGGGAGTGCGGCCAGCTTTGTTACTGCTCACGATTGCAACATGAGATTTAGCCAATCAGCCATAGTGACATATGGCAAAGAGTTGAGTAGCACAGACAAGCATGGCAGATTGTCGGTAAACAACATTCAGGTCCGCATGATTCCCGTTTACTCCCTGGTATGAAGTCCACTATTTTTTGTGGGGTTACCACACATTTACTTACCCCCTGGATTATTTGAGCCCCGACCCAGAAGTCCAGCTCCCTTCCCCCACATAGCAGTTAGTCTGGACAAGCCTGACCGTAAGGAGCACATACTGGTTAGGTGCATGAACCCGACTGCCGAACATGTGGAGCTTGTGGAAGAAAGCACCATTGGCCACTACATGGGAGTGAGCTCTAAAGAGGTCAACCAAACTGAGTTAGCTGCAAAACCACAACACCCACTCCCTCACCCATAATCCTAATCCTTACTTTCCTGTTTCCACATATGTAACTGTGCTCTACTTAGCAGCCTTCCCGTACTGTCAAAATCGGCAGGAGGCTCAACAACCAGTAGCCACATTACTATGCCAGTATGCTGTGGTGTTTAATACTAGAAAACGTAATATCAGACATACTCCTCTCGTTACCCCCAGTATCTCACTCCTATCTGGTACCATACCTATGTTCACAGAAGGAAGAAACGGAGATGCTGGGGGAGCAACTTTAATAGCATCGATTCATAGAGACAGCGTCATAGGCGTGGAGCTCCACTGTAGTTCTAGTGAAAAGGAAAGATGATGCTTTGAGGTTCAGTATAGATTACAAAGAGTTGAATGCCTCCACTCATCCAGATGCCTACTCCGTTACCTGCAGCAATGAGAATCCTCACACCCTGACAGGTGGCAAAGTCTTTAGCACCCTAGACTTGGTCAGCAGATACTAGCAAGTCCCCTTTGCTGAAAATTCAGTGAAGGCTCTGCTTCTGCCATCCCTTCCTGTCTTTGGAAGTAGAAGGTCTTCTCCTTTAGCTTCATTTCAGCCCCAGCCACCTTCCAGTGCCTGATGAAAAAATTTTTATTTGGCCTTACCGCTTTCCGCTGCCAGGCTAAAGTTTTTAGCTGTTACAGTAAACCGGTTTGAAACTCAAAGCAAGCAAATTTAAAGGGCTCAAACTTCAATATATGTTCTTGGGTCACATAGCGAGCAGTCAAGGAGTGCCCACTGACCCAAAGGAGGTAGCTGTTATTGCCAACTGGCAAACCTTTACTGAGTTGAAAGGTCTTCAACACTTTTTGGGTACTGCCGGGCATTACAGGCAGCACATACCCGACTTCTCTACTGTGGCATGGCCCTTGTCCCAGCTTATGAGTAACTATGTCTCCTGGGAATGGTCCTAAGACCAAGAGTCTGCTTTCTGGCACCTGAAACTAGCCATGACCCATACCCGTATCCTAGGTTACCCCTACCCCGAGACATGGTATACTCACCACATGGTAAAGTCACCACATGGTGAACTCACCACATGGTAAACTCACCACATGGTAAACTCACGACATTGTAAACTCACCAGATGGTAAACTCACCAGATGGTAAACTCACTACGTGGTAAACTCACCACATGGTAAATTCAACAAAGGTGTATAAATATTATAGAGTATTATTTCCTGGTCAAAGTTTGTATATTCACTAATCGTATATGAGAGTGAAAGGTACCAATAGTTGGCTATCAATTGTATACACAAAGTATAAGTATTTGTGTATGATCTACTGAGTAATCTTGTATACTGATGTCAAAGGTCAAAGTGTGGAGACTGCATTGTGGTTGGATAATATTTTCATAGCTTCATCACAAGCAGTTACCTTCAGTTAAGGGAGCTAATCAAATATCACAACCGAGGAGTGTTTTAAAACAAAATGTAACAGATAGCGGAGATCAGACAAAGTCTTTATGTATTAAACCACAATGTTACTGCATTCTATTCACTGGCAAAAGAAAGCAGACTTCAATACAGTAGAGGTCTCTGTATATTATATAGATCACAATTGATTAAACTCTAACAACAGGGTCAATTAGTCAGCAGTCAGAGAGAGGTGGGGATTTCTCAATCATGTACAATCTATCTACAGTAATGTTGAGTTGTGAATTTCTTAAAGTAAGTTTATATGTAAAAATTATTACTTTTGTGAAAGGAATTAATGAGTAATATTTTATTCATAGACTGACGGATGACTTATGATTTTTTTTTTGATAATAAAGTTGTCAAAAGAAATATCCAAGTTGACAAATGCAAGTGACACATCCAGATGTCTGTCTGTACGTACTAAATAATAATTAGTTGTTAATTTAACAACAACAATACAACATGAGTAGTTGGTGCAGGTAGCAAGGGGTAGTTGTCTACTCAATCTCCTAGTCAAATTTTGCTTCCACAAGTTAAAGTATACAAAAGGAAATCGTCACCAAACATCTATAAACACGACACATCACTGCAATAGCTGCAACTAATGCATCAATTGTTAAAGGATACTTGTTTTGTGTTGAGAGCTGTGATTGGACAGACATAAAACTGAAAGTTTCCTGTATGGCTAACTTGTAGCTACAAACTTATGTCGTTTTATTAAAATAAATGGCATGTTAGTCGTAGTTTGTTTGTTTTATCAAAAATGCATATAGTAAATGAGCGCACGAGGAAAGTATAAAAAAAACAATGTTCTATTATGTAATACTCCCCTATTCAAAATACATCAAGTAAACTATCCTTTTTGTCATCTCTTTGTTTTTTTCAAAATAATGGATGTTATTTAGGATTTCCCGGATCTCAGAGTCTCAAAAGAAGTAACTTTTGTCTCCTCCCTAAAGGTAGAGATGTTTGAAATAATAACTCAGTAAATATTATTTTACTGATTTATTAATGGTATTAGTTGTATAAATTTATACCATGTAAGATAACCCCTAGCTCCCTTAACTAGTTACTCATGTTGTATTGTTGTTGTTAAGTTAACAACTAATTATTATTTAGTATGTACAGACAGACATCTGGTTGTGTGTCACTTGCATTTGTCAACTTGGTTTCTTCTTTTGGAAATTTTACCAACTGACTCCGTTCCTTCAATGACATATTATTTAATGTGTAAGTTATTACTCATAAATCCATCTGACATCAGTAACAATTTTTGTATGTGAGTTTTCTTTTTGGAATAGCCCATCAATATTTGTATAGCTAGACTGTACATATTAGAGAATTCCCCGTTTTAATCTGAATAGAAATTATTGATTCTATTGATTGAGTTTAATCAAAGCTAATCAATATACAATATAGAGACCTCTACTCTATTGAAATCTCTCTTCTTTTGTAACTCAATAAACTCGACGTTGTAACCAAACACAAGTTTAACTTGTAAAAGATAGCTCTGCTTTCTATTGGCTACTACATTATGATCTGTTGCACTGATTGTTTGTAATATTTACAAATGTGAACATCCTTATTCTTGAGTGGGCAAAAGTTTGACAAACTTTAGAAATGTGTCATCAGAAAATATTACGTTGTTTTGTAAATGTTTAGATACAATCGTACTGGTATTGCCTCTTTTCCGTAGTTCATCAATTGTGTGTATGCTTGTGATGGAGCTATGTAGATATTCTACTTTATTTTTATCTGCTTTCTTTTGTCATGAAGCTATTTAAATCAGCCAATCACAATTCAGTCTCCACACTTTGACTTTTGACATCAGTATACAAGATTATTCAGTAGATCATACACAAATACTTATACTTTGTATATACAATTGATAGCAAACGATTGGTACCTTTCACTCTCTTGTATGGTTAGTGAACATTCGAACTTTGACCAGGAAATAGTATTCTATGATATTATGTGTACCTTTCTTGAGTCAACCATGTGATGAGTTTAATCTATTTCTTTCACAGCAAAATTTAATATTATACAGTTGCTTGAAAATTAAACAATTTGGATTCCTTAATGTGAAAAAAGTAATTACTAGATGCCGTTGCTCTCTTAGCTTCTCTAAGTGTAATTTAAACAAACAGCTTCTCTTCTTGATGAAAGTAAACAATTATGATGTCTTAAAACAGCAAACTAACATTTTACCTGTGGTGAGTTTACCATGTGGTGAGCTTACCATGTGGTGAGTTTACCATGTGGTGAGTTTACCATCTGGTGAGTTTACCATCTGGTGAGTTTACCATGTCGTGAGTTTACCATGTGGTGAGTTTACCATGTGGTGAGTTCACCATGTGGTGACTTTACCATGTGGTGAGTATACCATGCCTCGGGGTAGGGGTAACCTAGGATACGGGTATAGGTCATGGCTAGTTTCAGGTGCCAGAAAGCAGACTCTTGGTCCTAAGACCATTCCCAGGAGACATAGTTACTCATAAGCTGGGACAAGGGCCATGCCACAGTAGAGAAGTCGGGTATGTACTGCCTGTAATGCCCGACAGTACCCAAAAAGTGTTGAAGACCTTTCAACTCAGTAAAAGTTTGCCAGTTGGCAATAGCAGCTACCTCCTCCAGTCAGTGGGCACTCCTTGACTGCTCGCTATGTGACCCAAGAACATATATTGAAGTTTGAGCCCTTCAAATTTGCTTTGTTTGAGCTTCAAACCGGTGTGCTGTAACAGCTAAAAACTTTAGCCTGGCGGCGGAAAGCGGTAAGGCCAAATAAAAATTTTCCATCAGGCACTGGAAGGTGACTGGGGCTGAAATGAAGCCAAAGGAGAAGACTTTCTACTTCCAAAGACTGGAAGGGATGGCAGAAGCAGAGCCCTCACTGAATTTGCAGCAAAGGGGACTTGCTAGTATCTGCTGACCAAGTCTAGGGTGCTAAAGACTTTGCCACCTGACAGGGTGTAAGGATTCTCATTGCTGCAGGGGAGGGGGTCGGCATTTTGATGAGTGACAGCATTCAACTCTTTGTAATCTATACTGAACCTCAAAGCATCGTCTGTCCTCTTCACTAGAACTGCTGTGGAGCTCCACACCTATGGAGCTGGCTCTATGGATCGATGCCATTATAGTTGCTCTCCCAGTGTCTCCGCTTCTTCTTTCTGTAAACATATACTAGCTTTCCATATAGCGCTATGTTATGGTTTCATGGCTCAGTGCTTCTCAATAGCGATAAACCATCACGTTTTTCCATAAGCCAGCAACACAGTAGGCCCAAAAGTCATGAACCCTAATTAGCGAGTCAATGGCGCCTTTGAGCTAATGAGTCAATGAGTGAAACTACTGTATGAAGGAAAATTGTTTCAACCAACAATTAGTTTTAAATGCTTCTCTTGTGTTTGTTTCATCTAAAATTACATACTCCACAGAAAAAATTTTGAAGTAGCAGTGCTTGGTTAATGTTTATTTTATTTATTAAATTTAAAATAATTATTTATTTTCATTATCACTTAACCACGGCCATTTCATTATTTATTATTATTTAATTTTTATTATTATTATCCAATTCTAAAATAGGGAAAAAAATGCTATAAAATAAAACACATAAATATATTTGTGATCACTTATTCTGCATCATTTATAATTAATATAAGTGGTCTTGAAAGGCAACTGTCTCATATCACTGAAATTTCGGTCAAAACTATTTAATTATTTTGACCCCTGTGATGCTGGAAACTCAATACACACACATGTGCAAACCAGTCGTGCTACGGCAATCCCTTTGTCTATAACGCTTCAGTGGTCTGGTGATATTATAAGTCGCTACTTAGTAGCGACTTTCAATAGCGCCACATCATCACGACTACAGTAGCAATATACCCATTTCCAAGAGGGGAAAACCCGTGGCGCTACGACGTAGCGCTACGGCGTCGCGTCATGGAAACTCACTAATAGGTCGGTGGTACTAGGCAGGAGTGAAATACTGGGGGTGATCAGAGCAGCCTGTCTGATGTTATGGTTTGCAGTACTAAACACCACAGCATACTGGCATAGTAATGTGGCTACTTGTTGAGCCTCCTGTCAATTTTGACAGTGTTGGAGGGCTATGGAGTAGAGCACAGATACATGTAAGGGAACAGGAAAGTAAGGATTATGTTTCAGGGGTGGGGGGAGTGGGTGTGATGGTTTGCAGCTAGCTCGATTTGTTCAACCTTTTTAAGGCTTACTCCCATGTAGTGGCCAATGGTGCTTTCTGCCATAAGCTCTGAATGCTGGGAAGCTGGGTTCATGCACCTAACCAGTATGTGCTCCTTATGGTCAGGCCTGTCCAGGCTAGCTGCTATGTGGGGGAGGGGGGATTTCCAGGTCCAGGCTCTACTAACCTAAGGGATAAGTAACTGTGTGGTAACCCTACAAAAAATAGTGGACTCCATACCAGGGGGTAGACGGTTATCATGGGGACCTGAATGTTGTTTACCGACAATCTGCCATGCTTGTCTTTGCTATGCAACTCGTTATCATATATCACTATGGATGATTTGCTGAATCTCACGTTGCAAGTGTGAGCAATAACAAAGCTGGCTGCACCCCCAACACTGAGATGAAAACTTCTGCAAAGTGAGTGCAGCTTGGACCGCTGGTGAGGGTTCTGTACCACTGGAGGAGTGGCAGATGCTGTGATGCTCCATACAACCCCACCGCTGCCACCAATATGAAGGATTTGCGCTGCTTACTTTTAGTAAGCGTTACTTGAGTAATGTCTTTAGAAAGCGCTGTCTATTCTGCAATCAGCCAAGGGTACTTGTAGTCAGTACCGAGCAAAAATCTTAATCAGATTCTATCAGTACTGATCATATTGGCAACATGCCAGAACAATAAGGTTAGTAGTAAAGATATCGTAATTGTGTTTGCCTATAAACTACTGATTTCGCAATTGGTACACAGAAGTAAATGCTCATCAACCTCAATTCACAAACATCCAAACAGTTATGATACATGCGTGCAATAGAGCTGTATTTATAGAAAATTTCACCCCCAGATATGCTAATGAACAGCTGAAAATCCACTACAATAATTGCTTAAAAGTTAGCAGGCGCATTGATTTCAAGAATACGAAACACTTTTCATCTATCACCAGTACAGCAGCTTAAACAGACTTCTCTACTTTTGGCTGTCTCCAATGTGGTCCGAGCACTAACCACTGGGAAAGCCCTTCTTCTTCAATGATCGGGCCTATGCAAAACCACTACATAACTTTGAGCTGAGGGCTCATCTTAGTTGTGGAGTTGAAATTACACCTTTGCAGCATTATTGGTGCCATACTGGCTCTGTGTCACCCCTGTGTAGAGATTACACAATGGTAGTAAGGCCTTTGGAGGCTGTCTGTATTGCTAAGCGAGAAAACAAGAGATTTACCTGCAACAGTTGTTTAGCGGAAAGTAGTAGGATACCAAAATCCACTACAGTACACTAGCCAGAGAGGATACCTATATCACCTCCAACTGATCTAGTATTTTTTACCCCTCAGTCAAGTTGTGTTTAGTGAAAGGACACGATGAAATCGTTTACAGGTTTCCAGTTAGAAATATGTTTAATGCTCGCAAGGAAACTCAAATCAAGCCAGTGAAAAAAGTAATGTATCCTTTCAACTGTTTTTTATCGACTAGTCAGTGTTCTGTTAGCGGGGTTTTTCCAAAAACGGACCAATCCATTGGTTTGTGAAGTCAGTGCACTAATGTGTCTGTATATTTAGTTTGTTTATTCACACGGTGTAGTAATTTCTATCCAATTAAGTTTGGATAAAGACAAACTATCTGTTTATTCATGAAAATATTTATCAACTGTTAAACTTTCAAAGAAAGTGTTTAATACAACAATTTGTAGGAGTTTAATTATTGTCGATACGGTACATAGCATATATTGTATCGATGTAATGGTTGGCTCATTCTATATAATGGAATGACACTTTCTATTTATTTGACATATAACTTGATGTTTTGTATGTACAATTAGTTCTTTTGATAAGAATCTCAATCTTTTTTTTACTGTGGATTGGGATGTGTGAAGTATTCAAAACAGGTGGCATAAATGACAGAATTTGGTTAACATTGATGTATTATTTTTCATAAAACACACAAACACGTTAATATAATATGGTGAGTTGGTTGCATAGAGCATTCACTAACACGTAAAACGCGATCAATAATCAGAAATGCATGAAACTAACTTACACCTCAATCACAAGATCTCAATGATATGTCACAGCATATAACATATACATTGAGACAATAAAATAATATACTAACATATATAAGTGTGTTATAAGTAAAAGTGTAATACAAAATATCTAATATAGAAGTAATAAAACTCAATGATAAGTCAGAGTATGACTTATACATAAAGTTAACTTCATATAAAATAATATAGTCAATGTAAAGTTGAGCTGATAGAGTTAGATGTGAGAACTAATAATAATTTAACATAAACAGAGTGCCTGGATCTACTGATGGACTCTGTATATTCTTACAATCATCTTCCTCTGATGTCTTCTTAAGTTGTATCTCAACATAACCTCTATTTCCTGGTACAACATTGAGTAGAGAGATCTATGGTATTCTCCTCCATCTCTCTCAACAAGCATCAGCTGTACAAAGTGTGGTTTGTTTGTAACATCACTACCTTCACATACTGGTGGATATCGTTTCAACATAAAGTGTGATGCTTTCTCTTCATCAACTACCTAAAATATAACATTATATATACCAAGTGAATATCTGGTAGTGATAATGTTAGGGGTAAACATTTATATAGATATAGACTGAGTTCTTACCCTGGCAACTAGCTTGTTACCCAGTCTAACCAGTCTCTCTGTGGCACTGAATCCATCCCATTCATTTCTTGTCCTTACAAACCCTCGTCTGGTGATGAAGGTGACAAGAGAGTCGTAGTATGTCTCAGAACGAATGAGAAAGTCTGAAATACAAAATGATACCAGTTTAGTTTCAGATAAAGTTGTTCACAGATACAAACAGCTGTTGAAGAGATCAAACAAACCGCAAACACTACCTATCTGAATGTGAAACTCATAAACTATTTAATAACACTCACTGTCTCTATTTGCTTGTCTTGGAACAACTCGTAGACCACGTGCTCCTGTGATTCCTGGTACAACATTAAGGAACCCATTTCCTGTTTGACTGAATACAGTCAATAGTTGTTTCTGTGCAGGCTACAACATGAGTTACAACAAACAATATAACATACAATATATAACATTTGTATACAATGATATTCTGTTGGTGTAGTATGATAACAAACAATAATACTTACTTTATCTATAAGTTGTTTGCTAGCTTCTGCATTGATGTCTGACATGGTTATCAGTTTTTGTTGTACAGGTTCATTGGCAGCAGGTGCTGACTGTACCAGAGTGAGGGCAACTCCCATCATGGCAACCATCATAAAAGTCAGCTAAAACATTGAGTATCTAGTTTGTATGTGTTATTTCAAAATAATGTTGAACGTCATATTGAGAGAAAATTACCAAACACAATAGGAGTAATGTTTTGATGTTGATCAGTGTCCATCAAGTAAAATCTAGCATTTTGTAGCTAAATGGAAGGGAAAGATGTTCAATTTTTTCAAACCATATCCTAGCATTAATTTCTCTTAAATGACTAATCAAATGTGTGAATGGCCGAACAAATTCCTGCACTTATTCCCAAAGGAAGCCTAATAATAATTTTTAATATTGCAAAAACCAAATAAATCTGAATACAAACACAAAATGACTTACCTTATGAGAAGCCATTTTATATGTCTGTAGAGTTCAGAAATCTCTGAATAATTAATAGTTAAATAGAACTACTAGTTGTTAATCTTCAAGTAAAGTTGAAGTAGTAATATATGAGCGGATCTCCCTACCAAGTGTTTTTTTGTGGTTCTGGTCTTGGGGGGTTATGCAATGGGTTACGACGTTGGATGAATTCGCCGAGTTTATATTGTATTTCATTTGAGGGGTACTTGAGTGGCATTTGAGTGGCATTTAAGTGGCATTTGAGTTTTGATTATTTTTTTACTTAATTTGAACTCATATGGCAGATAGATTTTGAATGTATGGCATTTAAGTTTTGATAATTCTTTTACATAATTCGAACTCATATGGCATCTTGAGAGAGAGGAGAGAGAAGAGAGAGAGAGAGGAGTTTTATCTACATTGAATAAATATATTGATCAAAAATGAAACATTATAAGATTATATACATTGATTACATAATAAGTAGGGAAAATCTTCCTATATAATATAGCTAGAGTCAGTAAATACTAAGTAATACAAAGCACTACAACTTGTAATGACAATCAATGCATACATACATACATATGGTATCTTGAGAGAAAGAGAGAGGAGAGAGATTTTTTAGTTTTCTATACATTCATGTATATATGGTTAATTATGTACATATTTATGGGTATATTTATATCTACATAGAGAGAGGAGAGAGGAGACTGGGTATATTTATATCTACATAGAGAGAGGAGAGAGGAGATCTATCTACATTGAATAAATATATTGATCAAAAATGAATCATTGTATGATTATATACATTTATTACATAATAAGTAGGGAAAATCTTCCTATATAATATAGCTAGAGTCAGTAAATACGCATATGTCCATATTCATGTACATGTGCATAAATGGACATGAATAGGTACATGTCCATATTCATGTCCATATTCATGTCCATACTCATGTCCATATTCATGTCCATATTCATGTCCATTTATGTACATGTCCATATTCATGTCCATTTATGTACATACCTATGTTCATATTTATGTACATGCGCATGTCCAAATTCATGTCCATATTAACATTTTATAGCTATGTACAGAGGAGAGAGAAGAGAGGAGAGAGAGATTTTTTAGTTTTTTATACAACCATGTATATAAGGATAATTATGTACATATTTATGGATATATTTATATTTAGATTGAATAATATACATTTATGACATAATAACTATATTGAATGCTATAAAATATGTTGGAAAATCACCAAATTAGTCCTCTAGATGGTTAAAATTTACAGTATTTGGGAAATAACTGCAAGAGAGGAGAGAGGAGTATTTGGTAGAGGAGAGAGGAGGCTTCAAAAAGAGCTACAAATAACTAATCAGTACACAACTCAGTTTATTAGGTAGTAGCGCTTCAAGGAGGTACAAACACTGATTGCTGACAGACAACAAATTTTAATGCAGATTGGGAGAGGTAGCTTTTTTTAGACCCTATAATCATCCTGATTGCACAGGTTTTAATATCAATACAAAATGAATCTTCCGCCTTTGAAATATGATAAACGTTATTTTGCTATACCAGAAGAGGAGTATCATAGTTTGATGGAAAAGATCAATGGGGCTAAATCAACCGACCAAGACAAGTTTGGGTCATCATTGTATGACAACCCGACAAAAGACAAAATGGTGAGAGATATCGAGAAAATCCAGAATATTTTGGTTGAAACGAATGAAATAGTAATGGGAATCAAAAACGAGTTGCTTGAGTGCAAAAAGACAAATGAAAATGTTCAAAGCACAAAAACCTATCGGAGTGATGTTGGAAAGATTAGGGGAGAGTACAAGCAACCAAAGAGCTGGAGCTCTGCTAAAACACCAAAGCTCTCACCATCATCGTTTGATAGAAACACAATTGACGATGATAGCAATAGAGATTCGGAGAGAATGATGCAACAATTAGAAGAGTTTAAAAAGAAAGTATCCGACATGACAGCTAGTAAAGACAATCAAGCGTTAGGTGTAAAAATATTGTATCAATTGAGAGATTCTGGAAAATACGATCTGGATACTGACAGGATAAAACTCAAGGGAAGATGGCTTAGCGCTAAGCTATCAAAGAATTTGTTGCAAGATGTACTAACTGATAAAGACTCAATAAGATCAACAAAAGATAACTACAGTAGATTTAAAAGTCTGCTCACCACTCAAGGAATCACAACTGTCAGGAGATCCTCATGAAAAACTTATTTTAGCTACCTAGTTGTTAATTCAAACATCTTAGCAACAACTTATTAGCTCAAACATGACTTTGTTATACTATTTTTTTTGGTTAATGTCATTGTTGAAAAGTCTATGTTTATTGCTAATGCTTGCTAATACATTACTGCTTAATCCTTTATCCAACACCTACAATAATTCTTAGTAATAGTAGTGTAATGAGACTGAGTAATAATCTACACACACCTTGTTCACTCTGTATGCTGTAGTACATGTTATTCCTTTAGTTATCTGCAATTACTTCAATTGGATCTGATCCAGATGTTTTATAGTCTTTACTGCTGCTGCATTTTGTCTCAAACAAGAGTCCAAAGTAGGCATCGTGTCTACAAAATACAAAAATTGCCATCTTAACTATCCAATCTAAAAAGACAAAAAATAAGAAATATTTTAAAAAATGTGAGCTATTTATTATTATTTAATCATAATACAAAGAAGATAACATTTTTTATCAATATCCAAAGACAGGGTTTGTAACACAAACGGATTTGGTTGTAGGAGGCTATTTTCTCCCTAGTGCAAGTAGGTAAGTTTTTCAACTAGTGGTAAATAAATATTTATCATTCTTTTATTATTTAGATCACAAGACTTGAACAAAATTCAATAAAGTAACAATGAAAACCAAATGAAATCACAATAATATTAACAATAGTAATAATAATAAGAATAACAATCATTATCAGTAAAAATTATTTTTCATATTAAATACAATGAATAATAACTGTTATATGTTGATAATAAAGTTAAACAATACAATAATGAAAGTTGTAATCATTTTTTGGCTGTAAAGTTCTAAATCAACCTGTCGTTCAAGATGTCATTTAAGGCTAACCTATTTTTTCTCTCGGACCTACGACAATTCTGTCAATCAATGCCAAAAGACTGCGATCTTGAGCGCAAACAGGATAGGTTCTATGAGCATAAAATTATCTAGGAGAGATACTTCTATGGTCAAGAGAACGACTCCATATCGTAATATGAGGATAACTCCATAGTGCAACTAGTTGAGTTCTTCAACTAGTGTTAAATAGTTATTTATTATTCCTTACCTTAATACAGAAAGTCTCCCAGTAGTTGTAGTAGATGTTGATCCTTCAGTCACTGTTGTTGAAGTGGATGCTTTCCGTGTAAAAGCGGTGCTTCTTATATAGCTAGGTTGTACTAGGTACCGATTGACACGAGTTGATTCCAATGAAAAGCCTTTATACTATATAAGCAGGTCTTTACGCGGAAAACTCACGCGAAAACCGAAACTGAAAAAAAATTCTTCGCGGGAGTTTTCCTTCTTATAAGTCATAAAGGTTTTACGCGGAAAACTCACGCGAAAAGTTGAACAGTAAAAAAATTCTCTTCGCGGGAGTTTTCCTTCTATATACTATAAAGGCTTTACACGGAAAACTCACGCGAAAACGGGAAATACAAAACAATTCTTTCGCGGGAGTTTTCCTTCTTTTATGTTATAAAGGCTTTATGCAGAAAACTCACGGAATTTTTTTTACCGTTAGTTTTCCGCGCAAGGCCTTTATAGTACATAGAAGGAAAACTCCCGCGAAGAAGTTTTTTTATTTTTCCGTTTTCGCGTGAGTTTTTTGCATAAAGCTGTCATAACGCATAAGAAGGAAAACTCCCGCGAAGAAGTTTTTATATAGTTTTGGTTTTCGCGTGAGTTTTTTGCGTAAAGCCTTTATAACATATAAGACAGAAAACTCCCGCAAAGAATGTTTTTTTTTTTTAGTTTTCGCGTGAGTTTTCTACGTAAAGACCTTATATATTATAAAGGCTTTTCATTGGAATCAGCTCGTGTCAATCGGTACCTAGTACAACCTAGCTAGATAAGAAGCATCGCTTTTACACAGAAAGCATCCACTCCAACAACAGTGACTGAAGTATCAACATCTACTACAACTACTAGGAGACTTTCTGTATTAAGGTAAGTGATTAAAATTATTATTTAACACTAGTTGAAGAACTCAACTAGTTGCACTGTGGAGTTATCCTCCTATTACGATATGGAGTCGTTCTCTTGACCAAGTTATGATAATTTTGTACTCGCTCGAAAGGTAAAGGTTTTCAGTCCGTTTTTGGTCAGACCAAAATTTATGCGAGACGTTTTAGGCATTATTTCAGTCGACGTAATGTTACCAGTTCATTTTCACAAGTTTTTAATATTTATCTTAAAAATAAATAATTAGAGCTTTCTACTAGTGTTAAATGATTATTGATTATTTTTTACCTTATCACCACTTAGAGCCAGATGATTTAATTAACTAAAGACAAATAATTATTTTAGCGTTTCTTACCTTGATGCTCTCCTAGTAGCTGTAGTAGATGATGCTTCTCCGCTTGCTGTTGAAGAACTGGATGCTTTCTAAGTGAAAACAGTGGCTCTTAAATAGCTAAAGTTGCACTGAGTAAACCCTATGAATCAGCATTTTTTCCAATGCTTTCGCGGGAATAAAAACTGTTTATTCCCGCGAAAGCAACGGTTTCCATTCGCGTGAAAATAAATTCTTTATTCCCGCGAAAGCAACGGTTTCTATTCGCGTGAAAATAAACTATTTATTCCCGCGAAAGCAACAGTTTCTATTCGCGTGAAATAAACTATTTATTCCCGCGAAAGCAACTGTTTCTATTCGTGTGAAAATAAATTATTTATTCCTGCGAAAGCAACGGTTTCTATTCGCGTGAAAATAAACTATTTGTTCCCGCGAAAGCAACAGTTTCTACTCGTGTGAAAATAAACTATTTGTTCCCGCGAAAGCAACTGTTTCTATTCGCGTGAAAATAAATTATTTATTCCCGCGAAAGCAACGGTTTCTATTCGCGTGAAAATAAACTATTTATTCCCGCGCAAGCAACTGTTTCTATTCGCGTGAAAATAAATTATTTATTCCCGCGAAAGCAACGGTTTCTATTCGCGTGAAAATAAACTATTTATTCCCGCGAAAGCAACTGTTTCTATTCGCGTGAAAATAATGTATTTATTCCCGCGAAAGCAACGGTTTCTATTCGCGTGAAAACAAACTATTTGTTCCAGCGAAAGCAACTGTTTCTATTCGTGTGAAAATAAATTAGTTATTCCCGCGAAAGCAACGGTTTCTATTCGCGTGAAAATAAACTATTTATTCCCGCGAAAGCAACAGTTTCTATTCGTGTGAAAATAAACTATTTGTTCCCGCGAAAGCAACTGTTTCTATTCGCGTGAAAATAAATTATTTATTCCCGCGAAAGCAACGGTTTCTATTCGCGTGAAAATAAACTATTTATTCCCGCGAAAGCATTGGAAAAAAATGCTGATTCATAGGGTTTAATCAGTGCAACTTTAGCTATTTAAGAGCCACTGTTTTCACACAGAAAGCATCCAGTTCTTCAACAGCAAGCGGAGAACCATCATCTACTACAGCTACTAGGAGAACATCCAGCATCAAGGTAAGAATTGCTAAAATAATTATTTGTCTTTAGTTAATTAAATCATCTGGCTCTAAGTGGTGATAAGGTAAGTTATTATCATTAATTATTTAACACTAGTAGAAAGCTCTAATTATTCATTTTTAAAATAAGTGTTTGTCCAAGTTCTAGTAAAGTAGCCGACTCTACTTATTTATTATTAACAAAATAATAATAATTATTCAATGCTAGTTGAACCTAGATATAAATTTATCTCTACTAGATATTTTTATACTCACACAAACTTTTTCTTCGCTACTCTATGTAGATAAAGCCAATGAAAATAAATGAATCAATTGTAACTAACAATTTTTTGTATTTTGTAGTTATGATGTCTACTTTGGACTCTTGTTTGAGACGAAATGCAGCAGTAGCAAAGACTATAAACATGCGGTCAAGATCTACCAACACCAACGATAGATGTAAAACAACATGACTTTCTCTCCTACTTATGTGACACAGCAAGAATTCCTTTCAAGATCCACCTACTTAGATGATGCCAAACCAATGAAGACTCAAACTACATCAATTTTCAAGACAGCACACTTCTCCAACACAGCAAGAATTCCTTTCAAGATCTACCACCTACTTAGATGATACCAAACCAATGACGACTCAAACTACATAGATTTTGAAGACAGCATACTTCCCCAACACAGCAAAAATTCATTTCAAGATCTACCGCCTACTTAGATGATACCAAGCTAATGAAGATGAAGACAGCACACTTCTCCAACAGAGCAAGAATTTCTTTCAAGATCTACCACCTACTTAGATGATACCAAACCAATGAAGACTCAAACTACATCAATTTTGAAGACAGCACACTTCTCCAACACAGCAAAAATTCATTTCAAGATCTACCACCTACTTAGATGATACCAAACCAATGAAGACTCAAACTACATGAATTTTGAAGACAGTCGACTTCTCCAACACAGCAAGAACTCCTTTCAAGATCTACCACCTACTTAGATGATACCAAACCAATGAAGGCTCAAACTACATGAATTTTGAAGACAGCATACTTCTCCAACACAGCAAAAATTCATTTCAAGATCTACCACCTACTTAAATGATACCAAACCAATGAAGACTCAAACTACATGAATTTTGAAGACAGCATACTTCTCCAACACAGCAAGAATTCCTTTCAAGATCTACGACTTAATTAGATGATACCAAATCAATGAAGACTCAAACTACATCGATTTTGAATCAAACCAATGAAGACTCAAACTACATGGATTTTGAAGACAGCATACTTCTCCAACACAGCAAGAATTCATTTCAAAATCTACCACCTACTTGAAGACAGTATACTTCCCCAACACAGCAAGAATTCATTTCAAGATCTACCACCTACTTAGATGATACCAAACCAATGAAGATGAAGACAGCACACTTTTCCAACACAGCAAGAATTTCTTTCAAGATCTATCACCTACTTAGATGATACCAAACCAATGGAGACTCAAACTACATCGATTTTGAAGACAGCGCACTTCTCCAACACAGGAAGAATTCATTTCAAGATCTACCACATACTTAGATGATACCAAACCAATGAAGACTCAAACTACATCCATTTTGAAGACAGCACACTTCTCCAACACAGCAAGAATTCCTTTCAAGATCTACCACCTACTTAGATGATACCAAACCAATGAAGACTCAAACTACATCAATTTTGAAGACAGCACACTTCTCCAACACAGCAAGAATTCCTTTCAAGATCCACCTACTTAGATGATGCCAAACCAATGAAGACTCAAACTACATCAATTTTGAAGACAAGATGATACCAAACCAATGAAGAGTCAATGTTACACAACATTACTTTCTCTCCTGCTTAGATGATACCAAACCATTGAAGACTCAAATTACTTATATTATATTTCGATGATGCTGAAAAAAACTGTCCAGAACAAGAGTTCAAAAAGCTAATCTATAACTCAAGGCAATCATATCACTATAGGTGAATTTTACTAATTTTTACCATAAATTAAACAAAATGCTGAATATATACGTTTTCTAAGTGAAAAAAGGACTTTTTTGATGTAATTAGTGTATTTTTTACAACAAAATGCTGAATATATACATTTTCATGGTAAAGAATAGGATTTTTTGGGTGTAATTAGCATAGTTTTTACAAAAAAATGTTGAACATATACATTTTTTCAGGTAAAAAAAAGCACTTTTTTGGTGTAATTAGTGTATTTTTTTACAACATATTTATAAAGCAAGTATTTTTTGTTTTGTTTTAGATAGATGAAAGAGAATCAAAAGCACTTGGTGAAAATAATGCTCAAGAAAGAACAAGTTGAACAATGTAACTTGGTGAGTTATTTCCCTTTTCTAATAATGTAAACTATCCAATGTAACTAGAACTATAATTCAAATTCATGTAATTATTTTACATTTTTGCTTAATCATTCTATACTAATACATAATTTTTTTATTTTAGTTCATTACGAAATTAAAAGCACATAGAACAGAAGTCTTCCTTCCTAAGATATAACATCACTACATCCAAGACATCATTGTAAAGGAACAAACTATGCATTAACTGTTATTACTTTGTATTTATTACGTAGTATTTACTGACTCTAGCTATATTATGTGGGGAGATTTTCTTTACTTATTATGTAATAAATGTATATAATCATATAATGATTCATTTTTAATCAATGTATTTATTCAATTTAGATATATCTCCTCTCTTCTCTCTCTCTCCTTGTAGATATAAATATAACCATAAATATGTACATAATTGACCATATATACATTAATTGCTAGAAAACTAAAAGATCTCTCTCTCCTCTCTCTCTTTCTCTCTCTCAAGATACCGTATGTATGTATGTATGAATGCATTGATTGTCATTACAAGTTGTATTGCTTTGTATAACTTAGTATTTACTGACTCTAGCTATATTATATAGGAAGATTTTCCCTACTTATTATGTAATCAGGTATATAATCATATAGTTTTCATTTTTGATCAATATATTTGTTCAATGTAGATATATCTCCTCTCTCTATGTAGATATAAATATACCCATAAATACGTCCATAATAAACCATATATACATGAATGTATAGAAAACTAAAAAATCTCTCTCTCATCTCTCTCTCCCTTTCTCCTCCCTCTCTCTCCTCTATCTCTTTCTTTCTCTCAAGTATGTATATAATTATGTAAAAAAATTATCAAAACTTGAATGCCATACATTCAAAATCTATCTGCCATATAAGTTCAAATCAAGCAAAAAAATAATCAAAACTCAAATGCCACTTAAATGCCACTCAAATGCCACTCAAATGCCCCTCAAATGAAATACAATATAAACTCTATATGACATATAAGTTCAAATTAAGTAAAAAAATAATCAAAACTCAAATGCCACCTAAATGCCACTCAAATGCCCCTCAAATGAAATACAATATTAACTCGGCGAATCCATCCAACGTCGTAACCCATTGTTTTCACCCCAAGGTCTAATCCACAAAAAAACACTTGGTAGGGAGATCTGCTCATATATTACTACTAGTTGAGCTAATGATTTGTATTACAACCAAACCCTCTCTTTATATCAATAGATGTAAGGAAGCATGAGCAATAACATCTACTTAATATTCTCTCTTTGGGAAATTCCAATACATTTTTCCATTGACTAATTCTACAACCAGAAGGAGTTTAGCTTAAAATAGTCAAACAATTTAACAGGGAAATAATGTGTGGGGCTATCAATATACTCAACCAATCAGATACTAGCTCAAAACAATAGCACAAAAGTATCAAGCAATATGTTAACATGGTGGCAAAGAAAACTATGTAGAAAGTCAGGTATTTACTATGGGAATGTTTAGAGTGAAAAATTCATATATAAGTTACTGTCGAGTATTAGTCACCTACATTGGCATGTGGTAAATAGCTGATATTTGGTACACCAACCACGTTTTTGTGACAAAACATCTCAAAATTGTTAACCTGCGCCTATATTTGATTTCTGTCAATTTTTTCAATGGATCCTGTTTCTAATTACTGCTGCATTCATTGCTATAAAGTTCTCTAAAAAAACACTGAGCACTGAGTTTTTTCTGTGAAATTAAGCTGATACAGACAATAATGATGATAATATTAAACTATAACATATAGCTGTGAGGTATAATCAAAAATAACTTTCATAAAGTAAAATGAGTTTGCTTTTTGAAACATCCTAATTATTTACTTTGATCAAGAAAAGAAGATGTTAGTTTAAGTACACTTTGAGAGCAATGGCATCTAGTAGTTACTCTTTCACATTGAGGAAACCAAATTGTTTAATTTTTTAATCAAACAGATAATACCAAACTTTCATGTGAAAGAAACAGATTAAACTCATCACATGGTAAACTCAACAAAGGTGCACACAATATTATAGACTATTATTTCCGGGTCAAAGTTTGTATATTCACTAATCATACAGGAGAGTGAAAGGTACCAATAGTTGGCTATCAATTGTATATACAAAGTAGAAGTATTTGTGTATGATCTACTGAGTAATCTTGTATACTGATGTCAAAGGTGAAAGTGTGGACACTGCAATGTGATTGGTTGATTTAAACAGCTTCATCACAAGCAGTTACCTTTACTTGAGGAAGAGAATGAAACATCACAACCAAAGAGTGTGGTAGATCTGAATGTAACAGACAGAGGAGATCAGACAAAGTCTGTATGTACCACAATGTTACTGCATTCTATTCACTGACAAAAGAAAGCAGACTTCAATACAGTAGAGGTCTTTGTATTTTATATAGATCACAATTGATTAAACTCCGACAACAGTGTCAATTAGTCAGCAGACAGAGAAAAGTGGGGATTTCTCAGTCATGTACAATCTATCTACAGTAATATTGAATTATAAATTTCTTAAAGTAAATTTATACATAAAAATTATTATTTTTGTGAATGGAGTTAATGAGTGATATTTTATTCATAAACTGACGGATGACTTAAGATTTTTGTTTTTGGTTATCAAGTTTCCAAAACAAATGTCCAAGTTGACAAATGCAAGTGACACACAACCAGATGTCTGTCTGTACATACTAAATAGTAATTAGTTGTTAACTTAACAACAACAATACAACTTGAGTAATTAGTGCAGGTAACAAGGGGTAGTTTTCTACTCAATCTCCTAGTCAAATTTTGCTTCCACGAGTTAAAGTATACAAAAGGAAATCATCACCAAACATCTATAAACACGACACATCACTGCAATAGCTGCAACTAATGCATCAATTGTTAAAGGATACTTGTTTTGTGTTGAGAGCTGTAATTGGACAGACATAAAACTGAGAGTTTCCTGTATGGCTAACTTGTAGCTACAAACTTATGTCGTTTTACTAAAATAAATGGCATGTTCGTCGTAGTTTGTTTGTTTTATCAAAAATGCATATAGCCAATGAGTAAAGTCTAAAGAAACAATTTTCCATTATGTAATAATTACTGATACTGAAGGGAACTTTTTAACAAGTTGTTGTGATACACCCCTTACACCCCCCTCCTCTCTCCCTGCTTACCCCATTGTAAGTCCACCCAAACCCAGCATACTCCCCTATTCAAAATACACCAAGTGAACCATCCTTTTTGTCATGTCTTTCCTTTTTCAAAAATATAAGATGCTATGTAGGATTTTCAGGATTTCAGAGTCTCAAAAGAACTAATTTTTGTCTCCTCCCGAAAGCTAGAGATGTTTGAAATGATAACTCAGTAAATAATTCTTTACTGACTTATTAATAGTATTATTTGTATAAACTTATACATGATAAGTTAGTCATCTCTTGTTACCTTTACCATCTCATGTAACCTGCACTAACTACTCATGTTGTATTGTTGTATTGTTGTTGTTAAGTTAACAATTAATTATTATTTAGTATGTACAGACAGACATCTGGTTGTGTGTCACTTGCATTTGTCAACTTGGATATTTCTCTTGGAAACTTTACCAACTGAATCCATTCCTTCAATGACATATTATTTAATGTGTAAGTTATTACTCATAAATCCATCTGGCATCAGTAACAATTTCAGTATGTGAGTTTTCTTTTTGGAAAAGCCCATCAATATTTGTATAGCTAGACTCTACATATTAGAGAATTTCCCGTTTTGATCTGAATAGAAAGTATTAATTCTATTGATTGAGTTTAATCAAAGCTAATCAATATACAATATAGAGACCTCTACTCTATTGAAATCTCTCGTCTTTTGTAACTCAATAAACTCAATGTTGTACAAACACAAGTTTTACTTGTAAAACATAGCTCTGCTTTCTATTGGTTACTACATTATGATCTGTTGCACTGATTGTTTATAATATTTACAAATGTGAACATTCTTGTTCTTGAGTGGGTAAAAGTTTGACAAACTTTAGAAATGTGTCATCAAAAATCATTATGCTGTTTTGTAAATGTTTAGATACAATCATACTGGTATTGCCTCTTTTCCGTAGTTTATCAATTGTGTGCGTGCTTGTGATGGAGCTATGTAGATATTCTACTTTATTTAAATCTGTTTTTTTTTGTCAGTGAATAGAATGCAGTAATATTGTGGTTTAATGCATAAAGACTTTGTCTGATCTCCTCTGTCTGTTACATTCAGATTTATCACACGCTTTGGTTGTGATATTTCTTTATCTTCCTCAACCAAAGGTAACTGCTTGTGATGAAGCTATTTAAATCAACCAATCACAATGCAGTCTCCACACTCTGACCTTTGACATCAGTATACAAGATTATTCAGTAGATCATTCACAAATACCTATACTATGTATATACAATTGATAGCTAACTATTGGTACCTTTCACTCTCATGTATGATTAGTGAATATTCAAAATTTGACCAGGAAATAACACTTTATAATATTGTGTGCACCTTTCTCGAGTTAACCATTTGATGAGTTCAATGTATTACTTTCCCATGAAAATTTGGTATTATGTATTTGATTGAAAAATAAACAATTTGGTTTTCTAAATATAAAAAAATAACTACTAGATGCCATTGCTCTCTTAACTTCTCTAAGTGTAATTTAAACAAACAGCTTCTCTTCTTGATGAATGTAAATAACTAGGATGTTTCAAAAAGCAAACTCATTTTATTTTATGAAAGTTAAAATTTTTAGTTATACCTCACAACTATACTTTATAGTTTAATATTGTCATCATTGTTGTCTGTATCAGCTTAGTTTCAAGGGAAGAACTCGGTGCTCAGTGTTTTTTAAAGAACTTCATAACAATGAATACAGCAGTAATTGCAAACAGGATCCATTGAACAAAATGACAGAAATTAAATATAGGCATTTAGTAAACAATTTTGAGACTGTTTGTCACAACAAACGTGGTTGGTGTACCAAATATCAGCTATTTACCACATGCCAATGTAGGTGACTAATACTCGACACTAACTTATATATAAATTTTTCACTCTAAACATTCCCATAGTATATACCTGACTTTCAACATAGTCTTTTTTTGTCACTAAGTTAACATATTGGTTGATAATTTTTTGTTGTAGCAATGAGCTTGTATCTGATTGGTTGAATATAGGAATAAAAACTAGGTTTAATCCCCAATAAAAAGTCTTACAGTTTATGTCACTAAACTCCTTCTGGTTGTAGAATTACTCAATGGAAAATGTATTGGAATTTCCCAAAGAGAGAATATTAAGTAGATGTTATTGCTCATACTTCCTTACGTCTATTGGTATAAATAGAGGGTTTGGTTGTAATACAAATCATTAGCTTAACTTTACTTGAAGATTAACAACTAGTAGTTCTATCTAACTATTACATATTTAGAGATTTCTGAACTCTACAGACATATAAAATGGCTACTCATAAGGTATGTCATTTTGTGTTTGTATTGAGATTTATTTGGTTTTTGAAAGGTTCAAAAGTAATATTAGATTTTATTTGGGAAGAAGTCCAAACAGTTTGTTGAGCCATTTTCACATTTCATGTGTTATTTTAAGTTAATTGTGAAATATATTTTGAAAAATTTGAACATTGTTTTGTTCCATATAGCTACAAAATGCTAGGTTTTACTTTAGGTACACTGATCAACATCAAAGCATTACTCCTATTGCTTTTGGTAATTTTCGTTCAATATGAAGTTCACCATTATTTTGAAATAACACATACAAAAAAGGATAATCAATGTTTTAGCTGACTTTCATGTTGGTTGCTATGATGGGAGTTGCCCTCACTCTGGTACAATCAGCCCCTGCTGCCAATGAACCTGTACAACAAAAGCTGATAACTATGTCAGAGATCAATGCAGAAGCTAACAAACAACTTATAGATAAAGTAAGTATTATTGCATGTTTTCATACTACATCTACAGAATAACATTGTATACAAATGTTATATATTGCATGTTATATTGTTTGTTGTAACTAATGTTGTAGCCTGCACAGAAACAACTATTGACTGTGTTCAGTCAAACAGGAAATGGATTCCTCAATGTTGTACCAGGAACCACAGGAGCACGTGGTCTACGAATTGTTCCAAGACAAGCAAATGGAGACAGTGAGTGTTATTTAATAGTTTATAAGTTTCTCATCCAGATATAGGTAGTACTTAGGGTTTGTTTGATCTCTCCAACAGCTGTCTGTGTATGTGAATACTTGCATCTGAAACTAAACTGTTGTTCTTTTTAATCTCAGACTTTCTCATTCGTTCTGAGACATACTACGATTCCCTTGTCACTTTCATCACCAGACGAGGATTTGTAAGAACAGGAAATGAATGGAATGGATTTAGTGACACAGAGAGACTGGTTAGAGTGGGCAACAAGCTAGTTGCCAGGGTAAGAACTCAGTCTATATCTATATAAATGACTACCACTAACATTGTCACTACCAGATATTCACTTGTTATATATAATGTTATATTTTAGGTAGTCGATGAAGAGAAAGCATCACACTTTATGTTGAAACGATATCCACCAGTATGTGAAGGTAGTGATGTTACAAACAAACCACACTTTGTACAGCTGATGCTTGTTGAGAGAGATGGAGGAGAATACCATAGATCTCTACTCAATGTTGTACCCGGAAATAGAGGTTTTGTTGAGATCCAACTTAAGAAGACATCAGAGGAAGATGATTGTAAGAATATACAGAGTCCATCAGTAGATCCAGGCACTCTGTTTATGTTAAATTATTATTAGTTCTCACATCTAACTCTATCAGCTCAACTTTACATTGACTATATTATTTTATATGAAGTTAACTTTATGTATAAGTCATACTCTGACTTATCATTGAGTTTTATTACTTCTATATTAGATATTTTGTATTAAACTTTTACCTATAACACACTTATATATGTTAGTATATTATTTTATTGTCTCAATGTATATGTTGTATTCTGTGACATATCATTGAGATCTTGCGTTTGAGGTGTAAGTTAGTTTCATGCATTTCTAATCATTGATAGCGTTTTACTATTCAGTGAATGCCCTATGCAACCAACTCACCATATTATATTAACGTGTTTGTGTGTTTTATGAAAAATAAAATATCAATATAAACCAAACTCTGTGCTTCATGCTACCTGTTTTGAATACTTCACACATCCCAACCCACAGTAAAAAAAAGATTGAGATTCTTATCAAAAGAACTAATTGTACATACAAAACATCAAACTATCTCTCATATAAATATAAATTGTCATTTTATCATATAAAATGAGCCAACCATTACACCGGTACAATATACGTTAAGTACTATATCAATAACAACTAAACTCATACAATTATTTGTATTAAACACTTTCTTTGAAACTTGAACCATTGAGAAATATTTTCATAAATAAAAAGATAATTTTCTTCATTCAAACTTAATTGGATAGAAATTACTAAACCGTGTGAATAAACAAACTAAAAATACAGGCACATCAGTGGACTGACTTCACAAACCACTGAATTGGTCAGTTTTTGGAAAAACCCAGCCAAAAAAATACTGATTAGTTGATAAAAAAATTGGTTGCAAAAACACATCAGTTTTTTTCACTAATTTGTTTTCAGTTTCACTGCAAGCATTAAACGTATTTCTAACTGGAAACCTGTAAATGACTTGATCAAGTCCTTCAACTAGATACAACTTGACTGATGGGGAAGAAACACTATATCAGTAGGCAGTTTTCTAAGTAACATCTCTAGTTAGTGTACTGCAGTGGATTTTGGCATCTTAGTATGTTCAATTAAACAGTTATTACCAGGTAAATCTATTGTTTTCTGGCGCAGCAATACTGTTGTAGAATTTTGTGCTCAAGATGATCAGAAACCCCCACCCGCATCAACATCTTGCCTTAGGCTTTCCCTACACTCCTTCCACCATCCGCCAGTACCACTTTTGTATTGACCCGGGAGTCTCCCTTTATGCTATATACAAGCTATCCGGGTTAAAGCAGCCAACTACACCGGGTCCTATCCCGGGTCTGTGTTGACCCTAGATCCCACATATAAGACACAGAGGACTTAGACCGAGTCATCCCAAGCCGGTATCTAAGCGTAGTTAGCAAAGATGTTGGGAAAAGATAGCCTGGGACCCAAAATACTGAAGGCAGAAGTTGAAAACCATGGGAACACAGACAGAGGAACCTGGATCATTCTATAAAGACCAGCTACTTCCACCACCTTTGTGAGAGGTGGAAAAGCAAGCAGGAGTTGCTTTACCATGTGCAGATGTTATAATTGGGTGGCATTGTTTTCATGTATTGTATTGTATGTTGTGATTTGTGCCTTATTTGTTTTGTTATGTATGATTGGCTCACCCTAATAAAAGGATGAGATTTCCTGATATCCCCCTATAAAAAGAGCTGCTGTACAACGATAAATCAGAAGTTTTGTGGATTCTGTCGGTAGTGCTCCTACTACTGTCCACTGACAACAGCCGTTTACAGCGCTAGCTCGTGAAGCAGCAAAGCAACACCTCTTTCCTAGAGGTAACGCAGGGTCGGTCAGACCTGCTGGTAGCAACAGAGAATTTCGGTAACGACTTCGCTACTAGTGAGCCCTCGGCTCAGACAAACTAAGTATAGTTTTTTGTAATAGAATACATTTATTGTCCACATATCAAACTCTAGGGAGGCAATCGTTTAGAGAAGTCCAAAGCAGTAGCAGCAAGTGATAAGTGGCAAAGTATATATGGAAAAGCAGCCTTTTATAGGCTGATCACAGAAAGTGTATTGCATCATGTTGGTGCAACCAATAGAACATAACAGGAAGTGCTGCAACCAATTAGATGACAACCCATACAAAATCACACAATGTTAAAAGCATAGGCGCCTCGTGGCAATGGAATAAGCTATACAATTAATTCCTTAGTCTAATTAGCCTTACAATCCAGGTAGACGGTAAGTGGAGGTAGCTAGATCCTGGATACGCCCTCGGGAGTTGATACAGATCTTCTTAGAACTCTGGCTAGAGCAACTATCTTGTTGCCGACCTGGTATGCCATTGCAGGGATGGTAAAGTTCACTGCAGGGTCGGTAAGGAAAGCTGCAGGGTCGGTAGCTGCAGGGTCGGTAGCTGCAGGATTGGTATGACAATTCATCTACTTCTAAGCAATGGTTATTGGTTAGATCACTTGGGGAGGCCTGTCGGACTAGTTAATAGTGTCAGAGTCACCTCTAGGTTAGGGTATAGATATGTACAAAGCATGTGTGCTGCCAAAATTCACCACAGTATTTGACTTCTGAAAATCCATGTAGTGTGCCAGGGTTGTAGACCCCATGGAGTTATCAGAGTTTATTTCGGAGTAGACCCCGAGTGTTTGGAGTGAGAGAGGAATGTGTACAAAGTAGTGTACATGGAGTGGTAGCCATTGTGCCAGTGTTAGAGGACTCAAAATTACTACAACACAGACAGCCTCCAAAGGCCTTACTACTATTGAGCTACTTCTCCCCAGAGGTGACACTGAGCCAGTATGGTACCAAGAATACTATGAAGGTGTTACTTTCACTCCACGACTAAGATGGCCCTTCAGCTCAAAGATGTGCAATGGTTTTGCATAGGCCTGGCCAATAGATTAATACCAGCATGACTTGAAGAGGAAGGGCCTTCCTGTGGTAAGCACTCGGGCCATTCTGGAGACAGCCAATAGGAGAGAAGGCTATTTATGTTGCTGTACTTGTGATTTATGGACAATGTTTCAGTTTCATGAGATCAATGCGCCTGCTAATCTTTAAGCAATTCTTGGGGTGGAACTTCAACTGTTCATTAGCACACCTTTGGGAGCATAATTTTCCATATATATAGCTCTATAACACGTGTGTATCATAACTGTTTGGAGGTTTGTAAATTGAAGTTGATAGGCAATTACCTTGGTGTATTGATCGTGAAACCAATAGTTCATAGGCAAATACAATTATTACAACTTTTCTACTAATCGTATTGGTCTGACAGGTTGCCATTATGATTAATACTGAGAGAATCTGAATTGGACTTTCCCTCGGTACTGACTATCAGTACCCTTGGCTGATAGCAGAATAGACAGTACTTTCAAAAGATATTCCTCTAATTGCACTTAGTAAAAGTAGGCAGCACAAGTCTTTTACATTGGTGACAGCGGTGGGATTGTATGGAGCATCACAGCACCTGCCACTCCTCCGGTGGTACAGAACCCTCACTAATGATCTTAGCTGCACCCACTCTGCAGAAGATTCCACATCAGCATTGGGGGTGTGGCCAGCTTTGTTACTGCTCACAATTGCAACATGAGATTCAGCAATTCAGTCATAGTGATATGTGGCAAAGGGATGCGTTACACAGACAAGCTCGGCAGATTGTCAATAAACCACATTCAGGTCCTCCATGATCGCAGTCTAACCCTGTGTATCGAGTCCACTATTTTGTGTAGGCTTACAACACAGTTACTTACCCCATAGTTTAGTTGAGCTTCGTTAGGTTCATGAACCTGACTGCCCAGCCTATGTAGCTCAAAGCAGAAAGCACCATTGGCCACTACACGAGAGTCAGCCCTGAAGAGGTCAAACAACCTAAGTTTGGTGCAAAACCTCTTCTTCCGCCACCCATTCCAGCCTTTGGAAGTAGAACATCCACTCCTTTGGCCTCATTTCAGCCCCAGTCCCTTTCCAGCGCCTGACGAAAAAATTTTCATGGCCTCCACTGGAAAAAATTCCATTTTTACCACAATGACATTATCGTAATTGCTCCTGTCTTCCTTACTCACATCCACCACCTGGCTGAAATCTTTCAGCCACTGCAACACACCAGTTTGAATTTCAAGCTAATCAAATTTGAGTTGCTCTAATGTACTTGAGTCACAAGGTGAGCAGTCAAGGAGTGCCCACCAATCCGAAGGAGGTAACTGCCTTTTTCCATCTGGCAAACTCTTACTGAATTGAAAAGATATTCAGTGCCTTTTCGGTACTTTAGGGTGTTGTAGGGTACTACAGACAGTACATAACCAACTTCTCCTCTGCGGCATGCCTTCTACTCCAGCTTACAAGTTAGCATTTCCCCTGGAGTGGTGTTTAGATCAAGAATCTGCTTTCTGGCAGCTAAAAGCAGCCATGACCCATACCCCTGACTTGATTACACCAACCCCAAGACCTAATAGACTTTGGATAGTGATGCCAGCAATGCATGTGTAGGCGCTCTGCTATCATAGATCCAGGAAGGCAGTGAAAGGATTATGCCTACTGAAGTAAGACTCACAGGCCCTTGGAGCTTAACTACTGTGCGACCCATCAAGAGCTGATGGCAGTAGTAAAGGCTACCAAACCTTCTCGTCCCTACCTCTATGGTCAACACTTCCATCTTCAGACAGTCCATGCCTCTCTGCTGTTGTTGCATCCCCGCAGAGAGCCCATGAGATAGGTTGTTGGGGGGCTTGATTCTTTCTCTGACTTCAATTACGCCTGTAAGCATAGGAGCTTCCCCGGCACAGAAAAGCAAACAGGTTGAGTCGTTAGGGGATTGGTTGTAAAACCAAGACTTTATAGGCAAATACAACTACTATAGCTTTACTATTATTTTTATTGGTCTGGCAGGTTGCCATTCTAATAAAGACTCACAAAATCCGACTCTGATTTTCACTTAGTACTGACTATCAGTACCCTTGGTTGATAACAGAACAGGCACTGTATTCAATAAACAAACTTTTTGTGTGGTTGGACTGTGTGCATGTATAAACATATTCTTCTGGTGCATTTCAACTAAACCAGCTAAATAAACAATTTATTGGAGTTTTTGTGGCTTAAACATTGTGGGAGAATTTTCTGAGAAATCATGCTTACCTGGCACAGGGTAAGATAGTGGCAGTTATCATAATTACAAGTAAAGTATGACACGAAAGTTACAAGTTGCCTCCTCCTAGCTATATCAAGGGATGACAATTCCTGACAAGTGTTATGCAAAGGTACCAGAGAGTCAAAGGTCAGACAGAGAGTCTGCCGCCCTTGCTGTCCAGAACCAACAGGACAATAAATAAATGATATGCTTAAGTGTTTCACTATACGCCTTATTGTTATAGTAAAATGTGATTGGTCATAGATTATATGATATATGTTGTAGTTTTGTATAAAAATGAGAGACTGAGCCACAGAGCGCAGTTTCATTCTTAGCAATAAATCTCACACTTCAAGACTAGTCTTGTTGTTGCCCTAAATAGGGAGTTGCAGATATAGACTTAGACAAGCAGAGTAGCAGTTGTGACCAAGTAGCGACAAAAAGGAATACATTGGTGGCAGCGGTGGGATTGAATACGATACCCACAAGGTCACAACTGTTCGAAGAGATAACCACGCTACCAAATTAGCCATTCCGGAAAAGCTGCTCAACCAAGAGCAGACATCTAAGCATGGCCACTAGGATAGCAAGATATGCAGCTGCCCAGCCAGCTGCTCAGCCAATCATACAGCAACCTGCAGTACAGCAAGCTGTTCAACCATCACAGCAAGCTGCTCAGCCAGTCATACAGCAACCTGCATTACAGCCAGCCATTCAATCGGCACAGCAAGCTGCTCAGCCAGTCATGCAGGAAGCTGCTCAGCCAGTCATGCAGCAAGACGCTTAGCCGGTCACACAGCCTGCAGTGCAGCCAGCCATCCAGCCGGCACAGCCTGCAGTCCAGCCAGCTGCTCAACCAGCTAATCAACCAACTGCACAGCCAATTCTACAGCCTGCAGTGCAACCAGTCATACAGCCTGCAGTGCAACCAGTCGTACAGCCTGCAGTGCAGCCTATCATTCAACCAGCACAGCCTACAGTATCACCAGTTGCCCAGCCAGCTGCTCAGCCAGCCGTACAACTGGTAGCACGACCAGCTGTTGATCCAATTCAACTGTTGGCACAAGTGCTGCAAGGCGCCACTCAACACTGTGCTGCACAAACTTTGTTTAAAGTGCCTAAATTCGAAGGGACAGGGGACATGGAATATTTTATGGCGGGCTTCGCAGAAATTGCCAATGCAAATGAATGGGGACAAAACACCACACTCCTGCATTTCAGAGAGGCTTTCAGAGAAGACACCTTAGAATGTGAGTAGTAATATATGAGCAGATCTCCCTACCAAGTGTTTTTTTGTGGGGTCATAATCTGGGGTGATGCAATGGGTTACGGCGTTGAATGAATTCGCCGAGTTTATATTGTGTTTTATTTGAGGGGTACTTGAGTGGCATTTGAGTGGTATTTAAGAGGCATTCGAGTTTTGATTATTATTTTACTTAATTTGAACTTATATGGTATATACATTTTGAATGTATGGCATTTAAGTTTTGATAATTTCTTTTCATAACTCGAGCTCATATGGCATCTTGAGAGAAAGGAGAGAGGAAAAGAGGAGAGAGAGGAGATACATCTACCTTGAATAAATTCATTGATTAAAAGCGAATCAATGTATGGCTATATACATTTATTGCATAATAAGTAGGGGTAAAATCTCCTCATATAATATAGCTAGATACATAATTCGAACTCATATATACATTGAATGCTATAAAATATATCAGATGATAAAGTTAAATATTCATCTATTCTTTATCGATATTTATAAGGATGATGAAAGATTTTTTGTATTTTATATACATATATAGTTATAGTAACTGTGGTAAAAGAAGTCTATTATTTAAGCCAAAGTAGGCTCGGTAGATACTCCATCAGAACACACTCGTCTTTTAGCATAAAAATATGTGAGACCTCGTTTTATTTGGTTGTATGTCAACATTTTTTGATCCTTTACTACAAATCCTCGATTTTTACCCATAAACGACTTTTTTGTGTTCAATACATTTAGATAACTGTCTTTGTTCAATTGATTAATTCGTTTGTTCAAACCTTTTGAGCTAAACTTGTTTCCTTTTTCTCCCCAGCAGTAATAGGATTTAGAGTTAAGTGCAACAATTCCATCTCCGGTAAATTCCTCTTTAAACAGCCCAGGTGTTCTTTTTCCGTGTTTTAGTACTTTTTCACAACAGTCTTGCGTGCTCCATTCTAAACCCATTGTTTTGGTTCTTAAAAACTCATCCCTATGTTTGTCACAGTATGGGCGTGGAAACCAATCACCATATTCATTGTAAAACTCTTTTTTCATACTTGGTTTTACCAGTGTTTCTAATGTTCCGCTCAACGCCATGTATGCGCTATCTGTATCCATTTCAACATATTGGAAATCACTTCTGTCAATATATCTATAAATAAAAAGTTTGTTTCGATTTCAATTATTTGGAAGTTTTACTTACTTACACATAATAATGGTAGGGAATTAGGTTTCACTTACTTATCCATAAAGTCGTAGTAAAACTGTAGCATTCTCAGTTTAGCATACTGTAGCACGGAGAAACCCAAGTGTACTGGAACATTCATAGTTAGCTGAAATGATGGTGATACTGATTAGCAAAGTAAACTTGTGGAATATAAATTTTGAATTGCAAAATAATTGTTTTAAAACTTACTAGCTGTTTACAGGTTACGATTTCATAAAAATCATCTGCTATCTCTTCCATGGCGATAAATTTGTTTCCTCTGATACGAAATGAAGCTTTTCTGGCGCCTTCGATGAACTTGATGTTGGTATGTTTTTCTTTATCAGTGATTGTTTTTCCATAAGCAGCATTTCCTACCAACTTGCTAGTAGTAGCGAGTAATTCTTGACTAGGGTCTGCATCTCCCATTCTCCTAGCGTCTGAAACCGATGTTCCAAAAGCTTCAAAAGCTTTTCTAGGAATATATTCTATTAGCTGATAAACTTTGGTGACTTTCAATCCTTGTTTCAAGTACCATTTCAACAAAGGACTCATTAGCAATATCTTATCTCCGTACATACTTCCAACTAATGAGCGTTGAGGAGTCTTTAAAAACCCTTCGGCTTCAGCAAAGACTTTCATTTCATCGCTCAAGTGTTCTCTGGTTAACATCGTATTTTTAAAAATCGGAGGCATTTCGGAGAACTTTTCTTCCTCTTCCTCAGGAACTTCGATGTCACATTCAACAAATCCGAAGAATTCTTCTGATTGAACTCTCTCCAACACTTCTTCTTGATTCAGCTTTTTTTCAAGTATTTTAGGGTAGAAAGAATTGTAAAACGTGTTGACAAATTTTTGTAAATTTGTATGAGTTTTTACACGCTTCATCCAGTCACACTCCCAAATCGAGATTACAGTGTAACCTAATGCTCGAAGATATTCTTCATTTTCCATCGTAGTTTTAAACAGATTTGCTTTTGATTTTCTTCCAGTAGCTTGAAGCTCTTGTTCTTTAGCGTTGTTATAAGAGCAGTCGTGTCCATGCCAAAAACATCCGTGGAATTGAAAGACATGACGATTTTCAACACAGAAACCATCAACTGGTAATCCTCGCTGTCCGAGAGTAACTTCTCCTCCATTGAGCTGATGTCTGATATTGATTTTTTTTGAGAACATTTGGAACTGTAACCAGCTATGAGCTATCTTGCTAAATTTTACTGGTTCAGCGACAAAGGAGTTTTCGATTTTTCTTCTTCGAGGATAACCAGTAGGCATTGATTGCATCATACACCATAAATAGAGCGCATTTGCATCAACTCCATAGATTCTATCACAAATCTTTGCTTCTTTTCCCAACCAATGTTCTCTAATTTTAGTTATACCTTTTTCGTGATATCTATGCATCACTAGACTTGGTCCACCAACTATATTTTTCTTTATTAGAGGATAAAGTTCTGCATTGCAGTTGTCAAGCAGACAAATTGGGAGAGTCTGACGAAACGAGTTACCAAGTTCATCAAAATTCAAGTATGTAGAGAGGTATGGAGGGGGTGGTTGAGGTGCTTTGTTAAACATCCATCGGATCGCTAATCCTGGTAAAGATATACCATCTTTTAACATATCAATCCCATGCTCTCTGTAGATTGATCTTTGTCTTTCCAACGCTTGAACAAATGGTTTTACATCCAAGTTGTTGTACCATTTTAAAAAATCCCTCATTGTCTTCATGTCGTTATTTTTCCATGCTTCTTGACAAATTATGTACTCTTCTTCACTGATATTCTTTTGTTTTAAAGAACTGTAAAAAGCTTCTCTTGGAGGTAGATGTTCTTGATTAAGTTGTTCCAAGTCTTTCATCCATTCATAAGGAAAAAATCCTTTTCCGGCTTCACATTTGTATGCTTTGAGATACATTTCATAGCTATATCCAGGAGCGATGAAGTTTGTGCAATCTAAAAACAAAAAAGATCCTATTCCGATAACAGGCATCTTGGTTCCTTTTCTTATAACAAAATCAAAATCTGTGTCGGAGACATCTTTCAATTTTTGAAGTAGTTTTCCTTTCATCACATTGACATCATAAGTCTGTGAATTGAAACCTAGAATAGGGAGTTTTTTCATATAGCTGTACAAATCATCCAGAACTTTTTCAGCTCCTGTTCTACGTCTGAAACGATTTTTTTCAAAATCACTACGAAACTTTTCTTCAGCTTCTTCCAGTCGTTGTAATTCACCTTCTATCTGTTTTATGATTCGCGAAAACTGTTTTTCCAATCGGCTATATGATTCTTCACTAATATCATCCAAGTATTCAATGAACTTTCCAATGCATTCATCATCATCCCCATTATTGACAATACAACGTGGGTTGTTGAAGCCTGGTACGTTTGAACAAATTGAAATACTTAAAAGTTTATGCTCATTCGTGTAAATGGTTGTGTCTGTATCTCGATCTTTTTCGCAATTAGGTAACAAACACTCTATGTCAAATGTTGCAAAAAACGGATAGTATCTCAAGGAATCATCTGACCCGATATCTATCCCGAATTGAACCTTCAGTTTGTCGAATATTGTAGCAGTAGGACTGTATTCCCCTCCAGAAAACTGCATAGTTGTTGCCTCTGAGATTGAACATCTGTGTCTTTTCAGATTCCCCAATCTATCATAACAAGTAGAACAGGTTGGACATCTGTAGGCTTTGACATATCCTTCCAAGTTTGTAATAAGACTGAAGTGATTGATATAAAGATCCAAATATAGATTCTCCTTATAACTGGAGTTTGAATTCCAAATAACTGTTGAAGTCATATCATCATTTAAAGAAAACACTGTTATCTTCAGTTGAAATGCTCGCTCCAAAAGCAATAAATCAGCTTCTGTCACTCCTTTCCCATCACACCTTTTACCACTATCGCCATAGATGAAACTATGATATTGTTGTTGGTACTCCTTCACCTCCTTAATTATCGGATCTTTTGCAATTCCACCATTTTTTTGTAGTTCTTTGTGTAATGCTAGACATCTAAAAAAACAAAGATTGTCGGTAATTCGTTTTCCTTTTGTGTTTTTTAACATGGTTCGTATGTGTCTGTTGTTAAGGAGGTGAGAGGGTAAATGCTCCGGTGGTGATCCAACTTTTCCCATTCCGAGTAGTTTGTAGAAATAAAACGAAATGTTTGTGATCAACATCAATCTCCAAGTCGTATTTGGTCTCCGTCTCAAGCTATTTGTACGATGATCAGTCTCCATAACATCAACAAAGAAGTCATCAAGATCTCCTTCAGTTTCAATCAGTTTAGCTTTTGGATATACAGTAGCATTGTTTGATGATGAGTGAAAGTATCGAAGTTCACCATCATTTTTATTTTCTAGTATACAACCTACGCTACAGTTGACTTTTGCTCTCGAGCTCAATTGTTTCCAAACTTTTTTTAGCAATTCTAACACTCTTGAATCATGATAGTCATTTTGGTAGGTATCAGCTTGGTCTCTTGGAATCCCATCCCAAAGTCTTACATTTAAAAGTTTTATGACTTTTCCAGCTCTATGTTTCGTTTTCATAGCCCCCCAATATCTAGCTATCAAATCATCCCATTCTTCATCTTGAAAAGTTGGAGCTGTGCTATCATCAACAATACCTAGGGTTGATGCTCGGGTAGGTCTTTCAAAATTTAAATCTTCCATTTCTTCTTCTTGTTCTTCCTCTTGTGCTTCTTCCTCTTCTTCTTCTTCTTCTTCTTCTTCTTCTTCTTCTTCTTCTTCTTCTTCTTCTTCTTCTTCTTCTTCATTTTCTATCATTGGATCATTCTCATTTTCTTCAACTATCTCCTCCACAACCGGCTCTATATCTTGAGCTATTACGCTAGTCTTTGGTGGTGAAGGCTCAGCACCAAATCCTATTTGATTGATTGTTTCATCGGGTAAACGAAAACAAATGAGATTTTCTTCTAACCATTTCCAATTGGGGGAAATTTCAGGGTTTTTTTCTTCTACATTCTCCTCCTGATAATTTAAACTTTGTCTACAATAGAAATGTTAACACATAATAGTTGTTCTATAAAACATTCACATACATTTTACATAAAATGTAACAGAAGAAAAAAATGACTTAAACACCATTATCAATTAATTTTTAAAATGGAATTAGGAAAAAAGACTCAAACATTATTATTAGTTAAGTTTTTAAAACTTACTGTGTACTATGACATGAATTCCCAACTCCCTCTTTTACATTAATTCTCTGATATTCTGAGTCCTGTCTACAATAAAGAGATAACGCATTATTTTTGCTGATTCATGAGATGAGTATAAGAAAAAAGCAAAAAAATTACTCTACTAATGTTATTAATTTATGATTTTAAAAACTTACTGCTTATCAAAGGCTATTGTATTTTCAGTAGTTGCTGAAACTTGAAAAGTCGAAGGTTTGTCTTGAAAAGCATTTTCAAGTTCCATCTCCATTTCATTTTCATATTCAGCATTGCTTTCATCATTCATGTATTCATTATCAGCGTTTGAAAAACCGATATCATTTTGATTTTTCATGAGCCATTCCCATTCCTTATGTATGTCTACATCAGTATCATCCTCTTCTGTTTCCATAGCACTATAAAAACAATAAAATCATTACTTTTTAATAGAAGTGACAATAGCACATAAAAAGGTAAGTTAAATGTCTCAGCTAATAAATTTTACCTTGTGAATAAAACTCCTAGTAGTCAGTTGGTATATTATATAGTAGATGTTGAGGCTTCAGTTACTGTTGTTAGAACGAGTGTTTTATTATGTGAAAGCATTACTTTTTAAGTAGACAAAAACTTAAGTGAGATAATTAAGGCGGATAATTAAGTCTTAGCTTCAATGAAAATTTTCAAATTCACACAGAAAAACTTTTAATAGTTAGTGGATGTAGTAGTAGATGTTGCTCCTCCGATCACTGTTGTAGAACTGGATGCTTTCTGTGTGAAAACAGTGGCTCTTAAATAGGTAAAGTTGCACTGGTTGAACTCTATGAATACCAACCTTCTTTATAATATAACTATGAATCAGAATTTTGTCCACGCGAAAACCAATGCTTTCGCGGGAATAAATAATTTATTTTCACGCGAATAGAAACTGTTGCTTTCGCGGGAATACAAATTTTATTTTCACGCGGATACAAACCAATGCTTTCGCGGGAATAAAAACTTTATTTTCACGCGGATGGAAACAGTTGTTTTCGCGGGAATAAATACTTTATTTTCACGCGAATGGAAACTGTTGCTTTCGCGGGAATACAAATTTTATTTTCACGCGAATGGAAACTGTTGCTTTCGCGGGAATACAAATTTTATTTTCACGCGGATACAAACCAATGCTTTCGCGGGAATAAAAACTTTATTTTCACGCGAATGGAAACAGTTGTTTTCGCGGGAATAAATAATTTATTTTCACGCGAATAGAAACTGTTGCTTTCGCGGGAATAAAAATTTTATTTTCACGCGGATACAAACCAATGTTTTCGCGGGAATAAATACTTTATTTTCACGCGAATGGAAACCGTTGTTTTCGCGGGAATAAATAATTTATTTTCACGCGAATACAAACTGTTGCTTTCGCGGGAATGCAACTTTTACTTTCACGCGGATACAAACCAATGCTTTCGCGGGAATAAATACTTTATTTTCACGCGAATGGAAACCGTTGTTTTCGCGGGAATAAATAAAGTTGTATTCCCGCGAAAGCAACAGTTTGTATTCGTGTGAAAATAAATTATTTATTCCCGCGAAAACAACTGTTTCCATTCGCGTGAAAATAAAGTCTTTATTCCCGCGAAAGCATTGGATTGTATCCGCGTGAAAATAAAATTTGTATTCCCGCGGAAGCAACAGTTTCTATTCGCGTGAAAATAAATTATTTATTCCCGCGAAAACAACTATTTCCATTCGCGTGAAAATAAAGTCTTTATTCCCGCGAAAGCATTGGATTGTATCCGCGTGAAAATAAAATTTGTATTCCCGCGAAAGCAACAGTTTCTATTCGCGTGAAAATAAAGTCTTTATTCCCGCGAAAGCATTGGTTTGTATCCGCGTGAAAATAGAATTTGTATTCCCGCAAAAGCAACAGTTTCTATTCGGGTGAAAATAAATTATTTATTCCCGCGAAAACAACTGTTTCCTTTCGCGTGAAAATAAAGTTTTTATTCCCGCGAAAGCATTGGTTTGTATCCGCGTGAAAATAAAATTTGTATTCCCGCGGATACAAACCAATGCTTTCGTGTGAAAATAAATTATTTATTCCCGCGAAAGCATTGGTTTTCGCGTGGACAAAATTCTGATTCATAGTTATATTATAAAGAAGGTTGGTATTCATAGAGTTCAACCAGTGCAACTTTAGCTATTTAAGAGCCACTGTTTTCACACAGAAAGCATCCAGTTCTACAACAGTGATCAGAGGAGCAACATCTACTACACTTTCCATTGCAACTACTAGAAACTTTCTCTTTATAAAAGGTAAAATTTAAAACTTATTATTTCCTACCTAACAAAGAGCAAAATTAGTTTAGCTATAATGTAAAGTATGAAATAAATAATCTTTTAGTTCCACATGAAAAGCTGAAGTATATGTTATTTCTTTCTTTTTTAGAACACTATGGAGAATTTTTCTGCTTCTTACACGGATTTAAAGCCAATCGAAAACAAACAAAAAACGTTCAAAACACCCAAAAGAAAAAACTCTAACTCTGTCACAAAAGAAGCAGCGATAAAGAAACGAGCTCTTCCAAAACTGGTTTTACCCACAACATCAAACAATATGGAACAAAAAGAATTGCTCACTGATGCTGACAGAGCTCTCCAGATGGCCAAATCTCTCCAAAAATGGAAGGCATGTGATTTGAAAAAGATTGGAGGGTTTCTTACACTAGCATCGCTTCCTGTCCCATCAGTTTTGCAAATCGTTTCTATTGAGCAGAGTACTGGTGCATACGGAAACTACTACATTCTCACTTATCTTGATAATTCAACTGGAGCGAATTTTCAGAAAGTCGTTTGTCCAAGTAGAGTAGTTGAAAGCTTCAATGTTGATAACTACCCATTACCTTTCAACATTTTGTACTTGGGTGAGATGGAAAACTCAAAAAAACCAGAGACTACTTACTACAATGTCAAACGTATCAGTACAAAACGATTAACCACAATGGAAGCTACTGCTGAAGCTGAAAAACTGAGAAAAATGAGTGAAGAAGAACTCAAACTCGCTTACGACATCGAGTATCTCAGTAATTTCAAAGATTGTTCCATTTTTGCTTACATCGAAGTTGTAGAAAGATTCATTCCTTTCCGATTCAATGGAGAAGAATCCATTGTAAATTGCATTCGCTATGTCACTGAAAAGAATGGAAAAAGAGAGACGAAAACGCTTTTACTACCAATCAGATATAACGAGGAAGCTAAAAGATGTGCACCTGGTGTGATGATTTACAAAGGAAAAAAACAGAGTAAGAATGGAAATCCTATTCCATACCACAATGTTGTCTTCATTTCTTCAACCAACGCTAGTGATTGGGAGCAATATTGCACACAAACAAGTTCCAATGAGATGCTAACAAAAACGAATAATGAGGATGAAGTTCTTAAGGAATTCCTAGAAAACGAATTACAAGATTTTGATGAACCACTTGGTGTTGATGGTATGTAAACTCAATATCAAATGCTGACAACAGGTAGTCTCAAGCGGATAATGAATGAATAAAAAAAAAGCCTGTGTATTCATTGTCATTACAAGTTGTACTGTTTTGTATTACTTACTATTTACCGACTCTAACTATATTATATGGAAAGATTTTCCCTACTTATTATACATTACAAGTTGTACTGTTTTGTATTACTTACTATTTACTGACTCTAACTATATTATATGGAAAGATTTTCCCTACTTATTATACAATAAGTCTATATAATCATATAATAATTCATAGAAAAGTCTAAAGGTTCTCAGGTGATTAACTCACCAAAAGTTCCGGTTTTGCAAAACATTTGAAGATCTTCCTATTTTCCCTACTTATTATACAATAAATGTATATAATCATATATTGATTCATAGAAAAGTCTAAAGGTTCTCAAGTGATTGACTCACCGAATGTTCCGGTTTGCAAAACATTTGAAGATCTTCCTATCCCAAGCATTATACGAGTGACTGGTGTGATACATCCATCAAGTAAGGAGAAGTGTAGATATTCTCAAGTTTGCTACCATGATCCTTCAGATATAAATGAACTCGAACCCAAAATACTTTTTTGTCCAGTTGAAATAGCTAAAAACTTCGGCTGTGATGATTACCCTCCTCCGTTTAACGTTGTATATTTGGGTAGAAAGGGAAAACCGAAAAATAAAAGTGTTCTTTGGTATGATGTCAGACGTGTTACCACACCTCATTTGAGGATTTTTTAAGATGCGACGTAAAGGAAAAGACTTTGCATTGATTATCATTACAAGACCTGGTGCTTTGTATTTCTTAGTCTTTACTGGCTCTAGCTATATTATATGGGAAGATTTACCCCTGCTTATTATGTAATAAATGTATATAATTATGTAAAAAATTATCAAAACTTGAATGTCATACATTCAAAATCTATATACCATATAAGTTCAAATTAAGTAAAAAAATAATCAAAACTCAAATGCCACTCAAATGCCACTCAAGTACCCCTCAATTAAAATACAATATAAACTCGGCTTCAAATTAAGTAAAAAAATAATCAAAACTTAAATGCCACTTAAATGCCACTCGAATGAAATACAATATAAACTCGGCGAATTCACCCAACGTCGTAACTCATTGCATAACCCCCAAGATCAAATCCACAAAAAAACACTTGGTAGGGAGATCTGCTCATATATTACTACTAATGTGGCAAGCCTAATAATGTACAAAGAGTCTTCACCGCTCTTAGGGCTCGCTTTGGCCTGACTGCCTGAGGAGCACTAGCCAAGCTGTCTAGCATGCGTCAGTTGCACAAAACAGCCCTTCAAGAGCACGCTAACGATGTGCAATGCCTCGTTAATTTAGCTGATGATGATTTGCCACATAGGCGGGTGGAAAGGATGGTGTTAGATACCTTTTCTAGCACTCTATGGACTTCCTTTCTTTCCCCGGGCCAAGGTGGAAGGTATAGACATTGTAGGAGGTTTTTTCACACCTTCAGTGTGAGTGGTGTCTATCTTGGGGACAGTGGCACCTCTCTTATTGTTCTTAGAGGGCCGCAAAGGGTGACTATTGCCTTCAGTAAGTTTTAACAGCATACTGCTTGCTGCAGGGTGACCCTGGGCTGGCATATAGTGCTGCCGAGTCAATATAAGACACTGCCAGGCCGGCATAGAGGTATCTTGACTGCATCCTGTGACTTTAAACAGCTACCGTATCCATCAGCAGTTCGGAAAATTGCTTCTCCAGTGTTTCCCTCTCCCATGTAGATCAAAACTGCTGGCCATGATAGGTTAGCTTTATTAATGAGCAATCCTATGTCACTTGAAATACCACTGTTCACTTGAATTGTGTTCTTGTCCTTTCAATAGTTGTAGATGCTGGTGCACCTTGCTTCGTCACGGAGTTCAACAGTAAACACCTGCATAACTGTTGGTACCGGTAAACCTCAAATTGTTGCTGCTTTTTCAATGCTCTTTTGTCGATGTGGGGTTGTATTATTTAGCAGAGAGGCGCTCTTGTAGGTGAGGTCACTCAGGTTGTTGATTCTGACATCCTGAAAGGGAATCTTGGTGTGCCAGAGAAGTGTGTCGTCTTCAACACCCATCACAGTTCTTCTTTTGCGGTTCGAGTCTTCGCCATTATTCATAATCTCATCATCTTGTCTTGGTTCTTTCAAATCAACAGCACGAAGTTTTATCAGTTGAGATCATAGAATTCTGTTTGACGGGGATTTGCAAATGGGAGTTGATGGTGGAGAAAAATTTTCTCGGGTCTCAGGCTCTTCAATCATCAATTTACTTTCAGCATCTTAACAATCCATTCCAAAAAAAAGGAAAAAATGTGAGTTATTTATTATCATTTAATTATAATGAATTTAAGGATAGTTGCTGCACAGCACAGCTAGTTGTGTACTTCAACTAGTGGTAAATAATTATCTTTTACCTCGATGCAGGGAGTCGTCCTAGTAATTGTAGTAGATGTTCCTCCTTCAGTCACTGTTGTTGAAGTGGATGCTTTGTGTAAAAACAGAGCCTCTTAAATAGCTAAAGTTCCACCAATTGACTTGAGCTCAAACCAATGAAAAGTCTCACCCGGAAAGCTCTTTATAACATATGAGAAATTAAACAAGATTGTTTATTTGCTCAAAAATTCTTATATATATCATAAAGGAGTTTTTTTGCGAGAAGTTTTTATTCGAGCGAAAATCTTTATGTATTGTAAAGAGATTTTTTTGTGAAGAAATCTTGTTTATTCACATGAAAACCCTTATATTTATAAAGGAATTTTTGTGAAAAAAAAATTCTTTATTTGCACGAAAAGCGTTCTATATTACAAAGGGATTCACGCTCAAAAAAACTTGTTTATTCACGTGAAAATTTTTATTTATTTTAAAGGGATTTTCATGCAAGGAAACGCTTTTAATTGAGCGAAAATCTTTATATATTATATAAGGGTTTTCAAGCGAAGAAAACTTGTTTTTCCGTGCGAAAATCCTTATGTATTTGTTGTGTTTGTGCAGAGTAAAGTATATGTTTGTAGATTCAAACTCAGTTTATTACTGTATTGAGAATAAGCTAACATGTAAAAGTAGTGGAGATTCACTCTATATCTGCTTATACGCACTCATGTTACTCTCTCATTGATTACTTGCAAAAGTGCTTCCTTATATATATAAAAGGTGTACAAAAAGCTGTGCACAAGCTTGGCTTTATGTTGTCAAAGCTAGAGTAGCAAAAGATAATAATGATATGAGCTTAGCTTTATAATATCCAGCTTAATCAAGTGTAATTACTACAAGTCTATAACAGTGTTATAAAGAGATTGGTGCGCAAAAAAAACTTTTATAATTTTTATATATTATAGAGGGATTTTTGAGCAAAGAAAGTTTTTTTTATTAGCCCAAACATCTTTATACATTATAAAATGGTTTTTGAGCAAAGAAAACTCATTTGTTTGTGCAAAAATTTGTATATATTTTAAAAGAATTTTCACGGGAACAAAAGTTTGTCTACTAGGTTTTCTTATATGTTATAAAACATTTTTCACGCGAGCATTCTCATTTGTAGTAGGGTCAATTGGTGCAACTTCATTTATTTAGGAAGCACTGTTTTTACACAGAAATCATGCACTCCATCAACAACCTCTGAAGGAACAACATCTACTACAGCATCTATTACACAACTACTAGGAGGACTCTCAGCAATAAAGTAAGAATCTATCATTAATTTTCTAACACTAGGTGAGGGAAGAAGAAAGAACACCTATTTTACTTATTGTCATTATTTCACTTCAATATTTATTATCCTTTACTGATCTACTTTTTCTTTTTTTATTTCAGATCAACATGTCAAAGAAAAAGATATATCACGTAAAAGATTTCCTTTCAGAGGCTTATCATAAATACATGAAAGACAACATGGTTGTTCAAAAAAAGTCAATCTTTCTAGCGGCGTTTCAGGCAATGATGCTCTGTGCTACTCAACATTAGCTAAATATGGGACAGTTGTATGGATAAGTGTCTATGAAACAGTACAAGTGTAGTATGTGTCAGCAAGACAATGCTCTAGAACTGTTAGCAGAAACAATGAATTATAATTTTGAAAGTGTTATACGTATGACAAATATTATGGATGTGAATATCTATTTAAAGAAAGTTAAAAAGGCTGTTTAGGATATAACAGCTTTTTTTAAAAGAACACTCAATGTAAACGAACCAAAAATATTGGTGTATAACTCCAACACCGATTAGCAGATACCTACAGACTAATTGTGAGGCAGAAGCTTCTGTACGATCTTTTGGATCGATGATAGGCGTAATCAATACTTATCTATAATGTTTTTTCTTATATAATAAAGTTCTACAATAATACGAAATTTTATTTTTATACATTACTCAATCCCCCCCAATCAAAATCATCATACAAACCCTAATAAAAACAACCCCTGCACAATAAATACTTAGTTAATCATATAACTGCAAACAAAATTTAAAACAATAAAAACTGGTACACAAAAAAGTACCCTTTCAGACTCTCATGGTAACTAATGGAAACAAAAAGGCACTTGGAACCAGGAGAGCCTTTCTGTCCTTAGACACCATGACAGAAATCTGCTCCTACATTACTACTCAGAGGCTATAGCAATCAAGAGGAAGAAATGTGGTGAAATACCTTACAAAAGAGGCGTGACTAGAAAGAAAGACCATGCACTGTTATTAGTAAATGTATGTTATAGCGTTGGCTTTTTATTGTATTATTGTATCCTGTGATTGGTTATGCACATATTTGATAGCAATACATCCTACAGCTTGTTACATCTTGTTCTACATAATCATGTGATACAGCCTTAGTTACAAGAAAATGTGTAAGACTACACTTAGTCTTAGCTCTCTGAATATCCAATCTTGCTCAATCGTGTTTTTTTATACCATTCTTATTTCTCTACATTTCTCATGGCCAACACGGAAACAGTGTAACGTCTATGCCAAATGAATAACCATAATCAAGCTTTTCTCACCATGTTTATTAGGGCTAAAGTTAGATAAATTAAACAAGTTTTCCATACTCACTAAAATAATAATTTTTCCATCATGGTCACTCTATACTCAAATAATGATAAAACAATTGAATGTCAATATTGCAAATGTAAATGAAAGTTGATATACAGTCAGTTCTGGCTGCACATTTAATTACTTGGGGGTAAGAAGATATAAGACAAACATGGTTGGCCCCTAGCTTGCCAATTCACTGTTTACAGATAATCTTTGGGGGAATGCTGCGCTAAGTAACTACTGTTGTCTGCACACTCTTGTTATGTAAGCAAACACCTATTGACGCTGACAACAATTATTAGGCAATTAATGTTTGCCAATATTTGGTCAGCTGAACATATTGCTGCTCAAGTCCAGGCAAATTAGCTGATTATTCGGTACTAAAAGTAATGCTGTTGAAACAAACATTCTTTCGCCTTTGTTAATGACAAATAAGTGGCGAGAATGAGTTATTGCAATAATGTTGCACAAACGGGAAACTGACAATCTATAAGAGGCTATAGTTAACAACTTGCTGCCGTAGATATCCAGGTACCAAAGGGATGACAGCTCAGTGATTTGCAGCTGACAGAGTATCAAATGCCATCTGTCTAATGATTGCACAGGCCAACCCAGGGCCTAAGGCTCACCATAAACTGTCAGGAGCTGAAAACGCCATGTTTATCTCCTCGTTGCAGTCTGTTTTGTGAGGCTGACTGTGTTATGATTATGACTGAATTTTTTAGCCCAGGTTAGCAACAGCAGGCACCTGGGCAGGCATGGACTCGTGTGCATACATGTTGCTGCTATATATCGATATAAAAACAATATATCTCGGAGGTGCTTCCAACAGGATAAACATAAACTACTTGTAGAGCATAATTGCACTCTCCATAATAACTATGGAGTCATGCTAGTAAAAGATCCCCCTCTGCCTTTTCGGAAGAGTAGCCGGTAACGGCGGGCATGGGTATAGGGTGTTTGCTATTTCATGTACTGAAACCTCTAAAGGTCGCCTCTATTAGAGGATGTACCGCTGGTTCATGTAAAGAATATATATAAAAAAAAAAATAAATCCAAGTGATGGCAAATAAACGCTCTCAACCATTGAAAACTAGACCAACAAAGCTGGCATTGCACAGACCTGTAGAGGACAGCTGGCTGGGCATAATACCATGAAAAGTAAGAACAAGGTGTTCACCCTGGCACTGCATGCTCATATTTTTGTATTATTTATTGCTATAAAAATCCTTTCAAATAAAAGTTACACTTTATTGTGGTTTCTTATTGAGCATTACTTTATGTTTTTTTGATTTTGAATAGCCATGTGACACAATAAAACTATAGTCATGTGACACAATAAAGCTATAGTCATGTGACACAATAAAGCTATAGTCATGTGACACAATAAAGCTATAGTCATGTGACACAATAAAGCTATAGTCATGTGACACAATAAAGCTATAGTCATGTGACACAATAAAGCTATAGTCATGTGACACAATAAAGCTATAGTCGTGTGACACAATAAAGCTATAGTCATGTGACACAAAAATTATCATGTCGGTTGTGGTCATGTCATTTGTGGTCATGTCACTTGTAGTCATGCAATTTGTGGTCATACCACTTGTGGTCATGTGAATTGGGGCCCCATGAATTGGTGCCATACCATTGATGCCGATTGTTTGTGAGGCCAGTTGTTGAAGAGCCAAGCTTGCCTCCTCCTACTGGGTTAATGAGTACCGGGACTAACTGCACTATTCAGATGGAATCAGAAATGGACCGACATGGAGGTTTCACTTGCAGATGATTGAATGTAACAAATTGGTTACAAGCATAACTACAACACTCTTTCTATGTCTATGTACATCATAAGTATACGAGAATGATACATCTACGCAGAAAAAAAGTCCACGATGAGTTGAAATTTTTTCATGTTACAGATTTTATTTCGTTGTTACCCCTCAAAAGCAGTTTTATTAATCTTTTGCCAAACTATTCAAAATAAACTAAACATATCACAAAACCTACAAATTGTTGGCTAGACAAAACTCAGGGCTAACCAATAAACTACTTGGTGTACTTTGACTAATCAATCACATTGGCTTGTGAGTGACAAGAGTATGGTTGGTGGGACAGGTGCAAGGAAGTTATCTATCACATCACCTATCAAATATCTTATGTGTGAAATGGTGCGCGATGTAGGAGAGGTATGCTTACGCCCCAGTATTGAGGGCTGTATAGTTGAGCCAATAAGCTGGCTGCATTAGCAGCTATATAGCGATAGCTGAATGCTACGCAAATCATTTCAAGCCAAGCTTTGGTGCAACTAACAGCTTGCTTTTATCTCAAAGAATTTTAATTTTTATGAGCAATTCGTGGGCAGCCATGTTAAAGCTGTATTTAGTAATTATTGTCCTTTGCACCAACGCCGCGATTGGCAGCGAGCTGGATGAGTACAAGCAGGCTGACTGGGCAGATCGCTCCCTCCAACAAGTGTTTCATGACTTCTCACATATCATTCACTGTGAATCTGACACGGAGAATCTGACATGCTCGCAGGTAACCCCTTCTCACAGCTATCACTCACATGTTTTGCTCTTCGATGATTTAAGAATTCAAATTTGAAAAAAATATTTCTGTTGCTTGCAAAGTATTTTGTAATAAGATATTTTGTGGTGAAACACAGCACATTATACAGGAACATATGATATGTCAGCAGTCAGCATTTCATACCCAACAGCTGCTGACATCAAACCACACCTCATTGGCTAGTGGTTTGAAGCTAGACATAGCATTCACATACACCGTTGATATGTGAATATTTACACAAAAGGCATATAAGATGTGAAGAGTATTAAATTAAATTATAGTTTACTGTATCAAGCTTGCGCTTTTAATCAACTTGTTTGTCCAATGTACACTGGCTCACCCTACCTCACTTAACAAATCATATCTTCAGAGATATAAATAAATAGTGGACACCGTCACTGATCACCTAACAGCATCAAAGGGGGATCAAAGCCCCAGCAGTGACTGGCGTTTTTTGGCACATTATATGTAGAAAATCTGACAGTTCCAAATGAGAAATTTTAAAATATATCTTTCAACAAATCGTCAATAACACTTATTTTTTCAGCTGGTAAACATTGTACAACTCTCATCACATGACATACAGGTAGATATATCCTGCCTAATAAGATGAGTATTTATATAATTATGAAAATAATAAGTGTCCATCATGTAATATTTATATACATGTAACAGATGATCATTATTCGACACGTGAAGTTCTAATAATGTATTAGCAAAAAAATACGATTTTATAAGAACATATTTTTCAAGAAAATTTTTTCAAAATGTTGTTTATTATTGTAAGCCATCACTTAAACAGTGTGACACTTTCATTTGTGGAATCTACTTTTCCATTTTTGCTTTTTTTTCTAATAAAAAATACACAAAACCAACTTGAACATAATAATGTGATACTGCTGCTGTTTATAGGAGATTTAAACTGTAACATAGTCAAGTATGGTTAACACTTGTATGTGGGTAACCTCAGCATGTGGGTAACCTCAGCATGTGGGTAACCTCAGCATGTGGTCTAACCTCAGCATGTGGTCTATCACATTTTGTGAATGAGGATGACTGTCGAATTCTGATTATGAAAAAATTAGTATCAGTACTTGTTCGCTCTGGCAAATGTATATATCAATTTCTTGTAGTGTTTAAACACAGATGTTAAAGAGTTCCTGGGCAGTCCACTAAAGTCGCATCGCTTGGCCGTCTATCTCCTGAACCTCTACTTAGACAGGGATGTCTACTGCCAGAACACCAGTGCAGTTGTGCAGTATACACAGCTAGTGACTAATGTTGGCTTGAACTCTTCTACACAAGGTACCTCTAGCCACTTGATAGGTTGTCAACTTGCTAGTTTCACAAAGGTTTCGCTCACATGACAGAAAACCTGCAATCACAATCCCTTGCTATGAGTGGCTGTTACTAATACCGCAATGGTTTTTGATTGGTTGGCCTGGTCAGGGTAGAGCAGCCGAAGGCGGAGCTCATAACTGCTGAGTAATATCCGTGAATGTTAGAATGATGGTATCACTTGAATATTAAAGGATAAATGGTGAAACTCATATGAAGCACTTTTCTGGTCTTTCCTGTTACAATTATTGCCAGTTTGATGACAAAAAGGTGCCTGGTGATACCTGGTGGCAACAAACAAACACCTTGCTACTGATTCTACATACATGGCATGAAGTTATGATGGAACAAACAAAGCCTGGTTTACCGACCAGTTGTTTCTAAAGCATATAAATTTTGTATCATCTCTGTAACGTTAATTGAGCCAAGGACCTAAACCCTAGACACATATACATTGCAGCTTCAATGAGCTTGCGCCATTTTAGAAGTACTTATTCTGTAGCCTGGCCACTTCGAATTCTTGACACGCGTTATCTGATATTTTCACATAACGCATTCACATAACGGCGTTATCTTTAGATGAAATACTTTTAATCAGATAGATGTAGGTTGTTTACTGTTAGCTTGACTCCTAATGTTGGCAAAGTCAAAGCAATAAATCACATTGGAGCATGCGCTCCAGGCATGGCGCCCGCTCTCTGTATGTTAACGAATAATACAGAATGGATGTGATTTGGTTTTACTTTCTAAGGAGTGCTCTCTGTCACAATTGTGGAAGAATGAATGAGCTTGTGTGAATAATACTTGCACTGTTATATAAGTTTCCTTGTCTAACATACCAAAGCTCTGACAGGTGTTTAACTATGTGTTGTAATGGGCTGTAAAGACTGAGTGCAGCCTTTTGAATATTGTTAATATTATTGCACTTACTGGCACGGCAGGCAATTTATACCAAAATACACTGTTGAGCCTCTCCAAGGCCTTACACAGGACACTGCCGAGAGAAAAAATGCCTTGTGGAAGAATGTCTGCCAGAGCATTATTTTAGTACATTACAAGGAGAAGAAACAGTTCATTTGTTTAGTCACACTCCAATTTGTACAACATGCAAATAAAACTCCAGAGTACGATTACAGCAAACAAAAAGAAACATATCGTTACAAGAGTTATGTGCTCAGTAATAGGACTATTTACAATTTGTTTGTCAAACAAAAGACAAAAAATAAGTGTTCATAATTCAAAATTAGTTTAAAACATCCCAATTATTCAATGAATTCTTGTAGGTTGCCGAACAAATCATAAAAAAGAAAATTCCCAATTTTCAACGCAATCAAGAAAAATGCAAATGGCGGTATTGTATACAAATAGTTTGGAAAGCGACCCTTTTTATATATTATGCTTCTATCGATGGTTGTTATCTCCTAACTTTCCTGGGTATATAAACAGGTCTGTTAAAATGAACAAATTAGGCTCGCCGTTATAATTTATTTAGTGTTCAGTTTCATTCGTGAACTACAAACAATATAAATAAATGGTTGTTGGTTATTCCTTTTTCATTCAGTGAGCTAATTTTTGTTGGCTCCTGAGTTTCAAACAAACTAGTTTTTTATTAATCAAATTTATTGCCAATCAGATTATTTTTTGTTGCATTTTGCCTGGCAGTGGGTGAGTTGCAACCCTTTATTATGTAGATATTGCTCATTGCCCAGGCGAGTACTCTGACCAAGAAGGACCCTCCTTCTGTAAGTGTTGTTGCAGTCCTCAAGTGGGACTGTGACCCTGTAGATAGCCTTAAACAATTGCCACTTATAATTTCTAAAACGTGACTCACGTCCCTCTGTCCAAAATATGACAAACCCTTGAAAAATTTGAATAATTTTGTTTATTAACGCTGTGTAGTATTTTAATTTCTAATGTAGCACAACAACTTGCCTACTGCACAACAATATGTTCCATTATCATTAACTGTTTGTAGAAAACCTAGCTGGCTCTGTAAGCGAGCTGTTGCATAGGGTAAACAACTCCCACACTCAGCTGATGCAAGAAGAACATGAACACGATGAGCTACATTCAGAGTACGAAGAACATGGTGAGCATGAGCATGCAGAGGATCAAGGGCATGAAGAGGATCATGGACATGAAGAAGGGCACAGTAAACACACACATGTAAGCTGTTATGCATGAGACAAATAGCGTTAGTAACTTGCTAGTGTCGATAACATGGGAAATGATAAGCAGAAAGTAGCAAATATTGGCTCAGCTGCTACGTAGTTTCACATGTTATTTATCACTATAAAGTCAACAAGTACGTTGTCAAAGGGCTACCCACTGTGCCAAAGTGGGATAGGATGTGAGTGTCTGGTGTAAAAACTAACGATATTGCAACAGCTTGTGTCTTATCGGGCATAGGGTGGGGATGGATAAAATGTGACAATTTCAGCTTGTTTACTTGCCTTTCACATATCAAGCGCATGCTTCACATACCATGTGTGGTTTCCTTTAATAGCAGATGCATTTCAAATTGCCCCACAGCGTTACGGTTGAGCAATTTACAATGGGTAGATCAAAGCTTATTAGAGCAACCTGCTATTTTTTACCTTATTTAAATAATTAAAATTGTATAACATTAGCAATTCAATATGGCTGCTGTTGTTATGAAATGATATACATGTGTTGTGTTTTATATTAATGGGAGCAAAGCTGGAATAATCAGCTCTCATGATTCTGTTTGTATCATGTCATGTCAAGGTTAGACTAAAGTTATGTTAAGTAGCATCTCAGAGGTTCTTGTTTCAGCACTTTGGGTGAGTAAGGAGTCGTGGCCCCTGATAGATTATTTGTTGCTGGGATGACATCTATTGATCATAAAGTCCTGAAAATTCTCAAGATTTCCTGATTATCTTTAAGTAAACCTCACATAAACTTAATTAAAGTTAGTTGTTTGTTAATAACAAATGTCAAATATTAGCTGAACCAAGTTAAAATTTTACTTGTTTAAAAATTTTCAAACGAGTATGGTAAGTAATAACACAAATTCTATAATAAAAATCCTCAGGGCTGTTTCAAGGTTGCCAGAACATTTCAGGACCTATAGATGTCATCCCAACACTGATTATGTAATATATATTTGCATAGCTAAATATATAGGTCAATGACAATAAATACCTGTTACCTGGTAAGTTGAGCTTAATATATATTTTAGAACCTTTTTACTCTGATAATATGCATAGCGCAGCTGTGGTTTTCTCTTGCATGGTTTAGATCACTGTAGATCTGATACTCGTGCTAGCCCTTGTAATATATCACATATGTACCAGCTCTTGTAATATATCATATATGTACTAGCCCTTGTAATATATCATATATGTACTAGCCCTTGTAATATATCATATATGTACTAGCCCTTGTAATATACCATATATGTACTAGCCCATGTAATATATCATATATGTACTAGCCCATGTAATATATCATATATGTACTAGCCCTTGTAATATATCATATATGTACTTGCCCTTGTAATATATCATATATGTACTAACCCTTGTAGTATATCATATATGTACTAGCCCTTGTAATATATCACATATGTACTAGCCCTTGTAATATATCATATATGTACTAGCCCATGTAATATATAATATATGTACTAACCCTTGTAGTATATATCATATATGTACTAGCCCTTGTAATATATCACATATGTACTAGCCCTTGTAATATATCATATATGTACTAGCCCTTGTAATATATCACATATGTACTAGCCCTTGTAATATATCATATATGTACTAGCCCTTGTAATATATCATATATGTACTAGCCCATGTAATATATAATATATGTACTAGCCCTTGTAATATTACAATTATGCGGAGAGTTAATCAGTCTAATTGAGCGTTAGAGTCCTAATGCTTTACACACATAACTAGCTACTTAATGGGGTACACATGGAGGTCAAGTAAACTATTAAATGTGAAAAATGTGAGAGCTCTGTTTGAATAGTTACGTCAGCGATAATTATATTGGCAGCAGCAGTCCATTAGCGAGATAAAAAGACTTGTCGACGTAAGATACAAGTGATAGAGCATTGTATGATCACTTAGGTAACGCATTACCACTTCATATCAGCAAACACGACTATCAACTACTGAGTACCGGCTGTACCACAAAACCTTGAAAACTTGCAAGGTCGAATGTAGATATGATTTTATAATGTGTTCGTATCTACGCAGATTGTAGTTAGGTAGTAATAATACAAAACCACTAGCTTATACCTATTCATATAATTTCAGCAGCATCTGAATTTTTCTGACTTGTCCAATACAATAAATAGCCAACAGCACTTCCTACAGGATTAATGTAAACACTAGCGAACCATACTCCAATTGTACTGTTGACACGGGCACAAACAGCCGGTGCAAGCTGTCCTAAATGTGCCTTTGCTTACTGGGATAGCACCATAGAACTATCTACCAACTCTTAACTGTGGTGAATAAACAATGGTGGCAGAGGGCTAATGGCTCTTGCATAATACATGGTATGCGTATGTTTTTGTTGAACAAGCTTACTTTTTATTACAGCCAGTTGTATGAATCCAACCATACAGGGAAAACAAAATCTGGCTCGCCATTTTTACAAAAGAATATAATCATCAAATGCAGTCATTTGTTAGCATTCTTGAATGAGAAATAGTGCTATGGTTGGGAGATAGCTCTATGGATGGGACTTTCAGTGATGGCGCTTGCCCAGGCATCACTTGTGATTTTTTATCTTACATATTTATTTACTGTTTATCAACACTAAAAATTAGTAATGATCGACCATCTTCAATTACGGTAACATTTAATGTTTATATTGACATTAGTTAGCTTTCTTTGCTTAGATTCAAATAGCATTTGCATTACCTATAGTGATATTGCTACATACATATGTGTGCTCATTTGAGGCATGAACACACAAATATTTCTTCTCATATTACCTTTGTTCAACTGCGGGTAAAGGTAATTTTTATCTTTCATCAATACCTGTTGCTATAGCAACAAATGACAATGGTGAATGATAATGTAATAGTTTGGTTCACCTATTACCGACGAAACTCTAACTGTAAGAACAAACACCAATTGTGCTTGTCTATCTCTCGAGATTTCATGGGGTTAATTCTGCGGAGGGTATCCCACAAGGTAATACAGGGTCAGTATTACTCCCTCACAGGGACTACTCTGGAATCAATAGCAAATAGTAGTCTTCAACTCAGCCAAACTAGCAAATGTTATATTACAGTACAACTTTATTATTCATACTCTACCTAGTATTATTCATACTCTACCTAGTATTAGTCATACTCTATCTAGTATTATTCATACTCTACCTAGCATTAGTCATACTCTATCTAGTATTATTCATACTCTACCTAGTATTATTCATACTCTACCTAGTATTATTCATACTCTACCTAGTATTATTCATACTCTACCTAGCATTAGTCATACTCTATCTAGTATTATTCATACTCTACCTAGTATTATTCATACTCTACCTAGTATTATTCATACTCTACCTAGTATTATTCATACTCTACCTAGTATTGTCCATACTGTAGTGTTTTTCTATCTTGATTCACACCACCGACACAACGGCTCCCATGTATTCCTGGTTAATACTACTAATGTCCAGAAAATCGACAAGAATGTTCCTTGTTAATAATAATCTTTATTATTATCATTCTATTTAGCAAGATACAATGATTACTGCAAGTCATACATAACGACTCTACAATAACCCACAATAACTTCTGCCCTCCTGATCTTCAACAATTCCTTTTATAGGAGAGACCAGGATGGCACACTCCCTTATTAGGGTAAACCAATATAACAGATCCTTATAAATTATCAACAAATCATCACAATCAATACATAAAATAAACAAAGACAATCAAATAGAAAAGTGCACACATGGCACATTGTTTACTAGCTCCAAGGCTCCTCCTCCTTAAGCTTGGGTCCCACTTCAAGGCTCTCTCTCTTGTATGGCTTCAATAGGCTGTCATGCTTTCTTGTGCACTCAAGCTCATCCATTAGTGGCCATATATGCCCGGCTAATCTCCGAATGGTGGCCATATATGACCGAGTGAATCTCCGAATGACTCATCAGTGTAGTGGGTGGCTGGGCATGCATTATAAGTAAGTAGTTGCACAGCTTGATCTAGAAGCATCCATACAAACACCTAAGCTGTGCAAGGGAATGGGTTCTACTACACTCTTCTGGGGTGGCAAGGGTGCAGGGTAGGGGGGGGGGGGGTTGAGGGGGAAGGAAGGGGCTGGGGTCACTGATGTTACACAAATCTCCCACATACTCCGCTCCATTAGGGACACCGTCTCTAATTAATGAATCAACAACAAAGATTTGTGGGGTACTCTTTGTCTCTGTTTACGTTCTAACGCCAGATCTACTCCGTGGGGGTGGTGTGAGATTCCTTCTGAGGATGGTCCATCTATCCCGAGCCGGGGTAGTGCCGGGGTCACTGGGAAAAGGGGGATTTGGCTTGGGGGGTTTCTTTACACATTGACTGTAGCTATAATCAAGTTTTGTTGAAGGAATGATTGTAGTAGGGACCAGGGGGAGGTTAGTGGGTGGTCTTTTAGCTGGAGCAAGGGGTGGAAACTCGTCTAAGTCGGTTGGGGGGGGGGGGAAAGGCACAAGGGTGGTGAGAGCTAAAGGGTCACTGGCCGTAGCGTTCTCGAGTATCCATTTATCATAGGCGCGTTTCAATTCACCAGGTTGACTTGACGTGGCTGCTGGTAGCGTAGTGGGTGCTGACTCTCCTGTTATGCCTAGCAGCGGATCCTCGCTGTGGCTAGAGGGTGGCTGATTTTCAGCTAGATTAGCTTCGAGCAGGAGGTTGTCGTCGTCATCCTCGAGCTGTAAGCAGGCGGAAGTTTCGGTGTTCATACTTTGCAAGTAGTTCTGAAGGAGCTGTAGTAAGCAAGCGGACTGCTCAGTAAGCAAGTTAGCAGACAAACGGGCAATATTTTTTTGACTATTCAGCTGCAAACCGGTTTGCTCTGCCACTTGGGGGGTATGACTCCTGACAGAGGGGGAAAAGAGGGGTATCTTTGGGGGCTCCTGCAGAGGGGTTGAATGGAGAGAGCCAGCTGAAGTTTGGAGGGGGGGTAGGGGAGACCCTAGCAATTCTTTTGAGACTAGGCAAGGGAGGTTGTGGTCCTCAGGCTTAGTGGTGAATGCTTTAACTGTAGCCAATAACTTGGTTCTTTCTTCCTGTAGTGTATCACTTCTTGCAGTGACTTGGTGACACCAAGGTTGGCCATATCGTTGGGGTGGTCCTACATTTCGTCTAGGGCGGCCTGTAGGTGCTGGGGCTAAGGGAGGGGGGCGTACAACTGGCGGGGGGACAACCTCTTGGTTTGCCGTATGACCTACGGCTCGGCCAGTTCTCGTCCGATTGGATTGATTTTCGCTGGAGAGATTCGGTGAGCACTCTTCTACAGGTTAAGGTGCTCTGGGTGCTGCTCTCTCTATAGGTTGACTTGCTCTGGGCGCTGGCCTCTCTACAGGCGGAGAGATTGGAGGGGAGGGGGGCGCCGTATAAGGGGAAGGCATTGGGAGGTCCAGGAGTGGAAAGGGTATTTCTTGTAAAGGGGGAGGGGGTTGTGTTTCCTGCGGGGAGCAGCGCCACGCATGTTGGGGCGGCGGACGGGCTCTAAAGCTGCAGGGGCTTGTCCGTACGGCTCCAGGCATGCCCTATATGGTTTCAGGCGACTGCCGTTTTGCACTGACTGTTGGCCGTGTCGATTGATCAGGTATGTGTGGTTACTGTAGGTTTCCTCTATTATATAGGGGCCCACGAACTTGGGTTGGAGTTTGGGGTTCTCTCCCTTTCTTCTCCTCCGGTTCTCCAACCATATTTCATCTCCCGTTTTGAATAGAGACGGCTCCTCTCCTTCGTCTCCTCTTATCTGTTGCTGCTCCATTCGGAGAGTCTCATGAACCTCTTCAAGTCTTTCCTGTAGGGCTTGGGCGTATTCGTGTACGGGCACACACTCAACCAAGGGGGGGTGATAAGTTAGTTGGTCGGGGAGCCGTAATTCCCTTCCCATCATCAGGAAGTTTGGCGTTTCGCCTGTAGTAGAATGGGGGGTGGCACGGAACGCTCTCATTATTTGGGGGAGAATCAAGTCCCATTCGCCGGGCTGCCTCTTCAATAGGAAAGAGCGTAGGGCATCTCCTAATACCCTATTATTGCGCTCTACTAAACCGTTGGATTGGGGGTGGTAGGGAGTGGTTAGAGTCTTTTTTACCCGCCAGAGAGTACAGAGTTCGTGCATGAGACTCGACTCAAACTGGACACCCTGATCGGTGTGCATCTGCTCGGGTAGTCCAAAGTAGCAGAACACGTGTTCGTCAAGGGCAGTGGCAACAACAGGGGCAGTGGCATCAGGGAGGGGGAGGGCATCTTGCCAACGGGTAAAGTGGTCTGTTAAGACAAGTATCCACTTGTTTCCTCTATCGGTCTCAGGGAGGGGGCCCACCAGGTCTACGGCCAACTTTTGCCAAGGGCGGCCGGCATACATTCGCTGCCGTGTGGGGTTGGGTTTTGTACCGCCATGTTTAGCCCGCTGACAGGTTTCACAACTGTTAATGGCTCTCCGTACATCCGCGGTCATACCTGGCCAGTACCATATGAGGCCTACTCTCTTTAATGTCCGTTGTATGCAGTGGCGGATCTGGACAGTCACAGAGGGGGGAGCCCATCTGTAAAAAAATATTTCGGCGCGAAGCGCCGAAAAATTTTTTGGCCCTTTTTTAAAATAATTTGCTCTCCCCTCTCCTACTGACTCAAAATTGGATCCCCCATGTACACTGTTGAAGAAACTGCTATGACACTGGATTCTATAACCAGTATTTTGCAAGTTTCACAGATATTATAATACAACTGGCATTGTATAGCACCTAAAATGCATTTGAATCAAACCTAGGAAACAATAATAATAATTTAGAAAATAACAATACTTAAAAAAGTTTATTTATTTATAATGATGCTTATTATTATTTTAAATTAATATATAACAGTTATAATAATAACAACAAGTTCTTCATTATGATGACGTAACAGTTTAATTACTAAATATTATTATACACTATTTATCAATAATAAATTATTATTATTATCACATTATAATAATAATTAACTACCATCATTTATTATAATTAAACTACTACATCATCATAGATCATCATCATAATAATAATAATAATAATAATAATTAATAATAATAATAATAATAATAATAATAATAATAATAATAATAATAATAATAATAATAATAATAATAATAATAATAATAATAATAATAATAATAATAATAATAATAATAATAATAATAATAATAATAATAATAATAATAATAATAATAATAATAATAATAATAATAATAATAATAATAATAATAATAATAATAATAATAATAATAATAATAATAATAATAATAATAATAATAATAATAATAAACAATAAATAAATAATAATACACATTATAACAAAAAAGAATTACTTCAATGAGGATGATAATAATTAAATACTCATTTATAATTATTGTTATAATTATCATTAGTATTATTATTATAAAAAATGATAATAATTAATAAATAATATTTAACTGATAATAATAATTAATAAAATAATTAATAATAATAAATAATAATTAATAATAATTATTTATAATAATTGACAATTAATAGTAAAATTTGGGTTGTTGGTTGCATTGAATAAACAGAAAGTAGCAATGCTTACTTGAGAGCTGAAACTTTTGCAGAGGTCAACCACTCTTGCAATGAAAAAAAAATAATGGGACTAATAATAATATTGGTAGTAGTAGCTTCTGCAATTTTGACGACCCGACGTAAACTGAAAGACCTTGACCTTTTGGCTGAGCATGTTTGCAACAAAAAGCAGACAAAATGTTTGCCTATTTAAACAACCCTGCACTAGAGTCAAAATTATTGGATCTTGGGTTATGTAGCTGTTTCTCACAATCATCTTTATTGATTAATAAGGGGCTTCTTATTACAAGAGATATCTAGAAGCTGATATAGATGGAAATTTTCAGCTAATTTCTCAGACAGTTTTTGCCTCATATTCATGGGTAGGGGGGGGGAGCCTGGGCTCCTAGGGCTCACCCCCCAGATCCGCCACTGGTTGTATGCCTTGGTGGGCCAAGACGTGTGTCTCCCACACTACTTTACTTCTCAGGCTGGGGGGGCACACAGCACACCAGTGGGCTCTATTCTGTCCGGCTTGGTGTACCTCTAGAATACCATCTGGGCGGATCTGCATAGAGTGTTGGCGTTTCTCCAGCTGTCGGAGTTCATTACTTCCGAGTTCCAACTGCTGTAGGGGAATAGGGGTATGGTTCTTTACCGCCTGGTAGATGATGGCTACCGGGTGGCGGCCCGTTCTCTGAGCGTCCAGCAGGTCGGTGTCAGGGGGTGGGGGGCGAGTGATAGCTACCATTTGAGGGTGTGACGGGGTTGGGTCAGCTGGGGTGGATGAAGGAGGGGAGAAGGGGTGGGGCAAGGTTTGCAATATTTCTTTCTTCGTGGGTCCGCCGTCTCTGGCTTCAATGTGATTACATTGCTTACAATTGGAGGGACACCGTCTACTAAGGCCGTCAGCATTTCCATGCAAGTGTCCACTCCGGTGCTCGATGGTAAACTGGAACTCCGACAGAGTTTCGAGCCACCTGGCTACTTGGCTGGACGGCTCTTTACGCTTACATAACCACATGAGGGAAGCGTGGTCTGTTCGCACCCGAAAGGTTCGACCGTAAAGGTAGGGCTTGAAATGTTTTGTGGCTTTGACTACGGCCAGTAGTTCTCTGCGAGTGACACAATAGTTGCGTTCAGGGGGGCTCAGTGTTTTGCTATAATACGCTATCACTCTTTCTTCACCATTCTGTAGTTGGGAGAGGACAGCTCCAACACCGTCATCGCTTGCATCGGTGTCCAAGATATACGGGCTATCGGCATCTGGGTAGCCGAGGATGGGGGCAGACAGCAGTCCAGCTTTAAGCTGTACAAAAGCTTCTCTCTGAGGGGTGGTCCATTCCCATGGAACGTCCTTGCAGGTTAACTTGGTCAGGGGTTTGGCCGTAGTGGAGAAGTGAGAGAGGTATTGTCGGTAATACCCGACTGTACCGAGGAATGCTTGGAGTTCTTTAAGGCAGGTGGGGGTGGGCCAGTCACGGACTACTGCGATCTTGTCGGGATCCGTGGAAACACCATGCTCACTGACGATGTGTCCAAGATAGCGGACTTGTGACTGTAGCAGTTCGCACTTGCTGGGCTTTAACTTAAGTCCTGCTGCTTTGAGCCGCTGTAGCACTTCTGCCAGCCGGTGTAGGTGGGTGGGGAAGTCGGGACTGATGACAATAATGTCATCTAGGTATAGGAGGAGTGACTTCCAGTGAAGTCCATGTAGTACTCGTTCCATGAGTCTTTGGAAGGTGGCTGGGGCAGAAGTGAGGCCAAAGGGGAGGACCTTCCACTTGTATAGGCCTGAGCGAGTTGAAAAGACAGATTTGTCGCTGGCGTCTGCATCGAGGGGCACTTGCCAATACCCGCTCACTAGGTCAAGGGTACTAAAATACCGACTTCCAGACAGCGCATCTAGGCTCTCGTCTATACGGGGGAGGGGGTAGGCGTCCTGTTGGGTTACCGCATTTAGACGCCGGTAATGAATACAGAAGCGCCAGGTGCCATCTTTCTTCTTCACCAATACTACGGGGGAACTCCAAGCGCCAGTGCTGGGTTCTATCAAACCCCGTTCGAGCATCTTGGCTACTTGTTCTTCAGCCTCTCTCACTTTATGAGGCCCTAGCCTGTGGGGATGTTGACGGATGGGTTGTGCACCAGGTCTCAGGGGAATGCTGTGGGCTACTAGGTTGGTAAGGCCGACGTCGTGATCACCTTTACTGAATACTTCTTCATACGAGTGCAAGAGTTGTGCCAATTTGAACGCCTCCTGGGGGGTGTGACAGTTGCCTAGTGCTTGGACATACAACTCTTTTAGATGTTCGGGGACGGGGGGAGGAATGGCAGTGGAGGGGGGGGAAGTGGGCTCATCTTCTTTTACTGGTGATCCTACATCACCGTTGTGTACTCCAGTGTACCTTCCTATCGTTTTGCCAGCTTTCAAGTCCAGCTGTTGGTTGGTGGGGTTGAGACACCTCACTAATAGCTGATGCCGGTCATTCGGGGTATTAAGACTGGCAGCTAGGGGGGGGGGAGTTGGGGATGCCTTCTACGATACCGAGGGGAAGGTGTATGGAGTGGGTAGTTCGGCACAGTGTGGTTGCTTCGGTGTGGGGGGGGATCTGAGTGTCTCTAACCACCTGGACTCCGGTAGCCAGTACTCTGCCTTGCTGGTCTGTACACAGCAGTTCTTGGCCATTAACTTCTATCACTGACAGGTCGAACTTCATGCGACACTGATGAGAAGTGAGAAATGGCATGCCCAGAATGGCGTCCTCATTTATTTGGCCTACAACGAAAGTGGCTTCCGTTTTGACATCTCGCAGCCGAATGGGTAGGCGGATGGTGCCAAAGAAGGGGATGTGAGATCCGTCGGCTAACACACCGTGTGAATCACCTTCTTGCAGGGAGCTCTTAGTAGTTGGGGCCAGTCGATTGAACAGGTGTTGCGATAAGAGGTTGGTGGTGCATCCAGTATCGATGAGTACTGACACCGGTTTTCCCTCTATTCGACCTGGTAAGAAGTAGCTTGCCTTGTAAGGGCGCTCTGATGGGGGGTAAGTGAGGTCAGCGGGTTTAACTGCTGAGGGTTGGGGGTAGGGGAGCGTCTATGTCGAGTACGAGAGGGTCGCTCAGTGGTCAACGGGGTTGAGGGGGGGAGTAGTTTCTTAGCCAAAGACTGACGAGGTGGGGGTGGCTCGGTGTCCTGTGTAGGGTGGCACACCAGGTGACCGTGGTCAGCAAGACTTTGTCTATGAGAAGGGGTGGGTTGGGTATACAGGTCGGTAGGGTAATAGTCCGACTCTGCTTCACTGGGTACCGGGGAGTAGGGTTCTTCGTCTCCTATTTCTTGGAGGGGGGTATACCGGTTGGTGGTGGGTAGTTGCCAGGGTTCTGAGATGGGTACTACACGCCGTCTCTCTCTCTGCCATGGGGGAATCTCTAGTACGGGGTTGTACTGTTCTACTCTAGCCAACTTTCTTTGATAACGCCGGGGTGCCCGGGGGCAGTGAGGGGCCGGTTTCCCTACTGCAGGCGGCGCCCGTTTTTTGACTGCTGGTTAGGGGGCGGCGGGGTAGATGGCCAAGGTTTGACCGGGCAGCTTCTTTGTAAATGGCCGATAGTGCCACATCCCCAACACTGGAGGGGGGCGGATGTAGGGAAAGGGTGGGGGAGGGAGGGGGCAAGGGGTGGGTTGACTTGTTGTTGTAATTGTTGCAATGCGTCAGACTGGAGCTTAACTGCTTCGGTCAACGTCTGTAGGTTCTTCATCAAGGCACTGAGGGTGTCCTCTGGTAGGGTGGCCGTCTGTTGGACTTGGTTATGGGGGGAGGTTGGGGAGGGCCGGCCACTGGGTGGGGGTAAGTGCTCTTCCTCCTCTTCCACTATTCTCACTCTGGAGGGCCTGTCTTCGAATACAACTTTGACTTGCAGGAATTCGTTTCCAGCTCTAACAGCCTCCTCAATCGTGTGTGGTTGGACTGCCAGCAGGTGCCGTTGTAGATAGGCATTACCAATAGTGCTGGAGAAAAGTCTCTAGCACCATTCGGTCGACTCTTCGGGGGGGTAGGTCATCGTATGCCACACGAACTAATTTCTCCACTTCGTTGGCGTGTTGTTGTAGTGAGGCTTGGGCAGAACGACGCAACACAATTAACTTGGCCTGCGCTTCCTTTGGGGTGAGTCCGAAACGGGCTCGGAGGGCGGCGAAGATACCTTCTACGTGAGGGGGGCGTCCACACTCTAGTGCCTCGTCCTTCAGTGCTGCTCGGAGATGCATCAGGGCTGTAGCTTGGCCCCAGTCATTGGCATCTGCGACCTCGAGGAACCGAGTGACAAAATACTCGATGTCTCCCGTCCCGTCGTACTTTGGGGCCTTGAAGGGTGTCTGTATTGGTCCTCGGGGAGGCTGTACCAACATCTGCAGAGCTTCGGTGAGTTGCTCCAGCGCTATTGTAGGTTGTGCTCCGACAGGGTTTCTACCGGCACTCCTAGCTCTTTGGGTGGCCATGTTAGATACAATGGCAAGCTAGGGGGGGTTGAGTGACTGTTTTTGGCAAGAGTAAGCTGGTATACAGGGTATACAGGCTCGGTGTAGCTTCGGGGTAGGTAGTATATGGCTATACAGGCTCGGTATGACTTCTGGGGAGAGGGGGAAGGCGGTATACAGGGTATACAGGCTCGGTATAGCTTCGGGGTAGGTAGTATGTGGCTATACAGGCTCGGTGTGACTTCTGGGGAGGGGGGGAAGGTGGTATACAGGGTATACAGGCTCGGTATAGCTTCGGGGTAGGTAGTATATGGCTATACAGGCTCGGTGTGACTTCTGGGGAGGGGGGAAGGTGGTATACAGGGTATACAGGCTCGGTATAGCTTCGGGGTAGGTAGTATATGGCTATACAGGCTCGGTGTGACTTCTGGGGAGGGGGGGAGGTGGTATACAGGGTATACAGGCTCGGTATAGCTTCGGGGTAGGTAGTATATGGCTATACAGGCTCGGTGTAACTTCGGGGTAGGTAGTATATGGCTATACAGGCTCGGTGTGACTTCGGGGTAGGTAGTATACAGAGGGATACTGACACAGAGTAGCTTCTGAAGAGGGGGAAGGTGGTATGCAAGAGATACAGGCTTGGTATAGCTCCTAGTTCTTCCTACCTTCTTCTCTCTCTAACTTCTTCTTTCCCTACCTTCTTCTCTTCCTATCCGTTGTGTCTCTCCTGTTCATAGAATCCCACTGCTGCCACCAATGTAGTGTTTTTCTATCTTGATTTACACCATCGACACAACGGCTCCCATGTATTCCTGGTTAATACTACTAATGTCCAGACAATCGACAAGAATGTTCCTTGTTAATAATAATCTTTATTATTAACATTCTATTTAGCAAGATACAATGATTACTGCAAGTCATACATAACGACTCTACAATAACCCACAATAACTTCTGCCCTCCTGATCTTCAACAATTCCTTTTATAGGAGAGACCAGGATGGCACACTCCCTTATTAGGGTAAACCAATATAACAGATCCTTATAAATTATCAGCAAATCATCACAATCAATACATAAAATAAACAAAGACAATCAAATAGAAAAGTGTACACATGGCACATTGTTTACTAGCTCCAAGGCTCCTCCTCCTTAAGCTTGGGTCCCACTTCAAGGCTCTCTCTCTTGTATGACTTCAATAGGCTGTCATGCTTTCTTGTGCACTCAAGCTCATCCATTAGTGGCCATATATGCCCGGCTAATCTCCGAATGGTGGCCATATATGACCGAGTGAATCTCCGAATGACTCATCAGTGTAGTGGGTGGCTGGGCATGCATTATAAGTAAGTAGTTGCACAGCTTGATCTAGAAGCATCCATACAAACACCTAAACTGTGCAAGGGAATGGGTTCTACTACACTCTTCTGGGGTGGCAAGGGTGCAGGGTAGGGGGGGGGGGGTTGAGGGGGAAGGAAGGGGCTGGGGTCACTGATGTTACACAAATCTCCCACATAACTCTACCTAGTATTATTCATACTCTACCTAGTATTATTCATACTCTACCCAGTATTATTCATACTCTACCTAGCATTATTCATACTCTATCTAGTATTATTCATACTCTACCTAGTATTATTCATACTCTACCTAGCATTATTCATACTCTACCTAGCATTATTCATACTCTACCTAGTATTGTTCATACTATACCTAGTATTATTCATACTCTACCTAGTATTATTCATACTCTACCTAGTATTATTCATACTCTACCTAGTATTATTCATACTCTACCTAGCATTATTCATACTCTACCTAGCATTATTCATACTCTACCTAGCATTATTCATACTCTATCTAGTATTATTCATACTCTACCTAGTATTATTCATACTCTACCTAGTATTATTTATACTCTACCTAGTATTATTCATACTCTACCTAGTATTATTCATACTCTACCTAGTATTATTCATACTCTACCTAGTATTATTCATACTCTACCTAGTATTATTCATACTCTACCTAGTATTATTCATACTTTACCTAGTATTATTCATACTCTACCTAGTATTATTCATACTCTACCTAGCATTATTCATACTCTACCTAGTATTATTCATACTCTACCTAGTATTATTCATACTCTATCTAGCATTATTCATACTCTATCTAGCAATGCAGTAGTTAGTAAAAGTACAATGCAAAATCACACTAACTTCTGATTTCTAAACAACAAGAACTACCCTTTTTATATGAGACCAACAGGAATACCAATCCCCTCATAATGGGCCAATTACAAACAATAATACAATAATGCACCAATGATATGATACAAAACAACGCATAGAAATATAAACATATACAATGAACGTTGAGTTCATGGCAAGGTTTCTCAATCTCTACACTGTTCAATCAAACAAAGTCCAAAGTCCATATTGATGTGGATGTTTCTTAGTCTATGGTCCTTCATCTTACCTTTTTCCCCTGGATGCCTTATATGTTGGGTAATTGATGTGTTGGTTACACGCTACCAAATTGGTTTTGGAAATACTCATCTAGATTTGGTATAGCTATTTTACGGTTCTATATACAGACTCCAGGGGCCTTTACCGGGTCGGGGTTACTCCCATGCGAGGTCGTTCCTATACATTCTATGAACATATCTCCAAAATAGATTTAATGTTAAAGGCCTTGTTAGTTTTTAAGCGAAGTAATTATTACATTCTTTGCTAGATTCTGGTAATAAATTGGGGCACTGTTATCATGAGGGTGAAGGGGTAAGCAAGATGGGGGTTTCAGGGGCCAGGGGAGTAGCCAATGGGGTACCATATCTTATATACAATATATTAAAATCCCCACAATAATTCACTGAACAGCTTATAACAATTGTTGTACAATCGCTATTACTTTTAAGAGAAAGAACAATGTTTTTAGTAAAATAATGTTACTTGAGCTTTTTACTAGCTGAGAATGCACCATACTCGTTTTTCTGCCCAATCAGAATCGTACTCGAAGAAATTAAGTTTGATGAAAGTCACATAATCAGCTCCCAGGCAAAGAAACCATTCAATTAATCAGCTGTCACTGCTACACAGTATTATCAAATCCTGATCAATATCCATCTAAAAGCAACACCCACAAAAGTTACCTGCACTTTGGTGTCACATTGTATGAGTATGAAGCGTCACGAATTGCATTGCATGATGGTTGTTGGTGGTTGTAGTGTTTTGGATTGGACTCTCTGATGTATGCAAAAGAAAGAGATACGAGTGGAGAAGGTGCAGCTGAAGTGTTCAGTTACTTGATAGTCAATCACATCTTGGCGGGTGAGTAGAGGGTCAGCCGCATATAGCAGGATGAGGCGGGTCCACACCATTGTTTAGCACAGCTAGCTGACTGTCTTACATAATATGTGCTCTAACTACAGACCATAGATTTTTGCATAAATTAATGCCTGGGCTGCTTCCCCAAAATTATTTGTTAGTCAACTCTACGTGACAAATCAAATCTATGGGACAAACCCTATAAGGTGAGTAGTATAATAGGAGAAGATCTCTATCATGGTGTCTACTAGACAAACCTTGGAGGGTCGAATTGTTTAATGGCTGTAAATTGGACTCATTTTTTTAAATCAAAACCTGTTATTATCGAATAAACTTTTGCCCAAAAATTTAATTGTCCATTTAAAAATTCTGATGGTCATATCTAACCTTGACAATTTGATCAGTCCGCTGTAGACATTTACACTCGGACCATTGCATCAACTCATCTGCATCAGATGTGCAAGTAGATGTGCAGGTAGGTGTGCAGGTAGATGTGCAGGTAGATGTGCAGGTAGATGTGCAGGTAGATGTTCAGGTAGATGTTCAGGTAGATGTTCAGGTAGATGTTCAGGTAGATGTGCAGGTAGATGTGCAGGTAGATCTGCAGGTAGATGTGCAGGTAGATGTGCAGGTAGATGTGCATTTCGCTATCCACTACATGAATTAACCCCGAGCTAACCAAACTTCCTTTGATTGATTTGCTTGTAGATTAGTTTGACTGATTTAATAGATTTCCTAGTTGTCTATGAGATGGATTAATGGAGCACCATGGGTATTATATGATTATTGGTGTATGAATGATAATCCTTGTTTATCATTCACTAGGGGATAAGCTTACATCTGACTGCCCACCACAACCTCTTCAACAGGACTTTAAGTCTGATATACTTCACCAACTTGGAGTAGTGGAGAATGCCTCAGAGATATCATACACTGGTGAGCTGTTCACATACTAGTATTAGATGACTATGTAATAGGTGCGCACATCCTGTTAGCAGCGTTTGTGTTGTTAGACACTTGAGGGTGTTAAACAACATGCTCGGCTTGGCTATAACCAGTATCCAGTACTTTGGTAGTCCTAGACTAATATTGTATCCAATCAGAGGAGGAATTGTGTTTCCTTGTTATGCTGTGAGCATTATTATGCCTCTAAAACCGCATGTACACAGCGAGTACTAAACGATTTCCTTAGCGATTGCGTGATTTTGCAACTTCTGTTTCCGGCAAAATTGCTAACAACCACTAGCATTTTATTTGAGGTTATTTCCAGTTTTTGATCCAGATCAAAACATCGCTAGCCAATTCCTTGATCAACCAATTACAACGCAAAGAGCCTTCTTTCTTGTTTTCAGTAGTGTTTCATTATCTGTACCGCCCCTATCTCCAAACAATCATAAATTAAGTTCCACGCTATGCTTTGTATCAGCGAGTTTGACTGAAATCGCTGAGGAATGGGTAATAGTAAAAAGTTTCGCAATTTCCGGGAGGGACTTCCTCTATCGCTAAGCAAAATTGCTAACACGGTCGCTATATGTACATAATGCATAACAAACACAGAACAAATATCAAAGAGAGATGATAACTTCACATTAGGCATATCATGAGTGGAATTTGCTGCTTAGTGCATGTCGCCATAGGCATAGGGATGTCCCAGAGGACGGCCATAAAACCTAAAATGCTGACATTGGCTGTAGCTGATAGATATACTGTATGAGATCATGTGTTAATATTTTGCTAAAGAAGACCCTAAGCTGTGGTGTGGATACCTGAGAAGATTGTGAAAGAACAGCAAAACTATAAAGCTATTTATCACACTAGTGGGAGAATATTTACTATCATTGGCATACAAATGGTGTGAATGCTTGATCTATATTACATACTGTGTCTCAACTAGTTGTATGTTATTGCAGACTTAGATAGCCTGATAAACAACGTGGGTGGGGGCGTAAGCCCAACCGACCCACATGAGGGAGAGGATCACGATGATCATGAAGGTCACTCACACAAAAGATCACTTGACAAACATGAACATGATCATGAAGAGTCTCTGGTTGAAAAGGTAGCGTATATTTTGAAGCAGGAAATTGTTGCCATGGTTGTTTGGGTTTGAATGGTATAGTGGTTATATTCTATAACGCTAAACTTACCGTAAGCTGACATTAGAATCGAGCTGATCACATGATATCAGTCCTACAGCAAGCACCATTTATCCCTTGCCAACTAAATGCACTTTTCCTGAGAGCTTATTTAGTCTCTATGATCATTTATGTGTTTGATATACAGATATATATTATGTGTATATGTATATACATATAACATGTACAGATATATATTGTGTGTATAGGTATATATATAACATATACATATATATACTCTGTGTATATGTATACATGTAACATGTACAGATATACATTAAGTGCATACGTATATATGTAACATGTACAAATATATACTACTTGAGTAGTACAGTGTTTGTGTTGCCATACACCTAGGAGAGGGCTCCAGGTCTTTCGGCTGAGCCTGTGAATAGTCAAAATAAAGGAGATGTGTATAAGACTGTACACACCACCTATCAATCATAGAATCTGAGCCACCTTTGACCCTTCATCTATTCAACGAATCAATTGTCAATTAGTGACTTTTCATGACGCGACGTCATAGCGCTACGTCGTAGCTCCATGGGTTTTCCCCTCTTGGAAATGGGTATATAGCTACTGCAGTCATGATGATGGGGCGCGATTGAAAGTCGTTACTAAGTAGCGACTTATAATAGCGCCAGACCACTGAAGCGTTATGGAAATAGGGAATGCCGTAGCGCTACTGGTTTGCACATGTGTGTGTTGAATTTCCGGCATCACTGCAGTCAAAATAATTAAATAATTTGGACAGAAATTTCAGTGATATGAGACAGTTGCCTTTCAAGACCACTTATATTAATTAAAAGTGATGCAGAATAAGTGTTCACAAATATATTTATGTGTTTTATTTTATATTATTTGTCTTTTTCCCTATTTTAAAACTTGGCAATAATAATATTTAAATAATAATAAATAATCAGTTCGCCGTGGTTAAATAATAATAAAAAGAAATAATTATTTTAAGTTTAATAAATAACTTACACATTAGCCAAGCACTGCTGCTTCAAAATTTTATCTGCGGAGTAAGTATTAGATGAAACAATCAGAAAAAAAGCAATTTAAACTAAATGTTGGTTGAAACAACCTTTCCTTGATACAGTTTCACTCATTGACTCATTAGCTCAAAGTCGCTGTGGACTCGCTAATTAGGGCTCATGACCTTTAGGCATACTGTATTGCTGGCTCATGGAAAAGCGTGATGGTTTCTCGCTACTTAAACCAATGAGCCGTGACGCTATGGCATGGCGCTACCGAAGACGTGATATTAGAAAGCTAGTTATGTGATGTAATTGTTCACAAACTGCTCCCAGGAGTCAAACAGCTCTGTAAGGATGTAATGTAATGTAACACAACGTAACGCAACGCAACGTAACGCAACGTAACGCAACGTAACGCAACGTAACGTAGCGCAATGTAATGTAATGTAAAACAACCGGTGAATAAGTTATTGAGGTTGCATCATAACATCCATCTTTATTAATATTCTATTGCAAGTCATGTGACACAATTGCTACTGATTGCACATATAGATTGTATGTATCGTTTTATGTATATGTTGAATGTATACATTGTAGTATAGACTGTATATATAGATTGTTTTGTATAGGTTCCCTTAGAGAGTGCTCAATACAAATGAGTAGAAAATAGGTAAAATCAAGAGTAGATTGATATATATATTGTATGTATAGACCGTATGTGTAGATTGCATGTGTAAATTGCTTGTGTAAATTGTATGTGTAGATTAAATAAGTAGATTGAATGAATAGATTGGATGCATAGATTAGATGTGTGGTGGATTTTCATGACCACTATCTGTGCGCAAGGTCCCCCTGACAACTGCTGGGTGTCAGGCCAGCCTAAACTGAGCCTGGCACAGCCAGAAAACAAGCAGGTGAGCCGGTAGAAGCACTACCAGCCCTGTAGCATTCACTACCGGCCCTGCAGAGGTACTGCAGGCCCTGCAGCATGCACTACCGGCCCTGCAGTGTCACTACCGACCCTATACCAGGTCGGTGAGGGAAGAAGGGCTGTAGCCTATGAACCCAAAATGGTACAGAAGATGCCGGAGCCCAACTTTTCAGCTTATCAACCACCGGAAAGACCAAAGACAGGGAACACAAGTTGTAAGAGCCAGGAACTCGAGCTACCTATTGCACCATCATGATTCAGCATTATTGGCTGATAAGCTCCGCCCCTCACTTCTGGGTGCCTTTTACATTTAACCTTATGTTAGCCAATACTGCATTATGTTAATAATAACTTACCTTTCTATTCGTGCAACTACTTCCTGTCACCGTTGATTTGTTGCCCCCTTATTTGGGCATATGTTTTTTCTTGCTCTGCCTATAAAAGGCAGAGACTGTTCATTAATCTTTGTATGGTATTGGGATTCTGCTTGTGAGTGTACCAAGTAGCATTATACATTACCGTTATTATACCTTTGCTGGGTTGTGATTGTATAATAAACTATGATATACTCATTGAGACATTGAGTCGTGCGTTTGAGCTGTGGGCTCTGAATATGGTTGTGGAGTTGGTATACTCCTCCGTTTGGAAGTTGACCTCTGGAGTGAGGTGTTGTTGGTGGACATTTGGTCGCCCCCCCCCCCAAAAAAAAAAATCCACTACAGATGTATAGATTGTATGTATAGATTGTGTCTATAGATTGTATGTATAGATTGTGTGTATAAATTGTATGTGTACATCGATATTATCAACATTATATTAGATCAACATTATCAATATAATTATTATACAAGTTACGTAATTTTGTGATGAATTAACAGTGTTTGAGTGTGGAAGAGATAGCAGAAGCTTTTGGCATAGCCCATGGGGACAGTGTACCAGTAGATACTTTGCCTGAGATTTCTCTAGCAGTAGTACAGCAACTGTCGGGTGGTTACTGCACAGCCCCAGTGACCGAGGCACCAGCTCATGGAACACCTTCACCATTTCAAAGTAAATCACTATTAATCAAAGGATCAAAAGTGCATTGCATTGTTTTAGTTGTAATGAATGATATTGCATTGCTTTAGTTATAATGACTGCTATTGCATTGCTTTAGTTGTAATGACTGCTATTGCATTGCTTTATTTGTAATGACTGCTATTGCATTGTTTTAGTTGTAATGACTGATATTGCATTGCTTTAGTTGTAATGACTGATACTGCATTGTTTTAGTTGTAATGACTGTTATTTCATTGCTTTAGTTGTAATGACTGCTATTGCATTGCTTTAGTTGTAATGACTGATATTGCATTGTTTTAGTTGTAATGACTGTTATTTCATTGCTTTAGTTGTAATGACTGCTATTGCATTGCTTTAGTTGCAATGACTGCTATTGCATTGTTTTAGCTGTAATGACTGCTATTGCATTGTTTTAGTTGTAATGACTGCTATTGCATTGTTTTAGCTGTAATGACTGTTATTGCATTGTTTTAGTTGTAATGACTGCTATTGCATTGTTTCAGTTGTAATGACTGATATTTCATTGCTTTAGTTGTAATGACTGCTATTGCATTGTTTTAGTTGTAATGACTGATATTGTATTGTTTTAGTTGCAATGACTGCTATTGCATTGCTTTAGTTGTAATGACTGATATTGCATTGTTTTAGTTGTAATGACTGCTATTGCATTGCTTTAGTTGTAATGACTGATATTTCATTGCTTTAATTGTAATGACTGCTATTGCATTGTTTTAGTTGTAATGACTGATATTGCATTGTTTTAGTTGTAATGACTGATATTGCATTGTTTTAGTTGTAATGGCTGCTATTGCATTGTTTTAGTTGTAATGACTGATATTGCATTGTTTTAGTTGTAATGACTGCTATTGCATTGCTTTAGTGGTAATGACTGCTATTGCATTGCTTTAGTTGTAATGACTGCTATTGCATTGTTTTAGTTGTAATGACTGATACTGCATTGTTTTAGTTGTAATGACTGCTATTGCATTGTTTTAGTTGTAATCACTGCTATTGCATTGCTTTAGTGGTAATGACTGCTATTGCATTGCTGTAGTTGTAATGACTGATATTGCATTGCTTTAGTGGTAATGACTGCTACTTGCATAGATGATAAAATGGTGTTTTAGAATGGGGTTTGAGCACGATATCCGTTGCTATAATCAGTTCACTGGCACTGATTGGAGGACTTCTCTTTCCCTGCCTCAATCACGAATTCGTGCAAGACATTCTCACTCTATTTATTGGATTAGCTATTGGCACCATGGCTGGAGATGCACTACTTCATCTATTGCCTCAAGTAACTGTCAGCCTACCCATTGCTTATTGGTCGCTTATTGCTGCCTTAACAACCCATGATCAACTAAGTCGCATTGTTCACTTGCTCTTTCAGGCACTGGGCTTACATGACCACACACATGCTCCTACAGAAGGTATAATTGTTGAGGACTACACATACAAGATGTTGGTGGTCATTGCAGGTAAGCAGCGGTAACCAGTAAACAGCAGTAGCGAGTAAGCAACCCTAGCAGGTAGGCAGCATTAGCAGGTGAGCAGCAGCAGCATTAGCAGGTGAGCAGCAGCAGCAGGTGAGCACCAGTAGCAGGTGAGCAGCAGTAGCAGGTAGTCAGCATTAGCAGGTAGGCAGCAGTAGCAGGTAAACAGCAGTAGCAGGTGAGCAGCAGTAGCATGTAGGCAGCAGTAGCAGGTAAACAGCAGTAGCAGGTGAGCAGCAGTAGCAGGATAGCAGCAGTAGCAGGTGAGCAGCAGCAGGTGAGCAGCAGCAGCAGGTTTGCTCTGCTGGCACAAATATTTAATTATCTAATACTTTTATGTTATTGTTGCAGCCATTTATGTGTTCTTTCTATTCGAGACATTAATGGCCAAGTTTGGACACAGCCATATTGGAAATGACGATGTAAGTCTTACAGCAGGAACTTGTTTTAGGAGTTGTCTTTCCAAAGTATCAAATGGATTTGCCTGTTGTGGACTGCATGCATACGATAAAATCTCACATTATATTGTTATGGCAGGATCATATACACAGCAAGGAGCATGGCAAATGCACAGATAAAGGAACAGTGCCTCATGCAGAAACCATGGAAAATATTCACCTCGCAGTTAATGGTACAAAGAGCACAGGCTATACTTCATCAACAGTCAAGCTGACACAACCTGTAAGAGAACATAATTTGAAGTGTATTCTTATCCTACACTGAAATGTACTGCTTTTCAGCTGACTGAAAAACAACTAACGGACTTTATATCTATTCAGAATGCTCTTTCAATTAACTACATTAGAGTACAGTGGGAATACAACTCCCACTTTGCTCAACTGGTTAGATTGGAAACTATTCCATACTCTATATTCGACAAAACATTCCTTATTGGCCAGGTATCTCTGATGCAGAGGGGGGTTATCTCTCAAATAATACTTTTGCCTATCATTGTCAGAACAATCCATTCAGATAAACCCCTATATTCAATTTTTGCAGGGAGAATCGTTCCCTGATGATGTGGAGGACATGAAAAAACCAAAACAGTCAGAAGTGAGCTGGTTGAAGCTGCCGGCTGTGGCATATATGGTGATCGTGGGAGATGTGTTACACAACTTTGTGGATGGTTTGGCTATCGGAGCAGCATTTGCTGATAGTTTTGAGTCAGGAATTGCCCTATCTTTGGCTGTTCTCTGTCACGAGCTGCCTCATGAATTGGGTAAGCAGTTCGAGTAGAATACGCTGTGGTGATAGTCGACTGGGAGAATACACTGTGGTGATAGTTGACTGGTAGAATACACGACAGTGATAGTCGACTAGTAGAATACGTTGTGGTGATAGTTGACTGGTAGAATACACTGCAGTGATAGTTGACTAGTAGAATACACTGTGGGGATAGTTGACTGGTAGAATGCACTGCAGTGATAGTTGACTGGTAGACTACACTGCGGTGATAGTTGACTGGTAGAATACACTGCAGTGATAGTTGACTAGTAGAATACACTGTGGGGATAGTTGACTGGTAGAATACACTGCAGTGATAGTTGACTAGTAGAATACACTGTGGAGATAGTTGACTGGTAGAATGCACTGCAGTGATAGTTGACTGGTAGACTACACTGCAGTGATAGTTGACTGGTAGAATACACTGCAGTGATAGTTGACTAGTAGAATACACTGTGGGGATAGTTGACTGGTAGAATACACTGTGGGGATAGTTGACTGGTAGAATACTCTGTGGGGATAGTTGACTAGTAGAATACACTGTGGGGATAGTTGACTGGTAGAATACACTGCAGTGATAGCTGACTAGTAGAATACTCTGTGGGAATAGTTGACTGGTAGAATACACTGCAGTGATAGTTGATTGGTAGAATACACTGTGGGGATAGTCGACTGGTAGAATACACTGCAGTGATAGTCGACTGGTAGAATACACTGCGGTGATAGTCGACTGATATGATATGAGGTGATAGTTGACTGGGACAAGAGCTCAACTCATCTGATCACCTACTAGGTATAGTTCTATTGCACATGATTACTTGTAGGTGACTTTGCAGTGCTTCTGGCCACAGGTCTAACTCCAAAGAAAGTTTTACTAGCAAACTTTTTTTGCGCCTGCTGTGCATTCCTAGGACTATATATTGGTATAACAGTTAGCGCCAATGAGATAACAAGACAATGGATATTTGCGGCGACAGCTGGAATGTTTCTCTATGTAGCACTGGTCAATATGGTGAGTGATGCTTAATAGCGATATCACTGCTTCCTGAAGTTGGTACTTTTGTGCCTCGAGTTTCACCAAGTTATCATTGTAACAATTTTGTCCGTGCCAAAATGGTTATCGTTTGTGCAATTTTTTCATTCACAGGTGCCTGAGCTGGCTAGACGAAAAAGCAAATCGCATTGCAGGCTATTTCTGCTACAGAATGCAGGACTTATCATTGGGTTTGGGTGCATGCTTATAATCGCTATATTTGAGGACCACATCAGTTTCGGTTAAACATCTGAACTCTTTTTATGCCCCCTGACATCTCTCTCGGCATCAGTGCACCAACTCTAGTACATCTATAAAATATTACTAGTGCATTAATGCATTGCGAGTTCTCTATTTTTATACTAAATCACATAACTAAATACTAAAATAATGTTCGTTTTGTTCCCAATTGCTATGACAAAGAATACTTTGTGTGCTTTCTAACAATGGTTTGTTTTTAACAGTTTTATTATGAATATTTTTAGCATCAACAGATTTTTACTTGATAAGTTTAACAGTCTATTCTTTCATGAATAAAACAACATTGTACTCACAAGTGTGCTCAAGTGTACTCACAAATGTGCTCCAGTGTTGACAAAAAGTAGAAAAAAATATATGTTTAGAGCAAAACGGATACTGCAGGCATTAACCTGAATGTAGAAAACAATAAATTGTATTAAAACATACAAATAGACATCCAACCCAAGACTAGGATAATACATCTATGGAGTAGCAAACATAGACATCCCTAGTTCTATGACAAATCCTAACATAATGCACCATAAAGGGATCATTACGTAGATTAATCTGAGGCTAGACTCGTACTGGAGATAATAGCAAAGCATAATCTCAAAAATTAATTTGAATAATATCGCAACCAATTGCCAAATCTGCTTTGGCCGATCCATGTCTTGACTCGATTGTAAACGATGCAGCCCCACACGAGATATCTTCAAATTCATCACCACAATAGAGATGCTATCGTATATCCACATGGGAATGAAAATCAAATACCATTTCCAATCAATAACTTTAACAATACGCAGCAACATTGCCACTGCCAGATTGGTAAACCAAAATCAAGTGTTCATGATTCTGATGATGAGAACTGCCATATTTATTTAAATTGTGGACTGGTGAATGACAGGTATGCTCATGTAGGATATTATGTAGCACATGGTGTGCGTATTAGTGTATAATGTACGTCAACTCTTTAAAGCTCTCAATCCAGCAGCCACTAAAACATGCTAACATAACTGGTCAGTTAGGCATTCCTTCCACCACGTTGACTCATCTTATGTTGCATAAAAAAAACAACAAAAAATATTTTATCAAAGTTTATCAAATATGAAATAGTTCAACTAAAGTTTTCCTATCTATTGGAAATGCATGAAATGTAAATAAAGCACTTCACAGCCTCAGCATTTGCCATGAAGTTTACCGAAAAGGTTAGGTTTCCACAACAACAACAACAAGCATTCTTCTATTGAAGCGTCCATGAAAAAAGTCATTTAAGTTTTCTTTACATTAAAGTGAAAGTAACCTTGATTGAGCCTGTATTTGGCAGCAGACCAAGTGTGGCCTTTGATTAGTGGGCAAGTAAGTGGCTCGGCCATTTTTGAGGTGTGAGAAAGGGCACTAATTCAGTTACAATTGCTGCTGCTCTACATGCTATTTTCAAGCACTGTGGCCCCATGATAAAACTCAATGTGGATGTTTAACAACAGTGAGTGATGAGACAACTAGACCGATTAATGGGGGGTAAACTTGGATGGTCAACTGGCAGAATAGCACCGAGTTGATGCTGACTATGAATAAAAAAGTAGACGTTTGGTTATGTTCAGTTGTTTGGTAATCGAATGATTTCTTATACTATGACTAATATTATTTTTATAAATTAAATCAATTAGGGATGAAGAAGGCCGGGTTTGTAGGAATACATTAAAGTCTCCAATTACAGCGAGCAGCTACCACAATATTAAATATAACAACCTTGAGAAAAGAACCTCAGCTCTATACTACATTTTATGCAAAGAACATTATGCACAATCACCTATTGAATAAACAGGTGTGCGTTTATTGAAGCGTGGAATAACATTTTAACCTTTCTGCCAATTAAATCACCTACCAAATGCTTACTAAGATGAACTTGCAGCCTATAACAGACATAATGTTTCATTGGCTTACATTGCTTTAGTTGTATCCACCATGATCATCACACTAAACTGTCATGGGCATAAAGCAATAACTCCGCCCATGTGTCATTCTGTTTTATTAGGTCCTTGGCTATTCTAAAGACAGTGTTGTTTTATGCATATGAAGAATGAAAAAGAAGTAATAAAACTTTGCAAATATAACACTAATTAAAAGTACACATAAAAAGATAAGTAACAGCAGATTGCACATAATTAACGGCCCGCAGTGACATTGGGGCTGATTTTTGTGCACAAGTCTGTAAACAGTAATCTGCTAGAGGCTGTCTCTGTGGGACATAGACATCCCTTTAGCCTTGCGCTGGTACAAGCAATAGGTGACCTGGTCGTCCTTATTGCCAGTAGTAGAGCAAGCGGTGCCGCCTTCCCTGTACTATAAAAGTAACAGAGCCGGTTTTAATCTGAGTGCGTTGGAGGTGACCTTTACTGGCCGGTAGTGACCCTTGCTGGGCCGGTAGTAACCTTACTGGGCCGGTTTAATTAACTGCAATTACTGCTTCATTCGTTGTTATTTTTAACCTTATCTTATCATTTGGCTGAATCACTTCCTGTACAGATAACTGGGTATCATGTATATTGTGGTAGATTTTGGTGAAGGCTCAAAGTAAACTGGTTGTTTACTCCTCACCCCCCCCCCCCCCCCCCTCCCCCCCCCATCCACAGCCTTCGGTAGACTGCTGTACAGGTGGCACAGCATGCAGGGCCGGTATTTACCCCTGCAGGGCTGGTATTGACCTCTTACCTACCCAGGATAGCTATACTGGGCCTGCATAAGGTGGCCACTATAGTGGAGAATCCTCAAAGTTACCTAGGAACCCACTCTAGGATATGAATAAGAAGTACCCTTCCTCAGATTACCAGACGCAAAGACCACAAGCTGGAGATAGCCTGGGAGCCCTACAGAGTATGTGATTGTATAGTAGAGACAGGACTCCGCCCTTGGCGCCACTTACCTTTAATCATACTGCTTACCTTATTAGCTATTTATTTACATGTACATAACCGTTTTTATTGGCTTTATTACTTCCTGCACTATTACTCTTATATGTTACATGCAAATGATTTCCTGTCAGCTTACCTATAAAAGGACTGACTCTATCTATGTTCGTCGCATTTATTCACTCATGTTTTGCCAATCACCTAGTGAATTGCCACCTCAGACTTTTGTATTGAGGAATAATAGCCATTATTCAAACTACACTCTGTGTAGTTTGTTGTAGCCGTGGGCTCTGCGTATGCCGAATGATCCGGCAGTGTTTAACCTAGTTTTAACTGTCGAGCAGCACAATGTCTCCTCTGGAGAGAGGTACAATACTTGAGACTAATGGACTTCCGTGGCAACAAGACCAGAATCCGTTACAATATTTTTAGCACATGATTGGTTAATGACAATTCTAGTTTGCTGTGCTCCAGCCTGTATAATGCTGGAGCTTGTCTATACTCTTTGCACTTGTTTGTTATATCTACTTGCGCCACTTCACTCTAGAGGATTACCTCCCTAGATAATAAATGTATTCATACCACAGCAAGCTGACTAGTTGGTCTGAGCCTCTGAGTCCCCGACTAGTTGCTAAAGTCATTTGTAACAAGAGGCACCGGCCATTTTGGTGGTGTTTCCTCTGGAGAGAGGAAAAGTACTTGAGCTTGCGGCGATTTTTCAGTACCTCGCCACAGTCCACTACAACATATTGATAATAATTTATGCAATGTAATAACCTATCAATAGCTAGCTATTAGTTTACTGTTATATAGTTGCAGTTGAGTAATAACACAATGTGTTAACAACAACACGACTGATTAACCACTCAAATCGCTACACGCTTTGACAAATGCACCGGTCAACTAACTGAAATTTATTAGAAGGGGAAAGATAATTCTCAGCAATTGTCGAACATCCGATACCAAGTTGTGGTGGTCTCTTGCATTTTATTTTATGGTAGCCTATAAAATGCTGTGCGTTAGTGCTGTACAGAATGACTCACCGTGTATTGTTTTATATACTGAACTGTAAAGAGGATATATTGTGGGAGATTTGTATGATAAACAGTGTTAACTCCCCCAACCCCCCCCCCCCTCCCCTTACACCCCTGGTGCCCTCAGTACTGAGTCATTACCCCGCCAGAGCCCTACCTTCCCCGGGGTTACTCCAAATCCCCTGAAAAAGGGATACCGGCGGCCTCTGGTCGCTATCCCCCTATAAATACCAAACTTTGGCTATCCCGAACCTACCCCGAACCACCCCAAACCACCCCGGGTCAGGAACTCGATCCAGGATCCAACTACGTTGATCCTAAGAGCCTGTGCCTCCCTGAAGGGGATACGTTTCATGGAATAGAGACCGGAGCCTTCCTTCTCATAGGATCCCAGACTAGGATGTGGGCTACCCTTATAAGGAGTGGAAGATTTATATGCAGAAAAGAGCGGAAACTGAAGCCTAGCCCCCAAGCTACCATGTGCTCGCTCCATGATTGGATCAAATTGTTATTGTATGTTGTATCTCATGTTATGATTAGCAATTGCTTGTATTATTTATCATCATTGGTCGTGCCATATATGGTAACGAAGCTGTACCCCTTTTTCTCTATAAATAGAGCTGCTGTGCCTTGGACAGGCAGTTGTTATAGTGTAAGTACCCCTTTTACTTGTTAATAATAAAGCATACGCATTGAGAAACACACTTCTAGTACATTTGAGTCGAGGACTCTGTGAGTTGTTAGTGTCATTTGAGCTAAAGATAGGAAGGAGTGGAAGGAAGAGAGAGGAGAATCCATTGTGGCAGTTAATAGAAGGCACAAATCTATTGCAAAATATTTATATAGCAACAACTGATTATTTTTTTACCAGTCTGATTATCGAGCTGTTTATTTCTCCTGGAGTTGATGGTTGCTAGCTCAATACCGGAAGAGAATGGGGGCTTTGAATTGGAGAACTTTAGTCCAGGAGATCTGCAACAGCAAGCGGCGGGTGCTATAAAATTTGAAGAGATGAAAATATGAGCAATGGTATGATTTGATACTGGTGTGTACAATCAATACTGAGAAAACTGTGAACATTTGGCGAGTGGGTTGGCTGTAATTGTTGGAGTGTAAATAGTAATGGGTACCAACAAACTTAGTCCATAGAGGCATTCACAAAACATGCACCTTATATAGTTCCCCTGATGTAATGACATTTCCAAACTATTAGATATCATCAAAGAGCATTTGGTGCCAATTTCTGCCTGCATTGTAAAGTTATTGTCAGTCAAAACAATATGGAATCACAATAATTGAAATACACACACAGTGTGGTACGGTAGTACTTTTGTACAGATAGGGCAACTCCCGACCAATATTTTATACCTCTTGTTCATATATTCTTCCATTTACTCATTCCTTTGTCTCACAATTTCCCCACAATCCCAGCTTTTTCCAACATTGCTCTCCCACAAGACCTGGACATAAAAGAGTTGTCTGCTCCATGATCTTGACAAATTCAGAGTTGCCTCCCTTAGTTGTGAGATTTAACTTTTCCGTTGCTGCCCGCACCCTAGTTCTTAGTAAATATTTTATACCACATACCACCCTCCCCTAACCTTTGCTTATTTCGGGCTATTATTAATTGTTAAAAATTAGGGCTATGTTTTAAAAAACAACATTTAAGATACTCACATCCGGGTTGTCTCTCTTTCCTGGTTTTATCCACCCACTCTCAAACTAACAACAGTCTGGATACCTCACCTCTCCTGTTTGATTCTCTGCACACTTCAATAAAACAAATAATGTGAAAGTGGTTTTCAGTCATCAACTTTTGTCCGACACTAAGAATTGAGAGTTACCTTCCTTGCCTGAATTATAAAAAATATACTTGCAAGCCAGCAGCAAACAGCGTAGATTGTGATTGGTTAACATAATTATATGTTGGAAATGGGTAAGCATCAGCTGGCACAATAGAGCAATGACGATTACGTTCCAAGATTTCAGCTTATCTATTGTTAAGTTGAACTTCTTCTTTGAACTCTGTCTCAACCTATTCCCATATTTTCCTGCGCAAGTATCTCCGCATGATTATAGCAAATGATAATTACCATGTTTTTTATTAATTTTGTTAGTGATACCATGGATGGATAAAAAATATCAGGATTGCCAGCTGTGGTCACTTAATATAAATTTACTGACTAGCAAAGGTATCCGGTTGTGAAAGTCCTCATTATGGTCTATTTTACTGCGGGTTTCATGTTCAAACTGAGAAACCACTGGTCCTACCACTACAGCCACCATAAAGTATTGTGCTTTTGTAGCATTTTCTTCTATTTCTTCCATGGTGGCCCCTTACCATAATATTTATCAAGATTTACATGTAGCCGTTTGTAAGAGTCGCCATAATTTCCTTTGCCATAAAACTGTATGTACATATAACGACGGCTTGGCGATTAGCTTCGCGATTGGGTGATTTTGCAGCTTCCAATACCAGAGAAATTGCTAAGTAATTACGAGCATTTCTTTGAGATTATCGTCAGCATTTCATCCAGATCCAAAAAGTTGCTAGCCGATTCCTTGATCAACCAATCACAGCGATCAAATGTCGTATTGTTGTGTCAAATAGCGTCATGTTGGTAGCATTGCCCCGATCTATCAACGATTGTATAATAATTTATTAATCATTGCTGTAGAGTGGAGGAGTAAAAGTGTTCACTAATCCATCCTTAATAAATTAGTAAGCAACTTTTTGATACAATGAAATTACAAGTAATGAATTTCATATTGGTTATGATTTGCTACTATTAATGAGCTATTAAGTTGTAAATGAAAAAATATTGTGGGGGAATTTGGTAGTTATCAGCCCCTGAGCACTTACAACATGATGCAGCAGTTGTGTATCCTTATTCAAGGAGCAAGCAACAGACCATTGTAAACAATGCATGTGACAAAGACTGCCGATTAATCGCCTTGATTCCATTGATTGGACAATGAACTTATCTAGTTATAACATTGGCTAATTATGTGCACGCTTGACTGATCACGTTATAATGTATTGGGATGCTTGTGTTATAAATTGTGATGTTTGAGCCAGAGCTCAAAAATTAAATATACCTTATACTTTTAAACACCTCTCTATTTACTTGGATTACTCTGGACTTGCACTAGTCTCTGGCAGGCTTGTATACCTGTCAGAACATTAGAAGCAGATTTTACCCTGTTATGCCAGTGTTGACTGGGTAGCTAGGGAATTGCACAGGGCTTGCAAGGCAGGAGTTAAGTCCTTGCACAGCCGGTAGTAGTTGTGTCCAGTAGTTGACGGTGAAATCCATTACAGCCTAAATACAAAAACAGTCGGTAAAACAATAATGATATTGTTTTCAAGACGTTACTATCTTATTTTGTTCTGTGGAGTAAACAAGGCAGCCGGAAAATTGTTTAATTCTTTTTTTAGTTTAAAAGACTATAAGATTGCTAAAACTTGCTTTAAAAATATTTTCAAAAACATTGTAAATTCAATAATCATTGTAAATAAAAAACTGGAGTATTGTCGGCACTCAAAATTCAGCAAAGCCTTTATGATGAGACCTAACGTGCAATGCAAAAAGACTGATTTTGGATCCAACCGCTTTGGTTTTCTTGTGTTATCACCAAGATTCTGGGTTTGAACTGTTTGATTACAGTTGGTGATGTTTATTTCAAAGCACTTCATTTATTTCTCGAATGAAATAGAGGAGATAACTCCATATTTATATAATTATTGTTAGTGAGTATATATTAATACTATATTTTCTATTATCAAACCAAACGAACCTGCTTCCATATTGCCATAATTTCATTTAATTAATAATATTAAACTATTAATACTATTATTACTGTACATAATCATGGTATTTATTATTGTTATAATTTTATTTTATTTAACATAATGAAATTGTCACATCACATCGATTTCATGTGTTTCATAACGATTTGTATCATTATATTATGCGTAGCCAAATAACAATGATGATATAATACTGCTGCAATTGTTTTGCTAAATGCCTGATACCCTTTCTCAGGCCTCCAACACAAGTCACACTTGAAAGTTGTGTCTTCTTTCTCAGGCCTCCAACACAAGTCACACTTGAAAGTTGTGTCCCCTTTCTAATGGGACTTGATAACTCCCTTAGCCACAAAGATCTTACGCCTCACTAGTTTTTGAGCAATAACAAGTGCTGTAGTGGATTTTACTGGCAACTAACAGTGACCACTGCTGCACAGAGTCCCCCTGATGGTGACTATCACAGGCATGCCTCCATTGATTATAACAGACAAAGACCGGCATCTGTTACAGCAATTATATTGCTCTCTTAAGTGATTATCAGTAATAATTAATCACTTCGGCATCGGATATTCACTACCCCGACACTGGGGTCTGGGTAGCTACCCTGGGTTGGTAACAAGATGGCTGGCATAGCCAGAGAGACAAATGTTAGCCCAAGTACCTCCAGACACCACTTCCCGGAGCTATCTACCCTCAGATGTGTAGAAACATGAACCAAAGGCTAATAAAGACCAAAGGATTACATTAACCTATCACTGGCCAAGCTAACAACAGACTCCGCCCCTTTTTTCTGGGCGCCAGTGCCATTTAACTCAGTTACTCTAATCTTATTTGACAATGCTATCTACTATGTATCATATAACTTTACAACACCTTGTTTGTGCCGATTCGGCATGGGGTCACCTCTGAGTTGAGGTAGACTGTTGGTTGTCAGGCCTGAAGTGGCTGACTGCATTGTTGTGGCTGCACAGACTGCGCGTCTGCCAGCACAACCCCCTAGCGGAAGGTAGTGGACATAAAAATCCGCTACAGTACGAACAGTAAAATTTTGCCCACCTGATGTAACCTACATTTGCGACAAAACTTGAAGTATTTCAGAGTTTATCACACTAACTATTCGCAATAACTCGTTATATTCCATGGTGTTTTACCATGAAGTTTAAAAACTTTTGAGTAAGTTCACACTCGGCTCTTCCTTAATGGGGAACGCGACGATTTTTCTCAAATGTAATTAGGCACTTTAAACAATTTGTGAGCCTTGGTGGTGCAATTGAAATATATGTAAAATGTTGATATTGTTTTACTATAATAAATAACCACAGATGTCATTAAAGCATCCAAAGAAATTCTTAAAATTAAAGTTGAAACACTCATCTCCAAATGCCGATAACAAAGTTTTTAATAATCTGCCAAATTTTTACCAGAACCAGGTATACGTTATTATTATGACAAAATTATTTTAGCAGTTGTCTTTTTTACAGGAGATAACTCCAATAAAAAAATTTTGTTGTCATTTTTTGGGGGAGACAATTATGTTGCTAAAGTCATTTGGTCCTGGAAAACTCTAGCGACCCCAAATATAGGTACTCTTACGGGTGCAGTTTCCGTTAAATATTCATTCAACGTGGTAACCCTTAGGTGAACTAGTTTCATCATAGTGAGAATTTCGTACAAATTAAGAAAAAGATATAGCTACTTTTTTACCTCCCATATTGATCATTAGAGTCTGAATTACGGTAAAATCAAAATTTTTGTTTGCCCCAGTCAACGTTACGGTTAATAATGCGAAACTGTAAAATGTAACCTCCCTAATCAATTTTTTATGGTGTAATAAAAATAAAATCTAATATAAATTTCCTCCCTCATCATATTGCAGCCTTCGGTGCGATACAAACCTAAAGCGTGTACCGCTGAGCGACTGAGTTTAATCAAACTCCTTGGTGTCTAATATAGATATTTACATATATATCCCTCCGGTGTAACTGCTGTTGTATCTATGGCAGAGACAATAGCCCAAAGACCTCTACAGTGCCACACCAACAATACTTACACTATATATAATCGTTGGCGACACTATCCGTAAATGTGAGTTTACACTGGGCGTTTGTCTGCGCTTTTACTGATTCCTCCTGTTAGACGCCCAATGTAAATGGTCGACAGTCATGAACATGAAAAAGTCATTGTCGGAGTTCTGTGGCAGTGTCACAGAGTTCTGCCAAATCGGCCAGTTATGTTGTTGCAGTAGCCAATCAAAACTATAAATGCCAACTTTCATTAGCTGACGCAAATGCCAACAATTACAGTACGGCAACGATTGTAAGATTTTAGTTCAAAGTTTCCGTGTTGCTGCAGACAAACGTGTCGGTAAACTAACAGACAAAATTCCCAATGTAATTGCAGCTTTCCAAAAAAGCTCTTACCAGAATAATGACAAATTTTTTGTGATTTATCTCCCTTGACACTGCTACTAATGAAAGTTAACTGCATTTGAACCAAGTAAACAACTTATTTTAATTTATTTAATTTTAAAAAATCAAAGGTATTTTGAAAAAAAAATGATATGTTCTTAAAGCACTTTGATATTGTTTATCAATTCAGGATAGATATATTTCACACTTTGATTTGTATAGTAGGTAATTAAATATATGTTCAAGTTGTCAGTCGTGTGTTAAAGTGTGCGCGTAAACTTGCGATCAAATCGTTAAATACAGTTTTTTCATGCCAATTTCGCGGTAGAAAACTGGCAATACAATTTTCATGTGGCAACTTGAGACTTGGGCTGTCTTGCCTTGAGAACACAGTACTAGTGAGGAATTGATCAGGTTGTGAACCGCTTGAATTGGGTTTGTTAAACTAAGTAGGTAATCAGTGGAAAGATGTTAGTTCTGTTGTTGGTCACAGCTTCGATTTCCAATCTTTGTTTGCTGGCTGATTACATTTCTACTGTGATTAAAAACATGTTAGTTAGAGCAAAGAGATTATGTGGTAGATTGAGTATGGTTTTCCATCACAGAATTGCTATTGGTTAGAAGCAGCAATTTCATTTCATTGCTAAGTATCGCATATTAAATTACATGATATCTATGTATGCCAAGTTAAAAATTATTTAAAGTAATTTGTTTTTTTGTCAATCAGCTCAAATAATAATTTATGGTAAATTACAAAGTACCTTAATCAAATTTATTTCAAGTTCCCTTTTTATGTTTACTTTACAGGTTTCACGATTACACAACTATCATTATACAATTAATTAATGAATAAAGATTGAATAAACATATAAATAACATTTCTTTTGCAGATTGAGACCGAATTAGAAATCATACAGCCTGTGAACCTCAGAAGAGGTTATAACGGAACAATAAAAGCGGTTACAATAGTCATCAATGAAATTCCTGGGAGTTGTATGCTCACGCTCCCCTATGAGTCATAGGTTGTCTAATAACAGTTTCTACTGCTCGAGCTGAAGCAACATATAAAAAAGTATTTCAACTAATAGTTATTTAAGCTAGCAACAAAATGTTGTAGTGGATTTTGGGGGGCCGATCAAAGATCCACCAATAACACCTCACTCCAGAGGTAACCTTCCAATCTACTTCCAAACGGAGGAGTATGCCAACTCCACAACCGTATCAAAGCCCACAGCTCAAACGCACAACTCAGTGTTTCAATGAGTAAACCATATTATATTATACGACAACAACCCAGTGTGGTATAATAACGGCAATATATACTGCTGCTTGGTGCAATCACAAACAGAATACCATTACAAGTACAATGAATAGTGAACAGGCTCTGCCTTTTATAGGCAGAGTAGCAGAAAACATATGCCCAAATAAGGGGACAACAAATCAGCAGTAGCAGGAAGTGATCATATAAATGAAAAGGCAAGATATTAATAACACAATATGATATTAGCTAGAATAAGATTGAACATATAAGGCGCCCAGAAGTAAGGGGCGGAGCTTCACAGTCAATAGTGCTGAGTCAGGATGGTGCAATAGGTAGTACAGGTTCCTAGCTGTTGTGGCTTGTGCTCCCCATCTTTAGTCTTTCCAGTGGTAGCTAGGCAGCAAACTTGAGCTTCTGCCTCTTCTGGTATTACTTTAGGTCCACAGGCTATAGCCCTTCTTTCCTCCCCGACGCGGTATAGGGTCAGTAGTGACACTGTAGGGCTGGTAGTGACTACTGCAGGGCCGGTAGTGATTGCTGCAGGGCCGATAGTGCTACTGCAGGGCCGGTAAAAATTCTACCTGGTCTCTCACTTGGTTTTCTGGCTATACCAGACTCAATCCAGGTGTACCTGACACTCAGCAGTTGTCAGGGGGACCTTGCGCAGTTGTAGTGGCCATGAAATTCCACCACAATATACCACTGAAGCTTTTTAAAAAAAGGCAAACCACTAATAAAACTGTTACTGATAATTATTATTATCTACTCAATATGAAAATTTAAAAATATTAAAAACGATGCTCATAATTTAAAACAAAAACAGTAAATTTTATAAAACAGATAAATCCCAGGGACATACTGTGATAGATTTATATAACCTTGAGCTTATGGAAACCTGCATCTATATGTACCCACTTGAGTAGAGATTGTCTCCATGGCTCAGAGACAGCCTCCTGCTCTGAATGGCACTACCAACAGGTGATTGGTTGATTCTGTTGCTAGCACTGTGTTGGCTGCTGTTGCCAACTTGCTACGAAGCATCATGCAAGTTCGGCACAGAGGGACGCAGGACCGGGCATTGAACCTTACAGGGCCAGCATTAGGCTTTTTAGACTAAGTTAACGCAAAGGCATGATCGTGGACTAACTTCTGTTATTTCTATGAGTTCAAAATAGGATTTCTTAACGCAGTGGCTTCGGGAGAAGTCCAAAAAGAAAGTGATAGCAAGAAACATTGCTGGTTTGAAAATTAGGAGTTGTATTTTCTGTATTTATGCACTGCGATTCAAAACAGAGCCATTTTATGGCAATCAATATTATCATTTTGGATACATCAACAAAAACGTCGAGTCGTCAGCATGCAAGCAACGAACGTCAATAAATATGATAATTTATCATGTGGAACATCTGTGTGTCGCAGTATCAATAAAATTATCAAACTCAAATTAATTATTTATTTCTTTGTATTGTTTTAGTATAAATAATGATTTGTTCCGATAATAATAACAAAACACTATTTTATTATTCTTAGTTTTCGTTTTTTGCCAGTAAGACTTAAAACTGTCGTAGAAAAACACAGCTCAATAAAAAAATTTCTGCATAGCAACATGTTTTTCCAGATCCGCGTGCGTGCTGCCTTGAGAACGCTTAAAAGAGAGACTTTTTCATAGTATCAGTGGTTGAGCAACCTCTGGGAGGAAGATTTAGTTTGATAGAACAAACAATGGTCCCTTCCGACTACTGTGTCAGTAACGCAATTTTGACTGGTGATAGTGCGCTTTAATGGTTTTCGACACGCCCCCCGGAAATCCACTACATAATCTATCGTAGCTGTAACACTAATCCTCACTGCAATACTAACGAGGCAGCTCGACTATTGTTAGACGTATAACTTTGTAATTACAACAACTATCAGAAAATTTATCTGGCAGTGGCAAATGAAAGCTTATGGTTCCACTTATTGACGTTTTGCAATAAAAGATCCAAGAGGAGATGGGCGGCCAGTTTAATGGATATAAGAGCAATAGACCGCTATAGAATTATTGTCTTTTGCAAAAGTCTTTTAGTCCTGGAAACAGCCAAACTAAGGTAGAGCCGTAAATTTATTTAAAACACTTTTTTATTTCATTATACTAACTTACTGTTTTACCTGTTTATGTGTTATTTACAATGAGGTCAGTAAAAATCATTGTTATCGAAGCTGTTGTTTACCTTTTAATATTCTGTTACAATCATATCTGCTGAACGGAGACATAAAGGGATGGTTTCTTGAGATAGCAGTTGTAGATGTGTTAATCATCAGGGATAAAACCAACTCTAAATAACAAATTGAATTAAAATTCAAATACCCTCTAATGTAGACTATCAAATTCAAATAAGTTTTCAAATATTTTGATTCATATTTCTTTAAATTCAATTAAAATTCAAATATCCTCAAATCTAAACTATCAAAATCAAACAAATTTTTCAATACCTTGGTTCATATCTTTTGAAACTCAATTAAGATTCAAATATCCTCAGAATAACGTTTCAAATGCCATACTTTATATATTTTTCAAATTTAATCAAAGTTCAGCCATCTTCAAAGTTAAATCATCAAGTTTGAATAAAAATTCAAATAGCTCGATTCATGTTTTCCAGTTTAATTTAAATTCCAATTGATTGGATAGTAGAGGATACGATTTGACAAGCTTGAGAATTTTGAGAAAAGAATAAAGTATTAGAACTGCATTGAATCATAATTAGAGTTGCCATCGCTCTAATTTCATTTTACTTTTTCATATTACAAGAAATTTTATGAATCTTATGTAAATCAAAAAGTTATAGCTACATTCAATAAGCTTCATTCATCTAGCTCGAAATGCTTTTCATGTGTGCTTAATCCAATCATTGTCTCAACTGTTGTCTCTCATGCTAGCCAGCCAAAAACTGATTACGTAATACGTCTACAATGATGTAGTGTGTTAATTGGGAACTACCAAGCAAGATCAACAACGTCACTTTTGCATGCATACAGATTAAAATATAAATTCAAGTACTTATAGTTGAAACATTCAAATGCAAATAAATATTCAAATACCTGTAATTGAAAACATTCAAATTCAAATAAAAATTATAATACTTAAAAATTGAAAAAAATGTTGCATTTTAAAACTCAATCAATAGCAGTTCGATAATTGATTTTGTATGCAGCTCAGGTTTTTATTATGGTAAAAACTCTTACTAGTTTAACCGGTTCAAATTGTGCATCAGATGTATGCATTGAGTTACAATTTATTCTACAGGCTCATTGTGTTCTTATTAAACATCTAAATTTCAAACACACGTAACTTAAAGCAAGTTCTCTCGTTAATTTTTTTGTGAAATTATCAGCATCGCAGCAAAACTGCCATAGATCAGTTTCATTCTCCAAACTCATCACTAAAAGTAATGATTGTGTAAAATGCCAAAAGTTTAAACACTAAATCACACCCATTTTGCCAGTTACTTTTTTCTTCAATGATTTGGACTTTTAAAATGTACTTTCAGTAATTCCCCACAAACCCTGAAAGGTGGTGTAAAACCTTGCATCCCACATACCCGGGTGTTACATTCCCAAAAGTTAAAAGCCCTGATATTTTAAAAATAATAACAACCATCAACTGTCTTGGCAAGTTATTTTTTCTTCAGGAGATGATTATGTATTATATTTATAGTAGGGGGGGGGGGCGAGGAAGGTTGTTTAGTAATTTGTGCCTTGGAAGTACAACTGATTGCTCACATTTATACTGTTACTAGCAAACCTCACTGATCTGCTGAAAACTACTGTTACATGTCCTATATACTCACCCATTATTCTGCACAAGCAGAACTCCTTTTTTGACAGCCTAGACCTAACCTAGTACGTACTGTAGGTACCTATAGCTTTATGGACTTGATACACTATAAAATTTACCTCAATCACAATTTTATGTGGGTGTTATGTCTTCACTATTGAGATCAAGGCTATACCGCAATGAAGATAATGTTTTAGAATTTGTCTCCCTTGACAATGAATCTGGGGATAAATACAAAAAAATTTGAAATTAGAAAACAAAATAATTTCTTTTTATAAAGCTTGAAAAAGGTTTATCAAGATTTAGTATTATCAAAGTTACATAATTCAAATTATTGAATGGTGATTATGAAGTTTGACACTTTGATATGTATGTTAAAGGATTAAACAATATTGAAATACTCCAATTGAGGCACATTTACACCTTGTGACTGCAAAATATTGCATTAAAAAACTTTGGGGGCCGCTTTCTCATGACAAGTGGCTAAAGTAACACATGACACTGCCTGAATTAATTTACGCTTGTTACATCACTATGATATCTAGCCCGTGAACTAGCCAGTACAGTTGCTTCAATATTATCTCAGATTAGTGTCTTGACACATGGATTTGAGCGTTAGCAATTGAGCGAGTTTACTATAAAATTCTCAAACTCGTTTAAATTCTGTTATATTTTCTTAGACCATGCTGTGCTCTCTCTGATTCGGTGACAACTCTTTTGAATTTGGTAAAACTCTCTAAATGTTAAAAACCCCTAAAAAAACTAGTAGCGTAACCACAAACTTCCTGCCACCTAAATTACACATGATGTACGTTTTCCAAAATATTTGTTTGTACATAGTTCGCTACTATTTTATGATATGAAGGATTTCACCATTTCAGTTCTCCATGCAATGCTGTAGTGGATTTTGGGGGCTGAAAATCACTAGCTTGTAAGTAAATCTCAGTTATACAGTTTGAGTTATTCTATCCAAGAAACTTAAAGAGCACTTGCAACTACATAAAAGCCTAATACACAACTGACTCACTTATCATTCAAGCAAGGACAAAACAGCCACTGACATCGGACTGGCACAAGCAAATAATGATAATAACTTTGGCTAAGATCACCGCAGTAGTAGTATGTGAAAGTTATTTATCTATTTAATTGCAGTGCAGTTATGGTGCATTTCTTATAACACAAAGTATCACAATTGCAGTAGACATTCTCAAATCACATAGCTGAGGTTGGTAGCGTGCTGCCACCAGTTGTTAGTTCAACCTGTTACAACAACTGGGTCGGTGACGTACCGAACGAATGCAAGACAGAGTATTTCTACTCTACAACCAGTCGGGAGCCATCGGCTCAGACGCATTACTCAGTGCTATTGAGTACATACGCTTTTATTCCTCCAGAATAACACGAGTTGGTAAAAGGCACATTACAACTAACAATTACAGAAAAAGTTCTGCGTTTTATAGGCGATGCACAGGAAGTGATTAGCCAATCACACAACAGTATTACAACATGCACTAATGAATATGAGTATATAAATACATAACGAATTAGATTAACCGTATGGGCTTAAAGGTAATAGTAGTAGTAGTAGGTGGAGTTAGAGGCTAATGCACTAATCATAGTCACTCCTTAGGTCCTTGGTCTTTCTAGCTTTAGTACTCCATCTTTTGTAAGGGTTACGGGTAGAAATCTTCGGTAGATGGTTTCTGCTTCTCCCAGGTTACTTCCGAGTCCTCAGGCTACACTGAATCACCTCCTGCCGGCCCAGTGAGGTGGGTATAGCTGCATACAGGGTCAGTATAGGTCGGTATAGGTCGGCATAGCTCCTTACAGGGTCGGTATAGACGTAAGCATAGTTCTAGTCTATTCGGTATGACCGTTTCTAGTCATTCTGGCCATCTAATGGCTATTATAAGGATACTAGAATGTGGTACAACGTGTGCGCAGACTTAGTGAACACTAAAATCCACTACACTGATATCATCATCAATACTTAGTTATCTCCATTTGAATGAGTGATTGGCATATAAAATGCCAGCTCACTGTAACACAATACTGTAGTGGGTTTTGCGGTCTTAAAACCGCTAGCTGAGTGCATGTGACCCAACGAAATCCTAGTTCATAAGCGCAGAGAAGTTGGTAGTGTTCTGACAGTATGCTGCCACCAGTTACCTTTCTCATAGAGGTAACAACAGATCGGTAATACACCAAAACAGAAGAGCAGAAGGAGTATACCCGACTCCGCAACTAGTACAGAGCCCTCGGCTCAGACTCATCACTCAGAGCTTTAGAGTAATATGCATCTATTGTTATCCCAAGAATATGAGTGGGTAAAAGTCACAATACAAGACTACTTTACAAACTGGTTAGAAATGGTACAGGCTCTGCATTTAAAGCCTGGTTCACATGCATATCGTAGATGCTCGCAAGCGATCGCAGATCCCTCGTACAACAATCCGAGACACATGTCCACATAAACTTGGCAAACTCACGATCGCAAGAGATATAACCACTCTCTTGAATGGAAGGTAATAAAATCTCGAAGCACATCTTCACTGACCAACGGCCATATACATACTAAATGGATTGTTGTTGTTCAATTACACCGAATAAGTTATTATTTTAAAAATTTTATTACATTTTTACTCAAATTATCATTAAATATTATTCCAAATTTTTTAGTTAAATTTATAACTGTTGTTCAATGGTGCATTATCATTTTTTACGATCTGTTGATATAAAATTTGGAATCTCAATTTATAATAATATACTAATTATGCTATTACATAAAATTTTACAGAAAATATATGTATTTATACATTTAAATCAACTATCGCAATATTTCACTCAGAAAATTAATGATAAATAATAATCAATATTTATAATTAAACAATAATAATTTTATTATTTATTATAATTTTTTGATGGCAGTCATTTTTACATGATTAACCTTGACCTAACTGTGGTTTTTGATAAAGCAAGTAAGAAAATTGTACTCTCTATCGTACGACGGTCGCACGAAAGTTTGTTCAGCTGAACTTTTCTATGAGCCTCCACGACAGCGTGCGATGTCGTACGAGCCACTAAACATCCAGGTTCACATACATCGCAGATGGTCGTGCGAGTATCCGCGATCACTTGCGAGCATCTACGATATGTATGTGAACCAGGCTTTATAAGCAGAGCACAGGAAGCAAAATGAGACAATAGTTAATAGCACAAAAGAAAAACATATCACAACGAAAAAATAAGCATATATAAATAGTCAACATATGAGGTATGATATATGGGCTGAAAGGTAAGTGGCGACCAGAAGTAGTAGGAGGAGCTATAGACTCCTTAGTCAGTCACAAGCGCTTCTACTTCGCGTAGTAACTGTCTCGATCTTTGTAAGCTTTCCACAAAAGTATGGGTATCTGGTGGATATGGCCTTCTACTCCCTCTAAGGCTATTGTTAGGTCTCAGGCTATGATAAGTCACTTCCTTCCGGCCCGATGTGGTAACCACCGGGTCGGTAATGAGTCCTTCAAGGTCAGTGCCTGATCGACGCAGGGTAGGTCAGTTCAGTGTAATTAGTTATTATTATTCTAGCCTTCCAATGCCAGAACAAGTACTAACACATCTGCGCACATGTATGTGACATGAAAATGCACTACTTCAATAATGTGGTTACATCACTTCGCTCTAACTTGTTTCTTCCATCGCCAATACAAACCTTGTCAATACTTTTTTCATGATTAATTTTCTCCAAAGTTCTATTTCTGCTCAAGCAACCATCTTTTGTTGAGACTTAGGTCTACTAAAGCATGCAATATAACTGTACATACCATTTGTAGATTTTTGGTGAATTTCCACAGTAAACAGCGTGTTTGCTTGCAGACACCAACAATCGGTGCGCTGAAATTCCACCCACAGCCATCATAAAAGTGCTGTACTAGAATACCTTACTGTGCTGGTGGCACAGCTTGCAAAGCCAGTATTGACCCCTGTAGGGTCGGTAGTGACCCCTGACTGACCCGGTGTAGTGATACTGGGCCGGTACAAAATGGCCGCCTTAGAGGAGGATCCTCAAAACTATCTAGGAACTTGCTCTAACCCTGCAGTCGGAAGTACCCTTCCTCGGAGTACCAGATGTCTCGACCACAAGCTAGATATAGCCTCGGAACTCTGCAAGGTCTACTTTTGGACAATTGAGATAGGACTCCGCCCTTTAGCCACTTGGCACCATTTACCTTCGACTCTGTTTCATTGCATGATTTGCTTGTTATTTAGATATCTCTTGCAATTGGTTAGTTTACTGCCTGCTCATGTGATCTTATGTCTTATGCAAATAACTTCCTGTCAGTTTGCTTGTACAACGGCTGGCAGCTCTGTACCTCATTGCATTCATTAATTGTGTCTTACCAATCACCCTAGTGGATAGCCACCTAGGACTTTAGTTTCTAATGAATAAAGCCACTATTCAAACAGCACTCTGTGTAGTTTGTCTGAGCCATGGGCTCTGTACTTGCCAACTGATCATAGTTGTCACTGTCATACCTGCACTGTGTCCCCTCTGGAGAGGGGCAGAATACTTGAGATTAGTGGTATTTTGTGGTAACCAGACCGAAATCTATTACAATTTGTTCATAAACCAGCAATATTTGAACGTTTAATACTTTTTAATAATGAAGTAGGCGGAGACGATCACAGTTAGATAAACTAATCCAGTGAAAAAAGTTAAAGCTACTGTAAAAACCGTCTATTGAACCAAATTGATGGATTGAGGGGTTTTAATATGCCATCTGTTTTCAAACTTGATATATTTGTAGATGCAGTACATGTAATGGATTTCGGTCTTGTTGCCATGAAAGGCTACTAGTCTCAAGTATTATTCCTCTCTCCAGAGGGGACACTGTGCTGAACGACAGTGACAACTAGGTTTTAGCACTGCCGGATCATTCGGCATACTAAGAGCCAACGGCTCAAACAAACTACATGGAGTTTGGTTTGAATAATGGCTATTATTTCTCAATACCAAAGTCCGAGGTGGCAATTCACTAGGTGATTGGCAAAACATGAGTGAATGAATGCGATAAACATAGGTAGAGTCAGTCCTTTTATAGGTAAGCTGACAGGAAATCATTTACATATAACATATAAGAGTAATAATACAGGAAGTAATCAAGCAATAAATAGAGTTATACAAATAAATAGCCACTAAGGTAAGGAACATGATTAAAGATAAGTGGCGCCAAGTGGCTGAAGGGCCGAGTCCAGTCTTTATTGTCCAATCACACACTCTGCAGGGCTGCCAGGCTATATCCAGCTTGTGGTCTTTGCGTCTGGTAATCTGAGGAAGCGTACTTCCTTTTCCTATCCTATTCCAGAGTGGGTTCCTAGGTAGCTTTGAGGACTCTCCACTTGTGCCGGCCCAGTATAGCTATCCCAGGTCGGTAAGAGGTCAATACCGGCCCTACAGGGGTCAATACCGGCACTGAACATTGTGCCACTGGCGCAGTATAGCTCTCCACTTGTACATCAGTCTGCCGAAGGCTTCGGGTGGGAGTTTAGCTCACAAATCTCAAGAGGTGAGGAGTAAACAACCAGTTTACTTTGAACCTCCACCAAAATCTACCACAGTATAAGCAATAATGCAGTCAGTCACAAGCAGCTGAATTTGCCTATATGGGATGGTTTACTTTAAGGGCTTGGCTGGTTTGTGAGATCTTATGGTACTTCCTTACCAATCACAAACCAGGATCTAGGAAAAGCCTTAATGGACTGAGAGCTGTCCATTTTTCACAATAATTAAGTATGAACGTAAAGAATTGTGAAGAAATATATTATATTTTATCAAATTTTCTCTGATAACTAGGTCACTACAGTGTTTCCTGCCTCCAAAAGGTTCTGTTCTAGTAAAAATTTACACAGAAAAAAAAAGATTAAACTTTGAAAAAGAGGATAACCACTTTAAAATAACTAAGAAGCAGTATACTGACCTCACAGACACCTGCCCATAATGGGATCTATTACAAATGTAGTTGAACATGAATCTGCTTAGTTTTGTTTTACTCGGTATAATGCAAGCTTGATGGAGCATTCATAGGCAAGTTACTGTTTTCAGAACAATTGTAAAAAAAAGAAGAGGACAACTCTCAGTACACTGCGGTCTTTCCAAAACGCTGGTGGGTGTTTGATAGTGAAGTGCAACAAAATCCCGCTAGCCAGCTTGGCCCTTAAAGTAAACCATCCCATATAAGCAAATGTAGCTGCTTGTGACTGACCTCCACCTACATTATTGCATATATTATATCTATAAATATCTCATGTTTGGAAACAGATTACACACACAAGTTCCTACACACACCAGTATATACACACAAAAGTACATAGGCACACAGGTATATACACAGGTATAAACACAGGTACATACACACTCAGGTACATACACACAAGTACATACAGAGGTACAAACACAGACAGGTACACCTCCACACAGGTACACCACACACAGGTACACCACACACAGGTACATACACATACAGGTACATACACATACAAGTACAGGCATACACAAACAAATACACGCAAACACACACAAGTACACAGAAATGCATATATACACACAGGTACATACACACACAAGTACATACACACAGGTACATACACATACAAGTACACACACATACAGGTAATACATATGCAGGTACAAACACAGGTACGTAGATATAGACATACACAAAGAGGTAAATACACACTCACAGTACATACACACACAGGTACATATACACACAGGTACATACACACACAGTACATACACACACAGGTACATATACACACAGGTACATACACACACAGTACATGCACACACAGGTACATACACACACAGGTACATACACAAGCAGGTACATATACAAGCAGGTAAAGACACTCAGGTGCAAGTGCAACACTGGTGGATGTTTGATAGTGGTGCGCACAAAATCTCGCAAGCCGGCCAGGCCCCTGCACTAGCGGTGATTGGAGTGTTAGTCAACAATTCTCTGTTTATTATCACTGACAGTACTTCCCTCCACTGTGCATTATTGTAACATTCTTTTCTTACATTGTTTTTGTAAGTATGGTAACTACACACTTCTGTGACCTTTCCATTTAAGAGGGTATACAGAGGGAGAAATGGAGAGGGTAGAGCCGGGAACTGGTAGAAAATGGCAGGGGATGAGAAGTAGAGTGGGTAGGGCGAGTTGAGGGGGGGGGGAAAGCTTAGAGAGAATAGACTGGGCTGGCATAATGATAGATGAATACAACCAGTAATACTGAGCCTACTACTGCTAATACTAGCTAATACTCCGAGCTAGTACTACAGAGCAAAACATCAAAATATACAGTAGCCTACACCGTACACACTCAGTCAGTAAGGATGGACTGATGCTAAGTTACATATTGTGTGATTGGTTACCTCTAGAAGGTTAAAAGTCAAATATCAACTCTCACTATCGAGCTATTGTGTAAAAGCAAAGACAGCTACTATATATTTATCAAAGAATCAAATTTTATAAAATAATATTTTAGTATATTTTATGTGATTTATATTATCACTTTTGAGCACAAATAAATCAAATCACATTTGAAAGAGAATGACATAGAAATGGACTCATTGGACAACAGATAAAACTATAACACGCCTATTTCGATATAAGCAAAAGAAAACCATACATTTATACAAAATCAAGCATATAGAGCTATTAGTAAAACAAATTAATATAGAGTTACTTTAGAGTTGCACCTAAACAGTCAAGGATATATCGATCAGTAGATTGGTGAGTGTAACCAAATACCCTAAAATACTTGTGAATAGTCTACGAGGTAATCGCAGCATTACATGATACTAGAGCTTTTAGAAAGTATCTCTTGTTGTTCCATCCTGGACTTGAGCCTACAAAATTATTGGTGCATAAGATTCAGATAAAACTCAATTAAGAATGTTACTGGAGCAACCATGCAGTTCTCAAAGGACAATAAAGTTCACCAAACTAGTACATTGAGATAGAAAAAAAAATAATAGTCTTAAAAACTGCCCCAAATACACCCACCACCAACAACAATACTTACTGACACCTACAGACAAGTATACATATTTACGAGGTTTCCATATCGTAACAAATTGTCTTTACTGCCGGTGATAAAGGACAATTTCTGTTGAAAACACCATTGTCGAAAAATTTGTCGAGAGATCAATACACTAGCAGCCAGTTACATACAACCATTGCAGAACATTCTAGAGGTTTAGCAAATATTGAAATGAAAGTCGACCGAATGATCATCGTCATGAAAGAGAATAGATGCCTCCTGCATGTTTACTATAAGATAGATCAAAAGAATTCAACGTTAAATCTAAAACATATCAATCTTTGCTGTTGCCGACAAATATACTACAGATTCGAAATTCAGTTGCGGATTGTCAGAATTTGTCAATCAATTAAAACAGGTAATTCCTGTAACGAATGTTGAAATGATAATTGACACATTGCCAAGAATGGGCTCCACACTTTCCAGAGTAAATCTCATAAAGAAAGTTTCAATCATCAAGTTGTCTATGCTCAATTCAAGCCTGTCAGCGTACATTACAGTCAAAGTTCATTGCTGTCTACTTTTATTCAACCTCTATTCTCACATCCTTTCTACCAAACTTCACTCTACATGATCTCTATGCATATTTAAATGTAACAACGCTCAACAGATGCACAGTTTTGTCCAGAGCTATCAGATAAACACTTAGAAAAAATAACTTGGAAAACCAAAAGCAAAAGTTTCCTTATTCGATTTTCAGAGTTGCTGTCTCTATGCGTTTATGTTTGTGTCTTTAAATTTTTCTCTGACTCTGTCCTATTGCCAATGGGAATTGGACACTTTTAGTGAAAAACTCAATAAGATAAATTTATAGATTAACTGGATATAGATACGCTATAATCTACTAGCAAACCTACATCAGCGAGTACAAGGAGCAGACAACACCCACACCAGCACACAATAACAGTTAGCGAGTAACCACTGCATTGCTAGTACACACCTGGAATGACCCATGTATAAATGGCGACACCGATGAGCATGCAGTAGGTACGAGAATAGCCAGCCGATTGCAAACTCTGCCAACTGTCTTTGGTGCCCGTTGCATAAACTGTACCATTCCATCTTGGACTCTGTGGGGGAGCGTATCTAATCAATCTACAAGAGCGAGGGCAACTCAAAACCACATCGCCTCTTATCACGATAGTACATTATATATTAATTGACTACAACAAAAATATTTATATATAAGTATGTCATACATTAGTTGTCTACAACATACATTACGTATTGGTTTTCTACAGTATACATATTTATATATAAGTACATTATATATTAGTTGTCTACAATATACATATATATAAGTACATTATATATTAGTTGTCTACAATATACATATATATAAGTACATCATATATTTGTTGTCTACAATATACATATATATAAGTACATTATATATTAGTTGTCTACAATATACATATATATAAGTACATTATATATTAGTTGTCTACAATATACATATATATAAGTACATTATATATTAGTTGTCTACAATATACATATATATAAGTACATTATATATTAGTTGTCTACAATATACATATATATAAGTACATCATATATTAGTTGTCTACAATATACATATATATAAGTACATCATATATTAGTTGTCTACAATATACATATATATAAGTACATTATATATTAGTTGTCTACAATATACATATATATAAGTACATCATATATTAGTTGTCTACAATATACATATATATAAGTACATCATATATTAGTTGTCTACAATATACATATATATAAGTACATTATATATTAGTTGTCTACAATATACATATATATAAGTACATTATATATTAGTTGTCTACAATATACATATATATAAGTACATTATATATTAGTTGTCTACAATATACATATATATAAGTACATTATATATTAGTTGTCTACAATATACATATATATAAGTACATTATATATTAGTTGTCTACAATATACATACATATAAGTACATTATATATTAGTTGTCTACAATATACATATATATAAGTACATTATATATTAGTTGTCTACAATATACATATATATAAGTACATTATATATTAGTTGTCTACAATATACATATATATAAGTACATTATATATTTGTTGTCTACAATATACATATATATAAGTACATTATATATTAGTTGTCTACAATATACATATATATAAGTACATTATATATTAGTTGTGTACAATATACATATATATATATAAGTACATTATATATTAGTTGTCTACAATATACATATATATAAGTACATTATATATTAGTTGCCTACAATATACATATATATAAGTACATTATATATTAGTTGTCTACAATATACATATATATAAGTACATTATATATTAGTTGTCTACAATATACATATATATAAGTACATTATATATTAGTTGTCTACAATATACATATATATAAGTACATCATATATTAGTTGTCTACAATATACATATATATAAGTACATCATATATTAGTTGTCTACAATATACATATATATAAGTACATTATATATTAGTTGTCTACAATATACATATATATAAGTACATCATATATTAGTTGTCTACAATATACATATATATAAGTACATCATATATTAGTTGTCTACAATATACATATATATAAGTACATCATATATTAGTTGTCTACAATATACATATATATAAGTACATTATATAATAGTTTTCTACAATATACATATATATAAGTACATCATATATTAGTTGTCTACAATATACATATATATAAGTACATCATATATTAGTTGTCTACAATATACATATATATAAGTACATCATATATTAGTTGTCTACAATATACATACATATAAGTACATTATATATTAGTTGTCTACAATATACATATATATAAGTACATTATATATTAGTTGTCTACAATATACATATATATAAGTACATTATATATTAGTTGTCTACAATATACATATATATAAGTACATTATATATTAGTTGTCTACAATATACATATATATAAGTACATTATATATTAGTTGTCTACAATATGCATATGTATAAGTACATTATATATTAGTTGTCTACAATATACATATATATAAGTACATCATATATTAGTTGTCTACAATATACATATATATAAGTACATTATATATTAGTTGTCTACAATATACATATATATAAGTACATTATATATTAGTTGTCTACAATATACATATATATAAGTACATCATATATAAATTGACCAAAACAAACAGACTTATACATAGATATAATTGACTAGAATGCCACAAACAGTAGGAAACAATTATATTAGTTACATCAAAGTTGATCAAGTTTGAAAACTGAAACTTTAGTTTTTGGTGACAACACAAAACAAATGAGCTGAAATCAAACAGTACATTGCACATACCAGACATTACACGGGAGTTCCTCCGTTAAACAAATGGGCTATGAAGTAATAGAGTCTATGGATGAGCTGCAGGACCCAAAAGTAAAGTCCTCTATTGTCTGTCTGAGTTGTTTTGTTTGTAGAGTCAATCGAGTTAGTCTGAGTCTGTGAAGAGTTGGTAGAGTTGTTAGTCTGTGTAGAGGTCGATGTGGTCCAATAATTCAAGTCGGTAGTCTGAGTGAGTCGGTCTAGTAAACTTACAGTCGGTCTAGTTGGTAAATCGTAGTGTTGGTAATTATTTTGTTGGAAAACTGTCCTATGTCCCTCCATGGTCATGGGTCCTGCAGCTCCCATGGTAGTAGTAATATATGAGCAGATCTCCCTACCAAGTGTTTTTTTGTGGATTAGACCTTGGGGTTGAGACAATGGGTTACGGCGTTGGATGAATTCGCCGAGTTTATATTGTATTTTACTTGAGGGGTACTTGAGTGGCATTTGAATGGCATTTAAGTGGCATTTGAGTTTTGATTATTTTTTTACTTAATTTGAACTCATATGGCAGATAGATTTTGAATGTATGGCATTTAAGTTTTGATAATTTTTTTACATAATTCGAACTCATATGGCATCTTGAGAGAGAGGAGAGAGAAGAGAGAGAGAGGAGTTTTATCTACATTGAATAAATATATTGATCAAAAATGAAACATTATAAGATTATATACATTGATTACATAATAAGTAGGGAAAATCTTCCTATATAATATAGCTAGAGTCAGTAAATACTAAGTAATACAAAGCACTACAACTTGTAATGACAATCAATGCATACATACATACATATGGTATCTTGAGAGAAAGAGAGAGGAGAGAGATTTTTTAGTTTTCTATACATTCATGTATATATGGTTAATTATGTACATATTTATGGGTATATTTATATCTACATAGAGAGAGGAGAGTGGGTATATTTATATCTACATAGAGAGAGGAGAGAGGAGATCTATCTACATTGAATAAATATATTGATCAAAAATGAATCATTGTATGATTATATACATTTATTACATAATAAGTAGGGAAAATCTTCCTATATAATATAGCTAGAGTCAGTAAATACGCATATGTCCATATTCATGTACATGTGCATAAATGGACATGAATAGGTACATGTCCATATTCATGTCCATATTCATGTCCATATTCATGTCCATATTCATGTCCATATTCATGTCCATATTCATGTCCATATTCATGTCCATTTATGTACATGTCCATATTCATGTCCATTTATGTACATACCTATGTTCATATTTATGTACATGCGCATGTCCAAATTCATGTCCATATTAACATTTTATAGCTATGTACAGAGGAGAGAGAAGAGAGGAGAGAGAGATTTTTTAGTTTTTTATACAACCATGTATATAAGGATAATTATGTACATATTTATGGATATATTTATATCTAGATTGAATAATATACATTTATGACATAATAACTATATTGAATGCTATAAAATATGTTGGAAAATCACCAAATTAGTCCTCTAGATGGTTAAAATTTACAGTATTTGGGAAATAACTGCAAGAGAGGAGAGAGGGGTATTTGGTAGAGGAGAGAGGAGGCTTCAAAAAGAGCTACAAATAACTAATCAGTACACAACTCAGTTTATTAGGTAGTAGCGCTTCAAGGAGGTACAAACACTGATTGCTGACAAACAACAAATTTTAATGCAGATTGGGAGAGGTAGCTTTTTTTAGAGCCTATAATCATCCTGATTGCACAGGTTTTAATATCAATACAAAATGAATCTTCCTCCTTTAAAATATGGTGAACGTTATTTTGTTATACCAGAAGAGGAGTATCATAGTTTGATGGAAAAGAACAGTGGGGCTAAATCAACAGACCAAGACAAGTTTGCGTCATCATTGTATGACAACCCGACAAAAGACAAAATGGTGAGAGATATCGAGAAAATCCAAAATATTTTGGTTGAAACGAATGAAATAGTAATGGGAATCAAAAACGAGTTGCTTGAGCGCAAAAAGACAAATGAAAATGTTCAAAGCACAAAAACCTATCGGAGTGATGTTGGAAAGATTAGGGGAGAGTACAAGCAACCAAAGAGCTGGAGCTCTGCTAAAACACCAAAGCTCTCACCATCATCGTTTGATAGAAACACAATTGACGATGATAGCAATAGAGATTCGGAGAGAATGATGCAACAATTAGAAGAGTTTAAAAAGAAAGTATCCGACATGACAGCTAGTAAAGACAATCAAGCGTTAGGTGTAAAAATATTGTATCAATTGAGAGATTCTGGAAAATACGATCTGGATACTGACAGGATAAAACTCAAGGGAAGATGGCTTAGCGCTAAGCTATCAAAGAATTTGTTGCATGATGTACTAACTGATAAAGACTCAATAAGATCAACAAAAGATAACTACAGTAGATTTAAAAGTCTGCTCACCACTCAAGGAATCACAACTGTCAGGAGATCCTCATGAAAAACTTATTTTAGCTACCTAGTTGTTAATTCAAACATCTTAGCAACAACTTATTAGCTCAAACATGACTTTGTTATACTATTTTTTTTGGTTAATGTCATTGTTGAAAAGTCTATGTTTATTGCTAATGCTTGCTAATACATTACTGCTTAATCCTTTATCCAACACCTACAATAATTCTTAGTAATAGTAGTGTAATGAGACTGAGTAATAATCTACACACACCTTGTTCACTCTGTATGCTGTAGTACATGTTATTCCTTTAGTTATCTGCAATTACTTCAATTGGATCTGATCCAGATGTTTTATAGTCTTTACTGCTGCTGCGTTTTGTCTCAAACAAGAGTCCAAAGTAGGCATCGTGTCTACAAAATACAAAAATTGCCATCTTAACTATCCAATCTAAAAAGACAAAAAATAAGAAATATTTTAAAAAATGTGAGCTATTTATTATTATTTAATCATAATACAAAGAAGATAACATTTTTATCAATATCCAAAGACAGGGTTTGTAACACAAACGGATTTGGTTGTAGGAGGCTATTTTCTCCATAGTGCAAGTAGGTAAGTTTTTCAACTAGTGGTAAATAAATATTTATCATTCTTTTATTATTTAGATCACAAGACTTGAACAAAATTCAATAAAGTAACAATGAAAACCAAATGAAATCACAATAATATTAACAATAGTAATAAAAATAAGAATAATAATCATTATCAGTAAAAATTATTTTTCATATTAAAGACAATGAATAATAACTGTTATATGTTGATAATAAAGTAAAACAATACAATAATGAAAGTTGTAATCATTTTTTGGCTGTAAAGTTCTAAATCAACCTGTCGTTCAAGATGTCATTTAAGGCTAACCTATTTTTTCTCTCGGACCTACGACAATTCTGTCAATCAATGCCAAAAGACTGCGATCTTGAGCGCAAACAGGATAGGTTCTATGAGCATAAAATTATCTAGGAGAGATACTTCTATGGTCAAGAGAACGACTCCATATCGTAATATGAGGATAACTCCATAGTGCAACTAGTTGAGTTCTTCAACTAGTGTTAAATAGTTATTTATTATTCCTTACCTTAATACAGAAAGTCTCCTAGTAGTTGTAGTAGATGTTGATCCTTCAGTCACTGTTGTTGAAGTGGATGCTTTCCGTGTAAAAGCGGTGCTTCTTATATAGCTAGGTTGTACTAGGTACCGATTGACACGAGTTGATTCCAATGAAAAGCCTTTATAATATATAAGCAGGTCTTTACGCGGAAAACTCACGCGAAAACCGAAACTGGAAAAAAAATTCTTCGCGGGAGTTTTCCTTCTTATAAGTCATAAAGGTTTTACGCGGAAAACTCACGCGAAAAGTTGAACAGTAAAAAAATTCTCTTCGCGGGAGTTTTCCTTCTATATACTATAAAGGCTTTACACGGAAAACTCACGCGAAAACGGGAAATACAAAACAATTCTTTCGCGGGAGTTTTCCTTCTTTTACGTTATAAAGGCTTTATGCAGAAAACTCACGGATTTTTTGTTACCGTTAGTTTTCCGCGCAAGGCCTTTATAGTACATAGAAGGAAAACTCCCGCGAAGAAGTTTTTTTTATTTTTCCGTTTTCGCGTGAGTTTTTTACATAAAGCTGTCATAACGCATAAGAAGGAAAACTCCCGCGAAGAAGTTTTGGTTTTCGCGTGAGTTTTTTGCGCAAAGCCTTTATAACATATAAGACGGAAAACTCCCGCGAAGAATGTTTTTTTTAGTTTTCGCGTGAGTTTTCTACGTAAAGACCTTATATATTATAAAGGCTTTTCATTGGAATCAGCTCGTGTCAATCGGTACCTAGTACAACCTAGCTATATAAGAAGCATCGCTTTTACACAGAAAGCATCCACTCCAACAACAGTGACTGAAGTATCAACATCTACTACAACTACTAGGAGACTTTCTGTATTAAGGTAAGTGATTAAAATTATTATTTAACACTAGTTGAAGAACTCAACTAGTTGCACTGTGGAGTTATCCTCCTATTACGATATGGAGTCGTTCTCTTGACCAAGTTATGATAATTTTGTACTCGCTCTAAAGGTAAAGGTTTTCAGTCCGTTTTTGGTCAGACCAAAATTTATGCGAGACGTTTTAGGCATTATTTCAGTCGACGTAATGTTACCAGTTCATTTTCACAAGTTTTTAATATTTATTTTAAAAATAAATAATTAGAGCTTTCTACTAGTGTTAAATGATTATTGATTATTCTTTACCTTATCACCACTTAGAGCCAGATGATTTAATTAACTAAAGACAAATAATTATTTTAGCGTTTCTTACCTTGATGCTCTCCTAGTAGCTGTAGTAGATGATGCTTCTCCGCTTGCTGTTGAAGAACTGGATGCTTTCTAAGTGAAAACAGTGGCTCTTAAATAGCTAAAGTTGCACTGAGTAAACCCTATGAATCAGCATTTTTTCCAATGCTTTCGCGGGAATAAAAACTGTTTATTCCCGCGAAAGCAACGGTTTCCATTCGCGTGAAAATAAATTCTTTATTCCCGCGAAAGCAACGGTTTCTATTCGCGTGAAAATAAACTATTTATTCCCGCGAAAGCAACAGTTTCTATTCGCGTGAAAATAAACTATTTATTCCCGCGAAAGCAACTGTTTCTATTTGTGTGAAAATAAATTATTTATTCCCGCGAAAGCAACGGTTTCTATTCGCGTGAAAATAAACTATTTATTCCCGCGAAAGCAACAGTTTCTATTCGTGTGAAAATAAACTATTTGTTCCCGCGAAAGCAACTGTTTCTATTCGCGTGAAAATAAATTATTTATTCCCGCGAAAGCAACGGTTTCTATTCGCGTGAAAATAAACTATTTATTCCCGCGAAAGCAACTGTTTCTATTCGCGTGAAAATAAATTATTTATTCCCGCGAAAGCAACGGTTTCTATTCGCGTGAAAATAAACTATTTATTCCCGCGAAAGCAACTGTTTCTATCCGTGTGAAAATAAATTATTTATTCCCGCGAAAGCAACGGTTTCTATTCGCGTGAAAATAAACTATTTATTCCCGCGAAAGCAACAGTTTCTATTCGTGTGAAAATAAACTATTTATTCCCGCGAAAGCAACTGTTTCTATCCGTGTGAAAATAAATTATTTATTCCCGCGAAAGCAACGGTTTCTATTCGCGTGAAAATAAACTATTTATTCCCGCGAAAGCAACAGTTTCTATTCGTGTGAAAATAAACTATTTGTTCCCGCGAAAGCAACTGTTTCTATTCGCGTGAAAATAAATTATTTATTCCCGCGAAAGCAACGGTTTCTATTCGCGTGAAAATAAACTATTTATTCCCGCGAAAGCAACTGTTTCTATTCGCGTGAAAATAAATTATTTATTCCCGCGAAAGCATTGGAAAAAAATGCTGATTCATAGGGTTTAATCAGTGCAACTTTAGCTATTTAAGAGCCACTGTTTTCACACAGAAAGCATCCAGTTCTTCAACAGCAAGCGGAGAACCATCATCTACTACAGCTACTAGGAGAACATCCAGCATCAAGGTAAGAATTGCTAAAATAATTATTTGTCTTTAGTTAATTAAATCATCTGGCTCTAAGTGGTGATAAGGTAAATTATTATCATTAATTATTCAACACTAGTAGAAAGCTCTAATTATTCATTTTTAAAATAAGTGTTTGTCCAAGTTCTAGTAAAGTAGCCGACTCTACTTATTTATTATTAACAAAATAATAATAATTATTCAATGCTAGTTGAACCTAGATATAAATTTATCTCTACTAGATAGTTTTATACTCACACAAACTTTTTCTTCGCTACTCTATGTAGATAAAGCCAATGAAAATAAATGAATCAATTGTAACTAACAATTTTTTGTATTTTGTAGTTATGATGTCTACTTTGGACTCTTGTTTGAGACGAAATGCAGCAGTAGCAAAGACTATAAACATGTGGTCAAGATCTACCAACACCAACGATAGATGTAAAACAACATGACTTTCTCTCCTACTTATGTGACACAGCAAGAATTCCCTTCAAGATCCACCTACTTAGATGATGCCAAACCAATGAAGACTCAAACTACATCAATTTTCAAGACAGCACACTTCTCCAACACAGCAAGAATTCCTTTCAAGATCTACCACCTACTTAGATGATACCAAACCAATGAAGACTCAAACTACATAGATTTTGAAGACAGCATACTTCCCCAACACAGCAAAAATTCATTTCAAGATCTACCACCTACTTAGATGATACCAAGCTAATGAAGATGAAGACAGCACACTTCTCCAACACAGCAAGAATTTCTTTCAAGATCTACCACCTACTTAGATGATACCAAACCAATGAAGACTCAAACTACATCAATTTTGAAGACAGCACACTTCTCCAACACAGCAAGAATTCATTTCAAGATCTACCACCTACTTAGATGATACCAAACCAATGAAGACTCAAACTACATGAATTTTGAAGACAGTCGACTTCTCCAACACAGCAAGAACTCCTTTCAAGATCTACCACCTACTTAGATGATACCAAACCAATGAAGACTCAAACTACATGAATTTTGAAGACAGCATACTTCTCCAACACAGCAAAAATTCATTTCAAGATCTACCACCTACTTAAATGATACCAAACCAATGAAGACTCAAACTACATGAATTTTGAAGACAGCATACTTCTCCAACACAGCAAGAATTCCTTTCAAGATCTACGACTTAATTAGATGATACCAAATCAATGAAGACTCAAACTACATCGATTTTGAAGACAGCGCACTTCTCCAACACAGCAAGAATTCATTTCAAGATCTACCACCTACTTAGATGATACCAAACCAATGAAGACTCAAACTACATCAATTTTGAAGACAGCACACTTCTCCAACACAGCAAGAATTCATTTCAAGATCTACCACCTACTTAGATGATACCAAGCTAATGAAGATGAAGACAGCACACTTCTCCAACACAGCAAAAATTTCTTTCAAGATCTACCACCTACTTAGATGATACCAAACCAATGAAGACTCAAACTACATCAATTTTGAAGACAGCACACTTCTCCAACACAGCAAGAATTCATTTCAAGATCTACCACCTACTTAGATGATACCAAACCAATGAAGACTCAAACTACATGAATTTTGAAGACAGTCGACTTCTCCAACACAGCAAGAACTCCTTTCAAGATCTACCACCTACTTAGATGATACCAAACCAATGAAGGCTCAAACTACATGAATTTTGAAGACAGCATACTTCTCCAACACAGCAAAAATTCATTTCAAGATCTACCACCTACTTAAATGATACCAAACCAATGAAGACTCAAACTACATGAATTTTGAAGACAGCATACTTCTCCAACACAGCAAGAATTCCTTTCAAGATCTACGACTTAATTAGATGATACCAAATCAATGAAGACTCAAACTACATCGATTTTGAACCAAACCAATGAAGACTCAAACTACATGGATTTTGAAGACAGCATACTTCTCCAACACAGCAAGAATTCATTTCAAAATCTACCACCTACTTAGATGATTCCAAACCAATGAAGACTCAAACTACATGGATTTTGAAGACAGCATACCTCTTCAACACAGCAAGAATTCCTTTCAAGATCTACCACCTACTTAGATGATACCAAATCAATGAAGACTCAAAGTACATGGATTTTGAAGACAGCACACTTCTCCAACACAGCAAGAATTCCTTTCAAGATCTACCGCCTACTTAGATGATAACAAACCAATGAAGACTCAAACTACATGGATTTTTAAAGACAGCACACTTCTCCAACACAGCAAGAATTCCTTTTAAGATCTACCACCTACTTAGATGATACCAAACCAATGAAGACTCAAACTACATGGATTATGAAGACAGCATACTTCTCCAACACAGCAAGAATTCCTTTCAAGATCTACCTCCTACTTAGATGATACCAAATCAATGAAGACTCAAACTACATGGATTTTGAAAACAACGCACTTCTCCAGCACAGCAAGAATTCCTTTCAAGATCTACCACCTACTTAGATGATACCAAACCAATGAAGGCTCAAACTACATGGATTTTTGAAGACAGCACACTTCTCCAACACAGCAAGAATTCCTTTCAAGATCTACCACCTACTTATATGATGCCAAACCAATGAACACTCAAACTATATGGATTTTGAAGACAGCACACTTCTCCAACACAGCAAGAATTCCTTTCAAGATCTACCACCTACTTAGATGATACCAAACCAATGAAGACTCAAACTACATGGATTTTGAAGACAGCATATTTCTCCAACACAGCAGGAATTCCTTTCAAGATCTACCACCTGCTTAGATGATGACAAAGCAATGAAGACTCAAACTACATCGATTTTGAAGACAAGATGATACCAAACCAATGAAGAGTCAATGTTACACAACATTACTTCCTCTCCTGCTTAGATGATACCAAACCAATGAAGACTCAACTACATGGATTATACTTCGATGATGCTGAAAAAAACTGTCCAGAACAAGAGCTCAAGAAGCTAATCTATAACTCAAGGCAATCATATCACTATAGGTGAGTTTTACTAATTTTTACCATAAATTAAACAAAATGCTGAATATATACATTTTCCAAGTGAAAAAAAGACTTTTTTTTAAATTAGTGTATTTTTACAACAAAATGCTGAATATCTACATTTTTCAGGCGAAAAAAGGACTGTTTTGGTGTAAATAATGTATTTTTTACAACAAAATGCTGAATATATACATTTTCCAGGTAAAAAAAGGACTGTTTTAGTGTAAATAATGTATTTTTTTACAACAAAATGCTGAATATATACATTTTCCAGGTGAAAAAAGGACTTTTTTGGTGTAATTAGTGTATTTTTTACAACAAAATGCTGAATATATACATGTTAAAGGTGAAAAAAAGGACTTTTTGGTGTAATTAGTGTAGTTTTTACAACAAAATGTTGTATACATACGTTTTTCCATGTTAAAAAAGCACTTTTTTGGTGTAATTAGTGTATTTATTACAGCATACTTATAAAGCAAGTATTTTTTGTTTGCTTTTAGATAGATAAAAGAGAATCAAAAGCACTTGGTGAAAATAATGCTGAAGAAAGAACAAGCTGAACAATGTAACTTGGTGAGTTATTTCCCTTTTCTAATAATGTAAGCTATCCAATGTAACTAGAACTATAATTCAAATTCATGTAATTATTTTACATTTTTGCTTAATCATTCTATACTAATACATAACTTTTTTTATTTTAGTTCATTACGAAATTAAAAGCACATAGAACAGAAGTCTTCCTTCCTAAGATATAACATCAGTACATCAAAGACATCATTGTAAAGGAACAAACTATGCATTAACTGTTATTACTTTGTCTTTATTACAAGTTGTAGTGCTTTGTATTACTTAGTATTTACTGACTCTAGCTATATTATATGGGGAGATTTTCCTTACTTATTATGTAATAAATGTATATAATCATACAATGATTCATTTTTAATCAATGTATTTATTCAATTTAGATATATCTCCTCTCTCCTCTCTCTCTATGTAAATATAAATATAGCCATAAATATGTACATAATTAACCATAAATACATGAATGTATAGAAAACTAAAAAATCTCTCTCCTCTCTCTCTCCTCTCTCATCTCCCATCTCTCCTCTCTCCTCTCCCCTCTCTCTCAAGATACCATATGAGTTCGAGTTATGTAAAAAAGTTATCAAAACTTGAATGCCATACATTCAAAATCTATATGCCATATAAGTTCAAATTAAGTAAAAAACTAATGAAAACTCAAATGCCACTCAAATGCCACTCAAATGCCACTCAAGTACCCCTCAAGTAAAATACAATATAAACTCGGCGAATTCATCCAACGCCGTAACCCATTGTCTCAACTCCAAGGTCCAATCCACAAAAAAACACTTGGTAGGGAGATCTGCTCATATATTACTACTCATGGTGAATACCGATCTTGTGGTTGCGTGTCGATAAAGTCGTCCTACAATAAAATCAATAACAATAATTCAAAATGTAGCAGGTTTTTAAATGATTATTATCAATAAAGAATACGGAATAATTCACAGTTGAGACCCAAATCAATGAAGACAAGTATAATGTATCAAACGATATTAAGTTGATACAAAGTTTCCGCAGAGATGTATAAAATAATAAATAGTTAGTGTTCTTACTTACTTCTCATACCTTCAGAATCTCTATTGAACCTCATATTGCAGACATTACAGTATTGATCATTGCAATGGTGAGACTACAACAATATTATCCTATATAACAAAGTACGCACAAAAATACTCCAAAGAGCAGAGTTTTGTTAGACAAAACAAATAATAATGAGATTTTAGTCAACTTACCGCCATTTTCTATAGAGTTATTTTAGCAAAGTTTCATGCACAGCTTACCGCATTGATGAATGAAATGCAATAGAAGTTGGCCTCAAGTGATGACATCATCAATACGCTTACCAACATCGGAATTTAAGTGATGTTTTATCAGCTTGTGAACTCCAGCTGACAAATTTCAGATTTTATTGATCAACATTATACACATATCAATCGAGGCAGAAATATTATTGTGTAATTAATAATAATTAATATACATTGTAAAGTTATACAATACACGTTATTGTCGTACAACATTTATTCAATATGGCAGAGTCTAAATTTTCAGTCACACTCAATTGATCATCAACGAAGAAAGACTAAAAGCCTCAGCATTTATATACTTGTGTAGTGTAAAACAACTAGGAGATTAGATTAATCAAGTAACAAACATATACAATAAATACAAGTAAACTAGTAGTCCACAAGAAGGTTGTACATAAATACTAGGTGTTATAGCGGTAGGTATGAATCATTATAGAAAAGTCTTAGACAAAAGTAAACACTGTACTAGAATAAACGTTAGTTATGTAACATAAGGGTACTCTAAATAAAGGGAGGTCAGTGATGCAATAGTTTTAGTGGGTACGGAGATCATTGTATACACAATTGAGGTTTCTCTCGTCTGATTGTGTCTGTTTCAGGCTTTTTATAGTTTTGTTCTGAGCAGGCACTACTTGTTAGTAGTTCAGGCCGGCAAAGCTGGACTTTGCGCTGGGCGAAATATATTATAATTTATATAACAATATTTTATTCACTGAAAATATCAAATTGAACTCAACGCATGGTAAACTCAAGAAAAGTGCACACAGTATTATAGAGTATTATTTCCTGGTCAAAGCTTAAATATTCACTAATCATACATGAGAGTTAAAGGTACCAATAGTTTGCTATCAATTGTTTACATTACACAAAGTATAAGTATTTTTTCATGATCTACTGAATAATCTTGTATACTGATGTCAAAGGTCAAAGTGTGGAGACTGCAATGTGATTGGTTGATTTAAATAGCTTCATCACAAGCAGTTACCTTTGGTTGAGGAAGATAAGGAAATATCACAACCAAAGCGTGTGATAGATCTTAATGTAACAGACAGAGGAGATCAGACAAAGTCTTTATGCATTAAACCACAATGTTACTGCATTCTATTCACAGACAAAAGAAAGTAGACTTCAATACAGTAGAGGTCTCTGTATTTTATATAGATCACAATTGATTAAACTCCAACAATGGTATCAATTGGTCAGCAGTCAGAGAGAGGTGGGGATTTCTCAATCACGTACAATCTATCTACAGCAATAGAGAATTATAAATTTCTTAAATTAAATTTACATAAAAAAATTACTAATTTTGTGAAAACGATTTATGAGTAATATGTTACTCATAAATTAATGCATGACTTAATTTTGTGGTTTTTGTTAATAAAATTTCCAAAAGAAATATCCAAGTTGACAAATGCAAGGGACACGCAACCAGATGTCTGTCTTTAGATGCAAAATAATAATTAGTTGTTAACCTAACAACAACAATACAACTTGAGTAGTTAGTGCAGGTAACAAGAGATGACTAACTTATAACGTACCAGTTCATAAAAATATTACTAACAATATATTAGTAAAGAAATATTTACCAAATTAGCAATTCAAGCATCTCTACCTTTAGGAAGGGAAACAAAAATTAGTTCTTTTGAGTAGTTGGTGTAGCCAGGGCTGGCTCTCAATGTGGGCGCGGCTATTGTCGCAAAGGGGTTTGGGAGGTTGGGGGGAAGGAGAGCCAGGGACAGAATGTTTTTGCGACAGAACATTCTGTAACAGAATGTTCTCAAGACTAATAGCCAGTCCGTTACAATCGTCCAGCCTGATGTACAGACGCCGAAGTGGATGGTCTATGCAACTTCATACATGTTATCACGGCTGATTGAGCGCCAGTGTTATTACAATTTCTTTTACAACTGGAAATGATGGAATGGACACCAATCTCAACTCTGAATGCTACAACTAAGATTTTACAGTAAGTAGTCAATGAAAAGCGGGAGATATTATTATATTAGTAATGTATGTATGTAATAAATAATAATAATTTGATAATTATTATTATTATAATAATTATTGTTGTTGTGATTATTATTATTATATTATTATTATTGTTGTAATTATTATTATTGTTGCTCAAAAATTGTGATTTTTTTATACTTCTATCATCTATCTACTAGCAATATGATGATTATTAATAAATAATAATATTGTTTTAATTAATGAATAAAACTATCAGAAAATCAGACGACATCAACAACAACAATAAATTTTATTATTTAATAATTTATTGTCAATGCTTGTTGTTGATATTTGATAATTTTTTTGTCATATTATTGTGCTACCACGTACTACTAATAATAATTTTTGTTATGATTATTAGGATTTTTTAGAATTGTAAATAATTATAATAATAATAATTATTTTTTATAGTTTTACAATTAAAATGATGGATATTATTATTATATATAATAATAATAACAGAGCTGTGACAAATCACGATTTTCATGACTCAAATCAAATTATTTGAATTTTCCTTCAAATCAAATTTTTACAAGTGAGTAAAAATGTCAAATCATGCGTTTTCCCAAATAAAATCAAATATTTGGAGCGTGATTTGCAGCAAATTTTTCAAATCATCACTGAAACTATTGGAAATGTAATAAAAAAAACCTTCAGCTTTTAATAGGCTGCCTAAACAAATTGACCCAAATTTAGATTACAATGTGTGGTTAGCTGGCCTCTAGAAAACAATATTCCAACTTGATTACTTTCACAAACTTGCATTTTCCTTTGTACACTTTCGAGTGGAACTTATTTATTGGTATGCCGACCGATATATATTATCATTTAAATTCCAAAATAATGCTTAGACTAGCCAAATTAACCAGCCAGTTCCATGCAATAAATAATGCACACCCAGTAAACAAAACAATCAACCACTATAGTTTATATCTTTCTGAAGTTCTTTCATTGTCAAAGACCGTCGTTGTGGTAGCCTAATATTGCTAATAATACCAGCGATACTAGATAATTATAAATAATAGCAAACACTGAGCATTAGTTTGCATATGTATCAAAACAGTTATCATTATAGTACATCATCAACTAATGCAATACTCACCACAGATAAGTAAATAACCTGGTCGCCATTCATAAACACTTTCAGCTCACCACTTTCAAGTCAGAAAAGAAAGTAGTCAACTAATAATTCAACTTTTGCTGATGAAAACTAATACATAAAAGAAAAGGCAGCATAGTTTTCCATGATCCTTGATTACTATGTGCTAACAATTAGGTAGTTTCTTTTCACTGCTTTTATTTATTTGCTACCATTGAATACTACAATCTCAGGTCAATTACAAGCATTAAGAAAAGCTGCAAACATCATCACTGGTTTTTTTGATGATTTGCTGTATTTTTGCAAATATTTGGTCAAATCGTGTGAAAAGAGGCAAATCAAATCACCAGTTGTATCAAATATTTGAAACAAATCATTTTTCAAATATTTGAGTCACCAAATATTTGAATCTCGGTGATTTGGTCGTAGCTCTGAATAATAATAATAAATAGTTGTATATACTACTACTTTCACAAATAATAATTATTGCTAAAGAAGAATGTGTGATAATGATAATGCTTTATTGTTGTGGACGAGTAGTATAAGCAACAAAGCAACATCATCTTGCCAAACAAGAAAGCACACGTTTTTATTATTATTATTATTATTATTATTATTATTATTTATGCATTTAATTACAGTTATGCAATAATCTCTATGCTTGCTGTTTGATTGGCAAGAAATGCTACTCAGACCACTTGTTATTTGTTGTTACATTTTTATTCTGTCACTATAACTAAAATTTCCAGTTTTGGCTTAGCATTGTGTAACTTCATTATTATGTTTACAATTGTCAGCTGTTATTGTTGTTTCAGGAGAATGCAACAATAAACTCTCCGGTGAAGTAGTTCCAGAACATATTTGGATCGTAACAGACCATATTATGTGGTGCTTTACTCAGAAGTACTGGCAATGCAAAGTACCTATAGATGCGACTTCCTTGCTACAAGACAACGATTACAGTCGTTAGTCATTCAGGAAATGAGCCTGGTGATTCATTCGTAACTGATAACTGAGTTGGAGAGATGAGAAATATTACTTCCTCCATACTGGTGGCTGTGTTCATGTTTGTATTTCTGGTTAGCTACTTGCTCAGTTCAGTGGTTTCCCCTGTTACTTCTTTCATTTATAGTTATTTATATTTCCTGCATTACAAATATATGTATGTACATTTTTTTTATATTTGTTTCAGTGCGCATATATATATTTCTATTTTTCAATTGCACTCGTTATATGGTTCGTGTGATAACTTGCTGTGTACAACATTCCTGTTTAATTTTTATTCACCGCAAAATTCTGGTTTACAATATGTCATTTCACACATTTTGCTAATCTATTGATGCATCTTTTTCTTTGATTTTGTATGCATAAATCCATACATGTGCATGTTCTATAAGTTCCGTAAAATTATAATTGAAGTTGCACGAAAGAATGCTATAAAGCCATTATCATCAGTGGGAGTGAACCCTCATTGAACAGTGCAGTTTTAGCTTTATCTTGATAAGTTTTTGGGTAAGAATAAACAATGATGAAATCACTCATAAGCTTTGAGAAAAAGTTGTCTAGTTTACTTGTGGCCAAGGTAGGTGCCACCATCCAATAGCTCTCAATTCAACACAAAGGAATGAATGACATCAGCTATATGAAGCTAATAATAAATACAACCACAATAGTTATGCTTCCTTAGTGATATAGACTGTACTATTCGTTTTCTGTTAGTAATACGATGAAGTTCTAATGGGATTAATGCTCAACTACAATGTAACCTCCGCCCACCGCGTGTCAATCTGTCCCTGGCTCTCATCCCTTCCCCCCTCATAGAGAGCCACCCTGGCTATAGTTGGTGCAGCTAACATGAAGAAGTTGTCTACTCAATCTCCTTGTCAAAGTTCACTTCTACAAGTAAAAGTATAAAATACATTACACATCACTGCAATAACTGCAACTAAAGCATCAATACTGGTTTCGTGTTGAGAACTGTGATTGGACAGACATAAAACTGAGAGTTTCCTGTATGTCTAAGTTGTAGTTAACAAACTATGTTTTTAACCAAAATAAATGGCATGCTAGTCAATAGTTTGTTTGTTTCATCATTAATGCAAATAGCCAATGAGCACATGAGGAAAGTTCAAAGAAACAAATTCTTCTTATATGATAATTTAGACAAGCTTGGTTACCAGTTGTTACGATACATCCCCTCCCCCTACCCCCCCCCCCCCCATGTAAACCCCCTCACACTCAGAATACTCTCCCAGTTCTAAATACATCAAGTGATCCGCCTCTTTGTCACCCTTGTCCATTTTTAATGATGATAAATTCTATTTAGGATGTCTGGCGTCTCAGAGTCTCAAATACTAATAACTTATACCATGTTAGATAACCTCTTGCTCCCTGCACTAACTACTCATGTTGTATTGTTGTTGTTAGGTTAATAACTAATTATTATTTAGTATGTACAGACAGACATCTGGTTGTGTTTCACTTGCATTTGTCAACTTGGATATTTCTTTTGGAAACTTTACCAACTGAATCCATTCCTTCAATGACATATTATTTAATGTGTAAGTTATTACTCATAAATCCATCTGGCATCAGTAATAATTTTAGTCGTCTGTGGGTTTTCTTTTTGGAATAGCCCATCAATATTTGTATAGCTAGACTGTACATATTAGAGAATTCCCCGTTTCAATCTGAATAGAAAGTATTGATTCTATTGATTGAGTTTAATCAAAGCTAATCAATATACAATATAGAGACCTCTACTCTATTGAAATCTCTCTTCTTTTGTAACTCAATAAACTCATTGTTGTAATCAAACACAAGTTTAACTTGTAAAAGATAGCTCTGATTTCTATTGGCTACTACATTATTATCTGTTGCACTGATTGGTTCTAATATTTACTCATGCGAACATCCTTGCTCTTGGATGGGCAAACATTTAACAAATCTTAAAAATGTATTTTTTTCCTGTTCTGTAAATATTTAGATACAATCAGACTGACATTTTGTCTGTATTAATCAATGGGGAATGTCGATGCAACTGGAAGCAGTTCAGTCGCTAATAAAACTTACCATTAAAAATCACGTCTTGCTCAACTTTGATCCTGATTTGAGACATTTTAAGCGACTGATATGACTAAAAAGAAGTCGTTGAGAAAGCTCAATGAATCAATATAGCCCTTGAAACTTGTTTTCAAAGAGGCTCTTGGTTGAATCACTCGAAAAAATTTAATTGAATAATGTTGCTCATAAATGTTACACAGCAGAGCCATAGTTTACTACTTCTGGTTTAATTAAGTTTGCCAACATAAATCAATTACTGCGCGCCCTTGTTGTAGCCTACTTCCACAGTGGTAATGTACTGAGATGGTTTATGTAAGTGGCTCATCACCAGTATTATAAACCCCGTTCCCATCTACTGCTCATGAATCGTTAGTTGTGGATTCCAAAACTCTAGTAACTAACTAGTAATAATAATAACCAACCCTTGTGACCATCACCAAGTGTACCAAACATGTGGCATGTAACTAATAAATGACAATTGTTAGCTTTTGCTTTATTATTGAACTTCAGACCATTGATTATCAATTTTATTTTCTCAATATAAAAATAATAATAATTAATTAAAATAAATAAATTAATTGTCTTATAGCCATTGAATAAAATTTGTAATTTTCTAATTACAAGGTGTTTCAAACTTGTGATTGAATGAAAATTATCCAATACTGAAATAAAATAAATAGTGTTAATCCTTGATGACAACACAATAATTAAATAATCAATAAATAATAACAAAGGACTGCTAGATGTTAAGAAGTTCGATTATCCGGCTGGGAGATAACTCCTACCAGATCCATCTATACCTTATATAGCGATCTATAGTCAGTATTGCTAGTGCTCATTAAAAATGATTCTTTGGGTTAATGCTCATCGTTTAACGTGCCCAAAAGGCTTAGAGAGCTATCAGAGACACTTACGTTCATGCCATCCCAATATATCAGAGAGACTGGTTAGAGTGGGTAACAAACTAGTTGCCAGGGTAAGAACTCAGTCTATATATATGTAAATGACTACCACTAACATTTATCAGTACCAGATATTCACTTGTTATATATAATGTTAATCTTAATGGTATTGTAGTATGTTAGCAACAAAACTTCCGGTTTCATTAGATTAGCGCTTCCTGGTGAGTGCCTATAATCGGCCGGGTCCCCATTGTGTGTATGCTTGTGATGAAACTATGTAGATACTAACCAATCACAATGCAGTCTCCACACTTTGACCTTTGACATCAGTATACAAGATTACTCAGTAGATCATACACAAATACTTATACTTTGTATATACAATTGATAGCTAACTATTGGTACCTTTCACTCTCATGTATGATTAGTGAATATACAAACTTTGACCAGGAAATAATACTCTATAATATTTGTGCACCTTTCTTGAGTTTACCATGTGATGAGTTTAATTTAATGTATTCTGTGAATCAAATACTATTACATATTAAATATAATATATTGACTTATACCGTTTCGCCTCCCAAATAGTAAAAGGATTTATTTGAAAAGCCTTGGTTCTCCAAGCTCACCTTAGTGCGTTTAGATCAAACGGCTTTTTTTTTGTTAACATAAATGAATGGTAAGTTTTAAAAAACAAGTAAACGTTTAATTTGGAGACTTTAAAATGTATAGCTAGTACCTCACAGGCAGTTTCATAATTTTTTTTTATTGCAAATTATTGTATTTATCATTATTTTGGTTTCACAAAAAAACTTTATGTTCAGTGTTTACGTTTGAGTTTGTATTAGATAACACAATAATAAACACGGCAAGTTTGGCAAAATCTTTGGAAGAAGGACACATGAATGAAACAAAACTATAAACAATTAAATCACAAACCAAATTATGCAACGATAGCTTGCTGTTTATCACATGCCAGTGTGCATGTCAAATGGTTGACAGTAATTTTTATATGAATTTTGTATTCTAACATTCCCACTGGATATACCCGACACTCTCTATTTACCTTTGTTTGTCACCATGTTACATATTGGTTGATATCTTTGTAATATTGTATTGAGCTTGTGTCTGATTGGTTGGATATATGAATAAAACAAGGTTTATCCCCCAACAGAAAGTCACACAGTTTATGTCACTAAACTCCTTCTGGTGGTAGAATTAGTCAATGGAAAATGTATTGGAATTTCCCAAAGAGAGAATTTTAAGTATATGTTATTGCTCATACTTCCTTACATCTATTGATATAAATAGAGGGTTTGGTTGTAATACAAATCATTAACTCAACTTTACTTGAAGATTAACTACTAGTAGTTCTATCTAACTATTAATTATTTAGAGATTTTTGAACTCTACAGACATATAAAATGGCTTCTCACAAGGTATGTCATTTTGTGTTACACTAAGATTAAGTTGTTTTTTCAATAATAAAACAAATGATTCTAAAGCGCCTGAAGAAAAGAAAAAAAGTTTTCTAACAGAATGTAAAATGACTTCTGTGTTGTTTCACTGTTATTCTACTGTTTGATTTGTTATTGGTACGTTTTAGGTAACTACTTATTCTTAGTACAAATTTTCTCAATTTAAATATTTAACGGATTAAGTTTATCACCATTTTACAATATGACATCAACCACAGGAGTTGTAAAGTTGCAGTTGGTAGGTTTTGAAGCAGCTTTAATAACTAATTAATGATGACCAGAAAACTACCGACTGATCAATCGATTTATTAGCAAACTAAAAGCAGCTGAAAGAAAAATTGTACAGATCAATCGATGAGTGAAACTTGTTTGTGCATTTGTAGAAAACTTGTTCACTTGGGCTCAGTTTTTTTCTTTTGGTTTTGTAATTGTCGTTTATTCAACCTTAGTTAATTGTCCACCAAACATTTCTATTACATTTATTTGTTAATAGTTTTCTTACAGAAAAACTTGGATAATTTTGCTTTGAACAGGCTATAGAGAATAAAAAACCTGAAAAACTAAATCTTGTATTTTAGCTGACCTTTATGATGGTTTTTATGTTGGGAGTTGCTCTCACTCTGGTACAGTCAGCGCCTGCTGCCAATGAACCTGTACAACAAAAACTGATAACTATGTCAGAGATCAATGCAGAAGCTAGCAAACAACTCATAGATAAAGTAAGTGTTATTGTCTGTTATCATACTACACCTACAGAATATCATTGTATACCAATGTTATATATTGTATGCTATATTGTTTGTTGTAACTCATGTTGTAGCCTGCACAGAAACAACTATTGACTGTATTCAGTCAAACTGGAAATGGATTCCTTAATGTTGTACCAGGAACCACAGGAGCACGTGGTCTGCGAGTTATTCCAAGACAAGCAAATGGAGACAGTGAGTGTTATTAAACAGTTTATAAGTTTCTCATCCAGATATAGGTAGTATTTGTGGTTTGTTTGATCTCCTCAACAACTGTCTGTGTCTGTAAATAATTTCATCTAAAGCTAAATTGTTACCTATTATTTATTTTAGACACTCTCGCTCATTCTAAAACATACTACAATTCTTTTAGTTATTAAATATTTTGTTAGGACGTATTGAACTATGTTATAGGTTATGAACAATGTCTTTAAATTGTATATCAAATTTGTCAACTCTTTGTTCCAACTTTGTCAGTTGAGCTGTTATACATTATTTGCTTCAGACTTTCTCATTTGTTCTGAGACATACTACGACTCTCTTGTCACCTTCATCACCAGACGAGGATTTGTAAGAACAGGAAATGAATGGGATGGACTCAGTGACACAGAGAGACTAGTTAGAGTGGGTAACAAGCTAGTTGCCAGGGTAAGAACTCAGTCTATATCTATATAAACGACTACCACTAACATTGTCACTACCAGATATTCAATTGTTATATATAATGTTATATTTTAGGTAGTCGATGAAGAGAAAGCATCACACTTTATGTTGAAACGATATCCACCAGTATGTGAAGGTAGTGATGTTACAAACAAACCACACTTTGTACAGCTGATGCTTGTTGAGAGAGATGGAGGAGAATATCATAGATCTCTACTCAATGTTGTACCAGGAAATAGAGGTTATGTTGAGATACAACTTAAGAAGACATCAGAGGAAGATGATTGTAAGAATATACAGAGTCCATCAGTAGATCCAGGCACTCTGTTTATGTTAAATTATTATTAGTTCTCACATCTAGCTTTATCAGCTCAACTTTACATTGACTATATTATTTTATATAAAGTTAACTTTATGTATAAGTCATACTCTGACTTATCATTGAGTTTTATTACTTCTATATTAGATATTTTGTATTACACTTTTACCTATAACACACTTATATATGTTAGTATAGTATTTTATTGTCTCAATGTATATGTGGTATTCTGTGACAAATCATTGAGGTTTTGTTTTGTTGCAATTTGAGTAAGCTTTTTGCACTATTTTAAATAAGAAGCAAGCGGGTTGTTCATACAGCAACATTCGTGTGCCATTACATTATTGCTCCCAATGCTTATGTATGATAATTAATACACTCCTATGCATTTCTTTCATGTTTTTTTATTGTAGATTTGTTTGTTTGCTTTTAACCAATAAATAGCAGCTTGAAATCTAAGCTCAAGTACTTTGTTTAGACTTTTTAGATAATTTCTTTAACCTTTGAAGCTAAACGAAGAGAGGTAATACTATTGCTTACACAAATAAAGAAGCGATGTAAATAACTTTTCTTAAAAGCTGGAGCGTGTATAAACCTGAAACAAGACTTTTGGCGTTTGGCTTGCACAAAGGATACGCAACAGTTCATGACCCAGTGGATTGTACCTAATTGACTAAATGCATATAACTGAAGCTTTGATCAGGTACTTTTTAATTTGACAATCATTAATAATAAAAAAAAACTGACAGCGACTCGCAAAAAACAGAAATTATTTGAAGTTACCCTATGTGAAGTGTACCAAAAAATTCATTAATTCTGGTGTGCACAGGTTGTATGCTCAAACACTGTGAATGTAAGACTAATGTTGACTGCTCAATTATCGGCTAAAAGTTATTTGTTATTCTAACAATTGAATCTTCTTTGAAAATTGATTTGAAGAATGTTTCTAAAGCCTTTTTAGTTTCCAAAAAATAGACTGTGTCTGCGACTTCCACCAGGAAATGGTGACAGGTGAGAGTTTTTGTCTGAATGAAGCTCAGTGTCCAACAAAGAAGCTACGAACTGGTTGTTTTGAAAGCAATTTGTTTAGATTCTACGATAGTACTTTGATTCAGTGCAAATTACATAACTAAATCTAATAATAAATAAGTAAAAACTATTTTTCTCTCGGGTAAATTTCTTCATATTTTAGCAACAGCAAAGACCTTGCAGTCGTGAGAGCAAAGTTTTTATACTCTAATAGAAGTCTTTTCAACACAAATTACATAACTACATCTAATAATAAATAAGCAGAAACTAGTTGCCCTCAGATAAATCTCTTTTTATTTATCAATATTAAAGACCTTGCAGTCTTGAGAGCAAACTTTTCAGATTCTGGGAGTACACCTCCAGTACGAGCAACCTAAGTAAAATTAATATTAAATAAGTAAAACCTAGTTGTTGTCTCTCTGATAAAATCAATCTTATCAAAACCAAAGACATTGCAGTCTTGAGAGCAAACTTTTTAGATTCTGGGAGTACACATCTATTGCGAGCGACCCGTGTACAAGTAATAATAAATAATTAGGGCTTAAGTTGTTGTCTTTCTGGTAAAGACTAGAACGTGCATTTCCCATGTTCTCTTTCATCTAGTCAGTGAATTTGGTCGCTTGAGTTTTTCCAGAAATTGACCAATCCAGTGGTTTGTGAAGTCACAAGTCTGTTTCTATCATCTGTTTATTCGCACCGAGCTGTATTTTTAATTAACTGAGTTTGAATAAAGACAATAATGCTCGCTTTCAAAAAAATATCTCTCTATTGTTTAACTAGGGGAATTTTTTGTGCAATTGTTTGGTTTCAAAACAGTATAGTATAAAACCTAAGAAAGCCTTTCGGAGAGTGAGCCGGTAGCCCCCAAATGTAAGAAATATTATTTGTTCTGTAGTGGATTTGTGTGGATTTTTAAATTTTCTAGATCTGCCCCTACCTCCTGTATCTGCCGTGGCCACTCTCTACCTCCCCCCCCCCCCCATGCCTAGCCATTCGATTATCATCCTTCTCTCTCCTTGCCACAGGTAGAAGAGCTGTCTACGATCAACATGAAACCTTTAAAGCCCCTTGCACCCCCTCCATTAGGCCTTCACCCCACCCAAAATCATCCAAATTCCTTCAGTCAGTAATCCAAAATCCTTTCTTCCTCTCCTGCAAATCTGAGGTCTCCACAGTAAATCAGTCAACCCCCAACCTTTATGCCAATATCAATCAGTTGTATGTAGCCTGGGTAGCTCTCAAAGGAAGGGATTTTTAATGGTGAGCGGGAGGCCAGACAGCCACCCTGACTAAAGTATATGCTGATACCAGTTAGGCATTGCACTCTCTGTTGAGTGATAGAGAAAGAGAACTCCATATGCTAAAAGTCTCCAAGCCCATAAAATAGTGTTATGTTGTAGAAAATGTACCAAAAGGAAATATACTAGATATGAGAGAGAGTGTCTCTAGAGATAATGTTCGGTGATTGGTTAATGCATCCATTTTTACTCTCTCCACCTTCATCATTCCTTACTAAAACAAACTATTGTAATAGGTTTCGGTCTGGTTACCTCAAAATTCCACTGATCTTGAGTATTCTACTTCTCTCCTGAGGGGACACTGTGCCGGTATGACAGTGACAACTATGATCAGTTACTGCTGGATCAGTTGGCAAGCACAGAGCCCCCGGCTCAGACAAACTACACAAAGTGTGGTTTGAATAGTGGCTTTATTCATTAGAAACCAAAGTCCTAGGGTGGCTATCCACTAGGTGATTGGCAAGACACAATGAATGAATGCAATGAGGTACAGAAGTTCCAGCCAATATATAGGCAGGCTGGCAGCAAGTGTGGTAGATTTCAGTGCACTCTAGTGGTAAACGGGTAGTTTACACTAGGAACCTTGTGAAGCAATGCGCTAGGCTTCTGCTCACAGCATTTGGTTAATAGCTGTTGGGTAGGAAGTCATACTGTGCCGGTAGCATGGTAAGCAGGGCCGGTATTGACCCCTGCAGGGTCGGTAGTGACCTCTACCGACCCGGTACAGCTGTACTGGGCCGGCACAAGATGGCCGCCTTAGACGAGGATCTGTAAAGATGTCCAGGAACTTAGTCAAGGTCGTAAACAGGAAGTGCCTACCCCTAAAGTACCAACTTAGTGGACCTGATTCTATATACAGCCTGGGTACCCTGTAGGAGCCGTCATTGGACAGTTAGGAGAAAAGACTCCGCCCTTAGCCACTTGGCACCTCCTTGTATTATCTTGCATTGCATTGTGATTGGTTAAGTATTTATATAATTGATGTCATTGGTTGCATTACTTCCTGTGCATTGTCTCTTATATGTTTTGTGTTCCTTAGCTCTCCTATAAAAGGAGAGCTCCTACTGATAATCAGTGCATTCATTACAATGAGCCATAGCATGTATTCTTATATTGCTAAACACCTAGAGGAATAATTACCCTCAGGACAGCTTTGTAATAAAGCCATTATAACAAACACTACTCGGTACTGTTTGTCTGAGCCATGGGCTCTTGCCTTACCGGGTAATTCGGTTGCCCTATACAGTTGTCACTGTCGGTCAGTACAGTGTCCCCTCTGGAGAGAGGTAGAATACTCGAGACTAGTGGATGTCCGTGGTAACAGACCGGAATCCATTAGATTGGTGGCAGCGGTGGGATAAACGGTACCTTCCCACGCTGTGCTCTTTCACGCTACCCTCTGGCCCTGCGAATGCACTGCAGGCCAGCTACCACTGAGGAAAGAGAAGTGATCTACCGGGTGTAGATCTGGAGAGAGGAGGAGAAATTGATCTACCGAAGTAGTAGATCGGAAGAGCAATTGACGCAAGATACTACCGGATTTCTCTGCAGGTTCGTTTGAGTGCGCTCCGAACTGCAGCAGCTATCCCGGCACAGTATCCACTACTAAAGGCTGTCTGCATCAACCGTAGAGCTTGCTCCGTTTGCAGCAGTCCAGTACAGACGCTACCGTATCTTCTACAGGCTCGTAGAGTTCGCTCCGACCTGGACATAGAGATACCAGCACTGTGCGAAAAGAAGAGAGAGTCGTGTATCAGCTATACAGACTCAGCTACCAGAGGTTACTCAGCTTGGAGTGTTACTCAGCTGGTAACAGTGACCCCGGCACTGTATCCATTTACAGTGTCACTACACTACTGCCTGTAGGCCCGTAGAGCTTCGCTCCGCCATGCAGCAGTACAAGAAGTTTCGTAACGGTTGTTACAAGCGACGGAGTGCCAGATACTGCCACAATATCCATTGGACCAACCCCTAGATCTGCTAGAGCCACTGGAAACACAGCTACCGACCCGGATCTAACCTATACCGGCCCGGGATCCAGTTGTACTGACCATTTCTTAGATTTGAGTTGAGATCACTCCTCTATCTGCAAAGGATGGCCACCCAAAGAGCACGTAGCGCTGGTCGAGCACCCGCTGGCAACCCAGAAGCTACAGCCATCGATAGATTGACCGAAGCATTGACGGCTATGATGAGGCCCAACCAAGACAATGCACCAGCTAGACTAAAGGCTCCGAAGTTCGACGGCGAAGGAGACGTCGAGTACTTCATCAGCCGCTTCATTGAGGTAGCCGAAATGAATGAGTGGCCAGAGAACACGGCCATGTTATACCTGAGGGATGCATTACGAGGTAAAGCATTGGACTGTGGAAAGCCTCCACAACTGCAGGGTATCTTTGCTGCACTACGAGCACGTTTTGGGCTAACACCCAGGGAAGCTATGTCCCGGCTGACCAGCCTACGCCGCCAACACAAGACGTCGCTCCAAGAGCATGCAAGTGAAGTAGAGCGCCTAGTGCGCGTTGCGTATGCAGATCTACCTCACCGACCCATGCAGAGGATGATGCTGGATATCTTCAGCACCACGGTTGGAAATGCTTACCTGCAAAGGCACTTGTTGGCCATGCAGCCCATTGACATTGCTGAAGCAGTCCGGGCCGGCAACGAGTATATGCAGATAAAAACACCGTTTGAGGAGCGCCAGGCTCATGTACGGATGTTGGAAGAGGATGCCGACGAGGAGGAAGAGGAATGGATGAGGACGGTTGCCAAGGGCCCGTCTCAACGTGTCTCCACCGCTACTGCCGTACAGCAGACACACCACACCCCTACACCTGCCATACCGGATCCTATGACAACAGTCATGGACAGCCTAAAGCTACTAACAGAAGAGCTACGGTCACTGAGAGCGGCCAGACAGGCGGCTCCCGCTCCACAGTTGGAGGCAGAGCCTGCCACACGCTGCTGGGGCTGCGGACAACCAGGTCACATGATGAGTACCTGCCCCCGAACTCAGCGCGCAGCTCACTTTGCAAACAACCCCAGACAGACGGGAAACGGCCGGCGCCCGCAGTAGCGCCACCGGCAGCTGACTGCAGCTGGGCAAGCCGGACCACACCCACAACCCCTTATAGTCCTGGAACTCTGAAGAAGAGTGGACAACCTCCCAAGATACAACCGACAACAACCAACCACAGCTGGACAAGCCAAACAACTCCTGATGCCCCGTACAGTCCTGGAACTCTGAAGAAGAGTGGACAACCCCCCAAGAGAGCGTCAATACCCGCTGACTGCAGCTGGACAACTCCTGACACCCCGTACAGTCCTGGAACTCTGAAGAAGAGTGGACAACCCCCCAAGAGAGCACAGACGCCCGCTGAGGACAGCCGGACAGCTCGACAAGCCCCCATTAGTCCTGTAACTCTGAAGAAGAGTGGACAACCCCCCAGGAGAACACAGACTGACAGTAGCCGGATTGCTCGTCAACCCCCTTACAGTCCTGTAACTCTGAAGAAGAGTGGACAACCCCCCAGGAGAACACAAATGGCAGCGCCACTGCTGGAGTGACCTTACCAGCCCAGCTACTTCCTGGCTGGAAGGTTAGCCGGTAGACCAGCCTCCCTGTTGATTGACACAGGCTGCACAACCAACTTGCTGTCGAGGCATCTGTACCAGCAATTGCCACAGTCAGTGAAAGACACGCTGCAACGCAGCGAGGCACATGGACTCATGGCTGACGGGTCGAGGATTCCCTTTTACGGTACCCTGCAAGTAAGCTTGCAGCTTCGTAAACTGAGAACGAGCGTAAACTTCGTCATTAGTGACATCAATGAAGATGCCATAATTGGCATGCCGTTTCTCACCTTACACGAGTGTGCCCTAAGGTTTCCAGACTCCCATGTCATCATTGACGGACATGTGTTACCTTGCACAGACAAGCACGGGCGGCCACTTGATGATAGTGTCCGTCTAACACAGGCAGATCTGACGGAGAACACCCCTTACACCCCTGAAGAAGAGAACGTCCCCACACAACCATCCACTGTAGAGAGAACTACAGGTGGAGTGTATCAGGCTGTGAAGAGCCCCCCGCCACAGGTAGATGGCAGAAGATTTGAGCCGGATCGGACAACAACTGTAGAAGCTATAGGCCAAACAGTGTTTTCCCCCCCGCTGGCTACGCCCCTGCGCTGGGGAGAAGGGAGCCCTGCTGCTGGAGAGAGGCAGCTGCCCTTTGACTATCAACCCTCTGTTAAAAGATGCAGAGATGAAGCAAACAAGCACCACACAGAAGCAGGCTATGAGAGCGCTCAACTGTGCATAGATGGGAATTCCCACCACCCGCCTAGAGGAAAGGCAAGGAAAGCAGTAAACAGACCCAAAAAGGCTGCAAGGGAGGTGCGGACCACATCACGCTTGGTTTCAAAAGAATCCCCAGGAGCTCCCCGACAACCTCCAGTGAACAGAATCACTGTAGCAGACCGTCGGAAGAAGTTGGAGAAGCGGCCAAAAACCCCCAGTACCCAAACACTTCCTGTGGAGCCAGACAGAGTGAGTCAGAGTTGTGGACAACGCTGCAGCTCAAAGAAGCCACTCATACCCCCGAAAGTCATCGACCAAGTAACACCTGCTTACAAGATGTCCAACCACTGTCTAGAATTGAGCGACGCAGAGGATCTGCTACTAGACTTAGATGACTATCCACCTGCCCAGCTAGAGAAAGAGCTGGAGACCATGCCCACGGCAGAGCTGTTCACCAAGCCTGAGAAAGGGAAAGCTGAGGAGAAGGAGATCCAGCTGGCTAAGAAAGAAACAGAAGGTGAGCAATTAAACGCAGCGTTTTCGAAATGGTTGTTTGAAAACTGCACGCCACGAGATCCGTTAGCACTACGGAGTGGCAGCCCACCTGGCTATGCTAAACCTATACCTCTAGACTTACCATGCGCTGGTGACAGTAGAGTATGCGCTCTCCCACGAGTTGGGACTGCTGACACCCTCAGAAGGGCAGTAGACAAAAAAGAGCGGGAGATCAAGTGCCCACCACTTGATGCTGCCTGCCTGCCGGCCCGGGATGACTCCCTACCGGCCCGGAGCACCTCTATGCCGGCCCGGGGCAACCCTGTACCGGCCCGGGGTCCTCCAGAGATTCAGTCAGGAGGGACTGAGAGGTTACAAGGCAGTAATTACCCTTGTAGAGCCTACCGAAGGAAGAAGCCTGTGGTGGCAGCTAAGGGTGAACGTCCCACAACGTCTTCACCACCAACCTTAGTGCCACACAGCACAGTGCACCACACCCCGGCACGGGATGTTGCTTGCACCCCCACGGTACAGTGGGAAGAGGAGAAACGGCGCTGGCTTTCCTTAAATAAGGAACGGCGTTCTCCTAGGAGTAAGATACGGAAGGTTCTGTCGGCGCTAGAACTTCCAGGGCCACTGCTCTCGCCCATACATGACACTATGGTAGAGCAAGCTCCGCTGCAATATAGGCAGCCCATTAACACATTGCATAAAGTCTATCATGCACCTTGTGTTGTAGATTCACGCTCCCAAGTGGACGTGACGCCGAGGCTCACCATCCGGTTGGTGCAGGCGCCCAGTCCTACTGCAGAGGAGAAGGCAGAGGAGACCGAGGAGAAGGTGCCGGCCCCAGTCACCCCTACGTTGGACGATGAGCCAACCACCTCATGGAAGGAGGATGGGAGACGAAACCCTACAAGATGGCGCATGCTGCGCTGGGTCACCTCGGAAACGCAGGAGCGGGTGGAGCACCTGTTACAGGAGGCCGTGGACTATACATGCACCAAGTGCAACTACCAGGCCAGGAACATGCGGCAGCTCAGGGTGCACACCCTGCAGCACTATCTACGGCATTACTGTCGGTGCCACTATGCGAGCGAGAGCCGCGACGCGGTATACTCGCATCAGAGCAAGTTCGATGCACCAGGAAATGATATGCACTACCAGAAGACGGGGATCATATACACTGTAGATCGGCCGAGCTACTCCCGCTTCTGTGAGTTTGTTAGATGGAGCAACGCATCTAAGTTCAGGCGATGCCAGCCCACACATCAAGGGGAACCAACTCCCAAGGTGCCTGTGAAGAAGCGACTGGGCTCTCCAGTACAAAGGGAAGCTCCGAAGAGGAAGGATGACAAGAGAGGCAAGCTCACGCCAACCCTCACCGGGTATAGAATACCCAAACGGATGGCTAGTCCGCCTAGCGCAACTTGCCTACCAGAGCCAGAAGTTGCCGGCACTGAGCCAGGAGAGGTGGACGTACCCAGACCATCACTGCACTTCCTGCAACACAGTGACCGTCTAGCCACCCAGATAGAGGATCACGTCACTACTCTGGAGAAGCAGCTGGGAGAGCTGCGGAGGCTGCTGATCAGCCAGACTCTGTCGGAGGAACAGACGACTGTGGCTAAAGCCGAAGCGCGGCTTGTCACTACCGAGGTTGGGCGGTTGCGCCAGCAAGCCACCAGCCTCAGGGGCGCTCTCTACTAAATGAGACGCCAGACATTGTATATATGCTATTAAATATATACTCTTGTTCTGTTATATATATATCTGTTACGTAATCAAATATATAACCTGGGTACAAGTGTTACCCCCCCACACATATCTACTCTTAATATTTTATTATTAAAGCCAGGCTATGACTTTAATGGAGAGAGGTATGTGGTAGATTTCAGTGCACTCTAGTGGTAAACGGGTAGTTTACACTAGGAACCTTGTGAAGCAATGCGCTAGGCTTCTGCTCACAGCATTTGGTTAATAGCTGTTGGGTAGGAAGTCATACTGTGCCGGTAGCATGGTAAGCAGGGCCGGTATTGACCCCTGCAGGGTCGGTAGTGACCTCTACCGACCCGGTACAGCTGTACTGGGCCGGCACAAGATGGCCGCCTTAGACGAGGATCTGTAAAGATGTCCAAGAACTTAGTCAAGGTCGTAAACAGGAAGTGCCTACCCCTAAAGTACCAACTTAGTGGACCTGATTCTATATACAGCCTGGGTACCCTGTAGGAGCCGTCATTGGACAGTTAGGAGAAAAGACTCCGCCCTTAGCCACTTGGCACCTCCTTGTATTATCTTGCATTGCATTGTGATTGGTTAAGTATTTATATAATTGATGTCATTGGTTGCATTACTTCCTGTGCATTGTCTCTTATATGTTTTGTGTTCCTTAGCTCTCCTATAAAAGGAGAGCTCCTACTGATAATCAGTGCATTCATTACAATGAGCCATAGCATGTATTCTTATATTGCTAAACACCTAGAGGAATAATTACCCTCAGGACAGCTTTGTAATAAAGCCATTATAACAAACACTACTCGGTACTGTTTGTCTGAGCCATGGGCTCTTGCCTTACCGGGTAATTCGGTTGCCCTATACAGTTGTCACTGTCGGTCAGTACAGTGTCCCCTCTGGAGAGAGGTAGAATACTCGAGACTAGTGGATGTCCGTGGTAACAGACCGGAATCCATTACACAAGTTATTTGCATAATACATATAAGATTAAATGCAGTTGGCTCAGTTTTTCATAATTATTTGTCTCCAAAAGTTTTATTTCTGCTCAAACAACCATCTTTTATTGAAACTTTGGTCTACCAAAGCATGCAATATATTTTTACATACCTTATGTACATGTTGTTACAATTGTTATCATACATTTTAACAAAATTGCTTTTTTTCACATTTTGTGTAATTTTTATAGTCCAGTCGGTAGTTGATTTTTCTCAGGAAATACTCTAGTGAAACCGAGTGTGATGAGATTAAAGTATTTTGCCGAGTTGAATCAACTGAAGTTGGCAAGCAATAAAAGACCGTTCCTTTTAAGGAAAGCAACTACAGTTTTCCACCGATAATTTACTTACAATGGACATTTATTCATAGAATTTAGGTTTTGTTCAGCTTTTTGTTGGACACTTTTGTTGGACACTTTTGTTGGACACTTTTGTTGGACACTTTTGTTGGACACTTTTGTTGGACACTTTTGTTGGACACTTTTGTTGACTGTATATTATATAAATGAGAAAAACATCTGTGTGCATACATCTGTCTGTAATTTCACTAGAACAGACATCTGCACTGCTACACTGAGAGAAGTACAAACTGCTGTAAAAACATTCCATTGCATTAATCTAATGTATGACGAGGTTTATATTTGTCATTTTGTGGTAGATTTTGGTGCATTTCACTAGTAAACTACCCGTGTGCTAGCAAACACCAACAATCAGTTCCACCCACAGCCCTCGTAAAGGTGCTCTACTAGTAGAATACCTTACTGTGCTGGTGGCACAGCTTGCAGGGCGGTAGTGACCCCTGCAGGGCCGGTAGTGACCCCTGACTGAGCCGGTGTAGTGATACTGGGCCGGTACAAGATGGCCGCCTTAGTGAAGGACCCTCAAAACTATCTAGGAACTTGCTCTAACCCTGGAGCCATAAGTATCCTTCCTCGGAGTACCAGATGTCTTGACCACAAGCTATATATAGCCTCGGAACTCTGCAAGGTCTACTTTTGGACAATGGAGATAGGACTCCGCCCTTTAGCCACTTGGCACCATTTAACTTCGACTCTGTTTCATTAGATGATTTGCTTGTTATTTAGGTACCTATTGCAATTGGTGAGTTTACTTCCTGTTCATGTAATCATCTTATGTCTTATGCAAATAACCTCCAGTCAGTTTGCTTATATAATGGCTGGCAGCTCTGTACCTCATTGCATTCATTAATTGTGTCTTGCCAATCACCCTAGTGGATAGCCACCCTAGGACTTTGGTTTCCAATGAATAAAGATACTATTCAAACAGCACTCTGTGTAGTTTGTCTGAGCCGTGGGCTCTGTGCTTGCCAACTGATCCGGCAGTAACTGATCATAGTTGTCTCTGTCATACCAGCACAGTGTCCCCTCTGGAGAGGGGCAGAATACTCGAGATTAGTGGAGTTTTGTGGTAACCACACCGAAATTCATTACAATTTGTTCTTAAACCAGCAATATTTGAAGGTTTAATACTTTTTAATAATGATGTAGGTGGAGACGGTGACAGTTTGATGAACTAATCCAGTGAAAAAGTTAAAGCTACTGTAAAAACCGTCTATTGAACCAAATTGATGGATTGAGGGGTTTCAATATGCCATCTGTTTTCAAACTTGATATAATTGTAGATGCAGTACATGTAATGGATTTCGGTCTTGTTGCCATGAAAGGCTACTAGTCTCAAGTATTAGCCGTTTCTTCAGAGGGGACACTGTGCTGAACGACAGTGACAACTAGGTTTTAGCACTGCCGGATCATTCGGCATACTAAGAGCCAACGGCTCAAACAAACTACATGGACTTGGTTTGAATAATGGCTATTATTTCTCAATACCAAAGTCCTAGGTGGCAATCCACTAGGTGATTGGCAAAACATGAGTGAATAAATGCGATAAACATAGGAGGAGTCAGTCCTTTTATAGGTAAGCTGACAAGAAATCATTTACATGTAACATATAAGAGTAATAGTACAGGAAGTAATAAAGCAATAAAAAGAGTTATACAAATAAATAGCTAATAAGGTAAGGAGTATGATTAAAGGTAAGTGGCGCCAAGTGGCTTAAGGGGAGAGTCCAGTCTTTATTGTCCAATCACATACTCTGCAGGGCTGCCAGTCTATATCCAGCTTGTGGTCTTTGCGTCTGGTAATCTGAGGAAGCGTACTTGCTTTTCCTATCCTATCCTAGAGTGGGTTCCTAAGTAGCTTTGAGGATTCTCCACTTGTGACGGCCCAGTATAGCTATCCCAGGTCGGTAAAGAGGTCAATACCGGCCCTACAAGGGTCAATACCGGCACTGCACATTGTGCCACTGGCGAAGTATAGCTCTCTACTTGTACATCAGTCTGCCAAGGGCTTCGGGTGGGAGTTTAGCTCACAAATCTCAAGAGGTGAGGAGTAAACAACCAGTTTACTTTGAACCTCCACCAAAATCTACCACAGTATAAGCAATAATGCAGTCAGTCACAAGCAGCTGAATTTGCCTATATGGGATGGTTTAGTTCAAGGGCCTGGCTGGTTTGTGAGATCTTGTGGTACTTCCTTACCAATCACGGACCAGGGTCTAGGAAAAGCCTTAATGGACTGAGAGTTGTCCTTTTTTTGCAATAATTAAGTATGAACCGAAAGAATTGTGAAGAAACCTATTATATTTTATCAAATTTTCTCTGATAACTAGGTCACTACAGTGTTTCCTGCTTCCAAAAGGTTCTGTTGTAGTAAAGATTTACACAGAAAAAAAAAGATTAAACTTTGAAAAAGAGGGTAACCACTTTAAAATATCTAAGATGCAGTATACTGACCTCACAGACACCTGCCCATAATGGGATCTATTACAAATGTAGTTGAATATGAATCTGCTTAGTTTTGTTTTACTCGGTATAATGCAAGCTTGATGGAGCATTCATAGGCAAATTACTGTTTTGGGAACAATTGTAAAAAAAAGAAGCGGACAACTCTCAGTACACTGCGGTGTTTCCATAACGCTGGTGGGTGTTTGATAGTGAAGTGCAACAAAATCCCGCTAGCCAGCTTGGCCCTTAAAGTAAACCATCCCATATAAGCAAATGTAGCTGGTTGTGACTGACCTCCACCTACATTATTGCATATATTATATCTATAAATATCTCATGTTTGGAAACAGTTGACATTCACAAGTTCATACACACACCAGTATATACACACAAAAGTACATAGACACACAGGTATATATACAGGTATAAACACAGGTACATACACACTCAGGTACATACACACAAGTACATACAGAGGTACAAACACACACAGGTACACCTCCACACAGGTACACCACACACAGGTACATACACACACAGGTACATACACATACAAGTACAGGCATACACAAACAAATACACGCAAACACACACAAGTACACAGAAATGCATATATACACACAGGTACATACTACAACCACATACAGGTACATACACACACAAGTACATACACACACAAGTACATACACACACAGGTACATACACACACAGGTACATACACACACAAGTACATACACACACAAGTACATACACACACAAGTACATACACACACAAGTACATACACACACAAGTACATACACACACAAGTACATACACACACAAGTACATACACACACAAGTACATACACACACAAGTACATACACACACAAGTACATACACACACAAGTACATACACACACAAGTACATACACACACAAGTACATACACACACAAGTACATACACACACAAGTACATACACACACAAGTACATACACACACAAGTACATACACACACAAGTACATACACACACAAGTACATACACACACAAGTACATACACACACAAGTACATACACACACAAGTACATACACACACAAGTACATACACACACAAGTACATACACACACAAGTACATACACACACAAGTACATACACACACAAGTACATACACACACAAGTACATACACACACAAGTACATACACACACAAGTACATACACACACAAGTACATACACACACAAGTTTTTTTTTTTTTTTTTTTTTTTTTTTTTTTTAAATCAACTTTATTTACTGATCAATGTACAGTTTGTAAGCAATATACAAGGTACCAATGGATCATGTTTGACATTATATGAAATAGCTATCAAAGCAAACACCCTATACCCATGCCCGCCGTTACCGGCTACTCTTCCGAAAAGGCAGAGGGGGATCTTTTACTAGCATGACTCCATAGTTATTATGGAGAGTGCAATCAAACTAGGGACCACGTTATTTTATGCCCATATCCGACCAGGCAGAGCATAGGAGGCCAAATATCTTGCTCACAGATAACCGTGCTGGGAATCGAACCCCAGATCCAGGATTGAAGTGCAAGCACTTCAACCACTAGACCACACGTGCCTCCAAGTACATACACACACAGGTACATACACATACAGGTACATACACATACAAGTACACAGAAATGCATATATACACACAGGTACATACTACAACCACACAAAGGTACATACACACACAAGTACATACACATACAGGTACATACACATACAAGTACACACACATACAGGTAATACATATGCAGGTACAAACACAGGTACGTAGATATAGACTTACACAAAGAGGTAAATACACACACACAGTACATACACACACAGGTACATATACACACAGGTACATACACATACAGGTGCATATACACACAGGTACATACACAAGCAGGTAACGACACTCAGGTGCAATTACACCACTGGTGGGTGTTTGATAGTGGTGCGCACAAAATCTCGCAAGTCGGCTAGGCCCCTGCACTAGCGATGGTTGGAGTGTTAGTCAACAATTCTCTGCTGCTTATCACTGACTTTACTTCCCTCCACTATGCATTATTGTAACATTCTTTTCTTACATTGTTTTTGTAAGTATGGGGACTATACACCAGTGTGACTTTCCATTTGAGAGGGTATACAGAGGGAGAGATGGAGAGGGTAGAGCCTGGAAACGGTGGAACACTACAGGAAATGAGAAGTAGAGTGGGGAGGGCGAGGTGGGGAGGGGAGTGGGGAGGAAAGCTTAGAGAGAATAGACTGGGTTGGCATAATGATAGTTGACTATGACCAGAAATACTGAGCCTACTACTACTAATACTAGCTAATACTCCAAGCTAATACTACAGAGCAAAACATCAGAATATACACACACAGAAAAACGTGGAGGAGTTTTAATCCTATTTCAATCAATTCCTACTATCCACGAACGTAATCACCTGAGCGATTGAAGTGCGATTAAACAGGTAGTGATTTATTACCACAGCCAGTGCACTGGTTAATGATCCATATTCAATCACTTTAGGATTAAAATTTTGATTGAGTTAGTCTCCCAAGGATTAAAAACAAGAGCATTTCTGATCACTGTATATGCAGATTGTTAATCGCATGATGATTGTTATTTGGAGCACTGCTAGTCCAGTCATTGATTAAAGTTAGGATCAATATTAATCTTCCTTGAGTGCTATGTCTGTACGGTTTTTCTTTGAGAGCGATTAAATATTGGAAGCGATTTGAATTGGAGGTAATTTTTTTGTATTGGATCTAGCTGGTAGAAAATGACAAAGCTTATTTCAGAATATAATGGAAACTTGTATTGAACAAGGAAGCTGAGATCAGTACAAACCATTAAAAAGGAAATACAGTGATTACAACATAAAACCAACTACGAAGATAGAAAAAAATTGATAAAAATAACTGGCTCGATTGAATGATGATTAGTATAGTACAGTTTATTAGGACATAGATTCACTGGGGTACACTCCGCGTACATGCAATAGATTCCAAGTTGAAACTGAGATGATGGCTGATTTTGATCTTCAAGCTCCTAAAATAAGAGTGACATCATTAGGCACATTTTACAATGAGAAGGTATCCCAAAATAAAAAATAAACCGAATCCAACAAACCTTCAGAAGTTGAAAGTGAAGATTGGGCAACATCATAGCTGTTTGTTCATCACCTGTGAGCTCTCCACTTCATGTATATCCAATTTTCGTTTAAAGAAAGACATCTCTAGTTGGTGACAGTTCTAAAATGCAGAATTATGATATAGTAGCCACTTTTATTTGCAGCCACTTCAAGTTCAAAAGTTTTGAATGTGACAAAAAAGAAAACAATCAATTAGTTACTAAACAAAATTCAACATCATTTGTTCAGTTTAGTATTTTAACTTAGTTACTAATCAATACACAAACAATTGTGTATTCATAGTATATCTTATTTACCTGCTTCTTTGTCATCATTAACTTAGAGTTTTGAGACAGCTGTGTAAGTCTTCATCATCCTCGTGTGCTCTCTTTGTTAGTGATTGAAGCGGGAAAATAATAGCCTATTCAGGGACAATAAGACTGTATGCTTAGGCGATCATTGATACCCCCACTTGCTATTAGGTAATCATACTATAAATGCCAAGGATTTTCTCCATTTTAATCCTATCAGGAGTAAAATCTAACTTGAAGATAAGAGCCAGAGTTCAATCATTTCGGGATTAAAGTTCTTACTGGGTCAGTAAAGCTAACAATTAAGGACTTGTAGAATAACAACACTGTAGAACTACAGTGTAATCGCTTGAGGAGTAAAGTTCTTACTAGCTGATTAAAACCAGAGTTTAATCCCCTGAGAGTGATTTATTGACCTACCCACAATTTCTGGCAAATATATTGTCTGATTTTAATCCTTAATTACTCCTTCCAGCAAACACTCCCAAATTTTCTACTGAAATACCAGATATCACCCCTAATGATGCCGGATTATACTCTTATATTAATCATTACAGTGTTCAATCACCTGTTTAATCCCAAATGTTCCACTTTTTTCTGTGTGTGTACAGTAGCCTACACGGTACACACTCAGTCAGTAAGGATGGACTGATGCTAAGTTACTTATTGTGTGATTGGTTACTTCTAGAAGATTGAAACTCAAATATCAATTCTCACCATCCAGCTATTGTGTAAAAGCAAAGACTGCTACTATATATTTGTCAAATAAGCAAACTTTATAAAGTAATATTTTAGTATATTTTATGTGATTTATATCATCACTTTTGAGCAAAAATAAATCAAATCACATTTGAGAGAGAATGAGATAGAAATGGACTCATTAGACAACAGATAAAACTATAACACGCCTCTTTTGATATAAGCAAAAGAAAACCATACATATATACAAGATCAAACATATAGAGCTATCAGTAAAACAAATTAATATAGAGTTACTTTAGAGCTGCGCCTAATCAGTCAAGGACATATCATTCAGTAGATTGGTGAGTGGAACCAAATACCACGAATACTTGTGGATAGTCTACGAGGTAAGCATGGCAATAGATGATACAAGGTCTAGAGCTTTTAGAAAGTATCTCTTGTGGTTCCGTCCTGGACTTGAGCCTACAAAGTTATTGGTGCATAAGATTCATATAAAACTCAATTAAGAATGTTACTGGAGCTGCCATGCACTTCTCAAAGGCCGGCAAAGTTCACTAAACTAGTACATTGAGATCGAAAGAGAAATAATAGTCTTAAAAACTGCCCCAAATACACCCACCACCAACAACAATACTGACAGCTACAGACAAGTATACATATTTACTAGGTTTCCATATCGTAGCAAATTGTCTATACTGCCAATGATAAAGGAAACTTTCCGTTGAAAACACCTTTGTCGAAAAATTTGTCGTGAGATCAATACACTAGCGGCCAGTTACATACCAACATTGCAGAACATTCTAGAGGTTTAGCAAATATTGAAATGAAAGTCAACCGAATGATCATCGTCATGAAAGAGCATAGATGCCTCCTGCATGTTTACTATAAGATAAATCACAAGATTTCAACGTTAAATCTAAAACATATCAGTCTTTGCTGTTGCCGACAAATATACTACAGATTCGAAATTCAGTCGCGGATTGTCAGAATTTGTCAGTCAATCAAAACAGGTAATTCCTGTAACGAATGTTGAAATGATATTTCACACATTGCGTAGAATGGGCTACACTTCCCAGAGTAAATATCATAAAGAAAGTTTCAATCATCATAATTACGGTGTATACTTCAGGAAGTTGTCTTTGCTCAATTCAAGCCTGTCAGCATACATTACAGTCAAAGTTCGTTGCTGTCTACTTTTAGTCAACCTCTATTCTCACATCTTTCCTACCAAACTTCACTCTACGTGATCTCTATGCATATTTAAATGTAACAACGCTCAACAAATGCAGACTTTTGTCCAGAGCTATCAGATAAACAGTTAGAAAAAATAACTTGGAAAACCAAAAGCAAAAGTTTCCCTATTCGATTTTCAGAGTAGCTTTCTCTACGTGTTTATGTTTGTGTCTTTAAATTTTTCTCTGACTTTGTCCTATTGCCAGTGGGAATTGGACAGTTGTAGTGAAAAACTCAATGAAATAAACTTAATAGATTAACTGGATATGGATATGTTACAATCTACTAGCAAACCTACATCAGCGAGTACAAGGAGCAGACAACACCCACACCAGCACACAATAACAGTTAGCGAGTAACCACAGCATTGCTAGTACACACCTGGAATGACCCATGTATAAATGGCGACACCGATGAGCATGCAGTAGGTACGAGAATAGCCAGCCGATTGCAAACTCTGCCAACTGTCTTTGGTGCCCGTTGCATAAACTGTACCATTTCATCTTGGACTCTGTGGGGTAGCGTATCTAATCAATCTACAAGAGGGAGGGCAACTCAAAATCACATCGCCTCTTATCACGATAGTACATTATATATTAATTGACTACAACAAACATATTTCTATATAAGTATGTCATACATTAGTTGTCTACAACATACATTAAGTATTGGTTTTCTACAGTATACATATTTATATATAAGTACATCATATATAAATTGACCAAATCAAATTTACTTATACATAGATAATATTGACTAAAAAACCACAAGCAGTAGGAAACAGTTATATTAGTTACAGCAAAGTTGATCAAGTTTGAAAACTGAAGCTTTAGTTTTTGGTGACATCACAAAACAAATGAGCTGAAATCAAACAGTACATTGCACATACCAGACATTACACAGGAGTTCCTCCATTAAACAAATGGGCTATGAAGTAATAGAGTCTATGGATGAGCTGCAGGACCCAAAAGTAAAGTCCTCTATTGTCTGTCTGAGTTGTTTTGTCTGTAGAGTCAATCGAGTTAGTCTGAGTCTGTGAAGAGTTGGTAGAGTTGTTAGTCTGTGTAGAGGTCGATGTGGTCCAATAGTTCAAGTCGGTAGTCTGAGTGAGTCGGTCTAGTAAACTTACAGTCGGTCTAGTTGGTAATTCGTAGTGTTGGTAATTATTTTGTTGGGAAACTGTCCTATGTCCGTCCATGGTCATGGGTCCTGCAGCTCCCATGGCGAATACCGATCTTGTGGTTGCGTGTCGATAAAGTCGTCCTACAATAAAATCAATAACAATAATTCAAAATGTAGCAGGTTTTTAAATAATTATTGTCAGTAAAGAATACGGAATAATTCACAGTTGAGACCCAAATCAATGAAGACAAGTATAATGTATCAAACGATATTAAGTTGATACAAAGTTTCCGCAGAGATGTATGAAATAATAAATAGTTAGTGTTCTTACTTACTTCTCATACCTTCAGAATCTCTATTGAACCTCATATTGCAGACATTACAGTATTGATCATTGCAATGGTGAGACTACAACAATATTATCCTATATAACAAAGTACGCACAAAAATACTCCAAAGAGCAGAGTTTTGTTAGACAAAACAAATAATAATGAGATATTAGTCAACTTACCGCCATTTTCTATAGACTTGTTTCAGCAAATTTTCATGCACAGCTTACCGCATTGATGAATGAAATGCAATAGAAGTTGGCCTCAAGTGATGACATCATCAATGCGCTTACCACCATAGGAATTTAGTGATGTTTTATCAGCTTGTGAACTCCAGCTGACAAATTTCAGATTTTATCGATCAACATTATACACATATCAATCGAGGCAGAAATATTAATGTGTAATTAAAATTAATTAATATACATTGTAAAGTTATACAATACACGTTATTGTCGTACAACATTTATTCAATATGGCAGAGTCTAAATTTTCAGTCACACTCAGTTGATCATCAACGAATAAAGACTAAAAGCCTCAGCATTTATATATTTGTGTAGTGTAAAACAAATAAGCGATTAGAATAATCAAGTAACAAACATATACAATAAATACAAGTAGACCTGTAGACCATAGGAAGATTGTACATAAATATTAGGTGTAATAGAGGTAGGTATGAATCATTATAGAAAAGTCTTAGACAAAAGTAAACACTGTACTAGAATAAACATTAGTTATGTAACATAAGGGTTCTCTAAATAAAGGGAGTTCAGTTATGCAATAGTTTTAGTGGGTACGAAGATCCTTGTATACACAATTGAGGTTTCTCTCGTCTGATTGTGTCTGTTTCAGGCTTTTTATAGTTTTGTTCTGAGCAGGCACTACTTGTTAGTAGTTCAGGCTGGCATAGCTGGACTGTGCACTGGCCTATATATATTATATATTAAACTCATCACATGGTAAACTCATCACATGGTAAACTCATCACATGGTAAACTCATCACATGGTAAACTCATCACATGGTAAACTCAACACATGGTAAACTCATCACATGGTAAACTCATCACATGGTAAACTCATCACATGGTAAACTCAAGAAAGGTGCACAAATATTATAGAGTATTATTTCCTGGTCAAAGTTTGTATATTCACTAATCATACATGAGAGTGAAAGGTACCAATAGTTAGCTATCAATTATATATACAAAGTATAGGTATTTGTGTATGATCTACTGAGTAATCTTGTATACTGATGTCAAAGGTCAAAGTGTGGAGACTGCAATGTGATTGGTTGATTTAAATAGCTTCATCACAAGCAGTTACCTTTGGTTGAGGAAGATAAGGAAATATCACAACCAGAGCGTGTGATAGATCTGAATGTAACAGACAGAGGAGATCACACAAAGTATTTATGCATTAAACCACAATGTTACTGCATTCTATTCACTGACAAAAGAAAGCAGACTTCAATACAGTAGAGGTCTTTGTATTTTATATAGATCACAATTGATTAAACTCCATCAATGGTGTCAATTAGTCAGCAGTCAGCGAGAGGTGGGGATTTCTCAATCATGTACAATCTATATACAGTAATATTGAGTTATAAAGTTCTTAAATTAAATTTACATAAAAAAATTATTAATTTTGTGAAAACGATTTATGAGTAATATTTTACTCATAAATTAATGAATGACTTAATTTTGTGGTTTTTGTTAATAAAGGTTCCAATAGAAATATCCAAGTTGACAAATGCAAGGGACACGCAACCACATGTCTGTTTGTACGTACTAAATAATAATTAGTTGTTAACTTAACAACAACAATACAACTTGAGTAGTTAGTGTAGGTAACAAGAGATGACTAACTTATAACGTACCAGTTCATAAAAATATTACTAACAATATATTAGTAAAGAAATATTTACTAAATTAGCAATTCAAGGATCTCTACCTTTAGGAGGGGAAACAAAAATTAATTCTTTTCAGTAGTTGGTGCAGGTAACATGAGGAAGTTATCTACTCAATCTCCTTGTCAAAGTTCACTTCTACAAGTAAAAGTATAAAAAACATTACACATCACTGCAATAACTGCAACTAAACATCAATACTGGTTTCGTGTTGAGAGCTGTGATTGGACAGACATAAAACTGAGAGTTTCCTGTATGTCTAAGTTGTAGTTAACAAACTATGTTTTCAACCAAAATAAATGGCATGCTAGTCATAGTTTGTTTGTTTCATCATGAATGCAAATAGCCAATGAGCCCATGAGGAAAGTTCAAAGAAACAAATTCTTCTTATATGATAATTACTGATAATTTAGACAAGTTTGGTTACCAGTTGTTACGATACATCCCCCCCCCCTTACCCCCCCCCCCCCCCCCCACGTAAACCCTCTCACACTCAGAATACTCTCCCAGTTCTAAATACATCAAGTGATCCACCTCTTTGTCACCCTTGTCCATTTTTAATGATGATAAATTCTATTTAGGATGTCTGGCGTCTCAGAGTCTCAAATAGCTAATTTTTATTTCCCCTCTTAAGGCTAGAGATGTTTGAAATGATAACTCAGTAAATGTTTCTTTACTGATTTATTAATAGTATTATTTGTATAAACTTATACCATGTTAGATAACCTCTAGCTACCTGCACCAACTACTCAAGTTGTATTGTTGTTGTTAGGTTAACAACTAATTATTATTTAGTATGTACAGACAGACATCTGGTTGTGTGTCACTTGCATTTGTCAACTTGGATATTTCTTTTGGAAACTTTACCAACTGAATCCGTTCCTTTAATGACATATTATATAATGTGTAAGTTATTACTCATAAATCCATCTGACATCAGTAATAATTTTAGTATGTTAGTTTCCTTTTTGGAATAGCCCGTCAATATTTGTATAGCTGGACTGTACATATTAGAGAATACCCCGTTTTAATCTGAATAGAAAGTATTGATTCTATTGATTGAGTTTAATCAAAGCTAATCAATATACAATATAGAGACCTCTACTCTATTGAAATCTCTCTTCTTTTGTAACGCAATAAACTCAACGTTGTACAAACACAAGTTTAACTTGTAAAAGCTAACTCTGATTTCTATTGGCTACTACATTATGATCTGTTGCACTGATTGTTTGTAATAATTACTCATGTGAACATCCTTGCTCTTGGGTGGGCAAATATTTGACAAACTTTGGCAATGTATAGTTAAAAAACATTATGTTGTTCTGTAAATGTTTAGATACAATCATACTGGTGTTGCCTCTTTTCCGTAGTTTATCAATTGTGTGTGCGCTTGTGATGGAGCTATGTAGATATTCTACAAATCAACATATTCTCTGTAGTCAATCAATGGGGAACCCACCGGTAGTTTCTCTTTGTCGATGCAAGTGGAAGCAGTTCTGTCGCTAATATAACTTATCATTAGAAATCACGGCTTGCTTGACTTTTATCTTGATTTGAGACATTTTAAGCAACTATATGACAAAACGAGGTCCTTGGGAAAGCTCAATGAATCAATTTAGCCCTTGAAACTTGTTTTAAAAAAGCCTCTTGGTTTAATCAATAAAAAAAACTTTAATTGAATAATCATACTCATAAATACTATACAGCAGAGCCATAGTGTACTACTTTTGGTTTGATTAAGTTTGCCAGCATAAATCACCTAGTAATGTAGTAGTAGCAGTAGCAGCAGCAGCAGTAGCAGTAACAGTAGTAGTAGTAGTAATGTACTGAGACGGTTTATGTAAGTGCGCAGCATTATTATTATAAACCCCATTCCCATCTACTGCTCACGAATCGCTAGTTGTGGATTCCAAAACTCTAGTAACTAACTAGTAATAATAATAACCAACCCTTATGACCATCACCAAGTGTACCAAACATCTGGTATGTGACTAAGAAATGACAATTGCTAACTTTGCTTTATTATTAAACTTTCAGCTCAGTTGAGTGTTATTTTGTTTGAATTTTTCATTATAAAAATAATAGTAGTTAATTAAAATAGATAAATTAATTGTCTTATAGCCGTTGAATAAAATTTGTAATTTTCTAACCACATATTGTACCAAACTTGTGCTTGAATGAAAATTATCCAACACTGAAATAAAATAAATAGTGTTAATCCCTGATGACAATACACAATAATCATATAAATCAATAAATAATAAGAAATGACTGCGTAACATAATGAGGTTCAATTATCCGGCTGGGAGATACCTCTTACCAGATCTATCTATACCTTATATAGCTATCTATAGTCAGTATTGCTAGTGCTCATTATAGAATGATTATTTGGGTTAATGCTCATCGTTTAACGTGCCCAAAAGGCTTAGAGAGCTATAAGAGACACTGGAGCTCATGCCATCCTAATATATCAGAGAGACTGGTTAGAGTGGGTAACAAGCTAGTTGCCAGGGTAAGAACTCATTCTATATCTGTATCCATGACTACCACTAACAATGTCACTACCAGATATTCACGTGTTATATATAATGTTAATCTTAATGGTATTGTAGTACGTTAGCAACAAAACTTCCGGTTTCGTTAGATTAGCACTTCCTGGTGAGCGTCTAAAATTGGCCAAGTCTTTCTTGTATGTGTGTGGTTGTGATGAAACTATGTAGATATTAACCAATCACAATGCAGTCTCCATACTTTGACCTTTGACATCGGTATACAAGATTACTCAGTAGATCATACACAAATACTTATACTTTGTATATACAATTGATAGCTAACTATTGGTACCTTTCTCTCTCATGTATGATTAGTGAATATACAAACTTTGACCAGGAAATAATATTTTATGATATTGTGTACACCTTTGTCGAGTTTACGATGTGATCAGTTTAATTTAATGTATTCAATAAATAAAATATTATTACATCTTAAATACAATATATTCATTCAAACAGTTTTGCCTGCTATATATTAAAAAAACTTAATATGAAAAAGTCTTGGTTCACCAAACTCACCTCAGTGCATCAACGGCTTTCTTTCTTTCTGAAAGCAAATAAATAAGACGTTTTAAAAACAGCTAAACATTTAATTTTGAATATTTAAAAGATATAGCTAGTACTTCACAGGCAGTTTCATTATTTTATTTTATTACAAATTATTGTATTTATCATTATTTTGGTTTCACAAATATATTTTAATGTTAAGAGTGTCTATACTTGAGTTTGTATTAGAGAACACACAATAATAAACACGGCAAGCTTGGCAAAATCTTTGGAAGAAGGACACATGAATAAAACAAAACTATAAACAATTAATTTCCACATTTTTTTGACTTTGTATCACAACAAACATAAATTATGCAATGATAGCCTGCTGTTTATCACATGCCAATGCAGGTGACGAATAGTTGACCGTAACTTTTATATGAATTCTCTACTGCAACATTCCCACTGGATATACCTGACTCTCTATTTACCTGTCTTTGTCACTATGTTAGCCTATCGGTTGATATTGTAAAGGATTTTGCCGCACCTTTACCAAACAGCTACTAGAGAAGTGTACTGGTTTAGCAATGTAACAGCAATTGCTAATGAGAGCTACTTATTCGCTAGTAGTGGCTCTATGTATAGATGAGCTATGAGTCAATAAGCTCCGTGTTGTGCCGTGCCGTGTGCAAGTATCCTAATACTTTTTGGCCAACTGCCAAGTGAACACACCGGGTTTCAATAGCTAACACTTTATTGCTTCAAGAGACAAAAGCTTACTCAGAGTACCTCTCTTTGTAAGCGCACAATCTAATCTGCCCACTGGGCCACATGTTGACAAATTTATGCAGTTCAATATTCTAATGAACAGTTGAAATATAACAGAACAGGATTGGTCAATAACATTAATATAGGTCAACAAAATAGCATAAACAAGCAGGCGCAATGAAAACATATATACAGTCAATAAACATAACAATAATGCGCCAGCCAACTTCTTTAGTGAGGCGGGAAATCCCCTGCTTGAATTCTTGACTCATCTGTCTCTGCGGCAGGCACGCATCCACTTCTATACTGAGGCAATCAGGCGGAGCTGAGTCTAGTATGACTAATGAGTGTTTATACACTGCATACTGGCTAGCATAGCATCAATGATAGAGGCCACCTATGCTAAATTCCATTACATAGGCCGCTTCAACTATTAGTATCGCCGTACTCATAGTTAACTAGTCATGAGGTGGCCACGGTTCTCACGGTCAATGGAGGATAACCTAGTACAGAGGAGGGGGTGGCTGTAAGGGGGGGGGGGAAATGGCCCCGCTTAGAGGTCCAGCCAAGAGCTCTGCTCCTCTCCTCTCTTCTTACCAGGGATAATCTTCCCCAGCGTCTGCATACGCTCTCTGGTGACCGTGGGGGGTAGTCTAGTACCTACGGGTGGCTTTTCCTGTTCCGCCACTGTACTCCGACTCGGCCCCAGGTCATCCCGGGTCGGGGGAGGGGTGGAAGAAGGCTTCAAAACACTCTGGCTATAGGTGAGAGTGTTTGATGCCGGCACAGTGGGTACACTGCAGGGTGGGGAGGCAGTAGGGAGTGGGGGAAACTCCGTGGACTGCCACTGAAAAGGGGGTGTCTGCTGTAGCGCCAAGGGGTCACTGGAAGAGCTATGGCGACGAACCCAGTTGTCCATCCACTCTGTCTGACTAGCAACTCCTAAAAGTTTGCTCTCTCGGGACCCTTCTCTAGAGTGTTTTCTCTCTAGCGACACCCAATTTGGGGTGTCTGTAAGAATTTCACCCGGGAGAGGCGTTTGAATCTCAGGCGTTTCGGCAATTTCTGACATTCCATCCACTCCTTTTGCAGTTGCAATGAGATGGCATAGAGGCTGTCCATAGCGCATGGGTGGGCCGACGTTCCTTCGTGGCCGTTGTGATGACACAGGTGGTGGTTGGCTCTCAGTCTGTGCAGGAGATGAGGGTGTCTCAGCTACTGGGGGAGTGGCAGGCCTTCTTGCAACTGGCCGCTCCAAATTTGGCACTCTCCTTTCTGGTTGAGGAGGCAAATTAGTCTCTAATGGTGGTGGTTCAAACAGAGGGGGTGCAGGCAGGGGAGACAAGGGTGGAGGTGCTATACGCGCACGCGTCCCACGCATGTTAGGACGCCGCCTAGGCTCCACTGCCGCTGGCGCCTGTCCTCTGGGGTCAACACTGGGGTAGTAGGGCTTAAGGCGGCGTTCGTTTTGCACGGACCGCTGGCCTTGCCTACTAATGAAGTAGGTGTGATTACTGTACGCCTCCTCAATCTCAAAGGGGCCGATGAATTTGGCCTGTAGCTTGGGGTTCTCTCCACGGCGTCTACGACGGTTCTCTAACCATACTTGGTCTCCAACCGTGTATAAGCCGGGCTCTTCGCCTTCCTCAGCTCTGACTTCCATTTGTTGCTCTCTTAGCGCCTCGTGTACTTCCTCCAGTCTCAACTTGAGGTTCTGGGCGTACTCGTGCACTGGCATGCAATCAGTCAGAGGGGGATGGTAGGACACTTGATCTGGCAGTCGCAGTTCCCTGCCCAGCATCATGTAGTTGGCCGTTTCACCCGTCGTGGAATGAGGGGTGGCTCTGAAGGTCCTCATCAGTTGAGGAAGCAGCAAGTCCCAGTCACCTGGACTGCGCTTCAAGAGCAGTGATCGGAGGGAATCACCTAGAACCCGGTTATTCCTCTCTACGATCCCATTGGCCTGTGGGTGGTAAGGAGTGGTACGGGTCTTCTCTATACCCCACAGAGCACACAACTCCTGCATCAGGTGGGACTCAAACTGAGCCCCCTGGTCTGTGTGCATCTGCTCAGGGATGCCCATATAGCAGAAGACCTGCTCATCCAGAGCACTTGCTACCACTGGGGCCGTGGCATTTGGCAGGGCCAGAGCGTCTTGCCACCTGGTGAAGTGGTCAGTCAACACCAGGATCCAGGCATTGCCACGCTCTGTCTCAGGGAAAGGGCCCACCAAATCAACGGCCAACTTCTGCCAGGGGCGGCCAGCGTACATGCGCTGGCGGCCGGGACTGGGCTTGGTGCCACCACTCTTGGCTCTCTGGCAAACTTCACAACTCCTGACCAGACGGCGTACATCTGCCGTCATCCCTGGCCAGTACCACGTGAGTTGGAGGCGCTTCAGGGTCCTGTTCACTCCTTGGTGCGCAAGAGAGTGGGTCTGCCAGACCGTGTGACCACGGAGACCTGCTGGACAGACCGCACACCAACGGGAGCGGCGGTTGGGAGAGACCTGAAGTTCCAGCACACCATCTGTCCGGAGTCTCATAGCCCCAATGCAGTTGTTCAGTCGTCTCAACTCTTGGCTGCCGAGCTCCAACTGCTCTTTAGTGAGGGGGCGCTGTGTAGACACTGCCCGGTAAATGACAGCTACAGCGTGGTTGCCTTCACTTTGAGCCTGGACAAGGTCGACATCCGGTTGGACGGGCTGAACGGCATTGGGGGGTACCTGAGGGACAGAGAAGGTGGTTGTGCTGGGGGGTGGTGGCCGTGACTCGAACCGAGTCGGAGCTGAAATAGCGGAGAGCTGGGGCCAAAAGGAGGAGGCCAACTCTTGCTGAACTTCAGCCTTAGAGGGTCCACCATCCCTTTCTTGAATGTGACCACACTGCCTACACTCAGGGGAACACCTGCGACTCAAGCCGTCTGCGTTGCCGTGTCGGGGGCCACTCCTATGTTCAATGGTGTACTTGAACTCAGAGAGGGACTCGAGCCACCTAGCCACCTGACTGGTGGGTTCCCGGCGGCGACACAACCACAACAGGGAGGCATGGTCTGTCCGAAGACGGAAGTGCTGCCCATAGAGGTAGGGACGGAAGTGCTTGACAGCCTTCACTACTGCCAACAGCTCTCTCCGTGTGACACAATAGTTGCGCTCCTGAGGACTGAGCATCTTGCTGTAGTAAGCGATTACTCGCTCACTACCTTCCTGCACCTGCGAAAGCACAGCACCTACACCTGCATTGCTAGCATCAGTGTCTAAGGTGTACTGTAGCTTCGGGTCAGGGTAACCCAGGACAGGGGCACGGGTCATGGCCACTTTCAGCTGCTGGAATGCGGTCTCTTGGGCTGTAGACCATTCCCAAAGAGCATGCTTACTCGTGAGCTGAGTGAGTGGCCGTGCCACTGTAGAGAAGTCAGGGATGTACTGCCTGTAATACCCTACTGTACCTAGAAAGGCTTGTAAGCCCTTTAACTCCTTGGGTGTCTGCCAGTGTGCTATAGCAGCAACCTTCTCCGGGTCTGTGGCCACTCCTGCACTGCTCACCACGTGTCCTAAATACCGGACCTCTGGCTTAAGCAACTCACACTTACTGGGTTTGAGCTTCAAACCGGCCTGCTGTAGGCGCTGAAAGACTTCAGCCAGGCGCTGGATGTGAGTGGAAAAGTCAGGAGCGATGACAATAATGTCATCGAGGTAGAGCAGGAGGGTCTTCCAGTGTAGACCTTGGAGTACCTTTTCCATCAACCGCTGGAAGGTGGCCGGAGCTGAAGTGAGGCCGAAGGGGAGGACCTTCCACTTCCACAGACCTGTACGGGTTGCAAACGCAGAGCGTTCACTGGCCTCTTCATCAAGGGGGACCTGCCAATACCCGCTAACCAAGTCCAGGGTACTGAAGAACTTGCTCCCCGACAAGGCATCTAGACTCTCATCGATGCGGGGGAGGGGGTAGGCGTCCTGGTGCGTGACAGCGTTCAGCCTTCTGTAATCAATACAGAACCTCCATGTCCCGTCCTTTTTTCTCACTAGAACCACGGGGGAACTCCAGGCCCCTGAGGCTGGTTCTATGAGCCCACGCTTTAGCAGTTGTTCCACCTGCCTCTCTGCCTCCGCCTCCTTCTCAGGGCCTAGCCTGTGAGGGGGTTGGCGGATGGGCCGAGTACCAGGGAGGAGAGGGATATTGTGCGTGACCAGGGTGGTTTGGCCAACATCATGGTCTCCCGAACTGAACACGGCAGCATACTGTCGTAGCAACCCAGCTACTTGCTGCGCCTCGCGTCTGTTCTGGCACTGGGGGAGAGCGGCTGAATACAACTCAGCGACGTGAGGAGGAACCGGGGAGCGAGAAGAATGAACCGGAGGGGTGGAAGCGGACATGGCAATCACCTCAGTTTGCTCGACCTCTTCAGGGCTCACTCCTCTGTAGTGGCCTACGGTGCTTCCCGCCTTCAGTTCTACTGGCTGAGCAGTCGGGTTCATGCACCTCACTAACAGATGTCCCTTGCTATCTGGCTTGTTCAGACTAGCAGCAATTGGAGGACCTCCGGGTCGGGACTCTACTAACCCAAGGGGTAGGTAACTCTGTGTGGTGACCTTACACAGGATGGTAGATTCCATGCCCGGGGGTAGCTGGGTGGTACGAAGGACCTGAACATTGTTCATTAGCAGTGTACCGTCCTTGTTAGTACAGCGCATCTCCTTTCCTGCTACGACAATGGCACACTCACTGAACCTCATTCTGCAATCATGGTCGGTGAGGAAGGGCATCCCCAAGATAGCGTCCTCGTTTATGTGACTGATAACAAATGTGGCTTCAGTTTTCACATCACGGAGACGGAGGGTAGCTCTCACCGTGCCAAAGAAAGGGATCTGGGTGCCGTCGGCTAGGATACCATGGGACTCACTCTCCTGTACTGACTGTCTTACTGACTCAGGTAACTGGTTAAAGACGTGCTTGGATAGGAGATTTGTGGTGCAACCGGTATCGACTAGAAGGGTGACTGACTTGCCTTCAAGTTTCCCTGGTAGGAAGTAGCTTGCACCGTATGGCCGTTCTATCTCAGTGTTAGACAGCCGGGTAGGTTGAACCTTTGCAGCTCGGGAGGGGGGAGGCGACACTCTATTTCTAGGGCGTGAAGGGCGCTCCACTGACGGGCTGGCTGGTGCAACTGCTGGCTTAGGTCTCTGAACTGGGGCAGGCCGGTTCTTCAGGGGACCTACAGGCTCCAAAGGAGATAGGTCGAGTAAGGAGTGTACGGCGGCAGAGGTTTCATAAGGCTCTGTGCCGTCTGCGTCATGTGGTAGCACTGCATACCGGTTAGAGGTTGGCAGCTGCCACTTAGGTGGGGAAGGCGGCGCCTTCCTTCTGATAGGTGGTCCAGAGGACCCGGGTGAAGGAGTTGGAAACACAGGGTTATGCCTCTCTACCCTTTCCAGTTCTTTCTTCCACCTTTGTGCCCTGTTACAGCTAGTCAAGGGGGTGACTACTGCGGGCACTGGTCGTTTCCCGACACGGGTTTTGCTCTGGGTACGGTGGTTGTCTTAGGCTTAGATGGACAACTTCTACTATAGTGACCTGTCCGTCCACAGCCCCAACACTGAGGGGGAACCAACCGCGCCGTAGCAGGCTGTGACACCGTGTGTTGAGAGTTCTGTCCCATGACAGGGGTGCCAGATGTAGCTGGTGAAGGGTTGTGCACCACATTAGGCGTGTGGTGGGGTACCCGGGCAGGAGGTTGCGTACTTCAGGAGCAGGGTACACACCAACAGGGGGTGCATACATCACAGAAGGGGTGTGTCCCACAGGAAAGAAACCCGGGGGCACCGAAGGGGGTGTATGCACCTGTTGTTGCCACTGCTTCATTTGCTGCAACTCCATAGCCATGTTCTGTAATGTCTGGAGTAGATGAGTCATCATGTCTACCGACACGGGCGCTGGCTGCTGGGGTGGAGGGGGGTAGCTCACTGTGGGGTTGTTGTTAGTAACTGGACACGGGTGAGCCATCCCTCCTGGAGCCTGCGACATCATGGCAGCAGTCTGAGAATGATGGAATGGTTTCATGGAAGGCTTACAGGGTTCTTCTTCCTCTTCATCACTTTCTACAGCTCGTACCCTGGATGGTTTCGAGTCAGGAACTGCCTTGATGTGGAGGAACTCGCCTCCAGCATGAACTGCGTCTTCCAGACCCTGCGGATCCACTGCTAACAAATGGCGTTGCAGATCTGGGTTACCCAGGGTGGAGGAGAACGTCTCTAGTATCATGCGTTCAACGTGTCTGTCTGGCAAATCTTCATAGGCTATTCGAACTAGTCTTTCCACCTCGCTAGCATGTTCTTGGAGGGAAGTCTTCGATGCCTTCTTCAAGTGTGCTACACTCTGTAGCGCCTCACGGCGTGTAAGGCCAAAGCGAGCACGAAGTGCTGTGAACACTGCTTGCAGGGTGTTGGGTCTACCACAATCCAGTGCTTCATCACGAAGTGCCTCTCTCACATGGAGCAGGGTTTGGCGAGCATTCCACTCATTGGCTTCAGCGACTTCTAGAAACCGTGTGATGAAGTACTCTACATCACCTTGTCCATTGAACTTGGGAGGTTTGAAGTCCCGTGTAGGAGCAACGGGTGGTGCAGGGTGCTGCAACACTCCTCGCAGGGTCTGTGTGAGTCTGTCTAACGCCTCAGCTTCTGCCGTGCCCACTGGCAACCGCCCAGTGCTCCTGGCTCTCTGTGTGGTCATCAACGTGGAGTATAGTCTTCACAATCAGCAGGGTTTGTCAGCACGGGAGGAGACAACTCCGTGTACCAGATGAACAGTGGAAGACTGACAGCACACCGCGTCAATGCCGTGTCAACACTAGGTTAGAAACTCTGGCCGTATATAGGCAGGACAGTTTCTAAATCACTCGGTACAGCGTATGCAGGGTACACTGCAGAGCTGAGAGGGGTACCCTGCAGGGCTGAGAGGGGTACCCTGCAGAACTGAGAGGGGTACCCAGGGTTTGAAAGAGATGCCTGTACGATCTCGCGTGAGCAGTACAGCGACTACCGAGTCCACCGAGCAGGGTGACTGTAGTTCTCTTATCAAACACAGCAAGGGGAGGGGGGTGTTCTGCCGGGTGGGGGGTACCACCGGGTCAGAGCAAGGGGTGTAACAGTGTCCTTGGGTGGTAGTTTGGCTGCTACCAGGCAACTATTACGGTATAGCAAACACCAATACTCGGGGAATGAGTAGGGGTGGTGTTTGGCAGTGTACAGCTTCTCTAGTAGTGTCTAACGTTCACTAGTATCCCACCGCTGCCACCAATGTAAAGGATTTTGCCGCACCTTTACCAAACAGCTACTAGAGAAGTGTACTAGTTTAGCAATGTAACAGCAATTGCTAATGAGAGCTACTTATTCGCTAGTAGTGGCTCTATGTATAGATGAGCTATGAGTCAATAAGCTCCGTGTTGTGCCGTGCCGTGCAAGTATCCTAATACTTTTTGGCCAACTGCCAAGTGAACACACCGGGTTTCAATAGCTAACACTTTATTGCTTCAAGAGACAAAAGCTTACTCAGAGTACCTCTCTTTGTAAGCGCACAATCTAATCTGCCCACTGGGCCACATGTTGACAAATTTATGCAGTTCAATATTCTAATGAACAGTTGAAATATAACAGAACAGGATTGGTCAATAACATTAATATAGGTCAACAAAATAGCATAAACAAGCAGGCGCAATGAAAACATATATACAGTCAATAAACATAACAATAATGCGCCAGCCAACTTCTTTAGTGAGGCGGGAAATCCCCTGCTTGAATTCTTGACTCATCTGTCTCTGCGGCAGGCACGCATCCACTTCTATACTGAGGCAATCAGGCGGAGCTGAGTCTAGTATGACTAATGAGTGTTTATACACTGCATACTGGCTAGCATAGCATCAATGATAGAGGCCACCTATGCTAAATTCCATTACAATATCTCTGTGACATTGTATTGAGGTTGTATATGATTGGTTAAATATCTGAATCAAACAAGGTTTATTCCCCAATAGAAAGTCACACAGTTAATGTCACTAAACTCTGTCTGGTTGTAGAATTAGTCATCGGAAAATTTATTGGAATTTCCCAGAGAGAGAATATTAGTAGGTGTTATTGCTCATACTTTTTTATGTCTATTGATATAAAAAGAGGGTTTGGTTGTAATACAAATCATTAGCTGAACTTTACTTGAAGATTAACAACTAGTAGTTCTATTTAACTATTAATTATTCAGAGATTTCTGAACTCTACAGACATATAAAATGCCTTCTCGTAAGGTATGTTATGTTTTGTTGACTAATATTAACTTGTTTTTCTAATAATAAAACGAATAATTTGAAAGCGCCTGAGGAAAACAATTTTTTGCAAACAGAATGTAAAATGAATTCTGGGTTGTTTCACTGTTATTCTACTATTTGATTTGTTATTGGTACATTTTAGGTAACTGCTTATTCTTAGTAAAAACGTTCTCAATTTAAAGACTTATTGGAGTAGGTTTATCATCCAAAATTTTACTACTTCAAGTCATAACATTAACCACGGGAGTTGTAGACTTGCAGTTGGTAGAAGCACCTTTAATAACTAATTAAGGATGACAAGAAAACTACCAGCTGAAAAGAAACTTGTATAAATCAATCGATGAGTAAACTGTTTTCGTGCAAAAAAGTCATTTGGAAAAAACTTGTTCGCTTGGGCTCAATTTTTTCTTTTGGTTTTGTAATTGTCGTTTATTCAAACTTAGTTAATTTCATACCAAGCGTTTGTATAACATTTATTTTTTAATAGTTTTCTTACCAAAAGATTTGGATAATTTCGCTTTGAACAGGCAGGTTTTGGAGGCAAAAAAACCTGAAAAACTAAATCTTGTATTTTAGCTGATCTTTATGGTGGTTTCTATGTTGGGAGTTGCCCTCACTCTGGTACAGTCAGCACCTGCTGCCGATGAACCTGTACAACAAAAGCTGATAACTATGTCAGAGATTAATGCAGAAGCTAGCAAACAACTTATAGATAAAGTAAGTATTACTGTTTGTTATCATACTACCTCTACAGAATATCATTGTATACAAATGTTATATATTGTATGTTGTATTGTTTGTTGTAACTCATGTTGTAGCCTGCACAGAAACAACTATTGACTGTGTTCAGTCAAACAGGAAATGGATTCCTTAATGTTGTACCAGGAACCACAGGAGCACGTGGTCTGCGAGTTATTCCAAGACAAGCGAATGGAGACAGTGAGTGTTATTAAATAGTTTAGAAGTTTCTCGTCCAAATATAAGTAGTATTTGTGGTTTGTTTGACCTCCTCAACAACTTTCTGTGTCTGTGACCAATTTCATCTGACGCTAAATTGTTATATATTATTTATTCTTGACACTCTCACTCATTCTAAAACATACTACAGTTCTTTGAGTTACTAAATTAATTGTTAGTATGTATTGAACGATGTTATAGGTTATGAACAATGTCTTTAAATTGTGTATCAAACTTACCAACTTTGGTTCCAATTTTGTCAGTTGAGCTGTTGTACATTATTTGCTTCAGACTTTCTCATTCGTTCTGAGACATACTACGACTCCCTTGTCACTTTCATCACCAGACGAGGATTTGTAAGAAAAGGAAATGAATGGGATGGATTCAGTGCCACAGAGAGACTAGTTAGAGTGGGTAACAAGCTAGTTGCCAGGGTAAGAACTCAGTCTATATCTATATAAATGACTACCACTAACATTGTCACTACCAAATATTCACTTGTTATATATAATGTTATATTTTAGGTAGTCGATGAAGAGAAAGCATCACACTTTATGTTGAAACGATATCCACCAGTATGTGAAGGTAGTGATGTTACAAACAAACCGCACTTTGTACAGCTGATGCTTGTTGAGAGAGATGGAGGAGAATACCATAGATCTCTACTCAATGTTGTACCAGGAAATGGAGGTTATGTTGAGATACAACTTAAGAAGACATCAGAGGAAGATGATTGTAACAATATACAGAGTCCATCAGTAGATCCAGGCACTCTGTTTATGTTAAATTATTATTAGTTCTCACATCTAGCTCTATCAGCTCAACTTTACATTGACTATATTATTTTATATAAAGTTAACTTTATGTATAAGTCATACTCTGACTTATCATTGAGTTTTATTACTTCTATATTAGATATTTTGTATTACACTTTTACCTATAACACACTTATATATGTTAGTATATTATTTTATGGTCTCAATGTATATGTTGCATTCTGTGACATATCATTGAGATTTTGTTTTGCTGTGATTTGAGTAAGCTTTTTTGCACTATTTTAAATAAGAAGCAAGCGGGTTGTTCATACAGCAACATTTGTTTGTCATTACATTATTGCTCCCAATGCTTATGTATGATAATGAATACACTCCCATGCATTTCTTTTATATTTGGTTATTTGTAGATTTATCTGTCTGTTTGTAATCAATAAATAATATCTTGAAATCTAAGCTCTTACACTTTTTTTAGACTTTTTAGGTAATTTCTTGAACCTTTGAAGCTAAGCTAAGAGAAGTAATAATACTGCTTACACAAATAAAAAAGTGTCATAAATAATTTTTTTTAACAAGCGCAGCGTGAGTAAACCTGAAACAATCTTTTTTTATTCTAAGCGCTTGGCTTCCACAACAGTTCATGACCTAGTGGATTGGAGCTGATTGACTAAATGCATATAGCTGAAGCTTTGATCTGGGACTTTTTAATTTGACAATCATTAATGTTAAAAAAACTGACAGCATCATGAAATGCACAGAAATTATTTCAAGTTACGCTATGTGAAGTGTACAAAGAAATGCATTAATTCTGGTGTGTACAAGCTGTATGCTCAAACACACTGTGAATGTAAGACTAATGTTTGGGCAACTATCGGCTAAAGGTTATTTGTTATTCTAACAATTGAATCTTCTTTGAAAATTGGTTTAAAGAATGTGTTTAAAGCCTCTTCAGTTTCCAAAAAAACAGACTGTGTCTGCGATTTTCACCAGGAAGTGGTGATAGGTGAAAGTTTTTGTCTGAATGAAGCTCAGTGTCCAACAAAGAAGCTGCGAACTGGTTGTTTTGAAAGCAATTTGTTTAGATTCTACAATAATAGTTTGATTCAGTGCAAATTACATAACTAAATCTAATAATAAATAAGTAAAAACTATTTTTCTCTCGGGTAAAGTTCTCCATATTTTAACAACAGCAAAGACTTTGCAGTCATGAAAACAAAGATTTTATACTCTAAAAGAAGTCTTTTCAACAGAACATATATAACTACATCTAATAATAAATAAGCGGAAACGAGTTTGTGCTCAGATAAATCTCTTCGCATTTATCAATACCAAAGACCTTGCAGTCCGGAGAACAAACTTTTTAGATTCTGGGAGTACACCTCAATCGCGAGCGACCCGTGTACAACTAATAATAAATAATTAGGGCTTAAGTTGTTGTCTCTCTGGTAAAGACTAGAACGTGCATTTCCCATGTTCTCTTTCATCTAGTCAGTGAATTTGGTTGCTGGGGTTTTTCTAGAAATTGACCAATCCAGTGGTTTGTGAAGTCACAAACCTGTCTCTATCATCTGTTCATTCGCACAGAGCTGTTTTTTCAATCAATTGAGTTTGAATAAAGACTATAATGCTCGATTTCAAAAAAATATCTCTCTATTGTTTAACTAAGGGAATTTTTTGTGCAATTGTTTGGTTTCAAAATAATATAGTGTATAACCTAAGAAAGCCTTTCGGAGAGTGAGAAGAAATATTATTTGTCCTGTAGTGGATTTGTGTGGATTTTTAAATCTTCTAGATCTGCCCCTACCTCCTGTATCTGTTGTGGCCACTCCCTACTTCCCCCCCCCCCTCCCTCCCCGGTGCCTAGCCATTCGGTTATCATCCTTTTCTCCCCTTACCACAGGTAGAAGAGCTGTCTACGATCAACATGAAACCTTAAAGCCCCTTGCACCCCCTCAATTAGGCCTTCACCCTACCCAAAGTCATCCATATTCCTTCAATCAGTAATCCAAGATCCTTTCTTCCTGCAAATTTGAGGTCTCCACTGTAAATCAGTCAACCCCCAACCTTTATGCCAATATCAATCAACTGTATGTAGCCTGGGTACCTCTCAAAGGGTGGGATTTTTAATGGTGAGCAGGAGGCCAGACAGCCACCCTGACTAAAGTATATGCTTATACCAGTTCGGCGTTGCACTCTCTGTTGAGTGATAGAGAAAGACAACTCCATATGTTAAAAGTCTATAAGCATATAAAACAGTGTTATGTGGTTGAAAATGTACCAAAAGGGAATATATTAGACATGAGATAGAGTATCTCTAGAGATACTGTTCTGTGATTGGATAATGCATCCATCTTTACTCTCTCCACCTGCATCATTCCTAAATCTCTCAGGAAATCCTGTAAAAAACATAATTGTAATGGATTTCGGTCTGGTTACCACGAAGTTCCACTAATCTCAAGTATTCTGCCTCTCTCCAGAGGGGACACTGTGCCGGTATGACAGTGACAACTATGATCAATCACTGCTGGATCAGTTTGCAAGCACAGAGCCCACGGCTCAGACAAACACACTATTCATTAAAAGCCAAAGTCCCAGTGTGGCTGTCCCCTAGGGTGATTGGCACAACACAATCAATAAATGTAATGAGATACATAGCTGCCAGCCATTATATTGGCAGGCTGGCAGTAAGTTAGTTGCATAATACATATAAGATTACATGCAGTTGGCTCAGTTTTTCATGATTAATTTTCCCCAAAGTTTCATTTCTGCTCAAACAACCATCGTTTGTTGATATTATGGTCTACTAAAGAATGCAATATATCTGTACATACCATCTGTACAGATTGTTACAATTGTCGTCGTACATTTTAACGAAATTGCTTTTTTCTTCACATTTTTGTGTCATTTTTATAGTCGAGTCAGTAGTTGATTTTTCTCAGGAAATACATTCTTCATTGCACTCGGCGTTAGTTTCTATATTTTTGTTGCATTCTACTTTAGTGAAACCGAGTGTGATCAGATTGAAGTATTTTGCCGCGTCGAATCAACTAAAGTTTGCAAGCAATAAAAGACCGTTCCTTGTACGGAAAGCAACTCTACAGTTTTCCGCCAATAATTTGCTTACAATGGACATCTATTTGTAGGATTTAGGTTCTGCTCCATTTTTTTGGACACTTTTGTTGACTGTATATTATATAAATGAGAAAAACATCTGTGTGCAGACATCTGTCTGTAATTTTACTGGAACAGATATCTGCACTGCTACACTGAGAGAAGTACAAACTGCTGTGAAAACATTCCATTGCATCAATCTAATGTATGGCAAGGTTTATATTTGTCATTTTGTGGTAGAGTTTGGTGAATATCACTAGTAAACTGCTTGTTTGCTAGAAGACACTAACAATCAGTGCGCTAAAATTCCACCCACAGCCATCGTAAAGGGCTGTACTAGTGGATCACCTTACTGTGCTGGTGGCACAGCTTGCAGGGCCGGTATTGACCTCTGCAGGGCCGGTAGTGACCCATGACTGACCCGGTGTAGTGATACTGGGCTGGTACAAGATGGTCGCCTTAAAGGAGGGCCTTCAAACTATCTAGGAACTTGCTCTAACCCTGGAGCCGGAAGTACCCTTCCAAGTTGTCAAAAAACAACTTTATTGCTGTCTTGTTGAATGCTCTGGCTCGATTCATTGATGTACCTTCAGGCAGATGTACTGATATCTCTGGATGGTGTTTGATAAAAGCAGTGTACCATTCCTGTCCAGCCATCTGAGTTTCTTTATTAAACTAATTAAATATAAGACAAACACCAATATAGGTTGTTCATCAGAGTAATTTTTTAATGTTCTATAAGTCTACATAGTGTGGTACATTTTGGTGGAAGCTACTAGTAAACAGGCCATTTACTATCCACCCTTGTGAGACAAAGTGCTAGAATTTAGCCTACAGCATTCTGTTAACTGCTGTTCAGGTGAAAAGTCATACTGTGCCGGTGGCATAGTGTGCAGGGCCGGTAGTGACCCCTGCACGGCCGGTATTGACCCCTTACCGCCCCTGGATAGCTATACTGGGCCAGCACAAGATGGCCAATGTAGCAGAGGAACTTAAAAACCATCTAGGAACTCAGTCAAGGCCAGGAACCGGAATTACCCTTCCTCGGATTACCGACTTGGTTGAACGTGTTCTAACTGTAGCCTAGGAGCCCTGTAGGACCTCTGATTGGACTAGGGAGATAAGACTTCGCCCTTAACCACTTGGCGCCTTTATTATTTAACCTATTTGCATTACATGATTGGATCACTGGTTATATACTTGATTGCATTGGCTAAATCACTTCCTGTACTGTTGTCTTATATGATTTATGCTAATGAATTCCTGTGAGTCTCCCTATACAAGGAGAGACTTTTCATATGCTCTTTGCATTCATTCTCATGTCTTGACACAAACACCCTAGAGGAATAATTACCTTTTAGGACTTTTTTTGAGAATATGGCCATTATACAAGCACTACGCTGTATTGTTTGTTTGAGCCATGGGCTCTTGCTATACCGGGTGATTCGGTTGCCAGATACAGAGTTGTCACTGTCGAGCAGCACAGTGTCTCCTCTTGAGAAAGGTACAATACTTGAGCATAGTGGATGCCCGTGGTAACCAGACCAGAATCCATTACATTGGTGGCAGCTGTGGGATAAATGGTATCTTTTCATGCTGTGCTCTTTCACACTACCCTCTGGCCCTGCAAATGTACTGCAGGTCAGCTACCACTGAAGAAGAAGATTAACTTACGGGGTGTAGATCTGAAGGAGAAGAAGAAGATTGATCTACGGAAAGTGGATTTGAAGAAGTTATTGACACAATATACTACCGGATTTCTGTGCAGGCTCATTGAGCTCACTCCACTCTGCAGCAGTTATCCCGGCACAGTATCACACACTAATGGCTATTTGCATCAACCGTAGAGCTTGCTCCATTTGCAGCAGTCCAGTACAGGCGCTTACCGTATTGCCTACAGGCTCGTTGAGTTCGCTTCGCCCTGAACATAGAGATCTCGGTACTGTACAAGAGAGAGAGAGAGAGTCGTGTATCAGCTATACAGGCTCAGCCGCTGAAGGGACTGCAGCTTGGAGTGCTACTCAGCTGGTAACACTCACCCCGGCACTGAATCCATTTACAGCGTCCCTACACTACTGTCTGTAGCCTCGTAGAGCTTGCTCCGCCCTGCAGCAGTACAAGAAAGTTTTTGAATGGTTGTTACAAGCTTAGGAGTTCCAGATACTGTCACAGTATCCCCTACACCGACCTCTAGATCTGCTAGAGCCACTGGAAACACTAATCCCGGCCCGGGATCCAGTTGCACTGTCCATCACTTAGATTAGAATTGAGATCACTCCTCCACCTGCAAAGGATGGCCAACCAGAGAGCACGCATCGCCGGTCGAGAACCCGCTGGCAACCCAGAAGCTACAGCAATTGACAGATTAACGGAAGCATTGACTGCCATGATGAGGCCCAACCAAGGCAATGTACCAGCTACTATTAAAGCTCTGAAGTTTGACGGTGAAAGAGACGTCAAATACTTCATCAACCGATTAATGGAAGCAGCGGATATGAGTGAGTGGCCAGAGAACAGGGCCATGTTACACTTGAGAGACGCACTACGGGTTTAGAGCATTAGACTGTGGAAAGCCTCCGCATCTGCAGGGTATATTTACTGCACTACGAGCACGTTTTGGGCTAAAACCAAGGGAACCTATGTCCCGGCTCACCAGCCTTCGCCGACAACACGAGACGCCGCTCCAGGAGCTTGCTAGTGAAGTAGAGGGTCTAGTACGCGTTTCTTATGCTGATCTACCTCACCGACCCATGCAGAGGATGATGCTGGATATCTTCAGTACCACAGTTGGAAACGCCTACCTGCAGAGACACTTGTTGGCCATGCAGCCCACTGACTTAGCTGATGCAGTCAGGGCCGGTAACGAGTACCTGCAAATAAAAACACTATTTAAAGAGTGTCAAGCTCACGTGCGAATGGTAGGCGAAAGGGACAGAAAAGCAGAGGTACCCACCATTCCCCTGGATACCCTTATACCACCTGTAACTCATCCACTGGACTCCGACCCAATAATCAACTTACTAACCACATTACAGACACTTATCTAGGAGATACAGACGTCATGACAAGCAACCGCCCCCAGCACCTCAACCCCGGAACTGGCAAGCATTTCCCCAGAACCAAAGGCCAGCGAGCCGCTGCCGCTGTCTCGCCACAATGGAGTACTTCTCAAGCGAGTAGAACGGTTCAATCCTGTGCCGCAGAAGCAAGTTCCCTCCACACTGCCAAAGGACCGACCCCCGGCTCCACGGAATAAATCCAACAGGTATCATGCACAGGCATCCCAGGCTCCCGAGACACCCAAACCCCAAGGAAAGCCCCTGCCAGTTGGCCACCACCGGTTCGCTACTTTCTCCCAGGACGGATTGAAGGCAATCCAATTTCTGTGCTAATGGACGCTGATTGTGCTCTTAACCTTTTGTCGCAACAAGTCTTCCAAACCTTATCTACCACCATCAAGAGTACCCTGCAGGCAGGACACCCGTACAGAATCATGACAGATGGTTTGAAGGTACCCTACCTAGGCACCGTTACGGTCCCTGTCGGCCTGAGGGAAATCAAAACGGTCATTACCTTCACTGTGGGACGAATAAGCAGAGACGCCATACTAGGCAAACCATTCTGTTTATCCCAACTGTGTCAGATACACACTGATGAAGCTACTGTAACAGTAAATGGCCACCTTCTGCAGTGCACGAACCAACAAGGCAGGCTACTGGTCAACAAGGTACAACTAGTAAAAACTGTCACCCTTCCTCCGTGTTCAGAAGCAACACTAGTTGGACGAGTAAACCCTAAGAATCATGGACCCCTGGGCATAGTGGAAGGATATCCCGATGCTCCCCCTTTGGCTGCTAGCATCAATCATCCGGACTGGGTCAAATAATTGTGCGGTGCATGAACCCCACCGATCAACCATTGGAGCTAAAAACTGGACAAACCATTGGGCGATATATACTCCTAGACCCGGCACACTGCCCCACTCTGGACTCCATCCAACAATTGGACGAGGAGCACCCGGCCACTCAGGACTCGGTACCAACGGTGCCCGTCAATCTGGAGGATCTGTACAAGAGAGCCCTAGAAAATTGCCAAAACAACCAAGAGGCGAGGCGCCTAGCCAAGTTGTTGGGACAATATGGAACCACCTTCAGTGCCGGAGATAACAACATAGGGCGCACCAATTTGGCTGAACACAGTATCCCCTTTCTGCCAGGTGGCAAACCTATCCACCAACCCCTCCCCCCGCCCCCCATCGACTTGAACCACAGAAGGAAGAAGAAGCAGAAAAACAGATAACTCACCTGTTGAGCAAAGGCCTGATAGAGCCTGCCACTGGAGCATGGAATTCTCCAGTAGTCCTTGTTAAAAAGAAAGATGGGTCGTGGCGGTTTTGTATTGACTATCGCCGGCTCAATGCAGTAACCCAACTAGATGCTCATCCCTTACCCCGAATAGACAAAAGCCTGGACGCTCTTGCTGGGAGTAAACACTTCAGCACACTAGATCTCATCAGTGGATATTGGCAGGTACCCTTGGATGAAGACGCCAGCGAGAAGTTGGCATTCTCTACTTGAACTGGGGTCTATAAATGGAAGGTGTTGCCGTTCGTTCTCACTTCGGCACCGGCTACATTCCAAAGGCTAATGGAGAAGGTCCTCTGCGGGTTGCATTGGAAAACCCTGCTTCTCTATTGAGATGACATAATCGCCATTTTCCCAAACTTTACCACCCACCTAGAGCGGTTGGCGGAAGTTATCCACAGGTTACGACAGGCTGGACTCAAACTGAAGCCTGACAAATGCGACTTACTACAGAAGCAGATCCGTTACTTAGGACACATAGTCAGTGAACAAGTGGTAGATACCGACCCTGATAAGGTGGCTGCTGTTGCCAACTGGAGTTCACCAAGCATTCTTGGGAACGGTAGGGTACTATCGCCAGTACCTACCAGATTTTGCAACGGTTGGCAAAGCCCTCACCAAATGCTCAGGGAAAAACACCTCATGGGAATGGGGTCCAGAACAGGAACAGTCGTTTGCTCACTTAAAAAACAGCCTCATCATGTCCCCCATTCTAGGCTACCCTGAACCTAACGGGTCTTACATACTGGATACCGATGCCAGTAATGACGGCCTGGGAGCCATCCTGTCTCAGATCCAAAATGGTCGCGAGAGGGTGATCTCCTATTACACAAAATGCTGGCCTTGGCAGAATGCAACTACTCTGTCACCAGGAAAGAGCTCCTGCCGGTAGTAAAGGCTGTACGACATTTCCGGCCATACCTATACTGGCAGAAATTCAAGCTCAGGACAGACCATGCCTCTTTGCTATGGCTTTGCCAGAAAGAGAACCAACAAGTCAGGTAGCCAGATGGCTAGAAATTCTCTCCGAGTTTCAGTACTCAGTCAAGCATCGAAAGGGCTTGCACCATGGCAACGCTGATGGACTGAGCAAACGCTGCCCGCACACCTTCCGTCTGTGCCAAAATAACCAGAAACGAGACAGTGGTCACACTATGGTCGAAGTAGCCGAAGAACTGCCTCCCCACCGGGAGAGGATACCCCTCCCCACTAGCAATGTCATCTCGGCCATAGGTCGCTAAGACACTGCCACCTCAGACACAATGTTAATTAAGGCACAACAAGAAGGCCAACACGAAGTAGCCGTCATGTATGCAGAGGTCCTAGGAAATCACGCCCTGACCCAAGAACAACTGCAACTTGGAAGTGGCGATCTACGAATACTAGCCCGCCGGCAGTCAGCCATGAGAATCAGGCCTAACGGTGTCCTGGAGATCCAAGTGGCTGTCAAGAAGAAGTCTCGGTGGTGCACCCTTCGCCCTCCAGGGCTACAAGGGGCCATCATGTGGTAAATTCATGAATTGGCACATCAAAGAATCACCCGGACCCAACAGAGACTACTGCTCACCTGGTATGGCCAGGAGTATATGCTGATGTCAGGCACATCGTACACAGTTGCGAGGTCTGTCAACACGCGAAAAGCGGAGGAGTCCGTCCCAACTCCCACGGGCAATGCATGTACGCTGGCCGCCCATGGCAAAGCTAACAGTTGACCAGGTTGAACCATTGCCCAAGACGGCAAGAGGGAACCATTGGATCTTGGTTTTGACGGATCATTTTACCCGCTGGCAAGATGCATTAGCTTTGCCCTGTAGGACCGCTGATTGGACTAGGGAGATAAGACTCCGCCCTTAGCCACTTGGCGCCTTTATTATTCAACCTATTTGCATTACATGATTGCATCACAATTTATATTCTTGATTGCATTGGCTAAATCACCTCCTGTACTGTTTGTCTCATATGATTTATGCTAATGAATTCCTGTGAGTCTCTCCTATAAAAGGAGAGATATTTCATATGCTCTTTGCATTCATTCTCATGTCTTGCCACAAACACCCTAGAGGAATAATTTCCCTTTAGGACTTTCTCTTGAGAATATAGCCATTATACAAGCACTATGCTGTATTGGTTGTTTGAGCCATGGGCTCTTGCTATACCGGGTAATTCGGTTGCCTGATACACAGTTGTCACTGTCATTCAGCACAGTGTGCCCTCTGAAGAGAGGTACAGTACTTGAGCATAATGGATGTCCGTGGTAATCAGACCGAAATCCATTACAATAGATTGCATGTACATGTATATATAAACTTGTCTGCAATGTTAGTTTAAAACCTGTGTGGAACACACATCACGATATTATCAAGAAAGCAACATAGAGGTATCATTGTGCCGATGAAAATAAAGGTCTTATTTGAAATGCAAGTTTTCGAAGATCTGTAGGTGTGATTCCAAAGAGAGATCTTTCCATTTCCAGCACGTGGCTGACAAGATCTTTTTTCCTTCTCTCCTAGTGTTGGTCGGCCACCAAGTTTAACTTTCCCTTATTAGGAGTGGCCATTTGTCTAACGAATGTATATCCAGGAGTTCCATATTGTGTTGATGCCTTTCGCACAAACATTCCATTCTGAACGCTTTCAATGGCTTGAAATAAAGACAGTTCAGACCAAGTGCCTCGGATATGTCTAGAGGTATATTTTGGCATCTAAAATATAATTATTATACTCAACTACAAGATATATATTCCTCACAAAATTAAACAGTGCTCCACAGGTCCAATACTGGGTGATGTGGACAGGTGGCCCATATCACCAACCATACTGGTCCATATCCCCCAAAGAGCATAGTTTACAAGATGCTCCATTTTTATCCCTGATATCCATTCTTGGCTAAAATAAATTATATGACAAAGTCCTATAATATCGCTAAACCTAATTAATCACTTATTGTACCTTTAGACTACATAGGCAGACAGTAAACTAGCAGATTATGAATGTATATTTTATAAGCAAACCTTTAAAATTCCAAGAAATGATCTGCTGGCACGATAAATGATGGTTAGCATGTGACCATTTTACAGGAAGTTGAGGCAAGAAACCTTGACCGATGCAACCTCTTACCTGTTTCCTGGTTCAATTACCTAGCAGCATATCAACTGTCTCATATCACCCATATGGTCCATATCACCCATGTTTCCCCTACTTAAAACATCCAACTCTAGCCAGACGTCAAATACCTATAGTTGAAAACATTCAAATTCAAATATAAATTCTAATACTTGCAAATTGAAAAAATATCACATTTTGAAACTCAAATAAAAATTGAATTGTGTTTGGTCCTAACCCCGGTATTCATCAATCAATAGCAGTTCAATAATTGATTTTGCATGCAGCTCAGGTTTTTATTATGGTAAAAACTCTTACTAGTTTAACCGGTTCAAATTGTGCCTCAGCTGTACGCATTGAGTTACAATTTATTCTACAGGCTCATCGTGTTCTTATTAATCATCTAAATTTCAATCACACGTAACTGAAAGCAAATTCTCTCATTAAGTTTTTTGTGGAATCTTCAGCATCGCAGCAAAACTGAAATAGATTAGTTTCATTCTCCAAACTCATCATCAAAAGTAATGATGGTGTAAAGTGCCGAAAGTTTAAACACTAAATCACACCCATTTTTGCCAGTTACTTTTTTCTTCAATGATTTTGACTGTTAAAATGTGCTTTCAGTAATTTCCGACAAACCATTTACAGCTCGCTCAAAGCTTTAAGTAAAGGTGATGTAAAGCCCCCATCTCGTATACTCGTATTTTACATTCCCAAAAGATGAGACCCCTGATCTTTTACAAATAACAACAACTTGCAACTGTTTTGGGCAAGTTATCTTTTCTTCAGGAGATGATTCTATATTATATTCAGAGTTGTCTTTTTTATTGCGGGGCGGGGGAGTTTGTTTAGTAATTTGTGCCTTGGAAGTACAACTGATTGCTTACATTTATACTATTACTAGCCAGACCTCACTGATCTGCTGAAAACTACTATTACGTGTTCTATATACTCACCCATTCTTCTTCACAAGCAGAACTCCTTTTGATAGCCTAGACCTAACCTAGTACTGTAGGTACCTATAGCTTTATGGACTTGATACACTACAAAATGTACTGCAATCACAATGTTATGGCTTCTGTACTGAGATCAAGGCTACACCGCAATGAAGATAAATTTTTAGAGTTTGTCTCCCTCGACAATGAGTATGGGGAGAAATACAAAAAATTTAAAATTTGAAAAACGAAATAATTTCCTTGATAAAGCTTAAAAGAGTTTTATTAAGATGGATTATTATCAAAATTACGTAATTCAAATTATTGAATGATAATTATCGAGTTTGACACTTTCATATGTATGTCAACCGATTAACCATAGCTTTAATACTACCAAATCAACTACATTGTGACTACTAAATTAGTAATATATGAGCAGATCTCCCTACCAAGTGTTTTTTTGTGGATTTGATCTTGGAGTTTAGGCAATGGGTTACGACGTTGGATGGATTCGCCGAGTTTATATTGTATTTTATTTGAGGGGTATTTGAGTGGCATTTAAGTGGCAATTGAGTTTTGATTATTTTTGTTATTTAACTTGAACTTATATGACATATAGATTTTGAATGTATGGCATTCAAGTTTTGATAATTTCTTTACATAACTCGAACTCATATAGCATCTTGAGAGGGAGGAGAGAGGAGATGTATCTACCTTGAATAAATACATTGATTAAAAGTGAATCAATGTATGACTATAAACATTTATTACATAATAAGTAGGGGCAAAATCTCCTCATATAATATAGCTAGATACATAATTCGAACTCATGTATACATTGAATGCTATAAAATATATTGGATGATGAAGTTAAATATTCATCTATTCGTTATCGATATTTATAAGGATGATGAAAGATTTCTTGTATTTTATATATATATATATAGTTATAGTAACTGTGGTAAAAGAAGTCTATTATGAAGGTTTTTATTTAAGCCAAAGTAGGTTCGGTAGATACTCCATCAGAACACACTCGCCTTTTAGCATAAAAATATGTGAGTCCTCGCTTTATTTGGCTGTATGTCAACATTTTTTGATCCTTTACTACAAATCCTCGATTTTTACCCATAAACGACTTTTTTGTGTTCAATACATTTAGATAACTGTCTTTGTTCAATTGATTAATTCGTTTGTTCAAACCTTTTGAGCTAAACTTGTTTCCTTTTTCTCCCCAGCAGTAATAGGATTTAGAGTTCAGCGCAACAATTCCATCTCCGGTAAATTCCTCTTTAAACAGCCCGGGTGTTCTTTTTCCATGTTTTACTACTTTTTCACAACAGTCTTGCATGCTCCAATCTAAACCCATTGTTTTGGTTCTTAAAAACTCATCCCTATGTTTGTCACAGTATGGACGTGGAAACCAATCACCATATTCATTGTAAAACTCTTTTTTCATACTTGGTTTTACCAGTGTTTCTAATGTTCCGCTCAACGCCATGTATGCGCTATCTGTATCCATTTCAACATATTGGAAATCACTTCTGTCAATATATCTATAAATAAAAAGATTGTTTCGATTTCAATTATTTGGAAGTTTTACTTACTTATACATAATAATGGTAGGGAATTAGGTTTTACTTACTTATCCATAAGGTCGTAGTAAAACTGTAGCATTCTCAGTTTAGCATACTGTAGCACGGAAAAACCCAAGTGTACTGGAACGTTCATAGTTAGCTGAAATGATGGTGATACTGATTAGCAAAGTAAACTTGGAGAATATAAATTTTGAATTGCAAAATAATTGTTTTTAAAACTCACTAGTCGTTTACAGGTTACGATTTCATAAAAATCATCTGCTATCTCTTCCATGGAGATGAATTTGTTCCCTCTGATACGAAATGAAGCTTTTCTCGCCCCTTCGATGAACTTGATGGTGGTGTGTTTTTCTTTATCAGTGATTGTTTTTCCATAAGCAGCATTTCCTACCAACTTGCTAGTAGTAGCGAGTAATTCTTGACTAGGGTCTGCATCTCCCATTCTCATAGCGTCTGAAACTGATGTTCCAAAAGCTTCAAAAGCTTTTCTAGGAATATATTCTATTAGCTGATAAACTTTGGTGACTTTCAATCCTTGTTTCAAGTACCATTTTAACAAAGGACTCATTAGCAATATCTTATCTCCGTACATACTTCCAACTAATGAGCGTTGAGGAGTCTTTAAAAACCCTTCGGCTTCAGCAAAGACTTTCATTTCTTCGCTCAAGTGTTCTCTGGTTAACATCGTATTTTTAAAAATCGGGGGCATTTCGGAGAACTTTTCTTCCTCTTCCTCAGGAACTTCGATGTCACATTCAACAAATCCGAAGAATTCCTCTGATTGAACTCTCGACAACACTTCTTCTTGATTCAGCTTTTTTTCAAGTATTTTAGGGTAGAAAGAATTGTAAAACGTGTTGACAAATTTTTGTAAATTTGTATGAGTTTTTACACATTTCATCCACTCACACTCCCAAATCGAGATTACAGTGTAACCTAGCGCTCGAAGATATTCTTCATTTTCCATCGTAGTTTTAAACAGATTTGCTTTTGATTTTCTTCCACTAGCTTGAAGCTCTTGTTCTTTAGCATTGTTATAAGAGCAGTTGTGTCCATGCCAAAAACACCCGTGGAATTGAAAGACATGACGATTTTCAACACAGAATCCATTAACTGGTAATCCTTGCTGTCCAAGAGCAACTTCTCCTCCATTGAGCTGATGCTTGATATTGATTTTTTTTGAATTATTTGGAACTGTAACCAACTATGAGCTACCTTGCTAAATTTTACTGGTTCAGCAACAAAGGAGTTTTCGATTTTTCTTCTTCGATGATAACCAGTAGGCATTGATTGCATCATACACCATAAATAGAGCGCATTTGCATCAACTCCATAGATTCTATCACAAACTTTTGCTTCTTTTCCCAACCAATGTTCTCTAATTTTAGTTATACCTTTTTCGTGATATCTATGCATCACTAGACTTGGTTCACCAACTATGTTTTTCTTTATTAGAGGATAAAGTTCTGCATTGCAGTTGTCAATCAGACAAATTGGGAGAGTCTGTCGAAACGAGTTACCAAGTTCATGGAAATCCAAGTGTGTAGAGAGGTATGGAGGAGGTGGTTGAGGAGCTTTGTTGAACATCCATCGAATCGCTAATCCTGGTAAAGATATACCGTCTTTTAACATATCAGTCCCATGCTCTCTGTAGATCGATCCTTGTCTTTCCAACGCTTGAACAAATGGTTTTACATCCAAGTTGTTGTACCATTTTAAAAAATCCCTCATTGTCCTCATGTCGTTATCTTTCCACGCTTCTTGACAAATCATGTACTCTTCTTCACTGATGTTTTTTTGTTTTAAAGAACTGTAAAAAGCTTCTCTTGGAGGTAGATGTTCTTGATTAGGTTGTTCCAAGTCTTTCATCCATTCATAAGGAAAAAATCCTTTTCCGGCTTCACATTTGTATGCTTTGAGATACATTTCATAGCTATATCCAGGAGCGATAAAGTTTGTACAATCTAAAAACAAAAAAGATCCTATTCCGATAACAGGCATCTTGTTTCCTTTTTTTATAACAAAATCAAAATCTTTGCCGGAGACATCTTTCAATTTTTGAAGCAGTTTTCCTTTCATCACATTGACATCATAAGTCTGTGAATTGAATCCTAGAATAGGAAGTTTTTTCATATAGCTGTACAAATCATCCAGAACTTTTTCAGCTCCTGTTCTCCGTCTGAAACTATTTTGTTCATAATCAGTACGAAACTTTTCTTCAGCTTTTTCCAATCGTTGTAATTCACCTTCTATCTGTTTTATGATTTGTGAAAATTGTTCTTCCAATCGGCTATATGATTCTTCACTAATATCTTCCAAGTATTCAATGAACGTTTCAACACACTCATCATCATCCCCGTTATTGACAATACAACATGGGTTGTTGAAGCCCGGTACATTTGAACAAATTGAAATACTTAAAAGTTGACGCTCGTTAGTGTAAATGGTTATGTCTGTATCTCGATCTTTTTCGCAATTAGGTAACAAACACTCTATATCAAATGTTGCAAAAAACGGAAAGTATCTCAAGGAATCATCTGACCCGATATCTATCCCGAATTGAATCTTCAGTTTGTCGAATATTGTAGCGGTAGGTTTGTATTGCCCTGCAGAAAACTCCAGATTTGTTGCATCTGAGATTGAACATCTGTGTCTTTTCAAATTCCCCAATCTGTCATAACAAGTAGAACACGTTGGACATCTGTAGGTTCTGACATATCCTTCCAAGTTTGTAATAAGACTGAAGTGATTGATATAAAGATCCAAATATAGATTCTCCTTATAACTGGAGTTTGAATTCCAAATAACTGTTGAAGTCATATCCTCATTTAAAGAAAACACTGTTATCTTCAGTTGAAATGCTCGCTCCAAAAGCAATAAATCAGCTTCTGTTACTCCTTTCCCGTCACAACTTTTAGCACTATCACCATAGATGAAACTATGATATTGTTGTTGGTACTCCTTCACCTCCTTAATTATCGGATCTTTTGCAATTCCACCGTTTTTTTGTAGTTCTTTGTGTAATGCTAGACATCTAAAAAAACAAAGATTGTCGGTAATTCGTATTCTTTTTGTGTTTTTTAACATGGTTCGTATGTGTCTGTTGTTAATGAGGTGAGAGGGTAAATGCTCTGGTGGTGATCCAGCTTTTCCCATTCCGAGTAGTTTGTAGAAATAAAACGAAATGTTTGTGATTAACATCAATCTCCAAGTCGTATTTGGTCTCCGTCTCAAGCTATTTGTACGATGATCAGTCTCCATAACATCAACAAAAAATTCATCAAGATCTCCTTCAGTTTCAATCAGTTTAGCTTTTGGGTATACGGTAGCATTGTTTTATGATGAGTGAAAGTATCGGAGTTCACCATCATTTTTATTTTCTAGTATACAACCTACGCTACAGTTGACTTTTGCTCTCGAGCTCAATTGTCTCCAAACTTTTTTTAGCAATTCTAACACTCTTGAATCATGATAGTCATTTTGGTAGGTATCAGCTTGGTCTCTTGGAATCCCATCCCAAAGTCTTACATTTAAAAGTTCTATGACTTTTCCAGCTCTATGTTTCATTTTCATAGCTCCCCAATATCTAGCTATCAAATCATCCCATTCTTCATCTTGAAAAGTTGGAGCTGTGCTATCATCAACAATACCTAGGGTTGGTACTCGGCTAGGTCTTTCAAAATTTAAATCTTCCATTTCTTGTTCTTCTTGTTCTTCCTCTTGTGCTTCTTCCTCTTCTTCTTCTTCTTCTTCTTCTTCTTCATTTTCTATCATTGGATCATTCTCATTTTCTTCAACTATCTCCTCCACAACTGGCTCTATATCTTGAGCTATTATGTTAGTCTTTGATGATGAAGGTTCAGCACCAAACCCTGTTTGATTGATTGTTTCATCAGGTAAACGAAAACAAATGAGATTTTCTTCTAACCATTTCCAATTAGGGGAAATTTCAGGGGTTTTTTCTTCTACATTCTCCTCCCGATAATTTAAACTTTGTCTACAATAGAAATGTTAACACATAATAGTTGTTCTATAAAACATTCACATACATTTTGTATGAAATGTAACAGAAGAAAAAATGACTTAAACAATATTATCAATTAATTTTTAAAATGGAATTGGAAAAAAATGTCTCAAACATTATTACTAGTTAGGTTTTTAAAACTTACTGTGTACTATGAGATGAATTCTCAACTCCCTCTTTTACATTCACTCTCTGATATTCTGAGTCCTGTCTACAATAAAGAGATAACGCATCAATTTTGCTGATTCATGAGATAACTCTAAAAAACCAGCAAAAAGAATTATTCTACTAACATTATTAATTTATGATTTTAAAAACTTACTGCATATCAAAGACTATCGTATTTTCAGTAGTTGCTGAAACTTGAGAAGTTGAAGGTGTGTCTTGAAAAGCATTTTCAAGTTCCATCTCCATTTTATTTTCATATTCAGCATTACATTCGTCATTCATGTATTCATTATCAGCATTTGAAAAACTGATATCATTTTGATTTTTCATGAACCATTCCCATTCCTTATGTATGTCTACATCAGTATCCTCCTCTTCTGTTTCCATAGTACTATAATAACAATAAAATCATTACTTTTAATAGAAGTAACAATAGCACATAAAAAGGTAAGTTAAACGTCTCAGCTAATAAATTTTACCTTGTGAATAAAACTCCTAGTAGTCAGTTGGTATATTATATAGTAGATGTCGAGTCTTCAGTTACTGTTGTTAGAACGAGTGATTTATTGTGTGAAAGCATAACTTTTTAAGTGAACAAATAATTAAGTGAGATAATTAAGTCAGATAATTAAGTCTTAAATTCAATGAAAACTTTCAAATTCACTCAGAAAAACTTTTAATAGTTAGTGGATGTAGTAGTAGTAGATGTTGCTCCTCCGATCGCTGTTGTAGAACTGGATGCTTTCTGTGTAAAAACAGTGGCTCTTAAATAGGTAAAGTTGCACTGATTAAATCCTATGAATCAGTATTTTTTCACGCGAATACAACCCAATGCTTTCGCGGGAATAAATAATTTATTTTCACACGAATGGAAACGTTGCTTTTGCGGGAATAAATATTGTATTTTCACGCGGATACAAACCATAGCTTTCGCGGGAATAAATAATTTATTTTCACGCGAATAGAAACTGTTGCTTTTGCGGGAATACAAATTTTATTTTCACGCGGATACAAACCAATGCTTTCGCGGGAATAAATAATTTATTTTTACGCGAATAGAAACTGTTGCTTTCACGGGAATACAAAGTTTATTTTCACGCGGATACAAACCATAGCTTTCGCGGGAATAAATAATTTATTTTCACGCGAATAGAAACTGTTGCTTTCGCGGGAATACAAATTTCATTTTCACGCGGATACAAACCAATGCTTTCGCGGGAATAAATAATTTATTTTCACGCAAATAGAAACTGTTGCTTTCGCGGGAATACAAATTTTATTTTCACGCGGATACAAACCAATGTTTTCGCGGGAATAATTAATTTATTTTCACGCGAATGGAAACCGTCTCTTTCGCGGGAATAAATAATTTATTTTCACGCGAATAGAAACTGTTGCTTTCGCGGGAATACAACATTCATTTTCACGCGGATACAAACCAATGCTTTTGCGGGAATAAATAATTTATTTTCACGTGAATAGAAACTGTTGCTTTCGCGGGAATACAAATTTTATTTTCACGCAGATACAAACCAATGTTTTTGCGGGAATAAATAATTTATTTTCACGCGAATGGAAACCGTTGCTTTCGCGGGAATAAATAATGTATTTTCCCGCGAATAGAAACTGTTGCTTTCGCGGGAATACAAATTTCATTTTCACGCGGATACAAACCAATGCTTTCGCGGGAATAAATAATTTATTTTCACGCGAATAGAAACTGTTGCTTTCGCGGGAATACAAATTTTATTTTCACGCGGATACAAACCAATGTTTTCGCGGGAATAAATAAATTATTTTCACGCGAATGGAAACCGTTGCTTTCGCGGGAATAAATACTTTATTTCCACGCGAATAGAAACTGTTGCTTTTGCGGGAATACAATTTTATTTTCACGCGAAAGCATTTTGCTTTCGCGGGAATAAATTATATTTTCACGCGAAAGCAACAGTTTCTATTCGCGTGAAAATAAAATATTTATTCCCGCGAAAGCAAGGGTTTCCATTTGCGTGAATATAAAATATTTATTCCCGCGAAAGCATTGGTTTGTTTTCGCGTGAAATTAAATGTTTTATTCCCGCGAAAGCAACAGTTTCCATTCCCGCGAAAATAAAATTTTCATTCCCGCGAAAGCAACGGTTTCCATTCGCGTGAAAATAAATTGTTTATTCCCGCGAAAGCATTGGTTTTCGCGTGGACAAAATGCTGATTCATAGGATTTAATCAGTGCAACTTTACCTATTTAAGAGCCACTGTTTTCACACAGAAAGCATCCAGTTCTACAACAGTGATCGGAGGAGCAACATCAACTACACTTTCCATTGCAACTACTAGAAGCTTTCTCTTTATAAAAGGTAAAATTTAAAAAATTTATTTTCCCCTACCTTGCAAAGATTAAAATTAGTTTAGCTATAATGTAAAGTATGAAATAAATAATCTTTTAGTTCCACATGAAAAGCTGAATTATATATTATTTCTTTCTTTTTTAGAATACTATGGAGGATTTTTCTGCTTCTTACATGGATTTAAAACCAATCGAAAACAAACAAAAAACACTCAAAACATCCTCCAAAAGAAAAAACTCTAACTCTGTCACAAAAGAAGCAACAATAAAGAGACGAGCTCTTCCAAAACTGGTTTTACCCACAACATCAAACAATATGGAACAAAAAGAATTGCTCACTGATGCTGACAGAGCTCTCAAGATGGCCAAATCTCTCCAAAAATTGAAAGCATGTGATTTGAAAAAGATTGGAGGGTTTCTTACACTAGCATCACTCCCTGTTCCATCAGTTTTGCAAATCGTTTCTATTGAACAGAGTACCGGTGCATACGGAAATTACTACATTCTCACTTATCTTGATAATTCAACTGGAGCGAACTTTCAGAAAGTTGTTTGCCCAAGTAGAGTAGTTGAAAGCTTCAATGTTGATAACTACCCATTACCTTTCAACATCTTGTACTTGGGTGAGATGGAAAACTCAAAAAAACCAGAGACTACTTACTACAATGTCAAACGTATCAGCACAAAACGCTTAACCACAATGGAAGCTACTGCTGAAGCTGAAAAACTGAGAAAAATGAGTGAAGAAGAACTCAAACTCGCTTACGACATCGAGTATCTCAGCAATTTCAAAGATTGTTCCATTTTTGCTTACATCGAAGTTGTAGAAAGATTCATTCCTTTCCGATTCAATGGAGAAGAATCCATTGTAAATTGCATTCGCTATGTCGCTGAAAAGAATGGAAAAAGAGAGACGAGAACGCTTTTACTACCAATCAGATACAACGAGGAAGCTAAAAGATGTGCACCTGGTGTGATGATTTACAAAGGAAAAAAACAGAGTAAGAATGGAAATCCTATTCCATACCACAATGTTGTCTTCATTTCTTCAACCAACGCTAGTGATTGGGAACAATATTGCACACAAACAAATTCCAATGAGGTGCTAACAAAAACAAATAATGAGGATGAAGTTCTTAAGGAGTTCCTAGAAAATGAATTACAAGATTTTGATGAACAGCTTGGTGTTGATGGTATGTAAACTCAATATCAAATGCTGACAACAGGTAGTCTCAAGCGGATAATGAATGTATAAAAAAAGCCTGTGTATTGATTGACATTACAAGTTGTACTGTTTTGTACTACTTACTATTTACTGACTCTAACTATATTATATGGAGAGATTTTCCCTACTTATTATACAATAAGTGTATATAATCATATATTGATTCATAGAAAAGTCTAAAGGTTCTCAAGTGATTAACTCACCAAAAGTTCCGGTTTGCAAAACATTTGAAGATCTTCCTATCTCAAGCATTATACGAGTGACTGTACTTTTTTATCTAGTTGAAATAGCTAAAAACTTCAGCTACTTAGTATTTACTGACTCTAGCTATATTATATGGAGAGATTTTCCCTACTTATTACACAATAAATGTATATATTCACATATTGTTTCATTTTTAATCACTGTATTTATTCAATGTAGATATATCTCCTCTCTCCTCTCTCTCAAGATATCATATGAGTCGGAATTACAAAAAATTATCAAACCTTAAATGCCTTACATTCAAAATCTAGATACCCTATGAGTTACAATTATGTATACAATTATGTAAAAAAATTATCATAACTTAAATGCCATACATTCAAAATCTATATACCATATAAGTTCAAATTAAGTAAAAAAAAAATCAAAACTCAAATGCCGCTTAAATGCCACTCAAATGCCACTCAAATACCCTTCAAATAAAATACAATATAAACTCGGCGAATCCATCCAACGCCGTAACCCATTGCATCACCCCAGATTTTAACCCCACAAAAAAACACTTGGTAGGGAGATCTGCTCATATATTACTACTTACTAATTATAACTCTATTAAACTATTACTATATTACTCTTTGGGGGCAGTTTTCTCATCACAAGTGGCAATGGTAAAACATGAAACTGCCTGAATTAAATTACTTTTGCTGCATTACCATGATCTCTAGCGTGTGAACTAGCCAGTACAGTTGCTTCAATATTATCTCAGACTAGTGTCTTGACACATGGATTTGAGCGTTAGCAATTGAGCGAGTTTACTATAAAATTCTCTAACTCGTTTAAATTCTGTTATATTTTTTTAGACCATGCTGTGCTCTCTCTGATCCGGTGACAACTCTTTTGAATCTGGTAAAACTCTCTAAATGTTAAAGAGTCCTAAAAAAACTAGTAGCGTAACCACAAACTTCCTGCCACCTAAATTACACATGATGTAAGTTTTCCAACATATTTGTTTGTACATAGTTCGCTACTATCTTATGATATGAAGGATTTCACTATCTCAGTCCTGCATGCAATGCTATCATCCTCAATACTTAGTTATCTCTATTTGAATGAGTGATTGACATATAAAATACTAGCTCACTGTAACACAATACTGTAGTAGATTTTGCAGGTCTTGAAACCACTAGCTAAGTGTTCGTGACCCAACAAAATCCTAGTTCGTAAGCGCAGAGAAGTTGGTAGCGTTCTGACAGTATGCTGCCACCAGTTACCTTTCTCCTAGAGGTAATAACAGATCGGTATACATCGAAACAGACATTAAAGAGTATACTTGACTCCACAACTAGTACAGAGCCCTGGGCTCAGACGCATAACTCCGAGCTTTAAAGTAATATGCATTTATTCTTACCCCAAGAATATGAGCAGGTAAAAGTCACAATATGGGACCTCATTACAGACTAATCAGATATGGTACAGGCTCTGCCTTTTATAGGCAGAGCACAGGAAGCAAAATGAGACAATAGTTAATAGCACAAAAGTAGAACATACCACAACGAAAAAATAATCATATATAAATAGTCAACAAATGAGGTATGATATATGGGCTTAAAGGTAAATGCCACCCAGAAGTAGTAGGAGGAGCTATAGACTCCTTAGTCAGTCACAAGCGCTTCTACTTCGCGTGGTAAGTGTCTCAATCTTTGTAAGCTTTCCACAAAAGTATGGGTATCTGGTGGATAGGGCCTTCTACTCCTTCTAAGGCTATTTTCAGGTCTCAGGCTATGGTAAGTCACTTCCTTCCGGCCCGATATGGCAACCACCGGGTCGGTAATGAGTCATGCAAGGTCAGTGCCTGATCGAAGCAGGGTCTGTCAGTTCAGTGTAATTAATTATTATTACTCTGGCCATCCAATGGCTATATAGTGATGCCAGAACAAGTACTAACACATCTGAGTACATGTATGTGACATGAAAATCCACTACAATATACTCTCTAGGTTCATATTTAAGTTTTTTAGCAGAGGCTTTTACAATTTCGCAGTCTTTCAACGTCTAGGAAAATCCACTACTTCAATAATGGGGTTAAGTCACTTCGCTGTAACTTGCTTCTTCTATCGCCAATACAAACTTTGTCAATACTTTTTTCATGATTACTTTTCTCCAAAGTTTTATTTCTGCTCAAGCAATCATCTGTTGTTAAGACTTTGGTATACTAAAACGTGCAGTATATCGGTACGTACCATCCCTACATATTGTTACAATTGTTATTTACCTTTTAACAAAATTGCTTTTTTCTTCACATTTTTGTGTCATTTTTATAGTCGAGTCAGTAGTTGATTTTTCTCAGGAAATACATTCTTCATAGCACTCAGCGTTAGTTTCTATATTTTTGTTGCATTTTACTCTATTGAAACCGAGTGTGATCAGATTGAAGTATTTTGCCGCGTTGAATCAACTAAAGTTGGCAAGCAATAAAAGACCGACCCTTTAAGGAAAGCAACTACAGTTTTCCACCAATAACTTACTTACAATGGACATCTATTCATAGGATTTAGGTTTTGTTCCGCTTTTTGTTGGACACTTTTGTTGACTCATAATCTGTATATTATATAAATGAAAAAAGCATATGTGTGCATACATCTGTCTGTAATTTCACTAGAACAGACATCTGCACTGCTACACTGAGAGAAGTACAAACTGCTGTAAAAAAATTCCATTGCATCAATCTAATGTATGGCGATGTTTATATTTGTCATTTTGTGGTAGACTTTGGTGAACGTCCATAGTAAACCGCTTGTTTGCTAGAAGACACTAACAATCGGTGCGCTGAAATTCCACCCACAGCCATCATAAAAGTGCTGTACTAGAATACCTTACTGTGCTGGTGGCACAGCTTGCAGGGCGGTAATGACCCCTGCAGGGCCGGTAATGACTCCTGCAGGGCCAGTAGTGACCCCTGACTGACCAGGTGTAGTGATACTGGGCTGATACAATATGGTCGCCTTAAACGAAGACCCTCAAAACTATCTAGGAACTTGCTCTAACCCTGGAGCCGGAAGTACCCTTCCTCGGATTACCAGATGTCTCGACCACAAGCTAGACATAGCCTCGGAACTCTGCAAGGCCTACTTTTAGACAATGGAGATATGACTCCGCCCTTTAGCCACTTGGAACTATTTACCTCTGCCTCTGTTTCATTGCATGATTTGATTATTTGTATACCTATTACAATTGGTCAGTTTACTTCCTGTTCATGTAATCTTATATATCTTATGCAAATAACTTCCTGTCAGCTTGCCTGTATAATGGCTGGCAGCTCTGCTACCTCATTGCATTTATTAATTCTGTCTTACCAATCACCCTAGTGGGTAGCCACCCTAGGACTTTGGTTTCTAATGAATAAAGATACTATTCAAACAGCACTCTGTGTAGTTTGTCTGAGCCGTGGGCCTTGTGTTTGCCCATTGATCCAGCAGTAACTGATCATAGTTGTCTCTGTCATACCGGCACAGTGTCCCCTCTGGAGAGAAGTAGAATGCTCGAGATTAGCGGAATTTTGTGGTAACCAGACGAAATCCATTACAATTTGTTTTTAAACCAGCAATATTTGAAGGTTTAATACTTTTTCATTTTGATGTAGGTGGAGACGATCACATTTTGATAACTTAATCCAGTGAAAAAAATGAAAGTTGCTGTAAAAACCGTCTATTGAACCAAGCTGATGGATTGGGAGGTTTTAATATGCCATGTGTTCTCAAATTTGAGATATTTATAGATATAATATATGCAATAATTTAGGTGGAGGTCAGTCACAAGCAGCTACATTTGGTTATATGGGATGGTTTACTTTAAGGGCTTGGCTGGTTTGTGAGATCTTGTGGTACTTCCTTACCAATCACAGACCAGGGTCTAGGAAAAGCCTTAATGGACTGAGAGTTGTCCTTTATTTTCACAATATTTAAGTACGAACCCAAAGAATTGTAAAGAAATGTATTATATTTCATAAAAGTTTCTCTGAGAACTAGGTCACTACAGTGTTTCCTGCTTCTAAATGGTTCTGTTGTAGTAAATATTTACTCAGAGACAAATGATTAAGCTTTGAAAACTGGGAGATAACCACTTTAAAATATCTAAGAAGCAGTATACTGACCTCACAGACACCTGCCCATAATGGGATCTATTACAAATGTTGTTGAATATGAATCCGCTTAGCTTGTTTTTACTGGCTATAATGCAAGCTTGATGGAGCATTCATAGGCAAGTTACTATTGTGGGAACTATTGTAAAAAAAGAAGACAACTCTCAGTTCACTGAGGGCTTTCCAAAACGCTGGTGGGAGCTTGATAGTGAAGTGCAACAAAATTCCGCTTGCCAGTTTGGCCGTTAGACTAAACCATCGTATATAAGCAAATGTGAATCTCTCCACCCACATTATTGCATATAATATATCTATAAGTATTTCAAGTTTGAAAACAGATGACATACACAAGTTCATACACCTACCAGTATATACGCACAAAAGTACATAGACACACAGGTATATGCACAGGTACATACTTACACAGGTATATACACGGAAGTACATACAGAGGTACATGCACACTCAGGTACATACACACACAGTTACATACACAAACAGGTACACGCATACAGGTACATACACACAGGAACATACACACACACACATACACATACAAAAACATATACACACAGGCACACCCCCACACAAGTACATATACACACAGTACATGCACACACAGGTACATACACACACACAGTACATACACACACAGGTACATATACACACAGGTACATACACAAGCAGGTAAAGACACTCAGGTGCAAGTACAACACTGGTAGGTGTTTGATAGTGGTGCCCACAAAATCTCGCAAGCCAGCCAGGCCCCTGGACTGGCAATGGTTGGAGTGTTAGTCAACAATTCTCTGTTTATTATCACTGACAGTACTTCCCTCCACTGTGCATTATTGTAACATTCTTTTCTTACATTGTTTTTGTAAGTATGGTAACTACACACTTCTGTGACCTTTCCATTTGAGAGGGTATACAGAGGGAGAAATGGAGAGGGTAGAGCCGGGAACTGGTAGAACATGGCAGGGGATGAGAAGCAGAGTGGGTAGGGCGAGTTGGGGGGGGGGGGGGAAAGCTTAGCGAGAATAGACTGGGCTTGCATAATGGTAGTTGAGTAATGGTGAGCCTACTACAGCTAATACTAGCTAACACTCCGAGTTAATACTACAGAGCAAAACATCAAAATATACAGTAGCCTACACCGTACAAACTCAGTCAGTAAGGATGGACCAATGCTAAGTTACATATTGTGTGATTGGTTACTTCTAGAAGGTTGAAAGTCAAATTCTAACTCTCACTATCCAGCTATTGTGTAAAAGCAAAGACAGCTACTATATATTTGTCAAATAATCCAACTTTGTAAAGTAATATTTTAGTATATTTTATGTGATTTATATTATCACTTTTGAGCACAAATAAATCAAATCACATTTGAAAGAGAATGACATAGAAATGGACTCATTGGACAACAGATAAAACTATAACACGCCTATTTCGATATAAGCAAAAGAAAACCATACATTTATACAAAATCAAGCATATAGAGCTATCAGTAAAACAAATTAATATAGAGTTACTTTAGAGCTGCACCTAAACAGTCAAGGATATATCGATCAGTAGATTGGTGAGTGGAACCAAATACCCACAAATACTTGTGAATAGTCTACGAGGTAATCGCAGCATTACATGATACTAGAGCTTTTAGAAAGTATCTCTTGTTGTTCCATCCTGGACTTGAGCCTACAAAATTATTGGTGCATAAGATTCAGATAAAACTCAATTAAGAATGTTACTGGAGCAACCATGCAGTTGTCAAAGGGCAATAAAGTTCACCGAACTAGTACATTGAGATAGAAAAAAAAATAATAGTCTTAAAAACTGCCCCAAATACACCCACCACCAACAACAATACTGACACCTACAGACAAGTATACATATTTACGAGGTTTCCATATCGTAACAAATTGTCTTTACTGCCGGTGATAAAGGACAATTTCTGTTGAAAACACCATTGTCGAAAAATTTGTCGTGAGATCAATACACTAGCAGCCAGTTACATACAACCATTGCAGAACATTCTAGAGGTTTAGCAAATATTGAAATGAAAGTCGACCGAATGATCATCGTCATGAAAGAGAATAGATGCCTCCTGCATGTTTACTATAAGATAGATCAAAAGATTTCAAGGTTAAATCTAAAACATATCAGTCTTTGCTGTTGCCGACAAATATACTACAGATTCGAAATTCAGTTGCGGATTGTCAGAATTTGTCAATCAATTAAAACAGGTAATTCCTGTAACGAATGTTGAAATGATAATTGACACATTGCCAAGAATGGGCTCCACACTTTCCAGAGTAAATCTCATAAAGAAAGTTTCAATCATCATAATTACGGCATATACTTCAGGAAGTTGTCTATGCTCAATTCAAGCCTGTCAGCGTACATTACAGTCAAAGTTCATTGCTGTCTACTTTTATTCAACCTCTATTCTCACATCCTTTCTACCAAACTTCACTCTACATGATCCCTATGCATATTTAAATGTAACAACGCTCAACAGGTGCACAGTTTTGTCCAGAGCTATCAGATAAACACTTAGAAAAAATAACTTGGAAAACCAAAAGCAAAAGTTTCCTTAATCGATTTTCAGAGTTGCTGTCTCTATGCGTTTATGTTTGTGTCTTTAAATTTTTCTCTGACTCTGTCCTATTGCCAGTGGGAATTGGACACTTTTAGTGAAAAATTCAATGAAATAAATTTATAGATTAACTGGATATAGATACGCTATAATCTACTAGCAAACCTACATCAGCGAGTACAAGGAGCAGACAACACCCACACCAGCACACAATAACAGTTAGCGAGTAACCACTGCATTGCTAGTACACACCTGGAATGACCCATGTATAAATGGCGACACCGATGAGCATGCAGTAGGTACGAGAATAGCCAGCCGATTGCAAACTCTGCCAACTGTCTTTGGTGCCATTCGCATAAACTGTACCATTCCATCTTGGACTCTGTGGGGGAGCGTATCTAATCAATCTACAAGAGCGAGGGCAACTCAAAACCACATCGCCTCTTATCACGATAGTACATTATATATTAATTGACTACAACAAAAATATTTATATATAAGTATGTCATACATTAGTTGTCTACAACATACATTACGTATTGGTTTTCTACAGTATACATAAGTAGTAATATATGAGCAGATCTCCCTACCAAGTGTTTTTTTGTGGATTAGACCTTGGGGTTGAGACAATGGGTTACGACGTTGGATGAATTCGCCGAGTTTATATTGTATTTTACTTGAGGGGTACTTGAGTGGCGTTTGAATGGTATTTAAGTGGCATTTGAGTTTTGATTATTTTTTTACTTAATTTGAACTCATATGGCAGCTAGATTTTGAATGTATGGCATTCAAGTTTTGATAATTATTTTACATAACTCAAACTCATATGATATTTTGAGAGAGAGGAGAGAAGAATGAGGAGATATAACTACATTGAATCAATATATGATTATACACATTTATTACATAATAAGTAGGAAAATATTCTTGTATAATATAGCTAGAGTTAGTAAATACTAAGTAGTACAGAGCACTACAACTTGTAATGACAATCATGAATCAATATGTGATTATATACATTTATTACATAATAAGTAGGAAAATATTCTTGTATAATATAGCTAGAGTTAGTAAATACTAAGTAGTACAGAGCACTACAACTTGTAATGACAAACAATATATAGTATTTTTTTACAATGTAGTCATACAGAGCACTACAACTTGTAATGACAATCAATGCATAGTCTTTGGAGAGAGGGGAGAGGAGAGATGAGAGAGGAGAGAAGAGAGAGGAGAGAGAGGAGAGAGATTTTTTTTAGTTTTTTATACATTCATGTATATATGGATAATTATGTACATATTTATGGATATATTTACATTTACATTGAATAATATACATTTATTACATAATAAGTATATTAAATGCTATAAAATATGTTGGAAAATCACCAAATTAGACCTCTAGATGGTTAAAATCTACAGTATTTGGGAAATAACTGCAAGAGAGGAGAGAAGAGTATTTGGTAGAGGAGAGAGTATGTTGAGAGAGAGGAGAGATAAAAAGAGGAGAGAGGAGAGAGGAGATATATCTACATTGAATAAATACAGTGATTAAAAATGAAACAATATGTGAATATATACATTTATTGTGTAATAAGTAGGGAAAATCTCATACAATATAGCTAGAGTCAGTAAATATTAAATAATACAAACTTAGGAAGGAAGACTTCTGTTCTATGTACTTTTGATTCCATAATGAACTAAAATAAAAAGTTATGTATTAGTATAGAATGGTTAAACAGAAATTTAAAACAACTACAAACTCTTACTAAATAGTACTTTTTTATTAATTATTACCTTGTCATCAAAAATTGACTGTTAATCAGATGTTTTTGTAGCTTTTCGTGTCTTACGTTGTTGAGTCCTTACCCTTCTAGCTTGTCTTTGAGCGGACTGTCGCTGCATGTTTCTTCTTTTTAGAGCAAGTTCTTTACGAGCACACTCGATAGAAATTGGTGTGTTTACCTGTTGTAGTTGATATTGTCGTTGTTGTAATACGTAATGTAATCTCTGAATGTCTGATGTAACATCATTCCCTAAGAGCTTTAATGTTAGAAAAGATTCAGTTCGAAAACTATTTAGCTGCTCTATCAAGTCTTTCTGTATGAATTTACAATTGTTTGAGATAATTCGCACTCTCTCTTCAATTTTCTTATTGCATATGTTTTGTAGAAGTATCAAGTCCTCTTGAGTCAAAGATTTAGGCTGAGTTTCTGATTCTGTGTTGTTAACTATTTCCATTTTTTGTCATTGAATCTGAAAAAAAAACAAAAAAAACAGATGATTAATTTTGTTCAGTTGTTTTAGTATAATAAATAATATATGAGTAAAAACTGTAATTTATTAAGTTTTTACCTTGATGCTCTTCTAATAGCTGTAGTAGATGTTGCTTCTCTGATAGCTGTTGTAGAACTGGATGCTTTCTGTGTGAAAACTATGGCTCTTATATAGCTAAAGTTGTACTGATTAAACCCTATGAACACCATCTCGTGTCAATCTCTATGAATCAACATTTGTTCACGCGAAGGAAGGTCAATGCTTTCGCGGGAATAAATAAATAATTTTCACGCGAATACAAACCAATGCTTTCGCAGGAATAAATAAGTTATTTTCACGCGAATGGAAACCGTTGCTTTCGCGGGAATAAATAATTTATTTTCACGCGAATAGAAACCAATTCTTTCGCGGGAATAAATAATTTATTTTCACACGAATAGAAACCAATGCTTTCGCGGGAATAAATTATTTTATTTCCCGCGGATGAAAGTCAATGTTGTCGCGGGAATAAATACTTTAGTTTCACGCGAATACAAACCGTTGCTTTCGCGGGAATAAATATTTTATTTTCACGCGAATAGAAACCAATGCTTTCGCGGGAATAAATGATTTTATTTCCCGCGGATGAAAGTCAATGTTGTCGCGGGAATAAATACTTTATTTTCATGCGAATACAAACCGTTGCTTTCGCGTGAAAATAAAATATTTATTCCCGCGAAAGCATTGGTTTCTATTCGCGTGAAAATAAATTATTTATTCCCGCGAAAGCAACGGTTTGTATTCGCGTGAAAATAAAGTATTTATTCCCGCGAAAGCAACGGTTTCCATTCGCGTGAAAACAAAGTATTTATTGCCGCGACAACATTGACTTTCATCCGCGGGAAATAAAATCATTTATTCCCGCGAAAGCATTGGTTTCTATTCGCGTGAAAATAAAATATTTATTCCCGCGAAAGCAACGGTTTCCATTCGCGGGAAATTAAATCATTTATTCCCGCGAAGGCAACAGTTTGCATTCGTGTGAAAATAAAGTACTTATTCCCGCGAAAGAATTGGTTTCTATTCGCGTGAAAATAAATTATTTATTCCCGCGAAAGCATTGGTTTCTATTCGTGTGAAAATAAATTATTTATTCCCGCGAAAGCATTGGTTTGTATTCGCGTGAAAATAATTCATTTATTCCCATTTATTCCCATTTATTCCCATTTATTCATAGAGATTGACACGTGATGGTGTTCATAGGGTTTAATCAGTACAACTTTAGCTATATAAGAGCCATCGTTTTCACACAGAAAGCATCCAGTTCTACAGCGACTAACAGAGGAGCAACATCTACTACAGCTATTAGGAGAGCAACAAGGTAAGAAGCACTAAAATAATTATTTGTTTTTAGTTAATTGAAACATCTAGGTTTTTGAATCTTAGTTTTTAAAAACAATCTTTTAATAAAACAATAATTTCAGTATATTTACATCATTAAACTAAGTTCTTTTACTTTTTGCAGGTATGATGACATCACACTCCAAAGCACTTCCTAAGCTCCATATTGAACCAATCACAGCTACCAACAACACTAACGCTATTTCCACTACAACCATCATTTCCACCACCAACGGCATTCACATTGATGATAGAAGATCCAATCCTAACACCTTTAATGATACATCTTCTCGCTCAAACACCAATGCTCATGCTGATATAGCAATGAACCATCATGTAGTTTCAGCTGACTCTCCTTTGAGTCCCACACCGGACTACACATATCTGCATGAGAACAGTGAAGTCAAACGAACGGAGGATATCAAAAAACCGATAGTGACATTATCTCAAGCTTCAATTTCCTTTTTATTCAGCAACTGCAAGAATAATACCGCAAACAAACTTAGAGAGTTTGAATTGCTCGAGATGGGTGGAATAATGACAGGAGCTATGCAGAAAGGAATGTTGGAAATCGGAAATTTTGTGAGTTTGTTGGATTTACCAATTCCTACGATATTGGAGGTTTTCGATGTTAATTACGTTGAAGATTATGGTATATTGGACTATGAATATGTTTTAAAAAACAATCACCGAATTCGAGTCAAGTCACTGATTGACAAAGAACTTACGATGGAGCTACAGGAACTTGATCCCGGCTCTTCACAAATCGTAGTGTACATGGGAAAGCTAGAAGAAAATCAACCCGATCTACGTATTGTAGGAGATAATCATCGTCATCAAGGGCTAAAACAACGAGTTATAGCCAAAATCTTGAGAAAAAAATCATTGAAACAGTTGCAAGCATACTTTGATATCATCACTTTCGATAATATTCCTGTCAACACTCTTCTGACATTCACTAGACTTTCAGTTTGGAAAAATTTGAAGTCGAAGCAGCGAAAACGAAAACAAGATACATCGCCTTTACGTATCACTCACACTGTCACTTACAGATACATGATGAATGACGGATCTTTGATGACTGGGAAGATTGTTGTCCCTCCTGAGAACGTTTTGAAGATCAAAAATCATGAATGTGGTATGATCCACTATAAAAGTACGATGACAACTGAAAGCGGCACAAAGAAACACATTCTCACGATTCTGAGTGTTGAAGAAGCTTTGATGCTTCTATCTACTTCAAGTGAAAAAGAAGGAATAGCTTTCAGACTTTCTCTATTTGATGATGCTGAGCTGATGAAAAGTTATGATGATGATGTTGCCGCTGATGATGCTGCTGATGATGATGATGATGATGATGATGATGACGATGATAACATTGATGCTTATACTGATGAAGAAGATGATAATATGACGGATGATGACTCTGAGAACAAAAAATTTGAGGAAAAAGATGAAGTTGTCGACAATGATAGTGAGAAAAGCAATGAAGATGACAAACACATTTCAAGCGAAGCTAGCAGGATTTCAATATCGGAAATTTAATTAAGGTATGTTAATCTTCACTAGTAATAAGTAACTACTAATAGCCGTATTTTTCACCATAGTATAATGTAGTTGTTATAACGACATCTATGTATGCTTTTAGATAGAATACGTGTACAAGTGAATGACCGTCGACTCGCCAAAATCTATCAGCAACAACTCATAAACATTAAATTACATATTATTTGTATTGTGCAATAATTTGTATATATTTAGTGTAATAAAGTATTTTATCCATATTTAACATTGGTAATTTAGCCAATTTGTAAAACTTTCGGGGTTACAACTCTAAAATGTTACAAAATTTCAATGTTCCGACACAAAAATAAATATTTCAAGTTATCGTCTCATTTTTCAAAAATGTTAAGACAACTCCCATTTATAATTTCTAAACTTCGTTTTTGAAAAAATATGTAAAAGTTGTCGGCACATTGTGTCAAAATGGTAAGACAACTCCGCTTTTGCACAAAAATTGTGAAAATGTTTTATAATTTGTTTGAGAAACCAAAACAGTAGAAGACTTTTTACAACCACAAGCATTATACTTTAGGTTTTACAGTTTTGTGAATTGGCTGTTGATAGTTTGTCACGATATGACATAATAATTAAGTAATTACAGTCTTTTTCATAACAATGCTATAGATTCAGTAATACAGATGTGAAATTTACTGTTTCATCACTTGGATGCAGTTTGAAGGTAGTTGATGTAATATTTATTTTGTAATATTATGCAAAGTAATACAGTAAGAATGAAGCGTATGGAGTTTTCAACCACAAAACAAATAAAAATAATGCATTAGGTAAACTAATGACAGAACAATTCTACATGAAGTGTATACATATGAATAAAGTATTCATAAAAAACACAGACTATTGTCTGTATATATAATATATATATAGAGAGTATTTATAAAAAAAACATCCTATTAACTATATATTTTGTGGTAAGAAATTATAAAATAGGATAGTTGCATAAAACCTATTCCAGAGCCATGATAATAATAAAAAATATAGTGAAATAAAAATTTTAAAACTCACCTAAGAGTGCAGTTAATACAAGAATTTCTTCTTGAGAAAAATCTGAATTTTTTTGCATTTTCTGTCTAATAGACGCTAATTTCAATTTAACACAATCATTAAAACCCTTTTTTTTCAGCCCATCTTTTATATTCAAAATTAATTTCAGTGAAGTTATATCAATCTTTTGGCTTGGTTTTAAATCTACTTGAGTTTGTGGGTTATCTGTTGTATTAGATTCTAAAACACTGGTTTTTGGACTGCACTGTGAACTAGCAACAGAAATTAAGTCATTATTACTTTCTTCAGTTTCTGAAAAATCAGAATCTGAAGATATAAGTGCTCTCATTTTTTTACGCTGGGTTTTAAGTAAAAGCTTTCGATCTCCAGCAACCGGTTTTTTAGCTATTGCCAACCATTTACACCCTAATCCCTCAAAATCTAAATCGATGTTTCTAGAAAAATAACCTTCTATTGGATAGAGATATACTAACATAAAATTTTTGGGAAAAGTAATGTTCATAACTAACTCAGAATATTTTTTATTAATAAATAAAACAAAATTATCATAACTAGCAATATCAACAACAAAAAATATTTTAGTTTTCAAAATACAAGTATGTTGCTGGAGTTCTCTCAAAGTTGTATGTGATTTTCCGCATAAACAATAAAAAATAAACAAGTGAGCAAAAAATGTCTTGAAAGAACTCGGCCAGGCTCATGCATCTTCCCTAATTTAAACTTCTTACCACAAAATATACACGAAATACTGTCTTTTTTTTCTTTCAGTGCTTCGCTCAGAGTCTTTGTACAATACGATATCAATAGCAACGAAAGCACTGAAAGAAAATAGCTTGTGTTTTTGTTATCGATATCTACAAGCAAAATAAACAAATTCTCATTATATATATATATATATATATAGATAACTGTCTTGAGTATGGTATATGTATATAAAGATAACGCATATCACTTACACTTGAAGCACTCCTTATCATCTTTTATCTCTCCATCTATAACACTGCTCCTTCTGTACTGCTCTAGCTGCAGGTTCTCTGCTTGAACTAAAATAGAAAATATGAATGTAATTATGTTAGTTTTTGAAAAAATTTATTAAAATTGAATGAGTATGTAGTAAATAATATTTTTATCATACTTACATTCAAATGTGTGACGACCATAGGAGAGAAATGATTCATCTTTTCCTACATAACATGCGCTTGCAATGAATCGTGTAGATGTTTTCTCTACAAAAATAACGTAGTAAATGTAGAGTCGTTATTATTTTACCTACAGAAAAATTTACATTTTTCATAATACAGAAAAATACTTACTCATAGCAATGTGCGTGGTAGGCTTGGTCTTTTTTGGCTTCTCCGTTTCCTTAAAACATTCGTCCAACCATCTCATTGTTTCATCATCGGTAGAGCTTAATAAAGCAATAAAACAAGATTGTGATTAATTAAAAACTCTATATAATACAGTTGAATAATAAAGTTTCAATAATATACTTACATGGTACTGAAATCTATTTCGTCTATATTTATCTCTAATGCATCATTTGAGGATGTAGACCTACAAGTAATATATATATATATACATTTGTATAAATTTATAAATGTAACTGCAACAAAATTGTAAAAGATAGTATAAATAACTTACTCATTTGTTGTAGGGATATTGCTAGCCATTGTTGTTTTGCAGATGTGTAGATGTTGCAGATGATGAAGTATAAATGAAAACTGATACTGTTTAAAAAAATAGTTTCTCTTATATACAAAACATTGAAGTCATTTATCAAGATTAATTTGTAGACTGATTTTCTGATTATTACTATGATAAATGATATTGTTTTTTAAAAAAAGTGGAAGACGATTAGGAAGTTGGTTAAAAAAATAGGAAGATAGAGATTAAATAGTTTAATAAGCTTAACCACCACAAACACTCCTGTAAACTGTCTTTCCATCTAGCTAAAATTTTTGAATGTAGAGCGTTGGATAAACAAATTTTACAACCTCTTTTAAATATAGCTAGCTAGGATGAAACTTACATTTCATTTGAATGACAACTCACATCCTTCAAACATATTTTTATAGCAACAATTTTCATATAGACACATCAACAGCAAAACAATGATGCGGTGTAGTTCCATCTTTATATCATCAGACAGTAAATTAATATGTGAGAGCTTCAATTATAGTTTACACCATTAAGCGTGAGTTCGGAATGTAATAAAATACTTTACAGGTACTGATAGCATTTAATAACTAGTTCAATTGCAGTTTATTGATATACTCTACTATAACACACACTACCACAAACAATCATATAGACACATCATCAGCAAAACAATGATGTAGTGTAGCTCCATCTTTATATCATCAGACAGTAAATTAAAATGTGAGAGCTCCAATTATAGTTTACAACATTAAGTATGAGTTAGGAATGTAATAAACACTTTAAAGATATCTGATAGCATTTAAATATGCATATGTAACATATAACTCTTGATTTATTAGACAAAACAGCTTCCTAAAAATAGAAAATATACTATGTATGTTGAAACATTATTTGTATTTCACACAAAAAACAATGAGATATTTTAAAAAAAGTACCAGTCTAACTAATAAAACAAGTGGATAAAGTCATGCTTTGCTCATGTTTTTTAGACGATAGCGGAGATACCTAGGATTAAAAGTAAAACCACAAATCCGTTTTGGTGGAAGGCTGTATCTATATTAACTAATATGTAATGAAACAATAAAAAACAGGAGATAGATGCAATCAAGTTCTCTTCCTTTTTAGGTTGAATTCGACCTATAATTCCATCATCTATGGATGTTTGTTGTTTTTGTTTTAAATAGAAATAGCATGATAATAAATAGTGCTTAGGTGTAACTAATGACTTTTCTCGAGCGACACACTTGATATTAAAAAGATCAAAACATATAGGATTAAGCGAGATGATGATTAATGTCTTTTCTGGAATGAGTTTATTAGTAAAATGACACTTGCGGGGCACTTGCGTTATATTATAATTAATTACTTTTTAAAAATGAACTGGTAACATTACGTCGACTGAAATAATACCTAAAACGTCTCGCATAAATTTTGATCTGACTGAAAATGGACTGAAAACCTTCAAGGTGCGTAAAAATTATCGTAACTCGCTATAGCGGATATTCTAAGAAATATTTATTTTCTCGTTGGTAACTTGACGTAAAATATTTTGTAACGGATGTCACACGATCTCAATCGATTTTTTTCAACTTAAACGCTTAGTTACTCGTAAACATTTGATACTCGCTTGAGTTCTTTGATAACAGTAATATCCCAATTGTGTTTATCGTAAATATTTCAAAAACGGATATTGCGCGTTTCAGTTGGTTTTTCCTACTGAATCACTTAGTTACGCGTAAATATTTGAAATACGTGTTTCAGTTGGTTTTTCCTACTAAATCGTTTAGTACTCGTAAACATTTGAAAATTGTTTGATTTTTTCGCTGATAAAACATGTTGCAAGTATCTTTTACCAAATATTACCGTGATTTTCAATCAGTTTTCCTTACTAGATTACTTAATTACTCACCAACGTCCATAATTGTTTTTATTAATCATTGTTGCAAAGCAATGTTGTATTTAAATAATATTACTACGTTTCCAACCAATTTCCTTACTGAATTACTTAATTACTCGCCAGTATTTCATAATTTCTTTCACTAATAATTACAAATAATATTGTAAATAAATAATTTACCAGGAATATTTATGCTCAAGTCTCCTCTCTCTCTCTCTCTCCTCTAAACACTCTCTCTAGATATATACAAACACAGTTATTTTTATTGTACCTTGCTCATAATTTCTTTCACTAATAATTACAAATAATATTGTAAATAAATAATTTACCAGGAATATTTATGCTCAAGTCTCCTCTCTCTCTCCTCTAAACACTCTCTCTAGATATATACAAACACAGTTATTTTTATTGTATCTTGCACAAAAACACCCCCTAAAACTTGTTTTTAGGCTGAGCCTTATGGGTTATTTTAGGGGAGTATCAGTCCTGGGAGTAGATACTAAATTGACACAAATTTTTTTCATATGAATTTAAAACTTAACTAATGTAGTTTTTTTACCAAACATCAGTACATCAAAAACATTATTGTAAAGGTATATTATATAGGAAGATTTTCCATACTTATTATGTAATAAATGTATATAATCATATAATGATTCATTTTGATCAATATATTTATTCAATGTAGATATATCTCTTCTCTCCTCTCTCCTCTCTTTCTTCCTCTCTCCTCTCTCTCCCTCTCTCCTCTCTCTCTTTCTTTATCTCAAGATACCATATGTATGTATACATTGATTGTCATTACAAGTTGTAGTGCTTTGTATTACTTAGTATTTACTGACTCTAGCTATATTATATAGGAAGATTTTCCCTACTTATTATGTAATCAATGTATATAATCATAAAATGTTTCATTTTTGATCAATATAGTTATTCAATGTAGATAAAACTCCTCTCTCCTTTCTCTCTCCTCTCTCCTCTCTGTCTTCTCTCTCCTCTCTCTCTCAAGATGCCATATGAGTTCAAATTATGTGAAAAAGTATCAAAACTTAAATGCCATACATTCAAAATCTAGCTGCCATATGAGTTCAAATCAAGTAAAAAAATAATCAAAACTCAAATGCCGCTTAAATGCCACTCAAACGCCACTCAAGTACCCCTCAAATGAAATACAATATAAACTCGGCGAATTCATCCAACGCCGTAACCCATTGCATAACCCCCAAGACCAGAACCACAAAAAAACACTTGGTAGGGAGATCTGCTCATATATTACTACTTACATATTTATATATAAGTACATTATATATTAGTTGTCTACAATATACATATATATAAGTACATTATATATTAGTTGTCTACAATATACATATATATAAGTACATTATATATTAGTTGTCTACAATATACATATATATAAGTACATTATATATTAGTTGTCTACAATATACATATATATAAGTACATTATATATTAGTTGTCTACAATATACATATATATAAGTATATCATATATTTGTTGTCTACAATATACATATATATAAGTACATTATATATTAGTTGCCTACAATATACATATATATAAGTACATCATATATTAGTTGTCTACAATATACATATATATAAGTACATTATATATTTGTTGTCTACAATATACATATATATAAGTACATCATATATAAATTGACCAAATCAAATTTACTTATACATAGATAATATTGACTAAAAAACCACAAACAGTAGGAAACAATTATATTAGTTACAGCAAAGTTGATCAAGTTTGAAAACTGAAGCTTTAGTTTTTGGTGACAACACAAAACAAATGAGCTGAAATCAAACAGTACATTGCACATACCAGACATTACACAGGAGTTCCTCCATTAAACAAATGGGCTATGAAGTAATAGAGTCTATGGATGAGCTGCAGGACCCAAAAGTAAAGTCCTCTGTTGTCTGTCTGAGTTGTTTTGTCTGTAGAGTCAATCGAGTTAGTCTGAGTCTGTGAAGAGTTGGTAGAGTTGTTAGTCTGTGTAGAGGTCGATGTGGTCCAATAATTCAAGTCGGTAGTCTGAGTGAGTCGGTCGAGTAAACTTACAGTCGGTCTAGTTGGTAATTCGTAGTGTTGGTAGTTATTTTGTTGGGAAACTGTCCTATGTCCCTCCATGGTCATGGGTCCTGCAGCTCCCATGGTGAATACCGATCTTGTGGTTGCGTGTCGATAAAGTCGTCCTACAATAAAATCAATAACAATAATTCAAAATGTAGCAGGTTTTCAAATAATTATTGTCAGTAAAGAATACGGAATAATTCACAGTTGAGACCCAAATCAATGAAGACAAGTATAATGTATCAAACGATATTAAGTTGATACAAAGTTTCCGCAGAGATGTATAAAATAATAAATAGTTAGTGTTCTTACTTACTTCTCATACCTTCAGAATCTCTATTGAACCTCATATTGCAGACATTACAGTATTGATCATTGCAATGGTGAGACTACAACAATATTATCCTATATAACAAAGTACGCACAAAAATACTCCAAAGAGCAGAGTTTTGTTAGACAAAACAAATAATAATGAGATTTTAGTCAGCTTATCGTCATTTTCTATGGACTTGTTTCAGCAAAGTTTCATGCACAGCTTACCGCATTGATGAATGAAATGCAATAGAAGTTGGCCTCAAGTGATGACATCATCAATGCGCTTACCAACATCGGAGTTTAGTGATGTTTTATCAGCTTGTGAACTCCAGCTGACAAATTTTAGACTTTATTGATCTACATTATACACATCTCAATCGAGGCAGAAATATTAATGTGTAATTAATAATAATTAATATACATTGTAAAGTTATACAATACACGTTATTGTCGTACAACATTTATTCAATATGGCACAGTCTAAATTTTCAGTCACACTCAGTTGATCATCAACGGAGGAAGACTAAAATCCTCAGCATTTATACATTTGTGTAGTGTAAAACAACTAGGAGATTAGAATAATCAAGTAACAAACATATAGCTACAATACATCCAAGTACACAAGAAGGTTGTACATAAATATACTGTATACTATATCATGTGAAGCCCTATTGGAGACAATATATATATATTCATATATAACCCCATAGGCTACCTACCCCCTGCAATATTGTGGATAAGTTGGCTTATACATATACCGTATTATATACCGTCTGAAAGCATGCCTCCAACATGCAGTGTTCTAATTTCGTAAGGCTCTTGGTTAAGTGCCTGGATTTGATTGGTAAGGCCAGCGTTTTCTGATCCTTGAATTGGTCATGTTTCCCGTTGCAGTGGTCCTTTATCTGTGAGGCATAGTAAACAAATTTCATCAATGTCAAGTTTTGTTTTGAAAAATGGATCTAAACTTGATTGGGTGAATCATGTGGACTTATTTTCCTGGTTTCATTATGCAGGTGTTTCTGGTGTTGCTCTACACTCTAACACAGACAGTCCCAGGAAATCCGATAGGCAAAGACTCGCGGTACAACTGTTCCAATCACCATCTAAGACTCCTCAGAAGAGAAAGTTGCCCAAGAGTCAACCTAAACAGTAAGTACAACAAAAGTCCAATGAACTTCTAGCATTTCGATGCTATCCCATGGGATTCAGTGGGGCCCCCTTGAATAAAAATAACATTCATGAGCCAAACTCCTGATCCTACCCACCACTTCCATATATGGCCATGCCAAACAACATAGATCTTTATATTGATAACACTGTTGAACAAGAAACACGATTCAATGTTTTCAAACTGTCTATGCAACACCCAAATATCCCAGGGTATGCTTTACGTATTGGAGCCCTGGTTAGATGAGTGCCATTCAGATCAGCAATAATTTACTATAGTTAACTTACTTTGGTCTAGTAATTACAATCTTGTAAAAAGATGTTCAGGAACTGAACTTCTTTTATTCTATACTTAGCTTTTGAAGAGAATCATAACATTTCTTATCCAAACCCTAGTTGTCTTACGGCCACTACACACTTTGTTAGCATTGTTCTCATACTATCCAAGTCATCATGTGCTGGTAAATTGTATCACCTTGATTGTATTCGGGTGTGATGAAAGTCATTGTTTTGGTATTGTTTGGTGGCTAATTAAGATAGTATGAGTATGGAAACCTTGCCCAGGTCCATCTAACTTTGTTCTGGTAATGTGTTAGGCAATCCAATTTCTATTCATGATTCTACTAATACAGCGCTGCTGAGCTACATGCTACCTTCTCGTATGTGATGGCAGTCGAAACAATTATTTAGATGTATTATATATCAATTGTTAACGGTCGTGACCACCAAACCCTTAATAATAAAAACAAAAAAGAGTCTGTTTGGACATATACAGTGATTGAGATGGAGACCATACGGGCATACATGTTGAATGGGAAGCTCAAATCAATTTCTATGTGCAATAAGTGTGTAGAGATTTTAAACTGCCTACTTGCTCAATATTTTTTTAGATGGAGAGGTTTGAGTTTGATCATTTTGTGGTGGGCTTTAGCATTAGCAATGTTTCAAAAGTTATTGAAGAATGTGATAACAACGGGCCCTTGAATGCTTTGAATTGTCATTATTTTAATTTGCGGGGGTTCCTCACGGGATCCCCTTGCCCCAAGCTCTCAGCTGTCTGCTTTACCCCCAATATCCTCCACTTTTTGCAGTCAACTATATTTGGGGGGTATGGGCTCGTTAATGTTTCCATTTCAACCACTGGAGATATTGTTGGATCAAACCTATCTGCTTCATCATGCATCCCTGCTAAACATCCCTTGGGCTGTAAAAATTTCAAACCCAAGAGAAGTTGTTATCACAGAACTGCCAATCCTGCTTTGTATGCTGGCAGCTGCAGACATCCATTCATTCAACACTTTCTTGTATTTAATGTGCCCTATTTTTCTATTTGTAGTAAGCAGCTTGAAGACATCTCGGATGTCCTGGTAGCAGGAAAGTTTAAACACATACTTCAAATGGCTGCCGATCAGACGGCGAACCACTTAATGATGCTGTTCCTGCCAGTGATAACTGTAATCAGCGGTTTGATGGGATTGGCATCGGTTTCAACACATCGCCAAGACATCGACTTTGAGGAACCGAACATAATATGGAGTTGTGTAGCTGCTCCACCTGGTAAGCCACTGTTGAAAAATAGCGTTATTTGGCTCCAAAACCGATTGTGCTTATTAAACTGGGATCTGTTATTTTCAGCGGATGTAAAGTTTTGTTAATAGTACCATATTTTTTCCCCAAACAATCTTATCAATCAAATCTGTACATCATAATTCCGCTTTTATTATAGCAGCTCCCTGGGATTGGTCTCCAAATCACTGCCAAAATATGTGACGGCGTGTGATGCTTTGATAAAATGATATGCATATCAAAATCATTTATGATATTAACATGCTGATCATAAATTTAGCCTATCCGTCCAACATAGCTCACACATTTCTTTTTGCTTAATGTGATGTGAGCCATTGACGATAGACCAAGATTGTAACCAGTTAATTTTTTCTTTTGCAGGCTCAAAGAAAAGTGTGGCCATGAAGTGCATCACTAACGCACTGAAGGAACTCCAGTCGACAATCTTTGGTGATGATCCCGATAGCTCCATTGTTGAAACAGAGCCTCTCTTCTGCTGCAATGAGACTATCACAACAGCCAAACTGAGTGATCAACTCGTGAAGAATGATGGTGTCTATCTAAACATCATCGACGAGATTGAGGGTTTGTTTGAGGCGCTGGAGGGAAAGACCAGGGAGACTCTTGACCGAAGGATGTGGCTTTCGCTAAACACAGGAGCTGCGTGGTCAAGACGCACCAGCCAGAGCTCAAGATCGGTGGATGCTACTAGAATGAACTATACAGGTGAGACTATTATCGACTCAAAGCTGTATGTGTGAAAAGGCTACATTGAATCTACCAAATGTTTCAATGGCTGCAGCTTGACAACAGCATTGATGACAACTTCTTGCCTCAAATTAAATTATGAGTGTCATATGACCATATATGAAACACAGAAACTTCTTGCGTATTTTCAATTAGCGAAATTACTAAATTGCTAGAGAGAAAGGTGGTTGAAAACTGTATTTATTTGAAATCATTTTGTGTAATATTTATAATAATTATTGTGTTATTACATTACATTGTAAATCAATCCATTATTATTGTAGGTTTTCTCCAGCCAGCCCTCTTACAAAAGAGGTTTGAGAAAGGAGATGCGGATGGATTTTTAGACCGGCATTGGGTTGCCATCACACAGAGAAAGAAGGTGTACTTTGAGGAGATTGGGCCTAAGGCCACTGATGGCTTGGATTTAACAACCTTGTTTCGTGAGGTGTTCTCCCGCCACCACGATGGCGCAAAGGTGAGTTTTGCCATTCTCAGCCCCAGCCACACCCCTTTGGTTGTTGTTTCCAATAGGCATCCTGCGGAGTCCTACCTTTTCAACGGGCCTTAATGCACAACGCTTATGTGGGATTGTGACCCTATAGCCATGTCCGCCGGAGCTGGCTGCTCTCACGATAACATATATAACGGGGGTGGTGGACTTTACATCTTTTCCATGCTTTTACACATCTCGCCACCGGTATTTATAGCCCTGATGTGATCATCATAGATTGTGCTTATCTGTTCACTAGAAACCTAATCAAAAGAATTTTCCGTGATAGAATCTTTTCCACCTCACTTATTGATTTAATTATGTATGTATGCAGGTTCCATGATACTCATATCTATGTTTTCTAGGTCTCCACAGTTAAATATACCCTTTCAGACGATGCTGGTGCAATATTCGCTGGATTCCATGACTGGGCGGAAGATGAATACGAGACTCTGATTAACAGCGGATCTGTACATATGCTCGGCCCAATGAGCAAGGCACCTGTGAGTAAAATTACCCTACTAAGTTTACTACAATGCGAATTTTCTTTAAACATAACCATTTTCCATGTTTTAAACACTAAATTGAGCTCAATACTATTGGGGGTCAGATACTGTATGTAAATGCCTTGCTGTATTGGTGATAATAGTGTGGAGAGCAATGTTTCGATGATTTGACGGTTTACCTGGGTCATGGTGGAAAGCCATATTTCAGGACAGGTCAGTGCATTTGCCTTTGATGGTGATCTATAACTAACTCAGTTTATTTTATTGACTTTTTCAGGGACAGTTATTACGGCTATCAATGGCTATGCAGGCTGCGAAGAACGCTGTGGAGGATGTCGTGCCCAAGTCCGACCAATACATAGTTACAGAGGCAACAATTAAGGAGAGTGTCGCAATTGTACACCTGCTCCTCAATGAGAAGCGTAAGCTGTATGCCCAGAGAGAGGTGAAGGCCAATGAGGAGGTAAGTTATCAGGGGTTACGCAGGAGTGCAATAGTATCGATTAGAAAATTAGAACATTTAGGAATGCATGGTCTGGAGCTTTTAACATCCTTTAACTGCTCATATCATATGGCTGGGAACTATAATGAACAATGGGAAATGATAAATATGCAACTATTCTCTCATTCCTGATTCATTCCCTATCGATATCAGGACATGCATATGGTACAGCCAATAAACTCTTTTAACCTCTGGGCGGGGTGGTTATATCTCCTAACTAGATCACGCTCCTCAAGAAGTAGACCTGCAATATTCTCCAACCATTAGTAAGATACGACCAACTCATCTAATGAGAATGGACATTGTGTTTTCAGATAGAAGAATTGTGGACAGACGAGGAGGTTCTACAGGAGAAGCGTAAGATGGTGTACAGAATCCTCCACACCATGAAGGACGGACAGATAAGACCACGGTTGGTGCTAAACAGGTCACTTGTGTCTGTACCAACAAGCAACCCTTTGATACCAATGAACACTGAGCTAGCTAGACGGTTTTTGCTTAAGCTTGAAAAGCTGGGTTTTGGTAGACTTGACCAAAGGAAGAAAAATTCTTCTATCTTCATTGTGCATACCCCTAACGAAATGTCACCCCAAGCACAAGCATATGTCGCTGAAAATGCTCAGTCCTAGTCCCTAGTCCTTGCTTATTTCACTTGTATTGCCATTATATATTTGCTTTACAGTTTAATCTTATGGCTGACTAAAGGCCGGCTATAAGATGAACCTGTAAGGCGGATATCTAATAGCAATGCATGTTAAGTGAGAACTGTCAATGCTTGGGAATATGGAATTTGGTAGACTAGACCAGTATTCCCAAGCATTGACAGTTCTCATTTAACATGCATTGCTATTAGATATCCGCCTTACAGGTTCATCTTATAGCCGGCCTTTAGTCAGCCATAAGATGAAACTGTAAAGCAAATATCTAATGGCAATACAAGTGAAATAAGAACTGTCAATGCTTACCTATCAGCGCCAATGCATAGCTGTATTACATTAACACACATTTTCTTTCATTTCAGTCTTTGGATGCATTATTACTTAGACTGATATTAAATTTAGTATTTTATAATATGTTATCAAAATACAACTTGCCTTCTCTATTCTACACCTTACACATTGATTCAATGACTCACAATCATGTCTTTTGGCATGAATATCGTTTCTCATTCAATGATTGTAAAAATAATCTAGAACAAACACCTCTTTGTAGAGAATGTGGTAGTCCTGAAAAGGACTGTTGTGGTTTTTTTCTCCTGCTATGTCTGAGCTGTGTGTCTCCAGTTGCCATATTCTTCTAACCTCAAGGTTCTGATGGTTCTGTGGGTTCTGATCTCTTCCAGTATAGACCTAGACCTGTCTATGAGCCGTTTGTACATACAAAGTACCCCCTCCGTAGTGTGCCTCTGTAACTCTAGGCTAGCTAGGTGCGCCGCTCTCTGATAAGACTTTGCTCTCTCCAATCTTATGTTGATTTGTCTCAGCTTTTCTTCGACAAGTATACCCTGGCTTTCTCTGGTCTCCACCAGGTCAATCATCGCGTGTAACAAGTATTCCAGTTCTGACCCACAAACCACAAAGTGGGGGTTATCAGCCCTGCAGTTCTGTAGATGAATGTAGAACTCATGGTAGTTGTTATAGGCCATGATGGTTTGCAGTTGTTTGTAAATGGTTGTCGGAAGGTTGGTTGGTGTATGATTCTATATCTCAGGTCCCCTTATTTTTATAGTGGACTAGCAGAAATACCCGGCGTTGCCCGTGGAGATTACATAAATAGCGCGAAAACGATGTTAGGGAGATCATGAAGGGCCAGTGTTATGGAGTTTGTCTTCAGTTTTGACTTGCCAGTTGGCTTGAGGATGCTCAATTTGTCTACATGTTTCAATCGTTATGTAACTGGTTATATATTTTACAAATTGTGCTGTCAGAGCATCTAATAGGTCTTGGAAAATCTTTGTCTGCACTAATTATAACTTTATAGCCGCATGGGTGTGCCAACTTCCCTCTTGCTTCATAACATAGTTGAATCTTTGAACATAATCACACAACTTCTGAAGAAGTGTAACGGTTGTTCCATGCAACACATTGCTCTCCCTATTGCACACCACCACCGATAACAACAACTTGCAAAAACGTTGACTTTTCTTTTTGAAGAGTTGAGCTTGCAACTCTTTTGTAATAGCTCAAGTCTAGATATTCCAGGGGGTGAAAAGCATATTTTTAAGTTTATTTTCCCACCAAAGGAGATCGTCATAAAGCATGGATTATGTTTGCAAAAAGTCAACTCAAGGCTTTGCTGTAGTTTCACATTTAGTGAAAAACCAACTCAAAGAATCTGGTGGATATTCAAGTATTTGTATTTTAAATTTCCATAACAAAGCATATGCTTAGTGACTGTGCATTGTGCAACCCATTGGTCAATATTTCGAAAACGTATTTTAGAATGCTGCATCAAGTAAATCAGCTAAACATGCCCTGTTCACAGTGTGGCAATCACAACGCAATTGTAACAAAAACTCACAATAATTTTTATTTTCTCTGAATTTTCGTAAACCTTGTGGAGTTGGAGAAAAGCTGTTTGGAATAATTGCGCCAGTTCTTTTTCATGACATGCTGAGCAGCAGGTAAAGTCAAATATCATTAAAATAAACAAAATGTGTACAAATTCTGCACAAATTACAAATTAAGTTTCTCAAATGACTATTTTTGTCACTCTTTAAGCAATTTTTGGATAATACTGTATAATATTTTGTACCTTTTATCAACTGTTTACCATTGATATTTCAACTATGATGATTATTGCCAATGTTGTGGAGAGACAGGTTGATTAATTATTATTAAAGGCAAGAGTAGTAATAATAATGAAAATTAATTATAAGCTTTTAGCCAAAAATATTGCAAGTCTTTAAACCTAGACTCGCTTTGCGCTGCTGTTGTAGACCTACTCATAATTATCAAGTATTTTTTGTCATGGTAAACAACATGAAAAAGCAAAAAAAAACAAATAAGAAATAGTACTACTGCTGAACAAAGCCAGAGAAATTGAGAACAACTCTGATACATTGGGTTCCTTTCGATTAATTTTCTTTTTATCGCGGCGTATATCATTATTTTGTATGCATTACCAGTATTGTTCATTCATTGTTGTTATTATTGTTATGATACACTGTGACTATGGTTTTTGTCCATAAGTTTCAATGCTTATGATATTTATTTGTGTCAAAGTTCTTTGTGCTTAATTTGAGGAATATAATGATATGGAAGAGATGAGAGTATATAGCAGCAGTACTAATATTAATGAGCAGTATTCAACCACAGTGTTATTAAGTAAAAATGATTTTTAAACAAAAGAGAAAAACAACTACTTTTATACAACAATGATAAAAATAATATTAATAAAAATAGTAATAACAGTAATAATAATAACATTAATAATAATCAATGACTAATAATTAATATTTTTGTTATTTTTGATTCTACTAAATAAATAAGAACTACTTTTATTAATATTATTACTTTTATTATTACTCTACATAGTCATAATAATAATAATAATAATAATAATAATAATAATAATAATAATAATAATAATAATAATAATAATAATAATAATAATAATAATAATAATAATAATAATAATAATAATAATAATAATAATAATAATAATAATAATAATAATAATAATAATAATAATAATAATAATAATAATAATAATAATAATAATAATAATAATAATAATAATAATAATAATAATAATAATAATAATAATAATAATAATAATAATAATAATAATAATAATAATAATAATAATAATAATAATAATAATAATAATAATAATAATAATAATAATAATAATAATAATAATAATAATAATAATAATAATAATAATAATAATAATAATAATAATAATAATAATAATAATAATAATAATAATAATAATAATAATAATAATAATAATAATAATAATAATAATAATAATAATAATAATAATAATAATAATAATAATAATAATAATAATAATAATAATAATAATAATAATAATAATAATAATAATAATAATAATAATAATAATAATAATAATAATAATAATAATAATAATAATAATAATAATAATAATAATAATAATAATAATAATAATAATAATAATAATAATAATAATAATAATAATAATAATAATAATAATAATAATAATAATAATAATAATAATAATAATAATAATAATAATAATAATAATAATAATAATAATAATAATAATAATAATAATAATAATAATAATAATAATAATAATAATAATAATAATAATAATAATAATAATAATAATAATAATAATAATAATAATAATAATAATAATAATAATAATAATAATAATAATAATAATAATAATAATAATAATAATAATAATAATAATAATAATAATAATAATAATAATAATAATAATAATAATAATAATAATAATAATAATAATAATAATAATAATAATAATAATAATAATAATAATAATAATAATAATAATAATAATAATAATAATAATAATAATAATAATAATAATAATAATAATAATAATAATAATAATAATAATAATAATAATAATAATAATAATAATAATAATAATAATAATAATAATAATAATAATAATAATAATAATAATAATAATAATAATAATAATAATAATAATAATAATAATAATAATAATAATAATAATAATAATAATAATAATAATAATAATAATAATAATAATAATAATAATAATAATAATAATAATAATAATAATAATAATAATAATAATAATAATAATAATAATAATAATAATAATAATAATAATAATAATAATAATAATAATAATAATAATAATAATAATAATAATAATAATAATAATAATAATAATAATAATAATAATAATAATAATAATAATAATAATAATAATAATAATAATAATAATAATAATAATAATAATAATAATAATAATAATAATAATAATAATAATAATAATAATAATAATAATAATAATAATAATAATAATAATAATAATAATAATAATAATAATAATAATAATAATAATAATAATAATAATAATAATAATAATAATAATAATAATAATAATAATAATAATAATAATAATAATAATAATAATAATAATAATAATAATAATAATAATAATAATAATAATAATAATAATAATAATTAATAAAAGGAATGAAAACAACAACAAAAATAACCATAAAAACAATAAAAATATTAATAATGAAAATAATAGTAGAAATAATAAAAAAAATTTTTACTGATAACAATAAAAATAATTAATAACAGTTACTCAAGCATAAAAATAACAATGCAGGAGGAGATGGTGTTTATTAATTATTATTCTGATTATTATTAAAACTAACAATTATTTATTGTTGTTATATATTATTCTTGTTATCATTATATTAATGATTTTAATAATACAGCCACGGGCTCCAAGAAAATTGCTAAACAACAATATCAGGCTGGCATAAGCAATGGCATAATGTTGGAATGTGAAAGGCGAGTACAATTGATAGGTGAGTCGGTGGAGAAGCAATTATAAGACCGAAAAAGCTAGCAAAACTATTCTGTTTGGCGAACAGATATCAATACTTGATTCGCTGTAGCACTGCTGACCAATCAAAAGGCTGCAGTATGTCGGAATATAATCAAAATAAACCGAACATGTTATGAAAGGCAGAAAAATATGGCCGGATATAACTTGGCATAACTGATGAGAATGAGGTTTCTATTGGAAAGATTGCTGCGATCCTCTAGCAAAATAGAAATTCAAGAGTGTTATAACCTAGAGAATGTAATGACGACTCTGAATATGTATTTTTTAATAAGATTGATTCATTAGTGCCGGAGTTTTAAGCTAACATCGCAAAAACCGACTTACATTTATATATTAGATTTGAAAAAGTATGATATCATTGCTTGTTGTGACATTATACTGCTCGAGTGGTATCTATAACAAACTCTTTCAAATGTTAATCACCATGTCAGACATGATAGGATTAATAGTGAGATTTCTTTGAAGTAAGGTTTACTGGGTGGTACAATGAGATCAAATTAATTCCCTCGTCTTTGTTGAGTGGCAACTTTTCTAAATGCTTTCAAATGATAAGCATTATGTCAGACATGATCAGATCAGTTATGCAACTCAAATGCCGAGTTTCGCTCATCAGCTTAATACTCATTATTTAATACCATCATCCATCCAAGTTAACAGTCTCCATGAATCAATGCTCCTATTGTTTTTGTCCAAAATTGTTTGATCTATTTGGTAGTCTGACTGAAACATTATGATTGTATTCATACACCAAATGGCTTCTAAAGGACAATCTCTAATATTGTGGTCCTTTGTTTTATAATGCGATCATGTGCACCATCAATACTGACAGTCAAGTCTAAACCGTATGAAAACTGTCCTAATGCAAACCCATGTAGAAATATACGGTTACTTATATGTTATAATTGTACTACGCTACGCTTCTGAGAAAGGCTGGTGGCCAAGTCAAAACCGTATGAAAACTGTCCTAATGCAAACCCATGTAGAAATATACGGTTACTTATATGACATAATTGTACTACGCTACGCTTCTGAGAAAGGCTGACAGTCAAGTCTAAACCATATGAAAACTATCCTAATGCAAACCCATGTAGAAATATACGGTTACTTATGTGTTATCATTGTACTACGCTACGCTTCTGAGAAAGGCTGACAGTCAAGTCTAAACCGTATGAAAACTGTCCTAATGCAAACCCATGTAGAAATATACGGTTACTTATATGCTATCATTGTACTACGCTACGCTTCTGAGAAAGGCTGGTGGCCAAGTCAAAACCGTATGAAAACTGTCCTAATGCAAACCCATGTAGAAATATACGGTTACTTATATGCTATCATTGTACTACGCTACGCTTCTGAGAAAGGCTGGTGGCCAAGTCTAAACCGTATGAAAACTGTCCTAATGCAAACCCATGTAGAAATATACGTTTACTTATATGTTATCATTGTACTACGCTACGCTTCTGAGAACATGGAGTTTTCATATATAACATATAGCTTATATGTTATATAGCGGGGAAATCTAGAAATTCAATAGGGAATTTGCATGGAGAGTTTTCAAAAATCCCCGATGCTGCACCTGCCTCGTGTTTGGCCGTGTACAGCTTCTCTAGTAGTGTCTAACGTTCACTAGTATCCCACTGCTGCCACCAACGTAAAGGATTTTGTCACACCTTTACCAAACAGCTACTAGAGAAGTGTACTTGCTTAGCAATGTAACAGCAATTGCTAATGAGAGCTACTTGTTTACTAGTAGTGGCTCTATCTATAGATGAGCTATGAGTCAATAAGCTCCGTATTGTGCCGTGTGCAAGTATACTAATACTATTTGGCTATCTGCCAACTGAACACACCGAGTTGTTGTGCCGTGTGCAAGTATCCTAATACTATTTGGCCAACTGAACACACCGGGTTACAATAACTAACACTTTATTGCTTCAAGAGACAAAAGCTTACTCAGAGACCTCTCTTTGTAAGCGCACAATCCAATCTGCCCACTGGGCCGCATGTTGACAAAGTTATGCAGTTGATATGCTAATGAATCAGTTGAAAAATAACATAAGATGATTGGTTCATAACAATAATATAGGTCAACAGAAATAATAGATAAACAGGCGCAATGCAAACATATACTTATCAATAGGTAACAACAATAAAGCGCCAGTCCAGTTCTTCAGTAAGAAAGGGAAATCCCCTGCTTGAATTCTTGACTCATCCATCCTTGCGGTAGGCACGCATACACCTCTGTACTGAGGGCAGTCAGGCGGAGCTGAGTCTAGTATGGCTAATGAGTGTTTACACACTGCATACTGGCTAGCTTGGCATCAATGAGAGAGGCCACCTATGCTAAATTCCATTACATTACTATCAGAGATACCTGTTTGTATGCGTAGGATAGTTTGGATCACAGAAGTTGCACCTTAGCCTGAGGAAACTTTTATGCTTTATTTGGAGGAGAAGCTTCCCCCTACCTTCCTTGGCTGGAGCAAGTTTTAAAGACTTTCAACCGTGTGCTTGGTAATAATTGGCTAGTATTGTTTACTGCATATTGTAATGGATTCCAGTCTGTTACCACGGACATCCACTGGTCTCGAAAATTATACCTCTCTCCAGAGGGGACACTGTGCTGACCGAGAGTGACAACTGTGCAGGGTAACCGAATTACCCGGTAAGGCAAGAGCCCATGGCTCAAACAAACAGTACCGTGTAGTGCTTGTAATAATGGCTTTATTCTCTAAAGCAGTCCTGAGGGTAATTATTCCTCTAGGGTTAGCAATATAAGAGCATATGCCATGGCAACATAGGAATGAATGCACAGAACACATGAAATGTCTCTCCTTTTATAGGAGAGCTGATAAGTACAAAACATATAAGAATAACAAGACAGGAAGTAAATAAACCAATGTAAGTGCTTATATAAATAGTCCACCAATCAGGTAAGAATAAGAGAGTAAATAAGGGTGGTGCCAAGTGGCTAAGGGCAGAGTCCTTTCTCCTGCTGGCCAATCAGGCTGTTCCATGAGGTCCCAAGAATCCAGTTAGCTTGTGGTCCTGGTTACCATCGTTGTTAGGGTAGATAGCTTTGGCTCCTGGCTTGGTGAGAAGTTCTGGCTAAGTTCCAAGTTCCACAGCTAAGGCAGCAATCTTGTGCCGGCCCTGTGGCAGCATACCGGCCCTGCAGAGGTCACTACCGACCCTGTAGAGGTCACTACCGGCCCGGTACCGGCCCTGTGTACTGTGCTACCGGCACAGTATGGCTTTGGTACCGGCACAGCATCTTACCGATGACCGTAGGTGCATCGCCAGCTCATAGAGTGGAGAAGTGATGTAGCGAACGCCCTGTTCACTAGTATCTTTCACCGAAATCTACCACAATATAACTACTGTTAGCATTAATACCTTAGCCAACTTCGCATATATTGGTGCTGCTATTGCTTTTACTATACTTGCTGTCTTATGGCTACTATGCGCCATATTAGGATAGTAACTCGTTTTATAACAGACATAGGTATCAATTTCTGCTCAGATATGTTTAAAGCTTATGAAGTGTGTGGAACAGAGCCTAATGGCACAAGTAACAAACAAACTTAGGAAAGTAGATACTAAAAAATTAGTTTTATTTTCCGTGTTGCCAGCAACTTCAGTTTTTAAAGTGATGATCAAATATGAGAGGAATAGAAGGAAAAAAAATTGTGTCCGTAAAAATTTAATTGGAAGTTGATAACGGATAACATAATCTGACCAGCCCATGTGTCACAACTCATCAATATATGACAGGCATGTGCAGGTTATTATTTAGAACATGTGGTATTTCCATTATTGTTGATTAAACAAACTTCCTCTTCACTATATCATGTATTATACACAGAAGACTTGACTTGAGAGGTAAATGTATCAGTGAGAGAGGAAATATAGAGCCATCATGTGTTTTACTTGCAAAAACGGTGTCAGTGCGGCAGCACTAACTATTTCATAGAGAGGCAATCATCCTATGAAATGTTTAAAAACATTTTCTTGCCCAAGTCTAGACATCAAAATGACATCAGAAATATACTAAAAGTATGACTTGAAAAACAAACACCTTCATTAGCTGAAAGATTGCTATGAGATATCGACACAGCTACAAAGTCTCTCATAAGAACTTTTACATGAAAAATGGGCCAAAAATTGCTGGAGAAATTGGTACATTTTTATTAGATTATAAAGCTTTTTGCAAAGATAGAAGATGTCAATAGATTTCATCAGAGCTGGAGTTTTATTCAACTGTTTACACATACAACGGCCTACCACAATAGCTATAGAGTGACATTTTGGGCTATTTACTTGAAACTTGTTTTACCAGAACAAATATGGTATTCAACTGAAATAAATTCTTGGATGCGTGACTGGAGTGTGATGAAGTGTTCAGCTGCAACTTTATTATTTGGAATTGTGACCTCCTGTGTTAACTTGTCATTTCTGTGATGAGTCTACTGCCTTTTAATAATTATTTCTATTGCTGAAGCAGTAGAAATATTCATAAAATGTTTCACTAACCATTATCCATTTACGTTGAACTGTGCATCAATACAAAATAATTTTGTTATTAATGACGCTATTTATCGATGCGGCCAACAATGAATACAAAATTCTACTTGTCAACAAAAAAAGAAAACTGCAGCTATATATAAATACACATGTAATAGTAATCACTTAAGCCATTGGTTATAAATACCAGCAAAATGAGTGAGAAGAAGCAACCCCCAGCGACATATCGATGATGATTTATGCTATCTGTCGACCTGTCATTGACTGAATGTTGACTTTATTCCATGAAGTTGAAATTTTTATTGCATCTATGTAATAATACAATAGCATGATCGGTGAACAATGCCAATTTTGATGGATAGTGAAACATTTTTGAAAAATAAACACGTCTCACTAAAACTTTTTAGAGAGGGAAAGAGTTCTCATACATCCGCTACAAAATACATAATATAGTCTAATGCACTCAAAAAACTGAGCCTAGAAGTTGGATTATTCGATATCTTGCCTTGCATCTTCGTCACACATACCGTCATATCCCCGGGTGCATTGACCAACCAAAAACACTCTCAAAGGTACGTATTTGATGTTTGTATAGATGTAGAATCTCTATGGAACTGTATCCGTACATTGCAATGGGATACTAAGCATGTTCATTTTATGTATAAGACAATTTTTCATTGTAACTCAGGAGCTTTGTAGGTCCACAGCAACAATAATCTATGCTATGATACGTAACTCAATGACCAAACTGAATGCAGATCACCCAACTTTTCACATTTTATTTATATAACATAATGCCATGCTCACTGTAAATATAATGAAAATTGCATGCGAGAAGTTGGATGTATTTTGCATGCTAGCTTGTTATAACTGAGTTTTGTATCACGATATACATAATCGTTGTGCGCAGTAGGCAACAACCAAATAACAGGAATCTCTATTTTTCCTAAAACATTACATCTGGATAAACTAAGACCATCCAAAACCCTAGTAATGATGACTCGATCACCAGTGATAAGTTTTCTAGCTTGCTATTGGTCACTGACATGTTGCACATTTCACTGAGAAAACCTGTATATATGTATGCTGTGTATGTACTTCCTTTCTCTCATTCAGTATTATTGGTTTGATTAAGTGTTTGTGGTAATCCCATTAAATGCATTTCACTAATATGCAGTTTCTCTTTGTTCATCTGCGCCATAAGTCACTCCTTTGGGAAATCCCTGACCTATTAGATGGAATATACAGGTTTTGCTTTGCAAAGTATAAAACAAGCACACAGAGAAAGATGAAATATAACATCAAAATAGTTGGAGTTTATCAGTTGGTTACTTTTGAATTTTCATTCAGAACCTTAAAGTTCTATCGCAAACTGTCAGCATGAGTAAACTTTTGGTAAGTCAGTTATAATATAATCTATATATAAGAAACTCGTTGTATAAATGTGAGCACACTAGTTCTTACGAAATATCAACTAATCAACCTTTTTATTCACTAATGCATTTCTTGACTTGGATCAAACATAAGGAGTTGAATTTAAATTTAATCCTAACACAAAACGGTAGAGAGGTACACTAAATCAAGTATTAAGGTTGCTTTTAGCTTTTAGTTGGTTTTTTTTTTTATTGAGATATCGAAACTGTATTGAACTCCTATACCATTCCGTTTCCGTCGATCTTTTGTGCATAAAAAGGTTTGTATTGCTTAAAGAATGGATAGATATTGCTGCTATTTTTAGTTTGTACTTGTGCTGGCTAACATGTTGGGAGTTGTTCTCTCAAGAGCATAACTCCATGTGTTGGGTCCTCACAACATTACTATGTCAGAGATCAATGCTCTCTCTCACAAACATGAAATAAAAAGGGTATGTAAGTCTATATTATATATGTAATATTCAGTGAAATGTTGTGGTGTAACGGCATTGGTGTATTTATATACATAAATCTGTTTATAGCCAGGTTATGACAAGAACGTGACCTTGTTCAGTTACTGCACAAATGGTTTTCTCAGTGTTAGACATTCTAACACATCAGGAATTCGAACTCTTCGCAGCAGAAAACAGGAAACTCACCCACACAGTAAGTTTATACTACTAGTCAATTATAATAACTATCTCCAACATACAAGCATATAAAATATAAAAATAAAATTTTTTGATTTTTTTTTAATATTAAAAAGAACTATCTTTGTGATGGCGATTCTAATATTGGGATGCAATATTGCAGGTGTTTTTTACCGTTCCTTTACACAGTTGGACTCTCTTGTATCTCTCATCACTGGTAGAGGAACGTTAAACATCTCTAGTTTAAGTAACACGTCTGCAGTGACAGAAAGATTGGTTAGACAGGGAGATAGTTTAGTTACTAAGGTATGTACAACTACTAGTGTTTTAGTCATCTTATTATTTATTTTGGTTTATTATATAATATCTAAACCCATAAACTATTATATAAAGTACAAATATATATCACAGCGCAGTTAAGTGATTCACTTGTGTTCTACAGGTTGTTGATGAAGACGAATCTGCACGTTTTATACTAAAAAGGCCATTTTACCTCTGTGAATGTGGTGATGTACCAGAGTTGCCTCACCTTGTACAGTTGATGTTAGTTGAGAGAGACGGAGGAGAATACCATGGATCTCTTCTCTACGCTTCACCAAATAGTACAAATGAATCAAAGTTTAAACTGTTGAAGAGTTCTTGTAGAGGAAAAGAGAGTAGTACAGATGAGCTGAGTCCATCTGACTTGATGAGAACTCTGTTTAAATTAGACTTTTGATACAGGTTGGTAGAGATATTTTATCGAAGAGCACAATATCAAAGATTTGATTTTCTCTTCTCCATAAAGTTTTGATTTGTTGACTAGTCCACAAGAATTTCTTTCTTCATCCATGTTGTACGCTAAAAACTTATGTTTCATAAGCCTATACCAATGACTAATCATACCTTTGCTACTTATTACAAAGTTGAAGGAACCACCAGCTGTGTGCGTTTGCTATTAGTAATTATCACCCATCATCATGCTACTTTTCAGATACTTTTTACATTGTAGGATGATGTAATATTTAGATGACGGATATTCTCTCATTAATGTGATAAACGGACATTTGCTTCTCAACTCTATGGATTTCAGATTCTGATGCAACTTTATATTGTCAGACATTTTGTTTTATTTTTCTATATTTTATCTTCTTTTGTTGCATTTAATTAACTCTTTGCCGCTTGTTTGTCTTCAAAATTTCTCAGCCTATGCCTATTCAAAATTTTGATAGATCACTAATTATAGAAACATGAGCATTTAAAGATTACTGATGTTTCATTTTATCCTTTCCTTGTTCACTGTGCGTTAAGTACTTCATAGTTTTATGTTTTCAGTTTCCAATTTTCAAATTTTTCCAAGGCATTACACTCCTAGTGTTTTTTACTCTTTTCTGTTACACAATAAACATGCATATATATCTATCTGGCATTTACGGCTCTTTTATCAGTTTAGTTCAGCATATAAAGCCAAAACACATAAGTAATCATTTAGTATATAACAGTATCAGAGACAATTACAATTATAAACTGATAAAACTGCGCGTAAATGGACCCAGTGATCTGCAGAAACTGAGCTAAATGCTCATAACTAGGGACATGTGTACTGCATAAAGCTGTTGTAAAAGATTTTACCAACATTGATGGGAAACAAAACTAGTTGCTCCTAAAACCAACTCTTTATCAATTGCAGTTCTTTCTCTTCCATCACTCACAACTGTAGCCTTCACAAGCAGTGGATTTCTACTAGATCTCAGTTTGCTCCGTATTTGATCTCCTTAGCTTTCTCTTCAACCTCCTCAGCAACTCCGATGTCCTTGACCTTGCAGTACCTTTACCTCCAAACACCTCCGGGTTCAGATCTCTTTCTTTCAAGTACTGTACTGACTATTGGACAATTCCAAAGGCAATCAACAACGAAAAATATTTAGAACAATCCGAAATTTTCTTCCATTTATACCTTAGGTTGGTCACTGGCAAGTGTTACACTAAAATCTACCACAATATTTTTTTTATACAAATGCAAGTTAGAGACTGAAAAATTTTGTACATTTTATGATATTTTTTGGTTACGTTTGTCCAATCACAATCGCACTTACTTGAACTTTGACCTTTGATCAGTCTGATTCCTTTGCACTACTTAAAGCTCATAAATGCATAAGGATAAATCCTTCGTAGCCAAACAAACTTTGACCAGGAAGTTTAAACTTCAGCTATATTTTACGACCAATAAAAGTGTTTCTTCGATTTATTGTTATTCACTTGACACATGGAAGTACCTTGTTCTTTGGTGTCATTTCATTTTCTCATTGACTTAACAAAACAAGTTTTGAAAACCCTTATAGCTTTTTAATAACAACGAGAAATAGGAGCTGTTACGAAAATTGAAAGTTTTTGTAAATGGACAAAAGATTATCTCATGACTAGTGGAATAGTTAAAGTGTTTGTCCTCTCATTGTATGCTTTATTCTTACCATTACTATACAGTTTTTATCATCAAGCAAGTCTGGATGTATCCACACCTGCAGTAAAGAGCTGATACCTGATAGAAGGTGGACCACATCTCCACCTAACCCAATAACCAGACACGTTAACTGTTACATAATATAGTCATCATATAAGTAGAGCAGATTTGTTGGTCACATGACACTAATTGACAAATCGTCAAAGCTCATCTTTTAAAGAATGCTTAATGGATGAAATGATTATTGTATGTGGCCGCTGGGCAATCAGCGAGGTTGGTGTTGTTTATGTACAGTTATAGAGGTGCCAATAGTTATAGAAAAACTGCCTAGCCACTGCTGGTGCCACTGCCGGTGCCACTGCCAGTGCCACTGCCGGTGCCACTGCCGGTGCCACTGCCGGTGCCACTGCCGGTGCCACTGCCGGTGCCGCTGCTGGTGCCGCTGCCGGTGCCACTGCTGCTGCCACTGCTGCTGCCACTGCTGGTGTCACTGCCGGTGCCACTGCTGGTGTCACTGTTGGTGTCACTGCTGGTGTCACTGCTGGTGCCACTGATGCTGCCACTGCCAGTGTCACTGCCGGCGCCACTGCCGGTGCCACTGCTGGTGTCACTGCTGGTGCCACTGCTGGTGCCACTGCTGGTGCCATTGCTGCAATCACTTAATTTATCTTTGTTATTGCTAGCATTATTATTATTATTACTGTTACTATTACTATGTGCCTAATTGGAATAGTAGCTGGTTTTACAACAAACATATTTAATGGTTTTTGTAAAGAAATGCTTGAGCTTATGAGTTCTGTGGAACAGAGTCTAATGGCACAAGTAACAAAACAAACAAACTTAGGGTTGTATAAATTCAACATTTCGTTACTTTTTTCTACAAAACTTGAAAAGTTCTATAAAAATTAAGTTAGACATTGGCAGTTTTAGAGCGATGATCATTTGGGAAACATAATAGAAGGAATGAAACGTGTCTGTGAATAAAACTGAGAGGCAAAAGTGTAGTGTAATAAATCTAATAGGATATGTGATAAGCGCCACAGCTCACCCATCTATGACAGGCATATGCAGGTGGTTATTGTGAAGAATTTTCGACGTAGAATGGAGTAGAAACTTTTCCCGACAACCCCTTGACTTTTTCTTTAGTTTCTCCCGTTAAAACCCCTAAGATGTTATCTTGAACCAAACTCAGTACGCCTTCTTTGTAATTTAAATAACCTGTACCATCCCAGTATCAAACCTACAATCATGTAAATATGATATATATGGTCTAATGTGCGCCAGCATCCAACTCTATTCAGCAGAAGAACCTCGGAAATGAAAGCCCGAGGTCCTACTGTCAGAGATACCTGTCTATATGCATAGAAAAGTTTGGATCACAGAAGTTGCAGCTTAGCCTGAGGAAACTTCTGTGTTTCATTTGGAGGAGAAGCTTCCCCCTACCTTCCTTGGCTGGAACAAGTTTTTAAGACTTTCAACCGTGTGCTTGGTAATAATTGGTTAGTATTGTTTACTGCATATTGTTCTGTATTATTGTATTGGTGCATAACTTGTTATATTGGGTGTAATTGGCTCATCCAAATAAAGGGATAAAAGTACCTTGTATTCCCTAAAATATGGAGCAAATCTAGTTTGTATGGGACAGAATTCTTGCAGATTGTGTAGATTATACATATTAAATTGCTAAACATAGTTGTGTTTGATAAATCATTTATTCCTATAATGTGGCACATTTAGTATGAAGTAGATGTCTCCTTTGTAGTTGTTACCATCAGTGTCGGAGTAAACTTTGATCAAGTTAACTCCGTGGGAGTGAGTGGAGAGACTTCCATGGAGTTGGCACGGGATAAGGAGACCCCATGAGAGGAGACAGAGAAGTGAACACAGGGGGGTGTTCACGGAGGAGCTGTTGTTATGTCGGTGGTAGACGATCGGAAACTGCTGTAGTGGATCCTGTCGGTAGGGCTCCTACTACCATCCACTGTCAACAACCGTTCGCAACGCTAGCTTGTGAAACAGCAAAGCAACACCTCTCTCCGAGAGGTAACGCAGGGTCGGTCATCCCAGTATCCTAACCTGGGATCTGTTTTATATGGTACATAGCCCCTATATACCAGCCCAGTATCCGGAGCTAATTACTTGGCAACCGATTGCAACAGAAGCCTTTGGACCACAAGTCTGGAAACCTATCTAGATGTGATAGAGGCAAGTATTCAAGGAAGTAGATTCTTAGTCTGAGAAACTCATCTTACTATATTTGGAGAGCCAACTTTCTCCAATTTCTGATTGGTTCGAACCTCAACACAGGGACCTGGACCATGTGAGATCGCATGATTGGTTGATATTATTCATATTGTGTTGTCGTATATTGTACTATTGGTCCACGTTTTGCGTCATTCTGTATTTCTGATTGGATGTGATTGGCTCATATCTAATAACAGGATGAAAGTTCCTTTTTGTCACCTATAAAAAAGCTGCATCACAGCCCAATATGCATCATCGTTTAAATAGTTAACAGAATACTGTTTCGCTATCAACCTTTTATAACATGTATAAAAGTCCGTGGTTGACTATACAGGGCGGGTATCAGCTCTATGTGATATAATGGAGGGACCCGGCCTGGGTCATATACTGGGTCTGGATAGACAAAGTCTGTTTTGATTATTATGGGTAAAAGTATGGAGACAAGGGGTGTCAAGGGGGTTAAAGGGGTGGAGGGGAAGGGGAGGGGGGTGTGGTGACTCACAGCTACTAATATTTCCCACCGGATGGCTTATACATAAAGTAAACTTTATATAAAATAATATAGTCAATGTAAAGTTGAGCTGATAGAGTTAGATGTGAGAACTAATAATAATTTAGCATAAACAGAGTGCCTGGATCTACTGATGGACTCTGTATATTCTTACAATCATCTTCCTCTGATGTCTTCTTAAGTTGTATCTCAACATCACCTCTATTTCCTGGTACAACATTGAGTAGAGATCTATGGTATTTTCCTCCATCTCTCTCAACAAGCATCAGCTGTACAAAGTGTGGCTTGTTTGTAACCTTCTAGCCATCACTAACTTCTTCAGCATAAATGTTTATGTTATGATTATTGAAGTTCATAAATCAGATCAAAATGAAAACAAGTTTTTGTAAATGAAAGGAATATTTTATCAAAATATACTAAAAAGAAAAAAGCAGTACCTACACAATAATACAACCGTTTCTCAATAAAAAATAACATATTATCACCATTATAAAGAAGTCACCAAAGATTTACCAATACCAGCAGTTTACGATAAACTTTAAGGTCTTGAACTAATGTTTAAAAATTACTTATTGATAAATCATAACTATTTTGATGTGATATTTCATCTTTATCTGCAACTGTCTGCTTACTGTTTTTTAGTCATACCCACATATACCTGTATATTCCATTTAATAGGTCAGGGATTTCCCAAGGGAGTGACTTATGGCATGTATAAACACAAAGAGAAACTACATATTAGTGACATGCATTTATTTAATGGGATTACCACACACACTTAACCAAACCAATAATATTGAATGAGAGAAAGGAAGCACATACACAGCATACATATATACAGGTTTACTTAGTGAAATGTGAACCATGTCAGTGACCAATAGCAAACTAGAAAACTTATAACTGGTGATCGTGTCATTATTGCTAGGGTTTCGGATGGTCATAATCTGACTAAATGTAATGTTCGGGGAAAAATACATTTTTCAGTTATTTGGTTGTTTGTCAGTTGCAAACATATAAAACCTTTCTCATACACAAAACAAACCCACTCAGTTTCCTTCAGCAATTTGCTGACATGGTTCTAGATCTTCTACATCTGTACAGAAGATCCAATAAGTACCAGTTAGTGTTTGCCTCTTGGTGTGGTAAATCAACCTACAAGTAAATATACCACAATATCAGCTCTATATAGATTGTAATATGTCATTGCATGTGTAAACCATTAAATAAACCCTGGTTCTCATGTAACCTATAGATATCTTCTATTTTCACAAAAGATTTATAATCTATTTAAAAAATACCGAATTTTATAATGCCTTTCGCACTCGTTTTAGGTAAAAGCTCGTACGAGTAACTTTGTAGGCGTCCAGATATTTCACAATATTGTTTGATATAATAGAGTTAATTGTTTTAGAGGAAACAGTTCTGGGGATGTCTTGTGGTTTATTTCAGTTAGACTGCAGCAAAGGAAATGTAAGTTTTGACATTTTATTGAATGATTGACTCTCCATGAAATAGTTAATGCTGCCGCGCTGCCACTGTCTGTGCAAGTAAAACACATGTTGGCTCTATATTTCCTCTCTCACTGATACATTTACATCTTAATTCAAGTCACCTGTGCAGAATACATGATATAGTGAAGAGATAGTTTGTTTTATTAGTATTAATGGGAATACCAGAGAGTCTGAATAATGTAGTGGATTTTTGGGGGCCGACCAAATGTCCACCAACAACACCTCACTCCAGAGGTCAACTTCCAAACGGAGGAGTATATCAACTCCACAACCGTATTCAGAGCCCACGGCTCAAACGCACAACCCAATGTCTCAATGAGTATGTCATAGTTTATTATACAAGCACAACCCAGCAAGGTATAATAACGGTAATGTATAATGCTACTTGGTACACTCACAAGCGGAATCCCAATACAATACAAAGATTAGTGAACAGTCTCTGCCTTTTATAGGCAGAGCAGGAGAAAACATATGCCCAAATAAGGGGCAACAAATCAACAGTGACAGGAAGTAATTGCACGAGTAGAAAGATAAGTTATTATTAACATAATGCAGTATTGGCTAATATAAGGTTAAATGTACATGGCGCCCAGAAGTGAGGGGCGGAGCTTATCAGTCAATAATGCTGAGTCATGATGGTGCAATAGGTATCTCGAGTTCCTGGCTCTTACGGCTTGTGTTCTCTGTCTTTGGTCTTTCCGGTGGTTGATAAGCTACAAAGTTGGGCTCCTGCGTCTTTTGTAATATTTTGGGTTCACAGGCTACAACCCTTTTTCCCTCACCGACCTGGTATAGGGTCGGTAGTGACACTGCAGGGCCAGTAGTGCATGCTGCAGGGCCGGCAGTGAATGCTACAGGGCCGGTAGTACCACTGCAGGGCCGGTAATGAATGCTGCAGGGCGGTAGTACTTCTACCGGCTCACTTGTTTGTTTTCTGGCTGTGCCAGACTCAGTTGAGGCATGTCTGACACCCAGCAGTTGTCAGGGGGACCTTGCGCACAGATAGTGGTCATGAAAATCCACCATAATAATGTAGTAGTGTGGTGGATTTTGGCAGCACACATGCTTTGTACATACCTATACCCTAACCCAGAGGTGACTCTGACACTATTAACCAGTCAGACAGGCCTCCCCAAGTGATGTAACCAGTAGCCATCTCTTAGAAGTAGATGATTTGTCACACCGATCCTGCATGCTTACTGACCCTGCAGCTACCGACTCCGCAGCTTTCCTTACCGACCCTGTAAGGACCTTTACCGACCCTGCAGTGACCTTTACCGACCCTGAAATGGCATACCGGGTCAGCAACAAGATGGCCGCTCTAGCCGGAGTTCTAAGCAGATCCGTATCAACTCCCGAGGACGTATCCAGGACCTCTACTTATGTCTACCAGGATCGTAAGGCTAATTAGACTAAGTATTTAATTGTATAGCTTATTCCACTGCAACTAGGCGCCTTATCCATTTAACATTGTATGATTTTGTATGTATTGTCATCTGATTGGTTGCAGCACTTCCTGTTATGTTTTATTGGTTGCACCAACATGATGCAATACACTTCCTGTGATCAGCCTATAAAAGGCTGCTTGTTCATATATACTTTGCCACTTATATCCTTTGCTGCTTGTGCTTTGGACTTCTCTAGGCGATTGCCTCCCTAAGGACAATAAATGTATTCTATTACATAAAACTATATTTAGTCTGTTTGAGTCGAGTGCTCACTAGTAGTAGAGTCATTGGTGAAATGTGAAACATATCAGTTGTAGTGGATTCTAATGCTATCTAAGTCTGCGCACACACCGTACCACATTCTGGCATCCTTGTATTAGCCATTAGATGGCCAGAATTACCGAAAGCTGTCATACCGAAATGACCGAACTTATGTATATAAAGCTGTACCGACGCTGTAAGGAGCAGTACCGACCCTATATAGAGCAGTACTGACCCCATTGGGCTAGCAGGAAGTGAATCACTATAGACTATGGACCAGAAATTAGCCTGAGGGAAGCAGAGAGCCATCTACCGGAGATAACCACCTCTAAACCTAAGGAAAGACGAAGTACAGAGGCCAGAAAGGCTGAGGACTAAGGACAGGAAGCAGATATGACTGTGATTGGTGCAATAGCATACAACATCACCTACCACTACAGGGCGCCATTTACCTTTAGCCCCATATACCTTATCTCATTCGTCATTTATTTATATATCTGTATTCATTCGTTTCTTGTGTAATCTTGTTATGTGATTGGATAAAGTGCCTAATCACTTCCTGTGAATCGCCTATAAAAGGCAGAACTTTTGCTCTAAGCAGACAGTTGTAATGTGCCTTTTACTAACTCGTTTTATTCTGGATGAATGAATGCGTAGATACTCAACAGCACTGAGTTATGCGCCTGAGCCGAGGGCTCCTTACTGGTTGTAGAGTTGGAGATACTCTATCACACATACTTTTGGTACTATACCGACCTGTTGTTGTAACAGGTTAAACTAACAACTGTGGTAGCTCGCTACCAACCTTAGCTAGTGGGTTTCAGCCCCCAAAATCTACCACACAGTGACCAATAGCAAACTAGAAAACTTATAAATAGTGATTGTGCCATTTTCACTAGGGCTTTTGCTGGTCTTAATCTAACCAAATGTAATGTTCTTGGAAAAACAGAATTTCAAGTTATTTCAGTGTTGTCTGTTGCAGCCTTCCAAAGTTTACAATCTTAATGAAAACTTTTTTCTTAAACAAATACAACTTCACCAAGTTTTTCTCAGCAATCTACAGATACGCTTCCATAGAACTTTTACTTCTATACAAAACATTTAATGCATCCCAGTTAATGCTTGTCTGGCTTTAGTTAAACAACTTACAAGTAATCATACCATAACGTAATGTCTTTTTATAAGTAAACAGATAAACCCAGCTTAGACTTTGGCTGGGCTACCAAGAAAGCCCTAAGCTCTACAGCATGTTTTTGAGCATTCTTATATATAAAAGTCTATAGTAAGATTAATCTTTAATTACGCTTCAATGGACTAGGAAGCTAAGTAGCTGTAACAATATATCATACTATTGTTTGAGGTAATGGATATGTTTGTTTTTGAATTGAGACGTCTGGCAGTTTTTGGTCTAATTTAAGTTGGGCTGCAGCAAAAGAAACATTTTGAGTTTTTTATAAAATTAGTGACTCTCTATACAACAGTTAATGCTGCCGCACTGACACCATCTGTGCAAGTAAAGGACATGATGGCTCTATATTTCCTCTCTCACTTATACATTAACCTCTCAAGTCAAGTCTTCTGTGTATAATACATGATATAGTGAAGAGGAAGTTTGTTTAACCAACAATAATGGAAATACCACATGTTCTAAATAATAACCTGCACATGCCTGTCATATATTGATGAGTGTGACACATGGGCTGGTTAGATTATGTTATCTGTTATCAACTTCCAATTAGATTTGTAACACTTCATTTTTTCAATAAAGTTTTATTCACGGACACAATTTTCATTCTTTCTACTGTATTTCCTAGGTGATCGTGATTCTAAACCTGTTCTTGTGTCACCTAATTCAATGAAAACTTTCAAGTTTTGTAAAACATGAAAGTGCAAAAGTTTTTTTATTTATACAGTGTTTCAAATTTTATACAATCCATTGTATAAAATTCATACAACATTCATTTGCTTACTGTGACATTAGACTCTGTTCCGCAAGTTTCATGAACGCCAAGCTGCGGTTTCAATAAGGGACATAGTGTGGTAGATTTTGGAGTGGAGTACTCGTAACACCCTTTACTAGCGTTAATGTTACCAGCCAAACATGCACATAGAGACGATGGAGTGCCAACTAGGCACCAAAACGCAGTCGAAGCGTCAACATGACAACCTACAGGGCAGGTAATTATCCTTACAAAGTCGACAGTGACACCTGCTGTGCTGGTAGACACCCTACTGGGCTGGCACAATATGGATGCTTTAGTGGTGAAACCAGCAAGTTTTTTGGTCTGTTAAAAACCTCTTTAAAATTTTAGTAAAAACAGCACTGACCTCATGGAGTTTGACCTATAACCCAGCAGTGACATACAATAACCATTTCACCAATTAAACCTCCTTGAAATATGAGTTTTGTTGAGGAATAGTAGTGACCTTGCGCTGGATCTTAGCGTCATGTGACCAACAAATTTTCTTTCCTTATCACATGTCTATTTGGTGTGGCGATCAATGAGTCTGGTCTTTGGGTTATGTGGTGATACGATCAGGCTTTTGTCAGGTATGAGATTTTTTCTGCAAGTGTGGGGACATCCAAACATGACTGACCATAAAAAAACTGTGCAGCAATGACAATGATGTAATGATATTAAAGGCACCACTTATAGCATCACTTCATTGCTAAGGCACGGACAGTGCAATCTATTCAGAGACCTAATTTTATACCCGTATCTGACCAGGCAAAGCATGCAATGAAAACCCAATCGATTTGCTTAAGAGAGTAGAGGCCAAAACTATAGTTACAGTTGAAGCACTTTAAACATTAGGCTTTTGATGTGAACTTTTCCTCATTGACAAAACAATGTTTTCATTCCTGCTAATGTTTCATTAGCACTGTGACTTTTTTTCAAAGCTACTATGAATATATTTATTGCAACACTTGCTCATTGTCTACCAATATTCATGGATTTTCTACCTAATAACAATAAAAAAAAGACAACTGCATGCTGACTCTTGTACAATTTATCTACAGCTCTTTAAAAAAATTAGTTTTACTACTGTTAAAAATTTTACTCAATCATTACCTGAAGTATGCATTTTTCAATTTTTATCAAAAGTTTTAAAAGATTTGTGTTTGTAAGCTTGTTTTAAAATTTGTCTTCACTTCAGCGTATTAATGAAGTCACAATACAGTCTTCAGATCTGTAAATTGAACAACAATAAATCGAATAAACACTTTCATTGGTCGTAAAATGTAGCTGAAGTATAAACTTCCTGGTCAAAGTTTGCTTTTTCAAAGAAGGATTGGTCATTATGCATTTATAAGCCTCAAGTAGTGCAATGGATTTATAATGATTGAAGGTCAAAGGTAAAGTGTGTAGGGCTTTGATTGGACAAATAAATAATAAATAAATGATAAATTCACACTTTTTCAGTTTCGAACTTGTAGTTGTACCAAAGAGATATTCCTAGTAGCTCACTTTGTTGGCCAATCAGTCATTTGAGAAAACTATAAGCTTCCTAGTTGTTTTAGCAAAATGAAAATCGATCAAAATAATAAGTATCATTGCTGTTGTAGTTTATAATTACATTGAAAAAAATCACCCTATCTCCAAACTTCCAAGTCATAAAAGTAAATTTATTTCTATCATATCACCCAAGTTTCTACAGACTAGAAACTGCACGAGCTTGAAAACTTAATGTAGAAAACTTGCATCTGATGATTATATGTCATTAGGCTTCTATTATTACTGGACACGTCACTTTCACACTTAAAGGATAGAATAATAAAAAATCATTACTAACAAAAGTAAAAAATAATGATAGTTAGGCTGCTTGCTTCATCCAAATGATTTTACAATTTATACACTTAATTTTAATTGCTTTAAAATTTTACAAGCATTCTGATTGACTGCTAAACTAGCTTTCTTTTCAAATAATGTTAAAAAAACACATTCAATGCAAAGAAGTACAAAATGTGAATGCAATAGATGCAGAATGGTTATAATCGTCGTATTATAGCAAATACGATTTTTGGGCTTATTTATAATATTATACGTAACAAAACAGAATGTATGAAAGTGTAGTAGAGTTTTTAGCTTGGATAGACATCTACAGTCAACACACCTTCTGTGTTTACCCACAGAAGTGCCCCTGGCAAGTCATGTATGTCAGATAGACGTACCATAAGTACTTGCACAGGATACCTAGATAGCAGATTACTAAAGGCTCATCTCCATCTATGTCACAGGGTTCATAGGTATTGTAAAACATTGTAAGACATCCTCCGGCACTCAATGTTTATGGAGAGGGTCGATTTAGAAACATTGACGATTGTAGGATGTCTTGGAAGAGTTTAACCATGTCAAATTTTTTATGGCTTTCAACAATTTCACCAACTCTCATTTTGTGGGTCGTAGTAGTTGACTAGCGACTACCAACAATAATAATGCATATCACGGCGTAAGTTCAGGTACTCATCATTTGTTACCTCTTGCAATAAAGTTACGTCTTTTACGTAACAAGGTCAAATATTATTATCATTTTTCAATCTTTTTTTGAAGAAACATTAGATCAACTTACGTTCTGTAACTGTGCTCATGATTGATAACTCTTCATGGTCACATATACACAGTGTTCAACTTTGCGATCACCAAGTGTGGGCAGCTTCAAACACCATTGTACACGTAGAATGTTGTACGAGCTTCCCACACATGTATTGAAATCAGCCCTAAATTTACTTATGAGAGTGCAGTGAATAATCAACCATTATTATCCCGGTACAGAGATTGACTGGGTATCCAAACCTGGGCGCTGCTCCGACCCGGCATCAAAATGGCTGATATAGCTTTGGTGCCAGAAACAGACAGAGAAGTTTCTCTATCACCATAGTTCTAACCTAATAACCATCCAGTGTCAGGAAGTCCTGCAACAGAGGCTATCTCAAGATTTAGAACCACAGTTGTAACCCAGACTATACCTAACAGGGGCTCAGTAAGTGGATACTACGAAAGCCACCCATTGCCATAAAGGACCTTCATTATTTAACTATGTACATTAATGTTATATCGGTTGATATTTATAGCTAAACCTATCATTGGACGCTTTTGTAGATCATATAATGTTGTATGATTGTATGTAATTGAGACAACACTTTCCTGTGACGCAGCCTATAAAAGCCTTGAGATATTTAACTCCTTTCACTTCTTGCACGCACACTCACTCCACTGTTTGTAGAGATAAAGTGGAATACAATGCTGAATACATTGAAATACTAACTGATGCTTCAGGCCGCGGGCTCTCCAGTGTTGTAAAGTTGGCAGCCAGCTTTTCGTAAACTAATTTAGTACAACCTTCTCTAAAACATACATGCAGAGGGAAAAGGAAATGTGTAAGCAGGTTTTAGACATTGGCTAACAAGTTATCTCTGGTTGTATACCAGCCTACAGATAGACACCGAGTTCTCTCTGGTTTCTTTCTTTACTCGTCTCAAGAACAAGTCAACCTGTTCTCTCCAGACCGAATAGACAACTCCCCAGTTTTATCACCCAACTTTACATCGTTATACATTAAAGCTGCAGTAATACACCACTCCATCTTCATCTGGTAAGAGTTCTTAGCATTAAACTGATTGACTGGGAGCTTGCTTTTAATCCTTTCTCCCTAAAGGCATAGGAGGTGCGTAAATATGCTTTTGTAAGCAATAAGGTTAGCCTGAGTGTTGTTTCTTAATCTTACTTCTGAGACTTGAAATGACATATTTGAATACCTTGTGATGGTTGGCAATGGTAACAAACAATCCATAGTTCACCTGGGAAAATTTTACAGAGGTTATTAAACCGTTTGAAAGCTGGCCCACCAAAAAAAGGCAAATTTTGGCTTATATTTCCATGAAGCACCAGTTAGACCTCAGTATGCGGTTCAGTTATAGATTTTTAATAACTATGTAAAAGTCTCTGTGTGCTATAAAATCTTTGCCACAACAAAGACGGTAGTTTATAGCTTACCCTCTGCGCATAAATACAGAGACTACAAAATAATTTCTTAGGAATTAATAGGTTTATGAGAGGTACTCTGATTGTGTAAATGTCATTTTATCTGTGAAAATTCTGATCAATAAAATCAACCGATGGCCTCAAAACCAAAGTATTAATCGTTAAGAAATTGTAGAGAAATTCCTAAATCTATAGGGACTGTTGGTCAAAGATTTCTAGAGGAACATGCCCTTTAAATGTGAGCTTTTGTGAGTTCATTACGTTTGTCATGTTTGGTTTAACTTTCCACAGCTCATTAACGTCATGTTTTGTTAAGAATGCAACAGCTGTTAACAAGGCTCGTATTGCATGCCTAGTGGTATGAAACTCTAGGGTATACATGGAATTATGAAACTGGTATTTTTATAAAGTAGTCTATTGTCTTTTACTGGCTGCTTTTGAGGTGGTCTGTCAGTCAGTAACTTTCCTGATAGAAAGCTCACTAGAGTTCATGCTGGAAGGCAATCCAACCTGATGGTGTTTAGACATAAAGATTTGGTCCTGTGGATGCCACAGCAGCTGTTGAGGAGTCTAAAGAGAGTGCTGATGAAATCCAATCTGGAGCTAACCATCATATAGGAGAGAGCGTCTGCTAGTGAGAGGCAACAGCTGTAGATTGATCGAAAAGGAAGACTTCCACTTCGTAAAGTGTTCTTTTTACGTACAAATAGTTGTGTTTCTCAAGAATGTTGCTTAAATCACTTACAATATTATGGATAGTAGCATGTGCCTAGTTATAAATATTTAGCACAGTTTCTGCAGATCACTGAGTCCATTTACGTGCATTTTAGTTAATTTATATATCAACTTGTACCTGATACTTTTATGTGCTAAATGATTGCTTATGTTGTCTGGTTCTTATATACTCAATTGAACTGGGGAAACTTTCATGAATGCAAAATACATATATTTGTGTATTATTCGTGTAGAAGAAAAGACAAGAAAACTGTAAACTAAAAGTATCTAACAACTTGAAAAACTTGCAAAGAGGAAGGTAAAAACAGAGAAGTATGAAGGTCAGTACACTCAATAGACTAAAAACTAGTAAAAGGAAACACCAGATATCTTTACATGTTCATGTTTTCATAATACGTGTGTTGTAGGATCACAAGGAAGCTTGTTTGCCTACAGGAGAAAATGCATCCCCGGTGTACTCATGACAAGCATTGCTAAGTGCAAGTTCTGACAAAGTATCTAAATACCACCGCAAGCTGCGGGGATGATTTTCTCATTAGTGGGTTTTCATAAATTTCAGGGGTAAAATAATCTACCAAAACTTCACGCAAGCATTTGTTAAGGAAGTTTAAAACAAAACACAGCAAATGATTGGTGTTGACTACAAAGTTCAAAGAGGGAAGATAAGAGATAGGTAAGTGAAATAAAACATTGAAATCTAGAAAATTGTGTCGTAATCCGAAATCCATCCAGTTTTGTAGCAAATGTTTATTTACCGCTTTACTGAGAGAATATCCATCATCTAAAATGATAATATGTTAAAAACTTTTATGGAGTTAGACAGTGTAATATGTTGAGGGGTGATATTTACTAATAGCTAATGCACAAAACTGAAGTCCTTTGAGTTTTCTGTGTATAGCAAAAGTATGACATACATTAACACAAATCTATGGAGCATTATCTTTTCACATAAAACATGGATGGTTCATTTTAGTAAAAAAGATGCAAATGAATAAGTCATTGAATCAAAACTTTAAGGGTATGAAAAACAAATCCCTTGAGACTAGACACTTCAATAAAATACACCTACAAACCTGTATAATGAGTCTAATTTAAACAGAGTTCTCATCAAGTCAGATGGACTCAGCTCATCTGTACAACTCTCTTTTCCTCTACAAGAACTCTTCAACAGCTCAAACCTTGAGTCACTTGTACTATTTGGTGAAGCGTAGAGAAGAGATCTATGGTATTCTCCTCCATTTCTCTCAACTAACATCAACTGTACAAGGTGAGGCAACTCTGGTACATCACCACATTCACAGAGGTAAAATGGCCTTTTTAGTATAAAACGTGCAGATTCTTCTTCATCAACAAACTGTAGAATACAAGTTAATCACTTAACTGTGATGTGATATATATTTGTACTTTATATAATACCTTATGGGTTTAGATATTATATAATAAACCAAATAAATAATACAATGACTAAAACACTAGTAGTTGTACATACCTTAGTAACTAAATCATCTCCTTGTCTAACCAATCTTTCTGTCACTGCAGACATACTACATACACTAGAGAAGTTCAACATCCCTTTACTAGTGATGAAAGATACAAGAGAGTCATCCTGTGTGAATGAACGATAGAAAACACCTACAAAGATATATCCACAGCATTAAAATGGTCAAATCAAGGAAAGTCTAGTATGATAAAAAAAATTATAGATATATTTCTTTCGATATTTCCATTCTATATTCGTGTTTAATAAGTCACATGACCTAGTAGTAATACAAACTTACTGTTTGGATGAGTTTCTTGTTTTCTGCTGCGAAGAGTTCGAAAACCTGACGAGTTAGAATCTCTAACACTGAGAAATCCATTTGTGTAGTAACTGAACAAGGTCACGTTCTTGTCATAACCTGGCTATAAATAGATCTATGTATATAAATACACATAGATTCTTTTACACCACATAATTTCACTGAATATTACATATATAATATAGACTTACATACCTTCTTAATATGTTGTTTGTTAGAGAGCTCATTGATCTCTGACATAGTAATGTTGTGAGGGCCCATCACATGTGGTTGTGCTATGGTGAGAACAACTCCCAACATGCTAGCCAGCACAAGCTAAAAATAACAGCAATATATATCTATTGTTTGGTTATGCAAGTTTTCCTAAAATCAAAAGATCCATATTAACAGATTTTTGAATGAGTTCGACATATCTTTGTTTTTTAAAATTTAAAGAAAAGACAAATAAAAAACTAGTAAAACCTGAATAGTTGTACATGTCTACAGTTTTGAAATATAATTTGATTGAAATTTAAATTTATGTATCAAATCTGAGTCCAAATTGGTGTTTGTGAATAGAAAGAATGACTTATTAATGTAACGGATATACATATATGCTCACATTTATACAACAAGTTTCTTATACATAGATTATATTATAACTGACTTACCAAGAGTTTACTCATACTGACAGTTTACGATAGAACTTTAAGGTTCTGAATGAAAGTTTAAAAGTAACAGACTGATAACCTCCAACTATTTCGTTGTAATATTTCATTTTTATCCGTGTGCCTGTTTTATACTTTGCACAGCAACACCTGTATATTCCATTTAATATGTCAAGGATTTCCCAATAGAGTGACTTATGAGATGTATGCACACAAAGAGAAACTACATATAAATGAAATGCATTTAATGGTGTTACCATGGACACCTAATCAAACCAATAATATTGAATGAGAGAAAGGAAGTACATACACAACATACATATATACAGGTTTACTCAGTAAAATGTGAAACATGTCAGTGACCAATAGCAAACTAGAAAATTTGATAACAGGTGAGCATATCACTATCACTAAGGTTTTGGCTGGTTACAATCTATTCAAAAGTAGTATTATGGGAAAAAATGCGTTTTCCATTTAAGTGGTTGTTGTCTGTTGCGAACCTATAAAGCTCCTAACTTTAGCTGAAATCCCTTTCTCACACACAAAATGAACCCACTCAATTTCCTTCAGAAATCTGTTGACACGGTTCTAGATCTTCTACATCTGTACAAAATATCCAATATGTACCAGTTAGTGTTTGAATCTTGGTCTAGTAAAACAACCTACAAGTAAATATACCATAATATCAGTTCTATATAGATTGTAATATGCCATTGCATGTGTAAACCGTTAAATAAACCCTGGTTCTTATGTAACCTATCGATATCTTCTATCTGCACAAAAGATTTATAATCTATTTAAAAAATACCAAATTCTACAAAATTTTTAGCACGCTGTTTATGTAAAAGTTCTTGTGAGAGACTTTGTAGATACATAGATGTCTCACAATAATGCTTCAGCTAATGTAGATGCTTGCTTTTCAAGTAATACTTTTGGTACATTTCTGATCTCATTTTAGTTTCTAGACTGTCGGGAGGAAAATCATTCCAATCTTTTTTTTGGATGAGTGACTCTCTATACAACAGTTGATGCTGCTGCGCTGACATCATCTGTGCAAGTAAAACACACGATGGCTCTATATTTCCTCTCTCACTGATACATTTACCTCTCAAGTCAAGTCTTCTGTGTAGAATACATGATATAGTGAAGAGGATGTTAGTTTAATCAACGATAATGGAAATATCACATGTTCTAAATAATAACCTGCACATGCCTGTCATATATTGATGAGTTGTGACACATGGGCTGGTTAGATTATGTTATCTGTTATCAACTTCCAATTACATTTGCAGCACTTCATTTTTTCCTTTCATCCTTATTCACGGGCACGCAGTTCACTCCTAGTGTATTTCATAAGTCATCTAACTTCATTTCAAAACTATCGCTCTGCAACTTAATCTAATGAGAGCCTTCAAGTTGAAGAGATCCTAAAGAAATGTAATTGCCTCTTTAGTTTGTACAAACCTAAGTTTGTTTGCTTGTTGTGCCATTACACTCTGTTCCACAGAGATCTTAAGGTTTAAGAAGTCTGGAGCAAAAACCGTTGCCTATTCCTGTTACAGAACTATTCCACCGAGGCACACAGTGATAATAACAGTAATAGCAATAATAGTGCCTGTAGCTGTAGTAACAACAGTAAAAGTGATAATAGTAATAGCAGCAGCAATAGCAGCAGCAATAGCACCAGCAATAGTAGCAGCAGTAGCAGCAGCAATAGCAGCAGCAATAGCACCAGCAATAGCAGCAGAAATGGCAGCAGCAATAGCAGCAGCAATGGTGTTGGTGGGTGATAGCAGTATCAAGGCTAGCAATAGTCATAATAATGTGACATGATAAATTATTGGCAAAGTTTTGTTTATTGTATGTTCATTGTTAGGTAGTTTTTTATGATCCATTAAAAAAAATTCAGTGAAAACAGCACCTACTACCTCCTGGAGCTTCACCCTGAGCCAAGCGGTCACATACAATGACCCTTTCACCCCAGTTAAGCTTCCTTGAAAACCCATCGCTGGGGATGAATAGCAATCTTGTGCTGACCATAGTGTCATGTGACGAACCAAGATGATTTCCTTATCACCTGTTTATTTGGTGTGGTGGTCAGTGAATCTGGTCTTTGGGTCTTATGTGGTGATGTGGTCAGGTTCCTGTCAGGTATGTGCTAGCTTCTGCAGGTGTGGATACATACAGACTTGACCGACCATAAAAAACTGTACAGCAAGAGTAATAATAAAGTATGCAATGAGAAAACAAGTACTTTGTTCAAGAGAACCAAATTCAATTGCCTAGGTTACAGCAGAAACACCTTAATTATGGCGCTAGTCATGGAATGAATCTTTTCTCCATTCACAAAAGTATTTTGTTACTTTTAAAATTTCATGGGCACATTGACTTTTTGTCAAAGCTACTAAGAGAACAATTGTTGTAACATTGGCTCTTCTTCAACTTACATTTATTGATTTTCCAAATTAAAAATTTTTTTTTATTGTAGTAGATTTGCATCCTCTATCACCGCCACAATGGCATCCATTCTGTGTGCACTCCTTGCACACCTCTTCTACACTCCAAACACTCAGAGTCCACTTCGAATGGACCGTAACAACCTCCACGGGGTCCACGACCAGACACACTGCAATGGAGTTTACATGAAAAAATGGCTTATTACTCAAATCTGTTTAGGAATATAATATAGCTCTTACACAAACTCCACAGGCTTCTGCTTAACACAGTACGAGATCTCCCTTTTATGGACGGAGAAGAGGAACACTCACTCCCATATTAGGGGTGAGCCAATCACATACAAGAATACAAGTATTTAGCGAATAAACGCATAGAATACAAAGCATATGAACAACACAGGCCAATCAATTCATTAGCACATGGCAAAGCAGCTCTGGGTTGCTTTCCGGCTTTTTTTAGAACAGTAGAAAGTTTCCACTTCTTATAAGGTTTCTTAGTTCCTTGATCTCTGTTCCTGCAGTCCGCATCGTCTCAAATCATTCTCTAATGGTGGGCATCCAACTGCTTGGCTCCCAGGCTATTCTTTCAAGCCATTTTTGTTGGCTGGCCCAGGATACTGACCCGGGGTAACCCGAGGTAGGCTTTCTATGGTAATATATAAGATGCAAGGTCTAGACTGGATTGAAGCAGACCCGGGATAGCCAGTGTCCTTAACCTGGGATAGCTCTTACATGTTATAAAGGGGAGACCCCGGGTCCACGTAGAACTGGCATTAGGAGATAGGTGGAGGGGTGTAGGGAGAATTCAAGGTAAGGGGGGGGGGCTGGGGTCTATATGTATTTTATAATGAAAATCTCTCACATTATTACTGCTAAAATTTGATAGTTTTATGAAATGCTCAACTCATGTTTGCATGCAAAAGTTATAAAAATTTACCTTCGTAAGCTTGTTTTGCACACTCAATGAGAAAATGAAGTGAAACCAAATAGCTAAGTATAATCCTTAATCATAAAGGGAACAACAATATATCAATTGAACAGTTTTATTGGTCACAAAGTGTAGAAAAAATATAAACTTCCTTGTCAAAGTTTGCCGTTGCAAAGAAGGATTTGTCATTATGCATTTAGGAGCCTCGAGTAGTGCAATGAATTTTTACTGATTGAAGGTCAAAGGTAAATGTGTAGGGCTCTGATTGGGCAATCATAACCAGAAATAAATAAAATATTTATAACATTTTTAAGTTTCCAACTTTTTCAGTTCCCAGCTTTTGGTTGTAATAAAAGTTTTCCCATTAATTTACTTTGTTGGCCAACCAGTCATTTGACAAAAATGTAACTGTTTCCTGGTGTTTTAGTACAATGGGAATGAATCAAAATGACATCTGCTAGCAGTTTTTTAGGTGTTCCGTTGCATTGAAGAGAATCACAACAAATACCAAACTTTCAACACACATAAGTTCAATTTGTCATTCCTTTTATTTTGAATAAGTTTCTACAAGTTGAAATTTGCAAATAATTGAAAAGTTCATTCGGAAAATTAGTATCTGATGCTTATTTTATTGAGCATTTGTTGTTACTGGTATTATTTATATTTATACCCAAACAATGAAAAACAAATATTATTACTAACTAAAATAACAATTAAAACCGCATTATCCATCTAAACGATTTTGCAGACGCTAACCTTTATTTGAATATTTGTTCTGATTAACTGCTAAATTAGAGTTTTTCTAAGAAGTGTTAATCGAAAAACTTCGATGCAAAGAAGCACTAGATGTGAAATATATATGGGATTAGGTATAAATGTTGTATTATTGCCAATCAGATTCTAGGTTCATTTATAATAACACATCTAACAAAGCAGAATGCATCTTAGTGTGGTGGATGTTAGCATAAATAGACTTGTACAATCAGCACACCGGCTGTGTTTAACCCCAGAGTTGACTCTGGTAAGTCATGTATGTCAGATAGACCTCCTAAGTACTTGCACAGGATACCTGGTGAGCAAGTACCTAACTAGACTTTCATATAATAACATAGTATTGCTAGTATCATAGTCATTGGCATAGAATAGTATTGTGGTGGATTTTAGTGTACATACTCTCTGCGCACACATAGCACCATATTCTGGAATCACTATAATAGCCATTAGATGACTAGAATAACTAGTAACTACCAAGCCGAATGGACTACAACTATATCTATGTCCATACCGACCCTGTATACACCTATACCGACCTTGTATACACCTATACCGACCTCACTGGGCCGGCAGGAAGTGAGTCAGTGGAGCCTGAGGACTTAAAAGTAGCCTGGGAGGAACTAAGAGCCATCTACCGAAGATATCCACCCCTAAGCCTTCCGTAAGACGATGGACTAAAGCTTTATAGACCAAAGACCCAGAGACTAACTATGATTGGTGCATGAGCCTATGACTCCCCCTACTATTACAGGGCGCCTGTTCTCTTTAAGCCCTTTCTGATTACCCTATTTGTCATGTATTTATATAATCACTTTCATTGGCATATATTGTATTGTTACTCTGTGATTGGATAGTTACTCCTGTGCACTGCCTATAAAAAGCAGAACTTTGCTCATGTTTGTCAGTTGTAATTGGGACTTTTATTAACTCGTCTATTCTAGAGGAATAAAAGCATATGGACTCAATAACATTGAGATATGCGTTTGAGCCGAGGGCTCACTACTGGTTGTAGAGTAGCAATACGCTGTCTTGTATTCATTCGGTACATCACCGACCCTGTTGTTGTAACAGGTAAAACTAAACAACTGGTGGCAGCACGCTACCAACCTCAGCTAGTGATTTTCAGCCCCCAAAATCCACAACAGTATTACTACCCCATCACAGGGTACAACCTAGTACCCCGGCCCTGGGTGCTACCCCGAGTCGGCACCAAGATTGTTGCCATAGCCTTGAAGTCAGAAACAGACTGAGAGCATATGTAGCACCCTATTTTAAAGTAAGTAACTATCCAATGTCAGAAAGTCAGACCATATACCTAAGAGCGGACTCCATCAATTAACACTAAAATCCCTATTTATTTAACTATTAGTGTTACACTGGGTGACAGGGTGTTGGGATGACACGTATCGGTTCTGAATTTTTCTGGGAAATCTTGAAGAATTCCTGAGGATTTCCTTTTTAGAGTTTGTGTTATAGCTTACCATAATGGGTGCTGGGATGACATCTGTCGGTCCTGAAGTCCTGAAAAGTCTTTAAGACTTCCAAATTATCTTTAATCAATGCTCAAGTAAATTTAATTGAAACTAATTGTTTAATAATACCAAAAAAATGTTAATTACCAGTTAAATAAACATAAAACTTTGATTGTTTTAAAATTTTAAAATGAATATGGTAAGTGATAGTGTACTAGTTTTGCACTATCTACTCAGACACAACGGGGTCCCTCCAAACAACTTCTTTAATATACTTCGGAGTCACTCCGAATTGACTTTAATAACCTTCACGGGGTCCTAGACCCAGACACACAATGACAGAGTTTTACTTTAATAATATTTATTTCATAATTTAATTAGCAAGGTACAAGTGTATTTAGCAAACTCCTCAAGACTTCTACTCTAAAACACACAACAGGGCTCCTTTTATAGGAGAAATGGAGGAAGACTCGCCCCCTTATTAGGATAAGCCAACCATAGAATGTAAGAGAAAAGTAATTCAATCATAATACAGAATACAAGTTTGTTTTCAAGATTAACCAATCATAGTCCTGAGCACATGGTATTTTGTGTTGGGCATTTTTTTCCGCTCTTTTCTTTAGCTTGGGCATTTTCCATTCCTTATTAGGGCATGCAGCTTTTGGTCTGTCCTCCAAGCTATCGCATATTGCTCATCTACTTCTTGAGGTGGGCATCTGGCTCCATAGACCCCAGGCTAGCTCTTCCATCTTCTTTTGACCCAGGCCCGGGGTAGCTGACCCGGAGTAGACCCGGGGTAACTCCTATATGTTGTATAGTGCCTATAAAGGGTCTAGGTCTTTGGTATTCACTTTAGTGGGGATAGTTTGCGTTTTGGCGGAAGGAGAAGGGGTTGGAGGTTATTTTTAGGGGGCCAGTAGACAACAAGGGTTGGGGGGTATGGGGTGGGGGGTATGGGGTGGGGGTATGGGGTGGGGGGTGAGCTGAGGGGGGTGGCTACTTTATATAAATCTCTCACAACAGTGTAATGGAATTGCACAGTGCTGCCATCATCTCCAGCCGGCGCTATTAATATGCTAATCAACCCTATATATTCAAGACCACCCATATATATATAGCCACTACTACTGGAGCACGCTTGGACGCTTTCAACAGTGCAGCTACACTACCGCTCAGCTCAAGCCAGCAGGAAGGACTTTTCCCGCCTTCAGTAGTTATATTTAACTATGACATGTGTCACACGCTAGTTTGTTTACGTATTGCTAACCAATCGTATTATTCCTATACCTCTTGATTTTATACCTCATATATAAACGCTTGTTGTTAGCCCAGCCTGGCAGTTATTGTTTAGTTCTTGCCTAGATATTGTCTAGTGAACAGAGGGTGTCTTAGCTAGTGTGATACCAGCCAGTTACAGCCGAGACAGCTGAGGATAGTTCAAGACTATAAGGAAGAGGTTCTTGGAAGGCGTATCAGAGAAGACGCTTAGGACCCTAGTAGCAACGACCAGCTAAAGGACTATACTGCCAGACACCTAGCTCCATATACTCGACCAGTATCCAGAGACAATACAGCAACTTTTACGCTTATACTTAGTAACAATTTTGTGCGTTGTTTTAGAGTGTGTAGTAATAAAGTTATTGCTATCACTGTCAACCTGGTGGAATCTGTTTGGCCGGTTGCCAAATATTGTTGTGCCTGCTAACCAGCAGCATTCTGTCTTCTCCGTTTAAGGGAGACAACTTGGCCTTGACACTCTGTAGCCACAGCTACCACTGAATCACAGAGTCAGCCAGTATCAAATAGCACCTCACAATACCAGTAACCGTTATTCCTCTTACACACACGGGGAAAACCGTTACAATAGCACAATTTCTAAAAAGGAAATCCTCAGGATTTCTTCAAGAGTTCCCAAAAAATCTCAGGACAGATAGATGTCATCTCAACACCCCATAAGAAAATTAAAACTTTAAAGTAATTAAAGTTTTTTGTTTATTTAATTATTATTTAAAATTTTTTGTTGTTATAAGACAATCAAATTAAATTAAGGGTGCTGGGATGACATATATCGGTCCTGAAATCCTGAGAAATTTTTGAGAATTCATAATTTTCTTCAATTAACTGTTATGTAAACTAAATTTAATTTGATTGTTTAATAATAACAAAAAATGTTAACTAATAGTTAAATAAACAAAAAGCTTTGATTGTTTTAAAGTTTTAAATTCATTATGGTAAGCTATAATACAAATTCTAAAAATGAAATCTTCAGAAATTCTTCAAAAATTCCCAAAAAACTTCAAAACCGATAGATTTCATCCCAACACCCTTAGTAGGCACTATGATCTAACATATGTTTAACGGTATCAAGTATAAAAAAATTTTCATTGTTTCACACTACTCTGGCTATGCATCAACCAGCAGTATACACTAAGGTATCCCTGGTTGTAAACCAACTTACCAGTCTACTCACAATTGTTTTCGGCTTATTACCGATTTCCAGTGTACAACCAGCTACCTCAATCTTTTGATCACAGAAATCAAATTGATGTCTCTGTGTAGAATAAATGGTAATGTGGGAGTTTCTGTTGGTATGATTAAATATTTGAATGCTTAAATTTTGCATCTAAGGCCTAAAAATTTTCAAGGTCATAACTCTTTTTTGACATTATTGTAAAGGATTTTGCAGTGCCTTCACCGAACAGCTGTTAGAGTATACCCTGTGCTAAACTGCAGACAACTAACAAGGTTGTCGTGCTATTAACTCACTGCAACACATGGTGGCAACTGTACTAAGCTGTACCGGGTAGAGAGCGCTACTGAAAAGCAGTAGTGGTGGCTCCTCTATTACCTAACTGTGGATAAGGATACACCATGTTCTGCTGTGAAGAACCAGCTAGTTAACAGGCAACCTGCCAAACTTAACACGAGTATGTTAAATTATAAACACTTTTTTGCTGCACAATTCAGAGCTTGCAGGAGATGTTTCCTTTACAAGAGCACAAACAGTTCTGCCCACTGGGCTAAATGTCTATCTATTTATAGAAAAGCATGCAGTTGAAAATGCAGTTGATAATAAGAGCATATGATTGGTCATACATAACGCTGGCACATTGTAATACAGCAACATTAATAGGCTGGCACATTGTGAACTGGCTAGCTGCCAACATTTGAATAGACAGACGCATGACATCATGGAAAATTACCGCAAGAGTTAGCAACAACAATAGTTCATTTAAAACGCAGAAGTCCTCCAATCTGCTACTAGTAGTATAGGTACGCCTCGACTCATCTGCTTCTTTGCAGCTAGTCTGCTGCAACTTGTAGTGCTATCCACCAAGCGAGCTTAGACTTGCTCAGCTAGGGCATTCCAATGATTCACCGCTTGTGGTAAACAACATACTAGTCGCTTGCACAACTTAGTAGCATAGTAAGCAGTATGCGGCTAATCAACACATCGGCGACACTATGTGAAGTTCATTACAGTATTAACCCTGCTTGGTTGATTTGTGTATATTTGTATTTATTACTGTACATTATTACTTAAGGTCAGGTCTATCAGTTTTTAGTATTTTATTTTAAGTACCTAGTACCCATGAAGCAGTGTTGACAAATAATATTATAAAGTTATTGCAAACCTTTTGAATGCTTGAGAACTTTTAATGACCCTTGAATTTATTTAAATATGTATACTTTATTCTGTAACAAACTCTTTTAAACTAATACACTGCCACACCCTTACCCAATCCTTACCACTTAATGGAAAAACAGGCAGAGGGATAACAAACCTCGAGGGGTGGAGCTATGGGAAATAAGATTAGTTTTTTCACAAAACTCCTTAATTTATATTATAATAATGGCAATTGTCCTTTCTTTACACATGAAGTCAGGTTACGATTCATGTATTTCAAAAAGTCTAACATTGATCCAATTTCTTTCTTTTTTATGATAATGCATTAGTCTAAATTTCAAGCTTTAAATGTGTATTTTTATCAACCATTTTAGCAGATATACAAAATGTTCAACTTTGGCATGACTCCTCACAAATGTCAAGAGAAAGAAACTCGAAATATCCTAGGTTCCAGCAGGACACTGTAAAACCCAGACAACATGCATGGAGCTCTGCTGATACTAGATAAGGAAAGAAAATATAGTTATGCGGAAGTTTTATTTAATTTGACAGAGAGCATATCATAGACATGATAAAAGAAACAATGATGTAAAAATGTGCAACGCTAATGCATTGAGGTCTAAGCAACAATTGGATCGTACCTGATTATTGTTGCGCTTTGTTTAGAAAATCGAACTTTAGGAGCTCTGGCTTTGTCTGATACGTATTTTGGTAAAAACCAATTAAACGTTTTGCACCAAAGATCACTTAATAACACAAGTGCCAATATCTCACTTAACAGGAAGTTAAACAGAATGATCCAAACAAGTTTTCTTCCGCTCAAGATTTCGGGATCTACAAACAAGTGTAACAAGTAATATCTGCATAATTATGCACAAACGTCAATCGCATTAATAACCAGAATTATAATAACCGTTAAATTATAGATGTCTTGACAGAGATAAATGTTATCATGCAAAGAACAGAAATAATTTAGAGAAAAAATTCATTATGAAACTGGGAATCAAACTTGAGTGGTTGGCCTGGAAAACCAAACTACCAGGTCTGTACCCTTTCAAGTTATTGATGCTCACATGGCTTGAAAATAAGAATAATGAATGCTATTCATTTGGATATTGAATAATATCTAGTAAAAGTATTCATGACGTGTACATCGAACAAAGGACAAAAACGTAATAGGTGTTTCGAAATCAATGCGTGGTATATGCACCAGAAAATCAGTCGGTAGAACATCAAAGTTATTCAAGATAATTCCCAGTTTCAAAGTAAGGGCGAAAGAATAAAAATGGCATCATTATATATCAAGTGGTGGATTCCGCCGTCCACACAACAGAACCACCAACTGTTCTCCAAAGGCCGAATACAAGCAGACACCCTGTCGGCAGGCACAGCAACTCAGTCAGCCTCTACAGGCCTTACAACGTTATCTCCTCTCACCAGAGAGGACCCTGCGCCGGTATGGCCACAAGAAACTGCTATGGAAGAGTATCTCAACTCCACAACCGTTGGTGAGCTCTCAGCTCAGACGTATAACTCGGTGCTTTCAAGTCTATACATTTATTGTCACATACAACCCAGTATAAGAGCAATGGTAGCAGTGGCAACAAATGGCATAGCAAATGGCATTTGGCGACAGGCAAAGAGTTACAGTCAAGCTTGGTTTTCATAGGCCAAGCCACAGGAAGCTCACAAAAAGCAGTTGGCCTACTTTAGGAGTAGACCAATCAAGCGTAAAATATATATAGGTAAGTGAATGGTACAACAAAATATATATACAGTCCAATCATATAATAAACATATAGTTAATCCTAAATGCTAGATCAGTTGGCAAGCACAGAGCCCACTGCTCAGACAAACTACACAGCGTGCTGCTTGAATAGTGGCTTTATTCATTAGAAACCAAAGGCCTAGGGTGGCCATTCACTAGGGTGATTGGCAAGATACAATGAATGAATGCAATGAGTTACAGAAGTTCCAGCCATTATATAGGCAGGCTGGCAAGAAATGATTTGCATATTAGATGTAACAATACATGCACAGGAAGTGATTAGACCAATAGTAATAAATATATAAATAACCAATAAATCATGTGATAGAATGAGATTAAATGTAAATGTTGCCAAGTGGCAAAAGGGCAGAGTCCTATCTCCATTGTAAAATCCTATACTTTGCAGGGTTTCAAGGCTATTCCTAGCTGTGGTAGTTACATCCGGTAATCCAAGGAAGGGCGCTTCTGGCTCCAGGGTTGAGTAGGCTCCTAGGTGGTTTTAGAAATCATTGGCTAAAGCGGCCATCTTGTACCGGCCCAGTATCACCATACCGGGTCAACTAGGGGTCACTTCCGGCCCTGCAGGGGTCAAGACCCACCTTGTAATCTGTGCTACGGGCATATGAAGTCGTTCTACCGGCACAGCACTTTACAATGGCTGGGGGTAGAGTTCTAGCGCATTGATGCTTGTGTTTGCAACCAAACGCACAGTTTACTACTGACATGCACCAAAATCTACCACAATATGTACTAGACCGCATTTTGTTTCAATTAATGCCCAAATATGGTTATTATCAATTATTCACACTGTCTAATGTGCCTGAGGTGTTCCTTATATTGTATTTGCAGGAGGTTTTGGTGCCGTGGCGGATTGGTGCTCACTGACAACTAACATGGCGAAAAGAAAGGAGATGGCTGCTTGAGTTTGCAGTTGTTTGAATTGTAATGCAAAAACCCAGTTGTGCCAGAAATAGAGAGTAAAGCCCTCCACACTATAATGGAGTAACAGTTTTATCAAAGGAACTTTGAGATAAAATAACTATATAGAGCACTTGCTAGCTGGTAATTGTTTGAAAATTTAAATGCCTGTAAAATATTATGTGAGAAGTCTCCTATTATACTACTTAATATGCCACAAAACAGAACAATAAAAAATACCAGCAGTACAACATAGTTTATAAAATTGCCAAAAATATTTTATTTTGGTAAAAAAATGAAGCTCAAATAATATGCATTTAAATATTATTTTGAGGATTTTCTTGTAATTAAACCAATTTAGTCTGCGTACATACAAGTTTTCTCTTATCTGTGTATAGAAATAAATAATAAATCACTTTTGGAAAATTTCTTTTTCAATTTTGGAATTTGATCATCTACTTGACAAAGTACCAATATTTTTTTAGCTACAATGAAAATATATAAATTAAAAGAGTTGACATACCAATTGCTGGTTTACCACGAAATTCCACCGGCGCTGAAACAAATGAACAAGTCATAATTGTAAAAGAGAAAACAAAACAAGGCAAAATTTTCTGTTGTATTGCAATTGGTGCTATCTTGGTTGCCATCTTTCCAAAAAAACACTTATGTCATAGTTATTTGACACCAACATGGCTGCCATAAGGAGCATAGGTGTTTGTAATTGTAAATCAATCAACTTGGCCCTATCACACGTAGTCCATCACTTTCTAGAAAAAGTTTTTTGTTGCTCGTGTCATTATATATTGTGGGAGATTCTGGTAACAAAAAACAATCTAGTCCTCTACCCCCACCTTCCCATTACCCTAAATTGCCCCTACACCCCTACACCTATCCCCTAGCAATAGTTTTTAGTGGACCCGGGATCCTCCCTTAGTAACATGTAAGAGCTATCCCGGGTTAAGGACACCGGCTATCCCGGGTCTACTACAAGCCTGTCTGGACCCTGTATAATGTGTATATAATATGGAGAGCCTACCCCGAGTTACCCCAGGCCAGTATACCAGCCCAGCAAACCAATATGGCTGAAAAAGAAAGCATAGGGTCCCAGGAGAAGGATCCCCACCAATAAGGAAAGAAAGGTAGAAGTCTTATAGCCATGGAGCAGTAACCAAAGAATATAGGAGACCTAATAAGATCTGGAAACTTTCCACTACTCTAAAAAGAGAGGGAAAGCAGTCCAAAGCTGTTTTACCATTTTGCTGACACTTTGATTGGCCTGTATCGTTTATATACTTTGTGTTATGTGTATTTATTTGCCATGTACTTGTATTGTTGTATGTGATTGGCTCACCCTTAATAAGGGGGTGAGTGTTCCTCTTCTCCTCCTATAAAAGGAGCTCTTATACTGCACAGATCGGAAGCCTTGTGGATTGTGCTTAGATATCGCCTTTTATATTGCTAAACATAATTAGTTAATAAATTATTTATTCGTGTAACACTGGTGTAGTGTCTCTGGGTCGTGAATCCCGTAGGAGTTGATAACGTCTATTTGGGGTGGACCCTGAAGTATTGCAGTGAGAAGAGGTGTACAAGGAGGTACACAGGGTGGATACAGTTGTGTTGGTAGTAGAGGACAGAAACCTACTACAATATAATGAGTTTTTATGACTATCGGTTAATTCATTGTTCCTTATCACTGCAGATACATAGTTTAACTTTAATCAATAGTAAATAAATGGTTGCTATACAAATATAACTGACACTTTATTATCAATAATCATGTTATCCCAATTTCAATACAATCATTTTGTACTATAGGGTTAAATGATAACATTGTAAAGGTTTTTAGAACTACTTTTGTTGAACACAAATAAAGATCGATTCTTCAAAGTCTTCAAAGTCGTATCCACCTTGCGAGAGTTGCCAGAAATGAAAAGAAGCTCAAACTGGATTTGTTAGAATGGCACCTGACCAGACTAAATATACATTGTCGATGAAGTCATTCAAGTATCATTGCCTGTATACGCTAGGGCTCACAATCAATAGCAGGAAAGGTAAAGAGGTTACTCAGAAATAGGGTTTGCGGTTGGGAGGGAAGGGGTTGCTAAGGCATGCAACAGTGTATATCAATCAACCGTAAAGATTTTGCAAACTACCTTCATTGATCGTAACTAGAGATTTACTCATGAAATTAGTGTCCACTTTTTTATCAACTTAGAGTAACAGTTGCTAGCAATAAATAGAAACCGGGACCAGATTCTCTACCACTTTTGTTAAGAATGGCACCTGGCTAGACCAAATATACAGTGCTGATAAAGTTGTATGAATGTATTTTTCTATATGGTTTACTATTTACTATCAAAGTCTGTGCAACAAGAGCGGACAATCCTCAGATCTTCACGAGACCATAACTCCTGAGTGCTAAACGTTATCTCGACACAAACCCTACACAAATTCTCACAAACTCTTACAGCAAAAAAGTGCAAAAATCAAAAATCAATAAGTAAATGAAGCTGTTCAAAGTTACAGTCGCGCATTGGTTGACTGGCGATTACTGGGTCTCTAGGCCAGCAGAGTTATGGAGTTTTTCTCTAGGCCAGCAGGGTTATAAAGTAGGTCTCTAGGCCAGCAGGGTTATCGAGTAGGTCTCTAGGCCAGCAGGGTTATAGAGTAGGTCTCTAGGCCAGTAGGGTTATAGAGTAGGTCTCTAGGCCAGCAGGGTTATAGAGTAGGTCTCTAGACCAGCAGGGTTATAGAGTGTGTCTCTAGGCCAGCAGGGTTATAGAGTAGGTCTCTAGGCCAGCAGGGTTATGGAATAGGTCTCTAGGCCAACAGGGTTACAAAGTAGGTCACTAGGCCAGCAGGGTTATAGAGTTTGTCTCTAGGCCAGCAGGGTTATAGAGTAGGTCTCTAGGCCAGCAGAGTTATAGAGTAGGTCTCTAAGCCAGCAGAGTTATAGAGTAGGTCTCTAGGCCAGCACGGTTATAGAGTAGGTCTCTAGGCCAGCAGGGTTATAGAGTTTGTCTCTAGGCCAGTAGGGTTATAGAGTAGGTCTCTAGGCCAGCAGAGTTATAGAGTAGGTCTCTAAGCCAGCAGAGTTATAGAGTAGGTCTCTAGGCCAGCACGGTTATAGAGTAGGTCTCTAGGCCAGCAGGGTTATAGAGTAGGTCTCTAGACCAGCAGAGTTATAGAGTAGGTCTCTAAGCCAGCAGAGTTATAAAGTAGGTCTCTAGGCCAGCACGGTTATAGAGTAGGTCTCTAGGCCAGCAGGGTTATAGAGTAGGTCTCTAGGCCAGCAGGGTTATAGAATAGGTCTCTAGGCCAGCAGGGTTATAGAGTAGGTCTCTAGGCCAACAGGGTTACAGAGTAGGTCTCTAGGCCAGCAGGGTTATAATTTATGAACAAAAACAGAGAGAGAAGCCATTTTTCATTTCCTCCCCCACTAAAGCCTTTTATACAGCCTATCAGCCCTCTTCTCTACAATTACTAGCTCCCAATTTTTTCTGGATGACGTAGAAGTGCAGGAAGAAGTTCTACTAACATTGTTTTGGCCAAATCAACCCGCACTATCCAACATATTTTCAACCTTATTTCTCTTGCTGAAACACCCTTTAAAGCATGAATGCATTGAACATTTCTTTGTCAGTTTTCTGAATATTCAGGTTGTTGCAGATTGATGTCGTTGACGACACTGTAGCCCCACTCAGTCCTGATTTATAAGCTTGCCAAAAAGTCATTGGCTTCAAAAGCTCATCGCACCAGCTAAAATTTGCGTCACTATAATTTTCATAGATTGATGATTGCGTCATATTTGGCTTGTGGGAGTGGTTAATTATAGTAAACCATATGCAAGTTGATAAAAATGAAATTACATCATCTCTGTTGAAAATATGATCTTATTTGGAAATTTATATAGTCTTAGTTCTGCTGAAGCTCATTGCAGCAGGAATAAAGAACCCTTATGAAGACACTCCATCAAAACTTGTTTCTAAGATTTATTGGTGCCCTTTATTATTACGCCCCATTTTTCATCTGGCTTGAGATTACATGCTGCACGCATAAAATCGGAATTTGTGGTTTCTATCAATGTGAAAGCATTTGGTGTATACGCATTTTAAATGAAGTCAATGCTTGTTTATTATGCACGTTTCATATATAAACGGCAACGAGAGATGACTGCAGGATTTGTCAAGTGGTCCATAGTGATCACAATCGCAAGGATCATCTAATCTCCTTCCCATAAAAAGAAAAAACTTGTGCTTGTTTTGGTGAGTTAGGGAACAATAAATGGAAGTCATAGATGAATGAACAGCGTGCAGAATAATAACAATAAGCAAAAAAAAACAATAAAAACAAATAGTGGGATCTGATTGACCAAATAAATACTGTATGTGGGAGGAAAGTAATATACTTCCGACCTGAAGATGACATCAATTTTTCGCAGTGTAAAAATTGGCGAGCATTTCTGGAATAGGGTTATTGTACAGGCTTGTAGATCAATACGAAGTAGGCCTAGAGGGTCATCCAATAAAAAAAGTCTCCAATGCACTGATGCAACAATTCAGCAACAGTACATTCCGGTTGTTCCATTTCTTCTCAGACCTGCACATGTTATAATCAAAAGGCAACTCATTGGACACAGAATGGGGCTCCTTCTGGTTAGACCAAACCTGAGGAGATGTATCTCTCTCAGCCAAGGAAAAGAAAGCAAGAGCCCAACATCACTAAGCACCTGCTCACAGAGATAGCCAGTTTTTTGTTATAGAGAGCCTACCAGATGATTTGTTTTCTGGAAAGTCAAAAGGTAAACCTATAATCCTGTTGGTGTAACTAAATTTACTACCAATTTGCCCTCAAGGCATATGCACAACCAACTACACAAAGTTAAAAAGCAACAACTACTACAAAGCAAATCAAAGAGGCCGGCGGACGGCAATATGAAACAATTAAGGCTTTCCTTTTTCTCATAGAAATCAGCACAGAAAAAGATTTTGTAACTTTCCTCACTAAGTATTTCATCCTCGCCATGCCTTTCCTTACAATTCATTACAACCTTATAAAATTTCATGAGCCACTCATTACAATTGAATTAAATATTATAAGACTATTGCTTAAAAAACATACAAGTCTTACTGAATCTACCACCCTGTGCCAAGTCGGAACTTTTTACATCTTAACCTAGTGAAACCCAAATATGAAGGTTTACCGGTGGTGGGATGCACGGATTCTACAAAGCTACCAGTGAAACTAAAAGCTCGCAACACCGTAGGCAAGTTCATCGGCTTAGGCTCTGAGGAGACAGGTAAGGGAAAGATGCAGCCCAGTCACAAGTCTTTTCCTCCACTTATGGCCTCACCCCTCATAATCGCCTCATGTGTCAGAATTCTACTCAGTGGCCATTAAACCCTTTTTTGTCCGAAAGAGGAATGAACGTGGCATTTCTGAGTTGACTACAGGAGGTTCAATGCTGTAGCCCAACTTTAATGCATAGTTGTTGGTCAACATCAAATTTTAGCTAAGACATTTGGTTTGGTTTGATTTGGCCAGCTGCTACAGGCAAGCTCCCTAGTGGGGAAAAACTGATTGATCAGCATTTGCCACCAAAAGTAGCATCTGAAAGCAAAAATTCTATTTGTTGGCTTCACCCACGGACAAGTCACATTCCAGTGTCTGCTAGAGAAACCCCTGCAGGAACTCCACCAGCAGACCCTTCTTTTATCCCCTTTACATCATTATCATTGCCCTTCACTTTCACACCCACATACAGTAGCGAGTAAAATGCTGACAACTACCACACCAGTCATCATTGATGTTAGAGCCAAGCAAGGGTGAGTGGTGAAACTGGAGGCCAAGTACTGACAAAGTGCCAATGAAGCATTGGTAGAGTAGAGTGCTTCTCCCAGTACATCTCACAATTGTCTACAATTGCCAAGCCCCTCGGTCAACTCACTATCAAACTTCTCCTGTGAGAAGACAATTGATAAAGAAACTCTTTTCTGGCCGTTAAAGAATGTTATGACTCAAGACCCAGTCCTCAGTAACAGGAATCAAAGGCCTGTGATGCTTTGGAAATTAATGCCAATAATTTTGTTCTGGGAGCAGTGAGTACAGAGCTTTAGCATTATGTAAGCACTGTTCTTATATCACACTGAAATCTGCTGTCATCAAAAGTGTGACTATTGTGTCACCCAAAGAGAGCTGTTGGTAGCCATGAATTCCATGTAAAAGTTCTTTGTTTGCATCTTAATGAACAAAATTTCCATCTGTGAACATGCTACACTTTGTTAATACTGTCTTTTTATGACAGAACGCCTACCAGTCTGGTAGCCAGATTTTTTGAGATTTTTTTGGAGTTTTGCTATCATCATAGGTGTAGCTTGAAACATGGCAATGTAGATGGACTGGGCCGTAATTTTTTTTAGGGATTAAACGGTGTGTCCATATACAGCAGCAAGATGGTGAATCCTGAGTTTATATGGAGTTGTCTCCTCTTTTTTATCCAAAATTTATATGAACTGCTTGGAAATAAACATCACCGTTCCTAGCAAGAAGTATTAGAGAAATGCTTGTAATCAAACCAACTTCTGAGAAAGTACAATATGGAAAACCAATTTGCCAAGCCATCAAGTTTAGGAGAGGACACTCAAACGCCTACACCTCACCTGATATTAGCCAGGAATGAGAACTAACACTCAATGGCAGGTGAGGAGTTGTTAAATGTGTCAGACAGTCAAGAGTAGTGACAAAAAGCCCAGTCTTGGTAGCCAATGCAAAGGTAGACATAATAAGCCCAGGGCCAAAGGCTGAGTGAGTTCATGCTTTATACAGTGGTTAGATGCCATAGTATTTCCAGACTCTACGACAATAATAGTAGCCAATGCTCTAGTTAAAAATTTTTGCTGTCAGAGAAGATTTGAGTGAGCAAGTAGCATAGTCAACATTTAATTTTAGGTCTGCCGGTATCCATTATAGGTTCCGCACTCATTCCATTCCATTTATTTTGATAATTATTTCTGGAAACTCACCCAACTTTCTACAATGTTCTAAGAAGGTTCTGATGGATTTGGGGTGTGCATAAAAGACAGCATTGCTAGAGTTTTTTTCTACGTTTTCTTAGAAAAATATTCAGCATTAAATATTGAGTAGAGTATCTTTCACACAAAAACTTATCAAATAACCAGCTAGTACTCACGAGGGCAAACCAAATCGTTAATCCATGTGCCTCTGATTGAACATGTTACACGTCCATTTTCTATCGGTCTCTGTGGACACGAGTACTTGATTTGATCTTTATAATAAAAGTTCTTTTTCGTTGTTTTTATGGTTGGTATAACCTCTTGTATGCCTTTTACATCACATTGAACTGCAATATTATAAAAAGTTAAATTCATATGATGAAAAACTAAATTTTAAATGGCAAATAACCTCAACAAAAAATAATAGTAATATAAAATAATAATGATATGAAATAATAATAATAATAGTATAAAATATAATAATATATTGGTTGTTGTCAACCTGTTAATATAACTATTAAATTGTTTCAATATCAAAATGCAGCAATCAAAGCTTTGATCTGTCTGTTCATGAACTTTCCTGTAATAGATGTGGAACTTAAAAAAACGGACTCACTTCTGGAGCATTCAGATTTTTCCACATTAAGCCCGATTGCTTCATTTAACCACTGACCATTCTTGCATTCAAAAACTGTTTTGCGTTTTGAGAGTGTTGATGTATAACCTAGTTCACACTTGAATGTGGCTGTCATCTGATCTTCACTGATCTTATAGCTAGCATGTCTGATGGTGGGAGGTGGTCCACATGGTGCAACTAAATTTAAAAAACGAAAATAGTCTAGTTACTTTGTTTTCATGTAAAAGCTGGAGAAACTTCTTTGTAGAAATTTGGAGCTATTGAAACTTGTTATCAAGAAATTAGATCGTATTTGAAAATAACAACAAATTCATAAAGAAGAATTAAAAGTTCCAATATTTGGATAAAAATCTTCAAGTTGCAAGTTTCCCAGACTTCAAAAACATAGTTCAGCAGAGGTTTGGTTTTAACTAAGTGCATACATGGTATTTATTAGTAATAAACTGCATGCTTCAACTCATGTTTACAGACTGAAATAATTAATCAAATCTTCAGCATTTTCCCACCTATTATGTTGAGTCTTAATAAGTTTGTTCCAGAAGATACAATCAAGACAGACGTTTCATTCACACGTAGCATTGCCGTAGGAGTTGCAATAGTGCAAGCATCGATGGGTTTCGGTTGGTCAATGTCCATAAGCTCACTACTTCCTGTGCAGATAGAAGAAACTGTGATGTCTATGTCAGTTCTAAGGTTAATCGCACGCAATCTGTGATTAAATCTATCAGAAACTAGCAGCACATCGCCAGCCAATGACAAAAATTGTAGTTCTTCACCGAACTTGGCCTGAGAAAATGGACCATCTGCAAACCCTATGCCATTTGTAGTGTAGTTCGCTACGCTTGACAATGTTGATAATCGTAACTTTGAAACAGTCGAGCGAGATTCTCCATCTTTGACTGTTCCTAAATACATGAAAAACTTTTCAAAATCTACAGCTAGGAATTGATGGATAATACTTTGGTCAAGCACTAATAGAACCGAAATTTTCCAGTCTTTGCTTGAAGTTTGGTGAATCCGCCGCAAAGTTCGACCAAATTTTTCTGTATAAACAAAGTCGTTTGGAGCCAGAGAACTGATTGTGTAAGGACTCACAACACAAAAACCACTTTGAGTATTAGTTGGATCACACTCAGCTAAAAAGACCTCTGTTAGATTGGTCTCTCTATAAACCCGCCGAATACACTTGTTCCTAAAATCAACGACCAGCAAACTCTTATCAGCCATAACTTCTAGACTGGTTGGTTCACTGAATCTTGCATCAGAGCCTAGACCTTCGATAGACCCATTTTGCCAAATGTTGCCAGCGATAATGTTGGCCCTTCCTGTGTCCAAGCCCATAGTAAGTATAGCGTTACCGTCGATGAGGACAACGTGGTTTGGGACAAAATTATCTAATATCATGTCGGATATTATTCTCGTACCAACGTATTGCCCAGAATATCTTCCAACAGAGCTGAACTTCACTCTGCAAGAAACATAATTTTAGATTAGTTGTAAGACTGCGGTGCAATAAAAAAAAATGTATAATGAGACAAAAGGCACTTTTATATTGCTTCAAGTGGATAAATATTCGCAACAAGCTTTAAAACTCAATGTTATAGCCAATACAGATTAAATTATTTTGTTCTTTATGATAAATGACAGTTCATCATTTTCTAGGTGATCAAACCAACCAGGCTACAACCACCAATTGCATAAAGATTAAAAGGGTAACAGAGAGCTGGTTAATCCGGGCATTGTTCAATGTTTCTGGAAGTAGATAATAAGACTGTAGGTTATCGACAGTTGGAAAAAATGTAGTGTATTTCGATCTGCTTACCACAAAATACTACTAATCTCAAGCATGATGCTTTTCTCCATAAGGAAAACTGACCGTGACAACTTTTGATCATTTACTGCTGGATCAGTTCACAAACACAACGCCTACAGCTTGACTAACCACACAACATGTTAGCATGTAAAATTTCTCTTATTCATAATACAAAGTTTTAAAATGGCAGTCTACAAGAGTGATGGCAACTCCTTGAATGAATGCAATGAGTATAAAAAACTTCAGCCCTTATATAGACTGGATGAAAGGAAGTCATTTACATATTTATATAATAATATATTCACAGGAAGTAGCTTAACCGATACAAGAAGACGCATAGATAGCTAACCAATACTAAAGAGACAAAGGTATAAAGCGCGAAGTGGCTGAAAGACAGAGTCCTGTCTTCATTGTCCAGTAATAGCCTGTTTCCGGTCTTGGGATTATACTTAGCATGTGGTTGATCGTAATGCCCTCCTAGGGAAGAGTACCTCTGGTATCTGGGGTGATGAATCTTATCAGGCCACTTTCGAGTCCTCTGCTAAGGCAGCCATCTTATGCCAGCCTGTTAGGGTGATTATCGGCACGGTAGAGGTCGCTACCAGCCTTGCAGGGGTCACTACCAGCCCTGCAGGGGTCACTACCAGCCCTGCAGGGGTCACTACCAGCCCTGCAGGGGTCACTACCAGCCCTGCAGGGGTCACTACCGGCCCTGCAGGGGTCACTACCGGCCCTGCAGGGGTCACTACCGGCCCTGCAGGAGTCACTACCAGCCCTGCAGGAGTCACTATCAGCCCTGTAGGCTGTGCAACTGTCCCTACAAGTTTCATACCAACCCTGCAGTGTCTTCTGGGGTTGCAGGACGGACAGAATCTCTTGTGCACATGTTTATGGTACCGTCAAAGAGTCAATAAAGGTTTCTACACCCACCTTACACCAAAATTTACCACAATATGAGCTTACATTGAAATACTGACTGAACACCACAATTGATAAAATAAACTTTATTTTTCTGGTATTATATCATTTTTTGAGATTGGCTTGAAAATTATTAAAACTGTTTGTGTAACTTCTGAATTTTGAGAGATACTTTCAAGCATATTTGAGAAAACCCGTTACTTATCACATTACTTGCTGCAGTCGTATGTACTTACTTATTAACTTGATTAACCTGAAGTTCAGTGGTAGAACTAATGCACATCCAAATAACCAGCAAAGCCTACAACCATATGGTATCACCAAAACTTATGCCAGCATCGTGTTTATAAAGACAAAGCAATGAAATGTAAATTTGTCACACACAACGTTCTAGTTTTTTCGTTGTTTTTAGTCTTTTAATTTTTATAATAACTTAGAGCCACAGGCTGTTAGAAACAATGTTTAAAAAGGGATAAAATTGAAAACTCTGAGCTCAAGAGGTGTGACCAAAAATTTCACTGCTTACATGGATGCAACTTTGAAAAGTTTTGTTTGAAAATACGAATTAACTGGCAATCTGCCAGTGCATAATGGACCTTGGGGTATCAGTTTATATTATCTTGTTTCCATATGTTCTTGTCTATCTATCGGCATAATATTTTTTTGTAGACTATTCGCATACGAAGGTATAAAAGTAGATTTAGTGGTAGCTGTTTTCAAGTGAAACAACATTAACACATTTTATAATGTAACCAGCTACTTTTCCACTACCGCCATTGCTCAGTTATGCTTCACTGGATTTTCATTAATATAGCAGCAGTCGACATCAAGTCATCCGCGTTGATAATTAAAAGCAAGCAAGTTTTTAGGACAAAGTGCATTTTTCAAAATTTATCTTCACAGCAACTATCAGCATAGGCAAAGAAGTTTAATGTAACTGACTACCAGATATGAGTGTGCACAATGCATTAACTTTTAACTATCCAAACATAATGAGAAAAGTTTTTTGCACTTGTTAACTTTATATGTACATCTGTCAAATACTGACAATTTCCACCTCGTGCCAATGAAAATTTTTATGCATACATTTTGTTGTGCATGAACCAACAACTAAAAAACGTTGAACAACATTGATTTAATTAATTTTTCAATGTTAGACAAGACAATTATATCATACATACCTTTATTTGTGGTAGCAATCTAACCTTACGAAGACTCATTATATTTATAATACAAGTGTGTGTATTATTTTAGTTTAGTTGAAGCTGATGAAGCAATGCATTATGATGAACATTTGAGCAATAAAGCACAATTTGAAATATTTACAGCCTTTTAAAATCTCTTTGTTGCACTTGACTACTTATACTACCTCTGTACCATTATACTTGTTTACTCTTGACACTGTCACTTTCTTTCAAATACACTCTATCCAATACTAGATTGATTCATAGAAACTATTGTGGTGGGTTTTAGTAGCATACATGCCCTGCACACTCATATTAATCCAGAGATGACTCTGACTGAAGCAATCAGTTAGACAGACCTCCCGAAGTGATGACTCAGAGAGCAATCACCTCAGAAGAAGTAGGAAATACCCTACCGGCCCCGCAGATAGTATGCCGGCCCTGCAGACATTATACTTGCCCTGCAGCTTTACTTACCGGCCCTGCAGTGATCTTTTCCGACACGGGAGTGACCTTTATTGGCCCTGCAGTAATATACCGCAGAAACAGGATGGCCGCTGTAGCTGAGGTTCCAAAAGTGGCCCAAGTGGATGAATTGACGAATTCAGGACCTATATACCTCTATATCTCATCTATGTTGGATCTAAGGCTGACGAAGACTGAGAACTTTATCTCATAGTATTATTCCTTGCCACTAGGCACCTTGTACATTTAATGTTGTGCGCTATTATATGCATTGTTAAAAGGATTGGTTACTTTACTTCCTGTCACATTTTATTGGTTAGACTTAGCATGATGCAATGCACTTCCTGCCACCAGCCTATAAAAGGCTGGATTATTGGTGTTCATTACCAATTATCACTTATTGCTACTGCTGTTGACTACTCTAAACGATGGCCTCCCTAGAGCATGATTAGTGGCCAAATAAATGTGTTTATTACTTAAACTCTGTGTAGTTTGTCTGAGCCGTAGGCTCACTAGTTGTGAAGTTGAGATCAACTTTTTTGTTGCACCCTGCAGATCTGACCGGCCCTGAGTTACCTTGTGGAGAAAGGTGTTGTTTGGCTGTTCCACCAGCTGTGCGCTGTGGACAGCTGTTGGTTAGTGGACGGTAGTAATTCAAAATAACTATTTAATCTTAAACAGTCAAATGCTAAAATACTGATTACAAGTGAAGGTATTGAAAACTCGCAAGTGCTAGTGAACTATAAGTGCTGTACAGATAGGCACCACCTACTAATATAACAAGAGCAAAATACAAAAAAAATTTTTGCTAATTTGTGTTTCTTATTTTTTGCATAGAACTGAAATTCACCGCCAAGTGATAGATGAGCAAAGATAGAGAAAAATATTTTGCCATCTTTTATTCAGTTTGCAGATTTTTTTTTTATTAATTCAGCAAGATTTCTGAAGCAACTTAAGCACACTCTATCTTATGAATATATTGTTTTTGAATCAAGTAAAGTCTCAACTTTTTCAGATGATTAAAATAAAACGCAAAGGTGAATCTGACTGTATACAAAATGTTTACAATTTTAAAGCCTCCAGGTTGCTGCATCAATATTTATGTGGTGACAGCTAAAGAACCCAAGAGTCTCAGTTGTCTATTTGAGCCTATAAAAGACACTGCTTATATAATGTAACACTTAAAAAAAATTTTGACCAGTATCAGCAAAACTATTAGTATCACATAACTCTCAACCTTTTCAGCAGATGATTCTTCTTTTATATTTATAAGTTTCTCTACCTTCTGCCTGCTCTTTATCACTTGTTTCTTCCTCTATTTTACATTCATACCCCACTCATCTTAACTTTTCTAGTTACACAACACATGACACAACTGGTTATTCTTCACTGAAACTGCAACTATTACAAGCTTACACAGTTCTTCACTTCCTAGTGCTTTCTACTGTGGTAGATGACAGCAACAGTAGAGATGCATTACAAAAAACCTCTTCAAAAATTGTAATGCAGACAGCAATTCAGACACATAAAAAGGTTATGTAATATTGTAATGGATTCCAGTCTGGTTATCACGGATATCCACTATTCTCAATTATTCTGCCTCTCTCCAGAGGGGACAATGTACTGCTCGACAGTGACAACTGTGCAGGGTAACCGAATTACCCGGTAAGGCAAGAGCCCATGGCTCAGACAAACAATACAGCGTAGTGCTTGTGTAAGTGGCTATATTCTCAAAGACAAGGTGTTAGAGGGTGTTTAGTCCTCTAGGTTAGCAACATGAGAATGAATGCAAAGAGTAAGGCAAAAGTCTCTCCTTTTATAGGAGAGCTCACAGGTATAAAACATATAACAGCTAGAGCACAGGAAGCAACTAGCCAATACAATCAGTTATATAAATAGGTAACCAATCAAACAATGCAATAAGGTTAAATAAGGGAGGTGCCAAGTGGCTAAGGGCAGAGTCCTGTCTCCTATTGTCCAATCAGCGGTCCTACAAGGCTCCCAGGCTGTAGATAGAGTATGTTCCATGAAGTCGGTAATCCAGGGAAGGTTACTTCCTATTCCTGACCTTGACTAAGTTCCTACATGGTTTTGGAGATCTTCTTCTATGTCGGCCATCTTGTGCCGGCCCGATACAGCTATACTGGGTCAGTAAGGGGTCAATACTGGCCCTGCATGGGTCACTACTGGCCCTGCACACTATGCCACCGGCACAGTAAGACTTTCCACCCAAACAGCTGTTGACCGAACGCTGTGGGTTGAAGTCTAACGCATTGTCTCGCAAGGTTGGATAGCAAACAACCTGTTTACTAACAATTTCCACCAAAATCTACCCCCAATATACACAACACATAAACTAAAAAGAAAAACCATAGTGTAAATCCAATGCAAAGTGGAGTCTATGCACTTTTCAACATCAGTCAATCTATTGAAGTATTGCCTTTAGTACAACAAAATATATCGTGTAAAGTGTATACATGGACAAACCACTGCAAGAGTTGTATTTAGCAGATCAACCACATAAGGAATCAATGTTTATTCTTGCTTAGTGATATCAACGGTGATGCCATCATTGGCATGCCGTTTCTTACCATATAAGAGTGTGCCATGCGGTTTCATGATTCAAAAGTCATCATAGATGGGCATGAGCTTCCATGTACAGACAAGCGTGGGCGACCACTAAAAGACAGTATCAGATCGGCTTATGCAGAGTCAGCAGAGAGACCCCCTTTTGTCCCGGAAAACGAAATATGCCTTATGAAGCAAAAGTAGTCTTCATACAGGCAACTACAGTAGGTACAACTGTATCAGAAACCCATCAAGCTGTGGAGGGTGTTCAAAAACAGGCCTGTAGCAACAAATTTAAGCCAGATCGGACATAAACTTTAGACGTTAGAGACAAAACAGTGATTTCCCCGATGATACGTCCTGTAATGTGCAGAAGAGACTCCCACTGATGGAGAGAAGCAGTAACCCTCGAGCCAACCAGCCCCAAATACAGTAGTACATTCTGAGTTTCCTGTGCGGTCAGGCAGAGTGAGTCCACGTTGTAGAGAACTTTGCAGCACAGACTAGCCACTCGTACCTAGCAGTGACAACTACAAAGCAACACCTACACATGCCATGGCTGCTAACCATTGCTTAAAGCTCCAGGTTCATGAGAATAATTTACTATGGAATGCAGACCTCAGCAACTGTCCACCAGTCAACTACACTGGGACAAAGCTACCAGCGATGCCCACAGCAAAGCTATTTAGAGACCCCCTTCCCCCGGTAGTAGAGACAATAGAGGAGAGCCAGCTGCTGGATGCCGAGTTCCATAACTACCCAGCGCCCAACTACGCTGAGACAGAGCTACCTACCATGCCAGCCGCTGAGTTATATGAAGACCCCATTCTCTCAGTAGTTGAAGCCATTGAGAAAGTATTCCCGGCTGGTGCAAACACAGATTTGACTCAGTCACCAAGAACTGCAAGGACACAAGGTGTTTATCATCATTTGAGAGAGTATCGAAGGAGAAAGCCTGTCAAGGCAGCTAGGAATGACAGTCCTATGACCTCCCCACCACAAGCCTTAGTGCCTCATAGCACTGTGTACTACACCCTAGCTTGGGCCCCACCACAAGCCTTAGTGCCTCATAGCACTGTGCACTACACCCTGGCTTGGGTTGTAGTTAGTACTCCTATGGTACCTTACAAAAAAAAGAGAAAGAGAAAAATCGTCAGCATTTTCCCAAAAAGGGATGACATTCTTCTGGAGTAGCGATACTGCGCATTCTACCGGCAGTACGACTCCCAGGACCACTGTGGTCACCGATACACAACACTGTATCGCAACAAACTAAATATCAATGCAAACAGATGATTGATAAATTGCATGACAGTAATGATGTGCATACCATTGTAGAGTCATCCTCCGGAGTGGACGTGAAGCTTACGCTCACCCTACGGCTATTGAAGGCACTGAATCCTCAAATAGAGCAGGAAAAAAAGCTCATTACCAGCTTCTCCCATGATCTGGGGGAGCTGAGTCACAGGAGGTCACCTGTGAGGGGGACCTTTGCTGGCGAGGGGCTATGTCTCCACATATCATAGCACCTGACTAATTACTATACATAGTCAACTATATCTTAACTTGGGTATACATGTACCCCCCATATGTGATCTTAATATGTTATAATTGGTCTTTAATGTACAGAGGTAAATGGAAGATTTTGGTAGCACTAGTAAAAAGCATATTTACTATTAAACACCAGCCATGCATGTACTAAAGTGCTACCCCCAGCACTAGACAAGTGCTGCGCAGGTAGTACAACCTGCTGTGCCAGTGGCACAGCCTACTGGGATGGCATTGACCCGTTGCTGAGCCGTTAGGCGGATACTGCACTGGCACAACATGGCCGCCTTAGCAGAGGAAATCTAAATTAGTGCAGGATCTTTCACCAGCCCCAGAGCCAGAAGTACCGATCCTCAAATAAGCGGAATTGTCGGCCCAAGGCAAGTTATGGCGTCATAACTGCCAGTGAGCCTCTAATTAGACAATAGGGAAATGGCCCCCTTTTAGCCACTTGGCACCATTTACATTTAATCATATCCCATTGCATGATTTTTTAACTATTTATATATCTTATCTTATCTTATTGGTCCATTTACCTCCTGTTTATGCGTTTTTATATGCTGTATGATAATTACTTCCTGTCAGCCTGCCAATATCAATGCTAATTATTTCCATACTCAGTGCATTTATTTATGTGTTGCCAACTACTCTAGAGGATTGCCACCCTAGGATTTGGTATTTGTGAATAAAGCCAATTATCAAGCTGACATTCGGTGTAGCTTGTTTCCGCCATGGGCTCTGTGTTTACTCCAGCAGCAAATGAACTCAAGTTGTCACTGTCATACCGGTACAGTGTCCCCTCTGGAGTGAGCTAGAATACTCGAGACTAGGGGTATTTCATGGAAACCAGACCGAAATCATTTACAATATAAACAGCTGACTTCAAAGCTGGATTATTTAACGGGAAATCTGTGCACTTACCAAGTTTGTAAACCTACACTAATGTGTGATGGCAGATGAACAGCAGATAAGGTGAAAAATGAGAGCTCACTAGACTACTGTAGTGGATTTTGGCCTCATATATACCCTGTGACCATCTCTACATTTATATATGCTAGAGGGGAGTCTAGCTAATGATTCTAGCTAGACAGACTTCCTAGGTGCTGGAAAAACCCCAACAGTGGTAATAGAGTGTGTACAGGCCTTACCATCCCTGCAGCAACCTTGCTGATCTGATCCTGCAGCAATCTCTACAGCATCGTTACCGGCGCTGCAACATTCCCTATTGGTCCAGCAGTACCATACCGTTTTGGGTGAAAGATGTCCTCCATAACCAAAAGTTCCATTATAACCAAAGTCTTCACAGAAGGAAATATTGAGGATAGCACCATCTTCAGATGTTCCCTACTACAAACCAGAGGCGAGTTAAAACCTGAGAACTGTGTCATAGTCTCTCACCATTGCCAATAGGCACCATATATTTAATCTTTTGCACTATGTAAAGATTTGTTATGTATGTATTATTGTATAGGCTAGTATCATTTCCTGTATGTATCACCGGTTATAGTGTATTACTGTAAGTTTTTGTGTTCAGTGCTCAGACCTACTACTGCTACTAATACACACATATCTAGGCACATGCCCCACTAGAGAGTAGATTTGAGGTAATGCAGTGTTTTTACACTTGAAGTTTGACTAGTTAGTCTGAGCCGTAGGCTTATCCTGTTGTGAAGTTATGGGCAGTTTCTGTAGTAGATTTCCACCACCTACTAGGGGAACAATAGCCTGCTCTCAACAAGTACCCCGTGTGTTTGCTCTCTCTTTCTCTGGTTCACCATGTGAAAACTCTACAGAGTCCACTCAGTTGACTCCCATGGATTCTATTCTGTTTGGGGTCTACTCCAGCACTGACGCTATCGACCAAAATAGAGTCCTTGATTCAGTTGAACTAAGCCACGATTTAAGATAGAATACTTTATCATACACACTGTATTCAGCAATATAATATGTAAAATGCAAAATATCTACAAGACTTTCAAATTACAAAGGCAATACAACTCAATTTATACAAGAACACACGGAACTCTTGCCCTCTTATTAGGGATGAACCAATCACGTAAAATAAAACACAATATTCACCAATACAAAAACATAAAACAGCGCAAGGTAAATAATAATAGCCAATAACATAATGTGCACATGGTCCAACTTCTCTATGGTCTGCTTAAGCCAATCAAGGTAAAGGGGAAGTTTGTCATCCGTATCAGTTGGAGCGGGTTTCTTCCAGTGAAGGCTATATTTCCTGATACTCATACTCTTGTAAGTATAGGCGGGTAGTTCGTCCTCTGGTCCTTAGGCTTTCACTTCCTAGGTGTTCTGGCAAACTATGTGTCGATACTGGCCCGAGATAGGCCCTTTATAAAATAGAAAAAGGACCCCAAGTTCGAATATTGGGCCAGTAAAGGGGGATACTGGGCTGGTATAGAGTAGACAACCTATTGAAGTGATACCTGGTTGTATACTGGGCGGGTATATGTTGTATATAAGATAATGGAGAGATACTGGGTGAGGAATACAAGGGGATGGGCAGAGAGGGTGTAAGTGGGTGCAAGGGTAAAAGAGGTTTATAAAAACTTCACTACTAGACTCCCACACATTTCTACATTGCACTCTGCAGGACTTACTGGTCCTGCGTTACCTCGTAGAGAGAGGTGTAGTTTGGCTGTGCTATGAGCTGCGAGCTGTGGACAGTTGTTATTTAGTTGACGGTATTGGGAGCCCTTCCGGCACAGTCCACTACACTACTTTATAAATGCGGTTATTATCAAATATTATTATCTAACATGATTGATCTGTATAAATAAATAAATAAATGTATATGTGGGTGTTCACCTTTTTGTCAACCTTTACTATCTCTTCCCCATTCCAATTATTAACTTATAAAACTCTTTGCACTTTTTAGATGCTTCACAGTTGCATGACAGGCAAAGTGTTTATCGCTCCAGTAAAAAGTCGTTGAAAAAATCACTAGATTCAAACTTTTGCTTCTCTGAAATATGGGCTAAGATCAGATTATTTGGTGTAAGTATGTAGATTTTCAAGCGCTTGCTTGCCTTTTTCCCGACTTATGCAGTGCCTGGATGGGGGGGGGGGGCTAGCAGGAAGGGGGTCACTGTACTGGTCCAGGGAATATTATGGTAAGTAGGAAAGGCGAAGTAGGAAAATTTGGTTGGGCTATTTTCCAGATTTTGGGGTCTATTTGTGCAAGGAGGTCAGGCAACAGGGGTGTAGAGTGAGAGGAGGGGGGCACTATTGGTACGAAACAAAAGGAGGGAGACACTAAATCTGTCACATTTAAAAGCCATAGATAGCAGCGTATTATAAAATAGTTTTCTCTATCCTTTATTGGCCAATCACTGCTATTGATATGAAATAGGCTGTTCATAAGTAGTCTACTAGCGGGCCTCTCCAAAATAGATTATTGACCATACTTGCCAAGTTGGTGGGGAAAAATTCAGGGACCATTGCCTATCAATCATATTTGCCAAGTACTTGGGGTAAAAGGGACAGATAACATCGCGCACAAAGTGTTTTCTGAGTGCATGTACCACCTGCCCAACCACCCAGCTGCACTCTGACAGTGATTTTAGACAGAAAAGAACACCTAACTTTAGCATTCGATTTGAGCTATGATTTTAAACCACTATTATTTAGAAATTTGAATACATTTGCCATGGTAAGCCAGGTAAACCTTCACCACACCATTTCACACACAGAAAAATGAGCGTGGGTGACCTGCAAAGAAACATGTGACATGGTAAACAGAATACAATATACATACACCACATTATTCTCCAAGCGCTGGTTTGTTTGGTAATGAATTGATGGACATTTGTGTTGTCATGCTGTTGTGAGCATCATGCTATATTTGTAGAGAAACAGTGACGATGGCTCAATCAACTGAATGTTTTGTTTCACCATGGCCTTAACAGACTGAGGTCATTGAAGATATGATCAGACCACAAAAGTTTGACCATAATGAATACATTATTTATTACTTATTTCTTGGCAACAGGTGTAGTCATAATAATAGTACGCAGTTAGTAGGGAGTGGAGAACGTTGAGTAGAGAATAACAATGACTAGCAGTATAGTACTACTACATATTAGCACTACTCCACGCAACAACCAATATCTATCATCATTATATAATTTTCTTTACCACTAGATTCCTGTCCCGACTTATTTACTGTGTTGCTAAAAAAAACAAATAATAAAAAGTTATTAAAAATAAATAATACAATCTTTGATTAATTTATCATTTGTTTATAAAAATAACGATTATTTACACTGCATTGCTAATAAAAATAAGTAATCATAAAAAAATGAATTAATAATAATAAGCAAGCCCACTAATTATTGTATTGTGGTAAACATTACTTCCTTAATTTAAAAAAAATAATGATGTTAAGAATTGATAAAAATTGGAAGACAAGTTGGCTTTGGCAGTAAATTTAATAATAGCTGTTCATAGTAAATAATAATAAATACACACACATATATATATATATTATTATTATTATTATAATTTATAACATTTAATAAATAATACATAAATAAATAATATTATTATTATTATTCATTGTTCAATAAATAAATATTAATTATAACAATAGTAAGTAATTATCACTATTGAACCGGCAAGGCCTCTTTACTCTTTTCGACATGGTTTGATGTAGGGAGAGTAGAAGGGAGAGGAAGGATGTGATGTTAATTAATGAAAAAAGTAAACATTTTACTCAAAAAATAACAAAATGGAATCGTTGATTTAGAAGTTTGCAGTTAGGTCTATGTGGATATTTCGTTTGAAGCTTGGAACACCCGAATAATATAGGAGCTAGTCAATGAGGTTGTATGAAACTATATCCGTATCCGTTTTTGTGTTGAAATTTTCCTAGGAACAAGAAAACAAACATCACGTTTGCGTAGTTGTAACCATTTGATTAAAAAATTTTTTTTTGCACTTTTGTGAAATCCCGGTATCATTCAGGTACATTTTACTTCTCAGGGACCATGAATTAAATCCCGGTACTGTCCCTGACATCCCGGGGCACTTGGCAAGTATGTTATTGACTGATCATTTTTAACTCAATTACGACTTATTATTAACTTTATTTTATATGTTTGCTGTACCATAATGACAGATTGGACAATTAGTGCTGTCTAGCGGAAGTGATCTGCACAGGAGTTTGCTTATGGTCACCTGCATTACATTGTGTTTATCTCAGTTTATTAACAAAAAAGGTAATTGATATACCAAAAATCTCTCTAATGTGCCCGAAACCTTGGAATCACACGAATGCATTTTAAAAAAAACTTCTGCTTGGCGATCAAGCCTAATTTTGAAGTTTTGTAATGATTGAAAATACAATATTTGTGTATTGCAGTTTCCAAACAATCAATTGATTAGAAAAAATGTTTTTTGTCTGTACACTTAAACAATATAGCAGTGTGACATGAGTTAAGAATGAGTATTATAAAAGATATTTCTTCACCAAATTGTAACGGAAAAATCTCAAGGAATCCGTGTTATTAAAACAAAACTCTTTCAATCAACAAACCTTTTTGAAAATGGTTTAAATATCTGATCAAATAAAAATACATCAAGCCTTAATTTGCATTCAGTAAAATCTATAAACATAAAAAGCAAATATGTGCAGTAGTAAAGCGGATTCGCTACAGTAGTAATGGGGTCTGTGCTGGTAGGAGTAGAAATGCAAGAAGTCGCTGATGTTTGCAAAAACCAAATGAAGACAACACCAAAATTATAAAAGAGTTATCTCCTGCAAAGAAAAGAACTGCGCTAAAACAATGGTTTCATTGATAATTATCATGGCAAAATGTCTTCAATAAAAAATCGCCTGTAACGAAAGGTTTGTGGTTGGAATTAAGAAATGAGTGTTTCAACTTTGGTTAAAAAATTCTCCTAGATGCATCAATAACAACTACTGCTATTTGTTACAGTAAAACCACATCAACATTTCATATATACTTGATAACACTACCAAATTTTGTGAGCTGTTTTCAGGACCAAATGGCATTTGAGAAAGTCCATTGCAGTCCCTATTGCAGCTAATAGATTTAACACACATAGCTGCCAGTATGTTGCATCTGATGAACACACAGTCAGATATTAAGGATAGGTATTTGTGATATACTATCGGCTACATTAACTTCCTTTTTCTCTGTCAGCTTTTCCTTTTTCAATCATGATTACAACATGTATAAATCACTCTCAACACAAACAAAGAAACTACAAATCCCTGAAATATTTTTCATCTCAGGTGTTCATGACAGCATTTTTATTTGTCAAAAAGCAAAATATTTCCTCTCCCCATTTTGAAGAATGTTCCAATTACCATTGAGGTGCTATCCTGTACCTGTTGCGTTGAATAATTCTTGCAGTTTTCAATTAAGTAACTATGTCATCACACCATTTTCTAGTTAAAGGTTTTTCTCAGCGAGTTTGCGAAAAATCCTGACTTACAAGAACTAGAATGTAGGATACGCATCAAATGATGATTTGACTGCGTTTACATGAAACTGTTCCAAGTTGGTTGCAAAGATTTTACTGAGCGAGCCCAATTTGTGATTAAAAACTGTTTCCATTTTCACAGTAATTCCATTTTATCCTTATCATTATAAATAACAATAATTATAATGCTGAATTCACATTAATTTTTATTGTCATACATTAAATAATCATAAAAATAATAATAACAACAACAATTGTTACCGTATTTTTGTTTGCAATAACGATGTATCAATAAAAAGTGCAAATTTTACCCTGGTATTATTTTCACTGCACTGAGTGAGAGAAAAGAGTTTGATCAAACTCCTTGGGGAGAGCATTCCTGGAAAAAAATAATTTGAGTTAAAACACGCTTTTGGCACTAATATTACCTCCAGTCAAAATAGAGGCTTCATGTATAAAACCTACCCACTTGCCAATACTGAAAATTGGCGTGCAGAATCTTACATATACAAGAGCTTTTACGCGGGGTGAGACCTGCAATCTCTGATAATCCAGTCAGGTGGTACCATGCGACTTCTTCCACGTACATGTTAATGGCTTTGTTGGCCTCACTATTAATAAATGCTTTCACATTCAACTCCAGCAAAAAAGGGGCTAAAATTTTAAAACTTTGTTTAGTCTGATTGGCTTGCTTTATTTTCAAGTGGTTTATTTGAAACAAAATGCAGTGGATCACTAAAAATACAAAAAAAGTTCTGTCTCCAGACCAAAGTAAAAAAGTTATTAACAAGTTTACTCATTTTATACTTAACTCCAACATTTATGCAGTTCTCGAAGTGTAATTATATCTTTTGCGCTCATTAAACACACAGACAAATAAATTAAAACATCCTTTTAAATAGATACAAATAAAAAAATTTCATTCAAAACATTTATCATCTGAAACTTGCCATACGTTATATGACTATGATCAGCATGGCTTTTAATGTTTAGTTGAGTGATGAAACTATAAAACAAATAAACTTAGAACTGCCAGGTAGCAAAGTTTACACACTCTTGGTTTAGTTTTATAAATGTAGTTCTCTGTTAAATAATACATCATTTTTATAAAAAGAAATTACATTTGTAGGTAATGGTGTAACATATCATTTTGGTTTTAATTAATGAGACCATGTCAGTGGTTTCCTGCCAACAGTTTTAAAACCACCAATTTTCTGTCAAATTTTGAATATAATGCTCATTGTTATGCCAGTCTATTTGCAGCAAATTGCATTCAAAAATATCACCAGCATATGTATATATTATCACATATAATATATGTTTTGGACTTGTCCCGCTGTAATTTTTATTTTGAATCAACGGTAGGATGGTGATTATCTGTTGGCAGTGAAATCAGCAACCTGTATTATTAAAAAAAAAAAAACAGAAAAATGAATGAAAAAAAATTATTTTGTGAAAAATGCTGACCCCCAAACAGAACGATTAATGATGAAATGACCAATAAACGAAGTTCCTATTCTCTGTTGGTTGATGACTTTGCGCTACTGTACAAAGTGTTTTGTATGTTCCTCTTCCTTCACACTGCTGAATAATTGGATTGAGTAACTACTGAAATCTGAATGAAGTAAGCCAGTAAAAATGCAGTTCCCATTTAATTATATCGATGCCATCAGTCATAATTTTGTGTCGTCCACAAAATTTATAAAAGCAATGTGCGGATGAGAGCAGAGCCATTACTTCAAAGTTGAAGAAGTTATCACTTGATTATTTTCAAAATTGTTCATTAAGGGTTAAAGTTGTACTCTACAATTTATTGTTATGGATAAAATCTTCGTAAGTAAATTATAATTTTTTTGTAACGTTTCTAAGAACAATTTTATTTTTCAAAGTTATTTGTTGTTTCCTGTTAGTCCTGGAAAAGTTTGACCCCATTGAATTTTAAAAAGTTTGAACATATTCATAAAATAATTCAAACTAACTAGTTACAATATTATGTTAGAAATGAGTGATGTTATTGCTGCTTACTCAATTTCGATGACATTCAGAAGATCAGATACTTGATTATGTAATAGTTTCGACGAATTAAGAATTTAGTTGGCACGTTGACTTGAATGTCTTGGACTCCCTTGATTTTAAGAAGTTTGACACAGTTCTAACTTTTTCTTGCTTATTTTTACTTTAGCTTGTACTTGGAAGTTTACTATGTTTGGAAGTTGTTCTCACCATAGCACAACCACATGTGATGGGTCCTCACAACATTACTATGTCAGAGATCAATGAGCTCTCTCTAAAATATCATATAAAAAGGGTATGTAAGTCTATATTATATATGTAATATACAGTGAAATGTGGTGTAAAGGCATCAGTGTATTTATATACATAAGCCTATTTACAGCCAGCTACTGAAAAGAATGTGACCCTGTTCAGCTACTACACAAATGGATATCTTAGTGTTAGACATTCCGACACGTCAGGTGTTCGAACTCTTCGCAGTAGAAAACAAGAAAGTCACCGAAACAGTAAGTTTACATTACCAGTATATTATGTGACTCTAATGAACGTGCATAAAACAAACATAATATGAACAATGCCTTACTCAGAATGGTAAACAAACATCCATATAAACTAGAATAATCATACAACGAAAACTTGAACACCAAAAATAATCACTGTTGTTAGTTTGGTTTGTATGTCAAATCTATCTATCAAAGCCTGGGGAAAAGAAAACTTTCTATTGGTTAGTAAGCCCTGCTTTTGTGGATGGTGGTTAGCAAGCCTTGCTATTGTGGATGGTAGGCGCCAAAGTTTGTCACTAAGCCATTCACAACTTTTGACAGTTGTTTATCATTAGCTGTTAAGAAAAATTGGTTTGTTGCCTGCCCGGCTTACGCATGGCAAAAAATTTTAATTTGTTCATTTTACTAAATGCTACGTAGAAGCATTTAACTAATGTTTATTTTATACTTCTAGCCACGTAATCAACATTTTTGATAATCTACAAACTAACAAAAGTTATTCATTATGAAAACTTGGTTAAAAAGAACATTGGGATAAAGTTTTTCCAAATTTCGAGATCTTATAGAGCAAAATGTTTTTTCCAACAGAGAGTTCCAAAAAACATGTTAAATTGAAATAGCTGTTTTAATATTAAATTGACGAACTTGAAAGCTGAGGTTACTAACAGAGAACATTTATGGCTACATGGAAAGAAATTTGTTTGGCATCTGCCTGATTGTATTCTACTTGAGGATAGCCATAAAGACTGAATTATTATTTAGTTTTAAAAATTTCAAAATTTTGATCGCGACTACCCTGAAGTACTGGTTACTGTATTGTTACATACCATTGCATTAGTGTTGCAAGTTTTATTTGAATGGATCTATCACTATGCACACCGGAAGCTGTTTTGCACTAAAACTTTGAAATTTTAAAAAGATTTAGACAGGCCAACTCCCAGCTGACTTGAAATTGTTTTTTTCTGAAAATGAACATTAATAAACATCACATCACGCAAGCTTTTGTCAATTTTATTAACCACTTTTTTAACTTTTGGGCCCAAAAAACTAAATTTGAAAATCTTTCAGACTTGAAAAGCTGTGTTTTAAAAAACTCTAGAAGCTTACCTTTTCGAAAGTGGTTATTTAAACAAATTTTTCATTTGCTATACTTTGTGGCTCTACATACCATGATTGCTTAGGAAAAGGTTGCCTAGAGGAAGTGGCAAGAAGCAGGCACAATAATATGAGGAAGAAAGACCAATGAAAGAAAGCAGGATTTTAGATTCGCTAAAATAGTAATAAGAAGGTTTTTGAAAAATCATTTTTCGGATTACAAAACTAAAATTTTACTTCGATTTTTATGCTGGAGGTTTATACTACAAGTCAATTATAATAACTATTTCCAACATACAGGCATATAAAATATAAAAAGAAAATTATTCGATGTTTTTAATATTAAAAAGATCTTTCTTTGTGATGGCGATTCTAAAATTGGGATACAATTTTGTAGATGTCTTCTACCGTTCCTTTACACAGTTGGACTCTCTTGTATCTTTCATCACTAGTAGAGGAATGTTAAACATCTCTAGCTTAAGTAACACATCTGCAGTGACAGAAAGATTGGTTAAACAGGGAGATGGTTTAGTTGCTAAGGTATATACAACTACTAGTGTTTTAGTCATCTTGTTATGTATTTTGGTTTATTATATAATATCTAAACTCATAAGGTATTATATAAAGTACAAATATATATCACAGCACAGCTAAGTGATTCACTTGTATTCTACAGGTTGTTGATGAAGATGAATCTGCACATTTTATACTAAAAAGGCCATTTTACCTCTGTGAATGTGGTGATGTACCAGAGTTGCCTCACCTTGTACAGTTGATGTTAATTGAGAGAGATGGAGGAGAATACCATGGATCTCTTCTCTACGCTTCACCAAATAGTATAAGTGACTCAAGGTTTAAACTGTTGAAGAGTTCTTGTGGAGGAAACGAGAATTGTACAGATGAGCTGAGTCCATCTGACTTGATGAGAACTCTGTTTAAGTTAGACTTCTAATACAGGCTCCTATATATAACCCATTTCAGGTGAAGTTTAAGTAATGCACTTCCTGTCCTCATCAAACTGCTTTCTACTAATAAATAATGCAAATTGTATCAATAACTGATCAAAATCATTTATGTATTTAGCTTTGCGTAAAGAAGTAGTACAATGCTTATTGTTTATCATTATCTGACTATTTGAGACTCCATTATTACTATTATGCAACCAAAAACACCTGAATTCTGCACAGTACTCATGAAATAGAACATTGTCTTACGATCTGGCTGTTACTCATTTATATTTACTTCTTTTTACACCGTTCTAATTGTTTGTTTGTCTGTACTATGTTTTTAATTGCGAACTGGATTGCTTTAAATTGATCTCTTAAGTATACAAGGCTTTCTTAGTACACATACATGTAATATATAACCAGCCTGCGTTTACTGGTGTCGTTTTGTTTGTTGAGTATCGTGGTTAACTTTGTTGGCTGCCTGTTGCACACATCTCTCACAGACATGGTAGGTAAATCAACTTAACAACTTATATTGTAACAGATTTTGATGTAATAACCCTTGTTGGCTACGCCACTGGCCCCTCAAACTCCTCTTGATTAATATCTCTTCCTACTCAGTTTATTTCCCATTGTTATTGGAATTAACCCCAATGTACCCAACTCAAAATCCCCAGCAAAATCCAATCAAGTCACTAAGCTTATATGATAAATGGAGAGCTACATGGCAGGTTATGTGAGAGCGACCACAGTTTGGGATAACTTGGGATCACAGTAGTCCCCGACCTTGTATAGAGCCCTGGGGTCTGTACGTATATGCTGGTAGCTATACCAAATCTGAAGGGCCAATCCCTCAAGTCAAACAGAGTCAGGGGACTTCCATACGCTTGTTTTGACCACTGAATATGATATCAAAATGAAGAACACTAGTTGAAGGTTAACAGAATAATTACCTTATAAGGACTCAAAACTTCTTTCTCCTGTGATTGGTCAATTCAATTTTAAAAATTGCATCGTGTGCTGACTGATTATTGGCTGTTTGCTGTTGTTGAAGTTTTGATTGTTACCTGATTCATATATTTATGTGTTGTTGTATGTAATTGGTCCTTACCTTATAAGGGATAAATCTTCCTGCGTATTTCTCATAAGACCAACAATTTTGTTATTGATAGTCAGAAGTTATTGCGCTGTGGAGTGTACTTATTGTTATTGTTAAATAGCTCATGAATAATAAAGTTATATTATTTGCATAACGTTGTGTAATTTGTCTGAGTCGGTGGGGAGTGTTAGTCAACAGAAAAGGACAATTTGTCATTGAGCTCCTTGCGCAGCTGGTGGGAAGTAATACAGGCCCTGTGCTACCTGCGGATCTTCCCTCATTGAGTAGACCAGGCAACATCTAGAGATTTTATAAGCAATTGCATTACTTTTTTATTGTATACTGTAATGGATTCCGGTCTGGTTGGTTACCACGGACATCCACTATGCTCAAGTATTGTACCTCTCTCCAGAGGGGACACTGTGCTGCTCAACAGTGACAACTGTGTATCAGGCAACCGAATTACCCGGTATAGCTAAAGCCCATGGCTCAGACAAACGATACAGCGTAGTGCTTGTATAAGTGGCTATATTCTAAAGACAAAGTCCTAAAGCAGAGGCGTATTGAGTACCCCCGACCCCCCGAACATTCGGGGGTCGAACTCACAACCCCCTAACATTAGGGGGTCAAATTTGTCGGGTATTGTTTTGGTTTGCGGGGATTGATTTTTCTCCTGATGATTGTTTGGAGTTATCTTAGCATTACAACATGAAACATAGACCTAGCCCAACTACATGCTTTACTTCTTTTGTGGATTGACATTGACCCACCCTTGTGATAGAACAATAAATTTATCAGTAAACTAACAAGGCACATCATTGGCCTCATGAACATATGGTTGACCAATCAAATAAATGAATATTCCTGCTTTTGAATAAAAGTGGAAAAGCGGCTATACCGTAAAGAAATATTTATTTACATTATGATTGTTAAACAACAACATGCAAATGAAGCTGCTATGCAACAACTAACAAGTGTCTGTATGTGGCTTGGTGGTTAAAATTATTATTACTACTACTGTAACTATTATTCTAATAATTAATAATGATGATTGGATTTTCCCCCACTTCACTACTACTATTATTTATAATCATTAGATTATTATTATTAATTATTATAATAAATTATATATATATATATGTATAATTATTATTATTATTTATAATAATAATTATAAATAACAGTTAATAATAATTTGAAGCAGTCAAATTATATTATTTATTATTATTATTATTATAATGAAAAATGATAAATAAATATATATTAATGATAACAATAAACAATCAGAATAATGAAATACATATAAATAATAAAGTAATAATAATAATAGTAATTATTTATTATCATTATTAATAATTGATAAATTACAAACGTTGAAAAAATGAATAATGATTAGCTAATAAATGATAATATAGTATAAAAATAATAAAACTCGACCCCCTAACACTCATAGTGAACCCCCTAACAGGCAACCCCCTAACAAATTCCTCCAACCCCCTAACAAAAAATTTTTCGCGCTTCGCGCAATTCTATTTTGTTAGGGGGTTGGATTTTTAACTCAAAACGCCCCTGTCCTAAAGGCTAATTATTCCTCTAGGGTGTTTGTGGCAAGACATGTGAATGAATGCAATGATCATGGCAAAAGTCTCTCATTTTATAGGAGAGCTCACAGGAACTAATTAGCATAATTTGTATAACAGTAAGAGCACAGGAAGTAATTAGACCAATACAAGTGCACATATAAATAACTAACCAATCATGCAGTCAATATGGATTAAATAAATAAAGCGCCGAGTGGCTAAGGGCGGAGTCCTGCCTCCTACTGCCCAATCAGACTGTCCTACAGGGTCCCAAGGCTCTGGATAGCTTGTGGTCCTGGTTACCGCAAATGTTAAGGTAGGTAGCTTTGATTCCTGGCTTGGTAGAAAGTCCTAGCTGGTTTCAGAAGTCCTCAACTATGGCAGCCATCTTAGGCCGGCCCTGAGTCATCATACCAGCCCTGTAGAGGTCACTACCGACCCTGTAGAGGTCACTACCGGCCCTGTATACTGTGCTACCGGCACAGTATGGCTTTGTCATCGGCACAGCATCTTACCATTGGTTGTAGGTGGATTGCTAGCGCACTGAGTGGAGATATGGTGGAGCAAACTCCCAGTTTACTATAAATGTTCACTAAAATCTACCACAATACTTTTAAACGCTATGTAAAGTATAAATATCTGCCAGTTTCCTACCATCTTCTGAGTGTGTTTGTAAGTGTAGCAACACATTCTTATCTACTTCACCACTGCAGCTCTCTTTCTCATCAAGAACACAACAATTTTTAGCATCGAATTTATAATATTAAAAGAGAGAACCTGTAAGTGATTATGGTACATCTGCAGGGCCGGTATAACATCTGCAGGGCCGGTATAACATCTGCAGGGCCGGTAAGATAATTTCTCTTCTTCTGGAGTGGTGGCTTTCTGACTCACCACTTTGGAAGGTCTGTCTGACTTATTGCTTTAGTCAGAGTTTCCTCTAGGTTACTATAAGTGTGCAGGGCATGTGTGCTACTAAAATCCACTACACTATTCTAAAAGATTTTTGTACATTTAAAAACAGAAGGATTTTGTCACACCTTCACCAAACAGCTACTAGAGAAGTGTACTGAGTTAGCAAGTCCACAATACTTGCTACAGAGCGCTACTTATGAAAGTAGTGATGGCTCTTTTCTAGGCTGTTTGTATATAAAGATAGCTCCGGGTTCTGCTGTGTGCAGATGAACTAACAATATCAGGCAACCTACCAAACTAAACACACAGAATTTCAGATTATGAATACTTTATTTAGCTCAAGATACAAAAGCTTGTCTAGATGCTCATCGTCCAAGCTCACAATCAACTCTACCCACTGGGCTAAATGTCACTACATTTATGCAATAAAATTAAATGAAGCAGTTGAAATAATAGGTACCTGATTGGCTGCAACAATATCAGGCCAGACATACCTAAAACATAGTAACAAGCAGAAGCTACATAAAACAATAACAGGTATATTAGGCATTTTCGGATCAAGAACGTCCATGCCTTGAAAAAATTGGTACGGGATAGTGCTTCCGAATGCAATTTTGATGTTTGTTCCTGGCATAATTTCTGTGAGTTGAAGATTCAAAAACGCAAATTTTTATATCATATATTACATTCTTTTGTTGTCAACTAGTCGCAAAAATACAAAAACAAAGAAAAAGATGGCCGCCCCCAGAGGACGTCAAGTTTTAATTATTTAAAAATCATCATCGCTTTCTATCTATTTACTAACTAACAACAGAAGATAACATCGATAAATAATTGTTATAATAATAAACAATAACAATAATAATATTTTAATAAATAAAAAATAATTTTTGTTACCATCCATAATAATAAAAATAATAATTAACAACTATAATTGATATATATGTTGTATCTGAGGGAAAACGGTAGCTGCCGTAAAGAGGACTCGTATTATGCAAAAGTATTTGTTATAGCAGAACTGTACGTATTCGGAGCAAGAACGTCATACAGTGAACAACCCCTTGAACGGTAAAACCACCGTTCAGCATAGAGTTCCAAAAATCAGATTTTGTACTCGCCAAAAAACGAAAAATTTGCCCGTTTTAGCATGAATGTTCTGGATCCGAAAATGCCTATTAGCTAGTCATAAAGGCACAGGCTTAAGCTTCATGTACATATAGCGATTGAGCTAGCAATTTTGCTTAGCGATTGGGGAAGTCCCTCCCCCCAAATGGCAAAATTTTTCACTACTGCCAATTCTTCAGCGATTCCGGTCAAACTCCCTGTTACAAAGCATAGCCTTCAATTTATTATAGAATCGTTGATAAATCGGAGCGCTGAATATGACAAGACAATATTGGAAACAAGGGTTAAGTTTTTCTACGTTGTGATTGGCTGATCAAGGAATCCGCTAGCAATTTTTTGATCTCTGTCAAAACCTGGCGATAACCCCAGATAAAATCCTAGTGATTGCTTACCGCTTTTGTAGGAAATAGAAGTTGCAAAATCACGCAATCACTAAGGAAATCGCTTAGTAATCGCTATATGTACATGCGGTTTTAATCATCCAGTAAAGGTGGGAACTTCCTTGGCTTAGCATCTAGCATCTTCTTCCACGCAGCGAACAGTGCTATCAGCCAAGCAAGCTTAAACTTGCTTAGCTAGCGCATTCCAATGATTCACCGCTTGTGGTAAACAACATACTAGTCGCCTGCACAACTTACTAGCATAGTAAGCAGTATGCTGCTAATCAATGCAGTGGCCACACTAGGTGAAATCCATTGCAGTATATTGGTTGATAACTTAGCATTGCTTGAACTTGCCTTTCCTGAAACTTGCAAAGCTGTTTGGTGATATGTTATTATCTATTATCTATCATCTACATTACCATTTCTTGGCAACAGCTAATAAAGGCAGTCAGAGAATTGAGTGGGTGCGGGTCATCAGTTAGAGTAAATTGTAAAAGGAATTCGGAAGCAGAAATGGCTACAAAAAGCAACACAGTAGGAGTTGAACCACCTGGACAAGGTAAATCAGTAGCAGTGTCTACTATAACTAGTGTAGTGTACTGCATATTATATGTAGTACTGTGTTCTGTGTATTACAAGTCATGATACACATGTACCACTGTACGTACTAGACTTTCTACAAATAGTATAGTAAGTTTGCAGTAGTTATAGTCTCCCTTGACTACTTTCAAATGTGCGAATTAGTATTATAGTTATGCTTTCGAGTCTCACTCCAGTATCTGACGGAGTCTCACTCCAGTATCTGACAGAGTCTCACTCCAGTATCTGACAGAGTCTCACTCCAGTATCTGATGGAGTCTCACTCCAGTATCTGATGGAGTCTTACTCCAGTATCTGACAGAGTCTCACTCCAGTATCTGATGGAGTCTCACTCCATTATCTGATGGAGTCTCACTCCAGTATCTGATGGAGTCTCACTCCAGTATCTGATGGAGTCTCACTCCAGTATCTGACAGAGTCTCACTACAGTATCTGACAGAGTCTCACTCCAGTATCTGATGGAGTTTCACTCTATTTGTTCTCTGAGAGAACAGTTCTGACTCAGTTCTTGTTCAGAGTCTCCTTTGACTTCAATCTGTAACAACCAACTCTGTCAAACTATCGACAATACAACAATGTAGTCCATCCAAACAGATGACTCTGATATTTCACAGAGTATAAATACTTTGTGGATTTTATAAACCAAAATGTACGATAGACGCTATCTAATTAAATACACTATACAAACTGGACACAAAGAATGTTTAACATCAAACTTATAGAGTTGGTTTGTAGTTCAAATGATCGAATCACAGACAAGCAATTACAAAGGCAATAGTTTTAAAACTAAGCTGGCTCATTAGTGCCATTTTGTAAAGTCTTATAGTTTTAAAATATTTCTCTGGCTCTTTGGTGCCTCCTTTTACCATCTCTTTTGATCTTTGGAAGGTATCTTCTTCTCGTGTTAATTTCTCTATATCTCCAGTACTTGGAGATGCTTTGAATTATTGTCAACTTCACAGTTTTAGGATTCATTTGCGAGTTTTCAATTAAAAACTCAAATTTTTGCGACAAGATTGGAGTTTAAGGTTCAGTTTAGAAAGCCTAAAGCAAAGAGGACAACTCCCATCTTGAAGATTCAATCACTGAACTTACCTTAAATTACAGGGGATTAGAGTTTTGCCACGTTACGGAAAGGACGTGAGCGAGTTTGTTTTTTTCAGAGCGAGGAGCAAGAGTGCTAAAAGGGCTCTTTAAAGCATGTTGAGATGATTTGGGATGGGGGGGGGAGTGTGTGGAGTAGCAAGGTGAGGGACGGGGGTGTGTGTGGAGTAGCAAGGTGAGGGGACGGGGGTGTGTGTGGAGTAGCAAGGTGAGGGGACGAGGGTGTGTATGGAGTAGCAAGGTGGGGGGACGGGGCTGTGTGTGTGTGGAGTAGCAAGGTGAGGGGACGGGGGTGTGTGTGGAGTAGCAAGGTGAGGGGACGAGGGTGTGTGTAGTAGCAGGGTGAGGGGACGGGGGTGTGTGTGGAGTAGCAAGGTGAGGGGATGCGGGGGGGATGGGGGTGTGTGTGACGTAGCAAGGTGAGGGGATGCGGGGGGGATGGGGGTGTGTGTGAAGTAGCAAGGTGAGGGGACAGGGGTGTGTGTGGAGTAGCAAGGTGAGGGGATGCGGGGGGGATGGGGGTGTGTGTGACGTAGCAAGGTGAGGGGATGCGGGGGGGATGGGGGTGTGTGTGAAGTAGCAAGGTGAGGGGACAGGGGTGTGTGTGGAGTAGCAAGGTGAGAAAGGGAAATGTCAAGGCCTACAGTTTTTTATTCAATAAACTCTGGAACGTTGGTAATCTCACTGCAGATGAGGGGAGAGGCTTTTCTAAGTGGATGCAGCACTTGCACCGAAAGATTAAGGGAAAAAGTCATAACACTGCAGTACAATCATCGAAAGGGTCAGGCGGTGAGTATATCATTGCGGAGTTACTGCTTTTGCCTACGCTTACATGATAAACATATAAAACTGTAAGTTATGTATTTGATGCGCCTTTTTAAAGGCCTTATTAACGTCATTTCACTCAGTAGAAGTCATTATTGTTGTACGGTAAACCTTAACTTTTAAATAGGTTGTTACTTCAATGCTCATTTTTTTCCTACCTTTTTCTAACTGCTTTTCACAATTCATCCTTGTTCTATCAGCTGGTCTTGGGCCTACCTTACCCAACCTGTTCATTGTAATTTATAGTTGGTTCGTGTAGCGGAATTGACCTGTTCAGTATAATAGCCATATTCAAAAATATATTCCACTTTTTCATCGCAGAGTTTTCATATGCATAATCATATTTATTTTTTTTCGTCCGAGTATCTTTATGTATAAACATTATTTCACAACTGAACTGTAGTTTTTATATTAGAGAAAAGAGTCAATTTCAGTTTAGGACCAATCACATTCATAGAGTTACCTCATTTTTTCTTCTTGAATACCATATAAATGAATATTTTCACAATTTCATCACATATTCTAGCTGGCAATAAGCTGAAGGGGTTTTGGAGAAAACGATGTTAAATAATTTTTCATAATCTCCATCAAAAGTTTATTTATTAATACAAAAGGTTATTGATATTCAAACACAATTTTTTTCCTTAATGGCAATCTATTTTTTTTTTGTTGTTAAGTGGTATCCACATCCATACTAATACTCACAATTCACTTATCATTTCCAAGTATCTGTATCTGTAACATATTTTACTTTTTCAACTCAGGGCTTCCATATGCGTAAACATGTTCCACTTTTTTATTTTAAAGTTTTCTTGTGCATAAACATATGTTACTTTTTCATTTCAGAGTTTTCATTTAAATATTCAGTAGAATTGTGGATATTTCTATGTTTATTCATGTTTAGTGGATACGAAAACATAACTATTTTATGTTTAGTCTTCCTGTGGAGTAGACATTAACAGCAAAAGCTTCACTCTACCACATACATGATACATTGTTGTAAAACTGCACTTTTGATTGCTTTAGCACAACAAGTGAGGTCAACTGTGGTGGCAGCAGCTGCCCCAGTATTTGACGACAATCCAGTGAAGATGACTTGCCCGGAGTGCAAGACGCGCATAAATACTCATACTTCTACTGAAGTGGGCCTGCTTACTTGGATGATTTTTGGTGTACTTTGCCTTATCGGGTATGTGAATTATTTTTGCAGATCTTTCACTTAAAATATTGTTTTTGATTTTCTTGAGAAAAACATAATATTGAAATAAATTCTGGCTTTGACAACTACAAAATGCTATTAAGCTCAAGTATTCGACCTCTCTCCAGAGGGGACACCACCGTATCGGTCAGTGACACTTGTGTGGTAGACTTTAGAAACGAGTGGAGCCTGTGGCTCAGACATACTAGTCAGTGTAATTCAGTGATAATGCATGTATTTAGTACATTACAACTCTAGTGTGGCTATCCACTAAAGTGAAAGCATAAACAATGCCTGGCAGAAGGTATATAACATAATGTGCTGGATTTTCATGGCCACTGCAACTGCGCAAGATCCCCCTGGCAACTGCTGAGTGTCAGGTACACCTAGAAAAAGTCTGGCACAGCCAGAAAACCGAGTGAGAGAGCCGGTAGAACCACAACCTGCCCTGCAGAAATACTGCCTGCCCTGCAGCAATCACTGCCGGCCCTGCAGCGTGCACTACCGGCCATACAGTGCCACTACCGACCCTATACCGGGTCGCGGAGGAAAGAAGGGCTATAGAGGACCCAAAGTACTACCAAAAGATGCAGAAGCCCAAGTTTGCTGCCTAGTTACCACCGGAAACATGAGGAACACAAGCCATAACAGCTAGGAACCTGTGCTACCTATTGCACCACCCTGACTCAGCACTATTGACCGTGAAGCTCCGCTCCTTACTTCTGGGCACCTTATAAGTTTAATCTTATTCTAGCCAATATCGCACTGTGTTATTTATATCTTGTCTTTTCATTCGTACAATCACTTCCTGCTACTACTGATTTGTTGCCCCTTATTTGGGCATATGGTTTCTGCTACTTTGCCTACAAATGGCAGAGCTTTCTAACTGATCGCTGTACTTGTATTGGTATTCTGCTTGAGACTGATCTAAGCAGCAAGATACATTGCCATCCTTATACCACACTGGGTTGTAGTTGTATAATATAATATGGTTTACTCATTGAAACACTGAGTTGTGCGTTTGAGCCGTGGGCTCTGATTACGGTTGTAGAGTTGGCATACTCCTCCGTTTGGAAGTAGATTGGAAGGTGATCTCTGGAGTGAGGTGTTGTTGGTGGATCTTTGATCGGCCCCCCAAAATCCACTACAATATTGCAATGAATGTATGGAAAGTTCAGCCTTTTATAGGCAAAATCAGATAGAGTGATTGGCCTCCTTATTATCTAGATCAATCACATGTACAGGAAGTGATTTCAACAAGTAGTAGCACGTGGATAAATATAAGATAGAATATTAAATGAAAGAGGCGCCTAGTGGCAAGTGGGCGGAGTTAATACAGCCTCAACAAATATCTGTAGTTTGCAGTCTCTAAGGCTTCCATAGGCCAGAATTTGGAGGTCTTGAGGGTGGAATGCTGACATCTCCTCAGCGGTGTCTCTACAAGTGGCTAAGGCTAGTCTTGAAGTCTTTAGCTTTAATAACCTTGCATTTAAATGTCTGATCTTGGGTCAGCTACCCCGAATTGGTAGCGGATCTGCATGAGTCTTGACTGACTCTGTCTTACTATGCAAAGCTGGCATGGTGGTTGATAAACAACAAGCAGACCACGACCAGTGGCTGGTTGTGGGTGAACTGAAAGGAGAAAAGTGTCCCTGCCTTGAGAGAAAGCATCTTTGCAGCGCAGTAGGCATGGCACAGGTTTCTACGCCATTTGTATGACAAAATCTACCACAATAAAACAATACTTTCCAAACAACTACTTTTTTCAAGTGTTAGAATACTTGGATCACAGCAGTTGGACAAAACATTAAGTTATATATATTTAGGTGCACATTGTAGTAGATTCTGGCTTCGTTTGTCACAGAAAACCGCTAGGCTCTCTCCACAGGGGCAACAGCTGTTATGGTCAGTGCCACTTGTACAATAACTGAGCAATTATAACTGAGCCCTCAGCTCAGATATACTAGTCCAGGTGTTGTGGTATCGCAACATACAGGTATATTCTGTACAGCTCTCGAGTGCAATAACAGCAAGTAGTGTCAAACTAAACTGGCAAAATGCAAGATTAAGAAAAAAGTTGAGCTTTATACAGGCTCTGACCACAGGAAACATAAAACTTAGTCATACAAAAACCAATAAAATACTCTAGGAATTATACCATGACCAATTACAGATACATGAAGGGAGAATGATAAATAACAAAACAAAGATAAAAATAATGACTTGGGAGTTGATAGATACTATAACAAGGTAACAATATAACAAGGTAAAACATGGAGTCAATAAACTGTATGTCTTGTATAGCCTCTCCAAACTCAATGTATAGGTCCCCAGGGTATATATAGCCTCAGGTCAATGAGTCTTGTTGTCTAACAATAGAATTGTTCGGTATCTCCTCTGCAGCTGTAAAGCTAATTTTGTAGTTCCTGGCTAATGCAACCGTCTTGTACCAGCCTTACCGACCCTGCAACGAACAATACCAGACCTGCAGAGGTCAGTACCGAACCTGCAGAGGTCAATACCACATTTGTCAGGGTCCATGATTGGCTCTGCTATCGTACCCAGTGTCGAGATAGCAAATACATTTCGTAAGCAATAGCCTTAGCGGAAGCTAGTTGCGTTGATAAGAGTTCTAACATGGCTAGAGGCTTTTCTGGGTAAACCAGAGGCACCTGTATGCATTGGATGCAGGCTTCTATAGAGTACAGGCACAAAAAGCTACAACAATATTACACGTTTGCTATGCATCAGCTGCTCGCAGAAACATATAAGAAAAGAGTTGTAATAAATTGGTGTTTAAATGCAGGTTTTGTACAACTTACATAGTTTTATATAACTTATATAGTTTTGTACAAAACGCAGCTAAAAGTTCATATAGTTTACAATTATCTAACTTTATTATTCAAAGTTATGATTGACTCACTCATTTTTATCTCTGTATCATGAACTAGAGCAAACTTGACAATTCTCACCATGGAAAGGTTTTGTGTATAATGCTTGCACCGTGTGCAATTCCCCTTGCTAGTAGCTAGTAGCCAGTAGCCAGTCGCCAGTAGCCAGTAGCTATGTCTCAATAGTCCAAAGTGGTTTTAAATGTAGCAGAATAATTGGAATGAATAATTTTTGTGATGTATTTTTATTGTTGCAGATGGTGGCTCTGCTCATGGATCCCATTTTATGTTACATATTGTCACGACGTCATTCATCAATGTCCAAGATGTGAAGCAAAAGTGGGTAGGTATTACAAAATTAAACTGTAGAGAAGTCAACCTGACTAATTTACAACTAACTTTCAACCTAAAGAGACACTCCCAGATTACACGAGTATAGATATTCATCTGTGTGTCATTTCATTTTTGTATTTGCCAAATGTTCCAATGATCAACATTATTAAACGTTATTTTAGTAGCTATGCTGAACTTCTTCTGAATATTTTATCAGTGTTTTTTTCTTGAACATTGAAATGATTATATCCCCAGAACAAATATATTGTTGTAGAAATATCATCTGGTAACTGACTACCACACGAGTAGCATATAAAGAGCAGAACTTGGTGATAAGATTATTGCTGCTTATCGTTTGGTTTGAATGTTAATATGTTGTATAGCAGTATTGTAAATGATTTGCGCCGATCTTTACCTAACACTGCTAAAGAGAGTTGCCAGCAAGACATGACTCTCCTGAACCTGTAGACAGTGTTATAATAAGCAACGCATGATCCCAGCTACACCCGTCTGGATCTCACCAGTAGATGGCTCTGCTAAAGGCAGTGTTCACTCTACTGTCAACCACAAAGTACTGGGAAACAGTACCGAGCTAAACCGAATTCGGGTTAGCACTGTGTCATCAGTAAGGCAGCGAGCCAGATTGATATGAGTAAAGTTAAGCAATCGACAATTATATATGTCAACAAGCCAGTGTACTGTGGTAGATTTTGGTGCACAGTACCGGTGGAAACCTGTACTTACCTCAATAGCACCAACCCTGAATGTGCTAGAGAGCGTGAAGTGCCATCCCAGTCCCAAAAACTGGATACTTGACTGGTGGTACAACTTGCTGTGCCGGTGTCACAGCCTGCGGGGCTGGTATTGACCCTTGCAGATCCGGTGGTGACCGCTGCAGGGACGGTATGCAACATACTGGGTTGGGAAAACATGGCTGCCTTAGTAGAGGAACTTGAGAATAGCATGAAATCCTTCACCTACGCCGGAAATACCGTTCTTCAGATAGACAAAATTGGCAACCCCTGGTTAATTATAGCTCTAGGACTGGTAGGAGCCTCTTATTGGACAGTAGAGAAATGACTCCTCTTAGGTACTTGGTACATCATTCCTGTAATCATTTACTACATTGTTATTGGTGTACTGTATACGTATATTGTGGTGGATTTTTATGACCACTATCTTTGCACAAGGCCCCCCTGACAACTGCTGGGTGTCAGGCACGCCTAAATTGAGCCTATCACAACCAGAACACAAGCAAGTAAGCCAGTAGAAACACTACCGGCCCTGCGGTATTCACTACCGGCCCTGCAGCATTCACTGCCGGCCCTGTAGAGGTACCACCGACCCTGCATCACACACTGCCGGCCCTGCAGCATGCACTACCGGCCCTGCAGTGTCACTACCGGCCCTATACCGGGTCGGTGAGGAAAGAAGGGCTATAGCCTGAGAGCCCAAAATTATACAGAAGATACAGGAGCCCGATTTTGCAGCTTAGCTATCCTCAGACAAGACCAAAGACAAGGACCACAAGCCATAAGAGCCAGGAACTAGAGCTACCTATTACACCATCATGAATCAGCAATATTGACTGATAAGCTCCGCCCCTCACTTCTGGGCGCCTTGTGTATTTAACCTCATGTTAGCCAATGATACGTCGTATTATTTATATCTCATGTTTTGATTAGTGCAATTACTTCCTGCTACTACTGATTTGTTGCCTCCTTATTTGGGCCTATGTTTTCCCTTGTTCTGCCTATAAAAGGCAGAACACTTCTCATTATTCTTTGTACTGTATTGGGATTATGCTTGTGATCATGCCAAATAGCATAATACTTCACCGTTGTTATACCTTGCTGGGTTGTGCTTGTATAATAAACTCTGATATACTCATTGAGACATTGAGTTGTGCGTTTGAGCCGTGGGCTCTGAGAACAGGTGTGGTGTGGTGTGAGGTGTTGTTGGTGGACTTTTGGTCGCCCCCCCCCCAAAAAAAAAAAAAAAAATCCACTACAATATGTATCTTTCTGTTGGTGTAACTATTTCCTGCGAATGAATTGTTATATGTTCTATGCAAATTACTTCCTGCCAGCCTACCTATATAAAGGCTGGCTTTCACCACATTCATGGCATTTATTCATGTACTGCCAACTACTCTAGAGGATTCCCTCCCAAGAACTTGGTGATTACGAAGCACGCCATTGAGCAAGCTGACTCTTTGTGTAGTTTGTCTGAGCCATGAGCTTTATGTTTGCCCACTGATACGACAGTAAAAGAACACCAGTTGTCACTGCAATACCAGTCGAGTACCCTCTGGAGAGAGGTAGAACACTCAACATTAGTAGTGCTTGGTGGAAACCAGGCCAAAATCACTACAGTACGATTAATTGCTATTGAACATCAGTGCAGCACTAGCGCACAAACGGTCTAGTGCACAAGCAATACTGGCAGAGCGCTGCGGTATGTACAAAAACCTAAACAGTTCTGAATTAATACAGGAAATATCAGCTCTATTCATTCAGTGGCAAATGCTGAAACATGCAAATGAGCAGTTCAAAATACAGTCATTTAATAGGTTAAAATAAACAGGCTAAAAAGAATGATACAAAAAATAAAATTAAAGTGAATAGTCGAATCAATAGTTTATCAGTTGGTATTCAAACCATCCAATCCGGAGAGCATCCAACGCTAGCTGAGGGAAGTCTCTTTTCCTCTTCATCTCGTACTACTGTAGCCAGTATGAACTAATTGACTCCCAGCCAATGAGATTTATCAACTAGCTTGATTGAAAGATTGCTAGTGCATTCCAATGACTCAGTACTCAATCAAAACATGACTGATAAAAATATTGTGCACATATATGCAGTTGGCACACTGCTACATCAAGGCTGTATGGGCCAGAATAACGGCAGTTTTCTGCTGCGAAAATAGGAGTCACACTATGCAAATCCACTACATGGGCTGCTTCAACTAATGCCACTACCTGTGGTTTTAGTTAAACAATCATAGGGTGGCCACTAACCAAGTGGGAGCTAAATAAGTGGACGAGGCAGGAGGATGGCGAGGATCCAATTAGGAGATCAAGAGGCTGCAAAGGACCCTGCGGTGAAAGAGTTGGCACATACAACCAGCATGTCCGGGTCAGGGTGCACACAAAACTGTGTGTCTGATGAGAAGATACGCACAACTAGTGTGACCGACTAGAGGGTTGCACACAAAACCATGTGACCAACGAGATAAAGAGGGAAGGGGAGCACATAAAAACGTGTTATTAACAAAGGTTGCGCACTAAACCTGTGTGATTGACATAAGGTTACACATAGGTAGTGTGACTGACTAGAGAGCGCAAACAAACAGTGTGATTGATGAGGGGGAGAGGTGGAAACAGCTCATGCTGTCAAGGAAGGGGATAGGGGGCAGGAACAGGGACAAGAAACACCGCACTCAGTGTGTGTGGCACAGGTGGGATGACAACACCTCTTTTCTTTCAGGCTGCCACTTTTCCCAGTAATTGCACCCCTCCCTAGTGACTATACAGCAGTCTAGGAGTGGCTGAAGAAGATAAGGGACAACTACTGAGTCCTGACTCGATATCGAGCTACTCTGACTCACTGGATCTTTGCAGGGAGAGGTAAGAAGCACAGTGCCTCTGGCCACTTTGACGGTCTGTTAGAATGTCTTTAGGTGGAGGCACGACTTTGCTTGGGGGAGGGGGTGAAGAGGGAAGGGATGGAAACTGTGTAGGGGACCACTGAGTGGGGTTAGCTACTGAGGTGACTGCTGCACTGAGTACCCTTTTGCACTATCCTTACAGGCACTTCATGACACAGTGGGTTGCCTTAATGCAGGGTTGGACAAACATTTTGACCTGGTTATTGCGTCGCAGGTTTAGGTTGCTGGTTTTCAGTCTGCGGGAGCTGAGGAGGTGCTGTAACAAAAAGTAATGATAACTCCCAGGCATCTATGCCTCTGTTAGATAAATCACTGAGATGATTTGTTTGAGGGTCGCAGGTAGCGCCGGTAGGCATCTTAGGCCTCTGTATCACAGGCCGCCCAATAATAGGAACACTCTCAAGAGGGAAAGGTTTGAAGTCAACACAGAAATAGGCAGTTCGGTTGGGGATGGCGCTACTGGAACTCTGTCCAGGGGCGCCGTTGGACTGCCGGCCATAATTTTTGCCACACTATCTACCTCTTTCTCAGATTCAACTAGATGGCATGGTGGTTATCTATAATGAATGGATGGGCTCACATTCCTACGGGATCTTTAAGCAACTGGGTTGGGTGACTGGATCTCAGTCTAAGGAGGGGTGGGGGTTTCTCAGCAAGAGTGGAGGATAACTCTGGTGCATCTCTGCCTCTCAAGGCCGAGCCGCTGGTCTGATCCACCTCAGATTTGCACAGAAAGACAAGGGGAGTAGCTGGTCTCTGTACCACTGGCCACTCCATAACTGGCACACTATCTGTGGGGGTGAGTCAACGCAGGGGATGAGCAGTACTGCACTACTGTTAGATCTGGTGTTTGAACTCCTAGGCCCAGTGGTGCCAAACTCGATAGAATGAGGGTTCATTGCTTTAAGCTGTTGGTTAGCTAGCCCCTCCAGAATAGGTGTAAGTTAGGGCAGAGTTTGGGATGTGACAATGGGTGTAGAAAGGGGCTCTAATACAGGGGAAGGAACCAGAGGACAAAACCCATGGGGGGGGGGGGGAAATTGCATATATGGTTCAGTTGTAACTCCTTCTACTTTAACTTCTTCCTCTTTTATTCCTGTGCAGCCATTGACAACCTTGTTAATGGTGGGGGAAAAATCTCAATTTTGGCTTGACATCGTGGGAACAACCCTGTCTCACTGCACAGATCACTGCTATGGGAGATTGGGGCATTACTCTCCAGCAGTCTACCAAGCTGGTCTGTACATTGCAGCTTCTGTTCATTTACAATTATGGTGGCAATTACGGACCGAGAAAAGGTATACCGATGATAGCGTCCTGGGCAATCCGGCTGCTAATGAACAACATTATGGCCTTGACATTACCTAGCTGGAGAGTAGTGCTGATTGTACCATAGAAGGGGATATGGGTGCCATCAGCCATCACTCCATGGCTATCACTGGTCTGCAGCTGCTTCCTGATCCTATTGGGCAACTGGTGGAACACTTGTTTGCTCAGTGGGTTAGTTGTACACCCTGTATCTACTAATAGGATTAAAAGTCTTCCTTCTAACTTTCCAGGCAGAAAATAACTTGTGTTGTACTGCCACTTTAATGGGGGCGGGATTGGGACAGGTCTTGAGGTTGGCTGCTCTATTTTTGAACCAAGGGTTTGAGCGCACAAAATTTTTGTCTCTCTTTCTTGTGCACTCAACTTTTGAACTCTTGGTCGGTTGGAGGAGAGGGAAGTCCAGCGAGGAGGGGACTGGGACAAGGGGCTCGGGCTTTCTGAACTGGGTTTTTTCTTTCAACAGTGATGCCCACCGGTGAGCTGCAGGATACTGCTGTGAGGCCTGTCGGAAAACAGGTACTGGTTTGGCGGGACATGCCTGTCTACAACGCCAACACTGGGTGGAAGCCTCTGTGACGCTGGAGCAGATTGCATTATTAGGGGGTTCTGCGCCACTGCATGGGGATCAGGGCCATGAGAAGGGGTGGGGGGGGGGGGTGGAGAAACTGTTGACATTGTCTGTGGCCACTGTCTCATCTGTTGCACTTCTGCAGCAGGGTTCTGCACCATCTGTAGTAGAAGAGACATAGATTTTTTAGGCAAGGAAGGTGGTTGCTGTGGTGGAAGTTAATGGCGAACCGGAGCGCGATTGGTGACAACAGCATAGGCATGAGTGTGTTGCGACCCGGGGAGGGATTCTGAGGGAGGATGAAATAGGTCAAAGGAAGGTTTGCAGTGCTGTTCTCCTTCTTCATTGACTATTCTGACTTGAGGTCTGGTCTCAGTGTAAGCTTTGATCTGCAGAAACTCGTTTTCTGCACATACTGCATCTTCAACAGTCTGGGGTTGACTGCCAACAGGTGACATTGCAGGTAGGACCACTCCTAGGGTAGACGAAAATTTCTCGAGGACCATCCACTCAACATGTCTATCTACTTCATTGGCGAATTCTTGAAGGGTAGTCTTCTGGAATCTCTGCAGGTGGGCAATTTACTGCAACGCTTCATGTTAGTCAACCCAAAGTGAGAACAAAGGGTGGTGAACACCCCTTGCAGGGTGCTGGGCTTTCCACAGTCTAAGGCTTCTTCACAAAGTGCCTCTCTAGCATATGAAAATGCTGTGTAAAAGCCCCAGCCATTTGCTTCAGCAATCTACAGAAAACGTATGATAACATATTCCACATCTCCTTAGGCATTGACGTTTGGAGACTTGAAGTTCTGAAAAAGAGGTGGGGAAGGAGTTGTGGCACTCCTTGGATGGTGTGGGCCAGCCTATCAAGAGCTGCAGCTTCTGCAGTACCTGCTGGCACCCTACCAGCGCTCCTAGTTCTCTGGGTAGCCATCAATGAGCAGCAGTTATCCCCATCCTCTGCTGAGCAACTGCCACACCCCCCTTCCTCAGACTAAGGAACAGGTGTGTGAGACTGTCTATCAACAGCTAAGCAGCTATGATGCCAGCGCACCCACATATGAGGAAACTCCACTAGTTGTTAGCAAACTTAGTGAAGAGGGGGTGCATGAAATGACCAAAGCCTGCAACAGAACCAATACTGAGACGGTCTCCTGGACAGAGTTCCAGTAGCACCACACCCAGCCAATTTGCCCATCCCTGTGCTGACCGTCTACCTCCCTCTTCTGAGAATGACTATTATAGAGTGGCTCGTCACTACCAGCAACCTTCAAACAGGTCAGGTCACCGATTTAGCTGACAGAGGCAGAGATGCTGGGGAGTTGTCACCTCTCCTTGCTGCAGCACCACTGCATCTCCCGCAGACTGAGAACCAGCAGCCTAGACCTGTGACGCAATGATTGCGTCAAAATGTTGTTCCTCCTCTGCGTTATGGCAACCCACTATGTCATGAAGTGCCTGTAAGGAGAGTGCCCAAGGGTACTCAATGCAGCCGTCACCATGACATAGCTAACCCCATTCAGTGGTCCCTTACAGAACTTTCACCCCTTTCTTCTTCACTCCCTCCAACAAAGTTGTGCCTCCACCAACAGACACTCTAAAAAACCATCAAAGTGACCAGAGGCCCTGTGCTGCTACTTCTCCCTGCCAGAATCCACCGAGTCAGAGTAGCTCGGTCCCGAGTCACAACTCAGTAGTTGTCCATTATCCTCTTCAGCCACTCCTAGACTGCCAAATACAATCACTTGTGAGAGGATGCAGACTCTGGGTAAGATCACAACCAGAAAAAGCAGAGGGGTAGACCACCCCTCTGGCCTGTCTAATCGTGGCAGTGTATCTTCCTCTACCACCCCTTCCCATGCCCCCCACCCCTCCTATGACAGTACCAACTATTTTCACCTCTCCCCCTCCTCAGTCACACTGTTTGTGTGCACCCCCTAGTTGGTCACACTGCCTGTGTGTACCCTCTTCTCAGTCGTACGGGTCAGTGTGCAACTTTGGTCAGTCATGTGGCTTTATGTGCACCCTTCCCCGTCATCGGTCACATTATTTTATGTGCACCCCTTCTCTCTCCGACTCCGCCAGTCACATGGTTTTGTGTATAACCCAAAGTTGGTCGCACTTGTTGTGTGTGCTTTCTCGTCTGTCACATGGTTTTGTATCCACCTCCACCCTCATCAGTCACACAATTTGTCAGACACACTGGTTAGGTCATAGTCTCTGATCTCCTGATGAGATCCTCACTTCCCCTACCTTGTTCACTTTGCCACAAAAGTCTGGGATCATGACAGTATATTCTTGGGATATGTACACCTATTTTTCTACTGCCTATGGATTTATTGCTGATCGTACTTGTCAAAATTTTAGCATTGTTTGTTATTGCATAATTGTGTTCATAATCATTAATTTTGGCATCATGTAAGATGATTCATATCTTACCAGATTGCTTGATGCGGCCATGCATTCCAATTTTTACATCATGTCAAGTATAAATCATACCTTAGCAGATTGATTGATGCTGCTTTAATATTCAAAAACATACTACTGGTGAATGATTGGTTGTTTTCAAACATAAAATTTGATTGGAATATTCTTTTAACATAAGTATATAAGGGCTATGTGTTGCTGCCCATGAGTTAGTTATGGCTTCATCTCAATACAAGTCAGTTATTATACAATAAACTGTGTTACCTCATATAATACTGTGATGGATTTTGGCAGCACACATGTCTTGCACATATATATCTTAACCTAGAGGTGGCTCTGACAAAAGCATTTAGTCAGACCGGCCACCCCAAGTGATGCACCAAAAGTCATCATTCTAGAAGCAGACGAATTTACTTACCGGCCCTGTAGATGTTATATCGGCCCTGCAGACTCTATACCAGCCCTGCAGCTTTACCTACCGGCTCTGCAGTGACCCTTACCGGCCCTGCAGTGACCCTTACCAACCCGGGAGTGACCTCTACCGGCCCTGCAGTGGCATACCAGGCCGGCAACAAGATGGCCACCATGGCCAGGGTTCCAAAGACAGTCTATATCGATGCCCTAGGACGAATCCAGGACCTATTAACCTCTACTTTCCATCTACCTGGACTACAAGGCTAACTAAGACTGAGAACTTAACCCTGTAGCATTACTCATTGCCACTAGGCACTTTATCCCTTTAATGTTATGTACCATTGCATGTATTGTTATTCTGATTGGCTGTATTACTTCCTGTCATGTATTGCAGGTTGCACCAGCATGATGCAATACCCTTCCTGTCACCAGCCTATAAAAGGCTGATTTTGCCGGTATACTTTGCCACTTATCTCTTACTGCTGCTGTTGTGAACTTCTCTAGTCAATTGCCTTCCCAGAGTGTGATTTGTGGATAATCTCTGTATTTTATTACTTAGAACTATACCTAGTTTGTCTGAGCCGAGGGCTCACTAGTAATGCAGTTGTTACCGGCTTCTCTGTTGTACTCTGCAGGTCTGACCGACCATGCATTACATCTAGGAGAGAGGTGTTGCTTTGCTGTTTCACGAGCTGTGCACTGTGAACGGCAGTTGTTAGTGGGCGGTAGTAGGGGCCTTAAAGGCACAATCCACTAAAATACTGCTACTCTCTGCAGCTAATAACAGGCTGTGCGTCACTTGCAGCACTAATCTCTGACACCGGCGATTTTCGAACTTTCGCAAAACCAATAAAATCTTGTGACACATTTATTTAACTCTCGATTGAATAGTGGCCTTCCTATGATTGCTTAACTAAAAGCACAGGTAGTGCTATTGATTGAAGCAGCCGATGCAATAGAATTGCATAGTATGACCTCTAATTAGCAGGGGAAATCTACCTCATCTAGTCCTTGGAGCCTTGAGTTAGCAGCATGCCAGCTGGCTGTCAGTGAATAGTACTTACTAACAACAATATTTCTCTCAAACCAACAGTAGTGAGTCAGCTATGGCACTAGTAACTGTGTGTTGTCAGCCTGCTCTAGTAAACTGAGTGTTTACTCTGATTGCTCTGTTGGCTGAAAGTCAGCTAGTGGTTGCATGTGCCAGTAAGGTGGCTGGCACAAAAAAACAGATGTGAGGAACTTCCCCCAGCTTGTGGCACCTACTCTTCTGTGATCGGATGGTTTGAATTAACCCTACTTGTTATTGTTAATAATGTGATAGTTTTCCCCGTACTTAGGGTAGCTATCACAGGTACTTCAAGATGAGCTAAATTGGCGCTTGTTTTTGTTGGGTTTGGTAGCGCAGCAACAGAGTACAAGGCTGGATTGGTTAACTAGTTTGCGTGTATCCAGAGATCACTTGAATAGTAATCACGACTTCTCTCAGGCAACCTGCCTCACAGAACTGGTATAGTTGAACATGAAAGTAATACTTTATTATCACAAGTAAAATGTCTATTATCAGCAACGCATAAAACTGAACACTTAGTATGTTAACAGAGGTAAGAGTGTTACCCGGTCCTTATAGTCCTTGATAATCTACTCCAAGTCTCCCAAGTATGAGAGTCCTCCTGTAGGTATTTAGTATCTCCTACGAATGGCTCCTTGAGATAAGACTGAGTGTATCAGACTTCCTGACGACGAGCTACGAGTCTCTCTCTAGCTAGCTAAGTCCAAGCTACTTCTGCTATCGTCTCTATCGATCTGCTCACTGGGCTGCATGCGAGTGTTTATATAGCAAGGCAACAAAACAGATAAATATAAAAGTATATGATTAGCTAAACAGTAGTGGCATAACATAACATGCATAAACAAGTATATATATAAAAGAGTGTCACGTGACTCGTGACTCGTGGCTGACTCGTGGCGGGGAAGCAACTGTACGCCTGTAGCCAGCTATCCCTTGCCTAGTCAAGCGTGATTCCTTGTAAGGGTTAGTAGAATGTAAGTAGTAGTAGTGGTGCTAGTAGATAGCTGCACTGGCCTCCTATGGGGAGCCACACTGTCCAATTCCGTTACAATAATACGACTGCTCGCATGTTTTCTTATGTCTGGCTTGTACTTTTCAACCTGCTTATGTTAACCAATTGTTCGCTTGCAATTTAAACTGCACATTTGCATATTGTTTATACTTCCTACTCTATAAATATCGCTGTAACTTCCTGTGCCGTTCAGAGCTGTTTGTGCTCTCTCTCACAGCAAAGTTGTCTGGCAATTGGTTGTACTGTGAATTGGCAATTTACTGTGTCCTAGCTTTGTACAGGCCACTGCATATGCTTATATTTGAAACTAAACCTTATTAGTTCGGTAGGTTGCCTTGCTAATTGACTCAGTGCTAAACCTAATTCGGTGTAGCTCAGTACTGCTCTTCCGTACTCTGTAGTTGACATCAGAATAGACAATTCATCTGCAGCGCTATCTGCTGGTAGGATCCAAACTCAGTAAGGCTCGGATTGTGTGTTGTTTGTCACAACACCGCCCTACAGTGTCAGGACAGCCTCATCATATTGGCAAATCTCTCTCTCTAGTAGCGTTAAGTACAGACTGGCACAAGTCCTTTACACAATAACATTGCCAGACAATGCGATGCTAAGAATGCTCCAACTAACTTGCCTATTTTGAAACTTGAATTACTGAACACCAATAAAGAAAACAGTTGAAAAGTTCATGCCAGATGGTGCGGTAGGTAAACAAAAGCAGGATTGACATATCCAGGGCTGGGTTACGAAATGCCGAGTTTGTACCAGGCTACAGTCTGAATTAAAAAAGGTGCATCCCACTTAACAGTCACAACCACGTGCCTGGCACTTTTCTGTTGAAGTAACGGCAATAAGAGCAATCCACCTCCACCAGAAGAAAATTGATGGTGAAGGGCCGCAAGAATGACAAGAAAACAATCTTTGTATATGTAGCTTCTCCAACTTTTTGGAAAAGAAAACCCAATCTTGAATACCTACAGAACATAGAAAGCCAGTCACCCCTTTGGCAACTTGAAAAGAAAATAGCTTTCAGGAAAGGTACAAAGTTATAGAGATCTCTAATTGATTTTATCAGCAGCTTTGTACAAGCCACTAATGTGACTTGGTGAGATGTACTAAGGAAAAGATTATTCTAGAGTATCAGTAACGGGAGATGCGGATAGGTAAGTGGTGTCTAGTGATTTCTAGCAAAAAGTGGAACAGAAGAAGCCATAGCATCAATAATGGCTGTGTTTGAGGTTGTCAATAGCTTAAGGACAAGATAGAGTGCTAGAATGGGGTAAAGGGCGTCAGGATGGAGTGCAGGTGTGGAAGGTAGAGGGGTGAATACAAGGGAGATTAGAGTGTAGACAATGTGATAAAAGACAAGCGTCATTACTGCTTACTGAAACCTATTACAGTAATCAAAGCAAAGATCGAAATAAAATCAAATAGAGTCTTGGAGCAGAGAAAATATGAGATTCAAACCCTGTGTGTGCATTCCCAGCCCAACCACTAACAGCTGATACACCTACTAATAGCGTAGATCTAGTATTCCTAGTGGACAAACGAGTTCTCATTTTTATGGACGTATACCAGGAAAAGTACCCTGGCCTCTTCTTCCAGCTGCAATAGTCAAGTTCTCAAATGGTTAAAAGGAAGTTGCCATGTGCTGAAAGTGAGAAGATTGATGGTTCGAATCCAAAGTACAACAGAGAAGAAGGTAATGCTAGAGGCCATATAAGGACCACAGGCAAGCTCTCCATTTTTTTTTCGGAAATAACTGAATGCAGACATGAACGGTAGAGGGGATTCGATCATAAAATATTACTATATACATTGAGGGGTATATAAATGCTATTGGCTTTGGAAGCGCTTGCTATATTTATTTTGGCTGCATTTAGTTTAGCAAACATTGTTACTTACAGGGACATCTAATGAGGAATAACTGTTGTGTAACTATCCTATATACGTTTACATCATTGTATGTAACAAATACAGTAATATATCTTTATTGAAGCCAATTGTGGTGAGGTACATTCGACTAGAATGCTGTAGGTCCACTACCATAAGCAGGGTTGAAAAAATTCATGAATTTGTGGAATAATTATTATTTGAACTAATCTGAACTTTATAAATTATTCGAAGTTTTTCAAGTCAATTGATAAATTTTTTTCTTCAGATTCACGGGTCTCTCAAACATTCAATAATTAGAAGAATTGCATGTAGGATATCATATTGGCAAACCTTATTGAATAAAATACACAAAACCATGTGCTTTATTTAATATAATATTTATAGGATGTAAAATGTAAACAAATCCAAAGACAACCACTAAGCAACACTGACTCCTTGAAAATATCATTATCCCATCAAAACATTCAATAGTATATGCAAAGTTTAAAAAAAAAAGTTTGTAAGCTTTTCAATTAAAAAATTTTAATTAATCGTCGATTAATTCGTAACAAATCAATCGTTTGAATTATTTCCGCCAACCCTGCCCAAAACATCTAGAGCCCAGCGACAGATAGTCAAGAGAGGATCAGCACAAAATTATAGAAGCACGCAGTAAAAGGCTGCTATACTACAGAGAATAGATGAATCAGGTGACGCTACAACCTGAGTAAAAGCAAACAAAATCCAAAATTGAAATTTTTAGAATCCAACCAACCTTTTTGAGAATTCCCATTACATCTCTTGCGGTAAATAGTAAAATTGACAGAATTAAGCAGAACCATGAAATAATGGTGAAATATAAGTAACATTTATTATTTTAAACAGTGTAGAACATACAGAGATTCCAACGACAAGTAAACAATAAACAAACGTAAAATAGATTACGTATCATGTCATAACATGACTTTGTTCACATAAGATAAAGTTGTTAGTTATATATAATACATAGACTTCGTCACTCAGCTGGAAGAAATGTAGACAATAAAATGCAAACCAAAATTAATCACCGCGGCTAAAAAAATGCACCAATCAGACTAAAGACACTTGTATACTGATATATGGACATGAGTTATAAATAAAGAACAATTAAATGTTGATACACATTCTATATAACTACAATGCAAAAAATAAGCAAATGTGGTAGCTCAATGCTATTTGGCAAACTGCCAGCTTATAGCATGAAACATGTAGAGTTGTTTCCTGATCAATAAAATGTCTATTAGTACTTGCACCACCAAAAAAAACATGATAACTAATTGACAGGGTGAGGAAATGTCTTCCCGAAGATAAAGAATATCATAATGGGGCAAAAATCAAAGAAATGTACGAAAAAAATCAATAATCTCATTACAGTAAACAATCTCTTTCACTTTTGAAAGCTCATGTAACACTGAGGCAAAATATTAAATCAGTAATTGTAGGCAATTATAAACACTGAAGGTGTTTGTTTTATGAACATAAGTCACTGTCGCCTGCCTGGCACAAACATCATTCATCTTCAATTTAAAAACTTTTAAAACAGTACAGTTATTTATCAATGTTTCATACAACGGATATGCCTTTAGCAAGATCAGGAACAATCGGTAAATAAAATAATCTTGACACAACGATATCGCTACCATCAGACATGAGAAATAATAAATAAAAAAAGTGTTACAAAAACAAGCTGAAGTCATAAGCCAATCAAAACTGAACAAGCACCATGCCATGAGCCGAAGAAAACTAATCATATTTGGGGAACCAACGACCTGGTTGCTCCTTCTGACAATGTTCTGGCTCTTCCTTGTCGCCACACAACCGATTGTAAGTGGTGTCAGGTGCAAATCCCAGCAATGATCTCTCTTCATGTATACGGAACGAAAACGTAGAGATGCTTGTACCAATGAAATACCTGCAAACATTAGGCTAGAAATTCAAATCTGAGACAAGCAAGTGAGTACATACAAGCACATACCATAGTACTTACATGTACTTACCTGTACTATAGCACTTACATGTACTTACCTGTCCCATAAAACTTGCGTGTACTTATCTGTACCGCAGTACTTACATGTACTTACCTGGCATGTGCTGCTATCCATTGGTCTATTATAGCCACCCCTCCATCTCCCACTTCTATAAGATCTACCTTGGTTGGTTTGAACCTGTACACCTGGTACCCACTTAGCATATTCTTGAGCTCCTCAAACTCTGGATAAACAAGATACAAACAAGCTGACTAGGAGAACGATCTCACCAACTTACTTATAAAAAAATTAGTCAAAAGCAGTAACATGTTATGTTTTTATGAATTGCTTTTAAAAATTTCGCCAGCGTTAATTTTTGTTGAAAATGAACCGCCACGAACTTCATACGCAACTAGCTAGCCGGAGTTGTCTTTGCCTTAGATTCAAGGAGAATTCAATAGTCGCAACCCAAATACTAAAATTAATCATAAACCAGTGGCTAATTATGTATTTTATTGTGCTTGGAAATTATTATTTATTTAAATTTTATATTACCCAATTTCTTTTCCAGACAAATAACGTTTAATTCCGATTTGAAAATCATCGTTGTTGTTGATTACACAAACGATGTCAAAAGCGAAAATCTGGCGGTTTTCGCTCCTTCACAAATAAATTGCACATTATAACACTTGAATATTTCAACATTATTAAATTTAAAAAGAATTTTTCCACTGTATTATTGCTTTAGTTTTTGCGATATTAGCCATATAATTTATCATGTGAATGCCAGTGTGCACATAATAGCAAACCTATGAAACACTAAAATAAAACTCTGATTTAACTAAAACACCTCAAAAGATCTGTAAATAATTGCAAACCTAATGTTTTATGCCCCTGAAAGTCTCTGCACAATGACTATTACTGGGATGCCCAACTTTTTACAACTCCGCTTTATGGCCTTATACAACTTGTTGCGTATCGAAAGAAAATTGCATACAAGTCATCATCTATTGCTCTTAGACTATAGATGGAATTAACAAGAGTGTAACTCTTGAAAAATTTTTTTGGCAAAAATCACTAGAAATAAATAAATAAGACTTAATTCAGCCAAAAACTTGTGACATCTAATGTTAACACTAATTCCAGCGAACTTGAGGGAAAGGGTATTAGATTATAGGTACGTGATTGTGGTTGTTCAGCTGTTCTCAGTCAAACATTGCTCGAAGTAATGGGGTCCCGGCAGTTTTATAGGTCGCGCTAGTAATGGAGATACCGGAAGCCCCCTCTCCACGACCCATACCATTAAAATGAAAATCAACTCATTTTAACAAGATAATTCAACTTTTCTCCCATTTACGGCAGTAGATAGGTACGGGGTGCATGATAATTACTATGCGCCGTTAACATAAATCGTAACAGTACATTGCCACTGTGGAACCAAACCACAGTAATCGGTCAAGGGCGCACTTTCATTAGTTTATGTTGGCAAGCTCAATTAAACCTGAAATACTAAACTATTACTATGTTTCCACATCATGACAAAATATCGCCAAATCTCTGTGGTTCGCTACCACAAATAATTAGCGACAAAGGCATATATTTCCACGACTCAAAGTTTATCACCGTTGGTTAAACCACGCCCACAGAGGCAGTTGCAGTCAGTGTGCTGTTGGGTGCAATTTAGCCGACTAGCGTTGCAGGCTGTTTTTATTATTATTTTCCTATATTGTGAAATATATGAATAAATTATCACTGAGTTGTTGGCTAGCTAAGGAAGCTGTGTGGTGACAAAGAATTTTAGTAGCACACTGGCTATGATTCAATAAATTATATTATTTATTATTACTAGTTGTTAATAAATAAATAAATAATAATAATAAAGAACCAAGTGAATTTTTGCTAAAAAAAATACTACCATTTGTTTTTCACCACTGCAATAATTATTTACCAGCAGCTAAGATTCATTAGTTTCAAATCAGTTGTATTGTTTCATAAATAACTGTGTAATAAACCACAAACGATCCTCGTTAGTTAAATATAAACACACACTAGCTAACGATGCCATGCGGTTACAATGGATAATTTGTGGCTTCCTGTTTTATTACGCATATCTGGTTTTATTGCCTTTCGCGACATTAGCGTTTCCAATAACAATAAGCATCTGGAATTCTGCTTATCGCCAATTTTTCGCTTTCAGAGAGCGACAAATGTTTGTCGACAAGTCTCACGACAAATTTGTCGACAATGCTGTTTCCAATTGGAATTTCCCTTTATCGCCGGCAGTATCGCCAATTTGTCATGATGTGGAAACATAGTATATGGTTCGACCCGTGAACATGATATTTAATTAATCTTTTTTAATTGAATAAACCAAAATCTTTTCAAGAAAAAACTTCCTAAGGCTTTACTGATCTTTTGAGCTTTCTCAGCAACATCATTTTTGTCATATTAATCGCTCAAACTTACTAAAATCCAAATAATAGTCAAGCAAGTCGTGATTTCTAATGACAAGTTCAAAGATCGACTGAGGTACTTCCGGTAGCATCGCTAAAGCGAAACTACTCTGCCGGGACCTCATTGGTGGAAAAGTTAAGAAACGTCACTGTTTTCAGAAACAAATTGAGTTAAAAGTAACTAGTTACAAATGTTAATATTGCGCTTAATTCTTTGGCTAGCTGTAGATATAGATAGCACTACATCTGTTTGTCCGCAATAATGTACACATAGCAAAATGCTACAATAGGCGAAACAGAACACACTCGTTTCGATATTCACTTGCGGGAGAATTATCTTTCCTTGACTTTCAGGCCAAAAATCTGTGAGCTGTTTTACAGAAAATATTTTGAGAGATTGAGACTTGTATGTTTGTTGTTATGAAATGTGTTGCACTCCAATCTTTTCATAAGAGTTGCCACATAACAAATATGTGTTTAGGATTGCCTCGTGGTAGGGCAGAACAAAATAGGGGATAGTAACTTCAATATAATCAGACCAATAATATACCTTGCTGGGGAGCATCTGTGGCTATATATACTGTATTTAATTCGTGTTGGATCAGCAGATCTTTTATCTGATTGGCTGCAAACTCTAGTGATGGCACTTCCTGTCTGCTACCTCTAAGGAAATCTTTACGTCTCAAATGTACTGCGATGTACGGACCCCCTTGAGCCGAGCCCAGCGATTTCTGTATATGAAAATTGAGAATTACCAAGTAATAAGGAAGACCAGTATTCTCCCATACTTACAAACCAAATACAACAGTTGAAAGTGTATTAAAAACTACTGGGATTGGGTGAAAGTGATCATGTTTCTGCAGTCTCGAAGCTTTCAAAATTTACTAAAATCTAAAAATTATAAATGGACATATGCGTGTGACCTTAGCAAACGAATAAACAGTAAAAGTAGAAGTTAGTAACTGACAATACTTCAAGAAACCAAACGTAAACAGAAGACAAAATAAACAACAAAATATAAAAACCTGCTGTTTAGTCCAGTCAGTTTCCACAACAGTCAAATCTCTCTCATCATCGGAGTCCAGGTGCTCTTTTCTGAACTTGTCAGCGATCCCAATAAGCGTCTCACTAAACCTCATGCTTCTCCTGCCCTGTAAGTGTTCAAAGTGAGCTAATGATTACTTACAAGGGAATGAACTACATGGAAATTGCGTACTATGTTTAAAAAGACCAAGATAATGCCCCGACACAAACATTCAGGTAAAGATGAAGCTGTCAAATTGGTATGTAAGAACTCCAGGTCATACTTGATATATTCTATACTCAAGTCAATCAACCATTGGCAGCACAGCATGATCAAACTACACGCAGCCAAGTTAGACGGAATATAAAATAGCTTTTAATTAATTGTTTGTTAAAAAATATACCAGACAACAACTAGAAAGATGCATGGATATACTAGGTGTGTGTAGAATATACCAAAACACAACTGGAGGTGTGTAGAATATACCAAAACACCACTAGAGGTGTGTAGAATGTCCTAGACCATTACTAGATAGAGAGATATACTAGAGGTGTGTAGAATATACTAGACCACTACTAGATAGAGGGATATGCTAGAGGTGTGTAGAATATACTAGACCATTACTAGATAGAGAGATATACTAGAGGTGTGTAGAATGTCCTAGACCACTACTAGATAGAGGGATATGCTAGAGGTGTGTAGAATGTACTAGACCACTACTAGATAGAGGGATATACTAAAGGTGTGTAGAATGTACTAGACCATTACTAGAAAGAGGGATATACTAGAGGTGTGTAGAATATACTAGACCACTACTAGATAGAGAGATATACTAGAGGTGTGTAGAATATACTAGACCACTACTAGATAGAGAGATATACTAGAGGTGTGTAGAATATACTAGACCACTACTAGATAGAGAGATATACTAGAGGTGTGTAGAATATACTAGACCACTACTAGATAGAGAGATCTACTAGAGGTGTGTAGAATATACTAGACCACTACTAGAGAGAGGGATATACTAGAGGTGTGTAGAATGTACTAGATCACTACTAGAAAGAGGGATATACTAACCAGCCACCATTCCTTGCTCCACTCAGAGTACCTGCCGTGAGAGAGAGTCTCTCCTCTGTCTATCAACACAGACTGGCCCTTCGTCTCGTCTCTCAAAAAACTGGTGAAGGTTTTTATTTCATTCTGAGTAGACAAACACTCAAACTTCTTGCCCAGTATTTCCTCACCAAAGCCCCAGAAAGCTGCACGCACAATCCCGTCTTTACCCTATACACGTAAAAGGAATTGATTGAGTCACAATAAACTAACAAAGAAAGTCCAATAACTTAATAACGACATGAAGAATTTTATGTATGGTTTAATTTATTTGTAACAAATTAATTTTTAAATTAATACTCTGAAATCTTATATAGGGATCTTCAGATAACATATCAGAGAAATAAATATAAATTGATCCACTTTCTTTTCTCTGATAGAATTACAAAAAAAAGATTTCAGTCCACTATTTAAAAAACAAAAAGATAACTCCTAACGCAGCTTTTCATCAACAGACATGGAAAAATTCTCGTTCCATACAGCTTGGGCAACAAGTTTCTGCACCAGAGCAGATAGACTTCATGGTGCTAATAGGAGGGACCCAGTCACATTTCCTAATGAGACACAATTACCTTCCGCAAAGACTTCCTTCGACTATGAAGGAAGAGCAGGGCAGAGAGACTCTACCGAAGCTCTAGAATGAAATAGCTATGACAACGGCTCACCAGGGTCGCAACAATTAGTATGGTGAACTGGAAATCCAGATAGGCTAGTTTTGTATTGTTAAACATATTTTGTTTTGCGTAGGTTTTCCAGACCAAAAGGTAAATGATTAAGAAGTTCAGCCACCAGATAATTCGACTATTTTGTAATAAAGTATGAAATGGAGACAGCTTGGTCAAATATAACCCACAGACAATTTCAGAAACGTCGAGCATAAAAAAGGCAACAGTTGCTGCATCAAAAAATACACCATCAAAAAATAGCAGAGTTGGATCCCTTAAGACAGAAAATTCCACAATACAAAAGTTTTACAAATAACTATTCACGCGGTAGCTGCAGCAGCTGCATAAAAATTGTAACTTCATCACGGCTCAAGACTTTAATTATATAATCACATATAATAATAATAATAAATAAATTATAAAAAATAATTACGCAGCTTAAATATAGTTTCGGTAACTAATTTAAATTCGGCAAATACATAAATAGTCAAAAGCTCAAAATATTTTGTTGATTTTTACAGCATATATAAAATATTGTGCCTTTCTTTTCAGGATATCAATAATTTAGGATACCGCCACGACTGGTTAAAAAATGAATGTGCAAAAAGAGCCAACCTTTCTGTAGAAGCTGGGATCATTGCACGGTCTCAATTCTCTCCTCTCAGACCACTGACCATTCTCCCAGCCTTCAGCGTAAATTTGTAGATAATATATCTCATCAATATAGGCAGGCTCTCCAACCACTGCAACAGTCAGATGGTCTGTATGACACACATAGATCTACCACTGTAATAGACCTGTCGTTTCCTGCCATCTCCAGATGTTAGAAAGGTCCCACTCTCACACGCTCACAGATATAGCCACAACCCTAACGATTAATTATCAAGTTACCACCAACATAAAACTGCCACAACACCATGTTGATCTTACAAGCTTTCATCTCTTTCTCAGGTGACAAACTAATAATGAGTCAAACAGACTTTCATTTTGCGGACAACATTCTACGATTGCTGACGGGTAGGTATCGTCAACCATGTTTGATTATTGTTGTCGGAAATGACGACAAAAGGGCGACTGCTCAGCATTCTCAGGCTAAACATGTCGCTGATTTTTTGAAAGCTGGCAGCGGATGAACATTTTATTTTAAAACGTTCTACAAATGATGCGTCGTGATTGGTAAATTCTGTTGCACCAACAATTTTCATTAGACGAGGCTTTTGCACAGTCTACGGTTATAAATAAATCTTTACAGGTGCAACATATAACAGAATTGAAATGGATATTCCTACAAGGCATGTGTGAGCAAAAACTTGAAGGGCCTAGGACGCCTAATTCGGGGAGGATTTACTTTAATTTAAACTTTTAGAAGTTGAAATGTGTTTAGAAAAATTATCTGGAGTTGCCCTATCTCCAGTAAAACGATTCATATAGCTGCAGTTAGCACTCATCAAAACGCAATTTTTTTCCCAAAGACGCAACAAGTTATATAGAGCTATAAAGCGAATTTTCAAAATTTTGGTTAGTTTGTATAGAAGTAGGGCCTCCTAAATATTAGCATTGTGCAGAGACTTTTTTGATTGCAAAAAAATGATAATGCAGCTGTTTTTCTCAAATCAGCAATTTTTTCATCTTTGGCAAGCTCGCTATTATGCGTACACCAGCGTTCACATGATAGTGTTTATGAACAAAATTAAGGGAAGATTTTTATCAAAACACTAAACTTCAAGAGAAAAATTAATCAAACAATAACATTGGTATAATTTTATAATAATATTTAGATAAAAAAACATTGCCGAAATTATATTTTCGACGTTGTTTTTTTCACAACTGCGATAATAATTAAATTTGAAATACCGGCTATCATTCCAAGAAAAAAATTAAAAAGCACTAAGTAATAATAATTAAGATTTTTAGCAGGTTGTTTTAAATTGAAAACATAATTAAAATGGTACAACACCCTTATTGGAATATACTATATAATATCATAACGGAACTGCGGCTCGCATATGGGCCTTATGTCAAAAGCGTTGTCATAGACCTCCATAGACCTCTACAAACCTCTTGCACCCCTGTTACCGCAAGTGAGTTTTCTCAATAGTTTTACAATGCTTGATGAGAGAACAACTCTACACACAAAGTGCGTCTTGCAAAGCTCGCCCTAAGCCCTCGAATGATGTCATGCTGTAAATGGTTTCACAATCCTACATAAAGCTTTGAAGGCCCGGCCACACTAGCGCGTTTGTGAGCGAAACTTTATTCACTGTCATTCCTAGTCAAACATTCAGCCTGCCAGACTATCGTGAACATAAACAACCAGCAGCAAATGAATGGCCACTAGCAATTTTGTGCAAGCCTGTTGTTGCATTGATAAAAACAGACGTATCAATGTTTGACTTGCTGTTTAATTTACTGCCCCATAACAGAACAGAGAATTTTAACTAATGTCATCAGTCATTACGAGTATTAGCGACCTACGTTCACCGAACAAATTGCAATAAAAACAATCAGACCGGCAATAAATTTAATCAATAAATAATCATTTTGTTCAGAACTCGCGGGTCAACAAAAGGTAGCTCACTGAATAAAAAATAATCAATGAGCATTTAGTTATATTGTCTGCAGGTCATGAATGAAACTGAACACTAAATAAATTATAATGAGCGAGTTGATTTTTTCACATTTATAAACCGGTTTCGTATTCTTAAAAAATAACTCAAAATCATTACGATTGCTCAAAATTTACTATATTCAAAGGGCAGCTTTACAAATTATTCCAGTTTATAGCGATTCAGTTTTTATTTTGTTTTTGAAAATTGGGAGTTATCTTCTTTATGACTTGTTTGGTAATCTATAACAGTTTATTAAACAACCGTGATGCCTTAAACTAATGTTCCGTTGCATTCGCGACATATTGAATTACGAACATCTATTATTTTTTGTACCTTGTTCGACGAACAGGTCACGAATACTCTTAATTCGACGATATTTTTAATAAATAAACATTTGGTGCGAAACTTGAGGATCAACAGAAACAAATATAATAAAAAAAAAATAACCAACGACCGTTTAGTAATATTTCTTCTGGGTCCCAAATAAAATTGACCATCTAATAAATTATTAATAGCGAGTCTAACTTGTTCATTTCAATAAACCGGTTTCATCTAGCAGCCCTCTTGAACAATTCACGACATGCAACAGTCTACTCTGTAAACTATATTTGCTTAGAATGATTGCCGCTTCTATTGGTCAATTACTTTGAAAGTTCGGAGTTATCTTCTTCTTTTTTGTTGGGTCATCAATAAGAATTATTGAATTATTATGACGTTCTAAACTAAACTAATGTTCTGTTTCATACGCGACGTAGTGAGTTACTAGCATTTACTATTTTTTATCCTTTGTTCTACAGTCTTGCCACAAATTATTAATATGCAAAATTTTATTCGACTTTAACGGATGATATCAAAAACCAAATAATGAGAAACTCAGAGATGCTCATCACAAACTGCATTTGATAGGTCGGAATTACCAATAATTTAATGTTTCAACTCATTATATAACCTAATATTGGTTTACCTGTTACGCAGCAATAGTAATTGGTTTGTGACCTGGCTATATCAACAACATTTACAATACAACAATGTAGTGAAAAATTCAAAGGAGTTTTTGCCAAGAATTAAAACAACATTGACGCATAAAAAATGGCTTTCTGTCGTGCCAAAAATTCGCTGAGTGTGGAACGTGAACGTTATAAAAAGATGAATTTCACCCATTCATAGAACTACAAATTTCATAGAGCTACCATCTAACATGTAGATTTTTATCACAATTCTACAGCTAACACTCTAACAATTACATAAATCTGTCACACCAAGGAAGACAATAGACACCGATAGACCAAATGTAAAAAAGTTAGACAATCCAATTACCTTCCATCCAATCACGAAGCTCTATCACAGGCACATGGCGTCTCAAACTTTCGACATCAAAGAACTTGCTCCAAGGTATCTGTATTTGTTGTACACCGCTTTGCCAGTGGTATATATTACCCCACGGGGGTAGCACTAGAATCCATTGCTGGCCCCCTTCTTCGTTTAAGAACTTGACCTAACATGAGCAACCAACACAGCTAGAGACACATGCTAACAGTAGTTGACTCTAGTTTCTGACAATAAGCTGCGTAATACATTTAATATATCTGTTGATTTAGAGAGATCATTGGAGAGGGAATTAGTAACCTCTACATTTTAAAGTTTTGTTTACATTTGTGTTTGTACAAATTTTAGAAGCCGTGTATTAATATATAAATTGAACTATTATAAAAAGTACCAATTTTGGTTTGCTAACAAACCGCCCAGAATAATCATAACAACTAAAGGGACCAGAATTATTCCAATATGATTTCTCAGCATAAAACATTGTTCATTTGGCTTGTCCCTATATATGTCAAAGTTCTATGGACATTGCATAACATATTATGATATTCACGATATATGGAGATGTTCAATCACAGAGACATTACGAAGAGATTTAGATGTTGTGAAGTGAATCCATGTTGAGCTTTCCACGATAAGATTTTTATGTGATGCAAAAACTCAGAGAAATATAAAAGAGCTTTACAACGCATATCAGAGCTTAGTAAGTGAGACAAGTTATTATGTCTCACAAAACTTATACCTTTTCTAAACTTGTTTGAGAATATTAACCATTTTTAATCTTTTCAAAGAGACAAAAAGAACAGACTAGTTCCTACAAAGTGAACTTGTTAGTAAATATTTTCTATGGCCGTATATTCCTAGTATTCAACCTTCCTACAATCATCCACCACTGCGATGAGGGGACAACTTCACACATCATTGATGATGGTACGAGATGATCGCTCGCATCAGCAAGCTAATTGTTGTCAGGACACCCAAGCTTGTGGCGCTTTGTCTTAAAGTGGTTAAAAAATGAATGATTTGGTTATTGGAATTGCCCTCTCATTGAAAAGACAACTCACAAGATTGAACGAATACATCTAATATATAAATGTAAGTCGGTTTTTGCGATGTTAGCTTAAAACTCCGGCGCTACTAAATCAACGTTAATAAAAAATACATATTAAGAGTCGTCATTACATTCTCTAGGTTATAACACTCTTGAATTTTCATTTTGCTAGAGGATCGCAGCAATCTTTCTAATAGAAACCTCATTCTCATCAGTTATGCCAAGTTATATCCGGCCATATTTGTCTGCCTTTCATGACATATTCGGTTTATTTTGATTATATTCCGACATGCTGCAGCCTGTTGATTGGTCAGCAGTGCTACAGCGAATCAAGTATTGATATCTGTGCGTTAAACAGAATTGTTTTTTTTCGGTCTTAAAATAATTGCTTCTCCACCGACTCATCTATCAACTGTACTTGCCTTTCACACTCCAACATTATGTCATTGCTTATGCCAGCCTGATATTGTTGTTTAGCAATTTTCTTGAAGCCCGTGGCTATATTATTAAAATGATTAATATAATGATAACAACAATAATATATAACAATAAATAATTGTTAGTTTTAATAATAATAATCAAAATAATAATAATTAATGAACACCATTTCCTCCTGCATTGTTATTTTTATGCTTGAGTAACTGTTGTTATTTTTATTGTTATCAGTAGTAATATTATTTTTTTTTCATTATTTCTATTATTATTTTTATTGTTTTTATGGCTATTTTTGTTGTTGTTTTCATTCCTTTCATTAATTATTATTATTATTATATACAGTAATAATAAAAATAATAATAGTAATAAAAGTAGTTCTTATTTATTTAGTAAAATCAAAAATAACAAAAATACTAATTATTATTCATTGATTGTTATTAATGTTATTATTATTACTGTTATTACTATTTTTATGAATATTATTTTTATCATTGTTGTATAAAAGTAGTTGTTTTTCTTTTTTGCTTAAAAATCATTTTTAGTTAATAACACTGTGGTTGAATACTGCTCATTAATATTAGTACTGCTGCTATATACTCTCACCTCTTCCATATCATTATATTCCTCAATTTAAGCACAAACAACTTTGATACAAATAAATATCATAAGCATTGAAACTTATGGACAAAAACCATAGTCACAGTGTATCATAACAATAATAACAACAATGAATGAACATTACTGGTAATGCATACAAAATAATGATATACGTCGCAATAAAAAGAAAAGTAATCAAAAGGAACCCAATGTATCAGAGTTGTTCTCAATTTCTCTGGCTTTGTTCAGCAGTAGTACTTTTTCTTATTTGTTTTTTTTTTTGCTTTTTAAAGTTGTTTACCGTGACAAAAAATACTTAATAATTATGAGTAGGTCTACAACAGCAGCGCAAAGCGAGTCTAAGTTTAATGATTTGCAATAATTTTGACTAACGGTTTTTAAGTAGTTCTCATTATTATTACTACTCCTGCATTTAATAATAATTAATCAAACCATCTCTCCACAAGATTGGTAATAATCATCATAGTTGAAATATCGATGTTAGACGGTTGATAACAGATACAAAATATTATACAAAGTTATACAAAAATTGCATAAAGAGAGTGACAAAAAAGTCATTTGAGGAACTTAATACTTAATTTGTGCAAAGATTGTACACAATTTGTTTATTTTAATGATATTTGAATTTACCTGCTGCTCAGCATGCCATGAAAAAGAACTGGCTCAATTATTCCCAACAGCTTTTCTCCAACTCCACAAGGTTTATGTAAATTCAGAAAAAATAAAAATGATTGTGAATTTTTGTAACAATTGCGTTGCAATTGCCATACTGTGAAAAGTGCATGTTTAGCTGATTTACTTACACAGTTGATGCAGCATTCTAAAATACGTTTCCGAAATATTGACCAACGGGTTGCGCAGTAACTAAGCATATGTTTTGATATGGAAATTTAAAATACAAGTACTTGAATATCCACCAGATTCTTTGAGTTGGTTTTTCACTAAATGCACAACTACAGCAAAACCTTGAGTTGACTTTTTGGAAATATGATCCACGCTTTATGACTATCTCCTTTGGTGGGAAAATAACCTTAAAAAAATGCCTTTTATCTCCTGGAATATCTAGACTCGAGCTATTACGAAAAAGTTGCACGCTCATCTCTTCAAAAACAAAAGTTAACTTTTTTGCAAGTTGTTGTTATGGTTGGTGGTGTGCAATAGGGAGAGCAATGTGTTGCATGGAACAACCATTACACTTTTGCAGATGCTGTGTAATTATGTTCAAAGATTCAATGATGTTATGAAGCAAGAGGAAGTTGGCACACCCATGCGGCCATAAATTTATAATTAGCGCGAACAAATATTTTCCAAGAACTGTTGGATGCTCTGACAGCAAATTTCGTAAAAATTTTAACCAGTTACATAATGATTGAAACATGTAGACAAATTTAGCACCCTCAAGCCAACTGGCAAGGCAAAACTTCATAAAAACTCCATAACACTAGCCCCTCTTGGGGTCCCTAACATCATTTCGCACTTTTTATGTTATCTCCACGGGCAACGCCGGGTATTTCTGCTAGTCATTCTATAAATGAGTCTGCTGCACAAAATCATCAATAAAATATTCTTCACAGGTATCCTTTAGACAAATCGTTGCCAGATTGGAGTTGTCATCTTTTCTGTCAATGTGAAATAAGGAATAATCTACTGAATATCTAAGACAACTCAAGGTACATTTCCTACAATTACCACCCAAGTGAAGTAATCAAAATGTGGCCAACTGTCTTGTTCACGTGACCCTTTGGAGCAAAATTGATTGAGTGACTACACTATAACTTATAGAAAAAGGCTCATTTTCAACAGTTAATAAAGCAGCAAATTGACAAGCTAGAGCTTAAAACAACCATTCGTCTGAAAGCGTACAATGTCTTCTAGCTCTCTGCGAATTTTAGACCAAAAGATTTAATTTGAAGCAAAGTAATAAGGGCCGAAATATAGTGCTTATATTCCCACTTGTATTATAAAAAAATATGAATTGTAAACTAATTTTTTTGTACCATTCCACTTTCATATGAAATTTTGGCTAACTAATAACTTATAAATATCAATAACATCAAAAAGTTAATCATAGAATTATAATCTTGAAATAATTTCAAAAATAATAACACAAATGATAAATATTTAAAAAAAAATTATTTTTTACGGTACCAATGAAATCAATCGCTTTTTTTTCAAAATGAGCATACTACTGTTTGACATTATTCATACTTCACTTCAGAGTAGTGTATTACGGATATTTGTTATTCAGTCAGCTGTTTAGGAAAAAAATAATAAAAGTAGTGGGTAAAATAAATAACAAAGCAGATTACAAATTCACATCAGCAGCAACAGACTAACAACGAACACTCGTTTCAAGGAGTAAATGCTGCACTTTTAGTAATTTTACTACCAGTATCTCAGTATTTGTCAAATTACTCCACTTACTTTATTATTATTTTGTTTTTGCTACAAAATCAACTGGCACTTTGGTATTTCGGGTGTCTGCCATATGGATAGTAACTAACGTAACTGTGCGCTTTGTATACAACTACAAAAGGTCACGTAAGCTCATTGGCCCAAAAGTAAACATTATGCAGTACGGGGCACGTAACCTTTAACAACCTAATGGCAAACATCTCGATGTCCGGCACTGCTCAATAGAGAGTCATTCAGGAGATGATCTCTTTGTTTATTCTGGGCTCTAGTGACGGTTAAAAGTTTTAACCAGAGTTTTGCTGCAAAATCCAGCTTAATAAACTAAATATTTGTGCTAGATTGAAACAAAAGATGTTCACACAAGTATTACTGCAAAAAAAATTCATTTTATGCAACAAATATTGAACACATGCATAAAAACCATGTCAGCCAATGATGACTTATATGACCTTTTTGTGAAATTCGGCTCCAGTGGAGTTGTCCTTATACAAAATGGCGCTGGAAACCACTGACCAGACTTTAATTACTTCACTTAGATAACCTCCTGCTTGTGAGAAGAGAAAAATACAGCGATGGAGTGTATATAATCTATGATTGGATATTCCAACTCCACATAAATATACCCTGCTAAGTAACGCTACCAAAAAGTGAAATCTGTAGAAGAGAAAATGTTTTAGAGGGTACAAAACACATACCATGTTGGCCATGCGTAGGTAGACATCTCTTCTTAGATTGAAACCCTCCCCAGGGTTCACTTCATACAACAAGTACCTGCAGAGAGAGTATCCTAATAAATAAACTATATTGTAACAGGTCTTTTATACAATGCCGACGAAATTTTAATGCTACAACAATAGTCAACTTTGAACAACCCATTGAAATTTAATTAACAAAAGCACCAATTCGTTCGGTAAAAAAGCGGGACTATAACCTGTAGACAACTGGTATATATATAACTGTTTACATTGGTTTATCACAGGTGAGGAAAACAACTCAAATGTAACAATGATTTTATTGAAAAGATTTGATTTTTATAACTGTGGTGGTTGGAAATTATAGTTTTTATTACAGCTTCTGAAGCTATAAAAATTATAAATGAGAAAATTTACTTTCTTGTGACAGGTATCTCTTCATCACAAGTTCGTAGATGCCTTGTTCGGAAAACAATATTCGCAAATTTTTGAGTCCAATATAAAAAATACATGTGATCCCTTTAAGATTTCTGTTCATATAGTAACAATTGTCATCTGTTCAACTGTACGTAGTGGTTTACTGATATTGAAATGTTGCTCTTTGACTCACCTGACAGGTAATACAGCTTTCATATCATCTTGTGAAGAGGTTTGCTCTCCCGGATTGAACTCATCTTGAGCCTTCACTTCACATTGTAGAAGAAGTAGATAAGATAAAAGCACCAAACAGGTATTGGTGATGCAATTCATCATTTCCATCTACATTTAAAATATAGTACTAATGTCAACTGTCCGAGTAAAACACAATAAATCAAATGCATGTAAAAAACAAATTATTCAACTCTCATTCACGTATCTCTAAGGACGACAGTAATAACAGAAGATAACAGTATTAAATCCTCCCTTGAAATATGCAAGAATATATTGAATAGAACAGTCGAGTACGGATGTATGAACACCATCAAAGTCAGACAGTTTTTTTTTAAAAATGCACCACTACAGAATGTAGTCAGTTTATTTTACGTAAATAAAATCGTGTGAGAATCTGTTAAACAAATTGTAGAGGGAGCTTAGTTACAGACCAAAAAACACCATATTGCAATTCGGTTGGTCAGCTTTCTCTGTTATATCAATTAATTGGCTATAATTTAATCAATATTGACAACAACTGAGCCAATTCACCAATATGAAAATTAAATCACCAAAATGCAATAAATTGAAAATTAGCTGGATCGCATCATTAATAATAATATAATGATAAAGTACAGGTTATGGCTACTCCGGGCCCGGAATGAATCTTCTTCAAGCCTAATTTCCATATGGTGGACAAGATAGTAGAAATCAATTGTAGAATATTTATCCAATAATGTTATGATAATAATGTAGTGTATACGGCGGACTTTATAATGTTCCCTTTCATAATAATAAAAAATATAACTTGTAACATTGATAATAACATTACTAAAAGCATTATACACATTATATTCCGATACAACTAGCCACTTAATTTTGCACGTCTCGCTCAACCTTCACCCCTTTAATCACTCTACTCCACCTCACTCTTCACATGTGCCACTCTTTCCCGTCACACTCTACTGCTCACCCTCTGCTTGCTTTATCCCTGATGTGTTTCTACCCTGTCCCATTTCACCCTCTCCATATCTCCCTGTCTCTATTGCTTAATTTGATAGAAGACAGAAAGGCAGTGTGCTGGTTAAAGGTGCGGTCACACTTTGACACCATTGCAATGAAACGTGTAAATTACGCAATATTATCGTTGGCAAGGGCTCTCGTTGACGTTTTGGCAAGACCTGGCAGCGCTGGGTTGCTAACTCTATCAGCGGCATACTATTGGGTGACTAATGCTATTGGCCACAAAGCGATCGCCTTTTCAATAGCAAACCTCGTGCATGAATGAACACAGACTATATTCGCTTGTTAGTAGACCAATATCACAGTTACGTATTGGTGCAGTTATAGTTTTGTTGCAATATCGTCAAAATGTGACCCAGCCTTAATGGTAGTCACCACTGAGACCATATAATGAACTCCCTTTCTATGATACTAATCAATGGTAGGATTAGGTGATCTTATACCTAGGTAAAAACAGCATCCTGTTTTTGAATCAAGATACTTCGTTGAGATAGTAAAACCGATTGTAATAGAGGTGTAAGCTCATCCTACAATGCCATTTTAGCATGGTTATAAATCAAGCTGCCCATGTTGTACTTGACCAACAGTTAACGCTCTAGAATGGGAGATACTTCTATCACTGAGACAACTAACTTGCAATAGGGGTATGAAAAACGTGGCAAACTGTGCATGCTGGGAGAAAATAATATGAGTCAAAATCCATCTCATAATTGCTTACTCAACATTGGCACCATATGGTAAAAGCATAATGTATCTTTTTGGGATCTACCTCCTTGCACATGATTGAAAAAAAATTGAAAAAACAGTTTGACAAGAAGAATGACAAATTTAAACCATGAGCTTATGACTTAGTGGTTCAACGATATGTTGGTGCAGCAGCTTTCACCTTTCTCAGTAGAACAGTGGACTGATTGCCGAAAATCGTGATGTCGAATACGTGGATGTCGACAAAGTTGGATCGGCTGGCAACAAAACAAGATAGTTGGCGAGAGCTTTGACCATTTGGTGATTTAGCTTACCCCAATGTCGACTGAGTATTTGTAGACAATCAATGGCTTGGTGGGTGGCAATTTTTGAGGACAACTAACACTTTTCAGCGCAGTTTCAAATCATTTTCTTATTACGCACATTACATTATATACAGCAAGTGATCACAAGCTTCTTTCCTTTTAATGAGCCTCGTGAGGAAATATCTTCACTGTGTTAATAACATTAATAAGAAACCCTATATATCATTATTTAGATTCAGTTATTTTTCTATTTGATTATTATTTTACTTCATCTTTACTATTTATTATTCTCACAAATAGCAATAACTATTATGAGGTGTGATTATAATAAACAATAATGTATCTTATTAATTATTGATAACAATAAACTAAATTTTTCTGATAATGATATTACAAACAATAAATAATAGTAAAGAATGAAAAATAATTACAATAATTTATAATAATGATAATAATCATCTATCATAGTTTTTCGGTTAAAGAGCCTGATCAAATAATAGATGACACTAGTGTATTGTTATTAACACTGGTAGGATTTTTCTTTGCATATTGATGATTTGTGTATGATGAAGTATTTTTTGATTATTGTAATGATTTCTGATTTAATTCAATAGTGACATTTTTGATATGATGATTAACGTTATTAAATTATTTCAGTGATTATTAACAGCAAAAAATTATTGCCCATCATCACATTATTATAACTTTATTAATACTATTGAATGATATCGTTCCTTAGTTTTATTATCATCACACTTGCCGCTGTTATGTATTCGTCTATAAATTACTATTGATAGCTTCCGTCAAAGTATGCATTTGTGACAAAACTGTTATAAAAATAAAATGTCTGAAGGTGTACAGGAAGCACTTATCATGGGAGGGAGCAACCTCTGGAGCAAGTGATAACAGGAGGATGAAAATATGAGAAGAGGCAACTACGGGAGAAGGCGACTACGAGAGGAGGCGACTACGGGAGGAAGTGACCAAGAGAGCAGGCAACTACGAGAAGAAATCAATGGAAGAGGGTTGGGGAAAAGAACAACAATATGTCCGACTATATCTATTCCATGTTGTTTTCAACAGGTGAGCAAGCTAGTATAGTATATACTATATTATATATACATAGTGTACAATATTATATAGTATACTAGCGGTATTACTCTTTGCATTCAAATTTAACTATGCCACCGCCCTTTATTTTGGCCTAGCTCTCCCCCCCCCTCGCTCTTTGCACGCCCTACTCTGCTTCTTACCCTCTACCTTTTTCTACCCACGACCGGTTCCAGAACTCCCTCGCTCTACCAATTCCATCTCTTTCTTTTTTTCTCTTCCCACTCAATTTGAAAGATGGCATAGGTGTGCTGAGCTAGCAAACTCTCAAAAACAATTTTACAAAATAATGTTGCAATGTAAGCAGATTGGAAAGAAGAAATGTGAGTCATAAACCAGCATAAAATAACTTGATCGACAGTCCAACCATTGCAAATTAGCAACATGTAACTGTTTGTGACTTGTCTCCACTTAAATTATTGAAAAAAAATTAATATCAAATCTACAAAGATCTCAAGTCTGAGAAAAGATGGCAAACGTTCGCTTTCCATCAAATTGGTCTGACAGAATGCTTTTCCAGCAGTTTTCAATTCTTTCATCTAGCAGTTTAGGTGTGTTCACATACTTGATGAATTATGATTTTGAATTATCAAACTGTAATTGTCTCCACATTCATTAATATTATTTAAAAATATTATATTTGCAGATATCTCCAGTTTTAAAACCAACAGCATACCTAAACCACTGCCATACATCAGTGTAGATTAATCCAATGGAAAAATTATTACAGCAGCTTTTATTTTTCTCAGCACAGGGATTTAGGCGTCCAAACAAAAAAAATAGGGAGCGACTTGGAAAATGGAGTTCAACCCGCTCAGGTGCAATTTGTTAAATTTATATGAAGACGTAGAACTGATTGCTACCATTACATCCTTCCAATATCGAGGTCCCCAAAGTCAAATGGAGCAAAATATCTCAGAGAAAAACTGAAGGGCAGTTAAAGATGTAACGATAATTCCACATACATCGTCAACAAAGCTTAAAGTCAACTGGGTTACATACAATGAACCATTCCATCCCGCCTACAACATCTAAGAAGTAAAGGTTACACGTCCCTAAGTACAACCAATCCTAAAGTATTTCTTCACAGGGTAGGATGGTAGCCTCACTCACACCCAGCGCATCAATATTAAGTATGTACAAAGACGTGCAGCTCGAGTCGCTCACAACATCTCAGTAACCAACCATACACCACCAGCACAACACGTTTTATTGACCAACTAGAATGACAGACAGTAGAAGAGAGAAGACAAAGCCACAGACTGGAGCTCTGCCGTGCCATGTACTTTGAAGAAGTTGCTAGTAATACCAGCAGCCACATGGAACGACACCCTCATCCAGGAAGTACAACGAAACATGATCAACAGTTTCGTCTACCACACTGCAAACCTGAACTCCTCAAAAGAGTTTCTTTATCGCTACTGCTAAATTTTGGAATAACCTTCCAGCTGCTAGTTCATTTCTTGTTGGTCCACCAGTGGCGAGTTAGACAGCTCCAGCAAGACATGTTCCGATCAACAGTACTCAACCATGAACGTTACATGTACTGACGAACTTGCCACATGGCTGGACCCTTCTTCTGAATAAAAGCAATTACTCCTCTTCAGGTATCAAGTATAAAAGTAGTATACATAAGCCTGGAATAACAGAGAGATACACAACAAAGAGACAGATTCACAGACATACGTTCAGCCAGGCCTTTCTCACGTTATTTAGAGGCTTATTATAAAAGATTATGATAAATAATAATAATATTATTAATTATAAATTATAATCATCATCATAGTAGTAGTTGTTATTATTATTATTATTAGTAAGTTATTATAATAATAATAATAATAATAATTATTATCATCAATGATGATGATGATTTATTATTTACACAAATTGTTATTCTTATTATTACTAATTATTATCAAATATCATTACAGTTATATTATTATTAATCATTATTATCATAAGTATATCATCATAGATATATCATTATTATTATTTAATTATTATAATAATAGTAATAAAACAATTGATTATCATTTTTTTTAGGCATTGATTCGATTGAACAGCATAAATAAAAACTTTAAAAAATCGCAGTGGGAACTTTCACAAACATTGGAAAATTTTATTTATCGTTCATGAAAAGAAAGATAGACTATGCAACCGATTATTATTTTTATAATGATCAATGAGCAAAACAATCCAATATATATAATATTAATTATTGCGATTGTTTCGTTCATTCATTCATTCATTCATTTATTTATTCGTTGAACCGGAATAACACTAGAAGTACTTTCTTCCTTTCCATAAAACTCTGATTGGGCAAATTCATTGTTCAGCAAATTTCATTGGCTATCGCAAATAGGTTGAAACGTAGCACATGTTATGAGATACTGACCTCTCCAAGTTGGCACAACTACTTGCCACAGTCAATGACTTTAGTACAAAACAGATAGCAATGAACCGGTACCACGTGACCACCCATTGTTGAAGATAGAAAAGAAGTGGAAGGTTGGTCTCAAGTTAGTGGTGTTAGAGCAACAATATTGTTTTGTTAAATAATGCTGGTTTAGATGGTTTTGTGGCTAATTGGAGAGATACATTTGATGGAGAGTAGTTAACAAATTAACTTTTAAACAATTTCGTTTGATTCCCCGATGGAACAACAGTCCTAATAAATAATATAATATTATTATTATTTTATATATATAATTAATAATAATAATATTTATTATTATTATTATAATAATAACAATAAATGATAATAATAGTAGTAATCTATCTAGTAGTAGTTAGTTAGTAGTAATTACTACTAACTAACTAACTACTACTAGATTACTACTATATTTATTGTTGTTATTATAATAATAAATATATAATATTACTATTATTATTATTATAGTAGTTACAATATTTATTATTACTATTATTATTGTCCTTATTATTATTATTATTATTATCATTTATTCATTCATGTATTAATCATCAAAGAGCTTGTTGTTGCAACTACTTCTTTACACCACCTACTACTACACCCTATTTTTATAACGCTACTTGAGTTACTACAGTCTCAACCTACTGTAACTACTACCTACCACATTATTTATAATTATTATTTAGAATTAATAATAATTAATTAATAACAATAATGTAAAAAATAGTACTAATAATTAGCTAGTGCAAAAAGTTTTGTCAAATTTTTCTGAAAATTTTTTTAATAGTTTCAGTGGGTAGCAAAATATGTTGTGGATACAATGAGACCAAATTTGCTATTGTGACCTCAATATTTAACTGTTAAAAACAAGTTTTACCAAATGTACTTTTAAGTCAAAAAATGCATGGTAAATGTTCCCTGTTTTTTGCAGGCAATTAGCGGGCAATTAGTGACGCACGCATGAAGCGACGCATGTTATATATATCATGCGTACGCCTCAATAATTATACAATGTATATGTAACAATTATAAATGCTTTGCATTGGCTGTATAACATTACTTTGTAGAAGTAGCTGGACTGCACAAAAAAAAACAACAAGTTCTGTATCTCAGTTGATATAGACAGGTGCCATCATCAGGTATCTTGTAATTAATTTAATAATCATAAATAATAATAAATGAATTTAATATAAAATTTCAATAATTAATAAATAATAAATAAAACTAATGCTTATTATTGATGACCTTGCATTTTTGCTATATCATATTTATTACCACTAGCTGTTATCATTCAATGATGTTTTTTTTCTGGATTAATAGATATAATATTAGATTAATTATGAACCAGAATAAATTAAAACGCTAATGATAACAAATAAATAGCCGCGATACTGACGCCTACTAACCGTAGCGTTTGCTGTAAACCCATTATTTACTTAAAACACGCGGCGCACATGATAAGCCCGCGATGTGTTTGCAATGGTTGTGGTTAGGCTAATTTATATTTGGCTATGATGAAAAATATTTTTAGTTGGGGCGTCTTTTTGAAAAACCTTCATATTATCAAAATACATTGAACACACTCCAATAATAATACACCATTCAAATCCTAACTCCTCAGTCTATTTTATAGTCCTATAACAATATGTCGATGCCCTTCAGGGACGTGGTAGATTTTGGATAAAAAGTCAAAAATTTAAAGGCATTTTCCCAAGTCTATGACTGGAATGAGGAAAATGTTCATAGACAGATGCCTGCGCGGTAGATTGTTCTAGCTATAGCAATTGTATTTTTGTCTCTATGAGCTTTAGTTTAAAAGATATGAAAACAAATGTGATTTTTGGGACTTGAAAAAAATCGCGATTTCGTGGGGACAATTTTTTATAACAATGCTTTTGTTCATATTTGCGGTATACCGCAACGGTTTTGCACTATCTATAATAATAATAAATACTAATTGCTGTATTTTATTTTTATCATTTGTTGATTATTATAACTGCCACTCGTTAAGCAAATCATGAATTGAATAATAACAACAATAATAATAATCATGATGATAATTATTATAATTATTATTATTTTATCATGATTATTATTAATTGTTATTATTCATTTCCGTAACTAGTGTCAATCATTATTATTATCATAATAATAATAATGGTCATTGTGATTTTTAGTGTACAGATAGATTAGCTAGCTAGTGCAGAACTCATGCGAGCGTAGCGTATATAAGACAAAAGGATTTAAATGTAAATTCGTCCCCCACGGTATTTTTAATTTTTGAAATATTTCTGCGTGGCTAATTTTTTAATAACTTGGGGCCAGAAAATGCTAGAAACAAAATTTAAAAAGGTATCAAATGGACACAATAAACCCCACAAGTTTAGCCAATAATTGCATTGTCTTCATAGCTGTGGACCTCAAAAATAACGGGTGGAAAATGCTTCATAAACCTGGCATTTCCTATTGCGCCATGGGCCCCTAAGACTTCAGTATATGTCATTCAGATTCTCTGTTATTTTACCGACCCAGTGGTATACTATTTATCATCGAGCAATCATGTGATGTAGACAAAACAATTTATTTACTGGAGAGTCACATTCAAATGATTAAAAAAAATTATATAACGTACCATTAGCTAATTAGCATGACGGATGGTCATGCGTCACTGATTTCGCATCACCGCAACAATACCATTGTCAGCAATGCTTAATTACCGGGACCACAAACTATTGTTTTTTTAAGCAAAAGTACTTTTTCTCAATTACTTTTCTGAAACAACCACTGGTGTGACACAAATAATTTTTGCACCATTGGATGGACAACAAATTTTTGTAAATGCTGATGCTCTATTTAAGAAAAAATTGTCAAAATAAAAATTGCACTTGTGCTAGCTAGATAGATCAAGACAAATAAGAGGAAAAAATACTTTTTGATTGTTATGAAAAAAAAAATAATTGTTATGATGATTACTTATTTTAATTTTTATAATGATAGTTTATTATTATAACCGCAAATGGTAAAATTGTTTTAATAATAGATAGATATGCTTACTTATTTTTACTGTGATTTATGTGATTATTATTATGTAATAATAATGAAATAGTGAATGAATGATGTTAAACTTGTTGTCAAGTGTAGCTGTAGTATTACAATATGGATAAGTGGAGGAAATGATTATTTATTATTGTCAATCACGGATACTCTCATATTATTTAATGAGCTAAAATTTGATTAACAATAATATTATTCCTTTCAGTTGGTAAGTAAAAGTTATCACTTATTTAGTACCATCTGGCATCTGTGAAGAACGTTAATTGTTGACTGGCCAGATAAAAATTTTTATTGGTGATATTTGTTTATTATTAGCAGTAACTTTGTTTATTCTGGTTCGATTATTATCATAATAATTTAAGTATCAATTACCAACCATTTCAAATAGTATTTTCATTGTTGGCCTAACACTTGCTAAGTTGTGTTTGATAATTGATAGTAATAATTAATAAACTGATGCTATTTCTCTTTCGTGACAAAACCATTACTATTGTTGTTGTTATTATTACAATCAGTCTGGCCTGTTGATATTTTATTGAATGTTGTATTGTTATTAGAGTATAGAACATGTGCAATACTATTATAGGATAGAACTGAAAAAATAATCTCGGGTAAAGTAGAGCTTTCATGATAGTAATTATTGAAGATGTATCAAAAGGTGCCTGATATTAAATTTTGTAATTACCACGATATTAATTTTTGTTGTGATTTTTCCTTTGCATATGTTGCTACAGAAAAAAATTCACAATTATTTGTTATTATGATTATTTTTTCAGTTTCTTTTCATGATACTGCTATCTATGATGATGATTACAACTGCAGTCTGAATTAATTATAATAGTGATGATGACTTTACGCCCAGCAATTTATACTAGTAAGTGCATTCAGAGGCTTATGGTATATATTTACTGTTTTATATGGTTCCAATTCTTATTTTTGAATTTAAGGTAACGCCAAGAAGTTCTAAGCAGTATACATATTTTAGCTATGCTATATTTGAACTATACTGGAAAATATGGCCTCAGAATAATTCCCTAAAATCTAACTGGTCACAATTACTGCATATTCAAGTTAATTTTTTACCAAAACAGCTAATTCTATTCATAATCAAATGATTTTGACATGATTTGTGGAAATAAAGCTTGCCTGACTTTTACTTCAAAGCAGTGGCAGTCGAAGGTATGAAAATTATTCTGGCTTTATTTTTCAAGAGATTATGAATATTAGGAAGACTTACTCTGATGGATCAGTGAGCTACAACTCTAACACAATAAATACATGAATGTTGCGTCATTTGTGACAGTAATCAATCAGTGACCATCTGTTTTACTTGAAGCTTCAAGCAAGAATATTGAATCCAGCTAACTGATTTGAGTTTGACCCCAACAACATCACCGTAATACGAAACCACCTGGAATGTGATTATTTCTTTGTTTACTGTTCTGTGTCCTTACAAGTGACATCTACCCCTCTATGACATATTTCAATATTGAGACTGGTGTGCATCTACTGACTTGCCTCTACCAATCTGAAAGGACGATTGGGTGTTTCTTCTTTTCTACTTTCTATTCTCATGCAGTTCCGGTTAGAATCGCTGTGTGCGATGTCGTTATTAGCCAAAAATTTTTTGCAATGTCAAAAAGGGCATCCACAAACGACTTATTTTGTATAAATACTTGTAGCAAAAAAATAGTTTTATTGGAACAGCCATATTCTAAGGAGTGATATGATTGATCCAATTGCAAATTGTTTTTCTACCGATTTGTTTATCACTGTCAAAACCTGCCGATAGCTTCGAATAAAATGCTACCAATCATTTCATCAATTTTTACCGGAAACAGAAAAAGAAAAGTCCGCAATTGGTTGACAACTTGGTAGGCAATCGGTATATATGAGACTTTAATCCTCAATCACTAGATTTAATGGGTCATACACTGTTACCATACATTCCTGCATACCGTTGTGCAATCGAGCTGCTGTTGTGATTTTTTTAATGTGCCAGGGATGAATATATTTGCCCGAAGAATGAGGTCGGGTATTATTTATTAACAATTGTTCACCAACAGTAGCGACGTATCTCACCAGCATTGTCCATGATTTTTGAAAAAAGTTCAAAGTGGTTACATTGTGTTATTGCTGTTTAATATGCATCTGGTAATTTATATTATTTAGATGTCCCTAGCAGACTCCACCACAAGAGACGATGCAGATGTCGAGCAGTCTGAGCGGAAAGTCGCCAGCCCAGATGTGGAACTCTCCGTAAAACACCCTCTACAAAACACGTGGTCTCTATGGTATTTTAAAAATGACAGAACCAAAGATTGGGGTGAAAATCTGAAAGTAGTTGCAAAGTTTCAATTCGTAGAAGACTTTTGGGCGTAAGTTGGCGAACTGCTCGCAGAATTAGCATTCTTGTCATTGAAAAGCATTTGCATTTGAATGATAACGACTGACTGGCCATTTATTGTCATCAATCATTTTGTCATACATTTTTGTTTTGTTTCCTCATTTCATGCTCATGGTAGCTACCAGTATATTTTGAGTACATACACACGTGAATCTTGGCCTGCTCATTGTAATATTTTTATCATTTGTTGCGTAATATTTCTGTCTATGAGAATCATTGGACTATGAATGAGTGTTCTATTTGTAGATTATATAATCACATACAACCCGCTAGCAAACTATCAAATGGATGTGATTACTCATTATTTAAGGTAGGTTAATCTATACCTTCTTACACCCATTTGTTTCAATCGCAGACAGGGAGAGTTTTCCACCGTACCTTTGACATCTTTGTACTAGCTGTGCTATTGTAGCCAAATTAGGGATATACAGTGTCATTCCGTAAAATCCACACATTTTTTAAACTATAATCATGGTGCCTTCCTTGGTGGGGAAGAAAGCAAACTTTTATATTTAGTTCTGAATGCTAACGCATAAATTGTTTAAAACACCACTGGCTGGCAGCATTCCGCTAGTAGATTGCTGGCTACCTGATGGAGCGTCATCAATGATTTAGCATCGTATGTGATATTGCATGTCTGAGTTTTGGAGTTGTCTTTTATAGGAGTGATTTGCCTAGTTTTGTTCTGAAGAAAATTAAATTTTTGTATTGAAATTCATGATGTAGTGACTCAGTTTTTTCCTTACCTGTCTAGGATGATATCCAACCAGCGTGGGAAGACAAGAGAAACCGTAAAGGTGGGCGGTGGCTGATCAGTCTAAACAAAAACCAACGGGCTACAGAGTTGGACCATTTCTGGATGGAAATAGTAAGTACCCACTGTTACAATAATTGGTTGTTACCAGGCAATACAAAACTGTTATTGTAGTACGTGGTAACCGTAGGCATATGTGGAAATTGAAGAACATACCAACTGAATTTGCCAGGGCTCTCTATAGATGGGCGGTAGGGGCAAATCGCCCCAGCGTCATTATATGGCACCCTAGCTAAAATATTAAGAAAATGGCAAATTGTACAGGGTAATTATTCTATGTTTAAAGAATTTTTTCAGTTTTACTTTTTTACTTCTAGGCAGGCTATACCTTTTTTCAAAGAACGATTACCTTAACACCAGCAGTAATAGCAACTTTGAAATTTAAACAGTGTGAATATTTATTTCCAAAAAAAATTGATCGTTGACATTTTTTCCCTTCTAGCCATACGCACATAAAATGCTCATTGTACTTCAGATAACAACCAATCACGAGCAGCATAAGTGACTCAGCCAATAGCGCTTCCGGGAATAAACATAGCTTATTAACACTGGCAGGCAACAGAAGCTGCTAATATTTCAATGTATGCCAAGTTTATGTGTGTTGTGAGTGTTTTCAGACTATTCACCTGTCGTCAGTTTTTGTTTCAATGGCTGAGAAAAGAAACCCTCAGTCAAAAAATAATGAGTTGTGCATCAACTGTACATTCTTTTGGATGTCAAATAATTCCAACTCGTACTGCTTAGTGGGCAATAAATGTGATATTATTATGAGTGATGACAGACTAGAGCCATCTGTGACACTAGTAATTAATAATAATTATTAAATAATAAATAAAACAATTTATTTTATTATTATTGTTATTTAGTATTTTTTGTTGTTATTATTATTATTTATTATTATTATTTTTTATATAATGACTACAAATCCAATATTATGATTTTATTGGATATAGGAATCAATCACACAACATCATGTTGCTGCTTATGCAATTTAATGTGTGTTTTATTATTATTTTATTGGACAGTCATTAGTCACTATTTTTACCCACTTTTGAGTTGGCATGACAGCATTCAACTCTCATACATAATAAATTAAATATAAATAAATTGTTTTTCATTGTTTTGTTGTTGGTTTTTCTTGTTGTTAATAAAGCAAAAATGTCATTTTCTGTTAGTTGCAAAACTTTCAAATTGCAAAATAGTTGACAATAATACGCGTGTAGTTACTCAGTCTGATGCAATCTTTAAAAGGACCTGTCTCTATTCATTTGCTGTAATAACAGAGCAAAGTTAGTTTTAGTAATCACAGTTTTTAATTATAACAATTGTAGTCCATAATATATTTATTAATAATTAAAAAGCAATATTGTGATTGAAAAGACATTAAGTTGATAGATACATTTATTTATTTAATAACATGATAATGAGATGATATGTAAATTGATTCAATCAGGTATTTAATAATTAAACAGTATTTTGACAATTCAATAATAATTGAAACTAATTATTATATTATTATTATAAACTCTTCTAGTCTTCTTATCGCTTGTTTTTATCTATCTCTTTACATGTTTAGCATTATTACTTGTTAGTTTCTTTTGGTTTTATTGCAATTTTAGGCATACATTTAGTTTCTATAGAGGATCTATCGCTGCATTTTTTTCTCTTAGATCGGGCAGGTAGACAGTTCAGAAAAGCCTTCATCAAAGCAAAGAATTACCTGAACTAGGTTACTCAAAACTTTAGATATACCATGTGCTGTTCATTGAGTATACAAAAATATCTACATCTTACGTTTTAATTAGATCTACTAATAAAATAATTGGTGATTTAAAGTTATGTTTGACCTATCTCCAGCAAGACAATACAAAAATTAAAACAATTACATTACAGACATGGACATAGTTGCTTGTGGTGTGCGTATGAGGTGCACACAGTCTTTGCCTTTCCTTAACTATATGAAGAGCCACTAGAAAAAAAATTCACAATTGAATTTTGACCTCATCAATAGCCCCCCACTGTGACCACTACCTGTGGGTAAAAATTGGTTTTCCACCCCACCATTGAACTTCCTAGGGAGAGCCCTGATTTGCACTATTGAAAATTTTTGATTAAAGTTCAGAAATATCAAATATATTTGGAGTGCCGGTGATTTTTTTCAATTTGCCGGTAATGGAACAAAAGCTAAAAAGAATAAAAGTGTGACCATCTACCATTGCTGCAGTAGCTTTGTCTGAAGAGTAATGGAATTGAAAAAAAATCAGCCATTTATTATAAACTTTCCGAGAAAGGATTTGCAAACTACGCTGCTGTGTTACATTTTAGGCTTTTTCACGTACACACTTACCATCCCATGTCTTGTTTTGTCTGTTGATCGTGCGTTACTTTGTGCAGTTACTTTGTCTCATCGGAGAAGCATTTGGAGAACATTCTGATGAGGTTTGTGGTGCTACTGTGAACATCAGGAATAAAGCTGACAAACTTTCTCTCTGGACTGCCGATGCATCAAAGAAGGATGCTACATTATCTATTGGGTAGGTCCATAGGCTATGATATATCTACTAGTGGTAGGTCCATAGGCTACGATATATCTCTTAGTGGTAGATCCAGGTAATGTTGGTGTAAGGGGTCGGTTTCAGTACCCAGTTTGGTGTGTGTGGCTTTTACTGCAGTGGAAAGACCAACTTTTTTTTACTTGGCTCAACTACAAAAACTCTAGCAAATTTGATCACTTGTGTACCCCATCAATTTTGATTATTTAAGATTATCAAATTTTAATTATAGCTTTCCAATGTCAGCTTATCGCATCAGTTTGTCTGTTTTTAAATAGAACGTGTAATTGTCAAATGCTTTATTCATTTATGTGCTTCACTTGAGGGCCATTTTACGTGAAAAATTGGAAATGCGTTTTCAGCAAAAGCCATGTCTTGAGTCTTTCAAGTAGAAGTTATCTACACTTACCCAATGGAATCGATAGCTATATATAAAAAGTTTAATAGTCAATTCTTTGCTATTTTCTGTAGCTTTTCCGTGCTCATGTGGCTAACCAATCCTTACTAATCTTGAAATAATCATTGTTAATCTTTGAAATTGTACCAACCCTGTACCTCTCAAACACACCATCGCCTGGTTTTTTCATATGAGATGAATGAATAATGCATACAAATTTTTCTTAGATCCAGCATTGGTTGTGGGGATTGCTAGAAGAAGAGCAGGCATATGCAGAATTCATTTTGGTTTCTTTTTTTTCATTATTGTTTGTGACTGGTTACTGCATAATTTCTAAGAGCTCCACTTCCTGATTGGAGGAATATAAAGAGTCGTTGTTGTAGACACACGTTGAAAGAACGGCTGGGTGTACCTCAAAAAGTCTCAATAGGCTATGAAGTGCACGAGGACACAATTACAAGAAAAGGCAGTGTTGCAAAGAGCAAATATAATATATGACGTGGTGCAACGATACTAGTCCTATATCCAAACATTTACAATTTCTGCCCCGCCATTGGCCACTCTGTTGGTTATGCAATTCACTTTTCAACTTTTACGTTAGTGTATATTCAATCGGTTGTATTGGACGTACTAGTGCGATCTGAACACTTATACATATATATATTTACATCAGACGCAGTACTATTTACTGAGCTACTACTGGTTACCTCTACCTGTCACCGACTTGTCTTGGCTTTTCAAATTTGTGTGTCCGTCCACCCAATTGAGATAACGGCAGCACTTTAACCGGACACGTAGCAATATTACATAATTGTACTCCTGGCTCAAACCCCAGTATTGCTGCAGGTTTACCTTATCGCTCATAACAATGCCCTTTCAACTATTTTAGTGCTCCAATAGCAGGTTGAAGTTTTAGCTGGTACAATATTATACACAGTGGTATTGGCTCACATTTGTAGTGTCTCTACTCATCGCAATCTATGTTATCCACCATTAAAATATATATTTGCCAAATTGATTTATCTGCCTCGTTATTTCAGCTACAGGCATTGGTAGCTGTGAAAAATGGACTATTGTCACGTTACTAATTCATTCACAGATGATTTAAATAAAATGCTTTGAATATCACATTCGTCACAAGAATGGTTTGGGAACCTAGCTGTAATGCTACAGAAAGCATGCTTTAGACCGTACAGCATTAATCCCATGCTTTATGGAGGTTGAAATAAATATATTCTTAACGGTATTATTACTCTATATATTCACGTATTATTACTCTATATATTCACGGCAATCGTTTCATCTGAGTGAAACCAATTATTCATCATTACGACTCATCATGAAGCAATTTGACATGGGGCCAAAAAATTTTACAGTGCCTCGAAGTGCAAGATTGTGTGAATGATAAATTTTTATAACTTTTTTTTAAATCAACTGTCTGAGAAAATTATGTTCAATAATAATAAAACACACCAAAATGAAGCTCCCCAAATGTACGGGATCAATAAAAAGTACATTCATATGTGGTGACGGGTAAAGATTTAGGATTTTACAATCTGACATTCATCTAACAAAGAGTGAGTCGCGCCAAGCTTTCATTTCAGCAAATCTGAAACCATGTATTCTCGTCAATGACATTTACAATGTTAAAACATTCAGTTACACAACAACAGATGTTTACACCAGCTCAATGCAGTACTTCCATTTCTGTCCTTTTATACCTACAAAGCAAATATTGTCAATAGATACATCGCAAAACAATTGGTTGTCAAAGAATTAGATATCCCCATTGCAACAAGAGTACTGGTGACCTGTGCTTTTTTGTCATTTGCTCCATAAACCCCTCGCAGACAATCTTAATATTGGAAAAGAAAGAAAAAAGGATTCTCAAGCTGTTTGAGGCTCTGGAATAACAGCAGATAACGCCCAAGAAACAAGATTACTGCCAATAGATTACATCACAGGGTTCATCATTATAAAAGCTAAGAGGTCGAGCTCTTACTGCAGCTTTCAATGTTATTGGATACACAGACATTAATGCTATACAACAGAAGTCACTCACCTCCTCGCCATCTGAAGGTAAGAAAGGGGCACCACTTTCCTCTGGTGAGGCATGACCTCTACGTTTTAGGAAGCCATAAAGTAACAGAGCACCGACTAATGCAAACAGAACGTAGCTGGCGGCGAGCAGATGTCGGTAAATGTTTAACCTAGCTCTCTACAAACATTGCTCCCTTCATTAACGAAGATCAACACAGCAAACATTCAATAAGTGTTCATTTTATAGCCATTTTCAGTAATAAAAATAAAACTATTTCTTTTGAAATAAAAAGCTTGAGAGTTGTCCCCTTTTTTGGAGAAGAAAACTCCTTTTTAAAAAGACCGCATATTTTTGCTGAAAGTTATGGGTATATGTATAGGACAATCAAACAATTCATGTTGCAATAGCCGTTGAACAAATAAAACTGTTTTAACACGTGCACTCGCTATATGCACTTCACATAATGACATCAATACACTTACATAGTCCAAATATAAGTTGAGATTCTGGCTAGAGTTTGTATAGGAAGTATGGAAACTTGGCTTGGAAGGTGGCTTGTCGCATGCATAGACTTGCCTCACAGTTCCCTGAGATGGCACACAGGTCTCGGGCTTTCTAAATAGTTAATGAAATCATTTCAACAAATGATGCTAAATTGATATAGGCATATTAGAGGCTTAATAAATTGATATAGGCATATTAGGCGCTTACTAAATTTATATAGGCGTATTAGGCGCTTACTAAATTAATATAGGCATATTAGGCGCTTACTAAATTGATATAGGCGTATTAGGCGCTTACTAAATTAATATACGCATATTAGGCGCTTACTGCTAAGATCCAATTTTTTTAAGTGTTGGCAAGTAAAAATTAAGATTTTTTCACGTTGTGGCTTCGCGGAAACTTTTGCGTAAAAGTGATAGCAAAATACTTGTTTAAAAATTTGGAGTTGTCGTTTCTGGACGCCTACATGGAAAATAAAATCAGAACCGTTTATGGTAAGCGACATTTCTGTTTTGGCTAGAGCAAACAACAACAATGGATTATCATCACGCACAGTCGTTAGCAGCAGCTCAAATTAGTAATAATTATGATAGCCTTTGATGCGCTGATCCCTGTGCCAAAGCATTATTATATATTAGCGATGGAAAAAATAAGTGTTCATTGTTTCCCATTTTTGTAGAAGTAATGATCATTTATTAGAGAAAAACGCACAGCCTAAAAAAGTGTTCAAACAGTGGGGAAACCCCAGTTAATTACGGGGATTTCCGGAATTTTTCCATTGTTTTATATAAGCCCAGCATAATTATTTTTGGGGATTCCCCAGTAATAACTTTTTTGCGCAGGTTGCGCGTTTTTCTCTATTATATCGATAATAATAATTAAATGATTGAATTTATGCTTTTTTGTATATGACGTATAGTTGTTGTGAGAGAAGACAACTCAATAGGTTTATTATTTTGCGTGGTTACGTGTTATGCCAAATTTGGATTGATAAAAACTGCAGCAAACTTTGGGAATGCTCGATTATTAGCAAAGTCGCTCAGGTTAACTCAACTGTAAATGCCTATTAAATAGTATTGTATATCTCAGGCCAGACTTTGATATGTAACACAGAGGGGGGAACATTGGATGGTACGGTTGTACATACTGGAGGTTAGAAGAAAGAAATGGGGAGTCAGATGAGATATTCAAACAAAGAGAATATCGACCGGCATTTTTCCCTTCGGCCAACACCATGCATCCAGATTCATCATCAACTATACAGGTAAATGAGACAGTAACGTTGTGTTTCTTCTTCTCCAACGATTCTATAATACACAAACATTACATAATCAACATCATAGTTGCTAACACAATGTGAGCAGAGTTTAATTATTTGATACTAAATACTACCTTTAGGTAATAGTTTTTCCTTCCAAACCGTAGTTTGGTATAGCACATTACTTTCTATGGTGTATTCTGCTTTATCGACATATACAGAAATATAGACTCTACAAAATATGTAACAGAGAGCTTCGTGACAAAGAAATGAAAATGGAATAGGTTTGTTGATTTTCTTTAAGTATGCCAGACTTGAAAAGTTTTAGCCACATAAAAATAAATTTCTTTGAAGATGTCACAGTTAAAGAATTGTATATTATTATAATAAAAAATTAGATTCCAGAAATGGTAATAAAAGATTATCGTCACCAATAACCAGCCGCAGCTAATTATTTCAAGCATTTTAATAACTGTGGCAAAAAGATGAGCCGCTGCATGCATTTACCGAAGCAGAAGCGGTCAGAAGTTTTGAGAATTCATCGATATACATTTGAGTCCTGTTCGCAGAAACTGCAATCATGACCAAAAAACAACATCATTAGCTGATGCAGCAAAGTTCTAGCCTCGTTTCTGACTCCTCACCAAACAGCTCTCTTAGTAGAACAACAATATTTAGATTTGACCAACTCATTGGATTCAGTTTAATTTGAAATATAATCAGTTTTATTAAAAGCAATTTGTTAGTTGTGGGGGACCCATTTATAATCATTCGAAGCAAAAGCAAAGCCAAGTGCTGCCGCTTTCTTATTATTAGTTGATAAGTCAATCAGATGTCCTGGAACGCTGAGAAATACACTCTTTTGCTTCACCAAGAAAACTAATGCTAAATGTAACATCGCCAAAAAAAGACTCGTGATTAATAAAAGCTTCAGAATTTTTATAGTAACTGGTACGAAAAATATAACTTTTGTTAGCCTGTAGATATAAAAGGGCTCAGATTTCACTTTCTTTCTCCCCTCTCCTCCCCCCCCCCCCCCACATTACTGCATTCAAAGATCTAAAATTCAATTACTAGCGTGCAAAAGAAAGTGATCTCACTTCCTTTTCGCATATAAAGTGAAAATCTGCCTGTGACTCTTTGGAAGAACCAGCCTGAGGTTGAAAAACATACAATCTGAATCACTTACTGGTCGGTTGCATTATTTACAGCAGTCGGCAATTTCTTCACACTTTTAACGCATTCCTTATCCGCTGACCAGTTGAGCGATGTCAGACTGTGCAGGAATTGATCCCAATTCTAAAATGTTAATTTTTAACGTCAAATCACAACTTTTGTGCTGCTGCAAAGTATGAACTTTAAATTGCAGTATGTCAGAATAAAATAACTTACCGTAGGATAATTGGGGTCGGATACTAGCGTATTGTCCTTGACATATGACGCAATAATTACAAAGACCAGAGAAAGTATACACAATCCTATAGCAAAAAGCACTAATGGTGGCTTCTGTCGGAAACAACGTCCAATATTTTCGCAAGGGGTCCATTTAGTGCATGCACACACCTTGTGGTGCATCTTCACATCTGTGCATAAAAAAAACATTCATCAGTTTAGACAGTTGATAATAAAGAGACCGTGGAACAAGCAAGAGGCAATATTATTTTACAAAACTGTATAAAGTAACGATTTCGAGAAAATTTGGTAAAAGATGCAATATTTTTCAACTTAAACAAAATTGTCAGAATATTTGATGGTTTTAGATTAACATTCCCATAGTTTGTTTGGTTTGAGTCGATTCTAACACCATCTGCCATTCAGATTAATTTAGGTCTTGAATGAAGCATTTTCCTGTAGTATGTGAATATGATAGACCATCATATTGCACACAAAGACAGCTACAATGACCACCTCCTGTGAAAGCAAGTCATTTAGACAAGCTTCAACGAATCGTACTAGGCTTGTTACCAATGACACAGCTGAGATTAATCTACCCACTGTCACATCAGTAAGTAAAACATGAGAAGGAAGGACCAAAGCTTACAGCCAAGCTTGTTGACACTACACCTGCTAATAACAGATGATCATATCAGAGGACCCAGGCTATGCTACGACATAACCAAATTAGTAGCATTACATAAGTTACATCGTCGTTAAGTTCAAGTATATATATAGAGAAGATTGAAATGTTCATCGCCTCACTCACATCATCAACCTTGGAGCTGTTGCGGACATAAAGCAGCAATAGCGTAGAGAATCAATCGATTGAGACAAAGTGCTGACTCTACTATTTTGTGAAGTACCATTTCATCACTAACATGGTTTCACTCAATTTCTTGTTAGTGGATTTTATCTGTTCCTTATCAAATAAAATTGATGTGTATATCTGCTATGCCCCACATTCATTCATCTTCATCACCATAATAGTTCTATTGCATTCGATAAAATAAAAAAACTGTCAGAGAAAAATGCAATATATGTAAGTGTAAAAGACATTGTTCTGTATGTACGTCGGTGTGTATGTGTGTGTGTATGCCACTTCACAGAGAGAGAGAAGACAACTGCTATAGAAACAGCCTATTGAGCCACTTAAATGCATGAGCAGGGTTTAAATTTGCCATGATTTCAAATAGAAGATTTTTGTGTTTTCAAGTTGTCCTTCATAATGTATGGGGAGGTAATTCACAATACCAGATGGTTTAGGTGCAGAATAAGTAACGTCGTGCCGGTTTAGGACTCACATTATTTTCATGCAGTATGCAAAGATTGCAACATTCTTTCATACCATCTTTGCAATTTGACTGTCTCAGTCGTGATTGCCATGTGCCAGCACACTGTCCTCTTGTGTACTTTATCAAATTGAGTGGGGAAAGAGATAGAGAGAAAGGGACATATGGAGAGGGTAGAGTGGGGCAGAGGTGGGATATGGCAAAGGTAGAGTAGAGGGGAGAGTGTGCAGTAGAACGGGGTAGGCAAAGCGTGGTAGAATGGGGGGGGGGGGGAGCAGTGGAGATAGAGTGAGGCAGAGGAGAGATAAAGCTAATACTAATGATGATTTATATATAATGTTATTAATTATTTAAAAATCCTCCAACTAAGAAACCTTGAATTTCATGATCACTCCAGTTTTTCAACTGTCTTCTATGTGCATAACGTACACAAGAGTCTCTCACTATAAAACAAATATTTGTAATGCGTATGGGGTGGGCTCATGCGTATTCAAGCATACAATGAACTAAATGAACTAATGCTTGGACATAGCTACTGCTCTACGCCCTTCAAAACCTCTGTGTTCTGGTTATATTGGCTGCAATTTTGCATAACACTTGAATAAAAAACAATGAAGGCCTACGAGGTAGTCTCGTTTTGTCAAGGAACTGAAAGGTAGTATACTACAGCCGTTAGTTATTGTCATGGTAAGGACAACACGTCTGCTGAGTTTTATGTCCATTTATATTCGGTGCCTCGGTATGACAAAGGTATCCATTGTATTGCTGTTAATAGTTAGGTTTTTCCCAACTCCTCAACTCAAGCAATATTGCAGGTAAATCTCAAGTTATCATTGAATTTACAGCACTTATAATTAGGCTCCAAAGTAGTTCTTTCCTATGGAAATTATTACACGAGGACATAGAACCAATCGCCAGAACATAAACCAACCAAAACATTGATCAATCAAAACATAGAGCTCGACCTATAACTGCAAAAAGTAATGATAAAAACCTGACTCAAATTGTCTCTTTTCACAAACACCATTGGTCCTGTACTAGCATCAAACTTATTTCCACTAAATTTGTAACAGTTTTTGCAGTAGCAAAGAAAAAATACAGCGAAAAAAATAGTAAAATGCTTAGTGTGGATGGAACTTGATAATAAAATAAAGTGTATTAATTTCAAAAGCAAAAAATAATAATAATAATAATGTTATGGCAATTTAAAAATACCGTTGATGTAAAAAACAATAACTTAGAATGTGAGTGTAACGTTTATTACGACAAAGCATCGATATATAAATTCGCCTCACATGGTGTTTTCATTTTTTTAAAATATTATTTTAGCACTATTTTTTTAACTATTCAGTGCCGAGGGGCGCTAGAAACCAAATTTAAATAGGACACACTAAACCGCAGAGGTTTAGCCAATCATTGCACTTTTTACATATAGCTGTGGACATGGAAAAACTTGGCTTGACAATGCATTGTAAACCAGCAGTCTACCAGCGCGCCAAGAGCTCTTAGGGTATTATTAAATCACATCTTGTTTCTTTATACTCTAGCCGACCTATTGGTATACTATTTATAATAGATCAGTCACATATGTAAACAATAAAATGACTTTACTGAGAACCATTTTTAAAAGAAAATGAAAAACTTCATATAACTTATCACAAGCTAGCTATCGGCACATTACTACCCATGCTTGGTTATGTATCACTGATTTTGCTTCACCATAACAACACCGTTGTCAACAGTTACAGTTGACAGTGGTACATCAAATTATGTTTTTTGCAAGTAAAGATGCTTTTTCTTAATCAATTTTATGATTTAACCACTGATGTGACAAACAATTTTTGCACCAATGGACAGATAACATATTAGTCTAAAAGCTGATGCTCTTTTTGAGAAGAAAGTGGTCTAATTAAAACTACACTTCTACACCCTAAATAATTATCAGCAATAATTGACAATACCACTGTAGTTGATAACTGTTATGTATCAAAAAAGTAGCGTAATAATTGATGGCTCACTACTAGTATTATTTCATTGTCATGTTATTACTAAATAATTCAAATGGTATCGATATGTTATTAAAATAATACTATCATTCAATTCTCAACACATGATTAAATGAAGAAGTTTTATTGAGCTTGGGCTCTGACAAAAAAAACCGCGACCCGTCCAGGTGAGTATAGGTGAGCGTCATAATTTCATTTTGTTACATAAGCAAACTATAGCATAAATAAACAGTAATATTGTTATTTAGCATCATGACAAAAAAATTATCAATTTGAAGAATTGAATATTAAAAAGTAGTAATGTTGATTGCCTCCCATGAGTATTAGTAGTAATAATGTTGTGGTCATGAAATGAATAAAGAAGGAAAATAAGAAGTTAGTTGGTGGTGAGTGATTATTATTATTATTTGAAAAAATAAAGGCTCTTTAGGGCCATTTTTTGTTACCTTTTGTTACCATCTACCTGTCTTTTCATTTGGTTCATTCATTCTCCCACATACCCTATCACCACTGGTATTACTTCCACCCTATAACCAGGCCTTCTCTCCTTGACTTCAAATGCTAGGCATATCTCTTTTCTCAGCATTTTTTTCCAGTACATTCGTTTTACTTGGGCATGCCATATGAATCAGTTGTATTATTTTTCTGTCTGTGTATTCAATAGTAACATCTGGACGCCGTGCAGATGACTCCTTTTTCAAATTGTTTGTACTCGAAATTCCAGCTCATTTTTACACTATTGTCTTCTCACATGGTTCGTTGCACAAGCGGCTCCAATCTACTGGCCTGGCGGTCAGTGGGTGAGTGGATTTGAGTGTATAGAGATGAAAGAGAGAAGGTAAGACACTCCAAAAGAAAAAAAAAGTAAAAAAACCACCTCTATTAGCTGACTTTTCTACGCAGTTGTGACCAGACTTATGTATTATAAAATAGTAGAAAGTTGCCAGAAGTTCTCACTGACGAAATAAATATTATCAGCAACAACATGAGAGTCTATTTGCTCACCTACCAGCGATATGAAAAACCAAATTATTTTCAAAAGCATGAAAAAAAGTTTTCAAGATTGTCCCTCCTTGAGGCGCACTACCAGCTGGATCAATATCAGTAGATATACTCGCTGTAGAGAGAAAATTGTAATTCAAATAGTGATACAAATCTACGGGGTTCAATATCATACCACCCGAATAATTTTGATTAGCATTTCAAAAAAACTAAAATACTAGAAATAGGCAGATCATATTATTGTGATTTCGGTTTTTGACAGTTCTATTATCGTTTATTCTGGATAAACATTTTGTGCCTAATGGAAGGACGTGTCTGAATAATTTTTGCATTGTTTTGACCAGCGAGTTTGAGCTACAGGTAACACATCTACAGCTTTTCATGCAGTCTACAAAGTGAAACAAACCATTCAGCAGTCTAAATCATTGCACAGAAACATTTGAGAAAATGTAAATACTGGTTTAGGCATAACACAAAACACCTTATTTTCCCAGATTTTGGAGTGTCTTACCTTTCACTCATTCTTCTCATACACTCTCTTTAACTATCCTTCCCTACCGCCAGGCCAGTAGATTGGAGCCGCCTGTGGTTCCTTGCAGCCACTTCACTTTATACCATGGCTTATCTTGGACCATGAATCCATTCTATTCATCATATCATTCTTCTGTCATAAGTATTTTCAAAAAATTGTTGTGTCTCGTTAGATATTCTTTAGCTGTCAGCATCTTGCATCATCCAGAGAATAAATGCATGACGGCTTCATCACCCTCTCCACATAAATTATTATAATATTGTACAGGATTTTAGTTGTTGCGGTATTGCGCACACCTATACAACTCCCCACAATCACAAGTGCAATTGGAATTGGCTGTTCGGCCCTTTCTGTAGTCAGTCGGTGCAACAAGGGTCGACTTGTCTGTGCCGAAATATCGGGTGAGTAGAAATGCTTGGCACCGTACACCGACAAGCGGGAATACGCAGCAAGGATCGAGTTGATCGATTGCTTTCTACCAAGTTCCTTACTACACTGATAGCCGGTAGTGCAAGCTGTAGTCTGTATCCTGTGCTTATTGTTTGTGCTACTGACTAAAGTCTGTGTAGTAGTAAACAATCATTTGAGGCTCACAGTTGCTCTGACTTTATTACTGATTACATCCATATTTATACATATAATTATGTAATAAAAAGTGGTACATAAAGGAGGCCACACCTCGCACAAATAATTGGCCAGAGTGTGCCAATGAAACAACATGGGTGGGAATAAGATGTTCGCATGAGTGCTTGCACATGGTAAATATATATGTTTACATGCTTACTGAAAAATAATAATGAGTGCATAGAATTAGTTGCGTTAGAGTGTCAACATAGAACTATTAGATTGGCAAGAGTGTACGTAGTGACGATTGTTCGTATGGCGTCCCTAACACACTTCCCCCCATTGGCAACATTACGCCAATAATAAAACTGGGGTATGGCATAGAACATTGTCACGATAGTCGGTTGCTTACAGTGTGCTTTTCTCTTTCTTTATTTTCTCCTTGAGTTCCTCGTCACGATGTAGTCGTCGGTACGCCTCTTTGGTGATTTGGTACATCTCGTCTTCATACCTCTTGATACGTTGTAACTTCTCTTCTCTCCTCTCCTGCTCTCTCCTGGGTGACCTTTGGTTCACCACTGTACACTGCCTGTCGGCTTTGGGACGAGGGGTGCCTTCTTTGGTTGTGTTGTTGGCTGTCTTTATTTCTGGCAGCTCCAACTTCATGATTTTGCAGGGTGGTTCGACTGATCGTGGTCCTAACCTGCGTTTGATGTCGATGTTTGGTGTACTGTCTTTGGTGGAAATTGGTGTGCCGAATATTGCAGGCTTTCTCCACTGTATGTACTGGCAGAAGTCATCGTAGGAAGTCGCATCTACTTCAAACAGGGGTCGGGAGTCCCCTCCGTGTGCGAGATCTCCATCTTGTTGCCTAATATGTCTTAGGATGCTATCTCTAGAACTACTCTTCTTCCCGCATTTACAAAAGTAAAATACGTAATGCTGTCGAGTGTGGTAGATAATTCGCTTTCTTGGCAGTCGTAGTCGACAGACTGTGCACTCCCACTCCTCGGTTGTTGCAATCTGTTTAGCTGCTCGTTTGATTGCTTCCTTGGTGGCGTCGGATATCCACACCTCTGTTGGCTTTGCTGCCGGCGGTGGAGGGATTGCCACTTGCTTGTTCCTTTCTCTGCACCTCGCTGCTCCTGGCTCTGGCATTACTACCCTCCTTACTCTCGTAGGAGATACAGCGTTAAACATTTCCTTTTGAGGAACCCGACTTCTACTTTGCCTCTCCTCTCTTGCTATCAATCTTGCCGCTGCGTCGGCGTCCTCTTCTATTGACAAGTAGCCGTCATTCTGTTCTGCCATCCTTCGTTCAAATAATTTAATTACTGTGATGATATCTTGGAAGGTGCTGTCTGTGTGTGGTGCTGTTGCTGGCGAGAGTGACTGTGTTTTCTCTTTCCCGCAGTATTTGTTGTTATCGATACTGTTATTGGTTGATTCCTCCTCCCCTTCTTTTGTTTCAACGTCCCACGTGGTATGACGTAGTGGCTGGGGGGCGTCGCTATGGTTGCGTCTATGTTGTGGACGTAACTCTATGCTTTTCTGTTGGGGAGTTGCCTGTCCTTTGCTCTTTTCGTCTTTTATTGTAGTTTGCACCCCTGTTTTGGTACCCCCACCGACAACGAGTGGTTGTTTTGTCAATGTTTTTATTCCTAGCCGATTTTTGGTGTCTTGACTATCTGTCCACGGTATAGGGGTGGTTTTTTCTGCTCTTTCATCTGGTGATGGTTTAGAGTTGCTTTCTCTCCCCCTAGCATGATAACAGTGGTAGTCAGTAAATTTCACTGGCTGCCTTCTGTTTCTTTGTGGTCTCTCTGGAGTGGGGCTAGTTTGACTAGGTAGTGCCGGCCAGCTTTCGTCATCTAGCTGATTCGGTCTCTCAGCTACCTGTTCTGGGGCCACCTCGCTCTCCCTGGGAGTTGCTGGCCTCGTAACCTCTGTCCTTTCCTCTGTTCTCTCTTCCACTATTTCTGCTGGTACCATGGGTTCAGGTTCTGGTGGCATCGCTGCTAGTAACTCGGCCCCTTGGTGTGCTGTGCCTAGTGGGTTGTGGGCTTCTGCCGCTGTCGGGGGTCTCGGCCTAGGGGGTGTCGGCTCCCTGGGGAGTTGTCTCCCCTCTCTTTGGGTGGGTGGCCTTTGTTTGTAGGCGCCACGCATGTTAGGTCGCACCGCCTGTTCCCTGCTGGTGGGTGCTCGGCCGACAGTCCCCTCACATGTTCTGTATAGTTTCAGCCGTCGCCCGTTCTGCACAAAACCTTGGCCGTCCTTTTCCAATCGATATGTATGGTTAAGGTAGGCGTGTGTAATTGTGTATGGCCCTATGTAGCTGGGCTGTAATTTTGGGTTGCTACCCTTTGTTCTTCGACGGTTCTCTATTACCACCAGGTCTCCTTCTCCGAACCGAGGTGGCTCTCCCGTCTCCTCTTGCCGGATCTGGTGCTGCTGTTGCCTGACATAGTCATGTGCCATTTGTAGGTTCTCCTGGACGTGTCGGGTATGTTCCGTCAGCCCATGGCTGCCTAAGGTGGGAGGGGAACCGGTCAGCTGGTCCGGGAGTCGAACTTCTCTACCAAGCATCATCATGTTTGGCGTTTCTTTCGTTGTCGAGTTGGGGGTGCCTCTGCATGCACGCATGATCTGGGGGAGCAACTGGTCCCATTCGTCCTGCCCTTTTGTTAATATGAGGGTTCTGAGAGCGTCTCCAAGCGTCCGGTTTTGACGTTCAACCATGCCATTCCCTTGCGGGTGGTATGGCGTGGTCCTGGTCTTTTGTATTCCCCAGAGTGTGCACAACTCTTCTAGTATGACAGATTCGAATTGCGCACCCTGGTCTGTGTGCACCTGTTCGGGCAGTCCCCCGTAACTGAAGACGCGCTCGTCTAGTGTGCTGGCCACGGTGGGTGCTGTGGCATCTGGTATGGCAATTGCATCTTGCCACCTGGTGAAATGGTCCGTCAGCACCATTATCCATCTGTTCCCTCTCTTTGTAAGAGGAAGGGGGCCCACCAGGTCCACCGCCAGTTTCTGGAAGGGTCTCCCAGCGTAGAGTCTCTGGCCTTCTGGTGGCGTGGGTTTCTTGCTCTTCTTAGCTACCTGACAAATCTCGCAGCTGTTTACCAGCCTGCGGGTCAGAGCGGACATGCCGGGCCAGTACCAGTCCAGCATCAGCCGTGCTCGGGTCCGGTGTATGCCGGCATGGGCCAGTCGGTGTGTTTCCCACACGGTCCTCTGTCTCCAGGATGGAGGACAGACTGCACAGAACTTAGTCCTGCCCTGTTGGTCGAACCTCATGACCAATACTTTGTCGGCGCGGATGCTCAGAGCTTCCTTCCTGTCGTACAGGATCCTGAGTTCAGAACTGCCCTCTTCGAGTTCTTGCCGGGTCAAGGTCCCTGGTTTCTGTACTTCTGCATACAGCCTGGCCACGGGGTGACTCCCGTCCTTCTGTGCTTGAGCCAACTCCTTCCCGCCAGTAGTGGGGTTGGTAACCATGAGGTTGACTTGTCCGGGTGGTGGATCTTGTTGTAACTCTGTGTGAGTGGGGCCACCGTCTCTTTGCTCGACTGCGTTGCACTGTTTGCCATCGAGGCACTGTTCCTTCCTGCTGAGTCCATCGGCGTTCCCATGGTGGGATCCAGCCCGGTGCTCTAGCTTGTATTTAAACTCCGCCAGGATTTCTAGCCACCTGGCTATCTGGTTCGACGGCTCCTTGCGCCTACACAGCCAACGGAGGGATGCGTGATCCGTTCTTAGTTTGAACTCCTGTCCGTATAGATAGGGACGGAAATGTTTGACGGCCTTTACCACCGCCAGGAGTTCTCTGCGGGTCACACAATAATTGCGTTCGGCTGGTGACAGCGTCTTACTGTAATATGCGATTACTCTTTCCTTTCCGTCTTGCTCCTGTGATAACACGGCTCCTAGTCCCACGGCGCTAGCGTCCGTGTCTAGAATGTACTGGAGTGTGGGGTCAGGGTACCCCAACACTGGTGCTTGGCTGAGGCCAACCTTTAGCCGGTTGAATGCCCGCTGTTCCTCTTCTCCCCATGTCCAGGGGATACCTCCTCTGGTGAGTACTGTTAAGGGTTTTGCCGTAGTGGCGTAGTCCGGCAGGTATTGTCGGTAGTATCCGGCGGTTCCCAGAAATGCTTGTAAAGCACGGACGTCCTTGGGTTCCTGCCATCTCTCTACCGCTGCAACCTTGTCTGGATCCGTGGCTACTCCTTCTGCACTGACTACGTGGCCCAGGTATCTGACCCGTTGGCTCAGAATCTCGCATTTCGAGGGCTTTACCTTGAGGTCCGCTCGTTGGAGGCGGGAGAGTACCTCTCCTAGCCGCTCTAGGTGTGTGGAGAAATCTGGGGCTATGATGATCACGTCATCGAGATACAGGAGTAAGGTTTTCCAATGTAGTCCCTTTAGAACCCTTTCCATCAACCGCTGGAATGTAGCGGGGGCCGAAGTGAGGCCAAACGGTAGCACCTTCCACTTCCAGAGGCCGCTTCGGGTGATGAAGGCCGATTTGTGCTGAGCGTCTTGGTCTAGTGGGACTTGCCAATAGCCGCTGGTTAGGTCGAGAGTGGAGAAGTATTTACTTCCGGCTAGTGCATCTAAGGAGTCGTCTATTCGGGGGATCGGGTAGGCGTCTTGCCTAGTGACGTCGTTTAATCTTCTATAGTCCACGCAGAACCTCCATGATTCGTCCTTCTTTCGGACAAGCACGACGGGTGAGCTCCATGCCCCGTCTGCTGGCTCTATCAAATCTTTAGCTAGAAGCTCTTTCACCTGGCGTTCCGCCTCCGCCTCTTTTTCAGGTCCTAACCGATGGGGTGGACAGCGGATGGGTCGGGTTCCTGGCTCTGTTGGGATGGAGTGTTCGGCGAGGTGTGTCTGCCCAATGTCACTGTCACTCCGGCTGAACACGTCTTGGTACGTCAACAGGAGTGTTCGTAGTTGTCTTTCCTCCCTGGTGTTCTTACACCCTTGTCGTGCCTGTTGAAACAGGGCCTGTAGGTGGTCGGGAAGGTCACCATACATGGGTCCGGCTTGGGGTTCTCCGGAGGGAAGGGATTGTACCTCCTCTCGTCCGATGCCCGTGTAGGTACCTATTACTTCGCCGGCCGGTATGTGGAGGGCGTCCTGTGTGGGGTTGATACACCGTACCAACACTCGTCCCCGGCTGTCAGGGGTGTTTACGCTGGCAGCGAGCAGTAGTCCACCCTCTATGCTCTCGATTATCCCTTGTTCGCAGGGATCTCTGTCGGTGAGGTGACAGGAGACGGTAGCTTCGGCTTGAGGGGGTATGCTCGTGTTCTGGCGTACTTGAACTTTGGAGATCAGGTTTCTCCCATGTCTGTCCGTGCAAGTCAACTCCTGCTCCTGGATCCTTAGGACGGGTCTGTCGAATCCCATTTGGCAGTGGTGGTTAGTTAGGAAGGGCATACCTAAGATAATGTCTTCGTTCACCTGACTGACGACGAACGTCTCTCTGTACTTGACTTGGCGAATGCGGCCCGTCAGGGTGATGAGTCCATAGAACGGCAAGCGGGTTTCATCTGCCATCAGCCCATGTGAATCATAGTCTTGCAGGTGTCCTTTCACTCCGTTCGGCAGCTGGTCAAATATTCGCTTTGACAGTAGGTTTGTATTACAGCCCGTGTCTATCAAGTAGGATACGGCTCGTCCCTCTATTCGTCCCGGCAAGTAATAACTGGATTTGTAGGGACGCTCAATTTGGTTGAGGTGAACGGTCATAGGCTGTCGGTCGACCTCTGGGTCTCCCGGTGGTGGTGGTGTCTGGCTAGCTTTGTGTTGTGTCCGCCTCATCTTTGTGGGGGGTTCTGTGAGCTCTTCGTCTTCTTCATCTGTATCCTCTACTTCATCTGCTAGGGGTGTATACCTATTGGTTAGCGGAACGGGGGCGGGTGGCGTAGGCATGTATCTGGGGCGCCTGGTGCTTGCTTGAGCCTCTGTTCGGTGGTGCTGGAGTTTTCGGGTTTGATCTGGTGCCCTGCTGCAACGAGTAGGTGGCCCTACTGTTGCGGGCCGTACCCGTTTCCCTGGGCGCTGGTCCAGGGAGCCGTCCTGCATTCCTTTCTCAGGTGCCCTGTCCTTTGACATCCCCAGCATCTTTTGAGTGGGGGGTCTTTGTTTTTGCTTTTTATTTCTGCCACCTCGCGGCTCAGCTCTGCTATGCTTGCTATCAGCTTTCCCAGAGGGTCCTCTACCTCCTTGCAAGCGGTCGGTAGTACCTCCTCTTGTTGATCTTCGTGTACCACTCTTATATTGGTGTGTGTCAGCGGCTGGTGCTGGATTTGCAAAAATTCATTGCCCGCTTGTATGGCTTCTTCTACTGTAGTGGGCCGGATGGCCAGTAGGTGTCTCTGTAGATATGTGTGACCTAGCGTGCTCTGAAACGTTTGTAACGTCAGCTCTGTTCTATTCTGTTGTGGGAGGTCTTGATACGCCGCCTCTATCAGTTGTTCCACTGTAAGAGCGTGCTCCCTTAAGGTGTCTCGTTGAGGCTTCCGATAGTGCATAAGCTTGTTCTGAGCTTCGGTTCGGGTGAGTCCGAAGCTGGCTTGTAAGGCTTGCATGATAGCCTGTAGTGTCAGGCTACGTCCACACTGTTCTGCTTTGCCTAGCAGTGACTGTCGGAGGTGTATGATTGCCTCATCCTCTGTCCATCTGTTGGCTCCGGCTACTTCTTGAAAGCGCTGTAAAAAGTAGTTAACATCGCCTTCTCCATTAAATTTTGGAGCCTGGAATTTGTCCTTGTTGTTGGTGACCGTCATTCTATCCAGAATGTTGGTCAGGGTGCCCATAATGTGCATGGGTGCTCCCTCTCTGTCTGTGCTGACCGCCCTTCGTCGGTTGGCCATCTTTCTGTCACTTTATTGCCTTTTTGTGTACTGGTGTGGGAGTTATCTTCTCTGGGAACTGTCGGAATCCCACTGCTGCCACCACTGTACAGGATTTTAGTTGTTGCGGTATTGCGCACACCTATACAACTCCCCACAATCACAAGTGCAATTGGCTGTTCGGCCCTTTCTGTAGTCAGTCGGTGCAACAAGGGTCGACTTGTCTGTGCCGAAATATCGGGTGAGTAGAAATGCTTGGCACCGTACACCGACAAGCGGGAATACGCAGCAAGGATCGAGTTGATCGATTGCTTTCTACCAAGTTCCTTACTACACTGATAGTCGGTAGTGCAAGCTGTAGTCTGTATCCTGTGCTTATTGTTTGTGCTACTGACTAAAGTCTGTGTAGTAGTAAACAATCATTTGAGGCTCACAGTTGCTCTGACTTTATTACTGATTACATCCATATTTATACATATAATTATGTAATAAAAAGTGGTACATAAAGGAGGCCACACCTCGCACAAATAATTGGCCAGAGTGTGCCAATGAAACAACATGGGTGGGAATAAGATGTTCGCATGAGTGCTTGCACATGGTAAATATATATGTTTACATGCTTACTGAAAAATAATAATGAGTGCATAGAATTAGTTGCGTTAGAGTGTCAACAACATAGAACTATTAGATTGGCAAGAGTGTACGTAGTGACGATTGTTCGTATGGCGTCCCTAACAATATATTCTTTATTGTTGTGTTACATAAATAAATTAATAAGATGATGTGAAACAGAAAATAACTTGTTGATCTCTAATAATGATAATAATAATTATGGTGGTGAATTGAATCCTAAAAGTCCACAACAACTACTAGTAGTAGTGGACTATTACTACTAGCTGGCTGTTCGTAGACTTGTATTAATAGGTAGTACTAGAATACTACAACAGAAACATCATCATCATTAGTATGAATATGATCATCATCATGAACAACAAGTTCTTGTGTTTCACAAATTATAATAATAATAAAAATAATAAAAACAAATTAATAATAAATAATAAAGGATTTATTTATTAATTATTATAATTATAATATTATTTATTTATTATTATTAATTATTATGGGTCTTCACCGAAAAAAACATACGCTAGAATAAGCACATTCATGTTTTATTGCAAAAAAAACACTATGCAGATAAGATTTACCATAATAGACAAAAACAAATGAGGTGTATTCTTGCTGAAACAACGATTATTATCACCCCGAAACAGTACTGCGCCGAAAAAGTGCCACACCTCAAACGCAAATTCCATAGCCCCAAATCTCAGATCAACTAAACTCCTAAAACCTGAAAGTGATTGCTGTATCTTTTTGGGACGGTACCCTTTCGGGATGATTCCTTTATTTATCATTAAAAAATCCTTCGCCAACAAATTTTAACCTTAGCCAGTTTTAACTTTGTCATCATTAAGAGAGGCCTTCGAAGGTCCTTCAACTTTAGCAGCTGATGGTTTTGTGAAGCTCAGCTATATCAGTTTGAAACAGCCTTCATTTTATCGAAACCTATATCATGGTATTTTCGAAGTGGTAAACGAACACAAATGGGTCTGCATTTGGAAAATCCCTTTGTTGAGTACGCAACTCCAGTAGTAAACAAACACCAGAATTGTTCCGATTTGGAAGTTGAACAATGTTTTTGTACATAACTCGAATTCTGATGGATGGATGCATGTGATTTAGATGATTAAAATACTTTTTCATATACTTCCTACAAATTTCGCATTCAACAACAATCACATGCTGCTGAAGCCATATGTCACTTGCATTATTGGTTGATTAGTTTGTGTAAGAGCTCAATGACCCATTTATGCCCTTGCGCTTTTGTTTCAGAATCTTTTGGTGAATATCCCCTCATTTGGTACTTTTTGAGTAATTGCCAACTTCTTTCCAGAAGGTAGTAGCACTTAGCACTTCCGTTAGTCTGTATGCCATCCAGGTTATCAACAGGATCCTCACGTAGCGCTCTAAGCTACAATCCAGAATTTTGCTGCTTCTTTTAGAGAAAGCTGTACAAATGACAGTGTTTTGTAATAGATTTCAGGATACGAGCCCACTCCTTGTCTTTTTTTGCTACCCCTTTCCATTTTTGTCTACCCATTGTACCCTTACCACCCCTTTCCCTCTCCCCAGTGCTAGTTTACTTGACTTTTGGCCATCTTGATACATCTTTCCTTCCGGTCCAATTATCTCAGTAAGTACTCCTTGTGATCATAATATGATAACCCCCCCCCCCCCCCCCCTCTTCTGCTCCATTCCTGCACCTTCCTAATCTAAGTACCTCTGTCTTCCATCTTCTTCCCTCCCCCCTCTCATCCCTGCAAGTTTCAAGCATGATAAAATACCCTTCAGCCCCATGTGAATGTTAACTTATATCGATCAATGTTCCGCCGAAGTTATCTTCCCTTTGGAGATGCAACTCCTTCCAGCTATATAATTTAGAGAAGTTGGGACAAGATAGACAAAGGCCGCCATAATGAAGGCAATTAAAAAACAGAAAAGCAAGCTGGAGCCTCAATAATAGTTAACAAGGGCGGTTTATAATGCAACTGCTTGACAATGACCAATTAGACGCTACCATTTCAACTCCGCCCTGACTTTATGTAAGTAGTACCACATATTATTGCAGTCAGTTCTCAATTAGCTGTGATTGTGAATGCTTGCGCTTTGTACTTTCGTTTTATAAGCGTATTAAATGTGGTCAACTTTTACCATTGTAAAGTGTTTCTGGCCAGTTGCCATTGTTACATCTGGTGTTGGTTGGTTGAATATGAACTCAAGTTTGTGGTTGAGTTGACTCAGGTTTTTTTCGCATTGGCTAAAAAGCTGTAAATCCACTCCTAGTCAGCCTGAGCTACATTATAAGAGAAATAAACCATTCCACATTGTACAGCGTCTCCACTTTTGCCTAATACAGTCGTACATTAGCTGGAGAACAGGCTAAAATACTTGACAGTATTAATTACAGTATTACAGATAAGGCGAAGTATCACGTGTAAAAACATCAGCATGCAATATGGATCAAATACACCAATGGCATGTACTCTTACAGACAAAATTAATTGCAGAGTTTTGTCTGTTTGTCTCAATAGCAATATCAGAGAACCCTTTAGAGCTTGTTTTTACTTCTCGGTTTTTTGAGTCGTTTCATCAGAAAAATTGAGAACTTCTGGGCAGAGCTCTTTCATCTCTGGCCAGGGGCAGAATGGGTGTGAGAAGCTATAAGAATATGTAGAATACAAGAATCGAGGTTGTGTACAACGTTTGAAGATTAATTACGTCGTGCTATGAGTTATGAATGGGAGTGATATATTTAGTAACACGAAGCTACTTTGATATGAGCATTAGCTATGGCAAGGGATATACACTGAGTAGATATAAGTCAGGTCAGCGGACTACTTGTTATGATTCTTTTAAAAACATGTTCTTTCTCGGTGGTGAATTCTGGCTGTCTGCTGATCTACTGCAATCCCATGATATCCCGTACTTCATAAGAACATTAATGTTACAGGATCTGTTTTTTGTTTTTTTTGTGACGGAACCCAACTTTGACATTTTTGCTGGAAGTGATAAGGAAATTATGTTTGGTTTTGCTACGTAAAAGCGCAAAAACTTGTCGCAAACACACAGTTTGGTGAAAGGTTTGTACAGTTTAGCCACAATTACGTCTCGTGAAGTTACTTACTTTTGTTTTCCATATAAGTTTAGGGGAAATAGCCTGAGCTCTCTGTTTAACCCCTTTATTATAATCATTTCGTCTTCACTCAGCTCAAAATCCATAATCTACAAAATAAAACAGCCTGGCTCTAAAATTTTTGGAGTAAATGAAAAAGTTATGTAAAGTTCCCCTGTTTATAAGATCCTAGTTATGGCATACGGCAGGTACAACATGTAAGACTTACTGCAAGTAGTTTACCTGCAGGTTAGATGTCATCCTTTCAGGTGTGACACTCTTTGGTAAGACAACAATACCTCTTTGTATCAAATTACGTAACAGAACTTGTGCTGGTGTCTTCTTGTGTTTATCTGCTATTTCCTTCAGAACTGGTTCTTCTAGCAGAGGTTCAGTTACTGGACCAAGATTCAAGGCACTGTAAAGTGCATGAGAGATGTGAAAATAAATTGGTTAAAGCTTTATGATGTGCTGATAGACCCCCTATGTTCACGCAGTCTGAAAACTTCCTTCATTGCGTTCACCATCTCTTTAAGCAATCACGGTTTTTTTATTTGTCACTTTTGATTTTTTATATCATTTTTTATATAGCTTCATTTACGATATTTCAGATTTAAAGTTTATTATTTATTGTCAATAAAAAGAGTATATTTTAATATTGAAATAAAAATTGGGGTTAAAGAATACGTATATATCATCAATGTGTAGAGATGCGCTTAAAGTAAAACATCACCAGAGATGTACTTACGCTGGTCTTCCAGGGGAGCCAAGAGGGGCGTAGGCACTGACAGCTATCCCTCTTGTCTGACAGAATTCTACCAGCTCATATTGTGGTAACCAGATGTGGATTTCTATCTGTAAAGTTTTATTCAAAAAATAAAAAATATGTTGGGAAAAATGAAGGAAAGTTGCTCTATATATTGTAATGGATTTCGGTCTGGTTACCACAAAATTCCACTGATCTTGAGTATTCTACCTCTCTCCAGAGGGGACACAGTGCCGGTATGACAGTGACAACTATGATCAGTTACTGCTAGATCAGTTGGCAATCACAGAGCCCACTGCTCAGACAAGCTACACAAAGTGCTGTTTGAATAGTGGCTTTATTCATTAGAAACCAAAGTCCTAGGGTGGCTATCCACTATGATGATTGGCAGGACACAATGAATGAATGCAATGAGGTACAGAAGTGCCAGCCATTATATAGGTAGGCTGGCAGAAAGTTATTTGCATAAGACATATAAGATTACATGCACAGGAAGTAAACTAACCGAGCATAACAAGTATATACTTAACAAACAAATCATGCAGTGAATTACAGTTAAAGGTAAATGGTGCCAAATCGCTAAAGGGCGTAGTCCTATCTCCATTTGTCCAATAGTAGTCCTTGCAGGGTTCCAAGGCTATATCTAGCTTGCGGTCGAGACATCTGGTAATTTGAGGAAGGGTACTTCCAGCTCCAGGGTTAGAACAAGTTCCTTGGTAGTTTTGAGGATCCTTCACTAAGGCGACCATCTTGTACCGGCCCAGTATCACTATACCGGGTCAGTCAGGAATCACTACCAGCCTGCAGGGGTCAATACCGGCCCTGCAAACTGTGCCATCAACACAGTAAGGTATTCCATTAGTACAGCACCTTTACGATGGCTGTGGGTGGAATTTCAGCACACTGATTGTTGGTGTTTGCTAGCACAAGGGGTCGTTTACTATTGACATTCACCAAAATCTACCACAATATTCTGAAAGCACCAGCCATTACTGACATTGTAGCTTTACTTTTTTGTATCATGCAAAAACCTGAATTACCTGCTGCCTTTATATCTGCTTTACCTGTAGGTTGGCTGGTTTGATTCTTGCTTGTTCATACATCCTTGTCATTTGTTGTATATTAAAGTTAGACAAACCAATAGCTTTAACTAATCCTTCATCTACCAACTTCTCCATCACCTGTCAAACAATCACGTCTAATATTCTCATAGCAAGGGGAGATAATTATTGAAGTGACTTTTATTTGAACTCATGTGATACAGACATATATAACTTACTCTCCATGGATCTAGTGGGTCTATGAATGTAGTTTTCGCAGCTCCATTGGTGTAACGCGGAAATCTCTCTGGTGGATTTTGTTTCAGTCCTTCATCCTGATGTTGTACAAAACATAATTTGACCAATAGACATGTACAGCTTTGGCCATTTCTAATAGAGATATGATGTGATAGTAACCAATATAAAACACTCCGCCCTACCGACACTGAGATTGGAACATGAATCAAATATAGATCCAAATATTCAGTTTTCATCCTCTTTAGCGACAGTAAAGTCTCACTTCGTACATTCTCCGGAGCCATTGCTGATGAGAAAAGCTGCATAAAATATCAAACATAGCATTCAATAAATTTGTGATCAAATGACATCTGATCTAATTTTGGCTAAGACTCTAGCTACACCTTTCCAGTAATAAAGATGTCTTCTCTTTTTATCGTTCCTTCTTTTATTTTCTCTTCCATCGCATCACCAAATTGGTCCTCATTTTCATAGAGTTGTGCTGTGTCAAAATGTCTGTACCCTATGTCTATGGCAGCTTTCATTGCCTCTCCATTTGACTACAAGGAGATGCCATAACAACCCAGCCACTAAAAAAGGAACACTGATGGTTGAGAGAGATAGTGAAACTGGCTACTCGTATGTTAGGACAGTTCGGAGATAATATTTTTGTGATTTTTGCAGTTCGGCAGTTATTGGTTTGCTATGTCTATTTATTGCACTCACCAACCAGGTTCCCATGCCTACCATAGGCATAAGTTGCCCTGTATGAAGTCTGACACTACCTCTAGCTGCAGCCATGTTGTACGTATAAACTAGGTCACTCCTCAACTACTATGGCCTTGTGTCAAATACTAAAAGTAGCACCACATAATTAGTCAGGTCATAAGCGGTCATTATTTGACCTTTGACCTATGCCTAGGTCAGATTGATAGAGCACATACCCACCATGTCAAGTGTGATAACTTTATGTAGTATTAATTTGCAGATGACAGTTCACATATTTGTAGCAATCGTCACCTCCGACGCTGTATGTCTAGAGTGGTAGATAAATTTTTCAATTTTGTATAATAATATGTGCAGGAGTAAATATATAAAACACATATAAAATTGTTGAAGGATTGAATTTTGTAACATTGCATTGTACCCTAAAGCTAAAACTCAGAAAAATCTCACCACTAAACAGTAAAAAACATTTCTCGCAACATTATAGGTAATAAGAACATATCTTGTCCCAACTTCCTGTAAAGTTCTTTTTGGGAAAATTGTAAGAAAAAGAAGCAAGCTTGCCATGCATTGGTCATTTTGAAAATGATTAATTGATACCATTACTCTGATTGGCTGATTCATAGCATTCCATCTCTCCACCGAAGAAATCAACCCCCTTGCAAAATGGAAAGTCTCCCATCTCCTGTAGATTGCAGGTAGATATTATTTACTAGTCGATCCTTCAGAGACGCAGCTGCTCCGCATAATGTCAATAAATGGCTAGAGAGAAGGTAAAATTTCTCTACAGTATCTTACATCCATAAGGTAAATGTATTTACATCTATGTGTTACATATGATATAGAGAGATCAATGTATATTTTGAATTAGCAACATTTTTCTCAGAAACAAAATCAGGTATGTAAAAGCTTCATCAGTTTATATAACTTTGCAAAATTCAGTGTTGGAAGAAACTTAGCATATGATATCTTTGGTACTGCAAAATTAGTTTTGTTACTGAGTGAGATAATCTTTACTGACAACTGCACCACTAAGTTATGACACTTCCAGTAGGTATCGACTATTTACCTTTGAGAATATTCCTAGATAAGAGAGGCATGATGACCGTGGACAAAATGTACCAGGATTTCCAGTTGGGACTGCTCGCTATAACTTTTATCACAAATTGAATAAAATGTGGCTGTTTGTGAGAGTCGCCATGATAGTTTATGCTTGCGCAATTTCTGGGCTTATATCTTCAATGAGTACTAAATATACACAGAAACCTATATAGGCCCCACTGACCTATATAGGCCCCAGTGGCCTATATAGGCCAGTGGGGCCTATATAGGCCCCACTGGCCTAGATAGGCCCCACTGACCTAGATAGGCCCCACTGGCCCATAACACTTTGATCATTGTTTGTTGTTTTTGCAACGGCTTTTTATTGTACAATGATAGGAAAACTATTGCGTTAAGTTGCTTTTCACATTCTTGTCTACCATCTTTTCAATTACTAAAAAATTATGGAGATACTTACTTCTTGGAAAAACCTGCCCTTTCATATTTTTTGTTTCTACAGTATTTCATTGCTATAGAAATTTCTGGTCAGTTTTTTTCTCTCCAGGACAAGCTTACCACTTGTTGGTACCTGTTGATTGCTCTAAACAGACATGAGTAAAACCAGAAGCTGAGACGGAATTTGCTGGAACCCTAGTTAACTCTCGTAACGCCTAGTCCAAACTCAGTTACATCTAAAACCCAGTATTGTAACACCGACCACCACCCTTTTTACTCTTACTATTGCTTCTACCACCATTGTAATCTTACTACTAACTTTGTTATAGCAGTCTTGAGTAGGGAGCCAGATCTAAAAAAAGCTATCCCAGGAGGATTTTGAGAAACTTGATATTACGTCATTTTTATTAGGTCCCAAGAGTGAAATCAAACAAAAAAGATGAATCAAGAAAGTAATGTTGTAAAATTTGTGTCAAAACGGTAATACAGAGAGCTCAACCTTTTTTTCGCATTATTCATTAAGTAACTTAGTAAATTTCTCATGCAGTTTACCAGCTATTTACTCACGACAGTATATCCTCCCGTACAACCTAGTAATATCTTGACAAACAAAAACAACAGACAAACCATTGACTAAAAAATATCCTTTAAATATTTTTAAGCGAAGCTTTTAGTGCCAAGTTAAACTCTTTGTGTAAACCTGTCTTGATTTCTTAAAATTGATACCGAAATATCAAACTTGATTTAATCCTAAGGAAGACTTTAAGTAATAGTGTTCAAGTAGGCGAGCTGTGCACTTTGCTCTACAGTTGATGTACTACCATGTTACCATTCCAAGTATTTTATATATTTCTGGTGAATCTCTGGTAACTCTTGCAGCTCTTCATTGAAGTGTTCCATAAACTGCTGATGCTGCTCTTTAGTGAAGTGGTTTCTCCAATCTCCCACTATTCCTGAAACATAAAAAGTTTAAGCAGTGTAACAGTTTCAATCAAAGATACCACAAACCTCGACTCCAGTGGTCACATACCGAGGTATTATTGGGTTTTTACTTTTTAGTGATCGTACAGAGACATTATTTTGAGGTTGAGTATTTTAAGACTATGTCAATGCATTCAATTGAATGGTCAATGTTAGCTGAATATATGAACTACGACATAAATATTTAATTGCCTCTATCGATAAAAATGACTATAATACGCAAAGGTGAATACAAACGCTCCACTACATTGTGAAAAAATTGCTAGCTTAAATTAAAACTAAATGCTAAAAATCACCAAAAATATGTAAATATTGTTTTTTGTATTTACAAGAATTACATGAGACTATTGAAAGAGAAAAAAACTTGACTGGCTGAAACAAGAAACAAAACATTTTTTAGTAGCTTGAGAACTTAACTCCAACTGTGAACCTTCATCAAACCTATGGTGTACATCTGTAATAAGAAAAAACTATGCGTTATACAGTTGGGATGAAGGCAAAAATCATCTATTTATTAATATATCATATTTTATGCCTAAAGTATTCATTTCTTATTGTTTCACCCCCATCACTGGCAATAATTGTTTTTAATGCAATAACAAAGATCATTAATAATCTTGTTTGCATCAAAGTGTGATTAGAAATTAGTTACTTATTAATTACCCTGCAAGAAAAAAATAATTTTTTTTTTAATTGATACTTTAGCTCTTCTGTTATTAAGTATAAGACAGACATCCTTAAATGTTTGGTTTGGTAGTGGGCTGTCATCAAAAAGTTAACACAACCATAAGATTTTCCAATAAAGTTTGTGTACTCGCCATAAATTTCAAGTAAATCCATCGACCACAAGCCCTGTAATAGCTTGTTTTGTATACCAATGTTTGATGGCTGTTTGAAAAACATTCATACTCAAAGCAGCCTAATTGTAACTTCAATACCATCCTAACTACTCAGTACTCGGCTGTACCTATTTTTTTGGCTAGCCAATGAGTGTTAATCTACTGGGTCCCGATTTCGAAAGAACGTCTGTCATTACGTTGTTACTTGCGGTGGTTAAACAAAAAACATTGGAGAGTCTAATGGTTGTATTAGCTTTTTGATGACAACTCACTAACCAACAAACCTTTAAAGAAAAAAGCCATCATGTTTGTCATTGAATGTTTGTAAATTTTATTATTTGGTATCCAGATTGTGTACTTGACTAAACATATCTGCTGCATACGTACAGCAACACATTACTGTGATCTTTTATCATAATGCTCTGCTCACCTTTTCTGTACATGGAGAACCCATCCACAAAATACTTTTTTAGGGTTGTTGCTTCATGTTTTTGTTTTGCTTCCTTCATTTTCTGGAAAGAAGTCTGATCCACGACGCTCTGTATTAGAGCTGCATCTGCCTTGACCTCAATGAACTCTGCTATTTTTGCGATTTCCTTAATTGGGTCCTGGAAGAAGACAAGAGAAAATGGGGGACAGGGTTGGGCAACAGAGGAAATATCAAGTCTTGTCTGCAAAGTACTCATTTGATCGAAATATTAGAATGAACGTAGACATGAATGATTATTGGGTGAGAATCAGTCTCGGCATATCTGGAATGAATGTAGCCACCTCATGGAATGAATGCTACAAAGAAAAAACTTTCGCTGTTCTTTTCCGAAAGTGTAGAGATTTATTTCTCGTGACTTATAAAATATCATTTTGATGTTTGTTTCAGAAATATAAAAATTTTTTGATTTACTAGAATAAACGATTCCTGCGATGAACTTCAGAAATGGCATTTTATATGTGGCCGACACAAAAATTTTGAAAATTCTGAAAATTAGCATCAGAATTTTCTTTTCAATAGCAAAGTCGATATTTATTCCAAGTCTGTCAACGTTCACACCAGCTGTATCTGCATTTGTTACTGTCGATAATCAGTCATGTCTATGTTTGTTCCAACTCCTTTTGATTGCGAGTGTCTTTTTTAAATCATGCGAGCTGGAAAGTTTTCAATGGAGTGATTAGTTTATTTAAACAAAACAGCCACAAAACTTTTAGTTCACAAACTTGTCAGTAAATGACAAAAGCCATTTTACCTCCTTAAGTTCCTCATAGAACACAGGTAAATAGTTGGGGTTGTTGTTACAGCTAGTCCACCATTCACGTGTGTAATCAAACCAAGTTCCATTTGTCACTGTAATAGAAAATTCAGTAATTTTCCACTATTCTCCCAGACTTTATCACAATAATCTCAAAATATCACTTGTCTGGAAAGAGTCACAAAAGCATTTTCTATGTACTACTGATGCTTGCTTTTCTTTTTATCGCAGAAAATTTTGGTGATGAACTCATGCCAGTCGAAAGACAGGGGAAACTTCTGTTTAATATGTTTCTTATGGTGGTAGAGAGATACAGCAACATCAGCTGGGTTTCGCATCACTTGGATCATTTTGGCACTAAAATAAAAAGATGATTTACCATACAAACAATCAACAGTAGTACAGTTTACAATGGTTCTACAGTCACATTTATTGTCATTGAAGACTATAGAAAATCCGGAAAAGAAGTCCCTAATGAATCATTATTTACCTTTTTTTTCTAAAAGTTGAGAATGATCAATTTTTACATTTATTCAACTATTTGAAGCTGTAGACAAAGTTGTAAAATTACACTCTACTCAATCAATTTAATGCTACAGCATTAACAGTACTTGCCTATCCATCTCAAGATAATAATCCACTGCAATAGCTGTATTTAATTACATATAACTATAATGGCTAATGGTAGATAAATGATACCATGACTATGGTTGATTCCTGAATGGCAATATCCCCCATATAATCTCTCAACAAAAGTTAAGTTTATCCTCTCCAGTCAACAACTATCAATTAATTTACATTAGAGCTGTTAGAAGTTAATTAAAAAATCATCAAAATTCCTAAGGATTTCAGGATTGGGAAATTTCATTTCAGCATCGCTAAAGCTATAACTTGATAGATGAAAGGATTTCCTGTCTTACTTGGTGTTGGCTAAAATAGCAGGTGGCATGTCTTCATATCGTAAGTGAGCGTTTATTATTCTTCGTGTTATTCCCTTTGGAAATGGTTCGTCTGGATTGTATTGATCCAGCTCCAACATTAGCCATGGATGCTCTGCCTCGCCATCATCAGAGTCACGTGTAAGACACCTTAGAATTTCCCATGTCCAGTGAGTCCCTGATATGAAACATAAAAGTGTGAAGGATTCCTTACGAGAAACACCACTAGTTACAAAGAACGGAACTTCTGATAGTGTCAGAAGCATCCTCCAACACTGTGTAGCTATAAAACACCTAATCAGCAACCACTGCCTCATAAATCACAACTACCTCCAAGTCGGATTTCCTCTACACTCTCTTTACACCCCAGAGCAACTCCTGTGTTATCAACGGGTTGGAATCTCTACTTGCGACCACTTTCAAAAGGTTCTAAGTAAGTTCTATCTCTTCTACGTACACTTTCAACAGATTCGTGGTAAGCTCTATCTCCTCTACGCACACTTTCAACTACTACCAAGTTAGATATTACTAACGGTCGTATAAGGCAAGATGGATAATGGTTATATATTATAATGGTGATCGGTGATAACGTATATAAATTGAAGGCCAATGCGTGGAGACAACAATTTATATACGTTATCATCGATCACCATTATAATATACAACCGTTATCCATCTTGCCTTATACGATCGTTGATAATACTGAGTGGCATCCGTTATTAGTCATATTTGGGATCCACATCAGTTGGCGGTGAATGCATCGATCCAGGCGTTTAATTTTTATTATGTAATAATAAGAAATAATATCCATTTATCCGGATCAAACTTGAGGGCATAAATATCCAATGAGCGTTGTAGCGAGCATAATTATTTTCATATGTGTAAGCAATTCATCAGCGACGGTTATTGTGTCATTGATTCCTGATTGGTACCATTAGCATGATGCATTGGTAAGTAGCAGATAGTCGTAGCGAGGCAAAGAATAAACAGCTTTACACTTGTCCGGTTGACAACGTTTATTTCAAAACAATTCATTCTTGATTAACTATAACATTTATCTTTATTGTTTTAACAAAATTGCTCCGTGTTTCATTATTCTGATCAATCTATTTCCAATTTATCAAATACATATATTGTACATGGAAATCATAATAATTAATAATAATAAACAACATGTATAAAAATTAATAATAAACAACAATAAAATAATAACAAATGATGCCGAGAATGAACTCCTTTGAAGCAAACGTCACCCACGTGGGTATATATTATTTTTTATGTTATGGATCGGTAGTGTTCGCGACCTATGAGTACGCCTCGCAAACTATTATTTTTTTGCTCGTGGGGATGGTATTTCGCGATCCATTAAAAATATTGCTACCGACCCATTCGCATTAAATAAATTGCGACAAATATTATTTATTAAATTTATTGTACAGATCGATCCAGGTCGCGAATATACCTCTTTACTTCTAAGAACTCTGCTGACCCACAAGCAACTCTAAAGGCAATCAGCTAGGCAAATGATGACATATTTCACAAAGATATATCTACGTCTCCCTATCTGTGCCAAGGCTTACTAGATACTGTAGCGGGTTTGCTGACACATTTTTTGTGACTACACACCATAAAGGTCCATCCGATAATTTTTGTTTATCAGAAATGCCTTTCCACAAGTCTGTCATCAAGTATAAACTCGCAAATAGTCAGAAATAATGAGTCACTGTACCGGCCCTAGAGGCATCTATACTGACACTGCAGCCATCTTAACCAACTCTGCAGTCATCAATGCCAGACCTGTAGTACTATTCCCAGCCATTATCAAAATGGATACCATAGCTTGAAGACTCAAAATAAACTAAACTACTTTAGAATCCTGTATCCGACAGACCTATCTACACACGGAGCGCAAGCCAGCAATACCCTAGGACTTACCAAAGGAAGCAACATTGTGCAATACTTTGCAGGACTTACTATTTAGCCCATAAACTCAGCCTTCTATTCTGGGTGGTTTGTCTCTGTAGCGCTACTCATTGTAAATGGTCTGCTCGTCCATTTGTGCAAATATGCCTACTTATGTGCCATTGGTTGCAATTACACATAGTTTATGTGCCTCTGCCTATTAAAAGCAGAGCTTTTACCATGTGATGTAACATTGTATTGTATCAGGATTCTACTTGTGCACTTACCTAGTTAGTGCGATACTGTACCACTTGCTACTTTTACAAGGGAGTTGTAAATTAATAGATTTATAGAACTCTGAATAAGTGATTTTTGAGCCTGAGACATAGAGCTCATCCTAGTGTGGAGTTCAAAGAGACTTTTCCATGGCACTATTGGTGTATACATACATTAGATAACCTCTGAGATAGAGATTGAAATTGGCAGGAAGGCCTATAGTCCCTACCACTATTACTGTGCCAGCAAATGAGGTGTCAGAACACTTTAATGGTTTAAAATCTACTTCAATATGAAGCATTCACAATATATTGTGGTAGATTTTGATGACAAGTTAACATTTACGCCCTCCCCTGCTGGCTACCCCCTGGCCCCTGACCCCTTACCCCTATATTATCCTTAACTGGCTGCCTACCCATCCCTCTACCAGCCTGCCGCTGTGCTCCGTGATTCTGACAAAACCTAGCCTCGGTTTCCTTTATTATTAGTTGCTTCTTGGGAAGAAAAAGGGGTTATGAAAGACAGTTTGGGCAAGGGGGGTATGTAGGTGCTTAGATATAATGGGTGGGGGCGAGATATAGAGGAAGTGGCCAGCGTAAACAGGTTGAAACTATGACGGACGGGATAATCAAAGGAAATGAAGCACTTACTGCACAAAATCATTACAAAAGACGGATTTGCTGCAATTCTGAGAGGTTTCATAACATGCAAATATAGTGTATTAATTATCCTTCAAGTATCTAGAAAAAGTCTTACCTGATTTGGCATAATCCATTAAATATATGTCACTGTCACGTACAGGAAATGACTCTTTATATCTGTCTAATTTTTCCGCCAAATCTCCTCTGTGGAGTGGGTAAATGCGTCCATTGTATTCCGTTACACTCCATATAAACTTCCCTTGTTCATCCAATAGATCCTTTACACCGTTGGCACTCATTGCCAGCTACAGTTACAGCTACTGTATGTCTGATAGCTAGACAGTATTGAAGCTTACTAACTGTTCACTATCTACTACTAGATAAAATCTGGCATAGTGCCAGCATGTCTTAAGGTATCATGTGACATTCCAGTGATAAAGTTCAGCTCTATCACTGGAATGTGATTTGTATGTTCCCTTGACCTGTGCAATGATAGCTTCTCATATCTCATACATACATTGCTACCCTAAATGATTTATCGCTAACTGCACAATGTAGTCTTTTTAAGTGCAAGTTCTATCCCAAAACTGGTAATCACTTGGCTTGCAAGTAGATATTCACAACTAAAAAAAGATTGAAAGTAATGAATGAAACGTATGTAGTCATTTTGTAGAAACACCTGGTACAAGCTGTCACTGTATTCAACCTAGATGCATATATACTGTGGTTTTCCTAATTGCTTTCTTTTCTGATTGTTGCAAGCTTTGATACAAACAACAAAAATATTGTGGTGGTTCCACAATCCATTCGTCATATTTCCAAGAAAGTTACAGTATTGTTGCACCCTTATGGTGTTTTTCCCGTCCTAGTTGAAGGTTGATCTCCATTCATGTCGCCGATTTCATAAATATCGTACGACTTTCTATGTCATTCAATATTTATGGAGATAGTCGATCTTGGAGATTTGGGTAAACACTCAATGTTGCAGAGCAGTTAAACCTGTTTAACTTTTTAACAATTTTTAGAGTTTTTTTCGAGGCTAGTTTCACATGGCAGTGGCTTATCAATTAATTAAAATACTACTATCAACTACGATGCCTATCTTGAATTATTTGTCATTTATTAACTCTCGCAATGAAGTTATGTCTTTTAGGAAAAAGGATAAGAAACTATTATTCTTTTCCGATCTTCCTTAAAAGACACATTAGACAACTTACATTCTGTGACTTTGCTTGTAATTAATAGCAGTTTATCATCACATATACATAACGCTCAACTTAGCCAAAATTTTCCGCGATCACCATGTGTGGGCAACTACAAACACTATCGGTGCTCTCAGAGCATGGTGCGAGCTTCCAGGACATCAACCCTAAAAATAAGATTACAGAACAGCTATCACTAAGGATGGTCCAATAATTAGCTAGTTGGCTGGGTGCCAGCTGGCAGTGTATCAAATACTGAAAGCGACAGTGCAAGTGTAACACAGGATACAGCACAACAATGAGGGTAGGTAGACAGGAAGGACAGTAAAGAAGAAAACTTGGAGATTATACTTCAAGCAATCCAAGGGAATCCCTTCCAGAACAGTTGAGAGCAGTTTAAATTAATGTGTATGTATTCGACGTGCAGTGTTTTCAAAATGACAATTCGAAAACGGATGCTACAAAACAAACTGATTTTTTCCAAATGGCATTTTAAATTTTGGTTCAACAGAACAGTCTTTTCTAAAACTGTTTCGATAATTAATTAAGTATTATTCTGAGAGAATTTGGTGAAGACTGTAGCAGGTTTTAGCGGTCCGCTACTTCTCTGCTGTGTCACCAGGCAAACTGCTGACTGCCGTCACAACAAGACAGCCTCTTAAGGCTGGAAAATAAAGAGTCAACCTCTCCCCAGAGGTGACCCTGTGTTGGGATGGCACTTACAACCAGTTGCAAAGGAGTACTTTAGCAACTGTAATGAGCCGACGGTTAAGACATACACTCAAAGCTTGTAACAATTGATACACAAGCTGTACTGTTATGTAACACATAAGTTGTAATGCAAAGAACTGAGAGAAAGCTCTGCCTTCTATAGGTAGAGTTACAGGATACTCGAAAACGAACAAATTGGCGACTTATCGTAGCCGACATAAAGTTTCAGTTTCGTTTTCAAACGAACCAAACTTAACGCTAGTCCTTTATGGATTCGCTATAGCTTTACAAAAGTAATTAATTATACGCATTCATCGATGTCAGTAGTAATGTAGGAGCTGATCTCAGTAGAAAAAAGACCTGCCAACATACCCCAACAGCTTTTTGATTGTTAGATTTGTTGGATTGTTCACAGACCTGCCGAAAATGTAATTGTTAGTTTTTAGATGATTTTTGTCAGTATAATATGTATATGCATAAGAAAACAGATCTGCTAACATGTTGCATTGTTGTTTTTTGGTATGAATATTTTTACAGACCTGTTACAGTATAATATTTATATTGGTATGTATGTATGTATGGTAATGTAAATGATAGTTGACATTTGGACAGAGCTGTAAGATATTTATTGGTTTGTTATTTGCGCATGTTGGAAGTTTCCCTCCCGATATAGATCGTGGTTGACACAGGCCCTTTGTTTGTTTACTCGTGATTTGGTAGTGGGTTAGGTATTATGTTTATTTGATTAAAACGGTAACAGCGAGCGTAATAAAATATATAAAAAATATTATAAGAAGGTAAAATGGACAATATTTGTCATGCAAAGTAAATAATAGTAGAGTATTATGAATAAGCCTTGTCTAAATAAAATTGTTGTTTGTTAGTAAAGAGTTCAAGTACAATTTTACTAATCAACACATTGCTATTTGCAATAGACTTTTACTGAGGCTTGGTTGATAATAGTGTGGGAGATTTGTGTGACAGGTAGTGCTAACCCCCCCCCCCAAACCCCCCCCCCCCTTACACCCCTGGTGACCTTAGTCATAAATCATTATCCCCCCCGAACTCTACCCCCCCCCCCCTCCGGAGATTCTCCGAATCCCCTGAAAAGTAGGTATTAGTTGTCCCCAAACCTTATTCCCTTATATATAGCAAAATTAGCTACCCCGAACTGACCCCGAACCTACCCCGAACCTACCCCGACCCCGACCCGGGATCCAACTACATTTATTCAAATAGCCTGAGGTCTCCTGAACGCGATGCAGCCATCAGAATCCAAATCGGAGCGTTCCTTCTCCCAGAATCACAGGATAGGAAATGGTCTATCCTTATAAGGACTGGAAGGTTACCAGCTACCAAAAAGAGCGGCAATAAGTGCCCAGGGCAAAACACCATGTGCTTGCTACATGATTGGACTATTTATTGTTATGATTATGTATTATATGTTACCATTTGCAATTGCCTTGTACTCTGTATTATGATTTGTCATGCCTAATAAGGTAACGAAGTTGTACCTTTTTCTCTATAAATAGAGCTGCTGTGCCTTGGGCAGGCAGTTGTTGTAAAGTTGTTGAAGTTTAAGTACCCTTTTACTTGTGAATAATAAAGCATCTATTCTGATAAACACATTTCTACTACGTTTAAGTCGAGGACTCGTGAGTTGCTAACGTCGTTGGAGATAGAGAGAAAGGAGTGGAAGAGAGAGAGGTAGAGAATCCGTTGTGTAGCTAATAGAAGAGGCAAATCTATTACATTGGTGGCAGCGGTGGGATAGCTAAAGAACAAGGACACAACGGATAGAGAGAAGGTAAGAAGTAAGAAGATATAGATAGAAAAGGTGAGAAGATAAGAAGATCGCGAGAAAATAAAGCAGAAGAAATAGCTAGGAACTACACCAAGCCTGTTCACCCTGCTTACCGCCATCTTCCCCTCACCCCGAAGTTATACCAAACCCTGTGTCACTCCCCTTCCCCCTACCCCAAAGTTATACCAAACCCTGTATCACTCCCCTTCCCCCTTACCCCGAAGTTACCTTGACCCTGTATACTGCCATTCCCCCTCTACCCCGAAGCTACCCCGATTCGGGATCCACCCAACCCCGAAGCTACCCCGATTCGGGATCCACGGAATACTGATTTCTGTTACAAGCAATCATTTTATACCCCATAACTCGCCAATCAACAATGGCCACTCAGAGAGCAAGAAGTGCTGGCCGAAATCCCGTTGTAGTTCAACCAACGGTAGCCTTGGATGAGTTGACAGATGCCCTACAAAGATTGGTACAACCCCCCCAAAGACACAACCCAACCCCCTTCAAACCCCCCAAATACGATGGCACGGCCGATGTGGAATATTTTATCACTCGGTTTACTGAAGTAGCCGATGCAAATGATTGGGGCCAAGCTACTGCCCTACTACACTTACGAGAGGCACTGAGAGACGACGCCCTTGAGTGTGGCCGCCCTCCCCATGTAGAAGGTATCTTTGCTGCCCTACGTGCACGGTTTGGACTTACCCCCAAAGAGGCCCAAGCCCAGTTGATTACCCTGCGTCGTTCCCCCAAAACATCGTTGCAACAACACGCTAATGAAGTTGAGAAACTGGTCCGTGTTGCTTATGATGACCTGCCCCCCCGAAGAGTTGACCGAATGGTACTGGAAACCTTTGCTAGCACAATAGGCAATGCGTACCTTCAACGACATTTATTAGCCGTACAACCCCACACTGTCGAGGAAGCAGTCAGAGCAGGCAGTGAATTTCTCCAAATCAAGACAGGATTTGAAGACAAACCTTCCCGAGTCAGAGTAGTGGAGGAGGAAGACGACATGCTAGAACCACCCAGTGGCAGAACCCCAGCCAACCCCCCGCTCAGTCAAGTCCACCAGACAGCTACCCCGTCCCCAGACGTCCTTGCTGTTCTGATGCAAAACATGCAGTTGCTCACCGACGCCATCAAGCTCCAGTCGGAAGAACTCCAGAGACTGAAGCAGCAACGAACCCAACAACTGGCCGTCCCCCATCCCTCCTACCCCCCCGTCACACCTAACCCCCCTCAGTGTTGGGGGTGTGGCGCCCTTGGTCACTTACAGAGAAGTTGTCCTACTAAACCCTGGCCGTCTCCTACCCCCCTTCCTAACCAACCGTCAAAAAACGGGCGCCGCCCGCAGTAGGGAGACCGGTTCCTAACTGCCCCCGGGCCCCTCGGAATTATAGGAAGGCAATAGAAAGGCTAGAGCGACATAACCCTGTGACTCAGGTCCACCCTCCCCGTCCAGAGAGACGGTATCCTGTGCCAACCCCAGAGCCCTGGCAACTACCTACTGCCAACCGGTATGCGCCATTACAAGAGCTGGAAGATACAGACTACTACCCGTCTGCCCCGCCTGTCTGGGATAACAACCAAGCATATCGCCCCCCGGCCCCCCTGTGTGCTGACCTTCCCCGCCCGTCTCGTCAGCAACACCCCGTTAGTCATGGACACAAATTATATTACCCGTCTGAACCAGCTCAATCTCTGAGCCGAGGGATTCACCCCAAAAGCCCCCCTGTTCCCCCAACCCAACTACGCCCCTCCCGCCCTCGGGAGAGACAACCCCCTACCCCCCGACCATCAGCCGTCAGACCCACTGACGTTCTTTACTCCCCGCCAGAACGCCCCTACAAGGCAAGTTATTTCTTGCCCGGTCGAATTGAAGGCAAGCCGGTGTCTATACTCATTGATACCGGATGTACCACCAATCTGCTATCGCAGCACCTGTTTAACCGGCTGTCTCCTACCACCCGGGATGCCCTTCAAGAGAGCGACACCCACGGCATTTTGGCGGACGGATCCCATATTCCCTTCTTTGGTACCCTACATCTGCCCCTTCGACTGCGAGACATAAAGACGGATGCTACATTCGTAGTCGGACAGATTAACGAAGACGCCATCTTAGGCATGCCCTTTCTGACTGCCCACCAGTGTCACATGAAATTTGATCGTTCGGTCATTGAAATAGATGGCCAAGAACTTCCATGCACTGACCAACAGGGACGAATGCTCTCCACCTCTGTCCAAGTCATAAGAGACACTCACATCCCCCCGAATACCGAGGCTACGGTGCTTTGTAAAGTTACCAACCCCTCACACCTCCCCCTCGGTATAGTAGAAGGTACCCCGGACTCCCCGCCCCTCGCCGCCAGTCTCAACTCCCCTGATACCAAACACCACCTGCTCGTTAGATGCCTTAACCCCACTAGTCAGCCGTTACATTTGAAAGCGGGAAAGACTATAGGCCGGTACACAGGTGTACAGGCCAGTGACATAGAGTTGCCATTGACGGAGAAACCCCCTACTTCTATTCCCCCCACTTTCCTTCCCTCTCCCGTCCCCGAGCACTTGCAGGCACTATATACCCAAGCCCTGGACAACTGCCACACTCCCAGTGAAGCTTTCCAACTGGCCCAGCTCTTACACTCCTACGAGGAGGTGTTCAGTAGAGGAGATCACGACATGGGTCGTACCGACCTTGTGGCACATAGCATCCCCCTGAAGCCCGGAGCCCAGCCTATAAGACAACACCCCCACAGATTAGGACCCCACAAGGAGCGAGAAGCCGAGGAGCAGGTGTCCAAACTGCTAGAGAGAGGGTTGATCGAACCCAGCAATGGTGCCTGGAGTTCTCCCGTGGTACTCGTCAAAAAGAAAGACGGATCGTGGAGGTTTTGCATAGACTATAGGCGGTTGAATGCAGTGACCCAACAAGACGCCTACCCTCTGCCCCGTATAGATGAGAGCCTGGACGCTTTGTCGGGTAGCCGCTACTTCAGCACCCTAGACCTAGTGAGCGGATACTGGCAGGTCCCCCTGGACGCGGATGCTAGTGACAAATCTGCTTTCTCCACCCGTTCCGGCCTATATAAATGGAAAGTCCTCCCTTTCGGATTAACTTCCGCACCCGCCACTTTCCAGAGACTTATGGAGAGGGTGCTACACGGCCTTCACTGGAAGTCGCTCCTCCTTTACTTAGATGACATCATCGTCATAGGCCCCGATTTCCCCACCCATCTCCACCGACTGTCCGAAGTGCTCCAGCGTCTCCAAGCGGCTGGTTTAAAACTAAAGCCCAGCAAGTGTGAGCTGCTCCAATCTCAAGTCCGCTACCTAGGCCACGTTGTCAGCGAGCGAGGTGTCTCCACTGATCCAGAAAAGATTGCTGCAGTACGTGATTGGCCCCCCCCTACTTGTCTTAAAGAACTACAAGCGTTCCTAGGAACTGTAGGTTATTACCGCCAGTACCTCCCACGGTTCTCTACCGTAGCCAAGCCCCTGACCAGACTCACTTGTAAGGATACCCCCTGGGAGTGGGCCCAACCTCAGGCAGAAGCGTTTGTGTTGCTCAAAGCAGGACTGGTCTCCGCCCCCATTCTAGGCTACCCCGATGCCAACAGTCCCTATATCCTAGACACCGACGCCAGTGACGACGGTGTCGGCGCCGTCCTGTCCCAGATCCAGAACAATGAAGAACGGGTGATAGCGTACTACAGTAAAACGCTGAGCCCCCCAGAGCGAAACTACTGTGTCACTCGCAAGGAGTTGTTAGCCGTAGTTAAGGCGGTGAAACACTTCAAGCCCTATCTCTACGGACAAACCTTTAGAGTCCGTACCGACCATGCCTCCCTCATGTGGCTCTGCAAGCGAAAGGAACCTTCGAGCCAAGTAGCCAGATGGCTGGAAGCCCTCTCAGAGTTTAAGTTCACCATAGAACACCGCAGTGGACATTTGCACGGGAACGCAGACGGACTGAGTAGGCGTTGCCCCTCGGATTGTAAACAGTGTACCCACATTGAGAGTAGAGATGGTGGCCCCACCAAAGACGAGGTGATACAGACCTTCCCAAACCCCTCCCCTACCCCTCTTGCCCAGCCCTTGTCTACTCCCTCCCCTCCCTCAGACCCCCGGGTAGTTGCCATTGCCCGTCCACGTCCACCACCCCCTGATACAGATCTGATGGAAGCTCAAAAGACCGGCCGTCACCCCGTAGCTGTCGTGTATGAAGCTATCCAAAATAATACCCCCGTAGACCCCCAACAGCTTGAGCTCGGCAGCAATGAGTTGCGCCAATTGGAGAAGAGGAGACATTCCATGCAAATCCGCCCGGATGGTGTACTGGAGATACACCATGCCGGCCAAACCCGGTCTCACTGGTGCGCCGTGTGCCCCCCCAGTCTGCGTGGAAAAGTCGTGTGGGAGACCCACGTCATGGCCCACCAAGGTATTCAACGAACACTCAAGAGGTTGAATCTCACCTGGTACTGGCCCGGCATGACAGCCGATGTACGGCGGGCGGTCAATAGCTGCGAGACGTGCCAGCGTGCTAAACATGGGGGTACCAGACCCAACCCCGCACGACAACGCATGTATGCCGGCCGGCCTTGGCAAAAACTAGCGGTAGATCTAGTTGGTCCCCTTCCTGAGACCCAGCGTGGTAACAAGTGGATTTTGGTCTTAACGGATCATTTTACCCGCTGGCAGGACGCCCTCCCCCTCCCAGACGCTACAGCCCCAGTAGTGGCCACCGCCCTAGACGAGCATGTGTTTAGCTATTTCGGTTTACCCGAACAAATGCATACCGATCAGGGAGCCCAATTTGAGTCCAGCCTGATGCGGGAACTCTGTACCATTTGGAGGGTGGCCAAAACCCGCACTACCCCCTATCACCCTCAGGCCAATGGAGTTGTGGAGCGGAATAATAGAGTCCTCGGAGACGCCTTACGTTCTCTCCTCCTGAAGAGACGCCCTGAAGAATGGGACCTGGTCCTCCCCCAAATCATGAGAGCTTTTCGCGCTACCCCCCACTCTACTACTGGTGAAACTCCCAACTTCCTTATGATGGGTAGAGAGTTGCGCCTCCCTGACCAACTGACCTACCACCCCCCTTTGCTAGAGTGCGTACCAGTGCACGAATATGCCCGAGCCCTGCAGGAGAGACTAGAGGATGTCCATGAGGCACTGAGAATGGAACAAAAGCAGACTAGGGGAGACGACGGAGAGGAGCCATCGTTATTCCGACCAGGAGATGAAGTCTGGCTAGAGAACAAGAGGCGAAGGAAAGGAGAGAGCCCCAAACTCCAACCCAAGTTTGTTGGGCCCTATATCATCCAAGAGGCCTACAGCAACCACACCTACTTAATCGACCGACATGGACAACGTTCGGTACAAAATGGTAGCCGCCTCAAACCCTATAAAGCTTGCCTTGAGCCCTACGGCCAAGCTCCAGCAGCCATGGAGCCAGCTCGCCGTCCCAACATGCGTGGCGCAGCCCCCCGCAGGAGAAGAAGCCCCCCCCCTCCCCTTCAAGACATTCCCCTACCCCTCCTAGAGCTCCCGATCCCACCACGCTTTCTCCCAGCATTGCCCTCCCCCCCACTTCCCCTACTAGAAGAACGTACACCCCCTCGCCTACAGCAACCCTTACCAGAGACCCCCCTCAACACCCCCAGCGAGTTTCGTACAAATCGGCCAAGAACTGGCCGAAATAGGAGCCAGACCCCGAATGTGGGAGTTGCCCCCCCACCAGTCACACCATCCCCTGTCATAGCCCCTGCACCTACTGGCCGCCCTAGGCGTAACGTGGGACCACCCCAACGCTATGGAGAACCCTGGTGTCATCAAGTGACTGGAGAAAATGAGCAATTGTTTGAACAACAACACCAGGAAAAAATGAGGTTGATAGCCGAATTAACGGCTTTTACCACAAAGACCGAGGTCCCAACACAATCATGCGTGGTCTTAAAAGAATTGCCAGAACCTCCTCTACCCACCCCCGAAAAGTCGGTATCCTCGCTTGAAACCCCGGAGCTGCAAGGTCGTTCAACTACACCCCCCTTTTTCCCCACTACCCTGAGTCAGACCCCCCAAGAAGTAGGTCAAACTGCTAAGAAGCCAGACAGAGAAGAAAGTGCAATCCTTTTGCCAGCTGGATCTAGTACTGTACAGTCCGCTTTTTCACTCCAGTCGTTGATAAATCAATTAAAAGAAATGACAAAAGTTAACGACCCGCTACCGCTGCAGCTCGACGCTGGCGACGACCATCTGCTTCTCGAGGCCGACTTGGCAGAGTACCCACCCCCCTCCAGCATACCAGAGGACGAGCTACTAGGGCTCCCCATGACGGAGGTTCTACTACCTACCAACCCACCAGAGAGCATGGCCATTAGTGACAGAGAGGGTGAGTTGGAGATTTACAACAACTGGGTTTTAAAACATGCTACTGCCTGCGATCCCTTAGCTTTAACTACCAAAGAATTATCACCCCCCCCCTCCTACCCTAGAAGAATTCCCCCCCCTCATTCCCTTCCCTAATCCAACTCCCTCCACCCCTAACACCCTAAAAACACAATCCTACTCCCGACGTAGTTATAGCCAGTGTTTAAAAGACCCCCCCATTCCGAAAAGTGACTCCGAACCTATCCCGAACTATCCCGAACCTACCCCGACCCGGTATCCACCCACCCCGACCCGGAATAGGTTTATACCCCTGAAAAAGATCACCCATAGTCCCCCTGTCTTGTCACCTAGGTCCCCACCCAAAAAGTTTCAGAAAAAAAGAACCGGTGGCCAACTCTCCCCCATCCCATGCAAGCTAGTACCATCCCCCACACCTCCTCAGACCACCCCACCCTCCCCCCGTCCAAAGGACCCATGCGACAACTCCCTGTTAACTATTGCAGATGGAGAGATAGTTACTCCTCCCAGGCTGAGGCGTATACAGACAGCCCCCCCGAAGGCCACTATAAGGGATGAACCCTACACCACCTTCGCTCCAGACGGACGAAGGAACCCCGCCCGCTGGAGAATGCTTAAGTGGGTGCAGACGAGCACAGAAGAGCGCATCCAACACCTCATAAGCCAGGCAAAACAGTACCAATGTCCCAAGTGTCAATACTCAGCAAAAAATAGCCGACAGCTGGCAGTACACGCTGCCCAACACTATGTCCGCCACTACTGCCGCTGTTCCTTCTCGAGCGAGAGCAGGGATGCAGTATATAGCCATCAGAGTAAGCTGGACGAGAGAGGAGATGCAGAACACCAGCAGAAGACGGGCCTAATCTACGCCGTCGACCGGAAGTCTTATACTCGGTTCTGTGAGTATACGGAGTGGGAGACGCCCCCAGCCTTTGGAGACAATACACCCTGTCAAGCCGATGTCTCTACACCCCTGTCTCCCCGACCCCTCAAGCGGACACACTCCCCAGTTAACCAAGAGCCCCTTCCCTGTCGACCCCTTGTTCCAGCAGTACCCAGCCTAATGTCGCTACCCCTGGCCAACTATCGCATCCCTAAGAGGTCGGCCCCAACCACTCCCACCCCCCGTGCTCCTTGCACCCTAACTACCCCCCCCTCACCTAAGGTCGACACCCCTCTCCCTCCACCCCCTCCCATCCAGCACCTCCCTTACCCCCAGCCGTCGGGACACTTTTTACAGAAGCGAGAGATAGCCGCTCGTGTTATCGACCAAATCATAAGGGATCTAGAAGGTGACCAACGCACCCTTCGCCAGGCCCTGCTACACCCCAATACCCCCGCTGTATCCAAGTCAAACATCAAGTCAGAGTACCAAGCCGTCGACCTGGAAGCAACTACCCTACGACAGTTGGCCACCGACTTGCGGGGCAACCTCTTTGACAATATTTAAACATGTATTTGTTCTGTCAACCATATAATTAGTCTCCAATAAATACACTCTCTGGTCGTGTACCACCACTTAGTATTCTTGTTTATATATATATTTTAATTAGAGACTTCGTCGCTAATGAAGCGGAGTATGTGGGAGATTTGTGTGACAGGTAGTGCTAACCCCCCCCCCCAAACCCCCCCCCTTACACCCCTGGTGACCTTAGTCATAAATCATTATCCCCCCCGAACTCTACCCCCCCCCCCTCCGGAGATTCTCCGAATCCCCTGAAAAGTAGGTATTAGTTGTCCCCAAACCTTATTCCCTTATATATAGCAAAATTAGCTACCCCGAACTGACCCCGAACCTACCCCGAACCTACCCCGACCCCGACCCGGGATCCAACTACATTTATTCAAATAGCCTGAGGTCTCCTGAACGCGATGCAGCAATCAGAATCCAAATCGGAGCGTTCCTTCTCCCAGAATCACAGGATAGGAAATGGTCTATCCTTATAAGGACTGGAAGGTTACCAGCTACCAAAAAGAGCGGCAATAAGTGCCCAGGGCAAAACACCATGTGCTTGCTACATGATTGGACTATTTATTGTTATGATTATGTATTATATGTTACCATTTGCAATTGCCTTGTACTCTGTATTATGATTTGTCATGCCTAATAAGGTAACGAAGTTGTACCTTTTTCTCTATAAATAGAGCTGCTGTGCCTTGGGCAGGCAGTTGTTGTAAAGTTGTTGAAGTTTAAGTACCCTTTTACTTGTGAATAATAAAGCATCTATTCTGATAAACACATTTCTACTACGTTTAAGTCGAGGACTCGTGAGTTGCTAACGTCGTTGGAGATAGAGAGAAAGGAGTGGAAGAGAGAGAGGTAGAGAATCCGTTGTGTAGCTAATAGAAGAGGCAAATCTATTACAATAGTTTGTTCTTTTAGATTCCCTTTGCAGCTTCATCCTTTTTATATATATACACACACAGAAAAAAGTGAAACATTTGGGATTAATCAGGTGATTAAACACTGTAATGATTAATATAGGAGTACAATCCGGCATCATTAGGGGTGATATCTGGTATTTCAGTAGAAAATTTGGGAGTGTTTGCTGAAAGGAGTAATTAAGGATTAAAATCAGACAATAACTTTGCCAGAAATTTTGGGTAGGTCAATAAATCACTCTCAGGGGATTAAACTCTGGTTTCAATCAGCTAGTAAGAACTTTACTCCTCAAGCGATTACAATATGGTTCTACAGTGTTGTTATCCTACAAGTCCTTAATTGTTAGCTTTACTGACCCAGTAAGAACTTTAATCCCGACATGAGTGAACTCTGGCTCTTATCTTCAAATTAGATTTTACTCTTGATATGATTAAAATGGAGAAAAGCCTTGGCATTTATAGTATGATTACCTAATAGCAAGTGGGGGTACCAATGGTCGCCTAAGCATACAGTCTTATTGTCCCTGAATAGGCTATTATTTTCCCGCTTCAATCACTAACAAAGGGAGCACACGAGGATGATGAAGGCTTACACAGCTGTCTCAAAACTCTAAGTTAATGATGCCACAGAAGCAGGTAAATAAGATATACTATGAATACACAATTGTTTGTGTATTGATTAGCAACTAAGTTAAAATACTAAACTGAACAGATGATGTTGAATGTTGTTTAGTAACTAATTGATTGTTTTCTTTTTTGTCACATTCAAAACTTTTGAACTTGAAGTGGCTGCAAATAAAAATTGCTATTATATCATAATTCTGCATTTTAGAACAGTCACCAACTAGAGATGTCCTTCTTTAAACGAAAATTGAATATACATGAAGTCAAGAGCTCACAGGTGATGAACAAACAGCTGTGATGTTGCCCAATCTTCATTTTCAACTTCTGAAGGTTTGTTGGATTCGGTTTATTTTTTTATTTTGGCCTTCCTTCTTATTGTAAAATGTGCCTAATGATGTCACTCTTATTTTAGGAGCTTGAACATCAAAATCAGCCATCACCTCTCAGTTTCAACTTGAAATCTATTGCATATACGCGGAGTGTACCCCACTGGATCTATGTCCTAATAGACTATACTATACTAATCATCATTCAATCGAGCCAGTTATTTTTATCGATTTATCTTCTATCTTCTTAGTTGGTTTTATGTTGTAATCTTTGTATTTCATTTTTAATGGTGTTGTACTGATCTCAGTTTCTTTGTTCAATACAAGTTGCCATTACATTCTGAAATAAGCTTTGTCATTTTCTACCAGCTAGATTCAATACAAAAGAATTACCTCCAAGTCAAATCACTTCCAATATTTAATCGCTCTCAAAGAAAAACCGTACAGACATAACACTCAAGGAAGATTAATATTGATCCTAACTTTAATCAATGACTGGACTAGCAATGCTCCAAATACAATCATCATGCGATTAACAATATGCATATACAGTGATCAGAAATGTTCTTGTTTTTAATCCTTGGGAGACTAACTCAATCCAAATTTTAATCCTAAAGTGATTGAATACGGACCATTAACCAGTGCATTGGCTGTGGTAATAAATCACTCCCTGTTTAATCACATTTCAATCGCTCAGGTGATTACGTTCGTGGATAGTAAGAATTGATTGAAATAGGATTAAAACTCCTCCACGTTTTTCTGTGTGTGTATAACAAAAAATTAGTTGATAAATAAAATATTGCGACTAAATTGAGATGAAGTATTATTTAGATTAATAGATTATATTATATAGAAAAGATACATCACTCACCGAGTTGTATTGATCATCTTGAACTTCTCGATCACAATTCTTGTCTTGTAGTTTAGATTCTTCCAAATCGGTAGAAGTGACATTTCCTGATGAAAAGAGTAACACCCTGCTCTCGAGAAGTTCATCTGCAACAAAGTATTTCACTTTTCAGACTCATCGGGTTTGTTGGTCAAGTTTTGCGTTGCTTCCATTGCTTGTATTGGTGTGAATGAGATGATGTTGAGTCGAAGGCTTTCAAATACACTAACTTCTCAATTTTGTAAAAAAATAACTCCTGTTTCAATTCTTTTTATGTTAGCAGCGTGTTTTTAGGGTATGTACAAAAACCCCATCATCCATCCATCATATTGCAAAAGTTGATTTTTTGCACAAAAAGCCCTTTATAACAATAAAGATTTTTGCTCAAAAAAACTTTTTTTTGCGAAAAAAAATCCTGATGCATTATAAGTAAATTTTCACGCAAAGAAAACAGCATTCTTTGCGCAAAAAAATGCTGGTTGCTTCTTGCAAAAATCTTTTTATAGCATATAAGGATTTTTGGGCGAAAAAAAATTTTCTACTAGCAAAAACCCTTATATATTATAAAGGCATTTCCGAGCAAGAAGTTTTTTTCTCACGCAAAAATCCCTTTATAGTATATATATGATGATTTTTGCGCGCCAATTCTTTTTTTGCACTAAAACCCTTGTATATTATGAAAGGATTTCCGTGCTAGAAAACCACTTCTTTTGCGCAAAAATCTCTTTATAATATATAAAGATTTTCGCGCTAGGTCACTCAGTGCAACTTTAACTACTGTTTTCACACAGATAGCATTCACTCCCACAACAGTGACTGAAGGAACAACATCTACAACTACAACTACTAGGAACACTTTCAGCATTAGCAAAGCTACATAGTCTTAGACGTTGACAAAATTATCTTTTGGCCAAGGAGGTAACAGTAGTAATATATGAGCAGATCTCCCTACCAAGTGTTTTTTTGTGGATTAAATCTTGGAGTTGAGGCAATGGGTTACGACGTTGGGTGGATTCGCCGAGTTTATATTGTATTTTATTTGAGGGGCATTTGAGTGGCATTTGAGTGGCATTTAAGTGGCATTTGAGTTTTGATTATTTTTTTACTTAATTTGAACTTATATGGTATATAGATTTTGAATGTATGGCATTCAAGTTTTGATAATTTTTTACATAACTCGAACTTAATTTGAGCTTATATGACATCTAAATTTTGAATGTATGGCATTTAAGTTTCGATAATTTTTTCGATAGCTATATATATATTTATATACATTGAATAGAAATTAAATATTGTATGATTGTATATATTAAAGTTTATATTCTCGAAAAAGCCATAACATAACTTCAAACGAAGTAATAGATGCATATAAACATTCATCTGTTTGAATATAACGTAAAATATTAGGCTTAAACTCAAGCATTAATTCTTCAGTCCATTGGGCTTTAACTAATCTTTGTGTGAGATCTTGATCCCATACCTTTCTCTTAATTTTTTTTAAAGAATGGTTAATATTCACGATTTTAGACATTTTCAAAACTGTCTCAAAATTGTTTTGAATTGTTAGTTTTAATAATGTTTCCTGATTGTCAGCATTCTGATGTAATGAATGTGGTTGGTACTGTATGGGTAGCTCTCCGTATAAAGATGCTAAAGTTAGCAAATGCTGCGTTATACAGAATAACGCAGCTTGCAATGTTAATGGATATTTCGCATTTCCCTGCACAGCTACATTTTCTTTGATATACTGGTGATAAATCTCTGGGAGGAAGTCTGTTATTGTATATGGCTTTGAACTCATAATGAACTAAAATAAAAAGGTTATGTGTTAGTATAGGATGATTAAACAGTGTTGTAAAATAATTACATTTTAGCTTCGATTAAAATAGTTTTTCTATTAATTCTTACCTTATCACCAAGAAAATCAGCTGTAGTAGTTGATACTCCTGAGGTTATTGTAGTAGTTGATGCTCCTGAGGTTATTGCTGAAGAGAATGATTTCTATGTAGAGAGAGTTGTTCTTATATACTATAAGACACTCCTACTCATTTAACTTATAACCATTAAAAACACTCACGCGAAAACTCTATCAGAATAGTGTTATTCGCGTGAAATATTCCTGTTTCATTCGCGTGAAAATAATATTTTTATTCCCGCAAAAGCAACGGTTTCCATTCGCGTGAAAATAAAGTATTTATTCCCGCGGAAACATTGGTTTGTATTCGCGTGAAAATAAAATGTTTATTCCCGCAAAAGCAACGGTTTCTATTCGCGTGAAAATAAATAATTTATTCCCGCGAAAACATTGGTTTGTATTCGCGTGAAAATAAAATGTTTATTCCCGCGAAAGCAACGGTTTCCATTCGCGTGAAAATAAATTATTTATTCCCGCGAAAGCATTGGTTTGTATTCGCGTGAAAATAAAATGTTTATTCCCGCGAAAGCAACGGTTTCCATTCGCGTGAAAATAAATTATTTATTCCCGCGAAAGCATTGGTTTGTATTCGCGTGAAAATAAAATATTTATTCCTGCGAAAGCAACGGTTTCCATTCGCGTGAAAATAAATTAGTTATTCCCGCGAAAGCAACAGTTTCTATTCGCGTGAAAATAAATTATTTATTTCCGCGAAAGCATTGGTTTGTATTCGCGTGAAAAGAAAATGTTTATTCCCGCGAAAGCAACGGTTTCCATTCGCGTGAAAATAAATTATTTATTCCCGCGAAAGCATTGGTTTGTATTCGCGTGAAAATAAAATATTTATTCCCGCGAAAGCAACGGTTTCCATTCGCGTGAAAATAAATTACTTATTCCCGCGAAAGCAACAGTTTCTATTCGCGTGAAAATAAATTATTTATTCCCGCGAAAGCAACGGTTTCCATTCGCGTGAAAATAAATTGTTTATTCCCGCGAAAGCAAAAGTTTCTATTCGCGTGAAAATAAATTATTTATTCCCGCGAAAGCATTGGTTTGTATTCGCGTGAAAATAAAATGTTTATTCCCGCGAAAGCAACGGTTTCCATTCGCGTGAAAATAAATTATTTATTCCCGCGAAAGCATTGGTTTGTATTCGCGTGAAAATAAATTATTTATTGCCGCGAAAGCAACGGTTTCCATTCGCGTGAAAATAAATTACTTATTCCCGCGAAAGCAACAGTTTCTATTCCCGTGAAAATAAATTGTTTATTCCCGCGAAAGCATTGGTTTTCGCGTGGACAAAATGCTGATTCATAGTTATATTATAAAGAAGGTTGGTATTCATAGGATTTAATCAGCGCAACTTTACCTATTTAAGAGCCACTGTTTTCACACAGAAAGCATCCAGTTCTACAACAGCTAGCGGAGAAGCAACGTCTACTAAACCTTCTATTGCAACTACTAGGAGCTCACCTTCTTTATAAAGGTAAGAGTAAAAATATATATTTTCTGTTAGCTAACACAACTAGCTGAAGGCTTATGATCTTTATGATCTTTTAAAATTAATTACGAAAAACTAAACAAAATGTTTTGTTTTTTAGAATGAATACTTAAGACGAAGGAAGTCAACCGATGAATGAAGAAGCAGAACCCACGCAAACCTTTTCCCCATCACCTTCTCCTATCTTTGACATGCCAGAAAGTCAATTGGTGGTTGATGAACCAGAATCCCAACAAGATTTTACTTCATTCACATCTCCTACTAACAAGCTACCTTCAAAAAGAACATCAATGAGGAAACGATCTTTTATTGATTTGACAAAAGATGATAATGAAACTGGCTCGAAGTGCAAAAAACTAGTTTTGACGGATGTTGGAGACGAAACGCTTTTTCATCACACCAGAATACCCTTTCAAGATGCTGGAAGTAATGAACTAACCACTTTCACCTACAAGAGCGCCGGGTTAATAAACTCTCTCTCTCCAGATAGTCTAGAAAAACTTGAAGAATCCATGGAAATCTGCGAACTACCAGTACCAACAGTTATGGAGGTGATGTCTGTTGAATTTCGTGATGAATCAAAGTGCACCATCATTTACAACTACCGAAAGGATAAAAAGATAACTCGGGTGAAGAGTGATGTTTCAACCGAAATAGGACTGCGTGTTAATAAAGCTAAGCAAACACAACCAATTGTTTTAATTTATATGGGAGAAGGAAAGACAGGAGATGCGATTTTTCGTACCGCTGAATCTCAAGGATGTAATCGAAAGATCAACGATCCATTCAACTCATTGTACGGCAAGAGTTTGAGACAAATACAGGCTTATTTCAGTGTTGCTCACCTACACGATTTTCCGACAGGAAGTGTTATAGCTTATGAGAATCCTGGAATGCTAAGAAAATGTGATACTCGTTGGAACAAGACTGCTGATATTATAGTGGCTAATTACAGATGTATGGTGAAAGGAGAGCTATTGATTGGAGATCTTAGCATCCCTGCTCAAATGGCTTCATCTGTGGTGGCGGAAAAAAGCGGTGTAATCGTATTCAAAGGACTAAAACAAAATACGAACAACATGATTTCCTACGACATCATTCTACTCTCAGCTCTTTAAGCTTTCATTCAAGCCTCAGAACTGTTTGATACTTTGCTGCAACACACCTGTCTCTCCTACTTTGATGAAAATGAAAAAGAGAATTGTCCAGAACAGCACATCGGAGTCTTAATCGATAACACAAAGGACGTGACTCGTCTTCTATGATGGTAAGTTTCATATCTATTTAAAGAAAGATCCGAAGTATTTTTGTAAAATTAATTCATATAACTATGTATGATAGAGTCATTAGTTACTATGTCTTTTAGATATAACTAAAGAGCGCTCCTGAGGAAGAAAATGAGAAGATCTTATTTACTTCTTGCTTGAAACATTACAAAATAATAGTTTTTATAGGTTCTGTAGTGTTTAGCACAAATAATGAGATAAGTTGTATTTTATTCATTTTATTTGTTATATCAAATAAAAATCAATTATAATAATTTATTTTAACAATTTACTTAGTAAATTAGTTCCTTGTATATGTACACCATCTATTCCTTCTACTGTATTATCTTCTATGAACTCGAAGTTAGGATAAGTCTGTATGATAAATCTCCGTATTGAGTGATCTCTCATCTCACTATCTCCTATGTCTCGTAAACTTCTAACAATTTCATCCATACTCCATCCTCTACTTCTCAGTAAACAAAAGTATACACAATAATCGCCACATACAGTTGACAAAAAATTTTGTAGTTGTGTTTCATTACTTTGTATTGTTTCATATCCTCCATGAATACTTAGTATTTCATTTACATCTGGATAAAAGGAAACAGAATGCCCAAACGAGTCAAAAAAATCCACCTCTGAATCATTAGCATACACAGCCAACCAATGCTCTCCGGGTTGGTGAGAATAATGGGTGTTGAATACGAAACATCCTGTTGGAAAATTGCAAATTTGCTTCCAAAACTGTTCTCTAGCTCCAACATGAATCCCTACGCTTTGACATAAAACGTCTGAAGATAAGATCGAACGAATTTGCATGGTATTCATCTCTAACTTTTTGTTTAAAGCACTGCGTCTCCCCCGATAGTTAATTGAAGAATGCTATCCATCTCCAGCACACCGTCTTTTACAAAGTATGCTACCAAGGATAATCCATCAGTCGTGTTAGTGCTAAAACGAATTTCCACACTTGTTGTGACATTTTTCATAGAGTAAAATCCTTCTTTAAGAAAATCACCAGTCAAATCAAATCCATAAAGTGTAGTACCATCAAGGTATTGTTCTTTCGTAATACCGAGAGACTATCACCTTCAAGCAAAGTTCCGGTAGCGTGTAGAAACTGATGATATTCTCTTCCAAAAACCCCTCTAGCATAATTTGGCTCAAATCTTCTTCCAATTGGACAATCACCAACTCTCAACACAATACTATCAACATTAGCGTGTGTCATTCTATATGGATTCAAGGCAAAACGTCCGTTCATTGCGTTGTGATTAACTAAACCTAAATAGATCTGTTTAGGTTTTTGTTTGTTTTCTTCCAAAGTGATGTCAATCTGCGCAACCCCAGCACGAATTCCATATAGTTTTATCCGTTTTCGATCAACTGGATAAATGTAGTTGTGACCTTCCAATGCCAAACTGAGTTGGGAGTTTTGTATTGTAGGATTCACCTTAACTTTACAAAGATGAAGTTCAAATTTATCAATTCTAATCTTTGCTCCTCCATTAGGCGCCTCATCTGCAGCAAACAAAGCTAGTTTGCCGGAGGCACGCTCAAACTCCAGCTGCATACTAGGACCTGGAATTATTAGTTTTTTCTGCTGAAATAATGCAAGATGAGGTTTTCCAGTTAATTCTATTGTCTTTCCACCTATGATTAGAGCTCTCCTCTTTTTCTTATCTGCGGTTTTATGATCAGCAGCGTCTTTGCTAGTTGAATCATCATACAGCCATCCTTCCATCTTACCTTGATATTTCTTTCTTTCTGCACTGTTTTCGAGTAGTTGTGAAAAGTAGGAGCGTAAACCGTAGTTGTTAGCGTATTCAACAGTGGTTCCTTCTATCGACATTTTCAACTCACTGAATAATGTATGCATTGAATCCCCCATCCACACAACTGCATCATCATCATTACCTGTAATATCGGTTCCATCATCTTGAACAACTGTGGCTTCAACTTGCAGAAATGAGTTGTAGAGATCTGTGTAATGTTCAGTGCTCCCTGACAAGGTTAACTCAATACTACCATAAGGATCTAACCTATCAGGTCTGATGACAACATATTCCGATCTTTCTACCGATATGTTTGTTGGTTCCGTAGCAAATACATCCAACGTTGGATTTATGTTGTAGGAAGAACCTTCCAACTTATTACCTGTTGTTCCATTTAGGCTAGCCGTCTTTTGCGAATCATGATTGCTTGAGGTGTTACTGCTTAATGAATATAGTTATCAAGCTCTGCTGTCTTTATAGCGGATTCTGCTACTATTAAAATATGCCACGTTTACCAACACCTCTTCTCTTCTTTCCACCTTTTGTTTTTCTCCTTTTCATACTATCTAGACGGACTGCATTGAGCACATCTCCCCCCAGATCATTCAACTCTGCCAACCCCCTCTTCTTTGCTGATGCTGCAAAGCTTTGTCCATCGATGACATCACGCGCTACATTTTCACCTACAGACAGTGCTCTTTTCCCCAAACTAATTGCTCCTCTTTTCAGCATTGGTGCTGCGGATTTAAGTATACTTGAAAAAATACTACCAAGTCCATTTCCTCTCATATTAGGCATCACCCGCCGTCCACTATACACTCCAATTCCATTTCCAGCTTGCATCTTGTAGTACTCGTCAAAAAAATCTTTTGAGTCCTCAGGGGTGTATCGTACCAAACTCATTATAATAGTTTCTCTCTAAAGTGAACCGTCAACACAACCTTTCCACCATCAAATGGTATTCGTTGGCCGTCGTCACTCGTTATAAGTACTTGAATCAGATCACTATTTAGTGATGAAGCGTCAACATAGTGAGGATTTTTAAATTCTTGATACACAACACTATTCTTCTTTCCTTGAACCGGAACTACTCTCAGTAAAGGTACATTCGTATCTCCTACCATTCTATTATCAACAATGTTGGAATAAACATACAGAGATGTTAAACCAGAATTTATATCAGGGGGTGAGATATTATTGTATCTACCATGAGGGTACATAGTTTTTGGTTCAAATCCAAAAACATATGCTATATCTTTGGAAAAGCTTATGGCAGTATCAGGATCGCTGTTAGTTAGTAAAGTGGTGTTGGTGATCTTGTTGTAGGAGATGGCAAATTTTTTGTCTAAATCCATTTCACTCATTCTCTTTCGTATAATCTCCTCCAACTCCTCCATACTATCATATCTTCCATTACCGATTAAGATGAAGGACTTTTCGCTTTTACCAGAGACATTAGTCTTTTCTAGATATATTTTCCCTTCGGTAACATTCTTCCAATTATTAGAATAAGACTTATCTAGCAGAGCTACCTCCCATTTTCCACCATCGATAACCAAATATTTATACAGTCTCACTGTAAATTCGGAACTGTTATTATCAGGAAACTCTTCACCGCTAGAGTTTGAGGGTAAAGTTATCAGCATCGACATTTTCTCAACGTATGATGATTATATCAAGCGTTCTTTCCTTATAAACTATTCATCTACCCACTCGTTGAACTTTTCTCCGTATCCTAACCACTTAACCAGAATCTGTCTTTTACTTCTTCTCATTCTTCTTCCCAATATCTTTTCAATTCTGAAAATCGTGGGTTTTTTTACTTTTTGCAACCCTTTTTCGTAAAAGGTGCCATCAATCATCTCCTCAGCCAAATCTTTCACCCTATATACAACAGGTTTTTCATCAATAAGTACATCAGTGATTATAAAAATCTCAATTGTCCAATTCGGAGTGTATCCTCTTTCAAACGCTCCTCTTGCCTTACTTATTCTCACATAATCCCCAATCTTTAGTTTTGCTTCTTGAGCTAAACTATGTTCACCTCCTTCATACACACGATTCCATACAAGTTCCTGATTTTGAAAATTCACATCATTCGGTCTCATACCTATAGCACCATGAATTGTGTTGTTGTATGCATCAACCATTTCTGGTAAAACATCAATGTATCTGTCATCATCTTTATATGTCAAATATCTATATATCTTCTCTTTTAAAGTTCTGTTAAAACGCTCCACCATCGATGCCTTTATCGTCTCATTTTCGGTTGTAAAGCGCTTGATTTTTTTTTCCGCCAGGAGAGTCTTTACATTGACATTGTCAAACTCTTTACCTTTATCGGATTGTAAAGCTTTATAGTTTTGCCCTTCTAGTATTCTTCTCAATCCTCTGGCTACAACCTGACCTGATTTGGAGATGAGCGGCACAGCCCATCCTTTTCTAGATAAAGAATCAACAGCAGTCAGTAAAAATGCTGTATTATTATTTTCTTCTTTTCGAGATCGAACATCCATCAAATCTACCTGTAACTGTTCCCCTATTCCAGCTACAATTGTAGGACGGCGTTTAAACTTAGTTACAACTCTTTTATGTAACGTGTAGGCATCCTCACCACTCAACCATTCACGGATTCTTTTTTCCCCCTCTCGCTTTCTACGAGCTTTCAGTAAAGCTCTAGCTCCTCGTAGAGATGTATGTAATGCAGGATTGTAATACAACTCTTTTAGCGTGTCGATGTCCATGAATTAGTACCTGGAATGACCAACTTTTTCTTCTGACTCTTACGTGTTTGATGCGAGGATTTTCTGACAGTTGTGATTCCTTCATCAGTTAGCAAGCTTTTAAATCTACTGTAATTGGTATTTCCCGATTGTATTTTACCTCCTTCAGTTAGAACGTCTCGTAGTAAAGTTTTGGAAGTCTTAGGATTCAACCAATGTTCTCCAATTTTCAGTCTGTTCTTGTCCGAGTCGAATCTACCAATTTTACTCAGATTATTCAACATTCTGACAGCAATCGCTTGATCACTCTTTTTTGTTGTTAATTCAGTTGCTTTTTTTTCAAACTCTTTTAAATTTTCGCTTTTACTATCATGCTCATCTTCTCCATCAGTAAGAAATGTATTTCCAAGTAGGGTTGAGTCTTCAGTATCAAACAACCTTCCTTTTATTAATTCCATCCCGATGTCATCATCATCATCATCAGTAGTAATATATGAGCAGATCTCCCTACCAAGTGTTTTTTTGTGGGGTCATAATCTGGGGTGATGCAATGGGTTACGGCGTTGGATGGATTCGCCGAGTTTATATTGTGTTTTATTTGAGGGGTACTTGAGTGGCATTTGAGCGGCATTTAAGTGGCATTCGAGTTTTGATTATTATTTTACTTAATTTGAACTTATATGGTATATACATTTTGAATGTATGGCATTTAAGTTATGATAATTTTTTACATAATTGTATACATAATTATAACTCATAGGATGTCTAGATTTTGAATGTGAGGCATTTAAGGTTTGATAATTTTTTGTAATTCCGAGTCATACGATATCTTGAGAGAGAGGAGAGAGAGGAAATATATCTACATTGAATAAATACAGTGGTTAAAAATGAAAGAATATGTGAATATATACATTTATTGTGTAATAAGTAGGGAAAAACTCATATAATATAGCTAGAGTCAGTAAATACTAAGTTACTGAAGTTTTTAGATATTTCAACTGGATAAAAAAGTACAGTCACTCGTATAATGCTTAGGATAGGAAGATCTTCAAATGTTTTGCAAAACCGGAACTTTTGGTGAGTTAATCACCTGAGAACCTTTAGACTTTTCTATGAATTATTATATGATTATATAGACTTATTGTATAATAAGTAGGGAAAATCTTTCCATATAATATAGTTAGAGTCGGTAAATAGTAAGTAATACAAAACAGTACAACTTGTAATGTCAATGAATACACAGGCTTTTTTTTTTATTCATTCATTATCCGCTTGAGACTACCTGTTGTCAGCATTTGATATTGAGTTTACATACCATCAACACCAAGTGGTTCATCAAAATCTTGTAATTCGTTTTCTAGGAATTCCTTAAGAACTTCATCCTCATTATTCGTTTTTGTTAGCACCTCATTGGAACTTGTTTGTGTGCAATATTGCTCCCAATCACTAGCGTTGGTTGAAGAAATGAAGACAACATTGTGGTATGGAATAGGATTTCCATTCTTACTCTGTTTTTTTCCTTTGTAAATCATCACACCAGGTGCACATCTTTTAGCTTCCTCGTTATATCTGATTGGTAGTAAAAGCGTTCTCGTCTCTCTTTTTCCATTCTTTTCAGTGACATAGCGAATGCAATTTACAATGGATTCTTCTCCATTGAATCGGAAAGGAATGAATCTTTCTACAACTTCGATGTAAGCAAAAATGGAACAATCTTTGAAATTACTGAGATACTCGATGTCGTAAGCGAGTTTGAGTTCTTCTTCACTCATTTTTCTCAGTTTTTCAGCTTCAGCAGTAGCTTCCATTGTGGTTAATCGTTTTGTACTGATACGTTTGACATTGTAGTAAGTAGTCTCTGGTTTTTTTGAGTTTTCCATCTCACCCAAGTACAAAATGTTGAAAGGTAATGGGTAGTTATCAACATTGAAGCTTTCAACTACTCTACTTGGACAAACGACTTTCTGAAAATTCGCTCCAGTTGAATTATCAAGATAAGTGAGAATGTAGTAGTTTCCGTATGCACCAGTACTCTGCTCAATAGAAACGATTTGCAAAACTGATGGAACAGGAAGTGATGCTAGTGTAAGAAACCCTCCAATCTTTTTCAAATCACATGCCTTCCATTTTTGGAGAGATTTGGCCATATTGAGAGCTCTGTCAGCATCAGTGAGCAATTGTTTTTGTTCCATATTGTTTGATGTTGTGGGTAAAACCAGTTTTGGAAGAGCTCGTTTCTTTATCGCTGCTTCTTTTGTGACAGAGTTAGAGTTTTTTCTTTTGGGTGTTTTGAACGTTTTTTGTTTGTTTTCGATTGGCTTTAAATTCGTGTAAGAAGCAGAAAAATCCTCCATAGTGTTCTAAAAAAGAAAGAAATAACATATAATTCAGCTTTTCATGTGGAACTAAAAGATTATTTATTTCATACTTTACATTATAGCTAAACTAATTTTGATCTTTGTTAGGTAGGGAATAATAAGTTTTAAATTTTACCTTTTATAAAGAGAAAGTTTCTAGTAGTTGCAATGGAAAGTGTAGTAGATGTTGCTCCTCCGATCACTGTTGTAGAACTGGATGCTTTCTGTGTGAAAACAGTGGCTCTTAAATAGCTAAAGTTGCACTGGTTGAACTCTATGAATACCAACCTTCTTTATAATATAACTATGAATCAGAATTTTGTCCACGCGAAAACCAATGCTTTCGCGGGAATAAATAATTTATTTTCACGCGAATAGAAACTGTTGCTTTCGCGGGAATACAAATTTTATTTTCACGCGGATACAAACCAATGTTTTCGCGGGAATAAATAGTTTATTTTCACACGAATGGAAATAGTTGTTTTCGCGGGAATAAATAATTTATTTTCACGCGGATAGAAACTGTTGCTTTCGCGGGAATACAAATTTTATTTTCACGCGGATACAAACCAATGCTTTCGCGGGAATAAAGACTTTATTTTCACGCGAATAGAAACTGTTGCTTTCGCGGGAATACAAATTTTATTTTCACGCGGATACAAACCAATGTTTTCGCGGGAATAAAGACTTTTATTTTCACGCGAATGGAAATAGTTGTTTTCGCGGGAATAAATAAATTTTTTTCACGCGAATAGAAACTGTTGCTTTCGCGGGAATACAAATTTTATTTTCACGCGGATACAATCCAATGCTTTCGCGGGAATAGAGACTTTATTTTCACGCGAATGGAAACAGTTGTTTTCGCGGGAATAAATAATTTATTTTCACGCGAATACAAACTGTTGCTTTCGCGGGAATACAAATTTTATTTTCACGCGGATACAAACCAATGCTTTTGCATGAAAGTATTTATTCCCGCGAAAACAACAGTTTCCATTCGCGTGAAAATAAAGTATTTATTCCCGCGAAAGCATTGGTTTGTATCCGCGTGAAAATAAAATTTGTATTCCCGCGAAAGCAACAGTTTGTATTCGCGTGAAAATAAATTATTTATTCCCGCGAAAACAACGGTTTCCATTCGCGTGAAAATGAAGTATTTATTCCCGCGAAAGCATTGGTTTGTATCCGCGTGAAAATAAAATTTGTATTCCCGCGAAAACAACTATTTCCATTCGCGTGAAAATAAAGTCTTTATTCCCGCGAAAACATTGGTTTGTATCCGCGTGAAAATAAAATTTGTATTCCCGCGAAAGCAACAGTTTCTATTCGCGTGAAAATAAATTATTTATTCCCGCGAAAACAACTGTTTCCATTCGCGTGAAAATAAAGTTTTTATTCCCGCGAAAGCATTGGTTTGTATCCGCGTGAAAATAAAATTTGTATTCCCGCGAAAGCAACAGTTTGTATTCGCGTGAAAATAAATTATTTATTCCCGCGAAAACAACGGTTTCCATTCGCGTGAAAATAAAGTATTTATTCCCGCGAAAGCATTGGTTTGTATTCGCGTGAAAATAAAATTTGTATTCCCGCGAAAACAACTATTTCCATTCGCGTGAAAATAAAGTCTTTATTCCCGCGAAAGCATTGGTTTGTATCCGCGTGAAAATAAAATTTGTATTCCCGCGAAAGCAACAGTTTCTATCCGCGTGAAAATAAATTATTTATTCCCGCGAAAACAACTATTTCCATTCGTGTGAAAATAAACTATTTATTCCCGCGAAAACATTGGTTTGTATCCGCGTGAAAATAAAATTTGTATTCCCGCGAAAGCAACAGTTTCTATTCGCGTGAAAATAAATTATTTATTCCCGCGAAAGCATTGGTTTTCGCGTGGACAAAATTCTGATTCATAGTTATATTATAAAGAAGGTTGGTATTCATAGAGTTCAACCAGTGCAACTTTAGCTATTTAAGAGCCACTGTTTTCACACAGAAAGCATCCAGTTCTACAACAGTGATCGGAGGAGCAACATCTACTACTACATCCACTGACTATTAAAAGTTTTTCTGTGTGAATTTGAAAATTTTCATTGAAGCTAAGACTTAATTATCCGCCTTAATTATCTCACTTAAGTTTTTGTCTACTTAAAAAGTAATGCTTTCACATAATAAATCACTCGTTCTAACAACAGTAACTGAAGCCTCAACATCTACTATATAATATACCAACTGACTACTAGGAGTTTTATTCACAAGGTAAAATTTATTAGCTGAGACATTTAACTTACCTTTTTATGTGCTATTGTCACTTCTATTAAGAAGTAATGATTTTATTGTTATTATAGTGCTATGGAAACAGAAGAGGATGATACTGATGTAGACATACATAAGGAATGGGAATGGCTCATGAAAAATCAAAATGATATCGGTTTTTCAAACGCTGATAATGAATACATGAATGATGAATGCAATGCTGAATATGAAAATGAAATGGAGATGGAACTTGAAAATGCTTTTCAAGACAAACCTTCGACTTTTCAAGTTTCAGCAACTACTGAAAATACAATAGCCTTTGATAAGCAGTAAGTTTTTAAAATCATAAATTAATAACATTAGTAGAGTAGTTTTTTGCTTTTTTCTTATACTCATCTCATGAATCAGCAAAAATAATGCGTTATCTCTTTATTGTAGACAGGACTCAGAATATCAGAGAATTAATGTAAAAGAGGGAGTTGGGAATTCATGTCATAGTACACAGTAAGTTTTTAAAAACTTAACTAATAATAATGTTTGAGTCTTTTTTCCTAATTCCATTTTAAAAATTAATTGATAATGGTGTTTAAGTCATTTTTTCTTCTGTTACATTTTATATAAAATGTATGTGAATGTTTTATAGAACAACTATTATGTGTTAACATTTCTATTGTAGACAAAGTTTAAATTATCGGGAGGAGAATGTAGAAGAAAAAAACCCTGAAATTTCCCCCAATTGGAAATGGTTAGAAGAAAATCTCATTTGTTTTCGTTTACCCGATGAAACAATCAATCAAATAGGATTTGGTGCTGAGCCTTCACCACCAAAGACTAGCATAATAGCTCAAGATATAGAGCCGGTTGCGGAGGAGATAGTTGAAGAAAATGAGAATGATCCAATGATAGAAAATGAAGAAGAAGAAGAAGAAGAAGAGGAAGAAGCACAAGAGGAAGAACAAGAAGAAGAAATGGAAGATTTAAATTTTGAAAGACCTACCCGAGCATCAACCCTAGGTATTGTTGATGATAGCACAGCTCCAACTTTTCAAGATGAAGAATGGGATGATTTGATAGCTAGATATTGGGGAGCTATGAAAACGAAACATAGAGCTGGAAAAGTCATAGAACTTTTAAATGTAAGACTTTGGGATGGGATTCCAAGAGACCAAGCTGATACCTACCAAAATGACTATCATGATTCAAGAGTGTTAGAATTGCTAAAAAAAGTTTGGAGACAATTGAGCTCGAGAGCAAAAGTCAACTGTAGCGTAGGTTGTATACTAGAAAATAAAAATGATGGTGAACTCCGATACTTTCACTCATCATCAAACAATGCTACTGTATATCCAAAAGCTAAACTGATTGAAACTGAAGGAGATCTTGATGACTTCTTTGTTGATGTTATGGAGACTGATCATCGTACAAATAGCTTGAGACGGAGACCAAATACGACTTGGAGATTGATGCTGATCACAAACATTTCGTTTTATTTCTACAAACTACTCGGAATGGGAAAAGTTGGATCACCACCAGAGCATTTACCCTCTCACCTCCTTAACAACAGACACATACGAACCATGTTAAAAAACACAAAAGGAAAACGAATTACTGACAATCTTTGTTTTTTTAGATGTCTAGCATTACACAAAGAACTACAAAAAAACGGTGGAATTGCAAAAGATCCGATAATTAAGGAGGTGAAGGAGTACCAACAACAATATCATAGTTTCATCTATGGTGATAGTGGTAAAAGGTGTGATGGGAAAGGAGTGACAGAAGCTGATTTATTGCTTTTGGAGCGAGCATTTCAACTGAAGATAACAGTGTTTTCTTTAAATGATGATATGACTTCAACAGTTATTTGGAATTCAAACTCCAGTTATAAGGAGAATCTATATTTGGATCTTTATATCAATCACTTCAGTCTTATTACAAACTTGGAAGGATATGTCAAAGCCTACAGATGTCCAACCTGTTCTACTTGTTATGATAGATTGGGGAATCTGAAAAGACACAGATGTTCAATCTCAGAGGCAACAACTATGCAGTTTTCTGGAGGGCAATACAGTCCTACTGCTACAATATTCGACAAACTGAAGGTTCAATTCGGGATAGATATCGGGTCAGATGATTCCTTGAGATACTATCCATTTTTTGCAACATTTGACATAGAGTGTTTGTTACCTAATTGCGAAAAAGTTCGAGATACAGACACAACCATTTACACGAATGAGCATAAACTTTTAAGTATTTCAATTTGTTCAAATGTACCAGGCTTCAACAACCCGCGTTGTATTGTCAATAATGGGGATGATGATGAATGCGTTGGAAAGTTCATTGAATACTTGGATGATATTAGTGAAGAATCATATAGCCGATTGGAAAAACAATTTTCGCGAATCATAAAACAGATAGAAGGTGAATTACAACGACTGGAAGAAGCTGAAGAAAAGTTTCGTAGTGATTTTGAAAAAAATCGTTTCAGACGTAGAACAGGAGCTGAAAAAGTTCTGGATGATTTGTACAGCTATATGAAAAAACTCCCTATTCTAGGTTTCAATTCACAGACTTATGATGTCAATGTGATGAAAGGAAAACTGCTTCAAAAATTGAAAGATGTCTCCGACACAGATTTTGATTTTGTTATAAAAAAAGGAACCAAGATGCCTGTTATCGGAATAGGATCTTTTTTGTTTTTAGATTGTACAAACTTCATCGCTCCTGGATATAGCTATGAAATGTATCTCAAAGCATACAAATGTGAAGCCGGAAAAGGATTTTTTCCTTATGAATGGATGAAAGGCTTGGAACAACTTAATCAAGAACATCTACCTCCAAGAGAAGCTTTTTACAGTTCTTTAAAACAAAAGAATATCAGTGAAGAAGAGTACATAATTTGTCAAGAAGCATGGAAAAATAACGACATGAAGACAATGAGGGATTTTTTAAAATGGTACAACAACTTGGATGTAAAACCATTTGTTCAAGCGTTGGAAAGACAAAGATCAATCTACAGAGAGCATGGGATTGATATGTTAAAAGATGGTATATCTTTACCAGGATTAGCGATTCGATGGATGTTTAACAAAGCACCTCAACCACCCCCTCCATACCTCTCTACATACTTGAATTTTGATGAACTTGGTAACTCCTTTCGTCAGACTCTCCCAATTTGTCTGCTTGACAACTGCAATGCAGAACTTTATCCTCTAATAAAGAAAAATATAGTTGGTGGACCAAGTCTAGTGATGCATAGATATCACGAAAAAGGTATAACTAAAATTAGAGAACATTGGTTGGGAAAAGAAGCAAAGATTTGTGATAGAATCTATGGAGTTGATGCAAATGCGCTCTATTTATGGTGTATGATGCAATCAATGCCTACTGGCTATCCTCGAAGAAGAAAAATCGAAAACTCCTTTGTCGCTGAACCAGTAAAATTTAGCAAGATAGCTCATAGCTGGTTACAGTTCCAAATGTTCTCAAAAAAAATCAATATCAGACATCAGCTCAATGGAGGAGAAGTTACTCTCGGACAGCGAGGATTACCAGTTGATGGTTTCTGTGTTGAAACTCGCCATGTCTTTCAATTCCACGGATGTTTTTGGCATGGACACGACTGCTCTTATAACAACGCTAAAGAACAAGAGCTTCAAGCTACTGGAAGAAAATCAAAAGCAAATCTGTTTAAAACTACGATGGAAAATGAAGAATATCTTCGAGCATTAGGTTACACTGTAATCTCGATTTGGGAGTGTGACTGGATGAAGCGTGTAAAAACTCATACAAATTTACAAAAATTTGTCAACACGTTTTACAATTCTTTCTACCCTAAAATACTTGAAAAAAAGCTGAATCAAGAAGAAGTGTTGGAGAGAGTTCAATCAGAAGAATTCTTCGGATTTGTTGAATGTGACATCGAAGTTCCTGAGGAAGAGGAAGAAAAGTTCTCCGAAATGCCTCCGATTTTTAAAAATACGATGTTAACCAGAGAACACTTGAGCGATGAAATGAAAGTCTTTGCTGAAGCCGAAGGGTTTTTAAAGACTCCTCAACGCTCATTAGTTGGAAGTATGTACGGAGATAAGATATTGCTAATGAGTCCTTTGTTGAAATGGTACTTGAAACAAGGATTGAAAGTCACCAAAGTTTATCAGCTAATAGAATATATTCCTAGAAAAGCTTTTGAAGCTTTTGGAACATCGGTTTCAGACGCTAGGAGAATGGGAGATGCAGACCCTAGTCAAGAATTACTCGCTACTACTAGCAAGTTGGTAGGAAATGCTGCTTATGGAAAAACAATCACTGATAAAGAAAAACATACCACCATCAAGTTCATCGAAGGCGCCAGAAAAGCTTCATTTCGTATCAGAGGAAACAAATTTATCGCCATGGAAGAGATAGCAGATGATTTTTATGAAATCATAACCTGTAAACAGCTAGTAAGTTTTAAAACAATTATTTTGCAATTCAAAATTTATATTCCACAAGTTTACTTTGCTAATCAGTATCACCATCATTTCAGCTAACTATGAATGTTCCAGTACACTTGGGTTTCTCCGTGCTACAGTATGCTAAACTGAGAATGCTACAGTTTTACTACGACTTTATGGATAAGTAAGTGAAACCTAATTCCCTACCATTATTATGTGTAAGTAAGTAAAACTTCCAAATAATTGAAATCGAAACAAACTTTTTATTTATAGATATATTGACAGAAGTGATTTCCAATATGTTGAAATGGATACAGATAGCGCATACATGGCGTTGAGCGGAACATTAGAAACACTGGTAAAACCAAGTATGAAAAAAGAGTTTTACAATGAATATGGTGATTGGTTTCCACGCCCATACTGTGACAAACATAGGGATGAGTTTTTAAGAACCAAAACAATGGGTTTAGAATGGAGCACGCAAGACTGTTGTGAAAAAGTACTAAAACACGGAAAAAGAACACCTGGGCTGTTTAAAGAGGAATTTACCGGAGATGGAATTGTTGCACTTAACTCTAAATCCTATTACTGCTGGGGAGAAAAAGGAAACAAGTTTAGCTCAAAAGGTTTGAACAAACGAATTAATCAATTGAACAAAGACAGTTATCTAAATGTATTGAACACAAAAAAGTCGTTTATGGGTAAAAATCGAGGATTTGTAGTAAAGGATCAAAAAATGTTGACATACAACCAAATAAAACGAGGTCTCACATATTTTTATGCTAAAAGACGAGTGTGTTCTGATGGAGTATCTACCGAGCCTACTTTGGCTTAAATAAAAACCTTCATAATAGACTTCTTTTACCACAGTTACTATAACTATATATATATATATATGTATATAAAATACAAAAAATCTTTCATCATCCTTATAAATATCGATAAAGAATAGATGAATATTTAACTTTATCATCTGATATATTTTATAGCATTCAATGTATATATGAGTTCGAATTATGTATCTAGCTATATTATATGAGGAGATTTTACCCCTGCTTATTATGTAATAAATGTATATAGCCATACATTGATTCGCTTTTAATCAATGAATTTATTCAAGGTAGATACATCTCCTCTCTCCTCTCTCTCAAGATGCTATATGAGCTCGAGTTATGAAAAGAAATTATCAAAACTTAAATGCCATACATTCAAAATGTATATACCATATAAGTTCAAATTAAGTAAAATAATAATCAAAACTCGAATGCCACTTAAATGCCGCTCAAATGCCACTCAAGTACCCCTCAAATAAAACACAATATAAACTCGGCGAATCCATCCAACGCCGTAACCCATTGCATCACCCCAGATTATGACCCCACAAAAAAACACTTGGTAGGGAGATCTGCTCATATATTACTACTATCATCAACCATTTTCACTGATTTTAACTCAATGTCTTTATGAACATATGATGAAAGGGCATTAGGTTTATCATCAATAACTGTGCTATTGGCTAAAGGAGAAATAGACTCTATCTTCTTTTTCTTAATGGGACTCCAACTATCCTTTTGTGTCTGATTTTGGTTATTTTTAATCTTTTTGACATCAGACAAATACCTACGTAGGTTTTCAACATTTTCATCTAACTTTTCGTGTGAGGATAAGTCAGAATCATAAGCTGTTTCCAGTAGATCATTTCGCTTTCTCTTCATATTTCTCACTGTTATAGCTTCCATAGGATTATAATACAATGGAGGTCTGGTCTTCTCTTCCTTTACCACTGTTTTATTCTCCTTTTTTTCCGTTAATCTATAGTATTCATTTTCAGTGAGTATAAAAATACGTCTGGAGAATGTTAAAGGCTGACGATTCATCTTTTTATTGATGACAAAACAGATACAATAGGGTTTATAATAGCATCCAAAAGATTTCCTCTACCAGTCTGAATCAAAATTTTACGCTTATCATCAACTGTCCCTCTACCACTAAGTTTATGTAGTTCCTTCTTGTAACGCTGCAACTCAATAAACTGCTCAGAATCACGAGGAACATTACCTAATATAATATTTTTAACACTTTCTATCAATGATTGAAACAAATCTGAGTTAGCCTTTTCGACTATAGCGATTTTTCCTTTCTTACTCAGTTCATCCAGAGCTAAAATTGCCATTTTATTTCGCATCATTCATGTTGAGACTTTCATCTTTATCTTCTCCCTCCTCCTAGCACACTTTTAAATAACCCAGGAACTATATTGCTGATGATAGGTCCTAGTAGAGCGCCTAAAAATCCTCCTTTTTGCAATACAGCTTTCTTATCATCTAACGTTGATCTTCTTACTAAAGCGCTAATATCCTTCGCGTTCCGCTGCAACTGATTGTACTGAGATGTTGTCAATGGTATCGTTCCATTTATAATAGCTTTAGCGCATTCCATTAGAGTCATAATAAACTCCTTTTTGGCTTTGGCTATAACAGACTTTTGAATAGCAAAGGTTGCATTGTTGAGTGATAACAACACAGCAGCATTTCTTGTTAATTTTTTCTCCAAATCTTTAGTCATTATAACTCTTTCGTGTTGCGTCGTTGAATAACAAAATATGATTGAGGTGAAATGAATAGTAATTGTATTTATATCCTTTTACTTGGGTACATATAATATCATAGGAAGATTCGATGTAAAATTTCCCAATAGTCTATGTTGATCATTCGTTTGTTGAGTCGTATCTATTCGTAAATAAGAGTATGGTTTTTTTGTTGCATCTTCAAAAGCCTCTTGTACATATTTTACTTTTGATGGAAAACATTGTCGAGCGACAAATAGGAAATAGAAGAAGCATCTCTAGGATTTTTAAAAAGAAAAAAATAATGACTATTCAAAGAAATTGTACGATTTCCTTTTAAAAACAGATTCTGAACAATAAAAAACACACTTATGTTCAAATGATGACTATGTTTTGTATACAAAGCATTGGCATCGGCTTTACCAGAAACTTCATCCATGAGATCATCAATTATCAGCCATCGATTTTTACCATCTCTGGGAAAACTCACTGTTATATCTATCATCCCTTCATGAAAAATCACTCCTGGTACACCATCAAAGGCTTTTTGGTAGGCTCCATAACAGTAGTGAATTTCTGTTGGCGGGGGGTGTGCTATAGTCTGACTAGCTTCAATCATTCGAAAAATCGCTTGCGTCTTTCCCGATCCAGTTGGTCCTGCAATCATTGCTGTAAAAGGAGATCGCATCCTTGGGTCATAATCTTCAGGTTTCCCATTCATCATAAAAAGATGTTCACCAACCAACAGTAGTTTCATTTATGATTCCAACAGGAGAGTTTCTCGCTTTTTGTATTTTTTCCATAGCTTCTTCATAAATACTAAACTCAGTAACACCTCCAACAGTGGAAAATCCTACGACAAATACCAAAATCATCATAATTATCAACGCTTTACGCTTCATACTCGGTAAAACATCTATCATATCACGTGTAGTACCATCAACAGTATCAACTTCATTCATCGGTCTCATCTCAACATCATCCTCTGTCGACATCTTAACTTCCAATAACAATACAATCATATCACGTTCCATTTTTATACAATGTAAAAAATATCAAAAAAACTCAAATGCCATACATTCAAAATCTATATGCCATATAAGTTCAAATTAAGTAAAAAAATAATCAAAACTCAAATGCCACTTAAATGCCACTCAAATGCCACTCAAATACCCCTCAAATAAAATACAATATAAACTCGGCGAATCCACCCAACGTCGTAACCCATTGCCTCAACTCCAAGATTTAATCCACAAAAAATCACTTGGTAGGGAGATCTGCTCATATATTACTACTGGTAACAACTGGAATGTAATTACTTATTATTTCCAGTATTTACGTAGGACATGTAGCTTTAATCAAAGATATTTGTTTATTTTACAGTTACAATGATTTGATATCTTTATGATCAAAAGTCATTCAATCTTCACTTATCCAAAGATTGCTAAGGTTTCAATGTTATATAAGTTTTAAAATATTTGTTTATAGTCTGGTAATAGAGATGGTTTATGTAATTGTAAATCACAAACATAAACTTTACTAACACATTTGATTATTCTTTGTTCTAGATTCTCAATGAGAATTAGCTTCTTACTTTCCAGCAGGAATCAATTTATATTTAAACAGCTATACACAACATTCCCCTAGACCAAAAGAAAAACCATCATTTAATATGTAAGTCTTTATAAACATATTAATTGTGATCTATTCAAATGTATATAGAAAAAACTCAAAGTTTAGTTCCTTTTTTAGTTTTTTATTTTGCATTATATCATTATTTTTTTTTGTTCCGAGTTATCAATTATCGAAGATGAGAGGAGAAGTTCACCTTTAAAAAAAATCCCCGTTTGAGCAATAACTGCTGAGTTACTACTTGTTTTGTACACAACTCAAAAATAATTCAGCGTTGTATATAAATCATGTGTTGTGCATAGAACAACAAACATGTTGCGAATACTATTCACAATGAAAATGAGGATGATAAAAAAAGTCAAAACGTCTTTGATAATGCTGAGATTCATGTTCGATAAAAACCGATGTTTTACTCAACAACAACTCGTTGTTTTTACGATTTTTTACCATCATTAATGCATCGATTTATGTTGTTGCAACTTATCCGGACAATCAATGTAGTCTACTGTCATTAAAATTACAAAGAACAATCGCGGATCTTTCCCCAAAAGACTTCATCAAGTTCATTTACGACGAGCGCTTTTTTATGAAAGAGTGGCTTTGATGCTAGATGAGAATTATCGAAGAAAGTCATTTTTCACGAGCTGTAGTCATGTAGGTAGACACTCCAGTGAAAAAAATGGCAATGTTTGGATTTTACATCCTCGGAAAAGACAATAGTGTTCAGTGCGTGTCCGGCAGATGGATATTATTAAAGTGGAAGAGCGAAGATGAACATCCGACAATAGAGCATGCGAAAAGTTTTCCGTTTTGTTAAGGGACTATTGAATCACAATCGGGTGTACAGAGCTAGGAAACTAACTGAGGAAGAAATGACACACATCTCTGTTGCTAAAGGTTATACAATCAAAGAACAAAGAAATAGACGGTTGACGAGTTTGACATCAGAAGTTTTACCTCTGGGCATCTTGATTGATTGTGCTGGTGCAGACAAATTCGCTCCTGAATCAGCGAGAGAATAAAATTTCAAGCGATGAAAGGGTAAAGTTCCTATGAAACTCCTTTCCAATGCTGGTTTTTACTACACTAGTTTTGGCGACAGCGTAAATTGTTTCTTTTGCTTGGGGAGCTCAAAGATTGGAACGAGGGTGATATATCGTGGAGGAACACTGGCAATGGTTTCACCACTGTTCCTTTTTACTCATGAGTAAGGGAGAAAAATACGTTAAAGAAGTTCACGAACAAACAAACAAGTAAAAAGAAACCGAAGCAAGAGCTTGAGTCACATCTACGGATAAAAGAAAATCATTTAGCTCAGTCCGATGAAAAAGAGACAATGAAACTTATCTGCAAAAACTGGGACATATTCGAAATGATATATGGAAAAAGTCTTGACACTGAATGGAAAGCCTTTTGAGCAAATAGGATTTATGATTGAAGCTTTACATGTTTTGGAAAATACATATGAGTGCTTCTGATGGGAATCCAGAAAAAGAATTGAAGGATGATGGAACTTATGGTTTGGACGAGAGTAAGTTGAGTAGCGGAGAGTAGTAATATATGAGCAGATCTCCCTACCAAGTGTTTTTTTGTGGATCAAACCTCGGGATTGAGGCAATGGGTTACAGCGTTGAATGAATTTGCCGAGTTTATATTGTATTTCATTTGAGGGGCATTTTAGTGGCATTTGAGTGGCATTTAAGTGGCATTTGAGTTTTGATTATTTTTTTACTTGATTTGAACTCATATGGCAGCTAGATTTTGAATCTATGGCATTTAAGTTTTGATAATTTTTTTACATAATTCGAACTCATATGGCATCTTGAGAGAGAGGAGAGAGAAGAGAGAGAGAGGAGAAAGAGAGGAGAGAGGAGTTTTATCTACATTGAATAAATATATTGATAAAAAATGAAACAGTATATGATTATATACATTGATTACATAATAAGTAGGGAAAATCTTCATATATAGTATAGCTAGAGTCAGTAAATACTAAGTAATACAAAGCACTACAACTTGTAATGACAATCAATGCATTCATACATACATACATACATACATACATACATACATACATACATACATACATACATACATACATACATACATACATACATACATACATACATACATACATGCATGCATGCATGCATGCATGCATGCATGCATGCATGCATACATACATACATACATACATACATACATACATACATACATACATACATACATACATACATACATACATACATACATACATACATACATACATACATACATACATACATACATACATACATACATACATACATACATATGGTATCTTGAGAGAGAAAGAGAGAGAGGAGAGAGAGATCTTTTAGTTTTCTATACATTCATGTATATATGGTCAATTATGTACATATTTATGGGTATATTTATATCTACATAGAGAGAGAGGAGATATATCTAAATTGAATAAATACATTGATTAAAAATAAATCATTATATGATTATATACATTTATTACATAATAAGTAAGGAAAATCTCCCCATATAATATAGCTAGAGTCAGTAAACACTAAGTAATACAAAGCACTACAACTTGTATTAAAGACAAAGTAATAACAGTTAATGCATAGTTTGTTCCTTTACAATGATGTCTTTGATGTACTGATGTTATATCTTAGGAAGGGAGACTTCTGTTCTATGTGCTTTTAATTTCGTAAAGAACTAAAATAAAAAAGTTATGTATTAGAATAGAATGATTAAGCAAAAATGTAAAATAATTACATGAATTTGAATTATAGTTCTAGTTACATTGGATAGTTTACATTATTAGAAAAGGGAAATAACTCACCAAGTTACATTGTTCAGCTTGTTCTTTCTTGTGCATTATTTTCACCAAGTGCTTTTGATTCTCTTTCATCTATCTAAAACAAAACAAAAAATACTTGCTTTATAAATATGTTGTAAAAAATACACTAATTACACCAAAAAGGTGCTTTTTTTTACCTAGAAAAATGTATATATTCAACATTTTGTTGTAAAAACTACACTAATTACACCAAAAAAGTCCTTTTTTTTACCTTGAAAGGCTTGAGCGTAAATATTTATTTTAGTTATTTACATAATAAGTATATTGAATACTATAAAATATCCTGGAAAATTGTCAAATTAGACCTCTAGATGGTTAAAATTTACAGTATTTGGGAAATAACTACAATAGAAAACATTATGAATGTATGGCATTTAAGTATTGATAGTTTTTTTTACATAATTCGAACTCATATGGTATCTTGAGAAAGAGGAGAAAGGAAAAGAGGAGAGAGGAGGGGAAATAACTGCATTCAAATGAAAAAAACAGATGAAGCTAGATATTCATCTATTTGTATATATCCACAAGAAAAATGGGGTGTTTGGTAAAATATTCTTTCATTCCATTCAATTTTCATTAATTTTTTAATCGAGTTGAAGTATTATTTACAATGGTTACAATTTATTAAAATTGCTGCTCAATCCTTTATCCAACACCTACAATAATTTTTAGTAATAGTAGTGTAATGAGACTGAGTAATAATCAACACACACCTTGTTCACTCTGTATGCGGTAGTACATGTTATTCCTTTGGTTATCTGCAGTTACTTCAATTGGATCTTATCCAGATGTTTTATAGTCTTTCCTGCTACTGCGTTTTGTCTCAAACAAGAGTCCAAAGTAGGCATTGTGTCTACACAATACAAAAAAAATGATTGTTACAATTGATTCATTTATTTTCATTGGCTTTATCTACATATACATAAAGTAGCAAAGAAACAGTTTGTGTGAGTATGAAACTATCTAGTAGAGATAAATTTATATCTAGGTTCAACTAGCATTAAATAATTATTATTATTTGGTTAATAATAAATAGTTAGAGTCGGTTACTTTACTAGTGCTCGGACAAACACAAAATTTTGTTAATGTCAAAGTCTGTGATCTTACAATGAAATAGCTTAGACATTAATAGCATAAAAGTATCTAGTAAAGATAAATTACCTAGGAGTAAATTCTAGTTGAGGTTCGATTTTTTTAATAATAAATAATTAAACCCGCTTGGACAAACAGACAGATTTGTCAATGACACAGCTTGCATTCTTGCGAGCGAATAGCTTAGACACTGTGCGTATAAAATTATCTAGTAAAGTTAAATATATGTATAGAGGCAAAAATGGAGGACAACTCCGTATCGCAACTAGTTGAGCTTTTCAACTAGTGTTAAATACTCATTTATTATTTATTTTAAAAATAAACGATTAGAGCTTTCTACTAGTGTTAAATAATTGTTGATTATTTTTTACCTTATCACCACTTAGAGCCAGATGATTTAATTAACTAAAGAGAAATAATTATTTTAGCATTTCTTACCTTGATGCTGGATGGTCTCCTAGTAGCTGTAGTAGATGATGCTTCTCCGCTTGCTGTTGAAGAACTGGATGCTTTCTGTATGAAAACAGTGGCTATTAAATAGCTAAAGTTGCACTGATTAAACCCTATGAATCAGCATTTTTTCCAATGCTTTCGCGGGAATAAAAACTGTTTATTCCCGCGAAAGCAACGGTTTCCATTCGCGTGAAAATAAATTATTTATTCCCGCGAACGCAACGGTTTCTATTCGCGTGAAAATAAATTATTTATTCCCGCGAAAGCAACGGCTTCTATTCGCGTGAGAATAAAATGTTTATTCCCGCGAAAGCAACGGTTTCCATTCGCGTGAAAATAAATTATTTATTTCCGCGAAAGCATTGGTTTTTATTCGCGTGAAAATAAAATTTTTATGCCCGCGAAAGCAACGGTTTCCATTCGCGTGAAAATAAATTCTTTATTCCCGCGAAAACATTGTTTTTTATTCACGCGAAAAAACAGTTTTTATTCCCGCGAAAGCATTGGAAAAAATTCTGATTCATAGGGTTTAATCAGTGCAACTTTAGCTATTTAAGAGCCACTGTTTTCACACAGAAAGCATCCAATTCTTCAACAGCAAGCGGAGAAGCATCATCTACTACAGCTACTAGGAGACCATCCAGCATCAAGGTAAGAAATGCTAAAATAATTATTTCTCTTTAGTTAATTAAATCATCTGGCTCTAAGTGGTGATAAGGTAAAAGATAATCAATAATTATTTAACACTAGTAGAAAGCTCTAATTATTTATTTTTAAAATGAATAATAAATAAGTATTTAACACTAGTTGAAAGCTCAACTAGTTGCGATACGGAGTTGTCCTCCATTTTCGCCTCTAGACATATATTTAACTTTACTAGATAATTTTATACGCACAGTGTCTAAGCTATTCGCTCGCAAGAACGCAAGCTGTGTCATTGACAAATCTGTCTGTTTGTCCAAGCGATTTCAATTATTTATTAATAAAAATATGAAACCTCAACTAGAATTCACTCCTAGGTAATTTATCTTTACTAGATAATTTTATGCTCATAATGTCTGTCTAAGCTATTTCTTTGTAAGATCACATACTTTGACATTAAAAAAATTGTGTGTTTGTCCGAGCACTAGTAAAGTAACCGACTCTAATTATTTATTATTAACAAAATAATAATAATTATTTAATGCTAGTTGAACCTAGATATAAATTTATCTCTACTAGATAGTTTTATACTCACACAAACATTTTCTTCGCTACTTTATGTAGATAAAGCCAATGAAAATAAATGAATCAATTGTAACAATCAATTTTTTTGTATTTTGTAGACATAATGCCTACTTTGGACTCTTGTTTGAGACAAAACGCAGCAGTAGCAAAGACTATAAAACATCTGGTCAAGATCTACCAACACCAACGATAGATGTAACACAACATGACTTTCTCTCCTACTTATATGATACCAAACCAATGAAGACTCAAACTACATGGATTTTGAAGACAGCACACTTCTTCAACACAGCAAGAATTCCTTTCAAGATCTACCACCTACTCAGATGATATCAAACCAATGAAGACTCAAACTACATGGATTTTGAAGACAGCACACTTCTCCAACACAGCAAGAATTCATTTCAAGATCTACCACCTACTTAGACAATACCAAACCAATGAAGACTCAAACCACATGGATTTTGAAGACGACACACTTCTCCGACACACCAAGAACCCCTTTAAAGATGTTACACAACATGACTTTCTCTCCTACTTAGATGATGCCAAACCAATGAAGACTCAAACTACATGGATTTTGAAGACAACATACTTCTCCAACACAGCAAGAATTCCTTTCAAGATCTACCACCTACTTAGATGATACCAAACCAATGAAGACTCAAACTACATGGATTTTGAAGACAGCACACTTCTCCAACACAGCAAGAATTCCTTTCAAGATCTACCACCTACTTATTCCTTTCAAGATCTACCACCTACTTAGATGATACCAAACCAATGAAGACTCAAACTACATGGATTTTGAAGACAGCATACTTCTCCAACACAGCAAGAATTCCTTTCAAGATCTAGCACCTACTTAGATGATACCAAACCAATGAAGACTCAAACTACATGGATTTTGAAGACAACATACTTCTCCAACACAGCAAGAATTCCTTTCAAGATCTACCACCTACTTAGATGATACCAAATCAATGAAGACTCAAACTACATGGATTTTGAAGACAGCACACTTCTCCAACACAGAAAGAATTCCTTTCAAGATCTACCACCTACTTAGATGATACCAAACCAATGAAGACTCAAACTACATGGATTTTGAAGACAACATACTTCTCCAACACAGCAGGAATTCCTTTCAAGATCTACCACCTACTTAGATGATGGCAAACCAATGAAAACTCAATGTTACACAACATTACTTTCTCTCCTGCTTAGATGATACCAAACCAATGAAGACTCAAACTACATGGATTCTACTTTGATGATGCTGAAAAAGAAAACTGTCCAGAACAAGAGCTCAAGAAGCTAATCTATAACTCAAGGCAATCATATCACTATAGGTGAGTTTTACTAATTTTTACCATAAATTAAACAAAATGCTGAATATATACATTTTCCAGGTGAAAAAAGGACTTTTTTGATGTAATTAGTGTATTTTTTTACAACAAAATGCTGAATATATACATTATCCAGGTGAAAAAAGGACTTTTTTGGTGTAAATAATGTATTTTTTACAACAAAATGCTGAATATATACATTTTCAAGGTGAAAAAAGGACTTTTTTGATGTAATTAGTGTATTTTTTTACAACAAAATGCTGAATATATACATTTTCCAGGTGAAAAAAGGACTTTTTTGGTGTAAATAATGTATTTTTTACAACAAAATGCTGAATATATACATTTTCCGGGTGAAAAAAGGACTTTTTTGATGTAATTAGTGTATTTTTTTACAACAAAACGCTGAATATATACATTTTCCAGGTGAAAAAAGGACTTTTTTGGTGTAAATAATGTATTTTTTTACAACAAAATGCTGAATATATACATTGTTCAGGTCAAAAAAGGTTTTTTTGTTGCTACTTTATGTAGATAAAGTCAATGAAAATGAATGAATCAATTGTAACAATCAATTTTTTGTATTTTGTAGACACGATGCCTACTTTGGACTCTTGTTTGAGACAAAACGCGGCAGCAGTAAAGACTATAAAACATCTGGATCAGTTCCAATTGAAGTAATTGCAGATAACTAAAGGAATAACATGTACTACGGCATACAGAGTGAACAAGGTGTGTGTAGATTATTACTCAGTCTCATTACACTACTATTACTAAGAATTATTGTAGGTGTTGGATAAAGGATTAAGCAGTAATGTATTAGCAAGCATTAGCAATAAACATAGACTTTTCAACAATGTCATTAACCAAAAAAAATAGTATAACAAAGTCATGTTTGAGCTAATAAGTTGTTGCTAAGATGTTTGAGTTAATAACTAGGTAGCTAAAATAAGTTTTCATGAGGATCTCCTGACAGTTGTGATTCCTTGAGTGGTGAGCAGACTTTTAAATCTACTGTAGTTATCTTTTGTTGATCTTATTGAGTCTTTATCAGTTAGTACATCTTGCAACAAATTCTTTGATAGCTTAGTGCTAAGCCATCTTCCCTTGAGTTTTATCCTGTCAGTATCCAGATCGTATTTCCCAGAGTCTCTCAATCGATACAATATTTTTACACCTAACGCTTGATTGTCTTTGCTAGCTGTCATGTTGGATACTTTCTTTTTAAATTCTTCTAATTGTTGCATCATTCTCTCCGAATCTCTATTGCTATCATCGTCAATTGTGTTTCTATCAAACGATGATGGTGAGAGCTTTGGTGTTTTAGCAGAGCTCCAGCTCTTTGGTTGCTTGTACTCTCCCCTAATCTTTCCAACATCACTCCAATAGGTTTTTGTGCTTTGAACATTTTCATTTGTCTTTTTGCGCTCAAGCAACTTGTTTTTGATTCCCATTACTATTTCATTCGTTTCAACCAAAATATTCTGGATTTTCTCGATATCTCTCACCATTTTGTCTTTTGTCGGGTCGTCATACAATGATGACGCAACCTTGTCTTGGTCGGTTGATTTAGCACCACTGATCTTTTCCATCAAACTATGATACTCCTCTTCTGGTATAGCAAAAAAACATCCATCATATTTTAAAGGCGGAAGATTCATTTTGTATTGATATTAAAACCTGTGCAATCAGGATGATTATAGGGTCTAAAAAAGCTACCTCTCCCAATCTGCATTAAAATTCGTTGTTTGTCAGCAATCAGTGTTTTGTACCTCCTTGAAGCGCTACTACCTAATAAACTGAGTTGTGTACTGATTAGTTTTTTGTAGCTCTTTTTTGAAGCGCTACTACCCAATAAACTGTTCCGTATCTAAGAAACATTTTCTAATATACTGTTTTTGTGACACAAAATCGCTGGCATGATTCCTTTAATTAATCATTATCAACATATTGCGTTGATGTTTATCATCATTTACTAGTTGCGTTGTTTTCTTTTGATTTTAGATTATGATGACAACAACAAAAAGCATAAATTGGATATAGTCATAAGCGAACATGTACATAGCTATAAAATGTTAATATGGACATGAATTTGGACATGGACATGTACATAAATATGAACATAGCTATGTACATAAATGGACATGAATATGTACATGAATATGGACATGTACATAAATGGACATGAATATGGACATGTGTATAAATGGACATGAATACGTACATTTACATGAATATGGACATGTGCATGAATGGATATGGATATGTACATAAATTGAAATGAATATGGACGTGGGTGATTTTCCAACATATTTTATAGCATTCAATATACTTATTATGTAATAAATGTATATTATTCAATGTAGATATAAATATATCCATATGTACATAATTATCAATATATACATGAATGTATAGAAAACTAAAAAATCTCTCTCCTCTCTCTCCTCTCTCTCCTCTCTCTCTCTCCTCTCTTTTCTCTCATCTCTCCTCTCCCCTCTCTCCTCTCTCTCAAGATACCATATGAGTTCGAATTATGTAAGGAAATTATCAAAACTTAAATGCCATATGAGTTAGAATTATGTATAGAATTATCAAAACTTAAATGCCATACATTCAAAATCTATTTGCCATATAAGTTCAAATTAAGTAAAAAAATAATCAAAACTCAAATGCCACTTAAATGCCACTCAAATGCCACTCAAATGCCCCTCAAATAAAATACAATATAAACTCGGCGAATCCATCCAACGCCGTAACCCATTGCATCACCCCAGATTTTAACCCCACAAAAAAACACTTGGTAGGGAGATCTGCTCATATATTACTACTGCGGAGCGTGTGGTGACAACTTTTTATTAGACGTTGAAAAAAGTAAAGATGAAAGAAAGATGAAGACCACTCGGAGCAATCTAGCCTTGTTTTATGTGTATCTGAGTCACATAAAAACAGTCCCCGCCCATCATATCTCTCTTCCATGTGGACATTTTATTTACTGCAGTGATTGTAAAGAAGGAAGTTTGCCGAGTTCTCATCGGAGCTAAAGCGCTGTCCAATCTATGATTGTCAAGTTGCGATTAAAGGTTTTATGAAAATCTTTTTGAGCTAACACAATATTGTGGGAGATTTGTGTGAGACCGGTGACCCCCTTCCCTTCCCCCTCAACCCCCTATCCTACACCCCTTGTCACCCCTGAAAGAATGTAGAAGAGCCCCTACCCTTTGATTAAGAGTATCCCTAAAATGTTGGCAGCTGAATAACTCACACATACTTGAGCATGCATGATGGATAGCTGCTATACTGAGATACCCTGCCATAAATGGCCGCTATACCGAGATACTCTGTCATAAATGGCCACCAATGGACAAGCCTGAGTGAATACTAAACCAAACCTGCTGAAGCCATACAGAAGATGAGGGCATTGGAGTGGAACCCAAGCTAAAGGAGGAGCCCTGGATCTAGTGAACAATGTGCCATGTGTGCATTACTCCTATTGATTGTTCTTGTGTACATTGTTGTATTGTTTATAATGATTTGCTATTACGTTGTAAGGACTTGTTGTATTGGTTTACCGTAATAAGGGAGCGTGCCTTCCTGATCTCTTCCTATAAAAGGAAGTGCTGCAAATCAGGGAGGCAGAAGTTATTGTGGATTGCTGAGAAGTGTTGTGTATGGCTTATAGTATTAGTGGATTTGTTAGCATACTTATATCTTGCTAAACAGAATGTGTATAATGTAATGGATTCCGGTCTGTTACCACGGACATCCACTAGTCTCAAGTATTCTACCTCTCTCCAGAGGGGACACTGTACTGACCGACAGTGCCACTTGTATAGGGCAACCGAATTACCCGGTAAGGCAAGAGCCCATGGCTCAGACAAACAGTACCGAGTAGTGTTTGTGGTAATGGCTTTATTACAAAGCAGTCCTGAGGGTAATTATTCCTCTAGGTGGTTAGCAATATAATAATACATGCTATGGCTCATTGTAATGAATGCACTGATTATCAGTAGGAGCTCTCCTTTTATAGGAGAGCTAAGGAACACAAAACATATAAGATACAATGCACAGGAAGTAATGCAACCAATGACATCAATTATATAAATACTTAACCAATCACAATGCAATGCAAGATAATACAAGGAGGTGCCAAGTGGCTAAAGGCGGAGTCTTTTCTCCCAACTGTCCAATGACATCTCCTACAGGGTCCACAGGCTGTATATAGAATCAGGTCCACTAAGTTGGTACTTTAGGGGTAGTCACTTCCTGTTTACGACCTTGACTAAGTTCCTGAACATCTTTACAGATCCTCGTCTAAGGCGGCCATCTTGTGCCGGCCCAGTACAGCTGTACCGGGTCGGTAGAGGTCACTACCGACCCTGCAGGGGTCAATACCGGCCCTGCTTACCATGCTACCGGCACAGTATGACTTCCTACCCAACAGCTATTAACCAAATGCTGTGGGCAGAAGCCTCGCGCATTGCTTCACAAGGTTCCTAGTGTAAACTACCCGTTTACCACTAGATTGCACTGAAATCTACCACATACCTCTCTCCATTAAAGTCATAGCCTGGCTTTAATAATAGAATATTAAGAGTAGATATGTGTGGGGGGGTAACACTTGTACCCAGGTTATATATTTGATTATATATAAAGTCAGGTACTATGCCATGAGATGACATAGCACCTCTCTCCAGAGAAGGTCGCCCTTGCAGGTGACCTCCCATACTCAACTCCTCCTGGATCATAGGGGAAGCTAGTAATCAGCTTCTTTTCTTCCTCCACGGGAGGGCTTGATGCTTGTACCAATCGTATGGTAAGCATGGGCGTCACGTTCATTTGTGAGCGCGCGTCTACAGCAACATGTGCATTACCAGTTTTATGCAACATGTCCATGGGCTGCCTATAGTGCAGCGGGGCTTGCTGTACCATAGCGTCATGTATGGGTGCGAGCAGTGGCCCTGGAAGTTCTAGTGCTAGCAGAACCTTCCTTATCTCAACTTTAGGAGACCGCCGTTCCTTTTCTAAGGAAAGCCAGCGCCTTCTCTCCTCTTCCCACTGTACCGTGGGGGTGCAAGCAACATCCCGTGCCGGGGTGTGGTGCACTGTGCTGTGTGGCACTAAGGTTGGTGGTGAAGACGTCGTGGGACGTTCACCCTTAGCTGCCACCACAGGCTTTCTCTTTCGGTAAGCTCTACAAGGGTAACTACTGCCTTGTAACTTCTCAGTCTTCCCTGACTGAATCTCTGTAGGACCCCGGGCCGGTAGGGAGTCATCCCGGGCCGGCAGGCAGGCAGCATCAAGTGGTGGGCACTTGATCTCCCGCTTTTTCTTATCTACTGCCCTTATGAGGGTGTCAGCAGTCCCGACTTGTGGGAGAGCGCATACTCTACTGTCACCAGCGCATGGTGAGTCTAGAGGTACAGGTTTAGCATAGCTAGGTGGGCTGCCACTCCGTAGTGCTAACGGATCTCGTGGCATGCAGTTCTCAAATAACCATTTTGAAAATGCTGCATTTAATTGCTCACCCTCTTTCTCTTTCTCTGCTAGCTTCACCTTCTCTATCTTGGTACACAGCTCTGCCGTTGGTATCGCTTCCAGTACTTCTGTGTCTGCACAGTTGGCTGATGGACAATTATCAAGGCCTGCCTCCTGCAGCAAATCTGCCTTTTGGTCCTCAAGCTCTATGCATTGATCAGCCGCCATGGCTAGTTGGAGGATGGTCCTGTCACTGTCACTGCTAGGTACGAGTGGCTGGTCTGTGCTGCAGAGTTGTTTACAACTTTGTCTCACTCTGCCCGGCTTAACAGGAAGGGTTCGAGTCCTGGGAGGTTTTGGCCACTTCTCCAACATCTTTAGACGGTCAGCTACAGTGATTCTGTTCACTGGAGGTTGTCGGGGAGCTCCTCGGGGTAGTCTACTTTTCTTTGTAGGGGTTGGATGGTTAGAGGGTGGCTGTCTCTTTCCAGCGGTGGGGGTCTCCTCTCTCCATCGCATGGGTGTAGCCAACGGGGGGGAAGACACTGTTTTGCCTATAGCTCCTACAGTTGTCCGATCCGGCTCAAATCTTCTGCCATCTACCTGTGGCGGGGGGTTCTTCACAGCCTGATACATTCCACCTGTAGTTCTCTCTACAGCGGGTGGTTGTGTGGGGACGTCCTCTTCTTCAGGGGTGTAAGGGGTGTTCTCCGTCAGCTCTGCCTGTGTTAGACGGACACTATCATCAAGTGGCCGCCCGTGCTTGTCTGTGCAAGGTAACACATGTCCGTCAATGATGACATGGGAGTCTGGAAACCTTAGGGCACACTCGTGTAAGGTGAGAAACGGCATGCCAATTATGGCATCTTCATTGATGTCACTAATGACGAAGTTTGCGCTCGTTTTCAGTTTACGAAGCTGCAAGCTTACTTGCAGGGTACCGTAAAAGGGAATCCTCGACCCGTCAGCCATGAGTCCATGTGCCTCGCTGCGTTGCAGCGTGTCTTTCACTGACTGTGGCAATTGCTGGTACAGGTGTCTCGACAGCAAGTTGGTTGTGCAGCCTGTGTCAATCAACAGGGAGGCTGGTCTACCGGCTAACCTTCCAGCCAGGAAGTAGCTGGCCTGGTAAGGTCGCTCCAGCGGTGGCGCTGCCATTTGTGTGCTCCTGGGGGGTTGTCCACTCTTCTTCAGAGTTACAGGACTGTAAGGGGGTTGACGAGCAATCCGGCTACTGTCAGTCTGTGTTCTCCTGGGGGGTTGTCCACTCTTCTTCAGAGTTACAGGACTAATGGGGGCTTGTCGAGCTGTCCGGCTGTCCTCAGCGGGCGCCTGTGCTCTCTTGGGGGGTTGTCCACTCTTCTTCAGAGTTCCAGGACTGTACGGGGTGTCAGGAGTTGTCCAGCTGCAGTCAGCGGGTGTTGATGCTCTCTTGGGGGGTTGTCCACTCTTCTTCAGAGTTCCAGGACTGTACGGGGCATCAGGAGTTGTTTGGCTTGTCCAGCTGTGGTTGGTTGCTGTCGGTTGTATCTTGGGAGGTTGTCCACCCTTCTTCAGAGTTCCAGGACTATAAGGGGTTGTGGGTGTGGTCCGGCTTGCCCAGCTGCAGTCAGCTGCCGGTGGCGCTACTGCGGGCGCCGGCCGTTTCCCGTCTGTCTGGGGTTGTTTGCGAAGTGAGCTGCGCGCTGAGTTCGGGGGCAGGTACTCATCATGTGACCTGGTTGTCCGCAGCCCCAGCAGCGTGTTGCCGGCTCTGCCTCCAACTGTGGAGGGGGAGCTGCTTGTCTGGCCGCTCTCAGCGACCGTAGCTCTTCTGTTAGTAGCTTTAGGCTGTCCATGACTGTTGTCATAGGATCCGGTATGGCAGGTGTAGGGGTGTGGTGTGTCTGCTGTACGGCAGTAGCGGTGGAGACACGTTGAGACGGGCCCTTGGCAACCGTCTTCATCCATTCCTCTTCCTCCTCGTCGGCATCCTCTTCCAACATCCGTACATGAGCCTGGCGCTCCTCAAACGGTGTCTTTATCTGCATATACTCGTTGCCGGCCCTGACTGCTTCAGCAATGTCAACGGGCTGCATGGCCAACAAGTGTCTTTGCAGGTAAGCGTTTCCGACTGTGGTGCTGAAGATATCCAGCATCATCCTCTGCATGGGTTGGTTAGGTAGATAAGCATGCGCAATGCGCACTAGGCGCTCTACTTCACTTGCATGCTCTTGGAGCGACGTCTTGTGTTGGCGGCGTAGGCTGGTCAGCCGGGACATAGCTTCCCTGGGTGTTAGCCCAAAACGTGCTCGTAGTGCAGCAAAGATACCCTGCAGTTGTGGAGGCTTTCCACAGTCCAATGCTTTACCTCGTAATGCATCCCTTAGGTATAACATGGCCGTGTTCTCTGGCCACTCATTCATTTCGGCTACCTCAATGAATCGGCTGATGAAGTACTCAACGTCTCCTTCGCCGTCGAACTTCGGAGCCTTTAGCCTAGCTGGTGCATTGTCTTGGTTGGGCCTCATCATAGCCGTCAATGCTTCGGTCAATCTATCAATGGCTGTAGCTTCTGGGTTGCCAGCGGGTGCTCGACCAGCGCTGCGTGCTCTCTGGGTGGCCATTCTTTGCAGATAGAGGAGTGATCTCAACTCAAATCTAAGAAATGGTCAGTACAACTGGATCCCGGGCCGGTATAGGTTAGATCCGGGTCGGTAGCTGTGTTTCCAGTGGCTCTAGCAGATCTAGGGGTTGGTCCAATGGATACTGTGGCAGTATCTGGCACTCCGTCGCTTGTAACAACCGTTACGAAACTTCTTGTACTGCTGCAGGGCGGAGCGAAGCTCTACGGGCCTACAGGCAGTAGTGTAGGGACACTGTAAATGGATACAGTGCCGGGGTCACTGTTACCAGCTGAGTAGCACTCCAAGCTGAATAACCTCTGGTAGCTGAGTCTGTATAGCGGATACACGACTCTCTCATTCTTCTGTACAGTGCCGGTATCTCTATGTTCAGGTCGGAGCGAACTCTACGAGCCTGTAGAAGATACGGTAGCGTCTGTACTGGACTGCTGCAAACGGAGCAAGCTCTACGGTTGATGCAGACAGCCTTTAGTAGTGGATACTGTGCCGGGATAGCTGCTGCAGTTCGGAGCGCACTCAAACGAACCTGCAGAGAAATCCGGTAGTATCTTGCGTCAATTGCTCTTCCGATCTACTACTTCGGTAGATCAATTTCTCCTCCTCTCTCCAGATCTACACCCGGTAGATCACTTCTCCTTCCTCAGTGGTAGCTGGCCTGCAGTGCATTTGCAGGGCCAGAGGGTAGCGTGAAAGAGCACAGCGTGGGAAGGTACCGTTTATCCCACCGCTGCCACCAATGTAATGGATTCCGGTCTGTTACCACGGACATCCACTAGTCTCAAGTATTCTACCTCTCTCCAGAGGGGACACTGTACTGACCGACAGTGCCACTTGTATAGGGCAACCGAATTACCCGGTAAGGCAAGAGCCCATGGCTCAGACAAACAGTACCGAGTAGTGTTTGTGGTAATGGCTTTATTACAAAGCAGTCCTGAGGGTAATTATTCCTCTAGGTGGTTAGCAATATAATAATACATGCTATGGCTCATTGTAATGAATGCACTGATTATCAGTAGGAGCTCTCCTTTTATAGGAGAGCTAAGGAACACAAAACATATAAGATACAATGCACAGGAAGTAATGCAACCAATGACATCAATTATATAAATACTTAACCAATCACAATGCAATGCAAGATAATACAAGGAGGTGCCAAGTGGCTAAAGGCGGAGTCTTTTCTCCCAACTGTCCAATGACATCTCCTACAGGGTCCACAGGCTGTATATAGAATCAGGTCCACTAAGTTGGTACTTTAGGGGTAGTCACTTCCTGTTTACGACCTTGACTAAGTTCCTGAACATCTTTACAGATCCTCGTCTAAGGCGGCCATCTTGTGCCGGCCCAGTACAGCTGTACCGGGTCGGTAGAGGTCACTACCGACCCTGCAGGGGTCAATACCGGCCCTGCTTACCATGCTACCGGCACAGTATGACTTCCTACCCAACAGCTATTAACCAAATGCTGTGGGCAGAAGCCTCGCGCATTGCTTCACAAGGTTCCTAGTGTAAACTACCCGTTTACCACTAGATTGCACTGAAATCTACCACAATAATAAATTATTGTTAACAAGGAACTGCTTTATCATTGTCTGGACATTAACTATTGCAATCAGGAGTACATGGAGGCCGTTGTGTCGGTGGTGTAAACGCAAAAACACTACAATATTTATTAAACTGAACCTCAAAAAAAGGAAAAAATAAAACTTATAAAAAAATTTAAAGAATAAATGCATATTCTCGTTTGATGACACGTCATTCACGTTTTGTACATCACCGGAATAACACCAAAAATTTTGCGCATCAAAGACTTTGTTTACCAAGAAGCTTCCAATGTTATAGGAGTCAGAACTTTTTTGGCTGAAGTCCCGAATGAAACGCTGAGGACTTTTTACAGAAGAGTGTGTATACTGCGTAGTAAGAGGTAGTTGTTACAAACAACTGACAAATTTATCATTACTAAACTGTCGCTGTTCACACAGCGATCGACAATGTACCATTTGTGACAGATATACTGAGTGGGTGAAAGGTGCTGTGCCTAGTGCACAAGAACTGTCAGACGCTATAGACTGGATCGACAAAAAATTAGTTTTAAAAAACGCTAAAATGGGATTGTTTGTGCATGATAAATAGATAGTCGCTTTTTTGGACCTTTCCTCTGATGATTTAAAGACTCCCTTTATGTTAAAATATTCACGTGCTCCATTAAATCCCTATCTACTACCTACATCTCAAGGCAAATTATCTTACCGGCGTTTAAAAGATAGATTACTCTCAATAACAAAAGGTTATCCATGCGCACTCAGCTGTGATGATGATGACTCAAATGACTCAACACAAAAAATCCGCATCATTCATCGCTGTGCTGTAAAAAAGCATGAGTTGAAAAGCTCGAGGCTTCAAGTTATTCGCCTCATTGGCTGATTTTGTTCTCAAATTCATGAAGACCCACTTTGAGCATATTCCTTTGGAGCGATTGGATCCTCTTTTCGTTCAACTCATTACCAAAGAAGTATTTTACTTTGTTCTAGGACTCAATCTAGCTCGCAAGTAGATACAAACTAGGTTTCTACATTGTAATTGTTTTTCAAGAGCAAATCCTCTCAAATGCTTAAACTGTTATAGGAACTTTGATCCAAAGTCTGTTGTCCAGAAGACAAGACGATAGATTTTGAGGATCTAAAGAGAGCGATTGAACTGATTGATGTAAACCAATGTTTGGAAGACTCTGAGCTTGGTGATTTGGTGAATATTTCGATTTTAAAAGGATTATTCGTGTTTCAATGGACATTTTCACATATTCTTTTGTCTCAGACACGAGTAGAACTGTACTTAAATTTCGCCAATCACTTTGATGAAATTGTCTCACACCTCCAAAAGCAAGTGAGTGAGATGAATAAGCCAATAGTTGTTTACGTATAAATGACACGTTAGTCATCGAGTAAAAGCATTTAGTTGTCGATGCTGAAAGCAAAAGCACTTTGGATGTTAGTTGCACAATCGTATTGCTATCGACGGCTTTTATTCTCAATGTCAATGGAGACTTCTACACGAACAACATTGATGAATGTATCTGCGGAGCTATGGAAAGAAATGATGTCTTATTCTTTGTGCCTTTTAAAAGGAGTATACGATATACAGATGCAGATGACAATAACTGTGTGAGAATCTATCACTGACCTTTTGTATTGCATATTTTTCATCTCATGAAACACCTTTTGGATTTTCAAAAGCCAAAAGTTGACAAATGAATCATCCTGTAATACTCCAACAAAATACAGTCCAAATGAAGAGGAATGTATGTTGGGAGTTAAAAATGATACAGAAGGACTTACCCAAAATATAAAACTGTATTGGAATGGGGAATTGTGCGCATTCGGCTACAAAGCCTCACATCTAATCTGTCCTTTGTCACAAGAATTTGAGACCTTCGACTTTGCATGCGCGAGGTGTAATCGCTCGAGCAACATGGAACCAACTACTATCATCACTGATTTCGATGTTGTCAAAGGTGTGAATTTGACAGTTTCAAGTTTTGGAAGACTGAACACTGTTCAAAACAAGATCGTCATTAGTATCACGTGTCAAGGAAATAACATAGACAGATGCGATCCCAACATCCTGTATAACGAGTTTTAATCATATCATATTAACCGAGCGCAACTGATGTTAGAGAGAGTTAACTCTAGACGATGAAAACATGAACTTGCGGGAAAAAAGTCTCTCTCTTTCTCTCAGGAAAAAGATGAAATACCGGATCTAGCTTTTATTGTTCTTTATCCTTTTCAGACATTGTCTTGCTACGGAGAATCTTCCATTCGTTTTATCTCCTCGGGCTTTGGAATGTCACCATGGAACTCTTGGTATCACAGATTTTCAAGTAGCGACTCATTTTCTGGATCAAACTCTAAAGTATCAAATGCATTCACTCTCATGTTCCATGGCTCCTGACGGTCGACTACCAAACTGCTTCAGAACCGACGGGATGAACGAATACCAATTTGTTTGCAAAACCGATGAAGCTTTGTCATACATCCAAATATGCTTGGAACGATCAAGAGCTACAACTTGGAGAACAACAACAACTACTCAGACAACAACAACAACTACTCCTACGACAAAAACAACAGCAACTACTCCAATGACAAGGACTCCTCATATGAGGACAACAACAGCAACTCTACCAACTACGGATCCAACTCTTCCCTTTTTTATCTCCTTGGGCTTCAGAATGTCATCATGGAACTCTTGGTAGCAGAGGTGTTAGAGTAGTGGCTCATCTGTTGGATCAAACTTTGAAATATCAAATGCGCTCACTCACATGTTCCATGGCTCCTGATAGACGACCACTGAGCTGCTCCAGAACCGACAGGATAAACAAATACCAATTTGTTTGCAAAACCGATGAAGCTTTGTCATACACCCAATTATATTTGGAACGATGAAGAGCTACAGCTGAGAGAACAACAACAACAACAACTACTCCAACAACGACAACAACAACTGAGCTAGTACTTACAGATTCGACAAGCCACACACTTCATGTGGCTACAACCTCTACTCTAACCAAAACCAACACTACTCTGAAAACAACTAATGATTGCATGTGTGAAAAACAGTACACTGTATGCGAAAACAATTCAATAGCAATTACAACGCCACCACCTTTTAATAGAGTTTTCAGTTTTAACGATTTGGAAAATTTTTCAGGAATGAGTCTGTCTGTGTCGGAAAACAGTGAACTAAAAAATAGAAAAAATTTTTTCATTATCATTCATTCCGAATGTGACGATATTTCTTGCAGTATCATTAAATATTTTACACATTAAAAAGTTATTTTAGACTTCATACTACACTATTTTATAGTATCTAATGCAAGTGTTACCTACACTTTTCAACCTATCATACTATACTTTATTACATTCACTTCTTACACTATTTTTATATACTTTATTACGCTCGCTATTACCGTTTTAATCAAATAAACACATTACCTAACCCACTACAAAATAAGAGTAAACAAACAAAGGGCCTGTGTCAACCACGATCTATATCGGGAGGTAAACCTCCAGCATAAGCAAGTGACAAACCAATAAATACCTTACAGCTCTGTGCAAATGTCAACTATCATTTACATTACCAAACATACATACATACCTATATAAACATTATACTGTAACAGGTCTGTAAAAATAGTCATACCAAAAAACAACGATGTAACATGTTAGCAGATCTGTTTTCTTATGCATATACATATTATACTGACAAAAATCATCTAAAAACTAACAATTACATTTTCGGCAGATCTGTAAACAATTCAACAAGTCTAACAATCAAAAAAGCTTTTGGGGTATGTTGGCAGGTCCCTTTTTTACTAAGATCTGCTCCTACATTACTACTATCAACAGCTATGAAGAAGTAAAGTGCTTGTACTGGTGCAAGCAATAACTCTTATATTGTTTAGTAAGCCTGGCTTGTACTAGTTTGATTGATTGAGTCAAATTGGTTGAATGGTGATAAATCTTTGGAAGTTCACCAACAAAATGTTTCTATAACCTCAAGACTACTGTTTCTTTTAAACTACACACCACTGATTGCTCACTCACCAAGACTAGCATATTCTACTGAAGAAATGTGCTACACCCTAACATAAATGCTTAAGAACATCCAGTTAGAAAACAACTGGGTTGATGCTCTTTAGATTGGAGTTGCCCCCTCTTGGTAACTTTCATATTTTTAAGGGTTTGCACCCGAGCTTTACTAAACAACTACTAGAGAGAGTGCAAGAGACACTGATGGGGATACAACAGCCTCTACTTGCTGTCACCAGTATACTCACACACAATCCGAGCTGCACCAAGCTGTACCGAGCTGGATTCTACCAGGAATACACTACCAAAGGTGGTGTCCACTCCCCTAGCAACCACAGTGTACTACTGAGTACCACTGAGCTGTAGCGAGTTCGGTAGAGCACTGAAACACTTAGCAAGGAAACCTGCCAAACTAATAAGGTGTAAAGCTTTAAATATATCTGTGTATTTGCCTATATAAGACTAGTTCACAGTAAATCCCAACAACACAGCACAATAGACTGTTCACTCAACTTTACTATGAGAGCGCGCAACCAGTTCTGCCCTAGCTGCCAAATGTGCATAAATTTATAGAACATAAATGCAAGTGAGGCAATGATAAAACAAACATATATGATTGGCTACATACAGTATGACATCATGAAAAAATACCACACAAAAAGTTACTCAACAGTCAATTAAAAATACGCAGGCTACCCAATTAGGAAAGAGCAATCTTCTCTAGGCTAGTAGAAGTCCCTTTACCTTCTACCTTCCTCATCCATCACTATTCTACTCACCAGCTAACCAAACTTCAATCACATCATTTTTTCTTTCCCAATGAGTTTCAATCAACTTCAGAATTAGTCACAGCCATGTTTATATAGCAAGTAACTGGAATCTGTTGGAGTTGCCTGCCCTGAGGACCCTCCCACCCTGCTCCACGCCAAACTTTTCTCATTAAAACCCTCCTATCCTGTTCCCTTCTAATTTGAGCATCACACAAGAGCAACAGAAAAAGTTAACTACATAGAACTAGGAGTTGCCTCTTTCTGTCAAATCTATGAATAACATCAAAATCTCAATGACCTCCAAACTCTGATTTCAACTTCAAACTTGATATACGGTCTGTTCAAAATCAAAATCTTATCAAAATATATTTTGAGTATCCTTCGTGGTTCCTATGATATTTACCCAAACAAATGGCAACGCTGATGACATAGAACAGCAAATGAAGAAAGAGTATTCAAGAGAGATGACCATGCAATATAGACACGCTGGCTAACTTTTGGAGAGGTGCTTTCAAGCTGGCCCTTTGTAACTTAAACATTAGTCACTGATTGGCTGGCTTATGCTGAATTTTTGTAAAATATTTGTTTGCATTTGATTGGCCTATTTCCAACTGGATATTTGCATAATTGTTCTAAAAATAGACATAGCAGCAGTAAATAATGTTAGTCAGTTATTGGTAAGATTTTGTAAGGAACAAATCATGCTATTGTAAGCCATAGGTGATAGATAGCAGATTATTCTGTGTATATTAGCTAAATACTTGTAGTTTACTTGACTCTTCGCCTTTCAGCTTGCCTGATCACCAGTAAAGAACTTGAAGAAGGAGATCCTGCGCAATAGCCACACTCAGAAGTCCAGCTAGAAGTCCAGAAGTAGAGACATGAGTCAATGGTGGCCATAAAAGTTGTTGAAGAACAATAAAAGAGAAAGAAAAGGTTCAGTACAAGCTAACTATTACCTATGAGACAATGATGTCTAACAAAATCCTGCAGTCACACACACTAGCACAGCAAAGAGTTATTTTCAGGCAGCAATTAGTGGTTTTCATATAAAGGCAGGTAAAACGCTTTGCATCGGTTCTCCCCTTTCCTTACAACAAGCTTCTCATTTTCTCTAAAGTGCGAGTGTGGTATTGTGTAAAATGTTTGTTTTCAAAACCCAGGGTCAGAATAGTTTTTTTTACAAGTCATCTATCCATCCAAGGTCGACTATCAAATGCCTAAGTAAATGGCCATCACTGGCCAGTTGCTAAGGCGTAATCCCTCAGCATGACAGACTCTGTGAGAAGGCTTAGCTAACGCAATACGTTAGTAAAATGCTTAGTTGCATTTCTAGAGCACTGGGAAAGAAAAAACTTGGCGGGGTGCTTCAATATCTTAAATACAATTTGAAGTTTTATTGAGAATCTCCGCCCACATAGCAAATGTTAAAACAAGTTTTAATACTTCAAACTGCACCTTTATTAAAACCGTCTGACATACAGTGAAGCAAGCCGACAGAACTGACCTGTAATGATAAAGATCAAGTTCCATACAAGTTTCCAAGATCAACATATACAATTATACCCCACTTCTACTTCATCAACTAAATGTGATTGCTGGGCTGGACAGGAGAAGTTGGCAGATGGAGGGTTTTTAAAACAACTTTAGTAAACAATACATCACAGGAAAACATGAACAAGCAACTGTAGAATAAAACTGTACAAAATACTAGCTCCAGAGACCAATATATAATATACTAGCTCCAGAGACCAATGTACAATATAATAGCTCCAGAGACCAATGTACAATATACTAGCTCCAGAGACCAATGTACAATATACTAGCTCCAGAGACCAATGTACAATATGCTAGCTCCAGAGACCAATGTACAATATACTAGCTCCAGAGACCAATGTACAATATACTAGCTCCAGAGACCAATGTATAATATACTAGCTCCAGAGACCAATGTACAATATACTAGCTCCAGAGACCAATGTATAATATACTAGCTCCAGAGACCAATGTATAATATACTAGCTGCAGAGACCAATGTATAATATACTAGCTCCAGAGACCAATGTACAATATAACAGCTCCAGAGACCAATGTATAATATACTAGCTCCAGAGACCAATGTACAATATACTACCTCCAGAGACCAATGTACAATATACTAGCTCCAGAGACTAATGTACAATATACCAGCTCCAGAGACCAATGTACAATGTACTAGCTCCAGAGACCAATGTATAATATACTAGCTGCAGAGACCAATGTATAATATACTAGCTCCAGAGACCAATGTATAATATACTAGCTCCAGAGACCAATGTACAATATACTAGCTCCAGAGACCAATGTACAATATAACAGCTCCAGAGACCAATGTATAATATACTAGCTCCAGTGACCAATGTATAATATACTAGCTCCAGAGACCAATGTACAATATACTACCTCCAGAGACCAATGTACAATGTACTAGCTCCAGAGACCAATGTATAATATAATAGATCCAGAGACCAATGTATTGGGTTTGAAATATAAGTCAGCGGAGTAAAATTTCCATCGGACTCTCACAAAAACTGAAAGCTCATCCAAACAGGCAGGTAGAATGTCCTATTCCACTAAACCCTACCTCAAGGCAAGCAGTCACAAATTTTCACACATATCAACATAGTAGAATTTCACATTTAATGAAGGGTGATACTTTGTAGCAGTAAGTCGATGATATTAAATTTTTTCATGGAGTGTTATGCATTTTGACTGTCGTTTTTGCAATATTGATGGCGGATGAAATTGTTTGGTATTTATGCTTGGAAAATATTATCTCAATAAATCAAGCTCATTACAGGAGTATCCAAACCCACAAGAAGATATGTAGCTGAAAGTTTGTATCGATCATTTTACATTGTGGTGTATTAGTCATCTTACATTGTGGTGTATTAGTCATTTTACATTGTGGTTTATTAGTCATTTTATATTGTGGTGTATTAGCTATCTTATATTGTAGTATATTAGTCACATTATATTGTAGTGTATTGGTCATCTTACATTGTGGTGTATTAGTCATTTTATTTTGCGGTGTATTAGTCATCTTACATTGTGATGTGTTAGTCACCTCATATTATGGTGTATTAATTGCCTTGTATTGTGGTGTATTAGTCATCTTATGATTTGGTGTAATAGTCCCATTGTATTGTGTCGTATTAGCCGTTTCAAATGATGGTGTATTAGTCATCACACGTATACTTGTATACTCATTTCTTTACTCTGGAGAGACTTTTGTCATCCTATATAAAATCCTTTCAAAGATCCAAGCATACAATAAGTGTATACACTTGTAAACAAACCATGTAAAATGCTACATAACACATTATTGACACAAGATTGATAAATGATATCGCAATAGCATACATGATATAAATTGTAACAGAACTTCACTGAAAACATTTGTTATTGTAAAATAACTGCAAGCTCGATGTCCACATGTTAACTTGTGTGTAATAAACAGTATTTTATGGCGCTTCATCAGAGGCGGCAGAACCTTCTGGGCACAAATCTTTCATCTCTGGCCATGGGCAGAATGGATGTGAGAAGCTACAACACATGATCTATTTATAACTGGCACGGAAGTATAAGGATCAAAGTTTTAGTCTATTGTACACAAGCTAAACACAACTCAACAGAAAATGTATTTTTGGAGAAACTACTTACTTCTGTTTACCAAACATGTTAAACGGAAATAGTCTGAGTTTTTTGTTCAGTCCCTTTATTATATGCATTTCATCTTCACTTAGCTCAAAATCCATAATCTACAACAACATATTGCAACATTGAGGGCAGATGCAATAAAAGTTTGGGTTATAAATGCACATGTTTCTCATTTGCTTTAATGACTAAAACTGTGTATAATTTACCTGCAGGTTAGATTTCATCCTTTCAGGTGTGACACTCTTTGGTAAGACAACAATACCTCTTTGTATCAAATTACGTAACAGAACTTGTGCTGGTGTCTTCTTGTGTTTATCTGCTATTTCCTTCAGAACTGGTTCTTCTAGCAGAGGTTCAGCTACTGGACCAAAATTCAAGGCACTGTAAAGTGCATGAGAGATGTGAAGATAAATTGGCTAAAGCTTTATGATGTGCCGATAGGCTCCACTATATTTACATTTGACAGTCCAAAGTGCTACAGCAATTTAGTTTTTATCTCTGTGTGAGTATTTTATATCATACATACTGGAAATGCAAAATTATTTTTTTAGTGTAATACTATTGCTGTTTATTGCTCACTATCGTTGGAGTTTTTATTTGATAATGGCGTAATTTGAAAATTTTTCCAAGTATTCTTAATTTTTTTTTGAGTGTCATTGGCCGGTTTTTGTTTTTATTGATGATAGGTCCAAGCAGGAAAATAATCTGTTTTGATGTGTGATTATTCACCATACGTGGGTATTGTTGCTTTTGGATACTTGAGGCCATTCTTAGGTCAAAGCAGTCAAAGTTTGTTCATGCAGCAGTTAAGGTTTTTTGTGTTTATCGCTATTAATTTTTTTATATGAGGTTTTTTATCATTCAATATGTTTTATTTTATATCATATTTGAATTCTGTTTATCATTTATTGTCTGTAACAATTTTGTTTTTTAATTTTAAAAAGAAATGATGTTGCCATTAAAGAATGCATATATATCATCAATTTATAGAGATGCGCTTAAAGTAAAACATCACCAAAGATGAACTTACGCTGGTCTTCCAGGGGGACCAAGAGGGGCATACGCACTGACAGCTATTCCTCTTTTCTGACAGAATTCTACCAGCTCATATTGTGGGAACCAGGCATGGATTTGAATCTGTAAAGTTTTATACAAAAATTAAAAAATGTTGCGAATAATGAAGGAAGGTTGCACTATTTCTTTTAAAAGCACTAGCCCTAGGGGTCGTAGCTTAACTTTTTTTTGTATTATGCAAAAACTTAAATTACCTGCTGCCTGTTATATCTACCTTACCTGTAGGTTGGCTAGTTTGATTCTTGCTTGTTCATACATCCTTGCTATTTGTTGTATATTAAAGTTAGACAAACCAACAGCTTTCACTAAACCTTCATCTACCAATTCTCCATCTCCTGTCAAACAATCAGGTCTAATTTTTTCATAGTAAGGGGAAATAATTGTTGAATAGACTTGTCAACTCTGAGTGACCTTGATTTGACCTCATGTGATACAGACATATATAACTTACTCTCCATGTATCTAGTGGGTCTATGAATGTAGTTTTCACGGCTCCATTGGTGTAACACGGAAATATCTCTGGTGGATTTTGCTTCAGTCCTTCATCCTGATGAAGTACAAAACATAATTTGACCGATCTACATTTACAGCTTTGGCCATTTCTAATAGAGATATGATGTGATAGTAACCAATATAAAACATTCCGCCCTACCGACACTGAAATTGGAACATGAATCAAATATAGATCCAAATATTCAGTTTTCATTCTCTTTAGCGACAGTGAAGTCTCACTTCGTACATTCTCCCGAGCCATTGCTGATGAGAAAAGCTGCATAAAATATCAAACATAGCATTCAATAAATTTTTGATCGTATAACATCTGATAGACCTTTGGCAAAGACTCTAGCTACACCTTTCCAGTAATAAATATCTCTTCTCTTTTTATCGTTCCTTCTTTTATTTTCTCTTCCATCGCATCACCAAATTGGTCCTCATTTTCATAGAGTTGTGCTGTGTCAAAATGTCTGTACCCTACATCTATGGCAGCTTTCATTGCCTCTCCATTTGACTACATGAAGATGCCACAACAACTCGGCCAATAAAAAAGGAACACTGATGGTTGAGAGAGATAGTGAAACTGGCTACTCGTAATTCACGACAGTTTGGAGATAATATTTTTGTGATTTTTGCAGTTCGGCAGTTATTGGTTTGCTATGTCTATTTATTGCACTCACCAACCAGGTCCCCATGCCTACCATAGGCATAAGTTGTCCTGTATGAAGTCTAACGCTTTCTCTAGCTGCAGCCATGTTGTACGCATAAACTAGGTCACTCCTCAACTATTATGGCCTTGTGTCAACTACTAATAGTAGCACAACATAATTAGTCAGGTCATAAGCGGTCATTATTTGACCTTTGACCTGTGCCTAGGTTAGATTGATAGAGCACATACCCACCATGTCAAGCGTGATAACTTTATGTAGTATTAATTTGCAGATGACAGTTCACATATTTGTAGCAATCGTCGCCTCCGACGCTGTATGTCTATAATGGTAGATAAATTTTTCAATTTTGTATAGTAAGATGTGCAGGAGTGAATATATAAAAAACATATAGAATTGTCAAAGGATTGAGTTTTGTAACATTGCATCGTACCCTAAATCCAAAACTCAGAAAAATCTCACCCTTAAACAGTCAAAAACATTTCTCGCAACATTATAGGTAATAAGGACATACCTTGTCCCAACTTCCTGTAAAGTTCTTTTTGGAAAAGTTGTAAGAAAAAAGAAGCGAGTTTGCCATGTATTGGTCAATTTGAAAATGATTAATTGATACCGTCACTCTGATTGGCTGATTCATAGCATTCCCTCTCTCCACCCCCAAAAATCATCCCCCTTGCAAAACTGAAAGTCTCCCATCTCCTGTAGATTGCAGGTAGATATTGTTTACTAGTCGATCCTTCGGAGATGCAGCTGCTCGCATACTGTCAATAAATAGCTAGAGAGGAGGTAAAATTTCTCTACAGTATCTCACATCCATAAGGTAAATGTATTTACATCTATGTGTTACATACGATATAGAGAGATCAACGTATATTTTGAATTAGCAACGTTTTTCTCAGAAACAAAATCAGCTATGTAAAAGCTTCATCAGTTTAAAAAACTTTGCAAAATTCAGTGTTGGAAGAAACTTAGCATATATAGGCCCCACTGGCCTATATAGGCCCCACTGGCCTATATAGGCCCCACTGGCCTAGATAGGCCCCACTGGCCCATAACACCTTGATCATTGTTTGTTGTTTTTGCAGCGGCTTTTTATTGTACAATGATAGGAAAACTATTGTGTTAAGTTGCTTTCCACATTCTTGTCTACCACCTTTTCAATAACTAAAAAATTATGAAGATCCTTAAGTCTTGGAAATACTTGCCCTTCATATTTTTTGTTTCTACAATATTTCATTGCTACAGAAATTTTTGGTCAGTTTTTTTCTCTTCAGGACAAGCTTACCAATTGTTGGTACCTGTTGATTGCTCTAAACAGACATGAGGAGAACCGGAAGCTGAGACGGAATTTGCTGGAACCCTCGTTAACTCTCGTGACATCTAGTCCAAACTCATTTACATCTAAAACCCAGTATTGTAACACCGACTACCACCCTTTTTACTCTTACTACTACTTTTACCACCATTGTAATCTTACTACTGACCATGTTATACCAGTCTTGAGCAGGGAGCCAGATCTAAAAAAAGCTATCCCAGGAGGATTTTGAGAAACTTGATATTAAGTCATTTTTATTAGGTCCCAAGAGTGAAATCAAACAAAAAAGAAGAATCAAGAAAGTAATGTTGTAAAATTTGTGTCAAAACGGTAATACAGAGAGCTCAACCTTTTTTTCGCATTATTCATTAAGTAACTTAGTAAATTTCTCACGCAGTTTACCAGCTATTTACTCACGACAGTATATCCTGCCGTACAACCTAGTAATATCTTGACAAACAAAAACAACAGACAAACCATTGACTAAAAAATATCCTTTAAATATTTTTAAGCGAAGCTTTTAGTGCCAAGTTAAAACTCTTTGTGTAAACCTGTCTTGATTTCTTAAAATTGATACCGAAATATCAAACTTGATTTAATCCTAAGGAAGACTTTAAGTAATAGTGTTCAAGTAGGCGAGCTGTGCACTTTGCTCTACAGTTGATGTACTACCATGTTACCATTGCAAGTATTTCATATATTTCTGGTGAATCTCTGGTAACTCTTGCAGCTCTTCATTGAAGTGTTCCATAAACTGCTGATGCTGCTCTTTAGTGAAGTGGTTTCTCCAATCTCCCACTATTCCTGAAACATAAAAAGTTTAAGCAGTGTAACAGTTTCAATCAAAGATACCATAAACCTAGACTCCGGTGGTCAAATACCAGGGTATTAGTGGGTTTTTACTTTTTAGTGATCGTACAAAGAAATTGTTTTGAGGTTAGTGATATATTTTAAGACTATGCCAATGCATTCTATTGAATGGTCAATGTTAGCTGAATATATGAACTACAACATAGATATTTAATTGCCTCTATTGATAAAAATGACTATAGTACGCAAAGGTGAATACAAACGCTCCACTAAATTGTGAAAAATTGCTAGCTTAAATTAAAACTAAATGCTAAAAATTGCCAAAAATATGTAAATATTGTTTTTTGTATTTACAAGAATTACATTAGGTTATTGAAAGAGAGAAAAACTTGACTGGCTGAAACAAGAAACAAACATTTTTTTAGTAGCTTGAGAACTTGACTCCAACGATGCTTAAACTGTGAACCTTCATCAAACTTATGGTGTACATCTGTAATAAGAAAAAATTATGCGCAATACAGTTGGGATGAAGGCAAAAATCATATATTTATTAATATATCATATTTTATGCCTAAAGTATTCATTTTTTATTGTTTCACCCCCATCCCTGGCAGTAATTGTTTTTAATACAATAACAAAGATCATTAATAATTTTGTTTGCATCAAAGTGTGATTAGAAAATAGTTACTTACCAAGTACTCCACCAGATAAAATATCGACTTTTTTATTGATACCTTAGCTCTTCTCTTATTAAGTATAAGACAGGTACCCTTAAATGTTTTGGTTGGTAGTAGTAAGACAGGTACTCTTAAATGTTTAGTTGGTAGTAAGCTCTCATTAAAAAGTTAATGCCACATTCAGATTTTCCAATAAATTTTGCGCACCCGTCATAAATTTTAAGTAAATCCATCGACCACAAGCCCTGTAATAGCTTGTTTTGTATACCCATGTTTGATGGCTGTTTGAAAAACATTCATACTCAAAGCAGCCTAATTGTGACTTTACTATCGTCCTAACTACTCAGTACTCGGCTGTACCTACTTTCTTTGGCTAGCCAATGAGTGTTAATCTACTGGGTCCCGATTTCGAAAGAACGCCTGTCATTACGTTGTTACTTGTGGTGGTTACACAAAAGACATTGGGGAGTCTTATGGTTGTCTTAGCTTTTTGGTGACAACTCACTAACCAACAAACCTATGAAGAAAAAAGTCATCATGTTTGTCATTAAATGTTCGGAAATTTTATTATTTGGTATCCAGATTGTGTACTTGACTAAACATATCTGCTGCATACGTACAGCAACACATTACTGTGATCTTTTATCATAATTTTCTGCTCACCTTTTCTGTACATGGAGAAGCCATCCACAAAAGACTTTTTTAGTTTGGTTGCTTCATGTTTTTGTTTTACTTCCTTCATTTTCTGGAAAGAAGTCTGATCCGCGACGCTCTGTATTAGAGCTGCATCTGCCTTGACCTCTATGAACTCTGCTATTTTTGTGATTTCCTTAATTGGGTCCTGGAAGAAGACAAGAGAAAATGGGGGACAGGGTTGGGCAACAGAGGAAATATCAAGTCTTGTCTGCAAGGTACTCATTTGATCGAAATATTAGAATGAACGTAGACATGAATGATTATGGGTGAGAATCAGTCTCGGCATATCTGGAATAAATGTAGCCACCTCGTGGAATGAAGGGTACAAAGAAAAACTTTCGCCGTTCTTTTCCAAAAGTGTTGAGATTTGTTTCTCATGACTTATAAACTATCATTTTGATGTTTGTTTCAGAAACATAAAAATTTTTTGATTTTACTAGAATAAACAACTCTTGCAATGAACTTCAGAAATGGCATTTTATATGTCGCCGACACAAAAATGTTGACAATTCTGAAAGTTAGTATCAAAATTTTCTTTTCCATAGCAAAGTTGATATTTATTCCAGGTCTGTCAACGTTCACATCAGCTGTATCTGCATTTATTACTGTCGATATTCAGTCCTGTCTATGTTTGTTCCAACTCCTTTTGATTGCGAGTGTCTTTTTTAAATCATGCGAGCTGGATAAGTTTTCAATGGAGTAATTAGTTTATTTAAACAAAACAGCTACAAAACCTTCAGTTCACAACTTTGTCAGTAAATGACAAAAGCCATTTTACCTCCTTAAGTTCCTCATAGAACACAGGCAAATAGTTGGGGTTGTTGTTACAGCTAGTCCACCATTCACGTGTGTAATCAAACCAAATTCCATTTGTCACTGTAATAGAAAACTCAATAACTTTCCACTATTCTCCCTGACTTTATCACAATAATCTCAAAATATCACTTGTTTGGAAAGAGTCACAAAAGCATTTTCTATGTACTACTGATGCTTGCTTTTCTTTTTATCGCAGAAAAGTTTGGTGATGAACTCATTCCAGTCGTAAGACTGGGGAAACTTCTGTTTTGTATGTTTCTTATGGTGGTAGAGAGATACAGCAACATCAGCTGGGTTTCGCATCACTTGAATCATTTTGGCACTAAAATAAAAATATGATTTAACATACAAACAATCAACAGTACTACAATTTACAATGGTTCTACAGTCACATTTATTGTTGTTGAAGACTATAGGAATTCCAGAAAAGGAGTCGCTAATGAATCATTATTTATCAAATTTTTTGTCTAAAAATTTAGAATGATGAGTTTTTACATTTATTCAACTATTTTAAGCTGTAGGCAAAGTTGTAAAATTACACTCTACTCAATCAATCTAATGCTACAGCATTAACAGTACTTGCCTATCCATCTCAAGATAATAATCCACTGCAATAGCTGTATTAAATTACATATAACTACAATGGCTATTGATAAACAAGTGATACTGTATTAGATTTCTGTCCTCTATCACGACACAACGGAATCCTCTCCTTCTCTCTCCTCACACTTCGGAGTCTATTCCGAATAGGCGTTAAGAACTTGCACGGGGTCCACGACCCAAACACACTACTAGAGGTTTTATCAAGCAAATACTTTATTTGATACACAATCAAAAGGGTATTTAACACTATCCACTCAACAACTGAACTCTCAATGCACAGCAGCTCCTTTTATAGGAGATAAGAGACAATTTCATTACCTTATTAGGCATAGCCAATAGTAAAACATAATACAAGGAATGCACAAATAATACAATACAATACAAAATACAATAACACAGCAAGCCAATGAGAACAAGAACACATGGTGAATTGGCACTGGGCTCTGCTTCCCGCTCTTTTCTGGATGGTGGAATCTTTCCACTCCTTATTTGGAAGTGCCACTTCCTAGCCTGAGCTCCCGGTAGAGGGAAGGCTCCGGTCTCTGTTCTGTAGAGGCTCTCAGGTTCTGAGGGGCACATGCTCCATTAATCACTTTGTTTGGATACAGGGTGGGGGTCTGACCCGGGGTAGGCCCGGGGTAGCTACTATATATTTATATAGAGGGATACAGGATTGATACTGGCCCGTGTTACCCGTTATCCCTTTTTAAGGCAATTTATGTAACTATGAAGGGGGGGAGAGAGTTCTAGCGGTACTGTAACTCCGTTACCAGAGGGCACAAGGGGTGTAGGGGAGGTTTTAAGGTGGGGAAGGGTGGGGAGGAGTCCGACATCACTCAATCATTATGCAAATCTCCCACAATACCATGACTATGGTTGATCTCGGAATGGGAATATCCCAATATAATCTCGCAACAAAAGTTAAGTTTATCCTCTCCAGTCAACAACTACCAATTAATTTACATTAGAGCTGTTAAAAGTTAATTAAAAATCATCAAAATTCCTAAGGATTTCAGGATTGGGAAATTTCATTCCAGCATCGCTAAAGCTATAACTTGATAGATACAATGGTTTTCTGTCTTACTTGGTGTTGGCTAAAATAGAAGGTGGCATGTCTTCATATCGTAAGTGAGCGTTTATTATTCTTCGTGTTATTCCCTTTGGAAATGGGTCGTCTGGGTTGTATTCATCCAGCTCCAACATTAGCCAAGGATGCTCTGCCTCGCCATCATCAGAGTCACGTGTAAGACATCTTAGAATTTCCCATGTCCAGTGAGTCCCTGATATGAAACATAAAAGTGTGAAGGATTCCTTACGAGAAACACCACTAGTTGCACAGAACGAAATTTCTGATAATTTCAGAAGCATCCTCTAACACTGTGTAGCTATGGAACACCTAATCAGCAATCACTGCCTCATAGGTCACAACTACCTCCAAGTCGGATTTCCTCTACACTCTCTTTACACTCCAGAGCAACTCCTGTGTTATCAACGGGTTGGAATCTCTACTTGTGACCACTTTCAACAGATTCTAAGTAAGTTCTATCTCCTCTATGCTCACATTCAACTGATTCCTAGTAAGTTCTATCTCCTCTACGCACACTTACAATTACTACCAAGTTAGATATTACCAACGATCGTATAAGGCAAGATGAATAACAGTTATATATTATAATAGTGATCGATGATAACGTATATAACTTGAAGGCCCTTGCGTGGAGACAACTCAATGTTATATAAGTTATAAACGATCAAAATTCTACCAACATATAATTTTGATCGTTTACATTGAGTTGTCTCCACGCATTGGCCTTCAATTTATATACGTTATCATCGATCACCATTATAATATAAAACCATTATCCATCTTGCCTTATACGATCGTTGATATTACTGAGTGGCATCTTAGGTGTATTCACAACCTGGATCGATGAACATCTGCTATTAGTCATATTTGGGATCCACATCAGTTGCGGCCAATGCATCGATCCAGGCCTTTAATTTTTATTATGTAATAATAAGAAACAATATCCATTGATCCGGATCAAACTTGAGGGCATAAATATCCAAATGCGTGTTGTAGCGAGCATAATTATTTTCATATGTGTAAGCAATTCATCAGCGGCAGTTATTGTGTCGTTGATTCCTCATTGGTACTATTAGCATGATGCATCGGTAAGTAGCAGATAGTCGTAGCGAGTCAAGGAATAAACAGCTTTACACTTGTCCGGTTGACAACGTTTATTTCAAAACAATTCATTCTTGATTAACTATAACATTTATCTTTATTGTTTTAACAAAATTGCTCCGTGTTTCATTATTGTGATCAATCTATTTCCAATTTATCAATATTGTACATGGAAATCATAATAATTAATAATTAATAAGCAACACGTATAATAATTGATAATAAACAACAATAAAATAATAACAAATGATGCCGAGAATAAACTGCTTTGAAAAAAACGTCACCCACGTGGGTATATAATAATTTGTATGTTGTGGATCACTAGTGTTCGTGACCTATGAGTATGCCTCGCAAATTATTATTTTTTTGCTCATGGGGATGGTGTTTTGCGATCCATTAAAAATATTGCTACCGACCCATTCGCATTAAATAAATTGAGAAAAATATTATTTATTTAATTTATTGTACGGATCGTTCCAGGTTGCGAATATACCTCTTTACTTCTAAGAACTCTGCTGACCCACAAGCAACTCTAAAGGCAATCAGCTAGGCAAATGATGACATATTTCACAAAGATATATCTACGTCTCCCTATCTGTGCCAAGGTTTACTAAATACTGTAGCGGGTTTGCTGACACATTTTTTTGTGACTATACACCATAAAGGTCCATCTGATAATTTTTGTTTATCAGAAATGCCTTTCCACAAGTCTGTCATCAAGTAAAAACTCGCAAATAGTCAGAAATAATGAGTCACTGTACCGGCCCTAGAGGCATCTATACTGACACTGCATCCATCTTACAACCCTGCAGCCATCTTACGACCCTGCAGCCATCTTAACCAATTCTGCAGTCATCAATGCTAGCCTTGTAGTACTATTCCCAGCCGTTATCAAAATGGATACCATAGCTTGAAGACTCAAAATAGACTAAACTACTTCAGAATCCTGTATCCGACAGACCTATCTCAACACGGAGCGCAAGCCAGCAATACCCTAGGACTTACCAAAGGAAGCAACATTGTGCAATATTTTGCAGGACTTGCTATTTAGCCCATAAACTCAGCCTTCTACTTCTGGGCGGTTTGTCTCTGTAGCGCTACTCATTGTAAATGGTCTGCTCGTCCATTTGTGCAAATATGCCTACTTACGTGCTAATGGTTGCATATGTATTTAAGGCAATTACACATAGTTTATGTGTCTCTGCCTATTAAAAGCAGAGCTTTTACCATGTGATGTAGCATTGTATTGTATCAGGATTCTACTTGTACACTTACCTAGTTAGTGCAATACTGTACCATTTGCTACTTTTACAAAGGAGTTGTAAATTAATAGATTTATAGAACTCTGAATTGGTGATTTTTGAGCCTGAGACATGGAGCTCATCCTAGTTGTAGAGTTGAAAAAGACTCTTCTTATTGGTGTATACATACGTTAGATAACCTTTGAGACAGAGATTGAAATTGGCAGGAAGGCCTATGGTTACTACCACTATTACTGTGCCAGCAAATGAGGTGCTTGGCTGGTGTCGGAACACTTTATTGGTTTTCAATTCGCTTCAATATGAAGCATTCACAACATATTGTGGTAGATTTTGATGAGAAGTTAACATTTAACCCTCCCCTGTTAGCTACTCCCTTGCTCCTGACCCCTGAACCCTATATTATCCTTGACCATTTGCTTACCCATCCCCTACCAGCCTGCCGCTGTGTACAGTGATTCTGACAAAAACCTTGCCTCGGTTTCCTTTATTATTAGTTGCTACTTGGGGAGAAAAAGAGGTTATAAAGGAAGGTTTTGGGGGAGGGGGGTATGTATAGGTGCATAGAGAAAATGGGTGGGGCGAGATATAGAGGAAGGGGCCAGCGTAAACAGGTTGAAACTATGACAGACGAGATAATCAAAAGAAGTAAAGCATCTACTACACAAAACCATTACAAAAGACGGATTTGCTGCAATTCTGAGAGGTTTCATAACATGCAAGTATGGCGTATTAATCATCCTTCAAGTATCTAGAAAAAGTCTTACCTGATTTGGCATAATCCATTAAATATATGTCACTCTCACGTACAGGAAATGACTCTTTATATCTGTCTATTTTTTCCGCCAAATCTCCTCTGTAGAGTGGGTAAATGCGTCCATTGTATTCCGTTACACTCCATATAAACTTCCCTTGTTCATCCAATAGATCCTTTACACCGTTGGCACTCATTGCCAGCTACAGTTACAGCTACTGTATGTCTGATAGCTAGACAGTATTGAAGCTTACTAACTGTTCACTATCTACTACTAGATAAAATCTGGCATAGTGCCAGGATGTCTTAAGGTATCATGTGACACTTGTGTGATAAAGTTCAGCTCTATCACTGGAATGTGATTTGTATGCTCCCTTGACCTGTGCAATGATAGCTTCTCATATCTCATACATTGCTACCTAAATGATTTATCGCTAACTGCACAATGTAGTCTTTTTAAGTGCAAGTTCTATCCCAAAACTGGTAATTACTTGGCTTGCAAGTAGATATTCACAACTAAAAAAGATTGAGAGTAATGAATGAAACGTATGTAGTCATTTTGTAGAAACACCTGGTACAAGCTGTCACTGTATTCAACCTAGATGCATATATACTGTGGTTTTCCTAATTGCTTTCTTTTCTGATTGTTGCAAGCTTTGATACAAACAACAAAAATATTGTGGTGGTTCCACAATCCATTCGTCATATTTCCAAGAAAGTTTTTTGTATTGTTGCACCCTTATGGTGTTTTTCCCGTCCTAGTTGAAGGTTGATCTCCATTCATGTCGCCGATTTCATAAATATCGTACGACTTTCTATGTCATTCAATATTTATGGAGATAGTCGATCTTGGAGATTTGGGTAAACACTCAATGTTGCAGAGCAGTTAAACCTGTTTAACTTTTTAACAATTTTTAGAGTTTTTTTCGAGGCTAGTTTCACATGGCAGTGGCTTATCAATTAATTAAAATACTACTATCAACTACGATGCCTATCTTGAATTATTTGTCATTTATTAACTCTCGCAATGAAGTTATGTCTTTTAGGAAAAAGAATAAGAAACTATTATTCTTTTTCGATCTTCCTTAAAAGACACATTAGACAACTTACATTCTGTGACTTTGCTTGTGATTAATAGCAGTTTATCATCACATATACATAACGCTCAACTTAGCCAAAATTTTCCACGATCACCAAGTGTGGGCAACTACAAACACTATCGGTGCTCTCAGAGCATGGTGTGAGTTTCTAGGACATCAGCCCTAAAAATAAGAGTACAGAACAGCCATCACTAAGGATGGTCCAATAATTAGCTAGTTGGCTGGGTGCCAGCTGGCAGTGCATCAAATACTGAAAGCGACAGTGCAAGTGTAACACAGGATACAGCACAACAATGAGGGTAGGTAGACAGGAAGGGCAGTAAAGATGAAAACTTGGAGATTATACTTCAAGCAATCCAGGGGAATCCCTTCCAGAACAGTTGAGAGCAGTATGGATTGATGTGTATGTATTCGACGTGCAGTGTTTTCAAAATGACAATTCGAAAACGGATGCTACAAAAATAACTGATTTTTTCCAAATGGCATTTTAAATTTTGGTTCAACAGAACAGTCTTTTCAAAAACTGTTTCGATAATTAATTAGGTATTATTCTATTCTATTGGTGAAGATTGTAGCAGATTTTAGTGGTCTGCTACTTCTCCACTAATTGTGTCTCCAGACAAACTGCTGTCTGCAGTCACAACAAGACAGCCTCTTAAGGCTGGAAAATAAAGAGTCAACCTCCCCCCAGAGGTGACCCTGTGCTGGGATGGCACTTACAACTAGTTGCAAAGGAGTACTTTAGCAACTGTAATGAGCCGGCAGTTAAGACATACACTCAAAGCTTGTAACAATTGATACACAAGCTGTACTGTTATGTAACATATAAGTTGTAATGCAAAGAACTGAGAGAAAGCTCTGCCTTTCATAGGTCGAGTTACAGGATACTCGATAATGAACAAATTGGCGATTTATCGTAGTCGACATAAAGTTTCGGTCCGTTTTCAAACGAACCAAACTTAAGGCTAGTCCTTTTTGGATTCGCTATAGCTTTACAAAAGTAATTAATCATACGCATTCATCGATGTTAGTAGTAATGTAGGAGCACATCTCGGTAGAAAAAAAGACCTGCCAACATACCCCAAAAGCTTTTTTGATCGTTAGATTTGTTGGATTGTTTACGGGACCTGCCAAAAATGTGCTTTTTAGTTTTTAGATGATTTTTGTTAGTATAATATGTATATGTGTAGGAAAACAGATCTGCTAACATGTTACTTTGTTTTTTTGGTATGAATATGTTTACAGAACTCTTACAGTATAATATTGTGATGGAAATGCATAGAGTAGCCATGCGCTATGAGAGTGTGCCTACTAGCTACTAGCTAAGTAGTTACGATTGAGTGAGCAGTGGCTTGCAAGAGATGCTACAGACAAGATCAAGCTTGCTTAGGAGCTTAGTACAAAATCTTACCAGGCAGAGCAGACGATCGAGGGACCCTCAGATGAGTCAAGATCAAGCGCTAGGAGTGCCAGCTGATGGACTGATGGTTGACGTCATACGAGTACGCTATTAACTACTAACACTTGAATTATTTGGCGGCTAGCCAGTTCAATGTGCCAGCTTGTATATTATTTTGTATAATTAATCCACCCCTTTTATGATTCATGTTTCTAATGCGATTGCTCTTCTGTTTAGCAAATCATAGTAATTATTTTTCAATTGTTGTGTTTTCCTATAAATAGTGAGGCAGATCGCCCACTGGTCAGAGTTTGTTTAGCGTTGCTCGAGATAACATCTAGTTGCTCAGAGAGGTGTATTCAGTGATTTCCTGTGCCGTCTTAGTGTGTGATCTAAGGGACGTCAAGTTTACTGTACGCTTGTGAGAACTGTTTATCCGGCAAGCTTTTGCATTGATAATAACAAATTATTATTAATCTGAAACACGTGTATCTAGTGTGGCCGGATGCCTGTAACACTAAGTTCACATACCTTGTTCACCGGATCTGACTGCTATACAGATCTCCTACAACAGAGAGCCTATACTACCATCCGGTAGCACCTGCTGTTCATATCTATTACTTTCTATGATAACGTACATTACTACTGTACCGGTAGCACTTGAGAACTATAATTAATTGCCTTCCACAGAGAGCCGACGCTACCAGTCTACTTGCACTCTGCATTACTGTATGGTTTTTATACACAATACCGGCAACTCCTAACAGTGTAAGTGAAGGTTAATTGAGAACACAACAAAAATCTTTACAATATTTATACAGGTATGAATGCATGTTTGGTAATGTAAGTGATAGTTGACATTTGCACAGAGCTGTAAGATATTTATTGGTTTGTCACTTGCTTATGCTGAGGTTTTCCTCCTGATATAGATCGTGGTTGACACGGGCGCTCTGTTTGTTTACTCTTATTTTGGTAGTGGGTTAGGTATTAGGTTTATTTGATTAACCTAATAGCGAGCGTAATGAAATATATAAAATAGTGTAAGAAGCCTAGGTAAAATGGACAATATTCGTAATACAAAGTAAATAATAGTAGCGTACAATGAATAAGCGTTGTCTAAATAAAATTTTTGTTTGTTAGTAAAGAGTTCAAGTACAATTTTACTAATCAACACATTGCTATTTGCAATAGACTTTTACTGAGGCTTGGTTGATAATAGTGTGTTCTTTTAGATTCCCTTTGCAGCTTTATCCTTTTTATATCTATAACAAAAAATTACTTGATAAATAAAGTATTGCGACTAAATTGAGATGAAGTATTATTTACAATTGATAGATTATATTATATAGAAAAGATACATCACTCACCGAGTTGTATTGATCATCTTGAACTCCTCGATCACAATTCTTGTCTTGTAGTTTAGGTTCTTCCAAATCGGTAAAAGTGACATTTCCTGATGAAAACAGTAACACCCTGCTCTCGAGAAGTTCATCTGCAACAAAGTATTTCACTTTTCAGACTCATCGGGTTTGTTGGTCAAGTTTTGCGCTGCTTCCATTGCTTGTATCGGTGTGAATGAGATGATGTTGTGTCGAAGGTTTCCAAGTCCACTAAATTCTCAATTTTGTAAAAGAATAACTCCTGTTTCAATTCTTTTTATGTTAGCAGCGTGTTTTTTGGGTATGTACAAAGACCCCATCATCCATCCATCATATTTCAAAAGTTGTTTTTTTGCACGAAAAGCCCTTTATAACATATAAAGATTTTTGCTCGAAAAAAAGAATTTCGCGAAAAAATCCTTATGCATTATAAATAAATTTTCACGCAAAGAAAACAACATTCTTTGTGCAAAAAAATGTTGGTTACTTCTTGCAAAAATCCCTTTATAGCATATAAGGATTTTGGGCGAAAAAATTTTTCTACTCTCAAAAACCCTTATATATTATAAAGGCATTTCCGATCAAGAAGTTTTTTTCTCACGCAAAAATCCCTTTATAGTATATATAATGATTTTTGCGCGACAAAACTTTTTCTGCACTAAAACCTTTGTATATTGTAAAAGGATTTCCGTGCAAGAAAACCACTTTCTTTGCGCAAAAATCTCTTTATAATATATAAAGACTTTCGCGCTAGGTCACTTAGTGCAACTTTAACTACTGTTTTCACACAGATAGCATTCACTCCCACAACAGTGACTGAAGGAACAACATCTACTACTACAACTACTAGGAAGACTTTCAGCATTAGCAAAGCTACATAGTCTTAGATGTTGACAAAATTATCTTTTGGACAAGGAGGAAACAACTGGAATCTGATTACTTATTATTTCCGGTATTTACGTAGGACATGTAGCTTTAATCAAAGATATTTGTTTATTTTACAGTTACAATGATTTGACATCTTTATGATCAAAAGTCATTTAATCCTCACTTATCCAAAGATTACTAAGGTTTCAATGTTATGTAAGTTTTAAAATATTTGTTTATAGTCTGGTAATAGAGATTGTTTATGTAATTGTAAGTCACAAACATAAACTTTACTAACACGTTTTATTATTCTTTGTTCTAGGTTCTCAATAAAAATTAGCTTCTTATTTTTCAGCAGGAATCAATTTATATTTAAACAACTATACACAACATTCCCCATTCCCCTAGACCAAAAGAAAAACCTTTATTTATACCGTAAGTCTTTATAAACATATTAATTGTGATCTATTCAAATGTATATAAAAAAAACTCAAAGTTTAGTTCTTTTTTTAGTTTTTTCATTTTGCTTTATATCATTATTTTTTTATTCTAAGTTATCAGTTATCAAAGATGAGAGGTAAAGTTCAATTTTAAAAAAAAATCTCCCTTTGAGCAATAACTGCTGAGTTACTACTTGTTGTTTTGTACACAACTCTAAAAATAATTCAGCATTGTATAAAAATCATGTGTTGTGCATCAAACAACGAACATGTAGGGAATACTATCCACAATGAAAATGAGGATGATAGAAAATGTCAAAACGTCTTTGATAATGCTGAGATTCATGTTCGATGAAAAAACGATGTTCTACTCAACACCAACTTCATCATTTTCACAACGTTCTTTTCCCATTGTCAATACATTGATTTATCTTGTTGTAACTAATCCGGACAACCACTGTAGTCTATTGTCATTAAAATTACAAAGAACAATCACGGAGCTTTCCCCAAAGGACTTCATCAAGTTCATTTACTATGAGCTCTCTTTTTTGAAAGAGAGGCTTTGATGCTAGATGAGAATTAACAAAGAAAGTCAATTTTCACAAACTGGAGTCATGTAGGTAGACACTCGGTGAAAAAATGGCAATGTTCGCATTTTTAATTCTCGGAAAAGAGAATAGCGTTCAGTGCGCGTCCTGCAGAGGGATATGACTAAAGTGGAAGATCGAAGATGAACATCCAACAATAGAGCATGCTGAAAGTTTTCCGTTTTGCTTAGGAACTTTTGACTCACAATCGGGTGTGCAGAGCTAGGAAACTAACTGAAGAAAAAATGACAAACATCTCATCTGTTAAAGGTTATACAATCGAAGAACAAAGAAATAGACGGTTGACGAGTTTGACAGCAGAAGTTTTACTTCTGGGCATCTTGATTGATTGTGCTGGTGCAGACAGATTCGCTCCTGAATCAGCGAGAGAATAAAGTTTCAAGCGATGAAAGGATAAAGTTCCTATGAAACTCCTTTCCAATGCGGGTTTTTACTACACTAGTTTTGGCGACAGCGTAAAATGTTTCTTTTGCTTGGGGAGCTCAAAGATTGGAACGAAGGTGATATATCGTGGGAGGAACACTGCCATTGGTTTCCAGACTGTTCCTTTTTACTTATGAGTAAGGGAGAAAAATACGTTGAAGAAGTTCACAAATGAACAAACAAGTAAAAAAAATGTAAGCGAGAGCTTTAGTCACATTTACGGATAAAAGAATTGAAGACTTTGCTCACCAAGCTCCAATGTTATAGGAGACAGAAGCTTTTTGGCTGAAGTTCCGGATGAAATGCTGAGGATTTTTTTATGGAAGAATGTGTATACTGCGTACTAGGAGGTAGTTTTTACAAACAACTGACAAATTTATCACTACTAAACTGTCGCTGTTCACACAGCGATCGACAATGTACCATTTGAGACAGATATACTGAGAGTAGTAATATATGAGCAGATCTCCCTACCAAGTGTTTTTTGTGGATCAGATCTTGGAGTTGAGACAATGGGTTACGGCGTTGAATGAATTCGCCGAGTTTATATTGTATTTCATTTGAGGGGCATTTGAGTGGCATTTGAGTGGTATTTAAGTGGCATTTGAGTTTTGATTATTTTTTTACTTAATTTGAACTTATATGGCATATAGATTTTGAATGTATGACATTCAAGTTTCGATAATTATTTTACATAACTCGAACTCATATGATATTTTGAGAGAGAGGAGAGAAGAACGAGGAGATATAACTACATTGAATCAATATATGATTATATACATTTATTACATAATAAGTAGGAAAATATCCTTGTATAATATAGCTAGAGTTAGTAAATACTAAGTAATACAAAGCACTACAACTTGTAATGACAATCAATGCATAGTCTTTTTCTTTACAATGACGTCATTGATGTACTGATGTTATATCTTAGGAAGGAAGACTTCTGTTCTATGTACTTTTGATTCCATAATGAACTAAAATAAAAAGTTATGTATTAGTATAGGATGATTAAACAAAAATGTAAAATAATTACATGAATTTGAATTATAGTTCTTTTTACATTGGTTAGTTAACATTATATAGTAAAGGGAAGTAACTCACCGAGTTATATTGTTCAGTTTGTTTTTTCTTGAGCATAATTTTCATCAAGTGTTTTTGATTCTCTCTCTTCTATCTAAAGCAAAACAAAAAATACTTGCTTTATAAATGAATTTTATCTAATTGGAAGTATTACTTATATCAGTTAGTTTACATTAAATAAAAAAAACACTCACTGGGTTGTGTTGTCTGACTTGCTCTTCTTGAGTATAGTTTTCACCAGGGGGTGTTGGTCCTCTCAAAGACGTAGAAGATGTGTTTCCCGCTCCCATTGAAAGCACTAAGACCTTGTTCTCAACAACCTCATCTGTAGTAAAGTACTTCATCTGATTGGAATCATCAAGTTTGTTGGATAGGTTTTGAGCCGTTTCTATCGCTTGTAATGCTGTGAATGTGATTATATCATGTCGATGATAACCAAATCTACTAACTTCACGATTTCTTACAAGTATGACTCCTGTTCCAATTCGTTTGACGTCGCTAGCATGTTTTTCAGGTATATATAGAACTCCCATCATCAAACCATCGTATTGCAAACATCTGTAGTTTACCAGTAGAGCATCCATCACCACTTCTCCATTAGGTAATGTTAACTGAGTTGATATTTGAGGAGATTCAAAACTGATTACACTTCCAACAGCAAATTGAGAGAGTGTTGCGATACGAACCATACTGATCAACTGACTAGGGGTTTTTTTTTTATTAATCTACTTAGCTGTTTAGCTTCCTCAAGGGAAATATTGGATGGGAAGTTGATAGGGTGAAAGATTGGATGCTTGTCTGAATCGAATCCCATAAAAACCACCAGTTTTGGAACATCTGGTTGTGTTGGAGCTAATTTGTTGTAATCCTCATTTCTCACCATGGACCTCACTTGTCGTCTGTTGCCAAATGTTTCGACATTGTAGCGGATAATGCATAAGTTTTTATATACATTCTCAGCTGGTCTTTCAATGGAGATTATCTCGAGAAGCGATGGTGTTTGATTTAAGTGAAGTGGTTGAAACCTTCCAACCATTACTCTTTCATTTGTATCGCAAGAATTGAGCAAACTAGAGGCATTTTTTGACAAGCAGGAAAGATGAGAAAGAGATGGTGCTTTCAAAGTCCAAGCATAGTCAATCGTTTTATTTCTATCCGAATCCCATGGCTTTGGTCGAACGGTTTTCAGTTTCCTTCTTATTATATGTGAATCAGGAGGGATATTTTCTTTATCATCAGAGTATGGTTCGAATGTTGAGAGAAATGAGGTATTACGGTCTTCATTCATATTCAGAGCGCTCAGTGAGAAGTTGAACTGAAAAGAGAGTAAAAAATATGTAACAGATGGTTGGAATTTAAAAAATATTTGAAAAGAATAAACTAACTAGATATTTATAAAATAAACACATAATCAAAACCTAAATAATTTTTCTGATGCATTATGGTGAAACTATTTGATCTTTTATTAATAAGAACAAAATATTAAAACATAAAATTAACTTTCTGAAGTATTATAGCAAATCTAGTTGAACTTTTCTATCAACATATGTTAAAGAATTATTTAGTGAATCTCACCTTATTGACTGAAAGTCTTTCTATAGTTTCAAGTAAATGTAGTAGTTGGTGTGTAGATGTTGCTTCTTCGCTAGCTATTGTAGAACTGGATGCTTTCTGTGTGAAAACACTAGTTGTTAAATAGCTAAAGCTGCACTGATTAACCCTATGAAAACCATCTCGTGAAACCTTCTTTATAATATATCTATGATTCAGCAGTTTTTCACGCGATATTCCCGCGAAAGCATTGGTTTTTATTCGCGTGAAAATTATTTTTTTACTCCCGCGAAAGCAACGGTTTTTATCCCTATGGAAATAATTGTTTTATTCCCGCGAAAGCATTGGTTGCTATCCGCATGAAAATAAAATTTTCATTCCCGCGAAAGCAACGGTTTCTATTCGCGTGAAAATAAACTATTTATTCCCGCGAAAATATTGGTTTCGATTCGCGTGAAAATAAATAACTTATTCCCGCGAAAGCAACGGTTTCCATTCGCGTGAAAATATATTATTTATTTCCGCGAAAGCATTGGTTTGTATTCGCGGGAAAATAAAATTTTTATTCCCGCGAAAGCAACAGTTTCCATTCGCGTGAAAATATATTATTTATTCCCGCGAAAGCATTGGTTTGTATTCGCGTGAAAATAAATTATTTATTCTCGCGAAAGCAACGGTTTCTATTCGCGTGAAAATAAACTATTTATTCCTGCGAAAATATTGATTTTTATTCGCGTGAAAATAAATAACTTATTCCCGCGAAAGCAACGGTTTCCATTCGCGTGAAAATATGTTATTTATTCCCGCGAAAGCATTGGTTTGTATTCGCGGGAAAATAAAATTTTTATACCCGCGAAAGCAACAGTTTCCATTTGCGTGAAAATATATTATTTATTCCCGCGAAAGCAACGGTTTCTATTCGCGTGAAAATAAAATATTTACTCCCGCGAAAATATTGGTTTTTATTTGCGTGAAAATAAATTACTTATTCCCGCGAAAGCAACGGTTTCCATTCGCGTGAAAATATGTTATTTATTCCCGCGAAAGCATTGGTTTGTATTCGCGGGAAAATAAAATTTTTATTCCCGCGAAAGCAACAGTTTCCATTCGCGTGAAAATATATTATTTATTCCCGCGAAAGCATTGGTTTGTATTCGCATGAAAATAAATTTTTTATTCCCGCGAAAGCAACGGTTTCCATTCGCGTGAAAATAATGCTGATTCATAGATATATTATAATAAAGGTTGGTTCGTGATGGTATTCATAGGGTTTAATCAGTGCAACTTTAGCTATATAAGAAGCACTGTTTTCATACAGAAAGCATTCACTTCATCGTTAGTAACTGAAGGAACAAGATCTACTACATCATCATCTACTACAGCACTCCTTCTTCATCATCTGAATTACATAGGAAACAGCTGAAGTTCAAACAACTATGTGTATAATTCATCTAATTCAAAGAAAACAAGCCTTCATTTGTGATGTAAGTATTTATATTTTGTTTTAATTGTAATCAATTTAAACGTGAAGACATTTTCTGACAAAAACATGATTATTCACTATTTAAGACATCAAAAATGTTGTATGTAAGTTTTAATTATGATTTATTATTATTATTTCAGGACTTCAAAATGAAAAAAAGTACTCCTTCATCCGAATTTTATAGAGTGCAGCTCAAGTTCAAACAACTAGGAATATCATTCATCTAATTCAAAGAAAGACAAGTCTTCATTTCTGATGTAAGTATTCACATTCTATTACAATAGTAATCAATTCAAGTGCAGATGTATATTGAAAAAAATTGAAACCTTAGTCTTTTTTTATTTTTTGCTACAAAGCATTATCATTTTTTTTTAGAATAACAACGAACTAGGTCAAAGGGAAAGAACTTTCCAACAAAACTTCAACTTGAGTAATAACTGAAGCTACTACTTATATTGTATATAAATAATGTGTCGAGTAACAAACAACAGATATGTAACAAACACTATTTATAATGAAAAAAAAGAAATGAAAAAAAATCGGAATTGCTTTGAAAATACTAAAGACTACATCGGATGGATAGATGATAGTTTACTCGTTACTTCCTCGTTGTTTTTACAACAAAATTTTCCTGATACCATTACAATAACTTATGTCGTCGCAACTTATCCAGATAATCACTGTAGTCTTTTGTCATTAAAATTACAAAAAACTATTGCGGAACTTTCCCCAACGGACTTTTTCAAGTTCATTTACAATGAACTCTCTTTTTATGAAAGAGAGACTTTAATGCTTGATGAAAGTTATCGAAGAAAATCATTTCTTACAAGTTGGAGACGAGTAGGTAAACATTGTGGTGAAAACATGGCTGGAGCTGGTTTCTATAACCTTGAAAAAGACAACGCTGCTCGATGTGTTTTTTGCCAAGGGGTATTACTAAACTGGAAGGATGGAGATGAACATCCGATGAAAGAACATGCTAAAAGTTTTCCGTTTTGTCGATTTGTTAGAGGATTTAACACTCACAATCGTGTGTATAGACTTAGAAAACTACTTGCAGATGAAATGAAAAACATCTCAATTGTCAAAGGTTATACGATGGAAGAACAAAAAACTAGAAGAGGAGATTTAACTGCAGAAGTATTACCTCTAGGTATATCAATTGATCGTGCTGGTACACCTCGTTTTGCTACTGAAACATCTAGAGAAGACAGTTTCAAACAATGGAAGGGTAAAGTTTCCATGAAACTCCTTTCCAATGCAGGTTTTTACTATACTAAGTTCGGAGATAGTGTAAAATGCTTCTTTTGCTCAGGTGAACTTAAAGAATGGAAAGAGAGTGATCTACCGTGGGAGGAACACTGTCGATGGTTGCCAGACTGTTCTTTTTTACTCAGGAGTAAAGGTGAAGAGTATGTTGAGGATGTTTACATGCGAACGGAAAAAGGCAAAAGGTGTAAGCGATGGGTTGAAAAATATCGAGAAAAAGTAAAACGAATAACGCAAAACAATGACACCGAAGAAATGAAACTTATCTGCAAAAAACTAGGATACAGTCAAAACGATATCGAACAAGTTTTAGTGTTAAATGGAAAACCTTTTGAGCGAATAGGTTTTATGATTGAAGCCTTACATACTTTTGAAAATGATTTTACATCTGTTGAGAATTCGTCAACACTGTTAAAAAATGATGCTAAATCAATTGATTCGTTAAAAAAAGATAAAGATCAGACTAAGCAAAGCAAACTCGCTCAATGTGTGTCTGAGTCACATGAAAAAAAAGTAATTGCAAATCATATCTCTCTTCCATGTGGTCATCTCATTTACTGTAGTGAGTGTAAGGAAAAAGCACTTGCTGAATGCTCATCAGAAGTAAAACCTTGCCCAATCGATGGTTGTCAGGTTGAAATTAAAGCATTTATGAAGATCTACATGAGCTAGCATAACAATTAACCTCAAAAAAAAAGAAAAAGTAATGAATGATTAAATAGGTATTTCAATTTGAAAACGAATCATTCTCGTTTTGTAATTCAACAGAATAACAACAAATATGTTACGTGTTGAAGACTTTGCTCACCAAGAAGCTTCCGATGCTATAGGACCTAAGACTTTTTTGGCTGAGGTTTCTGATGAAATGTTGAGGATTTATTTTACGGAAGAATGTGTATACTGTGTACTAGGAGGAAGTTTTTACAAGCAAGCAACCAATCTATCACTACTAAACTGTTACTGTTCACACGTTGATGACCAATGTATCATTTGTAAAAGATATGCTGAAATGGTTGAAGGCGCTACACCTACCAAAAAAGAATTGAGTGATGCTATCGACTGGATTGATAGAAGACAAGTTTTGAAAAACGCAAAAATGGGTTTTTTGGTGCATGATGGATGGATTAATGCTTTTTTGGATCTTTCCTCCGATCATTTGAAGTCTCCCTTTATGTTAACAAATTTGAGAGCACGATTAAATCCCTACCTATTACCTGTTAGTCAGAGCAAACTGGCTTATCAACGTCTAAAGGATAAATTGCTTGCGATAGCAGAAGGATATCCATATGCTCATACTCCTGATGAAAAAGAAGACTCAGACAACCCGATAATAACTATTGATTCAACAAATATATCTGAGGACTCATAAAAGAACTGCTACAAAAAATGTTGCTTCATTTATCTCTGAACTACAGAAGAAACATGAGTGGAAAAACTCAAGGATTCAAGTCAATTGCTACATTGGCTGATTTTGTTCCTAAGTTCATAAGGATTCATTTTGAACGCATTCCTTTAGAGCGCTCAAATCCTCTTTTTGTTCAACTCATCACCGAAGAAGTATTTTATTTTGTGTTAGGATTCAATCTAGTTCGTAAATCAATACAAAGCATGCTTTTGAGCTGTAATTGTATTTCAAGAGCAAATCCTCTGGAATGCTTAAACTGTTCTAGGAGCTTTGATCCAAAAGTATGCTGTCCGCAAGACAAGTTGATAGATTTTGAAGATCTCAAAAGAGCGATCGAACTGATTGATATAAAGCAATGTTTGAAAGATGCTGAACTGGGTGATTTGATAGATATTTCGATTTTAAGAGGTTTGACTTCATTTCGCTGGACAGGAACACATGTTCTTTTGTCTCAATCTCGATTGGAACCATTCTTACATTTTGGTAACCACTTTGATGAGATTGTTTCACATCTTCAAAATCAGCTGAGAGAGCTGAACAAGCCACTAGCCACTTACGTATAAATAGAAAGAACATCAAGAAAGAAAGTATTCAACTTTCAACACTGAAAGCAAAAACATTTTAAAAAATGAGCTGCGTATTTATCTTGCTACTGGCACTAACATTTCCCAATGTTAGTGGAGTATTCTATACCAACGAAATTGATGAATGTATAGCCGGAGCTATGGATAAGAATGATGTCTTGGTTTTTTCACCTTTCGAAAGGACTATACGATATAAAGATGAAAATGGAAAAAACTGTGTGCGACTCTACCCTCCTGACTTATTATATTGTGGTTTTTTCATCCCTCGAAGCGCTTCTTGGATCTGCAAGAGCACAACTTCTACAGATGCTGTGTCTTGTAATACTTCAACAAAATACGTTTTGAATCAAGAGGAATGTGAAAGAGGTATTACAAATAATACGGAAGGACTTACTCAAAATACTAAAGTATATCGAAATGGGGATTTATGTGCATTTCAATACACCACCACACGTGTGATCTGTCCAATAAGAAAACAGTTTGAGACATTCAAATTTGCATGCGTGCCATGCAATCATTCGATCAACAAGGAACCAAAACCAGCTAACATCACTAACATCAAAGATTCATCACTTTCGAGTTTTGACAGTTTCAAAACTAGTGGAGTGTTTTATAGCAACAAAATTGATAAATGTGTAGCTGGAGCTATGGAAAAAAACGATGTCTTGGTTTTTTCACCTTTTGAAAGGACTATACGATATAAAGATGAAAATGGGAAAAACTGTGTGAGACTCTACCCTTCCGACTATATATATTGCATTTTTTTCATCCCTCGAAACGCTTCTTGGATCTGTAAGAGTAAAGATTCTACAGATACCTCAATTCCAGCTAACATCACTACCATCAATGATATCGAAGGTGTAAATGAGGAATCAAATCCAGCTAACATCACTAACATCAATAAAATCAAAGGTGTGAATTCATCATTTTCGAGTTTCGACAGTTTCAATGTCAGCGAAGTATTTTATGTCGACGAAATCGATGAATGTATAGATGGAGTTATGGAAAAAAATGATGTCTTCTTTTTTCACCTTTTGAAAGGAGTATTCGATATAAAGATGAAAATGGAACAAACTGTGTGAGACTCTATCCTTCCAACTATTTACATTGCAGTTTTATTATCCCTCAAAACGCTTCTTGGATCTGCAAAAGCAAAACTTCTACAGATACCCTGACCTGCAATACGCCAACAAAACACACTCTGAATCAGGAAGAATGTGCAATAGGGGTTAAAAATAATACGGAAGATCTTACTCAAAATACAAAACTATTTTGGAATGGGGAATTATGTGTATTTGAATACAGCACCTCACGTTTGATCTGTCCACCAACAGAAGAGTTTGAGACAACCAACTTTGCATGCGTGGAATGCAATCATTTGACCAACGAGAAGCCGAAAATAGCTACTATCATCACTAACATCAATGGTATTGAAGGTGTAAATATGTCATTTTCGAGTTTCGAAAGTTTGAAGTCTATTCAAAACAAGATTATCATCAGTATCACATCATGTCAAGGAGATAACAAAGACAAATGCAATCCCAAGGTTATATATATAGAACTTTAGTTGAAGCATATTAACCAAAGTCCACCGAAATGCAAGACAGTTAACTCTAGATGATGAAAGCATAAACTTGGTTAAAATCTCTCTCTGAATAAAAATGAAATATCGAATCTATCTTCTATTATTCCCAATCCTAAGCAGTTATTGTCTTGCAACAGAGATTCAACCATTCACTTTATCTCAAACAGCTTCCGGTTGTTTTTGGGGAATTCTTAATATGGAAGCAGTTAATTCAGTAACTCATATTTTAAGGAAAAACTTAAAATATCGTGTATATTCACTCACATGTTTCATGGAACCTACTCACCTACGTAGAAGCTGTGACACTCGTGATATGTGGCCTCAACACTACTTTGTTTGCAAAACCGATGAAGCTTTGAATTACATCCGTTTATACGATGAAGGATTACTAACTACGACAAAAACTACAAACAAGTCAATAGTTCCAGCTTTATCACCATCAATTCCATCTCTTCCACAAGCTCTGGAACACCCAAGCCCTACAAACTCTACTATATACAATTATGAAGAAACCAAAACTACTACTGATTGCGTGTGTGATAGATACATCATATGCGAAAACAATTCAATAGCAATTACAGATTCAACACCATCGATTTATAGAGTTTTTATTTATAATGATTTGGAGGATTTTTCAAAACTTTCTCTGTCTGTATCGGAAGATAGTAAACTTAAACTTGAAGAAAATCTTCTCATCATCATTGAACCTGAATGTGATGATATTTCTTGTAAAGTCATCAAATACTTTACAAATTAAAAAGTTTTAACTTTTTATAAACTTTAACACTATATATTCAACCTATTACACTTTATTATGATATCTATTTTATTACATTCACCAGTAAGCAAATAATGTAATACTTATTATGTAATAATAAAATTATAACAATAACTATAGCGTTGTAGATAGTTATATCATATACAAAAACAATTCAGCAGCAATTACAACTCCATCTTCATCAAAATGACGTCATATGAGTTTGAATTATCTAAAATGATCAAAACTTAAATGCCATACATTCAAAATTTAGATGCCATACATTTAAAATCTAAAGTTTAAAATCTAAATACCGTATAAGTTCAAATTAAGTAAAAAAATAATCAAAACTCAAATGCCACTTAAATGCCACTCAAATGCCAATCAAATGCCCCTCAAATGAAATACAATATAAACTCGGCGAATCCATCCAACGTCGTAACCCATTGCCTCAACCCCAAGATCTAATCCACAAAAAAACACTTGGTAGGGAGATCTGCTCATATATTACTACTACTGAGTTGGTGAAAGGTGCTGTGCCTAGTGAACAAGACGGATCGACAAAAGATTAGTTTTAAAAAACGCTAAAATGGGATTGTTGGTGCATGATGAATGGATGGACGGTTTTTTGGACCTTTCCTCTGACGATTTAAAGACTCTCTCTATGTTAAAATATTCAAGTGCTCCATTAAATCTCTATCTACTACCTACATCTCAAAGCAAATTATCTTACCGGCATTTAAAAGATAGATTACTCTCAATAACAAAAAGTTATCCATATGCACTCAGTTTTGATGATGATGACTCAAGCGACTCAATGAGTGATGATGAATCAACGACCATGATCATGGGTTCACAAGATAAGCAACACAAAAAAATCCTGAAAAGTCCGCATCATTCATCGTTGTGCTGTAAAAAAGCATGAGTTGAAAAGCTCTAGGCTCCAAGGTATTTGCCTCATTGGCTGATTTTGTTCCCAAATTTATGAAGACCCACTTTGAGCACATTCCTTTGGAGCGATTGGATCCTCTTTTTGTTCAACTCGTTACCAAAGAAGTATTCTACCTTGTGCTAGAACTCAATCTAGCTCGCAAGTAGATACAAAGTAGATTTCTACATTGTAATTGTATTTCAAGAGCGAATCTTCTCGAATGCTTAAACTGTTATAGGAACTTTGATCCAAAGTCTGTTGTCCAGAAGACAAGACGATAGATTTTGAGGATCTAAAGAGAGCGATCGAACTGATTGACGTAAACCAATGTTTGGAAGACGCTGAGTTTGGTGATTTGGTGGATATTTCGATTTTAAAAGGATTATTCGTGTTTCAATGGACATCTTCACATATTCTTTTTGTCTCAGACACGAGGAATTGTCTCACACATCCAAAAGCAATTGAGTGAGATGAATAAGCCAATAGTTTTTTACGTATGAATGACACATTAGTCATCGAGTAAAAGTGTTTAGTTGCCGATGCTGAAAGCAAAAGCACTTTGGAGATGAGTTGCACAATCCTATTGCTATTGACGGTTTTTTCTTTCTCAATGTCAATGGAGACTTCTACACCAGCAACATTGATGAATGTATCTGAGGAGCTATGGAAACAGATGATGCCTTATTCTTTGCGCCATTTGAAAGGAGTGTACGATATACAGATGCAGATGACAATGACTGTGTGAGAATCTATCACTCTGACCTTTTGTATTGCAGATTTTTCATCTCTCAAAACGCCTTTTGGATTTGCAAAAACCCAAAAGTCCACAAATGAATCATCCTGTAATACTCCGATAAAATACAGTCCAAATGAAGAGGAATAGATGTTGGGAGTTAAAAATGATACGGAAGGACTTACACAAAACGCAAAACTGTATTTGAATGGGGAATTGTGCGCATATGACTACAAAGCCTCACATCTAATCTGTCCATTGTCACAAGAATTTGAGACCTTCGACTTTGCATGCCCTAGGTGTAATCACTCGAGCAACATGGAACCAACTACTATCATCACTGATGTCGAAGGTGTGAATTTGACGTTTTCAAATTTTGAAAAACTAAACACTGTTTAAAGCAAGATCATCATTAGTATCATGTGTCAATGAGATAACAAAGACAGATGCGATCCCAACGTCCTGTATACCGAGTTTTAATCGTATCATATTAACCAAGTGCAACTGATGTTTGAGAGAGTTAACTCTAGACGATGAAAGCGTGGACTAGAGTGAACAAAGCCTCTCTCTTTCTCTCACGAAAAAGATGAAATACCGAATCTATCTTTTATTGTTCTTTATCCTTTTCAGGCATTGTCTTGCAACGGAGACTCTTCCATTCGTTTTATTTCTTCCGGCTTCGGAATGTCATCATGGAACTCTTGGTATCACAGATGTTCGAGTAGTGGCTCATTTTTTGGATCAAACTTTAAAATATCAAATGAGTTCACTCACATTCCATATCTCCTGACGGTCAACTACCAAACTGCTCCAGAACCGACAGGATGAACGAATACCAATTTGTTTGCAAAACCGATGAAGCTTTGTCATACATCCAAATATGCTTGGATCGATCAAGAGCTACTCGGACAACAACAACAACTACTCCTACTACAACAACAACAGCAACCACTCCAATGACAAGGACTCCTCATACGACGACAACAACAACAACTCTACCATCTACGGATCCAACACTTCCCTTTGTTTTATCTCCTCGGGCTTCAAAATGTCATCATGGAACTCTTGGTAGCAGAGGTGTTTGAGTAGCGGCTCATCTGTTGGATCAAACTTTGAAATATCAAATGCGCTTATTCACATGCTCTATGGGTCCTGATAGATGACCACCAAACTGCTCCAGAACCGACAGGATGAACAAATACCAATTTGTTTGCAAAACCGATGAAGCTTTGTCATACATCCAACTATATTTGGAACGATAAAGAGCTACAGCTTAGAGAACAACAGCAACTACAGCAACAATTACAACTACTCCAACACCGACAAAAAAAACTGAGCTAGTAAATACAGATTCGATAACTCACACACTTCCTGTGACTACGACCTCTACTCTACAAAAACCAACACTACAATGAAAACAAATAATGATTGCACGTGTGAAAAACCGTACACTGTATGTGAAAACAATTTAATAGCAATTACAACTCCACCGCCTTTTTATAGAATTTTGATTTATAATGATTTGGAAAATCTTTCAGCAATGAGTCTGTCTGTGTCAGAAAATAGTGAACTAAAAAATAGAAAAAATTTTCTCATTATCATTCATCCCAAATGTGACGATATTTCTTGCAGTATCGTTGAATATTTTACAAATTAAAAAGTTGTTTTATACTTTCTACTACACTATTTTATAGTATCTAATACAAGTGTTAGCCACTATACCTACACTTTTCAACCTATTATGTTATACTTTATTACTCTTACTATCACCGTTTTAATCAAATAAACATAATACCTAACCCACTACCAAAACAAGAATAAACAAACAAAGGGCTCGTGTCAACCACAATATATATCGGGAGGAAAACCTCAGCATAAAAATAACAAACCAATTAATATCTTACAGCTCTGTGCAAATGTCAACTATCCTTTACATTACCAAACATACATACGTACGTGCGTGCGTTCGTGAGTTCGTGCGTGCATGTATGCGTACGTACGTACATACGTACATACATACATACGTACATACGTACATACGTACATACGCACATACATACATACATACATACATACCTATATACATACATACCTATATAAATATTATACTGTAACAGGTCTGTAGAAATATTCATACCAAAAAGCAACGATGTAACATGTTGGAAGATCTGTTTTCCTATGCATATACATATTATACTAACAAAAATCATCTAAAAACTAACAATTACATTTTCGGCAGGTCTGTAAACAATCCAACAAATCTAACAATCAAAAAAGCTTTTGGGGTATGTTGCCAGGTCTTTTTTTACTGAGATCTGCTCCTACGTTACTACTATCAACAGCTATGAAGAAGTAAAGTGCTTGTACTGGTGCAAGCAATAACTTAAATATTGTTTGTGGTCTGGCCACACACACGACTTTTGATCAGATCCGGCGACACTCACAGCTCGACACGGCGCCTGAAATGATCGCCGGAAACGGTTTCTACAGGCCACACTGGCTGATGGCAATCGTGACTTCGGCACCTTGGGTGCAAAGAAAAACAAGTAATAATAAAACTAATAATTCACAATAATATTATGATAAATATAATCATAATGATCAGTAAATTACAATAATTCTTTTCAATAATAGAAATTTATTATTATTATTATTATAACTTATTTATTGTTTGCTACCCAGTATTTAGCAAATATCAGTTATAATTAATTATTATCATGAATAGATTTTTCATGGGTAATAATTATTTTAGTTACTTTGCTTATCATTATATTCGTTGCACCAATAACAAGTCACAATAAAAACAATCAATCTAAATGGTAATTATCATCATGTTTTTTTCTTACAATTTATCATAATAAGCAATAGTTATATTTGTGTCAATGACTTAGTACAAGTATTGTTGGCGGCAATTTTTTTTAAATTAACCTTGACCCAGTGCAGACAAAGGTTAGCCAATAACATTATAGCCATGGCGTTGGAAAACTAAAAAAACTTAAGCATGTTCAACGGCGTGGTACGGCGCCGCTCAGTTTGGACGGCATCCGGCGTGACTTTGATAACCACACGATTTCGGCGCCGCTGGCGTCGGATCCGATCAAAAGTGGTGTGTGTGGCCAGGCCATTAGTAAGGCTGGCATGTACTAGTTTGATTGATTGCGTCAAAGTGGGTGAATTGTGATAATTTTTTGGAAATTCACCAACAACTTGTTTCTATAACCTCAAGACGACCGTTTCTTTTAAACTATACACCACTGATCGCTCACTCACCAAGACTAGCATATTCCACTGAAGGAATGTATTACAACCCTAACACAAATGCTCAAAAACATCCTGTTAGGAAACAACTGGGTTGATGCTCTTTAGATTGGAGTTGCCCGCTCTTGGTAACTTTCATATTTTTAAGGGTTTGCACCCGAGCTTTACTAAACAACTACTAGAGAGAGTGCAAGAGACACTGATGGGGATACAACAGTCTCTACTTGCTGTCACCAGTATACTCACACACAATCCGAGCTGCACCAAGCTTACCGAGCTGTATTCTATCAGGGGATACGCTACCAAAGGTGGTGTCCACTCCCCTATCAACCACAATGTACTACCGAGTAACACTGAGCTGTACCGAGTTCGCTAGAGCACTGAAACACTTAGCAAGGCAACCTACCAAACTAATACGGTGTAAAGCCTGTTTGCCTATATAAGACTAGTTCACAGTGCAATACAATGCGATAGACTGTTAATTCAACTTTACTATGAGAGCGCATAACCAGTTCTGCCCTAGCTGGCAAATATGAATAAATTTATAAAACATAAATGCAAATGAGGCAGTGATAAAACAAACATATATGGTTGGCTACACACAGTATGACATCACGAAAAAATACCACACAAAAAGTTACGCAACAGTCAATTTAAAATACGCAGGCTACCCAATCAGGAAAGAGCAATCTTCTCTAGGCTAGTAGAAGTCCCTTTACCCTCTACCTTCCTCATCCATCACTATTTTACTCACTAGCTAACCAAACCTCATTCATATCACTTTTTCTTTCCCAATGAGTTTCAATCAACTTCAGAATTAGACACAGCCTTGTTTATATAGCGAGTAACTGGAATCTGTTGGAGTTGCCTGCCCTGGAAACCCACCCTCCTTGTTACGCGCCAAACATTTCTCATTGAAACCCTCATACCTTGTTCCCTTCTACTTTGAGCATCACACAAGAGCAACAGAAGAAGTTAACTACATAAAACTAGGAGTTGCTCCTTTCTGTTAAATCATTCAATAACATCAAAATCTCAATGGCCTCCAAACTCTAATTTTAACTTCAAACTTGATAAACTGTTTGATAAAATCAAAGTCTCATCAAAATATCATTTGGGTATCCTTCTTGGTTCCTATGATATTTACCCAAACTAATGGCAGAGCTGGTGACATAGAACAGCAAATGAAGAAAGAGTATTCAAGAGAGATGACCATGCAATAGAGACACGCTGGCTAAATTTTGGAGAGGTGCTTTAAGCCGGCCCTTTGTAACTTAAACATTAGTCACTGATTGGCTGGCTTATGCTAAATTTTTGTAAAACTTTTGTTTGTATTCGATTGGCCAATTTCTAACTGCATATTTGCATAATTGTTCTAAAAATATACATAGCAGTAGTAAATAATGTTAGTCAGTTATTGGTAAAATTTTGTAAGGAACAAATCATGCTGTTGTAAGCCATAGGTGATAGATAGCAGATTATTCTGTGTATATTAGCTAAATAATTGTAGTCTACCTCACTGTTCACCTTTCAGCTTGCCTGCTCACCAGGAAAGAACTTGAAGAAGGAGATCCTGCCCAATAGCCACACTCAGAAGTCCAGCTAGAAGCCCAGAAGTAGAGACATGAGTCAATGGTGGCCATAAGAGCTGTTGAAGAACAATAAGAGAGAAAGAAAAGGTTCAGTACAAGCTAACTATTACCTATGAGACAGTGATGTCTAACAAAAACCTGCAGTCACACACACTAGTACAGCAAAGAGTTATTTTCAGGCAGCAATTAGTGGTTTTCACATAAAGGCAGGTAAAACGCTTTGCATCGGTTCTCCCCTTTCCTTACAACAAGCTTCTCATTTTCTCTAAAGTGCGAGTGTGGTATTGTGTAAAATGTTTTTTTTTTCAAAAACCCAGGGTCAGAATAGTTTTTTTCCACAAACCATCTATCTATCCAAGGTCAGCTATCAAATGCCTAGTTAAATGACCATCACTTGCCAGTTGCTAAGGCGTAATCCCTCTGCATGACAGACTCTGTGAGAAGGCTTAGCTAACGAGTTACGTTAGTAAAATGCTTAGTTGTATTTCTAGAGCACTGGGAACGGAAAAACTTGGAGAGGTGCTTCAATATCTTAAACACAATTTGAAGTTTTATTGAGTATCTCGGCCCACATAGCAAATGTTAAAACAAGTTTTAATACTTGAAACTGTACCTATATTAAAACCATCTGACATACAGTGAAGAAAGCCGACAAAACTGACCTGCAATCATGTAGATGAAGTTGCATGCAAGTTTCCAAGATCAACATTTACAATTATACCCCACTTCTACTTCATCAACTAAATTTTATTGGCAGATGGAGGGTTTTTAAAACAACTTTAGTAAACAATACATCACAGGAAAGTATGAACAAGCAACTGTAGAATAAAACTGTACAATATACTAGCTCCAGAGACCAATGTACAATATACTAGCTCCAGAGACCAATGTACAATATACTAGCTCCAGAGACCAATGTACAATATACTAGCTCCAGAGATCAATGTACAATATACTAGCTCCAGAGACCAATGTACAATATACTAGCTCCAGAGACCAATGTACAATATACTAGCTCCAGAGACCAATGTACAATATACTAGCTCCAGAGACCAATGTACAATATACTAGCTCCAGAGACCAATGTACAATATACTAGCTCCAGAGATCAATGTACAATATACTAGCTCCAGAGACCAATGTACAATATACTAGCTCCAGAGACCAATGTACAATATACTAGCTCCAGAGACCAATGTACAATATACTAGCTCCAGAGACCAATGTATAATATACTAGCTCCAGAGACCAATGTACAATATACTAGCTCCAGAGATCAATGTACAATATACTAGCTCCAGAGACCAATGTACAATATACTAGCTCCAGAGACCAATGTACAATATACTAGCTCCAGAGACCAATGTACAATATACTAGCTCCAGAGACTAATGTACAATATACTAGCTCCAGAGACCAATGTACAATATACTAGCTCCAGAGACCAATGTACAATATACTAGCTCCAGAGACCAATGTACAATATACTAGCTCCAGAGACCAATGTACAATATACTAGTTCCAGAGACCAATGTACAATATACTAGCTCCAGAGACCAATGTACAATATACTAGCTCCAGAGACTAATGTACAATATACTAGCTCCAGAGACCAATGTACAATATACTAGCTCCAGAGACTAATGTACTGTATAATATACTAGCTCCAGAGACCAATGTACAATATACTAGCTCCAGAGACTAATGTACAATATACTAGCTCCAGAGACCAATGTACAATATACTAGCTCCAGAGACCAATGTATAATATACTAGCTCCAGAGACTAATGTACAATATACTAGCTCCAGAGACCAATGTACAATATACTAGCTCCAGAGACTAATGTACTGTATAATATACTAGCTCCAGAGACCAATGTACAATATACTAGCTCCAGAGACCAATGTACAATATACTAGCTCCAGAGACCAATGTACAATATACTAGCTCCAGAGACCAATGTACAATATACTAGCTCCAGAGACCAATGTACAATATACTAGCTCCAGAGACCAATGTACAATATACTAGCTCCAGAGACCAATGTACAATATACTAGCTCCAGAGACTAATGTACAATATACTAGCTCCAGAGACCAATGTACAATATACTAGCTCCAGAGACCAATGTACAATGTACTAGCTCCAGAGACCAATGTACAATATACTAGCTCCAGAGACCAATGTACAATATACTAGCTCCACAGACCAATGTATAATATACTAGCTCCAGAGACCAATGTACAATATACTAGCTCCAGAGACCAATGTACAATATACTAGCTCCAGAGACCAATGTACAATATACTAGCTCCAGAGACCAATGTACAATATACTAGCTCCGGAGACCAATGTACAATATACTAGCTCCAGAGACCAATGTACAATATACTAGCTCCAGAGACCAATGTACAATATACTAGCTCCAAAGACCAATGTACAATATACTAGCTCCAGAGACTAATGTACAATATACTAGCTCCAGAGACCAATGTACAATATACTAGCTCCAGAGACTAATGTACAATATGCTAGCTCCAAAGACCAATGTACACTAGATATTGATTTGTGTTTGCGAGCAAAAACAAGAGTATTTTAGAGAATAATTTTAAAAAGATGGGTTTCATAAGTGAGAATTGAACACCTGTACTGAACGCGTTAAATCACGCACTCCACCAACTACTCCATCAACTTCTCACTGGAAAAGCATAATTGTAACACCGTCATTATTCCCAATCCTTATACTTGGAAGTAAAGTTGTACTTGCAAAGACTTTTTATATGAAAAAAAGTTCCACCACTAAAAATCGTACCTGGACTCTTGAAACAACAGGTGCGAAACTTAGCCATCGAGCTATAGAGACATGTTGTTAATGCACAATCTAGTTTAGTCCAAACTGCCAATTGTTCTGCGATAGCTTTAATTTTACAAAAAGCAGCTTTTTCAAGTGCCCAGATGCTTTTTTGTGCTATGGCCAGACAAGCACACATTTCTCAAATGCCAATACAACATGCACTCCCGTTACTATATATACTCATGCTAACTTTGCCCCTCTGTTCTGAATATAGTTTTTATGCGAAAAAGAAATACCTACCTGGGAATCGAACCCGAACCCTGTCAACAGCAGGTCACAATGTTAACGATTTAGCCATCTAGCAATGTTGAATGTGAGTCATAAACAGCCTAAGATAAAAAAGAAGGTGGTATGGCCTACATACAAAAAAATATTTTGGGTTCGGACATCGCCAAGTACTCGTCGAATATTTTCAATTTTATTCAGAATTGTTCATTTTGTCACCTGAATACTGTTTGTGCTAAAGTTTTGAAGGAGAAAAATTTTTCCGCAGTTAAAACAGTAAATAACGAACACTTTTGTCACACATTGAAAACCGTGCGCGCTTTGACTCTTTCACCCAAGATCTGAAAAATGACGGGTGTTAATCTGAGAGAGGGTTACAATGCGATCACAACCATGCAAAATTTATGCAAATCGGAGTAACCGTCCCCGAGTTATGGTCATTTTTCCATTTGGAAGACCTCTTCTGAAAATGGAATAGCTGTGCCGCCGGTATTGCGAGACACTCGAAGTCACTGATTTTGGAAAGTTCAAGCATTGGGCTATGCTGCCTTATAAATTACTTGTCGCTGACTAGTTCCATTCTGGTCTCGGAAAGCGTTGAAAAGTGCTGTTTCTGTTTAGATTTTCAAGTTTGAAAATGTAAAAACTTGAAACGGTTTTGTGCGATCGCTTTGAAGTTCAAAATGGTACATCGATACACTATGGCACATGTTTGTTGCAAATTTCAGATACTTTGGCCCATCGGTTCTCTAACGGGAAGCTGTTTTATGCTGAAAACGTGATTTCTTTGAAAATCTAAGATGGCTGCTTCCAAACGATTTTTTAACATCGTGTCATGTTGTCGAATCAGAATGTTAGCGGAATGCACCATCTTTCAAAATTTCGTATTTTTTCGTCCATCTGGTCTGCATTTTTTTGGTCACTTTGATGCTTTAATAAACGATTATTCGTTGGTTTTCGCACTTGAATTGCGACGTTCTGGAATGTTCTGTGATTTTGAAAACCAACTTACATTAATGCCCGATGCCTATCAACTGCGTCGCAAAAAGAATCGTAGCTCTATCTATTACGGTTCTTGAGAAAAAGTGGCACCAGTTCGGCAACTTTTGCGCGAAAGAAGAAAAATAATAATAATAATAACTAGATGAAATTGTATTCACGAGTGAAGACAAGAGTATTTTAGAGAATACAAAAAAAATGACACTGGATGGATTTGAACACCTGTACTGGATGCGGTGATTCTTGTATAACCCCAACTACACCTTCAACCTTTGACTGAAATAGCATGCTTTTGACACCCTCATTATTCCTAAACATTATATTAAGCAGTAAAGTTATACTTGCAAACACTTTTCACGTCAAAAAAGTTTCCACTACTGGGAATCGTACCTGGACCTCTAACGCAGCAAGCCACCACCTTAGCCATCCAGCTATAGAAACATGTTGCTGTTGTGCAATCTAATTTAGTACATGTTGACGACTGTTTTTCGATAGCTTTATTTTTGCAATAAAAGCAGCTTTTTGAAGCTGCCTTGATGCTTTCTTTTGCTGGAGCCACACAAACACACCCTTCACAATTGCCAATACAACATGCAATCCTAGTACTACAAATACTCATGCTGACTTTCCTCCTCTCTTCTGACAATAGTTATTTTCATGCGAAAAAAGAAATCCCCACCTGGGAATCGAACCCAAACCCTGTCATCAGCAGGTCGCAGCATCGACCATTTAGCCATCTAGCAATGTTGTATGTGGTTCATAAACAGCTCAAGATAAAAAGAAGGTGGTGTAGCCTACATACAAAAAAGTATTTTGGGTTCGGGCATCGCTAAATACTCGTCGAATATTTTCAATTTTATTCAGAATCGTTCATTTTCTCACCTGAATACTGTTTGTGCTAAAGTTTTGAAGGAGAAAAATTTTTCAGCGGTGAAAACAGTAAATAACGAACACTTTTGTCACACATTGAAAACCGTGCGCGCTTTGACTCTTTCACCAAAGATCTGAAAATTGACGAATGTTAATCAGAGAGAGGGTTACAATGCGATCGCAACCACGCAAAATTTATGCAAATCCGAGTAACCGTCCCCGAGTTATGGTCATTTTTCCATTTGGAAGACCTCTTTTGAAAATGGAATAGCTGTGCCGCCGGTATTGCGAGAAACTTGAAGTTTCTAATTTTAGAAAGTTCAAGCATCGGGCTACGCCGCCAAATAAATTACTTGTCGCTGGCTAGTTCCATTCTGGTCTCGGAAAGCATTGAAAAGTGCTGTTTCTGTTGAGATTTTCAAGTTTGAAAATGGAAAAACTTGAAACGGTTTCGTGCGAACGCTTTGAAGTTCAAAATGGTACATCGATACACTGTGGCGCATGTTTGTTGCAAATTTCAGCTACTTCGGCCTGTTGGTTCTCCAACGGGAAGCTGTTCTATGCTAAAAACAGAGATTCTCACATAATTCCAAGATGGCCGCTTCCGAACGATTTTTTAACGTCGGGTCATAATGTCGAATCAGGAGGTTAGCGAAATGCACCATCTTTCAAAATTTCATATTTTTTCGTCGATCGGGTCTGCGTTTTTTTGGTCATTTTGACGCTTTGAAAAACGATTATTCACTTGTTTTCGCGCTTGAATCACTGTGTTCTGGAATGTTCTGTGGTTTTAAAAACCAACTTACTTCTTGCCCCGATGCCTACGAATTGCATCGCAAAAAAAATTGTACCTCTATCTATTATGGTTCTTGAGAAAAGTACGCCGTTCTTCAGCAAGGTTTGCGCGAAAGAATAATAATAATAATAATAAAAACAGCAAGAACAATAGTATTTTAGATTCTCTAAAATACTAATAATAATAAAAACAGCAATAACAATAGTATTTTAGATTCTCTAAAATACTAAATATACTAGCTCCAGAGACCAATGTACAATATAATAGCTCCAGATACCAATGTCTGTGAGTTTGAAATATAAGTCAGCCGAGTACAATTTCCATCGGACTCTTACAAAAACTGAAAGCTCACCCAAGCAGGCAGGTAGAATGTCCTATTCCACTAAACCCTACCTCAAGGCAAGCAGTCACAAATTTTCACACATATCAACATAGTAGAATTTCACATTTAATGAAGGGTGATACTTTGTAGCAGTAAGTCGATGATATTAAATTTTTTCATGGAGTGTTATGCATTTTGACTGTTGTTTTCGCAATATTGATGGCGGATGAAATTGTTTGGTATTTATGCTTGGAAAATATTATCTCAGTAAATCAAGCTCATTACAGGAGTATCCAAACCCACAAGAAGATATGTAGCTAAAAGTTTGTATCGATCATTTTACATTGTGGTGTATTAGTCATCTTACATTGTGGTGTATTAGTCATTTTACATTGTGGTTTATTAGTCATTTTATATTGTGGTGTATTAGCTATCTTATATTGTAGTATATTAGTCACATTATGTTGTAGTGTATTGGTCATCTTACATTGTGGTGTATTAGTCATCTTATGATTTGGTGTAATAGTCCCATTGTATTGTGTCGTATTAGCCGTTTCAAATGATGGTGTATTAGTCATCTCACGTATACTTGTATACTCATTTCTTTACTCTGGAGAGACTTTTGTCATCCTATATAAAATCCTTTCAAAGATCCAAGCATACAATAAGTGTATACACTTGTGAACAAACCATGTAAAATGATACATAAACACATTGACATGAAGTTGATATATGATAGCTCAGTAGCATACATGATATGAATTGTAACATAACTTCAAGAAGCATTTGTTATTGTAGGATAACTCCAAGCCTGGTGCCTACATGTGAGCTTGTCTGTAATAGACAATATTTTATGCTGCTTCATCAGAGGCGGCAGAACCTTCTGGGCACAAATCTTTCATCTCTGGCCATGGACAGAATGGATGTGAGAAGCTACAACACATGATTTATTTATAGCTGGCAAATAAGTATAAAGATCAAAGTTTTTGTCTTTTGTACACAAGCTAAAACACAACTCGGTAGAAAATGTATTTTTGGAGAAACTACTCACTTCTGTTTGCCAAACATGTTAAACGGAAATAGTCTGAGTTCTTTGTTTAGCCCCTTTATTATATGCATTTCATCCTCGCTTAGCTCAAAATCCATAATCTACAACAAAATATTGCAACATTGAGGGCAGATGCAATAAAAGTTTGGGTTATAAATGCACATGTTTCTCATTCGCTTTGATGACTAAAACTGTGTATAATTTACCTGCAGGTTAGATTTCATCCTTTCAGGTGTGACACTCTTTGGTAAGACAACAATACCTCTTTGTATCAAATTACGTAACAGAACTTGTGCCGGTGTCTTCTTGTGTTTACCTGCTATTTCCTTCAGAACTGGTTCTTCTAGCAGAGGTTCCGTTGCTGGACCCACATTCCATGCACTGTAAAGTGCATGAGGGATATATATTATATATATAGTTTGGGGAAATCATTATGATGTGCCAATAGGTTCCACTATACTTGCATTTGACAGTCTAAAGTGCTACAGCAATTTAATTTTTATTTCCTTGTGGTTTTTTTATGTCATACATACTGGAAATGCAAACCTTTTTGCATAGTGTAATACTATTGCTGCTTATTGCTCATTATTGTTGGAGTGTTTATTGGATAATGGCGTAATTTGAAAATTTATCCAAATATTCTTAATTATTTTTTGAGTGTCATTGGCCGGTTTTTGTTTTTATTGATGAAAGGCCCAAGCAGGAAAACAGTCTGTTTTGATGGATTATTATTCACCATATGTGGGTATTGTTACTTTTGGATACTTGTGGCCATTCTTAGGTCAATGCAGCCAAAATGTGTTCATGCAGCAGTTAAGGTTTTTGTGTTTATAGCAATTAATTTTTTATATTAGGTTTTATATCATTCAATATGTTTTATTTCATATCATATTTGAATTGTGTTTATCATTTATTGTTTATAATAATTTTGTTTTTTAATTTTTGTTGCCATTAAAGAATACATATATATCATCAATGTATAGAGATGAGCTGAAAGTAAAACATCACCAAAGATGTACTTACGCTGGTCTTCCAGGGGAACCAAGAGGGGCGTAGGCACTGACAGCTATCCCTCTTTTCTGACAGAATTCTACCAACTCATATTGTGGGAACCAGGCATGGATTTCTATCTGTAAAGTTTTATACAAAAAAATCAAAATATTTGAGAATAATGAAGAAAGGTTGCACTATTTTTCGTAACAGCTTCAGCTCTCACTGGCGTTATAGCTTAACTTGTTTTTATATTATGCAAAGACTTAAATTACCTGTTGCCTGTTATATCTACCTTACCTGTAGGTTGGCTGGTTTGATTCTTGCTTGTTCATACATCCTAGTCATTTGTTGTATATTAAAGTTAGACAAACCAATAGCTTTAACTAATCCTTCATCTACCAACTTCTCCATCTCCTGTCAAACAATCGCGTCTAATTTTTTTCATAGTAAGGGGAGATAATTATTGAATAGACTGGTCAACTCTGAGCGACCTTGATTTGACCTCATGTGATACAGACATATATAACTTACTCTCCATGTATCTAGTGGGTCTATGAATGTAGTTTTCACAGCTCCATTGGTGTAACGCGGAAATCTCTCTGGTGGATTTTGTTTCATTCCTTCATCCTGATGTAGTACAAAACATAATTTAACCAATATACATTTACAGCTTTGGCCGTTTCTAATAGAGATATGATGTGATAGTAACCAATATAAAACATTCCGTCCTACCGACACTGAGACTGGAACATGAATCAAATATAGATCCAAATATTCAGTTTTCATTCTCTTCAGCGACAGCAAAGTTTCACTTCGTACATTCTCCGGAGCCATTGCTGATGGGCTAAGCTGTATAAAGAGTATATATTCAATTTTGCAGGATGTGCTGCATAGGATAGATGATATTATACATATCATATTACACATGACATATCGTATTACACATGACATGTTATATATTCCATTAAATCAAGTTTTTATCTGCAAGCAACTAGTTATACCTTTCCAGTAATAAAGATGTCTTCTCTTTTTATCTTCCCTTCTTTTATTTTCTCTTCCATTACATCTCCAAACTGATCTTCATTGTCATAAAACTGAGCAGTATCTATGTGTCTGTATCCAACGTCTATGGCCGCTTTCATTGCCTCACCATCTGACTACATGTAAAATAAATTCATTTTGATATCAAAAGATGGGATGGCGTAATAAATTGAGAACTCTTTTTCTCTTTAGCTCAAAATATAATGGAACTCATTTATATATAATTCATGATGGTATATGTGCGCTGTCAACTCATAAAGTTTATTGTATCATCAGTTAAACAGTCTGTATAATAGCTGCAACGTTAAAAGTTGTAATCCACAGCAGATTTTTTTTCTGAATGGGTTTTACTGCAGATGAAATCTTTGATAGATTAATTATTTTTAACAACTGTGATGCAGCTGACACGGCTACTATCTCCATAATAATAACACTGAGTTTCATATTGGGTGCTCTACAAAACCAAAGCGAACTCACATTCTATTGACATGATAGCGGATTTGGATTTAATAGCTCCTTATAGGCACCTTAAAGTATCTTAGGGTCCTCATCAGGGTACCTGAGGGTACCTCAAGGTGCCTCAGGACACCTCAGCCACTGACCAGGATTGAAAGGTGATAAATATTAGTAGCAGTGCCTATTAGCCATTGTACTTCGGAATCAACAACTAGTAAAGGTCAGATTGAACAATCAGTTGACAGCTGTATACTACATTACATGTGGGACACTAATTAGGGACTTCCTCTATGCAGCCTGCATAGCATGTGGCCAGCAATAATTACTTCTTGGTTACTTATCACTGTCCTATCTCACTACTCGTGCTCCCCATGTCTCACATTTCATACACCGTCACCCACCTACGTACGTAGCCTCCCCCCCCCCTCACTCTGCTTACATGAGAAACCACATCTACAGCTAGAGCATCCTCAATTTGAAGCAAACCAAATCGTCTACCAAATCACTTCTAGTTACTGTCTGATCAAGTAGTCTGAGCTACTTCCTTTTGTACGTATTGTGTTTTTTGTCTATTGTAACTTCTTATAAGAGTATCAAGTCGCAAAAATGGAGGCTGTAATTTGGTTCCTAAGGCTATTCACTTACCAATGAAGTGGGCTTGTTTGAAATGACCTCTAACCTGGTTATGGGACGGTTGGATAAATAATTTGAAAGGTCTTTAAATAAAGCGTACTCAGATTAAAACTTTTAGGGCTGAGCTGGTATGTGTGCTACAGATCCAGCTGAGTGATTAAGGTTGGCAGTTTGCTGCAAGATTGGCAAAGATAACAAAAGGGTGGATGGATTATCATCATTTGTTTTCCTTTGCCCTGATGTTTGATAGAACAGTACTGCAATTTTTAAATGCATTAAGAATAGGGATGAGTTTTTTGGGAGAAAGTGGCGCACAAGAAGTGAGCAGGCAACTCCAAAGTTATAAGTGTATTTCATAACCATGATTAATGTGCAGTAACAGATTCGCACCTCCGACAGCTGCATTAGAAGGATATTTATTTATTTAATTGTTTATAAGATATTCATAGAGAAATATGGTAGACTAAGCAGGTTTTTTAAGGGAGACAATATTTATTATCAAAGCCTTGAGTGCAGCAAGGATGTAAAGTAAAAGGGAGCCTCAGTTGTTTTGTCAAAGGTTGGTACAAAACCATCGAGAAGAGTAAATTTTCTGTACAAGCTGTCAACAGCTACTATGATGTATGTAGCATTACTCTAGATGGTAATGCTCTTAAACAAACCATACACCAATTTCAGAATAAAGTTTTCCAGGTGATGCAGATAAAATAATCAGTGAAGTAAATAAGTTACACGGGAAGAGGCCATTATGCAGCTGACCATAATTATCTATTGCACTCACCAACCAGGTCCCCATGCCTACCATGGGCATAAGTTGTCCTGTATGAAGTCTGACGCTTCCTCTAGCTGCAGCCATGTTGTATGTATAAACTAGTAATGACTGGCCAACTAACCAGCTGTCAACTACTAATAGTAGTAACACGCCCTAGTCGTCAAAATGAGATAAGGATTTAGCAACATATACAACATGCACCCATATCTGACCTTGACCTAATGACTATTGCATTTGATCACTGATAGCAATCATCTATATAAAATGATCGCGTCCAGCTAACAATTCCTAACACCCACTACAATCATTGTATTTACATCAACAGCAACTTGCTTCTGGCTGGTAATCCTCAGGCTTGGAGAAGTTACAAAATAGTTAAATTTTATCACTTTGCAATCAAGGTATGAAAACTTTTTGTTTTGGAGTTCTGGGTGGAGTGCCCAGAACATACTATTTTTGAGACAATGTTTGGACAGGTGGTAACAAATGTTACATGTATAAGCAAATGGCTTTAGTTTGTCAGCTAAAGCGGAGCACTAGACATAATGCACAGCTGCAGTAAGACTGGGCAATTCGTCTGCTAGTTTACAGACACCGTCCGTCTGTCTGTTTGTCTGCAGTAATCTGAAAGTTTTCAACTTAAATTTTACACTCGTTGCTATACTGTAGTCATTGGCATATGCGTCAGTCAATGGAAGTTGGCCATTTCCCTCAGCAATGATTTTGATTGGCTTTTTCAATAAGTTAACTGGCCCATTTAACAGAGTTTTGTGGCCCTGTCACAGAACAACAGCATTCCCCGACAACAACATTTCCATAGCGTTTAACAAATTACACTGGGTATCAAGCAGATAGCATCAACAAAAGGGCAGACAAAAGTGTAAACTCGGCTTAAGGGTAGCTGCTGGGACGCTACCAACTGTATGAAAGGACAACTCCTACTTTAGTGGTTGTATCACATAATTCACAAAGTTTAGCAACTCCAGTGTGTGCTTGTTTGATTTATTGAGTTTAGGTGAGTGAATGGTGATACATTTTTTGGAAATTCACCAATCGAATTTTCCGATAAATTTGTCGCTACCGTTTTGTTTAATCTATACACCACTGGCCCTTTAGTTACCTGCACTAGCCATATTCTACCAAAGAAATGCGTTACACCCTAACATAGATGCTCAGAAAAAAACTGAATTGAAGCAGTTAAGATTTGAGTAGCCTCCTCTTGGATAACCTTTTCATTCTTCCTGCCTGAAACTTTTATGTAAATCTGTATTCTTCATCAGCTTAGTCATGCTCTCTAAACAATAGAAAAGAGATAAACAGAGAGAAGAAATTACTTACAATTGTGAGAATCATTCTCTCCTGTTCACCAGCATAGGCACAAAACAATGACCACGTGTGTGGAGACAGACATTGAAATACCGATTTAAAAACTATAGAAAATATTTGGCCGCTCACGACTGGAAAGACCTAGAAGAGAGTTTGACAGGCTCAATGCAAGCTGGGGGTGGAAAAGTTCAATGGAAGTTTTAAGAGTTGATTGGAAATTTGCCAGTATTTAGACATTATGCCTTACAAGCACTTTGCCAAACAGCAGATCAGCCAAACTGCTTCTATGGTTCAGTGTCCTTCCCCAAAAGAAAAATTTTATTCTTTTGATAATATTTTGTTCTGAATAGTCAACTACCGCACAAAAAATATGATGAGGTAGAATCATGTCAAGTCTCACAGTAACCATTCATATACAACTAATATTGTTATCAAACTGGGTACATAACAATGCTGAGACTATTGTTTGCGCTCACATTAGTCTGTACTTCCTTCAGTTTATACCTGACTGAGAGCATTATTCTTTTGTTTGCTTTGAGAGGTGTCAAGCTTCGCAAGGAGAGACAACTTGTGAATGATCAGGCAACTTAATCATATGTTGATCTAGCTAGCAGTGGTCTAGCTTCGTGTTACAATAATAAATATCCCATTGTCAAACTCTCGCAGTATAAAGGTCAAAAGGTCATTGATTGATAGGTGCCAAGTGTACATGCTTCAGTAGCAAGTAGTTAGTAGTTGATATCAAGTGATCCAGTGATTGCAAGCTGATAAGTACAAGATGGCGGTAGCTAGTGGACATGTTAGACTTAATGCAGGACAACTTATGCCTATGGTGGGCTTGGGAACTTCAATGGTTTGTTGTATAAGTCTGTAGATTCTCATTGTTGTTGCTGCCAATACTATTATATTGTACAGGAATTTACTGTCTGGGTGGTAGCCACCTGTACACCTCCCGAACGCTTTGCCAACCCTAGCTAATGCAGTGCACAATAATTGTATAATTATTGTTACCAGGCTACTACTGACTTTGGTCATGCAAAAGAACAACCAAATCTGGTGTAGATCAAGTGCTGGCAGTTGCAATAATTAATTAATAATTATTGGCTGCGTTTGAACCTCTCTAGGCTCGACAATAATCCGTGCCGTGATTGTTGTCTAGTTTAAAGTTTGTCTCGAACTTTATTGCACACAATAATTCCGCAGGAATTACTGTTTAGTTTATAGTTTGTTGCGAACTTTGGGCTACCGACAATAATGGTGCTGTAATTACCGACAATAATTACGATGCGTTATTATTGTATAAGTTTGTTTCGAACTCCACAGTTCGGATTGCAATGTGTGTCGAACTACTAGGGCACCAGGTGCTTTGCGTCGTACACCTCGGGTCGAGGGAATACGCAGTAAGAGAGCGAACAATCTTACTTTCCGCCAAGCCTCGTGCTTACTAATAGTCGACCAGCGCTTGTAGTTATGATGCTCCTAGCTATGCTCAGTGCTTGCTTCTTGAGAGAGAGAATCATCTGAGAGTCAGGCTAACTCTGATATTTATTTGCACAACATCCATATAAATACAGTAGGCGGGTATGTTTTACTTAGTCACACCCTTGTGTAAAATTTGTAAGCCACACCTTGCTAAGCACCAATTAGCAGTGGATAAGAACAATAGTAATAAAAGAAGAATAATAATTCACGCCTTGCTATACACCAATGAGCGTCGAGAAAAGGATAATAATAATAATAAATTGACATGCATAGAATGATACAGCATAGAACCTGTAGTTAGGCACCAATACATAGAACGATACATAGACACTTGGGTAAATAATTAGAACAGACGTAGACAGTGCGTGATACAAGGGTAGATAATAATAAATGTGTTACTTAGTACAGTAGCGAGTGCTGGCGTCCCTCACACACTCCCCCCCATTGGAAGCCGTAGGCCCAATAAAATACGTAGGGGCGCAAGGAGTGAAGATGTTATAAATACTGTCCATTATGTTTATAAGAGGTCCCTTTCCTTTTGTATGCAGGCCTTTAACTCCTCTATCCGCTGTAGGCATCTGAAGGCGTCGTGGGTAAGGCGGTAGAGCTCTCCCTCATATCTCTTGATACGTCGGTATCTGTCTTCTCTACGCTCTTCGTTTATGCGTTCTCGTTGCCGTCTGTCCTCTTTATCTTCAGTGATAAATGTAGGGGTAGCTGTGGCTCGTGGCTCCCGACGTCGTTCCGTTGGCGTCGGTTGCTTCTCTTTGTAGTCGACCAATTCTACCTTCATGGCCTTTATTGGTACTTCGTCCATTTTCTCTCCTAGTCGTTTTTTGACTGGAACCTTGTCTTGAGTATGGCTGGCTTGTTCCTTTATTGGTGTAGGGGTGCCGAAGGGAGCTGGCCGTTCCCATTGCAATGTCTTACAAAATTCGGGATATGACTGTCTATCTACCTCGTACAGTGGCTTTGTCTCCCCTCCATGTGCTTGGTCTCCCCCTTTTCCTCTAATGTGTTTTAGAATGGTGTCTCTGCTGCTACTCTTCTTCCCGCAGGCACAAAAGAAGAAAGTGAAGTGCTGGTGCACGTGATACATGATGCGCTTCTTGTTTAGCTGTAGTGTACAGATTTTACAACCCCAGGTTTCACCTTCTACTTGGTAGACTGCGCCGTTGATGGCTCGAGTTGTTTCCTCTGCCTTCCATGTTTCTTTTATATGGTGTGTCGGGGGAGGAGGTGCTGGCGCTTGATGCTTTCTGTACCGACATCTAGCTGCGCCATCTTCGGGTGTAGTGACAGTGGTTACCTTAGCAGGAGAATGGCTGCTCCTTTGTCTAGCCCGACTTTTTCGCTCTGGTTCTGCCAATATTTCTTCGGCAAAAGTCGGGTCTTCTTCCACTGATATTGTTCCGTCGTTGTCCATAGTTGATAAGATGTTGGTGATACTTTGCAAACACTGCCTTCTGTATTCTGTTGCAAACTCGAAAGGCAGGATACTTTTATTTGTGTATTTACCTTGGTTTGTTCTGCCCTCGTTTTCAGTTAGTGCCGCCCGTCCTATTGTTTTTGGTGAACACGTGTTCCGCTGGGCGGGGGTTGTTGTTGGTATATTGTTATTTGTTGAAGTTGTGTATCCCTGCGAGTAGCGTTTTCCTTCCGGGGTGGTTATTTTGTTAGAGTTGTCTGTTCTCGTCAGTGGGAATATTCGAGGGGCACTGGGGGTTGTGTGCTCTTGGGAAGTTGCATGTTTCTCCGACATTGGTATGTTTTCGGAGTTATCCCTTCGGTGTAGTCCCAATATTCGTCTAGTTTCTTCTTTGTTTTGCCATGGTAGGTCGGTTGTTTTCTTTTTTAAGTTTATTTCTTCTTTTCTTACTCTATTCCTTTCTTCTTGTTGTGCATTGTAACATTGATAGTCAGTAAATTTTACTGGCTTTCTAGGTTCTCTCCTAGGTCTTTCAATGTTCGCACTGGTTTCTGGTCTGGGTGGTAGTGGTGGCCACTCGACAGGGTCCGGCTCGTTTCTTTCGATGACAGGTGGTGCAGGGGTGCCTGTCGGGGTTGCCTGGCCCTCCTGTTCGGGTGGGGGTGTCCTCTCTGCTGTTTCTCTAGGCAGGGGGGGCTCCCTTACTTGCCCTGTGGGGGGTGTTGCTGGCCTGCTGTCCTCCCTTGGCATCCTGGTGATGCATTCAGGGGGTGGTGGCTCCGGGTTCTCGGTCTCCACCCTTGGTGGGGGGCGGCCTAAGTATGCTCCCCTCATGTTGGGGCGTACTTCTTGCTCCCTGCTGGGTGGGGCGCGCCCAACCGCCTCTTGACATGAACGATAGTGTTTGAGTCGCCGGCCATTCTGTGTGAACCCTTGGCCTCCTCTCTCTAAGCGGTACGTGTGATTAGGGTACGCTTGAGTAATCGTATATGGCCCAAGATAGCGGGGTTGGAGTTTAGGGTTACTCCCCTTGGTTCGGCGTTTATTCTCGATTACTACGAGATCTCCTTCTGCGAACCGGAGGGGTTCGTCTCCTTCCTCTTGTCGCACCTGTCGTTGTAAGTTTCGCACGTATTCGTGTGCGATCTCCAAATTTTCTTGGGTGCGTAGTGTGTGCTCCGTGACAGTGGTTTCGTCTAAGGTGGGTGCCATTCCCGTGAGTTGATCGGGGAGTCGTACCTCCCTACCCATCATGAGGAGGTTGGGGGTCTCTCCCGTGGTGGAATTGGGGGTGGCTCTGCAGGCTCTCATTATCTGTGGTAGGAGGGCATCCCACTCATCTTGGCCTCTGGTGAGGATGAGTGTCCGTAAGGCGTCGCCTAACGTCCTGTTTTGCCGTTCCACCATTCCGTTCCCCTGAGGGTGGTAAGGGGTGGTGCGTGTTTTTCGCACGCTCCATAGTGTGCACAGTTCTTCTAGTAGGGAGGATTCAAATTGGGCCCCTTGGTCCGTGTGGAGTTGTTCTGGCAAGCCCCAGTAACTGAATACCCGTTCGTCTAGGGTGCTGGCCACGGTGGGGGAAGTAGCATCGGGAATAGCAATGGCGTCCTGCCATCTAGTAAAGTGGTCGGTTAGAACCAATATCCACTTGTTTTTCCTGGGGGTAAGGGGTAGGGGTCCTACCAGGTCCACTGCGAGCTTTTGAAAAGGTCGCCCGGCGTACAGTCTCTGGCCTTCTGGGGCGCCAGGTCTTCGACTCCTTTTGGCCACTTGGCACACCTCGCAGTCTCTCACAAGGCGCCATACCATCGCCGACATTCCAGGCCAGTACCAGTCGAGCATCAGTCGGGTTCTGGTCCGGTTGATGCCTGCATGTGCGAGTTGGTGAGTCTCCCATACGGTGTTCTCCCGTAGAGAAGGGGGGGCAGACGGTGCAGTGTTTGGTCCTGCCTTGGTACTCCAGATGCATAGTCAGTACCCCGTCGGGCCTTATTCGCAGGCCTTCCCTTCGATCGTGTAAGACTCGTAACTCTGTACTGCCTTCCTCTAATTCCTGTCGTGAGAGGACCTCATCTTCACTGATGGCCTGGTACATGCGGGCCACGGGGTGGTTTCCCTCTCTTTGGGCCTGTACTAGCTCCCTGACATTGCGGTCGGGGTTGGTAACTGTGAGGTTCACCTGGGCTTGTCGTCCCTCTCCCGCCAGGTCGGCATGGGAGGGGCCACCATCGCGCTGTTCGATGGTGCTGCACTGTCTGCAGTCGACACACTGGGCTTGCCGGCTAAGACCGTCTGCGTTGGCATGACGGGGTCCCGCACGGAGTTCCAGCTGGTAGGTGAATTCTGCCAGGATCTCCAGCCAGCGAGCAATCTGGTTGGAAGGTTCTTTTCTGCGGCACAGCCATCGGAGAGAGGCATGGTCGGTTCTTCGCCGGAACTTCCTCCCGTAGATATATGGTCGGAAGTGCTTTACCGCTTTCACTACTGCCAGGAGTTCTCTCCTTGTTACACAGTAGTTACGCTCTGCTGGCGCCAGGGTCTTGCTATAGTAAGCAATAACTCGTTCTTTTCCCTCTTGCTCCTGGGAGAGCACAGCTCCCATTCCTACGGCGCTTGCGTCCGTGTCCAAGATGTATGTGAGGGATGGATCTGGATACCCTAGGATCGGGGCCTGGCTTAGTTTTGTCTTGAGTAATTGGAAGGCTCGTTTTTCGTCCACTTCCCACTTCCACTGGGTTCCTTTGCCTGTCAAGACCGTTAGTGGTTTTGCTATTGTGGCGTATTCTGGTATATATTGGCGGTAATAACCGGCCGTGCCGAGAAATGCTTGTAGGCCCTTGACATCTCTAGGGTCGTCCCAACGGCTCACAGCCTCGACCTTTCCGGGGTCTGTTGCCACGCCCTCGGCGCTGACCACATGCCCTAAGTACCTTACTTTTTCGCTCAATATCTCACACTTCGACGGCTTTACCTTCAGGTTGGCCTGTTGTAGTCGTCCTAGGACTTCTCCGAGTCGCTGTAGGTGAGTTTGAAAATCTGGGGCGATTACAATGACATCGTCCAGATATAGTAAGAGTGTTTTCCAGTGTAAGCCTTTGAGGACACGCTCCATGAGGCGCTGGAAGGTGGCTGGGGCGGATGTGAGTCCGAAGGGGAGGACTTTCCACCTCCACAATCCGCTTCTGGTAATGAAGGCTGATTTCTGTTGGGCATCGGCGTCTAGGGGTACCTGCCAATATCCGCTGGTAAGGTCGAGCGTCGAGAAATATCGACTGCCGGCCAGCGCGTCTAGAGAATCATCTATTCTTGGAATAGGATATGCGTCCTGACGAGTGACGTCGTTTAACTTTCTGTAGTCGATACAGAATCTCCAGGATTCATCCTTTTTTCTAACTAGAACGACTGGGGAGCTCCATGTGCTGTCTGCGGGCTCTATTAGGTCCTTGGCCAGGAGATCCTTCACCTGCCGCTCGGCCTCTGCCTCTTTCTCTGCCCCCAAACGGTGGGGGGGGGGGGCAGCGTATGGGTCTGGTTCCTGGGGCTAGGGGAATAGAGTGCTCTGCCAAGTGGGTGCGCCCTATGTCGCTGTCATCTCTACTGAATACCGTTTGGTATTGTGTAAGCAGCTCGTGAAGCTGTTTCTCTTCGAGGGATGTCCGGCATCCTCGTCGTGCTTGTGTGTATAGGGTCTGTAGGTGTGGGGGCAGTTCCAGCCCTATAGTGGTTTCTGGTAAGGTTTGAGCTGAAGTGGTGTGAACGTCTTCGGCTCCTATTCCTGTGAAGGTCCCCACGATCTCTCCGGCGGGAATGTGGACATTCTCTTGGGAGGGGTTCATACACCTGACCAACACTCTCCCCTGTGCATCGGGTGCATTGACACTCGTGGCGAGGAGTAGGCCGCCCTCTATGCTCTCTATGACTCCTTGACGGCAGGGCTCCTTACTGGTGAGGTGGCATAGAACAGTCGTCTCAGCTTGTGGTGGCAGGTAAGTATCTCTCTGTACTTGTACTCTCGAGACCAGGTCTCTTCCGTGCCGGTCTGTGCAGACCAGTTCCTTGCCTTGTATCTGGAGGGTGGGTTGGTCGAACCCCATGTGGCAACTTTGGTTGGAGAGGAAAGGCATGCCGAGGATTACATCCTCATTAATTTGGCTAACCACAAACGTCTCCTCATAACGAATGTGGCGGATGCGTCCTGAGAGGGTGAGTAGTCCGTAGAACGGTAGGCGGGTGCCGTCGGCCATCAGGCCATGCGAGTCGTACTGTTGTAAGTACTGTTGGACTCGGGGGGGCAACTTGTCGAAGATCCGTTTGGCCAGCAAATTTGTATTGCAGACCGTATCGATGAGATACGTAACTGCCTGTCCTTCCACGTTTCCTGGTAAGTAATAACTTGATTTATAGGGCCTTTCGACCTGGTTAAGGTGCACCGCCCTAGGTTGGCTAGTTTCCTTCGGGCTTTCTTTTGTCGGAACGTGGGGTCTCTGCTCAGTCTGGGGCTGGGTCTCTACTTCTTCTTCCTCGTCGTCTGAGGGTGGAGTATCCTCTTCCTCTGAGGTCAGCGGGTCAAACCGGTTGGTCAGAGTGACTGGGGCTGGCTTGGGAGGTTGAGGTATCTTGCGTCTGTGGGGTTCAGCGTAGGGTGTCCGATGGTGTGGAGTGGCCCTATTGCAGCCAGTAGGTGGCCCTACTACTGCGGGCCAAGCCCGTTTCCCGAACGGGTGGTCCATGGTGCCGTTTTACATTGGCTACGGAGGTGCCCTGTCCTGTGACATCCCCAACAGCGCTTGACTGGTTCCTCTTGTGGTTTCTTTTTGAGCTCTGCCACCTCCTTGCTGAGGGCCTCTATAGTTTTTAGTAATTTTGCGAGGGGGTCCTCTACCTCTCGACAGTGGGCTTCGGTTGCTGGTTGGTCTGAATGGTCACCCACGGATCCTTCGTGTATGGTGCGGACATTTGAGTGTGGAAGGGGTTGATGCTGTATCTGCATATAGTCATTCCCCGCTCGAATGGCCTCTTCTAGGTTGGCGGGTCGAACAGCGAGAAGGTGTCTCTGGAGGTAAGCGTGCCCTAATGTACCTTGGAAGGTTTGTAGGGTCAGCTCTGCTCGATTTCTCTGGGGTAACTCTTCGTATGCCGCCTCTACCAGTCTCTCTCCTTGGATGGCATGTTCTCTGAGGGTGTCCCGTGGGTGCTTACGGTAGCCCATGAGTTTGTTTTGGGCCTCGGTTCGGGTGAGTCCGAAGCTGGCCCTCAGTGCCTCTATTATTGCTTGGTGTGTGGGTCCTCGCCCACACTGTTCGGCCTTTCCGACCAACGCCTGGCGTAGGTGGATGGTAGCTTCCTCTGGGGTCCACCTGTTCATCCTCGTCACCTCTTCACAACGTTGGACAAAGTAGTGGACGTCTCCTTCTCCGTCGAAGATAGGTAGCTTGAACTTGTCCCTGGTATTTGTCATTGTCATCCGCTCCAGGATTTCGGTTAGAGTTCCCATGACTTGCATGGATGACCCTTCCCTGTCAGTACTGACTGCTCTCCGCCGGTATGACATGTCTGCTTTAGCTCTGGGATTCGGGAGATTGCTGTGGGTGCTTCAATCCCACTGCTGCCACCAATGTACAGGAATTTACTGTCTGGGTGGTAGCCACCTGTACACCTCCCGAACGCTTTGCCAACCCTAGCTAATGCAGTGCACAATAATTGTATAATTATTGTTACCAGGCTACTACTGACTTTGGTCATGCAAAAGAACAACCGAATCTGGTGTAGATCAAGTGCTGGCAGGTGCAATAATTAATTAATAATTATTGGCTGCGTTTGAACCTCTCTAGGCTCGACAATAATCCGTGCCGTGATTGTTGTCTAGTTTAAAGTTTGTCTCGAACTTTATTGCACACAATAATTCCGCAGGAATTACTGTTTAGTTTATAGTTTGTTGCGAACTTTGGGCTACCGACAATAATGGTGCTGTAATTACCGACAATAATTACGATGCGTTATTATTGTATAAGTTTGTTTTGAACTCCACAGTTCGGATTGCAATGTGTGTCGAACTACTAGGGCACCAGGTGCTTTGCGTCGTACACCTCGGGTCGAGGGAATACGCAGTAAGAGAGCGAACAATCTTACTTTCCGCCAAGCCTCGTGCTTACTAATAGTCGACCAGCGCTTGTAGTTATGATGCTCCTAGCTATGCTCAGTGCTTGCTTCTTGAGAGAGAGAATCATCTGAGAGTCAGGCTAACTCTGATATTTATTTGCACAACATCCATATAAATACAGTAGGCGGGTATGTTTTACTTAGTCACACCCTTGTGTAAAATTTGTAAGCCACACCTTGCTAAGCACCAATTAGCAGTGGATAAGAACAATAGTAATAAAAGAGGAATAATAATTCACGCCTTGCTATACACCAATGAGCGTCGAGAAAAGGATAATAATAATAATAAATTGACATGCATAGAATGATACAGCATAGAACCTGTAGTTAGGCACCAATACATAGAACGATACATAGACACTTGGGTAAATAATTAGAACAGACGTAGACAGTGCGTGATACAAGGGTAGATAATAATAAATGTGTTACTTAGTACAGTAGCGAGTGCTGGCGTCCCTCACAATATTATATAATAAATCCATTACTACTTCTGTTTTGGAGAGTACTCCAGAAAATAATGTTGCGTTTAACATTTTATAATGTTCACAGTCTAGTGGAAAGGCTATTAAAGCTGCTATAGACATCGGCTACAGACACTTTGATACTGCACAAGTATACAACATTGAAGATGAAATTGGAGACGTTTTAAATGAGCTGATGATAGAAGGTAGAGTGAGAAGAGAAGACATATTTATTACCGGAAAGGTAAGACAACTTACAAAATAAATTACTTTTTAATGACAAGGTTGACCACTGATCCTCTTAATTCCATAAGTGATATTTTGCACATAGACAAGTTTTTAAAACAAATATTGTTTTGCAGTTAGCTCAGGCAGCTATGGCACCGGAGAATGTACGTAATGAAACTCTACTCAGTCTAAAAAGGATGAAAACAGAATATTTAGATTTGTACCTGATACACTTTCCAGTCTCAATCTCGGTTGGTGGACAGAAATATATTCTTACTTTATTTTTGTTATTTGCTAATGATTAACCAATGTGAGCATAGCTTTCTTCTAAACCCTATGCAAATTTTTTTTGTGATTGTCAATAGATAGATTTCTTTTAGCAGATAAAAATCAGTATTAAAAGTTTATTGCAGCATTTGTTGAAAAACTTAAATTCCGATCCAAGTTGTTTAATTGAAATGTCAGCTTTGTTTGTTTAGAACTTTTTAGTATCCCATGCTAATAAATGACTGGCAAGCCTTGGAAAATATGCGAAAAATAGGAGTTGTTCCCTCATGCAAGGGTACACTTTTTTATCTAAAGTACCATTGAGTTTTGCGGAAAAATCCAAAAACAACACAGTTAATGAGCTTGTACAATCTAGTTCTGCAGCTATGGCCTAATACATAAATGAGTTACTTCAAGCTGATTACTATTCACTTCTCTTAATGAGTCACAAAAGAAACGTAACCTGTCATCAACACATACAGGATGAAGGAATGAAACAAAATCCACCAGAGAGATGGCCCAGATACACCAATGGAGCTATGAAAACTACATTCATAGACCCACTAGATACATGGAGAGTGAGTTCTATATGTCTGTATCACATGAGGTCAAATAAAGGTCACTCAGAGTTGACAAGTCTATTCAATAATTATCTCCCTTACTATGAAAACAATTAGACCTTATTGTTTGACAGGAGATGGAGAAGTTGGTAGATGAAGGATTAGTTAAAGCTATTGGTTTGTCTAACTTTAATGTACAACAAATGAAAAGGATGTATGAACAAGCAAGAATCAAACCAGCCAACTTACAGGTAAGGGAGGGATGAGCTACGTTTTAGAACTCTACAAATGTTTTAAATGGTTAATTCTTTCATACACAATTTTATAAGTAAAGTATCTCTATAAATTTTTTTATTCACATGGATTCGTATCAGCTCTTTATCCAAGGGTGGTGTCACGGCCATCGTATGTTGTGGTGTACCAACCATTTTACATTGTGGTGTATAAATCATCTAACATTGTGGTGTGTTAGTTACAATAATGTTATCCTGCGAGGTATCAGGCATCTTATACTGGGTTGTGTAAGCAGTCTGACATGGTGGTGTATTAGTCATATCTGTACTTTTTTGGTGTATTAATCATCTCTACGTTTGAGAGTGTGTTGATCATTTCGTTTTGTGGAGTATCAGTTATCTTATATTGTGGTGTGTCAGTCATCTTTTATGGAGGTGTATTAAGCCGCGTTTACACTAGGCCACTCTGACTCCTTTGAAGTTTGCCGCTTGCGTCTCGACGCACGAGACTGGCACAGCTTCTGTTGGAGATGCAGGGTTGTCGGAGGCTGAGACGCAGCAACCCAGCAGTGTTGGGTTCAAGCGTCAAGTCACATGCCTTCATAGCCACGTGACAGAGTTTAACCAGTCGAGTTGCTCTATATAGTGGCTCCAATATTTTGTTTATTCTAGCCTGGATATAATGTCAACAATGATTGTTATAAGATCGTAAGGTTATTATTAAACAATTAATTATTACCAGCATTGTTGACATGTGTGTTTATTATTTTTCTTATCAAAAGAATCAAACTATGTATGTTCAACAATAATAAATAATTCATATTCGGAGTAATTATCATTATTATTTTGGATGCAAACACAAAAAAGAATGTTTGATTTTCTTCAAATTATTATTTAATTTCGGTAAGTGGCATTATTATTTATAGATAAGTTGAAATTTCGTATAATAGGTAAATAAAAAATCCACAAGACGCATAGAGAACTACTGCCTGGTAGAAAACTGGTAATAATTAAACCACAACTCATCAATCCAACTTCATGAGCAGAAACGCAATAATTTATTTTAGCTAAGATGGTTGGGCAACTCCGAAGTCGTAAAACTCGAAAATTTAGGGTGTCGCAGCACTGTAAAGGCAACATGCGTCTGCGACTTCGACAATCAATAGAGTCATGTAAAATTGGTATGTTAGTCATCATGCGTGCAATAATATCAATATATCTATAATTGTGGGAGGTTTTAGCAGAATATTACCCCCCTTTTCTCTCCACCCCTGCAAACCCCACTCTCTTGCTCTGCAGTAAATGATCATAAGCCTTTGGCTATGAGTCATGGATGAGTGGTCCTGAAGTATAATGAGGAGAAGTTGTACCCCCTCCACCCACACCAGTGGAGCTAAGTATAGGAGTTAAGCCTACCTAATAAGGAGTGACAATGCTACAGCAGGCCTACCTAATAAGGAGTGACTGATGCTACAGGAAGTTACCTTATAAAGAGAGACAGTTGAAGGGCACCCGAACCAACTTACCATGTGCTCACAACTCCTATTGGTTTATGTTAGTAGTAATATATGAGCAGATCTCCCTACCAAGTGTTTTTTTGTGGGGTTAAAATCTGGGGTTATGCAATGGGTTACGGCGTTGGATGGATTCGCCGAGTTTATATTGTATTTCATTTAAGGGGTACTTGAGTGGCATTTGAGTGGCATTTAAGTGGCATTTGAGTTTTTGATTATTTTTTTACTTAATTTGAACTTATAGATTTTGAATGTATGACATTTAAGTTTTGATAATTCTACAGATACATCTACACTGAATAAATCCAATGATTAAAAATGAAACAATATGTGAATATATACATTTATTGTATAATAAGTAGGGATACATAAAGAGAACATGTTAAATATTGTGAGCTTGAAACAGTTCCAATATCATTTCAAATGAAAAAGTGGATGATGAGAGATTTTCATCCGTTTGTATGTATCTACATATATCTGATTGAAAATGATATAATAATTCAGTAGTCCATTGTATTGAAATCAATTTTTGAGTGAGCTCTTTATTCTATACCTTTCTTTTCTTTGACAAAAAAGAGGTATTTGGTGAAATATTTTTTCATTTCATTCAATTTTCATTAATTTTTTGCAAAAAGAAATCATTCTCTAAATGGTTAAATTTCATCTAATTGTACAAATTTACAAAAAAAGGAGAATGTAATAAAATAGATATCATAATAGAGTGTAATAAGTTGAATATATAGAGTTAAAGTCTATAAAAACTTTTTAATTTGTAAAGTATTTGATGACTTTACAAGAAATATCATCACATTCAGGTTCAATGATGATGAGAAGATTTTCTTCAAGCTTAAGTTTACTATTTTCCGATATAGACAGAGAAAGTTTTGAAAAACCCTCCAAATCATTATAAATAAAAACTCTATAAATCGACAGTGTTGAATTTGTAATTGATACTGAATTGTTTTCGCATATGATGTATCTATCACACACACAATCAGTAGTAGTTTCGATTTCTTCAGAATTGTATATAGTAGAGTTTGTAGGGCTTGGCTGTTCCAAAATTAAATCGACTAAACCCAGAGCTTGTGGAAGAGATGGAATTGATGGTGATAAAGCTGGAACTACTGGCTTGTTTGTAGTTTTTGTCGATGTTGAAGTTGTAGTGGTTGTCATCGTCGTTGTCTGCGGAGTTGCAGTGGTTGTTGTTGAAGTTGTTCTTCGAGTCGTAGTTAGTAATCCCTCATCGTATAAACGGATGTAATTTAAAGCTTCAGCGGTTTTGCAAACAAAGTAGTGTTGAGGCCACATATCATGAGTGTCACAGCTTCTACGTAGGTGAGCAGGTTCCATGAAACATGTGAGTCTAAGCATACGATATTTTAAGTTTTTTCTCAAAATACGAGTTACTGAATCAACCGCTTCCATATTAAGAATTCCCTGAAAACATCCAGACGCTCTATGAGATAAAGTGAATGGTTTAATCTCTGTTACAAGACAATAACCGCTCAGGATTGGGAATAATAGGAGATAGATGCGATATCTCATTTTTTTATTCAGAGAGAGAGACTTTTAACCTAGTTTATGCTTTCATCATCTAGAGTTAACTGTCTTGCATTTCGGTGGTCTTTGGTTAATATGCTTCAACTAAAGCTCTATATATATAACCTTGGGATTGCATTTGTCTTTGGTATCTCCTTGACATGTGATACTGATAATAATCTTGTTTTGAACAGACTTTAAACTTTCAAAACTCGAAAATGACAAATTTACACCTTCAATACCATTGATGTTAGTGATGATAGTAGCTATTTCTGGCTCCTCGTTGGTCAAACGATTGCATTCCACACATGCAAAGTTGGTTGTCTCAAACTCTTCTGTTGGTGGACAAATCAAACGTGAGGTGTTGTATTCAAATACACATAATTCATCATTCCAAAATAGTTTTGTATTTTGAGTAAGACCTTCCGTATTATTTTTAACCCCTATTGCGCATTCCTCCTGATTCAGAGTGTATTTTGTTGGTGTATTGCAGGTCAGGGTATCTGTAGGCTCCTTGTTGATCAAATGATCGGAATGAGCGCATTGCATGCATGCAAATTTGAATGTCTCAAACTGTCTTCTTATTGGACAGATCACACGTCTGCTGTTGTATTGAAATGCACATAAACCCCCATTTCGATATACTTTTGTATTTTGAGTAAGTCCTTCCGTATTATTTGTAATACCCATTTCACATTCCACTTGATTCAAAACGTATTTTGTTGTAGTAACACAAGGCACAGAATCTGTAGAAGTTGTGTCCTTGCAGATCCAAGAAGCGCTTTGAGGGATGAAAAAACCACAATATAATAAGTCGGGAGGGTAGAGTCGCACACAGTTTTTTCCATTTTCATCTTTATATCGTATAGTCCTTTCGAAAGGTGAAAAAACCAAGACATCATTTTTATCCATAGCTCCGGCTATACATTCATCAATTTCGTTGGTATAGAATACTTCACTAACATTGGGAAATGTTAGTGCCAGTAGCAAGATAAATACGCAGCTCATTTTTTAAAATGTTTTCGCTTTCAGTGTTGAAAGTTGAATACTTTCTTTCTTGATGTTTTTTCTATTTATACGTAAGCGGCTAGCGGCTTGTTCAGCTATCTCAACCGATTTTGAAGATGTGAAACAATCTCATCAAAGTGGTTACCAAAATGTAAGTATGGTTCCAATCGAGATTGAGACAAAAGAACATGTGTTTCTGTCCAGCGAAATGAAGTCAAACCTCTTAAAATCGAAATATCTATCAAATCACCCAGTTCAGCATCTTTCAAACATTGCTTTATATCAATCAGTTCGATCGCTCTTTTGAGATCTTCAAAATCTATCAACTTGGCTTGCGGACAGCATACTTTTGGATCAAAGCTCCTAGAACAGTTTAAGCATTCGAGAGGATTTGCTCTTGAAATACAATTACAGCTCAAAAGCATGCTTTGTATTGATTTACGAACTAGATTGAATCCTAACACAAAATAAAATACTTCTTCGGTGATGAGTTGAACAAAAAGAGGATTCGAACGCTCTAAAGGAATGTGTTCAAAATGAGCCCTTATGAACTTAGGAACAAAATCAGCCAATGTAGCAATTGACTTGAATCCTTGAGTTTTTCCACTCATGTTTCTGCTGTAGTTCAGAGATAATTGAGGCAAGTTTTTTTGTAGCAGTTCTTTTATGAGTCTTCAGATATATTTGTCGAATCAATAGTTATTATCGGGTTGACTGAGTCTTCTTTTTCATCAAGAGTGTGAGCGTATGGATATCCTTCCGCTATCGCAAGTAATTTATCCTTTAGTCGTTGATAAGCCAGTTTGCTCTGACTAGTAGGTAATAGGTAGGGATTTAATCGTGCTCTCAAATTTGTTAACAAAAAGGGAGACTTCAAATCATCAGTGGAAAGATCCAAAAAAGCATTAATCCATTCATCATGCACCAAAAAACCCATTTTAGCATTTTTCAAAACTTGTCTTCTATCAATCCAGTCGATAGCATCACCCAATTCTTTTTTGGTAGGTGTAGCACCTTCAACCATTTCAGCATATCTTTTACAAGTGATACATTCGTCATCAACGTGTGAACAGTAACAGTTTAGTAGCGATAGATTGGTTGCTTGCTTGTAAAAACTTCCTCCTAGTACACAGTATACACATTCCTCCGTAAAATAAATCCTCAACATTTCATCAGAAACCTCAGCCAAAAAAGTCCTAGGTCCTATAGCATCGGAAGCTTCTTGATGAGCAAAGTCTTCAACACGTAACATATTTGTTGTTATTCCGTTAAATTACAAAACGCGAATGATACGTTTTCAAATTGAAGCACCTATTTAATCATTCATTACTTTTTCTTTTTTTTGAGGTTAATTGTTATGCTAGCTCATGTAGATCTTCATAAATGCTTTAATTTCAACCTGACAACCATCGATTGGGCAAGGTTTTACTTCTGATGAGCATTCAGTAAGTGCTTTTTCCTTACACTCACTACAGTAAATGAGATGACCACATGGAAGAGAGATATGATTTGCAATTACTTTTTTTCATGCGTCTCAGACACACATTGAGCGAGTTTGCTTTGCTTAGTCTGATCTTTATCTTTTTTTAACGAATCAATTGATTTAGCATCATTTTTTAACAGTGTTGACGAATTCTCAACAGTTGTAAAATCATTTTCAAAAATATGTAAGGCGTCAATCATAAAACCTATTCGCTCAAAAGGTTTTCCATTTAACACTAAAACTTGTTCGATATCGTTTTGACTGTATCCTAGTTTTTTGCAAATAAGTTTCATTTCTTCGGTGTCATTGTTGTGCGTTATTTGTTTTACTTTTTCTCGATATTTTTCAACCCGTCGCTTACACCTTTTGTCTTTTTCCGTTCGCATGTAAACATCCTCAACATACTCTTCACCTTTACTCCCGAGTAAAAAATAGCAGTCTGGGAACCATCGACAGTGTTCCTCCCACGGTAGATCACTCTCTTCCCATTCTTTAAGTTCACCTGAGCAAAAGAAGCATTTTACACTATCTCCGAACTTAGTATAGTAGAAACCTGCATTGGAAAGGAGTTTCATGGAGACTTTACCCTTCCATTGTTTGAAACTGTCTTCTCTAGATGTTTCAGTAGCAAAACGTGGTGTATCAGCACGATCAATTGATATACCTAGAGGTAATACTTCTGCAGTTAAATCTCCTCTTCTGGTCTTTTGTTCTTCCATCGTATAACTTTTGACAATTGAGATGTTTTTCATTTCATCTGCAAGTAGTTTCCTAGGTCTATACAGACGATTGTGAGTGTTAAATCCTCTAACAAATCGACAAAACGGAAAACTTTTAGCGTGTTCTTTCATCGGATGTTCATCTTCATCCTTCCAGTTTAGTAATACCCCTTGGCAAAAAACACATCGAACAGCGTTGTCTTTTTCAAGGTTATAGAAACCAGCTGCAGCCATGTTTTCACCACAATGTTTACCTAATCGTCTCCAATTTGTAAGAAATGATTTTCTTCGATAACTTTCATCAAGCATTAAAGTCTCTCTTTCATAAAAAGAGAGTTCATTGCAAATGAACTTGAAAAAGTCCGCTGGGGAAAGTTGCGCAATAGTTTTTTGTAATTTTAATGACAAAAGACTACAGTGATTATCCAGATAAGTTGCGACGACATAAGTGATTGCAGTGGTATCAGGAAAATTTCGTTGTAAAAACAACGACGAAGTAACGAGTAAACTATCATCTATCCATTCGGTGCAGTCTTTAGTATTTTCAAAGCAATTCCGAGTTTTTCGCATTTCTTTTTTTTCATTATAAATAGTGTTTGCTACATATCTGTTGTTTGTTACTCGACACATTATTTATATATAATACAAGTAGTAGCTTCAGTTATTACTCAAGTTGAAGTTTTGTTGGAAAGTTCTTTCCTTTTGATCTAGTTCGTTGTTATTCTAAAAAAAAAATGATAATGCTTTATAGCAAAAAATAAAAAAAGACTAAGGTTTCAATTTTTTTTCAATATACTTGAATTGATTACTATTGTAATAGAATGTAAATACTTACATCAGAAATGAAGACTTGTCTTTCTTTTGAATTAAAATGAATGATATTCCTAGTAGTTTGAACTTGAGAGCTGCTTTCTATAAAATTCGGATGAAGAAGGAGTACTTTTTTCATTTTGAAGCCCTGAAATAATAAGAATAAACATAATTAAAACTTACATACAGCATTTTTTGATATCTTAAATAGTGAATAATCTTGTTTTTTTGTTCAAAAAATGTCTTCACGCTTAAATTGATTACAATTAAAACCAAATATAAATACTTACATCACAAATGAAGACTTGTTTTTCTTTGAATTAGATGAATTATATACATAGTTGTTTGAACTTCAGCTGTTTCCTATGTAACTCAAATGATGAAGAAGGAGGGCTGTAGTAGATGATGATGTAGTAGATCTTCTTCCTTCAGTTACTAACGATGAAGTGAATGCTTTCTGTATGAAAACAGTGCTTCTTATATAGCTTAAGTTGCACTGCTATGAATCAGCATTATTTTCACATGAATGGAAACCGTTGCTTTCGCGGGAATAACAAAATTATTTTCACGCGAATACAAACCAATGTTTTCGCGGGAATAGATAATTTATTTTCACACGAATGGAAACCGTTGCTTTCGCGGGAATAGAAATTTTATTTTCCCGCGAATACAAACCAATGCTTTCGCGGGAATCAATATTTTATTTTCACGCGAATGGAAACCGTTGCTTTCGCGGGAATAAATATTTTATTTTCACGCGAATACAAACCAATGTTTTTGCGGGAATAAATAATTTATTTTCAGGCGAATGGAAAGCGTTGCTTTCGCGGGAATAGAAATTTTATTTTCCCGCGAATACAAACCAAAGCTTTCGCGGGAATCAATACTTTATTTTCACGCGAATGGAAACCGTTGCTTTCGCGGGAATAAATATTTTATTTTCACACGGATGGAAACCGTTGCTTTCGCGGGAATGGAAATTTTATTTTCCCGCGAATACAAACCAAAGCTTTCGCGGGAATCAATACTTTATTTTCACGCGAATGGAAACCGTTGCTTTCGCGGGAATAAATATTTTATTTTCACGCGAATACAAACTAATGTTTTCGCGGGAATAAATAATTTATTTTCACACGGATGGGAACCGTTGCTTTTGCGGGAATAGAAATTTTATTTTCCCGCGAATACAAACCAAAGCTTTCGCGGGAATCAATACTTTATTTTCACGCGAATGGAAACCGTTGCTTTTGCGGGAATAAATATTTTATTTTCACGCGAATACAAACCAATGTTTTCGCGGGAATAAATAATTTATTTTCACACGGATGGAAATCGTTGCTTTCGCGGGAATAGAAATTTTATTTTCCCGCGAATACAAACCAAAGCTTTCGCGGGAATCAATACTTTATTTTCACGCGAATGGAAACCGTTGCTTTCGCGGGAATAAATATTTTATTTTCACGCGAATACAAACCAATGTTTTCGCGGGAATAAATAATTTATTTTCACACGGATGGAAACCGTTGCTTTCGCGGGAATAGAAATTTTATTTTCCCGCGAATACAAACCAAAGCTTTCGCGGGAATCAATACTTCATTTTCACGCGAATGGAAACCGTTGCTTTCGCGGGAATAAATATTTTATTTTCACGCGAATACAAACCAATGTTTTTGCGGGAATAAATAGTTTATTTTCACGCGAATAGAAACCGTTGCTTTTGCGGGAATGAACATTTTATTTCCACGCGGATAGAAACCAATGCTTTCGCGGGAATAAAACAATTTTTTCAATAGGGATAAAACCGTTGCTTTCGCGGGAGTAAAAAAAATAATTTTCACGCGAATAAAAACCAAAGCTTTCGCGGGAATATCGCGTGAAAAAACTGCAGAGTCATAGATATATTATAAAGAAGGTTTCATAGGGTTAATTAGTACAGCTTTAGCTATTTAAGAACCAGTGTTTTCACACAGAAAGCATCCAGTTCTACAATAGCTAGCAAGGAAGCAACATCTACACACCAACTACTACATTTACTTTAAACTATAGAAAGACTTTCAGTCAATAAGGTGAGAATCACTAAATAATTCTTTAACATATATTGATAGAAAACTTCAACTAGATTTGCTATAATACTTCAGAAAGTTAATTTTATGTTTTAATATTTTGTTCTTATTAATAAAAGATCATGTGTTTATTTTATAAATATCTAGTTAGTTTATTCTTTTCAAATATTTTTCAAATTCCAACCATCTGTTACATATTTTTTACTCTCTTTTCAGTTCCAACATATTAATAAAAGATCAAATAGTTTTACCAGAACACATCAGAAAAATTATTTTTGGTTTTGATTATGTGTTTATTTTATAAATATCTAGGTAGTTTATTCTTTTCAAATATTTTTCAAAATTCCAACCATCTGTTACATATTTTTTTTACTCTCTTTTCAGTTCCAACTTTTCACTGAACGCTCTGAATATGAATGAAGACCGTAATACCTCATTTCTCTCAACATTTGAACCATACTCTGATGATAAAGAAAATATCCTTCCCAATTCACATATAATAAAAAGGAAACTGAAAACAGTTCGACCAAAGCCATGGGATTCGGATAGAAATAAAACGATTGACTATGCTTGGACTTTGAAAGCACCATCTCTTTCTCATCTTTCCTGCTTGTCAAAAAATGCCGCTAGTTTGCTCAATTCTTGCGATACCAATGACAGAGTAATGATTGGAAGGTTTCAACCACTTCACTTAAATCAAACACCATCACTTCTCGAGATAATTTCCATCGAAAGACCAGCTGAGGATGTATATAAAAACTTATGCATTATCCGCTACAATGTCGAAACATTTGGCAACAGGCGACAAGTGAGATCCATGGTGAGAAATGAGGATTATAACAAATTAGCTCCAACACAACCGGATGTTCCAAAACTGGTGGTTTTTATGGGATTCGATTCAGACAAACATCCAATCTTTCACCCTATCAACTTTCCATCCAATATTTCCCTTGAGGAAGCTAAACAGCTAAGTAGATTAATAAAAAAAAAAACACCTAGTCAGTTGATCAGTATGGTTCGTATCGCAACACTCTCTCAATTTGCTGTTGGAAGTGTAATCAGTTTTGAATCTCCTCAAATATCAACTCAGTTAACATTACCTAACGGAGAAGTGGTGATGGATGCGCTACTGGTAAACTACAGATGTTTGCATTACGATGGTTTGATGATGGGAGTTCTATATATACCTGAAAAACATGCTAGTGATGTCAAACGAATTGGAACAGGAGTCATACTTGTAAGAAATCGTGAAGTTAGTAGATTTGGTTATCATCGACATGATATAATCACATTCACAGCATTACAAGCGATAGAAACAGCTCAAAACCTATCCAACAAACTTGATGATTCCAACCAGATGAAGTACTTTACTACAGATGAGGTTGTTGAGAACAAGGTCTTAGTGCTTTCAATGGGAGCGGGAAACACATCTTCTACATCTTTGAGAGAACCAACACCCCCTGGTGAAAACTATATTCAAGAAAAGCAAGTCAGACAACACAACCTAGTGAGTGTTTTTTATTTAATGTAAGCTAACTGATATAAGTAATACTTCCAATTAGATAGAATTTATTTATAAAGTAATTGTTTTTTTGTTTTGCTTTAGATAGAAGAGAGAGAATCAAAAACACTTGATGAAAATTATGCTCAAGAAAAAACAAACCGAACAATATAACTTGGTGAGTTACTTCCCTTTACTATATAATGTTAACTAACCGATGTAAAAAGAACTATAATTCAAATTCATGTAATTATTTTACATTTTTGTTTAATCATCCTATACTACTACATAACTTTTTATTTTAGTTCATTATGGAATCAAAAGTACATAGAACAGAAGTCTTCCTTCCTAAGTTATAACATCAGTACAACAATAGATACATACAAATGGATGAAAATCTCTCATCATCCACTATTTCATTTGAAATGATATTGGAACTATTTCAAGCTCACAATATTTAATATGTTCTCTTTATGTATCCCTACTTATTATACAATAAATGTATATATTCACATATTGTTTTATTTTTAATCATCGGATTTATTCAGTGTAGATGTAGCTCCTCTCTCCTCTCTCTCTCCTCTCTCTCTCCTCTCTCTAAAGATAACTAATGCTTCCCTTTCTCCTCTCTCTCAAGATATCATATGAGTAGGAATTAAAAAATTTATCAAAACTTAAATGTCATACATTCAAAATCTATATACCCTATGAGTTAGAATTATGTATATAATTATGTAAAAAAATTATCAAAACTTGAATGCCATACATTCAAAATCTAGCTGCCATATGAGTTCAAATTAAGTAAAAAAATAATCAAAACTCAAATGCCACTTAAATACCACTCAAATGCCACTCAAATACCCCTCAAATGAAATACAATATAAACTCAGCGAATTCATTCAACGTCGTAACCCATTGCCTAAACCCCAAGGTGTAATCCTCAAAAAAACACTTGGTAGGGAGATCTGCTCATATATTACTACTTATGTTGTTATTGTATGTTGTGTCTTGCTTAATGATTCGTATATGTATTGTTATGATGTATTTTATTGGCTCACCCCTAATAAGGGGGTGAAAAGTTGCTGCCCTCGCCTATAAAAGGAGAAAGTGTTTAATTGGAAGGGCAGAAGTCTAGTGGATCTTGCTAAGTAAGCTTATATATTGCTAAATAGATTATGGAATAAATATTTATTAAGTGAAAACTGCTATTTTGTGTCTGGGTCTAGGACCCCGTGAAGGTTGCTAAAGGTAATTCGGAGTGGACTCCAAATTATTTGCAGAGGTTTTGGAGTGATACCGTTGTGTTGTAGTAGAAGGTGGAAAACTACTACATAATTAACAAGTTTTGAAACACATTTACAGATAGAAATCCATGCTTGGTTCCCACAATATGAGTTGGTAGAATTCTGTCAGAAGAGAGGGATAGCTGTCAGTGCCTACGCTCCTCTTGGCTCCCCTGGAAGACCATTGTAAGGCTTACATCATACAGACACTCTTTTTTACAGATTACAGCTAAATGTAGTAAACTGTTAATATGGTGATTCAAAACGTGTAGCCACTTGCTTTTCAAAAGCATCTGAGTCGTTTCAAGATTTAGTAGAAACTTTTAGTTAGAAGATACAGCACAAAGGCTCGTGAACTGTATCACATTATAGGCTAAATGCAGAGTTTCATACATTGAAACAGTGAGTTTCAAACTGGCTAGTTGCTTTGCAATGTATCCGGATGCTTTAAAATTAATAATTAAAAACTACATGAATGCTTTAGATGTAGTATGAAGTCTTTCAAAACCGCAGGTCCTGTAAAAAGTGGTTTGGTTTGATTTTCACTTATTTCAACTTGAAAAACTCTGGATGTTTTAAGCAAAGCATGTTTTCCAAACCAACAACAGCCAGCTTTATTTTCTTAGCAATCTCTACGTAAGTCTTTCACAGACATGATGATTTATAGGCATAAAACAGGAAAGTGAGAAATGTGATTATTGACTGTAAATTCAAAGTTTCAATAACAGACTGTGAACATTTCAAAATTTTGTTTACTCGTTTAAAACAGCAATGAAAAAATAATGAAAACGATTACTTCAATTTGTTCGACTAAAAATTCCTTGCTTCACGGTTACTAAAATATTATGTATATTATTAGCGAGCAAATTAAATACCAGAGTTGACTTTTCAAAGCATAGATCATTTAACAAAATGTTCAGGTGGTTTGAAAAAGCCCAGACGTTAACAAAAATATTTCGAAGTGTGAAAATCATTAAAATGCAAACAAAACATTTCGAGTCACAATATTTAATCTTGAATTTTAAACTATAACTCGCCGCATAATGTGGTATGTAAGTAGTATAGTAGGAGCAGTTCTGGTCCTATATACTCCTATATAGTAGTATAGTAGGAGCAGTTCTGGTCCTATATACTCCTATATAGTAGTATAGTAGGAGCAGTTCTGGTCCTATATACTCCTATATAGTAGTATAATAGGAGCAGTTCTGGTCCTATATACTCCTATATAGTAGTATAGTAGGAGCAGATCTGCTCCTATCTGCTCTGTATGTTTGTGTAAGAAATCTTACTGTCAACTGCTGATATACAAAAAGAATATTTGATATTCACAGTGCCTGGAATTTGGGTCCAGTAACCGAACCTCTGCTAGAAGAACCAGTTCTGAAGGAAATAGCAGATAAACACAAAAAGACACCTGCACAAGTTTTGCTACGTAATTTGATACAAAGAGATATTGTTGCCTTACCAAAGAGTGTAACACCTGAAAGGATGAAATCCAATCTGCAGGTAAATTATTCCCAATTTTAGTCACCCAATCAATAGAAGCATGTGCATTGGAAAACCAAATTTTATTGTATTTGTAATCTTCAGTGATATTACATGTTGTTGCAGGTTATGGATTTTGAGCTAAGTGAGGATGAAATGCATATAATTAAGGGGCTAAACAAGGAGCTCAGGCTATGGGCTTTCAACTTGTTTGGCAAGCAAAAGTAAGCGTCTATAATTATCTCATTTGGTTAATGTCAACTTGATACGTGATAAATCTTAATAATTTTAGCATTGTTTTTTTAAATTGTAGTTTTTCACATCCGTTCTTTCCATGGCCAGAGCTAAAGGAACAATGCGCTGATAGCCTACCTTGTATCGATTACAATGAAGAAAGGAAAAAGAGAAAAGAAAGTGTGTAATGTCATACAACAAAATCAAACAAGTATTTCAATAAAAAACATCTCAGAGAAACACTAGAGAAAGACTTTACCAAACCAGTGATAACAAACAGCTCAGAGCTCCTCACTTGAACCCCATTAAATTGTAACTCCACTCTGGTTGATGTCATTGCGATATCAAAGTTTTAATCACGTGACATGTTTCCTGGCCTTTCAGTGATGCATTTTCGTATCAACATTGTATCTGTAGTCTGTATGCATATCTATATTTGTATGTGAATGAATGCACTTGACTGTAGTCTGTATGCATATCTATATTTGTATGTGAATGAATGCACTCGACTGTAGTCTGTATGCATCTCTATATTTGTATGTGAATGAATGCACTCAACTGTAGTCTGTATGCATATCTATATTTGTATGTGAATGAATGCACTCAACTGTAGTCTGTATGCATCTCTATATTTGTATGTGAATGAATGCACTCAACTGTAGTCTGTATGCATCTCTATATTTGTATGTGAATGAAAGCACTCAACTGTAGTCTGTATGCATATCTATATTTGTATGTGAATGAATGCACTCAACTGTAGTCTGTATGCATCTCTATATTTGTATGTGAATGAAAGCACTCAACTGTAGTCTGTATGCATATCTATATTTGTATGTGAATGAATGCACTCAACTGTAGTCTGTATGCATCTCTATATTTGTATGTGAATGAAAGCACTCAACTGTAGTCTGTATGCATCTCTATATTTGTATGTGAATGAATGCACTCAACTGTAGTCCGTATGCATATCTATATTTGTATGTGAATGAATGCACTCAACTGTAGTCTGTATGCATATCTATATTTGTATGTGAATGAATGCACTCAACTGTAGTCTGTATGCATATCTATATTTGTATGTGAATGAATGCTGTATGCATCTCTATATTGGTATGTGAATGAAAGCACTCAACTGATGGTAGAATTTAGTAACTTTGCGTACAATGCCTATATTGGGGGCATAAAAGTTTACCGTTTATTGATAATAGTAAATTGTAGTAACAATGCTGGAGTGAGTTAATTGGTTTCAATTTATTTATTTATGCACACACATTTGTGGTAGACACTGTAGTAGATTTCACCGACCAGTTGTGGTAGATACATCTTTGTTCCAGACCAGTTCAACTCAACTGCTAGGTTGCTGTTTCACTGAGAAGAAACTTCCAACAGACACGTTGAATCAGCAGTACTTTTGAGCATGTGCAGACTGAGGTTGGCAACTGATTGACCGCACCTCATGTTTCTTGTTTACATCTGCGTTAAACCCAAGTGTCGATGGTACAGGGGACACACCAGCAGCTGGACATCATATGTAATGATAGTGGCTGTCTGCCAGAGTCATATTCCTAGAATACATGTGCATTTGTGTAGAAACATCTGATTAGCTTGATCTATCAGTTCATAGTTATTGTTAGATTCAATTGGTTGTCTGCATGTTTGGATTGTCTTGTATTGTCTTGTATTGGTCCATTTCTTAGAGATAATGGTTGGTATTTGTTTGCAAAGTGTAGACGAAACCACACTTGCTGCTATTTTGTCATTTGCCGCTAAATTCCTGGCATGTGCAACTTGTACTTGTACCTGAGATAATTAGGCAGTTTTATTACAGTTACCTGTTTTGTGTTCCCTCCAAAACTATTTTGGATGTTTTTTGGAGTTATCTCATTGTGGACTGCTCATCATTGATGAGATTAATGCAATTGATGCCTGGCAGAGTCATCAAGGAGTTTAATGTCAAGGAGATTAGCTTTAGACTGGAAAATCCGCCGCTAAAATATGCATCCAGAAAGTGTCGACCTCAGCTACGACCGATGGAAGCCATTGGTTTAAAATATATCCTTTGTTATCTTTGGGGCGGAGTAGTATAATGAGAGCTGATCTCCAGAAGGTGTCTTAAAGACAACCAGGTTCTCAGGGGAAACAGTGTCTTTTTTGTGCACCAGGTAATCCTTGGAGTGAGCTGAGTGATATTTTGAACTCCAGGTTACAACTTTTGGCAGCTATGAGTTTAAAGAAGCAATCAATCTCAGATAAATAGATAGTTTAATATCAATTTATTTAAATCACTGGATCAGAACCAACAATAAAGCACTCAAGGGCTGGTTTCTTTTACGTGATAAGCATCCAATCTACTTGTGGATAATCTTTGCTGTCAGTATATTCGTTTTTTCCCTCACACAACATTTGCCTTCTAACCTTTAGATCTGTTTCCAAGTCTAACTATTTTTAGCACCATTTAAAAGAAATCTCAATTAAATGGTAAAAGTTTAGGACTGTGTTTCCAGACATTTCCAGTTTGGTATTATAGTCAAAGCAATGGCAATCCAGAAGGTTTTAGCTAGAGAGTGGTCTCCAGCTTTGGGAAAGGAACTGCTTCAAAAGTAAGACAATTCTGTATTTCGTACTAAATGTTTGTTTGTTTTCTTGATTTGTTTTTGTGTGAGGCTTCCTTGCAAATTACTATCGAGGATTTTAGTTTGTGCCTGGTAAAGATATTCCTGAGATGTTCAACTAGGGGCAAGTGGTGGATACAGGAAAACCGGCAGGGAGTCTTCTTCAGTTTTTTAACTAAAGTCTACAACGATAGAATCAAAACCTCAAAACTGGTTAAGGAGAGCTCAAATGTTTTCAAACACATGGTACTTACTTTTTAGTTACTTAACAGACACCACAAGCGTAGTGGATTTTACTGACAACTAACAGTGACAGCTACCGCGCAGAGGTCCCCCTGATAGTGGGTACCACAGGCATGCCTCCAATGAACACAATAGACAAAGACTGGAATGTATTGTAGTGATTATATTGCTCTGTCAAGTGATTAATAATAAAAATTAATCATACCGGCACTGGGTATTACTACCCCGATCCTGGGTATTTACTACCCCGACACTGGGTAGCTATCTCGGGTCAGTAACAAGATGGCTGCCATATCCTGAGAGACGAAACATAGCTCAAGTGCCTCCAGATGCCACAACCTGAAGCTAACTACCCTTAGATGTAGAGAAACGTGGACCAAAGGCCGATAAAGACCAAATAACTCTCAGGGATTATATTAACCTATCACTGGCCAAGCTAACCATAGACTCCACCTTTCACCAGTAAAGAAATAAAAGAAGATTTTTCCTAAAATTCACACTCAGAAGTGATGGTAAGTCCAACTAGCAGCCCAGAAGTAGAGACATGAGTCAATGGTGGACATAAAAGTTGTTGAAGAACAATAAAAGAGAAAGAAAATATTCAGCACAAACTAACTATTACCTGTGAGACAGTGATGTCTAACAAAATCTTGCAGTCACACACACTAGTACAGCAAAGAGTTCTTTTCAGGCAGCAATATGTAGTTTTTCACATAAAGGCAGGTAAAACGCTTTGCATCGGTTCTCCCTTTTCCTTCAAACAAGCTTCTCATTTTCTTTAAAGTGCGTGTGTGATATTGTGTAAAATGTTGATTTAAAAACCCCAGGGTCAAAGTAGTTTTCTTTTTACTAACCATCTATCCATCCAAGGTCAGCTATCAAATGCCTAGTTAAAGAGCCATCACTGGCCAGTTGCTAAGGCGTAATCCCTCAGCATGACAGACTCTGTGACAAGGTTTAGGTAATGCTTTACATTAGTAAAATGCTTAGTTGTATTTCTGGAGCACTGGAAAAGGAAAAACTTGAAGGGGTGCTTCGATATCTTAAATACAATTTGAAGTTTTATTGAGAATCCCCTCCCACAGAGCAAATGTTAAAACAGTTTTAATACATCAAACTGCACCTATATTAAAACCATCTGACTTACAGTGCAGCAAGCAGACAGAACTGACTTGTAATGATATAGATCAAGTTGCATACAAGTTTCCAATATCAACATATAAAATTATACCCCACTTCTACTTCATCAACTAAATTTTATTGGCAGATGGAGGGTTTTTAAAACAACTTTAGTAAGCAATACATCACAGGAAAGTATGAACAAGCAACTGTAGAATAAAACTGCACAACATACTAGCTCCAAAGACCAATGTACAAGATAATAGCTCCAGAGACCAATGTACAATATACTAGCTCCAGAGACCGATGTATAATATACTAGCTCCAGAGACCAATGTACAATATACTAGCTCCAGAGACCAATGTACAATATAATAGCTCCAGAGACCAATGTACAATATAATAGCTCCAGAGACCAATGTATAATATAATAGCTCCAGAAACCAATGTACAATATACTAGCTCCAAAGACCAATGTACAATATACTAGCTCCAGAGATCAATGTACAATATAATAGCTCCAGAGACCAATATACAATATACTAGCTCCAGAGACCAATGTACAATATAATAGCTCCAGAGACCAATATACAATATACTAGCTCCAGAGACCAATGTACAATATACTAGCTCCAGAGACCAATGTACAATATAATAGCTCCAGAGACCAATGTATAATATACTAGCTCCAGAGACCAATGTACAATATAATAGCTCCAGAGACCAATGTATAATATACTAGCTCCAGAGACCAATGTACAATATACTAGCTCCAGAGATCAATGTACAATATAATAGCTCCAGAGACCAATATACAATATACTAGCTCCAGAGATCAATGTAAAATATAATAGCTCCAGAGACCAATATACAATATACTAGCTCCAGAGACCAATGTACAATATACTAGCTCCAGAGACCAATGTATAATATACTAGCTCCAGAGACCAATGTACAATATAATAGCTCCAGAGACCAATGTATAATATAATAGCTCCAGAGATCAATGTACAATATACTAGCTCCAGAGACCAATGTATAATATACTAGCTCCAGAGACCAATGTACAATATAATAGCTCCAGAGACCAATGTATAATATAATAGCTCCAGAGATCAATGTACAATATACTAGCTCCAGAGACCAATGTATAATATACTAGCTCCAGAGACCAATGTACAATATAATAGCTCCAGAGACCAATGTATAATATAATAGCTCCAGAGATCAATGTACAATATACTAGCTCCAGAGATCAATGTATAATATACTAGCTCCAGAGACCAATGTACAATATACTAGCTCCAGAGACCAATGTACAATGTACTAGCTCCAGAGACCAATGTACAATATACTAGCTCCAGAGACCAATGTACAATATACTAGCTCCAGAGACCAATGTATAATATACTAGCTCCAGAGACCAATGTATAATATACTAGCTCCAGAGACCAATGTACAATATACTAGCTCCAGAGACCAATGTACAATATACTACCTCCAGAGACCGATGTACAATATACTAGCTCCAGAGACCAATGTACAATATAATAGCTCCAGAGACCAATGTACAATATACTAGCTCCAGAGACCAATGTACAATATAATAGCTCCAGAGACCAATGTACAATATACTAGCTCCAGAGACTAATGTACAATATACTAGCTCCAGAGACCGATGTACAATATACTAGCTCCAGAGACCAATGTACAATATAATAGCTCCAGAGACCAATGTACAATATACTAGCTCCAGAGACCAATGTACAATATAATAGCTCCAGAGACCAATGTACAATATACTAGCTCCAGAGACCAATGTACAATATAATAGCTCCAGAGACCAATGTACAATATACTAGCTCCAGAGACTAATGTACAATATACTAGCTCCAGAGACCAATGTACAATATACTAGCTCCAAAGACCAATGTACAATATACTAGCTCCAGAGACCAATGTACAATATAATAGCTCCAGAGACCAATGTACAATATACTAGCTCCAGAGACTAATGTACAATATACTAGCTCCAGAGACCAATGTATAATATACTAGCTCCAGAGACCAATGTACAATATATTAGCTCCAGAGACTAATGTACAATATACTAGCTCCAGAGACCAATGTATAATATACTAGCTGCAGAGACCAATGTACAATATACTAGCTCCAGAGACCAATGTATAATATAATAGCTCCAGAGATCAATGTATAATATACTAGCTCCAGAGACTAATGTACAATATACTAGCTCCAGAGACTAATGTACAATATACTAGCTCCAGAGACCAATGTATAATATACTAGCTGCAGAGACCAATGTACAATATACTAGCTCCAGAAACCAATGTACAATATACTAGCTCCAGAGACCAATGTACAATATACTAGCTCCAGAGACCAATGGACAATATAATAGCTCCAGAGACTAATGTACTGTATAATATAATAGCTCCAGAGACCAATGTATAATATAATAGCTCCAGAGACCAATGTACAATATACTAGCTCCAGAGACTAATGTACAATATACTAGCTCCAGAGACTAATGTATAATATACTAGCTCCAGAGACCAATGTATAATAAACTAGCTCCAGAGACCAATGTACAATATACTAGCTCCAGAGACCAATGTATAATAAACTAGCTCCAGAGACCAATGTACAATATACTAGCTCCAGAGACCAATGCACAATATACTAGCTCCAGAGACCAATGTATAATATACTAGCTCCAGAGACCAATGTACAATATAATAGCTCCAGAGACCAATGTACAATATACTAGCTCCAGAGACCAATGTATAATATACTAGCTCCAGAGACCAATATACAATATACTAGCTCCAGAGACCAATGTATAATATACTAGCTCCAGAGAACAATGTACAATATAATAGCTCCAGAAACCAATGTACAATATACTAGCTCCAGAGACCAATGTACAATATACTAGCTCCAGAGATCAATGTACAATATACTAGCTCCAGAGACCAATGTACAATATACTAGCTCCAGAGACCAATGTACAATATACTAGCTCCAGAGACCAATGTACAATATACTAGCTCCAGAGACTAATGTACAATATACTAGCTCCAGAGACCAATGCACAATATACTAGCTCCAGAGATCAATGTACAATATACTAGCTCCAGAGACTAATGTACAATATACTAGCTCCAGAGACCAATGTACAATATACTAGCTCCAGAGACTAATGTATAATATACTAGCTCCAGAGACCAATGTACAATATACTAGCTCCAGAGACCAATGTACAATATACTAGCTCCAGAGACCAATGTATAATATACTAGCTCCAGAGACCAATGCACAATATACTAGCTCCAGAGACCAATGTATAATATACTAGCTCTAGAGACTAATGTACAATATACTAGCTCCAGAGACCAATGTACAATATACTAGCTCCAGAGACCAATGTACAATATAATAGCTCCAGAGACCAATGGACAATATAATAGCTCCAGAGACTAATGTATAATATACTAGCTCCAGAGACCAATGTACAATATACTAGCTCCAGAGACCAATGTACAATATACTAGCTCCAGAGATCAATGTACAATATACTAGCTCCAGAGACCAATGTATAATATACTAGCTCCAGAGACTAATGTACCATATACTAGCTCCAGAGACCAATATACAATATACTAGCTCCAGAGACCAATGTATAATATACTAGCTCCAGAGACCAATGGACAATATAATAGCTCCAGAGAAAAATGTATAATATACTAGCTCCAGAGACCAATATACAATATACTAGCTCCAGAGACCAATGTACAATATACTAGCTCCAGAGACCAATGTACAATATACTAGCTCCAGAGACCAATGTACAATATACTAGCTCCAGAGACCAATGTATAATATACTAGCTCCAGAGACCAATGTACAATATACTAGCTCCAGAGACTAATGTACCATATACTAGCTCCAGAGACCAATGTACAATATACTAGCTCCAGAGACCAATGTACAATATACTAGCAGTAGTAATATATGAGCAGATCTCCCTACCAAGTGTTTTTTTGTGGATTTGATCTTGGGGGTTATGCAATGAGTTACGACGTTGGGTGAATTCGCCGAGTTTATATTGTATTTTACTTGAGGGGTATTTGAGTGGCATTTGAATGGCATTTAAGTGGCATTTGAGTTTTGATTATTTTTTTACTTAATTTGAACTTATAGATTTTGAACGCATGGCATTCAAGTTTTGATAATTTTTTACATAATTATATACATAACTTTAACTCATAGAGCATCTAGATTTTGAATGTATGGCATTTAAGTTTTGATAATTTTTTGTAATTCGACTCATATGATATCTTGAGAGAGGAGAGAGAGGAGATATATCTACATTGAATAAATACAGTGATTAAAAATGAAACAATATGTGAATATATACATTTATTGTGTAATAAGTAGGGAAAATTTCATATAATATAGCTAGAGTCGGTAAATATTAAATAATACCAAACACTACAACTTGTAATGACAATCAATGCATAAGCTTTTACTAAAACTATCTTGAAAACCTTCAAAACATGATCCCAAATGGAAAAAATGGATAAAGTTAGATATTCATCTATTTGTTTACATCTACAAAAAAGAGGTATTTTGGTGAAATATTTTTTCATTTTATTCAATTTTCAATAATTTTTACAAAAACAAATCATCCTATAAATGGTTAAATTTCATCTAATTGTACAAATTTACAAAAAAACAAGGTATTTGGTAAAATACTTTTTCATTTCATTAAATCTTCATTATTTTTTTTGCAAAAAAGAAATCATCCTTCAAATGGTTAAATTTTATCTGTTTGTATATCTTTACAAAAAAACAGGCTATTTGGTAAAATATTTCCTTTATTCTATTCAATTTTCATTAATTTTTTCAATAATTGCTTAAATATAAATTATTCATTATTTTCTTATTATTAGGTAAGCAACCTATCATACAAAATTAGTTTCTTGAGTGAGGGTTTTATCCTGCATTTTCCTTTTGAATTTTTTTCAAAAATTTACCATTTTTTTCAAAAACAATCATTTATATATACAATTTCCATTATTTTTTTAAACAGAACAATTTCTATCTCTGAGAGGTTGGAGATATTGGGGTAGAAAACTTAAACATGATGATGAGAAACCTATGGATTTTCCCGTTTAAGAACAAACCATTTTCGATGGCAATTTCAATTCGGAAAACTAAAACAATGTAATTTGTTTTTCAAAATGCAATCATCAGAAAGCTTCTGTCATGATGAGGAGGAGGTTATGGATTTACCCATTAAAGAACAAATCATTTTCGATGGCGACTTCAATTCTAAAAACGAATTAGAACTGAAGTATGTGGTATTACGTAATAATTTTTTTAAACAAGAACAAACCATTTTCGATAGCAACTTTAATTCTAAAAACTAAATCAATGTAACTTTTTATTCTTTGTCTCCCATGAAATTGTTCAAAACGAATTAGAACTGAAGTATGTGGTATTACATGATAATTTTTTAAAAGAAAAAACACATCAAAATCGACAAATTACTCCTCTAGACAGTTCAAGTTTACAATATTTGAGAATTAATCACAATAGAAACCTTAAGCCTACTTGATAAAAAAGAATTTGACTGTTAAATTTAACTAATTGATTCAATGTTATTATTTGGATCTTTTGAAAATAAACATTTCAATGAAAACATCATATTTAGTCTTTGACACACTTGAAACCATTTTCCAGTAAATTTCACCAACAATATTTTAGAAATGTTTACTAGATATTTACAAGAAAAATGTGGTATTTTGGTAAAATATTCTTTTATTACATTCCTTTTTAATTTTTTATGTTTTAAAACAGGGTTTTATTACAAAGTTTTTTGTTTTTCAACTTTTTAAAAAAATAATCATTATAATATATAGTTTTCGATATTTTTTTAAAAAAATAAATATATATATATAGATTTTCACTTCATATTCTTTTATTTCATTCAATTTTCAATAAGTTTTTGAGTGAGGATTTTATCCTACACCTTCCTTTTAAATTTTTTTATTTTTTTAAAAAATAATCATTGAAATATATAGTTTTCGATATTATTTTAAAAACAATATATATATATAGAGTTTTTCACTTTATATTTACAAAACTTTGGTATTTGGGAAAATATTCTTTTATTTCATTCAATTTTCAATATTTTTTGAGTGAGAATTTTATCCTACACAATCCTTTTAAATTTGTTATGTTTCAAAACAGAGCTTTATTACATTTTTTTGAACTTTTTAAAAAATAATCATTGAAATATATAGTTTTCGATATTTTTTGATTTTTTTTGTACTTTTTAACTTTTTTAAAAAACTGTCAAAAAAATCACCAAATTACCTCTCTAGATGAATAAAATTTACAAGTAAATAATTGTAATAGAAAATACCATATCTAGTTTTTACATTCATAAAACTGTTTTATAGTAAATTTTCTGTAATACAAACTACTATAGCTTATGATATCAATGGTTACAAAGCGCTTTTCTTGAACAATATCTTCTTTGATATTCTTCTGGTATATTATTAGACCCAGGGAGGAACTCTTGTATTCCGTATTCTCTGTGATCCAATAATTGACTAAAATACAAAAGTTATTCATTATATAAATAAATTTTACCGAATTTAAATTTTACTCTTAGCTACATTAGATAGTTTACATTTACATTATATATAACAGGAAAATAACTCACTGAGTTACATCATTCAGCTCATTATTTCTTAGGGAAAGTTCTTTACTCTGTTTTCTTTTTACGATATAATGGACTAAAATAAAAAATGATGTATTAGTATAGTATGATTAAAATTAATGTAAAATAAATATAAACTTTTGTTATTTTTTCAACTTCTATGTAAAAGAAATACACTGATTACACATTTTTTCAACTTCTAGCGAAAAAAATACACTGATTACACAAAAAAAACCTTTTTTTTAATTCGAAATATACATAATTTAAAAATGTTTTACAAAAAATGTTTATCAATTGATCATTTATGTGAAAAACTAAACATTTTTGTAAAATAATTATAACCTTTTGTTATTTTTTAAACTTTTATGTAAAAAAAATACACTGATTGCACAAAAAAGTACACTGGTTGCACAAAAAAAGCACACTGATTGCACAAAAAGTCCTTTTTTTAATCCGAAATATATATAATTTAAAAATGTTTTACAAAAAATGTTTATCAATTGATCATTTATGTGAAAAACTAAACATTTTTGTAAAATAATTATAACCTTTTGTTATTTTTTAAACTTTTATGTAAAAAAAATACACTGATTGCACAAAAAAGTACACTGATTGCACAAAAAAGCACACTGATTGCACAAAAAGGTCCTTTTTTTAATCCGAAATATATATAATTTAAAAATGTTTTACAAAAAATGTTTATGAATTGATCATTTATGTGAAAGACTAAACATTTTTGCAAAATAATTATAACCTTTTGTTATTTTTTAAACTTTTATGTAAAAAAATACACTGATTACACAAAAAAGTCTTTTTTTTTAATCCGAAATATATATATATTAAAAATGTTTTACAAAAAATGTTTATGAGTTGATCATTTATGTGAAAAATTGAACATTTTTGTAAAATATTTATCACCTTTTGTTATTTTTCCAACTTTTATGTAAAAAAATACACTGATGACACAACAAAATCCTTTTTTAATTCGAAATATATATATATATATATAACTTGAAAAATGTTTTACAAAAATATTCACAAATTTATCATTTTAAGTGGTTTTTTATTGTAAGAATACACAAAATTTTCACAAATCAACTTTTTTAAAATTATGGTAAAAATTAATAAAACTTACCTAAAGTGATATGAATCCCTTGAGTTATAGATTAGCTTCTCGAGAGTTTGTTCTCCACAGCCTTCTTTTTCAGCATCATCGAAGTGGTTGAGAAAATCCTCAGATTTTGGATTATCAGCCAGTTCCGAGGCTTGGACGAAGGCTTGATGAGCTGCGAGTACACTGATGTTGTAGAAAATTGATATTTCTGCGTTTCGACTCAGACCCTTGAACAAAATCACTCCAAATCTCTCCGATGTCACAGCAGAAGCTATTTGATGAGGAATGCGCATATCTCCGATCAGTAATTCTTCATCTACAACACTTCTGTATTGAACTAGAAGAGTCTCTTCATTTCCATTCCATCGCCTGTCAGACTTTGTTATAACTTCAGGGTTTTGGAAACATATGACACTATCTGTTGGGAAATCCTGAAGATTAGCTACCTCGAAATAAGCATTGATTTGTCGCATACTTTTTTCTGGTAATACATCAAACGCATTCTTACACCTCAAAGTAGTTCCTGTTTCTGTAGCAGCACGAAAAATTGCTTTTCCAGTCTTTTCAACACCCATGTAGATCAAAACCAGTGGTCTTATTTGCGAAGCTTCATTGACAAGTAATCCTGCTGCTAATGGAATAGTGCTCTTCACTCTAACTACCTTTCCATCCTTTTTATAGTTGTAGATGATGGTACAGTTCGTTTCATCATGGAGCTCAACGGTTAACACCTGCATAACTGTAGGTATTGGTAAATCTTCAACTTTGACTATGTTTTCAATGTTTCTTCTGGAAGCTGGAGATAGAGTACTTAACAGAGAGGCGCTTTTGATGATCAGAGTTGCCAGAGTATTCAGACTGGCGCTTTGAAAGGGAATCGTAGTGCGTTGAAGAAGTACATTGTCATCAATCACCTTGTCTTGTGAAGGTTTTGGTTCTTTATTCTTCAGTTGTTTTGTATTGACTTGTGTCGACATTCTAAAAGATAAAGTAAAAATCCATGTTATGATTTATTTTTCAAACCAATTTGAAGATATATATACATATATATATATATATATATATATATATATATATATATATATATATATATATATATATATATATATATATATATATATATATATATATATATATATATATATATTTACTCAATATCATATCGTTGTTAGTATCTAAATCGATAAAAATTAAATTTATACTCAATCAAGTTGACTTACCTCCAAACAGAAAAGTCCTTCTAGCAGTTGTAGTAGATGATGTTGTAGTAGATCTTGCTCCTTCAGTTGCTAATGTCGAAGTGACTGCTTTCTGTGTAAAAACAGTGCTTCTTATATAGCTGAAATCATGTCATTCATCATAAGGTTAAATTAATGAAACATTGTTTTTACGGAAGAACACCAATGCTTTCGCGGGAATAAACATTTTATTTTCACGCGAATACAAACCAATGCTTTCGCGGGAATAAACATTTTACTTTCACGCGAATGGAAACTGTTGCTTTCGCGGGAATAAAAAATTAATTTTCACGCGTATACAAACCATTGTTTTCGCGGGAATAAACTTTTTATTTTCACGCGAATGGAAACTGTTGCTTTCGCGGGAATAAAACATTTATTTTCACGTGAATGGAAACGATTGCTTTCGCGGGAATGAATAATTTATTTTCACGCGAATACAAACCAATGCTTTTGCGGGAATAAACATTTTATTTTCACGCGAATACCAACGAATGCTTTCGCGGGAATAAACATTTTATTTTCATGCGTATACAAACCGTTGCTTTCGCGGGAATAAATAATTTATTTTCACGCGAATACAAACCAATGCTTTCGCGGGAATAAACATTTTATTTTCACACGAATACCAACCAATGCTTTCGCGGGAATAAATAATTTATTTTCACACGAATAGAAGCTGTTGCTTTCGCGGGAATATACATTTTATTTTCATGCATATACAAACCATAGCTTTCGCGGGAATAAACTTTTTATTTTCACGCGAATGGAAACTGTTGCTTTCGCGGGAATGAATAATTTATTTTCACGCGAATACAAACCAATGCTTTCGCGGGAATAAACATTTTATTTTCACGCGAATACCAACCAATGCTTTCGCGGGAATAAACAGTTTATTTTCACGCGAATACAAACCAATGCTTTCGCGGGAATGAATAATTTATTTTCACGCGAATACAAATCAATGCTTTTGTGGGAATAAACAGTTTATTTTCACGCGAATGGAAACTGTTGCTTTCGCGGGAATATACATTTTATTTTCACGCGAATACAAACCAATGTTTTCGCGGGAATCAACATTTTATTTTCACGCGAATACAAACCAATGCTTTCGCGGGAATGAATAATTTATTTTCACGCGAATACAAACCAATGCTTTCGCGGGAATAAACAGTTTATTTTCACGCGAATGGAAACTGTTGCTTTCGCGGGAATATACATTTTATTTTCACGCGAATACAAACCGATGCTTTCGCGGGAATCAACATTTTATTTTCACGCGAATACAAGCCATTGCTTTCGCGGGAATAAATAATTTATTTTCACGCGAATGGAAACCGTTGCTTTCGCGGGAATAAAAAATTTATTTTCACGCGAATACAAACCAATGCTTTCGCGGGAATAAAACATTTATTTTCACACAATTACCTATATAAGAGACAACGGTTTCAGACAGAGAGCATCCAGTTCAACAACAGTGAGCAAAGGAGCAACATCTATCTACTACATCTTCCATTGCAACTACTAAGAGTTCTCTCTTCATAAAGGTAAAACTTAAATTCATTTATTTCTGCTAGCTAACACAACTATCTGAAGGCTTTATGACATATCTATCTTTAAATTGATTATAAAAAATTGAGCCAATTTTTTTTTTTTTCAGAATGAATACTCAAGACGTAGGAAGTCAACCATTGTATCTAAAGTCGGAATCTCAGCCTGATGAAAAGGTAAGAATTAATAAAAAATACTATTTAACACCTGTTGAAAACCTTTAATTATTTTAGTTATCTAATAATCGCTTGTATTTTAGAACAATACAACAGCAAATCCAATCTACTTAAAGGACTTCCTTCCAGAAATGTATCATAACTATGTGATAAATAATGATGTTGTTGAAGAAAAAGCTGTAGAACGTTTGACATTTCAAGTTATAATATTTTGTATAAATCAGCACATGATGAGTATGGGGATGTGTTGTAAGAAACATGATATATCTACAGAACGTTTTGATGACATTATAAAAAACGGTTTCGAAATCGTTTTGTCAATGGTGGAAGTCGTTAATATCAATAATTTTTTAAAAGAAATTGAAAGAAGTGCTTGGAATCAAATAGTTTTCAAAAAATTATACAACATGTCGCGGAACAAAAAAACTTTTTATAAATTCAGAAAGCATATTTATAATTATGTCCAAATAGATAAAGCTCTATCCTCTTCTGTAGGTATTTTAGAACTAATGTTAGAAGCATTTCATACATATTTATGAAAAATTTTTAGTTGTTTTTTTATTATTTTACAATATTTTGTTCAAACTATTATATTTTATTTCTTACCAATTGAGATGTTAAAAGCGGTATGATATTAAGTAAATACATATATATATATATATATTTGAATGCATCCTTTGTTGTTTGTCTCCACATCCCAATAGTTTAATAAGCACATTCTCAATCTACCATAACTCTATGTAAGTAAATACATATATATATTTGAACGCATCCTTTGTTGTCTGTCTCCACATCCCAATAGTTTAATAAGCACATTCTCAATCTATCATAACTCTATGGTCTTAACTGCTTTTGACATAAATACATATATATATATATATATATATATATATATAAGACAGTCTAAGTAATAAATACACTCTTAGTCACTCATGCAAAATATTACCCTTTTATTTTTAGAATGTTATGGATGCTCTTTCTGAAGAGCTCCTTTGCACAGATCCATATCCAACAGAAAATAAAATGAAAAACAGCAAAACAACTCCTAAGAGAAGGAAAACTGCTCCAAAAAAGCGAATAGTAAGGAAACGAAAACAGCCAGTGAAAAAACAAACTACTTCCGTTGATAAGCAAACAATGGAGAGTGCAGCTATAGCTCATTTAACAGTTGAATGTCTCAACGAAAGGAGAGCTAGGGAATTAGAAAAGTCTAAAGGTTCTCAAGTGATTGACTCACCAAAAGTTCCGATTTGCAAAACATTTGAAGATCTTCCTATCCCGAGCATTATGCGAGTGACTGGCGTGATACATCCATCAAGTAAGGAGAAGTGTAGATATTCTCAAGTACGCTACCATGATCCTTCAGATATAAATGAACTCGAACCCAAAATACTCCTCTGTCCAGTTGAAATAGCTAAAAACTTCAACTGTGATAATTACCCCCCTCCGTTTAACGTTGTATATTTGGGTAGAAAGGGAAAACCAAAAAATAAAAGTGTTCTTTGGTATGATGTCAGACGTGTTACCAGACATTCTCTAAGCAATAAGAAAGCTGAAGAGGAATCACTATATTTGAGTACGTTGACTAAAGGTCAGCTCAAACGCTTCTTGAACATCAAGACCCTCAATAGTTTTCAACCCGGTGCTATTTTTCCTTACCAAGATGTTGTTGAGAGATTCGTTCCTCATCGATTTAAAGGAGGGCAGTCAAATGTAATTTGTATCCGTTATACCATTGAACAATGTGGAGAAACGCTGTTGAAGACGCTTGCCATACCAGACAAATATGCTTCAGAAGCTAATCAATGTACTCGAGGTGTGATGATCTACAAAGGAAAAACATCCCATGGAAAATTTAAGACAGAATACGATCTTTCATTTCGCTCTCCATACAGTCTCAATCAAATGTATTGGTGACAATATTGTGATCAAGCAAAGCACAACAAAGCAATATTAGAAATTGATGATGATGGTGATCTTGAAGATTTTCTACGTGGAGATTTTGATGATTTTGAGACAGGATATGTTGCTGAAAAAAAGGATGAAATACATGATAAAACTCGGTGAGAGTTTTTCTCTAATTATTGTAAATAATACTTCAACTCAATTTAGATGTAGTTGTAGTTATTTTTACCTCAAATAATTTTTTGTTTTAGCAATGGATAGTCTCTAATTCAAAAAAAACAAGTTGGACAATGTGACTTGGTGAGCTATTTCCCTTTTCTATATAATGTAAACTATCCAATGTAACTAAAGCTATAATTCAAATTCATGTAATTATTTTAAATTTTTGTTTAATCATTCTATACTAATACATAACTTTTTTATTTTAGTTCATTACGAATTCAAAAGCACGTAAAACAGAAGTCTCCCTTCTTAACATAAAACAGAAGTCTCCCTTCTTAAGATATAACATCACTACATCAAAGACATCATTGTAAAAAAAAGACTATGTATTAATTGTTATTACTTAGTATTCACTGACTCTAGCTATACTATATAGAGAGATTTTCCCTACTTATTACACAATAAATGTATATATTCACATATTGTTTCATTTTTAATCACTGTATTTATTCAATGTAGATATATCTCCTCTCTCTCCTCTCTCTCAAGATATCATATGACTTGGAATTACAGAAAATTATCAAACCTTAAATGCCTTACATTCAAAATCTAGATACCCAATGAGTTATAATTATGTATATAGTTATGTAAAAAATTATCATAACCTAAATGCCATATAAGTTCAAGTTAAGTAAAAAATAATCAAAACTCAAATGCCACTTAAATGCCACTCAAATGCCACTCAAATACCCCTCAAATAAAATACAATATAAACTCTGCGAATTCATCCAACGTCGTAACCCATTGCATAAACTCCAAGATCTAATCCACAAAAAAACACTTGGTAGGGAGATCTGCTCATGTATTACTACTACTAGCTCCAGAGACTAATGTACCATATACTAGCTCCAGAGACCAATATACAATATACTAGCTCCAGAGACCAATGTACAATATACTAGCTCCAGAGACCAATGTATAATATACTAGCTCCAGAGACTAATGTACAATATACTCTAGCTCTAGAGACCAATGCACAATATACTAGCTCCAGAGACCAATATACAATATACTAGCTCCATAGACCAATGTACAATATACTAGCTCCAGAGACCAATGTATAATATACTAGCTCCAGAGACTAATGTACAATATACTAGCTCTAGAGACCAATGCACAATATACTAGCTCCAGAAACCAATGTACAATATACTAGCTCCAGAGACCAATGTATAATATACTAGCTCCAGAGACCAATGTACAATATAATAGCTCCAGAGACTAATGTACAATATATTAGCTCCAGAGACTAATGTACAATATACTAGCTCTAGAGACCAATGCACAATATACTAGCTCCAGAGACCAATATACAATATACTAGCTCCAGAGACCAATGTACAATATACTAGCTCCAGAGACTAATGTATAATATACTAGCTCTAGAGACTAATGTACCATATACTAGCTCCAGAGACCAATATACAATATAATAGCTCCAGAGACCAATGTACAATATATTAGCTCCAGAGACCAATGTACAATATACTAGCTCCAGAGACCAATGTATAATATACTAGCTCCAGAGACCAATGTACAATATAATAGCTCTAGAGACTAATGTACAATATACTAGCTCCAGAGACTAATTTATAATATACTAGCTCCAGAGACCAATGTATGTGAGTTTGAAATATAAGTCAGCCGAGTACAATTTCCATCGGACTCTTACAAAAACTGCAAGCTCACCCAAACAGGCAGGTGGAATGTCCTGTTCCACTAAACCCTACCTCAAGCAAGCAATCACAAATTTTCACACATATCAACGTTGTAGAATTTCACATTTAATGAAGGGTGATACTTTGTAACATTAAGTCAATGATATTAAAATCCTTTCAAAGATCCAAGCATACAATAGGTGTATACACTTGTGAACAAACCATGTAAAATGCTACATAAACACATTATTGACGTGAAGTTGGTATATGATAGCTCAGTAGCATACATGATATGAATTGTAACATAACTTCAAAAAGCATTTGTTATTGTAGGATAACTCCAAGCCTGGTGCCTACATGTGAGCTGATCTGTAATGGACAATATTTTATGCTGCTTCATCAGAGGCGGCAGGTCCTTCTTGGCACAAATCTTTCATCTCTGGCCATGGCCAGAATGGATGTGAGAAGCTACAACACATGATCTATTTATAGCTGGCACGCAAGTATAAATATCAAAGTTTTATTCTTTTTTACACAAGCTAAAACACAACTCAGTGGGAAATGTATTTTTGGAAGAACTGCTCACTTCTGTTTGCCAATTATCTTAAACGTAAATAGTCTGAGTTCTTTGTTTAGCCCCTTTATTATATGCATTTCATCTTCACTTAGCTCAAAGTCCATAATCTACAACAGCATATTGCAACATTGAGGGCAGACACAATAAAAGTTTGAGTTATAAATGCACATTTTTCTCATTCGCTTTGATGACCAAAATTGTGTATAATTTACCTGCAGATTAGATTTCATCCTTTCAGGTGTGACACTCTTTGGTAAGACAACAATACCTCTTTGTATCAAATTACGTAACAGAACTTGTGCTGGTGTCTTCTTGTGTTTATCTGCTATTTCCTTCAGAACTGGTTCTTCTAGCAGAGGTACAGTTGCTGGACCAATCCTCGATGCACTGTAAAGTGCATGAGGGATATATATATATAGTTGGGGAAATCATTATGATGTGCCAATAGGTTCCACTATACTTGCATTTAACAGTCTAAGGTGCTACTGCAATTTCATTTTTTATCTCCGTGTGAGTATTTGATATCATACATACCGGAAATGCAAACTTTTTTTATAGTGCAGTACTATTGCTGTTTATTGCTCATTATTGTTTGAATTTTTATTAGGGGTATAACTATTAATGGATAATGGCGTAATTTGAAAATTTCTCCAAATACTCTTAAGTTTTTTTTTAGTGTCATTGGCCGGCTTTTGTTTTTATTGATTATAGATCCAAGCAGGAAAATAATCTGTTTTGATGTGTTATTATTCACCATATGTGGGTATTGTTACGTTTGGAAGCTTGTGACAATTTTTAGGTCAATGCAGCCAAAATATATTCATGCAGCAGTTACGGTTTTTGTGTTTATCGCTATTAATTTTTTTATATTAGATTTTATATCATTCAATATGTTTTATTTCATATCATGTTTGAATTGTGTTTATTATTTGTTGTCTGTAACAATTTTGCTAATTAATTAAAAAAAAAAGATTTTGTTGCCATTAAAGAATACATATATATTGTAACGGATTCCGGTCTGTTACCACGGACATCCACTAGTCTCGAGTATTATACCTCTCTCCAGAGGGGACACTGTACTGCTCGACTGTGACAACTGTGTGCAGGGTAACCGAATTACTCGGTAAGGCAAGAGCCCATGGCTCAGACAAACAATACAGCTTAGTGCGGGTGTAAGTGGCTATATTCTCAAAGACAAAGTGCTAGAGGGTGTTTAGTCCTCTAGGTTAGCAACATGAGAATGAATGCAAAGAGTAAGGCAAAAGTCTCTCCTTTTATAGGAGAGCTAACAGGTATAAAACATAAAACAGCTAGAGCACAGGAAGTAAACTAGCCAATACAATCAATTATATAAATATGGAACCAATCAAACAATGCAATAAGGTTAAATAAGGGAGGTGCCAAGTGGTTAAGGGTGGAGTCCTGTCTCCTATTGTCCAATCAGCGGTCCTGCAGGGCTCCCAGGCTGTAGATAGAGTATGGTCCACTAAGTCGGTAATCCAAGGAAGGGTATTTCCTGTTCCTGACCTTGACTAAGTTCCTACATGGTTTTGGAGATCCTCTTCTATGTCGGCCATTTTGTGCCAGCCCGGCACAGCCATACCGGGTTGGTAAGGGGTCAGTCCCGGCCCTGCAGGGGTCACTAACGGCCCTGCACACTATGCCACTGGCACGCAGTAAGACTTCGCACCCAAACAGCTGTTGACCGAACGCTGTGGGTTGAAGTCTAGCGCACTGTCTCGCAAGGGTGGGTAGTAAACAACCTGTTTACTAACAGCTTCCACCAAAATCTACCACAATACCCTCAATGTATAGAGATGAGCTGAAAGTAAAGCATCACCAAAGATGAACTTACGGGAATTTTCCAGGGGAGCCAAGAGGGGCATACGCGCTGACAGCAATTCCTCTTTTCTGACAGAATTCTACCAACTCATATTGTGGGAACCAGGCATGGATTTCTATCTGTAAAGTTTTATATGAAAAAATGTTTTGAATAATGAAGAACGGTTGCACTATTTCTCTTAAAAGCACAAGCTCTTACCCGCGTTATAAATTAAAATTTTTTGTTTTACGCAAAAAAATTAAACTGTTTGCTCATGTTACATTTTCCTTACCTGTAGGTTGGCTGGTTTGATTCTTGCTTGTTCATACATCCTTGTCATTTGTTGTACATTAAAGTTAGACAAACCAATAGCTTTAACTAAGCCTTCATCTACCAACTTCTCCATCTCCTGTCAAACAATCAAGTCTTGTTGATATCATGATTAAGGGAATTATTTGTTTTAAACAAAAAGTGTAGAGTTGTCACCTTTGGCTTGGCTTGAATAGATTAAATTTCAACAATTTGTTTATAGTGCAGCTGATCGAGATGCTTGCAAGACACTTGGATTTGACAGGTACAAACCGGCATCGTAGTCAGCTCACTCATTCTAATCATTTCAACTTGTAATTTGACTCTTTGAACTACACATTTAGACATCTTTTCATCATGTCATATGACAGGAGGGAGTCATGCTACATAGTTGTTTGTGTTTTCTCTTGCATTCTGATAGTAAACTTGATGAATATATTATGTGTAGGTAAAGGTAATAATGTCATTACTTGGCTTCCAAAAAGTTTGTCGTTAACCTACAGGATTTAGAGCAATGATAAATGATTTATGATAGGATTTTTACTAGTTGTTGAGGTAGTGTGTATGTTTGAGTGTATCGAGCAGTTGGCTTATGTAACAATTTGGTGTCTAAGATGGAGAAAAGGCTGAAAACCTCCGCAATATTATATCAAGAGGAGATAACTCTATAAAAGAAAACCACAAACTTTCAGTGGTATTTACTTAATCTCATACAGACAGACACTTATAACTCACTCTCCACGTGTCTAGTGGGTCGATAAATGTAGTTTTTAAGGCTCCATTCCTATACCTGGGAATTTTGTCTGGTGGATTTTGTTTCATCCCTTCACCCTTCAAAAGATATCAACAATTATGCGTTTGACAATGTATTCATTTTAATGGAACTATAGTGTTATAGGTGATGGGATATAACATTCCACCCTACCGATACTGAGACTGGAAAATGAATCAAATATAGATCCAAATATTCAGTTTTCATTCTTTTCAGCGACAGCAAAGTTTCACTTCGTACATTCTCTGGAGCCATTGCTGCTGGGCAAAGCTGTATGAAGAGTATATGTTCAACTTTACATGATATGCCACATAGGATAGATGATATTACACACGACATATCACACATTCCTTTAGATCATGTTTTTATCTGTAAGCAACTAGTTATACCTTGGTAGTAATAAATATCTCTTCTCTTTTTATCTTCCCCTCTTTTATTTTCTCTTCCATGGCATCTCCAAACTGATCTTCATTGTCATAAAACTGAGCAGTATCTATGTGTCTGTATCCAACGTCTATGGCGGCTTTCATTGCCTCACCGTTTGACTACATGTAAAATAAATTCATTTTGATATCAAAAGACAGGACGGGTAAAAAGTTGAGAGTTTTTTTTCTTTTCATTTCAGCTCGATATATAATGTAACTCATTTATATAGAATTCATGATGGTATATGCGCACTGTCAACTCAAAAAAGCTTTTGTATCATCAGTTAAACAGTTTGTATCATAACTGCAACGTTAAAAGTTGTAATCCACATCAGATTTTTTTCCTGAATGAGTTTTACTGCAGATGAAATCTTTGATGGAATAGCTGTGAGGCAGCTGACATGGCTACTATTGCCATAATAATTACACTGAGTTTCATATTGGGTGCTCTACAAAACCAAAGCGAACTCGGAATCTATTGACATGATAGTGGATCTGGATTTAAAGGCTCCTTAGAGGCACCTTAAAGTATCTTAAGGTCCTCACCAGGATACCTGAGGGTACCTCAAGGTACCTCAGGACACCTCAGCCACTGACCAGGATTGAAAGGTGATAAATATTAGTAGCAGTGCCTATTAGCCATTGTACTTCGGAATCAACAACTAGTATAGGTGAGATTAAACAATCAGTTGACATCTGCATACTACATTATATGTGGGACACTAGATAGGGACCTCCTCTATGCAGCCTGCATAGCATGTGGCCAGCAATCAATACTTCTTGATTACTTATCACTGTCCTATCTCACTACTCGTACTCCCCATATCTCACATTTCACACACCTTCACCCCTCACTTTGCTTACATGAGAAACCACATCTACTGCCAGAGCAATCCTCAATTTAAAGCAAACAAAATTCTCTACCAAATCACTTCTAGTTACTGTCTGATCAAGTAGTCTGAGCTACTTCCTTTGGCACGTATTGTGTTTACTGTCTATTGCATCTTCTTATAAGAATGTAATGGATTCCAGTCTGTTACCACGGACATCCACTAAGCTCAAGTATCATACCTTTCTCCAGAGGGGACACTGTACTGCTCGACAGTGACAACTGTGCTGACAGGCAACCGAATTACCCTGTATAGCAAGAGCCCATGGCTCACACAAACAATACAGCGTAGTGCTTGTATAATGGCTATATTCTCAAGACAAAACTCTAAAGGGTAATTATTCCTTTAGGGTATTTGTGGCAAGACATGAGAATGAATGTAGAGAGTGTATGAAAAGTCTCTCCTTTTATAGAGAGACTCACAGGAAATCATTAGCATAAATCACATAAGACCAACAGTACAGGAAGTGACTCAGCCAATGCAATCAAGTATATAAATAGTGATCCAATAATGAAATGCAGATAAGTTAAATGATAAAGGCGCCAAGTGGCTAAGGGCCGAGTTTTATCTCCCTAGTCCAATCAGAGGTCCTACGGAGCTCCCAGGCTATAGCTAGAATATGGTCCACTATGTCGGTAATCCGATGAAGGGTAGTTCCGGTTCCTGGCCTTGGCTGAGTTCCTAGATGGTTGTGAGGTTCCTTTGTTATGTCGGCCATCTTGTGCCGGCCCAGTATAGCTATCTAGGGTTAATCAGGGGTCAATACCGGCCCTGCAGGGGTCACTACCGGCCCTGCACACTATGCCACCAGCACAGTAAGACTTTTCACCTGAACAGCAGTGGACCGAACGCTGTAGGCTAAAGTCTAGCGCATTGTTTCGCAAGGGTGAATAGTAAACGGCCTGTTTACTAGTAACTTCCACCAAAATCTACCACAAGAGTATCAAGTCACAAAAAGGGGGGCTGTAATTTGTTTCCTAAGGCTATTCACTTACCAAGGGTTTGTTGGAATAAATAATTTGAAAGGTCTTTAAATAAAGCGTACTCAGATTAAAACTTCTAGGGCTGAGCCAGTATCTGTGCCACAGATCCAGTCGGGTGATTAAGGTTGGCAGTTGTGCCGCAAGATCGGCCAAGATAAGAAAGATGTGGATGGTTTATCATCATTTGTTTTCTTTTGCCCGGAGGCTTGATAAAACAATACGGCAATTTTTAAACGCATTAAGAATAGGGATGAGTTTTTTGGGAGAAAGTGACCGCACTAGAAGTGAGTAGGCAACTCCAAAGTTATAAGTGTATTTCATAACCATGATTAATGTGCGGTAACAGATTCGCACCTCCGACAGCTGCATTAGAAGGATATTTATTTATTTAATTGCTTATAAGATATTCACAGCGAAATAAGGTAGACTAAGCATGTTTTTTTAAGGGAGACAATATTTATTATCGAAGCCTTGAGTGCAGCAAGGCTGTAAAGTAAAAGAAAGCATCATTTTTTTGTCAAAAGTTGGTACAAAACCATCGAGAAGAGTAAATTTCCTGTACAAGCTGTCAACAGCTACTATGATGCAGTATTACTCTGGTTGGTAATGCTCATAAACAAACCATACAAAAATTTCAGAATAAAGTTTTCCAGGTGATGCAGATAAAATAATCAGTGAAGTAAATAAGTTGCATCTAAAGAGGCGGTTATGTAGCTGACCAAAACTATCTATTGCACTCACCAACCAGGTCCCCATGCCCACCATGTACTCGCAAAAAACAGAAGTGGTAACAGTTTTGTTATATAATAATATTGGCAGCAATAAGAATGATAATCTACTGAGTTATATAACAAACCATTGAAGTTCCCATGCCTACCACAGGCATAAGTTGTCCTGTATGAAGTCTAACGCTTCCGCTAGCTGCAGCCATGTTGGATGTATAAACTAGCAATGACGGCTAACTAACTAGCTATCAACTACTAATAATAGTAACACGCCCTAGTCGTCAAACTGAGATAAGGATATAGCAACATATACAACCGGCACCCATATCTGAGCTTGACCTAATAACTATTGCATTTGATGATTAATACCCAGTCATCAATATAAAATGAGCTGACAGCATTCCTAATACCGACTACAATCATTGCAGTTACGTGAACAACAAATCAGTTTCTGGCTGGTAATCCTCAGCCATGGAAAAATTATGAAAACGTTTATTTTCTTCATTTTGCTATCACTGCTTTAGGGTTCTGGGTAGGTATTCTCAGGTTCAAAAGGTAAATGACCAGAAAATGTAATTTTTAAGAAAAAACTTTGGTAGGTAGCGTGAAATATTATAAGTAAATTGATTTAGCTTGTCAGCTAAAGCAAAGCACTCTACTTCATGCAAAGCTGCACTAAGACTGAGAGATTTGTTTTCTGGTTTATCGGCACAGTCTGTCTGCAATAGTCTGAAAGTTTTCAATTTAAATTTTACACTCGTTTCCATACTGTAGTCGTTGGCATATGTCTAAGCCAAAGGGATTTGGCCATTTCTATCTGCAATGACTTTGATTGGCTCTCACAACAAGATAACTGGCCCATTTAGCGAAGCTCTTTGACATTGTCACAAAACTCTGACATTCACCAGCAACAACATTTTCATGGCATTTAACTATTTACAGTGGCCGTCGAGCATATAGCATCAACAAAAGGGCAGACAAAAGTGCAAACACGGCGCAAGGGTAGCTGCTGGGACGCTACCAACTATATGAAAGGATAACTCCTACTTTAGTGGTTGTATCACAGAAAGAACTCCCAATAACAAAATTATATTGTTTCGATAATATTTTTTTTTAATAGTCAGCTACCACACCGAAAGTATGATGCGACAGAATCATGTCAAGTCTCACAATAGCCATTCATATACAATTAATTTTGTTCTCAAACTGGGTGCATAACAATACTGAGACTATTGTTTGTGATCACATTAGTCTGCAGTTCCTTCAGTTTATACCTGAATGAGAGCATTATTCTTTTGTTTGCTTTGAGAGGTGTCAAGCTTTGCAAGGAGAGACAACTTGTGAATGACCAGGCAAGTTGATCATGTGTTGCACTGGCTAGCAATGGCCTAGATCCATTCAAGTAATAGACTCAGTTTCGTGTTACAATAATAAATTCTTTATTGTCAGACAACCATTTGCAGTATAAAGGTCAAAGGTCATTGGTTGATAGGTGCCAAGTGTACATGCTTTAGTAGCTAGTAGTTAGTAGTTTATATCAAGTGATCCAGTGATTGCAAGCTGATAAGTACAAAATGGCGGTAGCTAGAGGTCATGTTAGACTTAATGCAGGACAACTTATGCCTATGGTGGGCATGGGAACTTCAATGGTTTGTTGTATTAGTCTGTAGATTCTCATTGCTGTTGCTGCCAATACTATTATATAATAAATCCATTACTACTTCTGTTTTTGTGAGTACTCCAGAAAATGATGTTGCTTTTACCATTTTATAATGTTATGTTCACAGTCTAGTGGAAAGGCTATTAAAGCTGCTATAGATATCGGCTACAGACACTTTGATACTGCACAAGTATACAACATTGAAGATGAAGTTGGAGACGTTTTAAATGAGCTGATAAAAGAAGGTAGAGTGAAAAGAGAAGACATATTTATTACCGGAAAGGTAAGACAACTTACAAAAGAAATTACTTTTTAATGACAAGGTTGACCACTGATCCTCTTAATTCCATAAGTGATATTTTGCACATAGACAGCTTTTTAATACCTAAATATTATTTTGCAGTTAGCTCAGGCAGCTATGGCAGCGGAGAATGTACGTAATGAAACTTTACTCAGTCTAAAAAGGATGAAAACAGAATATTTAGATTTGTACCTGATACACTTTCCAGTCTCAATCTCGGTTGGTGGACAGAGATATATTCTTATTCTAGTTTTGATATTTGCTAGCAATTAATCAATGTGAGCATAGCTTTCTTCTAAACCCTATGCAAATTATTTCGTGATTGTCAATAGATCCATTTCTTCTAACAGTTAAAAATCAGTATTATAAGTTTATCATTGCATTTGTTAAAAAACTCAAACTCCTCCAAGTGTTTAATTGCAATGTCAGCTTTGTTTGTTTAGAACTCTCCAGTATCTCATTCTAATAAATGATTTTCAAGCCTTTGATAATATGCAAAAAATAAGAGTTGTTCCCTCGTGCAAGGGTAAAAGTTTTTTATATAAAATGCCATTGAGCTTTGCGGAAAATTCCAGAAACAACACAGTTAATGAGCTTGTACAATCTAGTTCTGCAGCTATTGCCTAATACATAAATGAGTTACTTCAAGCTGATTACTATTCACTTCTCACAAAAGAAATGTAACCTGTCATCAACACATACAGGATGAAGGACTAAAGCAGAATCCAACAGAGAGATGGCCCAGGTACACCAATGGAGCAATGAAAACTACATTCATAGACCCACTAGATACATGGAGAGTGAGTAATATATGTTTGTATCACATGAGGTCAAATAAAGGTCACTCAGAGTTGACAAGTCTATTCAATAATCATCTCCCTTACTATGAGAAAAATTAGAAATTATTGTTTGACAGGAGATGGAGAAGTTGGTAGATGAAGGATTAGTTAAAGCTATTGGTTTGTCTAACTTTAATATACAACAAATGACAAGGATGTATGAACAAGCAAGAATCAAACCAGCCAACTTACAGGTAAGGAAAGTATGAGCTACCTTTTAGAACTCTATAAATGTTTTAAATGGTTAATTTTTTCATACGCAATTTTATAAGTAAAGTATCTCTATAAATTGTTTTATTCACATGTATTCGTATCAGCTCTTTTTCCATGAGTGGTGTTATGGTCATCGTATGTTGTGGTGTACCAGCCATTTTACATTGTGGTTTGTATATCATCCGATATTGTGTTATGTTAGTAATATTATCATGCGAGGTATCAGGCATCTTATATTGTCTTGTGTTAGCTGTCTGATAAGGTGGTGTATTAGTCATCTCTGTGTTTGGTGCTATATTAATCATTTATACGTTTGTTGGTGTATTGATCATTTTATTTTGTGATGTACGTTGTACCAGTCATATCACATTTTAATGCGCTAGACATTTTATATTGTGGTGCATTATTCATCTTACATTGTAATGTGTCAGTAGCTTCATGTTTTGGTAAACTGGTCATGTCGAATTGGTATGTTAGTCACCATGCATGCAGTGAAATCAATGTATTTATAATCAACTAGTGTTGAAACATATTTACAGATAGAAATCCATGCTTGGTTCCCACAATATGAGTTGGTAGAATTCTGTCAGAAGAGAGGAATAGCTGTCAGTGCCTACACCCCTCTTGGTTCCCCTGGAAGACCATTGAAAGGCTTACATCATACAGACACTCCCCTGTATAGGGTAGTCCTAAATGTAGTACAATTGTTAACATGGTGGCTCAAAACTTATAATCACTTTTTTCAAAAGCACCTGAGTACATTCAAGATTTAGTAGAAACTTTTAGCTCATTAAAATAAATTCAGAAGATACAGCACAAAGGCTTGCAAACTGTATCACATTATTGGCTAGATGCAGAGTTTCATACATTGAAACAGTGAGTTTCAAACTGGCTAGTTGCTTTGCAAATTATCCAGATGCTTTAAAATGAATAATTAAGAACTACATGAATGCTTTAGATGTAGTATGAAGTCTTTCAAAACCGCAGGTACTGTAAAAAGTGGTTTGGTTTGATTTTGACTTATTTCAACTTGAAAAACTCTGGATGTTTTAAGCAAAGCATGTTTTCCAAACCAGCAACAGTCAGCTTTATTTTCTTAACAATCTCTACGTAAGTCTTTCACAGACATGATGATTTATAGACATAAAATAAGGTAAGTGAAAAGGGTGATTATTGACTGCAAATTCAAAACTTAAATAACAGACTATGAACATCTCAAGATTTTGTTTACTCGTTTAAAATAGCAATGAAAAAATGATGAAAACGGTTATTTCAATTGTTCGTCTAAAAATTCCTTGCTCCACGGTTACTAAAATACTATGTATATTATTATTAGCAAGCAAATTAAATACCAGCATTGAGTTTTCAAAGCATAGATTGTTTGACAAAATGTTCAGGTGGTTTGGAAAAGCCAAGGCGTTAACAAAAGTATTTCGAAATATTAAAATCGTTAAAATGCAAACAAAGCATTTCGAGTCACAATATTTAATATTGAATTTTAAACTACAACTCGCTGCATAATGTGCTATGCCAGTAGTATTGTAACGGTTTTCCCCGTGTAATGGGAGGAATACTGCCAGAGGTACTGTATGAAGCTTTGTGATTATGCCTAACTCTGTGCTTTAGTGGTAACCGTGGCTACAGAGTGCAGGGCTTGAATATCTCTCTGTATTAGACGAGACAGGATGCTGCTTATCAGCAGACACAACGGTATTTGGCAACCGACCAAACAGTCCTAATAAGTTGAAAGTGTGAGCAAAGACTTTATTCTCTACTTTGTCTAATACGCACAGAATTGCTAATAAGGCTAACTATAAAAGTGGTTGTAATGTCTCTGTTACTGATGTCCGTACTGCTAGGTATGCGTCTGTGGATATAGTCTCTAGCTGGGTGTTCCTACGAGAGTCCAAGCGTCTTCTGTACACTTGTTGGGATCTTCTCTATTGTAGTCTGAACCTCTCCTCAGCTGTCTTGCTATCGCTAAGCGCGCACAAGTCCTAGGCAGTCTCTTACAATACAATGTCTGAGCACTACTACTAACTACTACTAACTAAAATCCTGCCCTGCTGAGCTACAAGCAAGTGCTTATAAATGAGCAACAAAATCACAGAAGTGTATAAATATGTGATTGGCTAAACATATTGTAATGGATTCCGGTCTGTTACCACGGACATCCACTAATCTCGAGTATTCTACCTCTCTCCAGAGGGGACACTGTGCTAACCGACAGTGACAACTGTGTTGGGCAACCGAATTACCCGGTAAGGCAAGAGCCCATGGCTCAGACAAACAGTACCGAGTAGTGTTTGTTATAATGGCTTTATTCTCTAAGCTGTCCTGAGGGTAATTATTCCTCTAGGGCTTAGCAATATATATAAGAGTATATGCCATGGCAACATTGTAATGAATGCAAAGATTAACAGTGTGTGCTCTCCTTTTATAGGAGAGCTGACAAGCACAAAACATATAGCAGTCAATGCACAGGAAGTAGATTAACCAATTACATTAACTATATAAATAATAAACCAATCAACAATGCAATGTGAATAATAAAGGGAGGTGCCAAGTGGCTAAGGGCGGAGTCCTTTCTCCTGATTGTCCAATGAGTGTTCCTACAGGGTTCCCAGGCTGTACGTAGAGTTGGGTCCATGGAGTTGGTAGTTTAAGGGTGAGTACTTCCTGTTCTCGACCTTGACTAAGTTCTTAGACACTTTTGAGGATCCTCCTCTAAGGCGGCCATCTTGTGCCGGCCCAGTACAGCTGTACCGGGTCGGTAGAGGTCACTACCGACCCTGCAGGGGTTAATACCGGCCCTGCTTACTATGCCACCGGCACAGTAGGACTTTCTACCTAACAGCTATTAGCCAAACGCTGTGGGCAAAAGTCTAGCTCATTGTCTCGCAAGGTTTCTAGCGTAAACGACCTGTTTACTACTAGTGTGCACTAAAATCTACCACATACCTCTCCATTAAAGTCATAGCCTGGCTTTAATAACAAAATATCAAGAGCAGATATGTGTGGGGGTAACACCCGTACCCAGATTATATATTTGATTATATATATAGTCGAGTGCTATGCCATGAGATGACATAGCACCTCTCTCCAGAGAAGGTCGCCCTTGCAGGTGACCTCCCATAACTCAACTCCTCCTGGATCATAGGGGAAGCTAGTAATCAGCTCCTTTTCCTCCTCCACAGGAGGGCTTGATGCTTGTACCAACCGTATGGTAAGCTTGGGCGTCACGTTCATTTGTGAGCGTGAGTCTACAGCAACATGTGCATTACCAGTTTTATGCAACATGTCAATGGGCTGCCTATAGTGCAGCGGGGCTTGCTGTACCATAGCGTCATGTATGGGTGTGAGCAGTGGCCCTGGAAGTTCTAGTGCTGGCAGAACCTTCCTTATCTCAACTTTAGGAGACCACCGTTCCTTTTCTAAGGAAAGCCAGCGCCTTCTCTCCTCTTCCCACTGTACCGTGGGGGTGCAAGCAACATCCCGAGCCGGGGTGTGGTGAACTGTGCTGTGTGGCACTAAGGTTGGTGGTGAAGAGGTCGTGGGGCGTTCACCCTTAGTCGCCACCACAGGCTTTCTCTGGCGGTACTGTCTTGAAGGATGACAGCCACCGCGTGTGCTTGCAGTCTCCTGGGACTGCGCTTCCTCGGTACTTGTACTGGCCGAGGCGGTTTCTTCATCAACTACACCTTGGGAGAGGACAGGCTCTTCACCTATCTCAGGGGTTTGCATGGTAGGTAGTTCCGTCTCAGTAGAGTTGGGCATTGGGTAGTTAGGGAGGTATGCATCCGGCAGCAAGTTCCTCTTCACCATCTTTATCAACGAATGGGGGCCTCTATACAGCTCAGCTGTGGGCATCACCAGTACTTCTGTGTCTGCACAGTTGGCTGATGGACAATTATCAAGGCCTGCATCCTGCAGCAAATCTGCCTTTTGGTCCTCAAGCTCTATGCACTGGTCAGCCGCCATGGCTAATTGGGGGATGGTCCTGTCACTGTCACTGCTAGGTACGAGTGGCTGGTCTGTGCTGCAGAGTTGTTTACAACTTTGTCTCACTCTGCCCGGCTTAACAGGAAGGGTTTGAGTACTGGGAGGTTTTGGCCACTTCTCTAACATCTTTAGACGGTCAGCTGCAGTTATTCTGTTAACTGGAGGTTGTCGGGGAGCTCCTCGGGGTAGTCTATTCTTCTTTGTAGGGGTTGGGTGGCTGAAGGGTGGCTGCCTCTTTCCAGCAGTGGGGGTCTCCTCTCTCCATCGCATGGGTGTAGCCAACGGGGGGGAAAGCACTGTTTTGCCTCTAGCTCCTACAGTTGTTGTCCGATCCGGCTCAAATCTTCTGCCATCTACCTGTGGCGGGGGGCTCTTCACAGCCTGGTACACGCCACCTGTAGTTCTCTCTACAGCGGGTGGTTGTATGGGGACGTCCTCTTCTTCAGGGGTGTAAGGGGGGTTCTCCGTCAGCTCTGCCTGTGCTAGACGGACACTATCATTAAGTGGCCGCCCGTGCTTGTCCGTGCAAGGTAACACATGTCCGTCAATGATGACATGGGAGCCTGGAAACCGTAGGGCACACTCGTGTAAGGTGAGGAACGGCATGCCAATTATAGCATCTTCATTTGTGTCACTAATGACAAAGTTAACGCTCGTTCTCAGTCTACGAAGCTGCAAGTTTACTTGCAGGGTACCGTAAAAGGGAATCCTAGATCCGTCAGCCATGAGTCCATGCGCGTCGCTGCGTTGCAGCGTGTCCTTCACTGACTGTGGCAATTGCTGATACAGATGCTTCGACAGCAAGTTGGTTGTGCAGCCTGTGTCAATCAACAGGGAGGCTGGTCTACCGGCTAACCTTCCAGCCAGGAAGTAGCTGGCCTGGTAAGGTCGCTCCAACGGTGGCGCTGCCATTTGTGTTCTCCTGGGGGGTGGTCAACTCTTTCCTAGAGTTACAGGACTGTAAGGGGGTTGGCAAGCTTTCCGGCTACTGTCAGTCTGTGTTCTCCTGGGGGGTTGTCCACTCTTTCCTAGAGTTACAGGACTAATGGGGGGTTGTCGAGCTGCCCGGCTGTCCTCAGCGGGTGTCTGTGCTCTCTTGGGGGGTTGTCCACTCTTTCCTAGAGTTCCAGGACTATATGGAGTGTCAGGAGTTGTCCAGCTGCAGTCAGCGGGTATTGATGCTCTCTTGGGGGGTTTTCCACTCTCTCCTGGGCATCAGGAGTTGTTTGGCTTGTCCAGCGGTGGTTGGTTGCTGTCTGTAACATCTTGGGGAGTTGTCCACTCTCTCCTAGAGTTCCAGGACTATAAGGGGTTGTGGGTGTGGTCCGGCTTGCCCAGCTGCAGTCAGCTGCCGGTGGCGCTACTGCGGGCGCCGGCCGTTTCCCGTCTGTCTGGGGGTGTCTGTATATGGAACTGCGCGCTGAGTTCGGGGGCAGGTGCCCATCATGTGGCCTGGTTGCCCGCAGCCCCAGCTGCGTATTGCAGGTACTGTCTCCCACTGTGGAGAGGGAGCCGCTTGTCTTGCCGCTCTCAGCGACCGTATCTCTTCCTTCAAGAGCTATAGGCTGTCCATGACTGTTGTCATAGGATCCGGTATGGCAGGTGTAGGGGTGTGATGTGTCTGCTGGACTGCAGTAGCAGTGGAGACACGTTGGGACAGGCCCTTGGCAACCGTCTTCATCCATTCCTCTTCCTCCTCGTCGGCATCCTCTTCCAACATCCGTACATGAGCCTGGCGTTCTTCAAATGGCGTCTTTATCTGCATGTACTCGTTGCCGGCCCTGACTGCTTCAGCTACGTCAACGGGCTGCATGGCCAACAAGTGTCTTTGCAGGTAAGCGTTTCCGACTGTGGTGCTGAAGATATCCAGCATCATCCTCTGCATGAATCGGTGAGGTAGATCTGCATACGCAACGCGCACTAGGCGCTCTACTTCACTTGCATGCTCTTGGAGCGACGTCTTGTGTTGGCGGCGTAGGCTGGTCAGCCGGGACATAGCTTCCCTGGGTGTTAGCCCAAAACGTGCTCATAGTGCAGCAAAGATACCCTGCAGATGTGGAGGCTTTCCACAGTCCAATGCTTTATCTCGTAATGCATCTCTCAGGTACAACATGGCCATGCTCTCTGGCCAATCGTTCATCTCGGCTACCTCCACGAATCTACTGATAAAGTACTCGACGTCTCCTTCGCCGTCGAACTTTGGAGCCTTTAGCCTAGCTGGTGCATTGTCTTGGTTGGGCCTCATCATAGCCGTCAATGCTTCGGTCAATCTGTCAATTGCTGTAGCTTCTTGGTTGCCAGCGGGTGCTCGACCGGCGCTGCGTGCTCTCTAGGTGGCCATTCTTTACAGATAGAGGAGTGATCTCAACTCAAATTTAAGAAATGGTCAGTACAACTGGATCCCGGGCCGGTATAGGTGAGATCCGGGTCGGTAGCAGTGTTTCCAGTGGCTCTAGCAGATCTAGGGGTTGGTCCAATGGATACTGTGGCAGTATCTTGCACTCTGTTGCTTGTAACAACCGTTACGAAACTTCTTGTACTGCTGCAGGGCGAAGCAAGCTCTACGAGCCTACAGGCAGTAGTGTAGGGACACTGTAAATGGATACAGTGCCGGGGTCACTGTTACCAGCTGAGTAACACTCCAAGCTTAATAACCTTTGGTAGCTGAGTCTGTATAGCTGATACACGACTCTCTCTTCTTTCTGCACAGTGCCGGTATCTCTATGTCCAGGGCGGAGCGAACTCTATGAGCCTGTAGAAGATACGGTAGCGTCTGTACTGGACTGCTGCAAACGGAGCAAGCTCTACGGTTGATGCAGACAGCCTTTAGTAGTGGATACTGTGCCGGGATAGCTGCTGCAGGGCGGAGGGCCTCAACAAGCCTGCAGGGAAATCCGGTAGTATCTTGTGTCAATTGCTTCTTCAGATCTACTACTTCGGTAGATCAATTTTCTTCTCCTCTCTCCAGATTTACACCCAGTAGATCACTTCTCCTTCTTCAGTGGTAGCTGACCTGCAGTGCATTCGCAGGGCCAGAGGGTAGGAAAGAGCACAGCGTGGGAAGGTACCGTTTATCCCACCGCTGCCACCAATGTAATGGATTCCGGTCTGTTACCACGGACATCCACTAATCTCGAGTATTCTACCTCTGTCCAGAGGGGACACTGTGCTAACCGACAGTGACAACTGTGTTGGGCAACCGAATTACCCGGTAAGGCAAGAGCCCATGGCTCAGACAAACAGTACCGAGTAGTGTTTGTTATAATGGCTTTATTCTCTAAGCTGTCCTGAGGGTAATTATTCCTCTAGGGTTTAGCAATATAAGAGTATATGCCATGGCAACATTGTATTGAATGCAAAGATTAACAGTGTGTGCTCTCCTTTTATAGGAGAGCTGACAAGCACAAAACATATAACAGTCAATGCACAGGAAGTAGATTAACAAATTACATTAACTATATAAATAATAAACCAATCAACAATGCAATGTGAATAATAAAGGGAGGTGCCAAGTGGCTAAGGGCGGAGTCCTTTCTCCTGATTGTCCAAAGAGTGTTCCTACAGGGTTCCCAGGCTGTACGTAGAGTTGGGTCCATGGAGTTGGTAGTTTAAGGGTGAGTACTTCCTGTTCTCGACCTTGACTAAGTTCTTAGACACTTTTGAGGATCCTCCTCTAAGGCGGCCATCTTGTGCCGGCCCAGTACAGCTGTACCGGGTCGGTAGAGGTCACTACCGACCCTGCAGGGGTCAATACCGGCCCTGCTTACTATGCGACCGGCACAGTAGGACTTTCTACCCAACAGCTATTAGCCAAACGCTGTGGGCAAAAGTCTAGCGCATTGTCACGCAAGGTTTCTAGCGTAAACGACCTGTTTACTACTAGTGTGCACTAAAATCTACCACAATATGTAAACAACACAGCATGTGACACGTGCCAAGATATAAATAACTAGAAGGCGTGAACTGTCCTTCCTGCTGGCTTGAAGCTATAATGCTACACTGCTGTGGGCGCTCAAGCGTATGTAGAGTCTTGAATAACATAGTTGATTAAATAGGTGTAGTGCCGGCTGTAGATTGATGGCAACGCTGTGCATTTCCATTACAGTATAACAGGGGCAGATCTGCTCCTATCTGCTCTGTATGTTTGTGTAAGAAATCTTACTGTCAACTGCTGATATACAAAGAAGGAGCCTATTTGATATTCACAGTGCCTGGAATTTTGGTCCAGTAACCGAACCTCTGCTAGAAGAACCAGTTCTGAAGGAAATGGCAGATAAACACAAGAAGACACCTGCACAAGTTTTGTTACGTAATTTGATACAAAGAGGTATTGTTGTCTTACCAAAGAGTGTAACACCTGAAAGGATGAAGTCCAATCTGCAGGTAAATTATTCCCAATTTTAGTCACCCAATCAATTAGAAGCATGTGCATTAGAAAACAAAATTTTATTGTATTTGTACCCTTCAGTGATATTATATGTTGTTGCAGGTTATGGATTTTAGCTAAGTGAGGATGAAATGCATATAATTAAGGGGCTAAACAAGGAGCTCAGGCTATGGGCTTTCAACTTGTTTGGCAAGCAAAAGTATGCGTTTATAATTATCTAATTTTGTTGCTGTCAACTTGATACGTATTATATCTTAATAATTTTACCATTATTTTTTTAAATTGTAGTTTTTCGCATCCGTTCTTTCCATGGCCAGAGCTAAAAGAGCAATGCGCTGATAGCCTACCATGTATCGATTACAATGAAGAGAGGAAAAAGAAAAAAGAAAGTGCGTGATGTCATCCAACAAAATCAAACAAGTATTTCAATAAAAAACATCTCAGAGAAACACTAAAGAAAGACTTTACCAAACCAGTGATGACAAACAGCTCACAGTTCCTCGCTTGAACCACCTTAAATTGTAACTCCACTCTGGTTGATGTCATTGCGATATCAAAGTTTTAATCACTTGACAGGTTTCCTGGCCTTTTTGGTGATGCATTATCGTATCAACATTTTATCTGTAGTCTGTATGCATATCTATATTGGTATGTGAATGAAAGCATGCCACTGATGGTAAAATTTAGTAACTTTGCGTACAGTGCCTATATTGGGAGCATAAAAATTGAAATTTTTTTGCAAAATTTAGGATTAAAATTCCTCCATCAATAAAAGCTTACCATTTATTGATAATTGTAAATTGTACATGTAGTAGCAATGAGAGAGTGAATTAATTGGTTTCAATTTATTTATTTATGCGCAGTCATTTGCGGTAGATACATCTTTGTTCCAGACCAATTCAACCCAACTGATATGTTGCTGTTTCACTGAGAAGAGACTTCCAACAGACACGTTGAATCAGCAGTACTTTTGAGCATGTGCAGACTGAGGTTGGCAACTGATCAACAGAACCTCATGTTTCTTGTTTACATCAACGTTAAACCCAAGTGTCGATGGTACAGAGGAGACACCAGCAGCTGGACATCATATGTAATGATAGTGACTGTCTACCAGAGCCATATTCCTTGGACACTTGTGCATTTGTGTAGAAACATCTGATTAGCTTGATCTATCAGTTCATAGTTATTGTTAGATTTAATTGGTTGTCTGCATGTTTGGATTGTCTTGTATTGTCTTGTCTTGGTCCATTCTTTAGAGAAAATGGTTGGTATTTGTTTGCAGAGTGTAGACAAAACCACACTTGCTGCTATTTTTCCATCTGCTGTTAAATTCCTGGCATGTGTAACTTGTACTTGTAACTGGGATAATTGGTTTAAAATATCTCCTTTGCTATCTTTGGAGGGAGTAGTATCATAAGAGCTGATCTCCAGAGGGTTTCTTAAGGACAACCAGGTTCTCAGGAGAAACAGTGCTGTTTTGTGCACCAGGTAATCCTTGGAGTGAGCTGAGTGACATTTTGAACTCCAGGTTACAACTTTTGGCAGCTATGAGTTTAAAGAAGCAATCAATCTCAGATAAATAGATAACTTAACACCAATTTATTTAAATCAGTGGATCAGAACCAACAATAAAGCACTAAAGGGCTGGTTTTTTGCATACTAAGACTCCAATCTACTTGTGGCTAGTTTTTGCTGTCAATGTACTACTTTTTCCTTCCCTCACACAACATTTGCCTTCTGGCCTTTAGATCTGTTTCCAAGTCCAACTATTTTTAGCTCCAATTAAATGGTAAAACTTTAGAACTGTGTATTCAGACTTTTCCAGTTTGGTAATATAGTCAAAGCTAGGCAATCCGGAAGGTCTTAGCCTGAGAGTGGTCTCCAGCTTTTGGAAAGAACAACTTCAAAAGTAAGACAACTTTGTATTTCGTACTAAGTGTTTGTTTGTTTTCTTGATTTGCTTTTGTCGGAGATTTTCTTGCAGATTACTATCGCGGCTTTTATTTTGTGCCTGACAAAGATATTTCTAAGGTTTTCAACCAGGGGCAAGTGGTGGATACAGGAGAACCCGTAGGGAGTCTTCTTCAGCTTTTTTATTCAAGCCTACACTGATACAATCAAAACCTCAAAACTAGTTGAGAGTTTAAATGTTTTCAAAAAGATGTAACTTATTTTTTAGTCACTAAACAAGCGTAACTAGGAAATTGGGAACTTATTACAAACCATATAGGAACTTGTATAAAATCACTTTAGCAGTTCTCAGTCACATGTTTTTATCTCAAACTTTGCTGGTCTGCCCCAGTAAATGTTAAGCAGTTGTACAGACACGGAGAATAAAGCATAAACGCAACATACGGTAAAGGTTAGGTGTGTAAGAGTTCTGAGATATTTTTTAAAGGATAAATATATTTATGCTTTATCCGTTACATAGAAGCAGTCTTCTACTTGGCAGCTCTAGCATCATCTACAACATCTTCAGGCCAAGGGAAGAATGGATGGGAGAAGCTACAACGATAACATATACATCTATGCATATAAACACACACTGACAGAGATAGGCTTTTTGGTTTGATGTCTATATTGAATATATTATAATGGACATAGACATAGACAACTGTACTGAGAGAAATGAATACTGCTGTATAATTATTCCATTGGACCAACTTGACTTATAATAAGAGTTTAAATTTGACGTACCCAAACCGGAAATAGTTGTAGATTTGGTTTTGATAATTCAAGGGTCAAATGTGTTAAATATTTACATACAGTTAAAGTACTACCTTAAAAGAGAAGAAAGTTGTTGAAAAAAATTCTATTGGACCAATTTGATGGATGGCGAGATCTGCTATTTGTTCACCACCTACATTTTCAATAATGTAGGTGGAGACAAATCACAAACAGTTCCACTTAGCTAATATGCTGTGATTGGAATGTCAATCAAGCACTTCTGAGTGGGTTTAGAACTCACATTACTTCCTTCCAGTCAGCATCGATTGCAACAAGATTTCATAACATTGTTTTGGCAAGTTAATTGTCTCAGAAGTGAATGTAGTGAGACAGCACAAAGCGTACCTGTGTTATCTTTTTAATTTAGTGGAAGAGGGTAGAACAAGGTCGGGGTGGAGAGAGTAGGGCGAGGTAGTGGGTGAGAAGTGGAGATAGATAATAGGGTAGAGTGGTGGTAGTGGGGTAGTGAGGAGAGAGAGACAGTGATGCAACAATAGAGCTGCCTACAGGTAATTGAATACTATCGGTGATATCACTGATCTAATGTATAACTGTAAACGCTTTCTTAAAAAATTAGCACCTCGAATATGGAATACCAACAAGTCAGACAATTGTTGATACTGCAAATTAAAAATTACTAACTTGGCGTACATCATGATGGATGATTTTACCTGTTCAGGAGTTGTCACGCCTAGCATTATCCAAAGTAGCTTTTGATAGTAAAAGGTGTGACAACTCCTGAGCAGGCAACAATATTATTTTTTACTTTTAAACTTTTAAACAGATTTATGACAAGCAGGGACAGTGTGCTAACGGCCTGAGCTTTAACACTCACTTTTGTTTACCAAAGAAAGCCCACTGAAATAGCCTTTGTTCCTTGTTTAATTCCTTGATAACTCTCATGTCCTCCTCAGTCAGCTCAAAGTCTAGCACCTAAATGGTGGATGGAATCAATAAACAGTTAATGGGTATACTTGAAATTTTGTTGTTCAGTTGAGAGCATTACACGTTTTTTTTTTTGTATAACCATCGCTTGAACATCATATCTCAGGTAAGATGTATAAATAGTTTACCTGCAGGTTAGATTTCATCCTTTCAGGTGTGACACTCTTTGGTAAGACAACAATACCTCTTTGTATCAAATTACGTAACAGAACTTGTGCTGGTGTCTTCTTGTGTTTATCTGCTATTTCCTTCAGAACTGGTTCTTCTAGTAGAGGTTCCGTTACTGGACCAAGATTTAAACTTCTGTAAACGAAAGTGAATTCTTACTTGAAGTGAAGAACAAGCAGAATGTATTTGATTGTAGTAGACCAATTTTTAGCATTTTTCAATCAATCACACCGAAAATAATATAAAGATTTAATAGTTGATTATTTTTACAAAGCAGTGTATTAACATTTTTCAAATAAATTGGAGTTTGTTTGGTAGTTTTGTTGCCAAAAAAAACTTTAAAATGACTTTTGCATCATTAGAATCAATAAAATTATCCACGAACTTTTCACTTTATCAAAGTGTTCCATTGAAAAGCTATTTATGGAGTAGTTGTACTAACGGGGGTCTTCCAGGGGAACCAAGAGGGGCATAGGCACTAACAGCTATTCCTCTTTTCTGACAGAATTCTACCAACTCATATTGTGGGAACCAGGCATGGATTTCTATCTGCTCAACCAAAACAACCACATAAGTTATATAAAAAGCATTAATCATTCAGCTCTAAGCTAAGCATCAGTGCAAAAACTTCTGAATCATTATGTTTTCACACTTGAACTTTTGAGGTGACTGGGTGCAAAAAAATACAGAATAAAAGCCACACTTTTGTGGAAATTTTTCAAGTAAATTACATTTTTCCACAAACAAGTATTTAAAAACATCAAACAAACTGTTTCTCTGAAGCCTTCACTTAATAGAAGCACCTGTAAGTTAGCTGGTTTTATTCTGCCAAGTTCAAAGATTCTTTCCACTTGCTTTTGGTTAAAGTTAGACAAACCAATTGTTTTCACTAATCCGTCATCTACCAACTTCTCCATCTCCTGTTCAATAGATGCATAGTAGTCGGTACTTGTGCAGCTGATGGCTTACAGTCGGCAAAGAATAGTATAATAGAGTGTTTATTATTTGTGTATAGAATATTGCTGTATAATATACATTTGGACATATTACATGAAGTAGTGGGGTGTCTACTCACCGTCCATGTGTCCATTGGATCCACATAGCTGGTTTTTAAAGCACCGTTGTTGTAGGCAGGAAACAAATCATTTTTGTGCAACCCTTCGTCCTATCACAAAGAATCAACATTGTTGAACACTCACTGTTCACATACAATATTTATTTAAAACAACCCTAACAGAATATTACTGAAAACTTTGTTTTGTTATTTTGACAATTTGCTCTGTCAATTAAAAAGTGTTTTAACAGCAAGAGACCTATATAATCCAAGTATAACAAGTTATCTTCAAGAAATCTAATCAAGATTAGAAATTGGTAAGATAAAATACTTGACATGCTAATACAGTCAATTACAATAACAAGCACCACATAGTTTTATTAATATAAAGTTCTATATTGTGATCGAATGAGGCTATTAATCAAATTCCCGCAGCGAGATGTTACCAATCCTGTGACACGGCCACAATTAAGCATAGATCAAAGTGGTTAATTCCCAGTAATGACCACCATGGTTAGTTTAAATCCTCCGTTATAAGATGGTAGGAACGAGGCCACTCAGGCTATTGCAATATTTATAAAATTTTGTTGTCTCAAAATTATTTATGGCCTTTGCACTTATCCTAACTAAGATGGGAAGAGAGAAAAAGGCTAAAACCATGTGAGTGAGGCCAGTGCACAAACATGAAGATTTTTTCATAAATTTTTCCCAGGTTTTAAAAAAATTGCTCAGCAAAATCTGAAAAATAATTGTGATATAAAATTATTTTTGACGATAAAAAAATATTGAAGTTAAACAAACCGAGAGAGAGACAGGAAAGTGGATAAGATATAGGTCAATGTAGTCCGTCTTCAGCTTCTTCAAAGACAGCTCCGTTTGCTCACGTACATTTGAAGGAGCCATGCCAGTGAGATACAACTAGAACATCAAACAGTATTTTATTAAGATGAAACTTACCATTGGTGTTGTCTACCCATGGTAGCTCACAAATTTAAATTTAAATAATAATGTAAAATTATGTATCCTGTAGTGAAAATGTTTGAAAGCTTGATTGACAGGCTTGTTTTCTATTTCTGTTTTTGAAACATTTTTTGCTAAAAGTTTAGAAATAAATTTATAACTCAATGTTGAATAGGATTTAAGGAAATCTTTACGACACTATGAATCCTGATTTTATATATTAATGTGAAATAACATTGTTTTATCAGATTTGAATCGCGAATTTAATTATTACAGTTTACTAATTTTCAAATATCTCTTTTTCTTTGACAAAACCAATACATATATTGGTGGTTAGAGAATTGTGATTTCATTGCAAGTTCCATACCTTGTCAGTAATGAAGATGTCTTCTCTCTTCACTTTTCCTTCAGATATCTTTTGTTCCAGCACATCTCCCAGCTGATCCTCATTGCCATACATTTGCGCTGCATCTATATGTCTGTATCCCATGTCTATGGCTGTACTCATTGCTTCTGCATTTGACTACAACAAGTTATTTAGAAAAACAATCTTCTACAAACAATAACCAATTATTCAAAACTAAAATGACTGCAATTCAAGTTGCTTACCTGCCAAATACCCAACCCAATTATCGGCATCAGTTGCCCGGTGTGCAATTTGATGCCATCTTTTGAAGCAGCCATTTTACTAGAACCGATACCTGCAAATACCTCACAGGTAATGCCTAAATGAGAGCTCAGAGGCTTGAAATAAACATCAACAGGTCACAGATGGTACGGATTAGCGACAAGAAAATTAACCATAAATTATCATATTTTCTTACCAAACAATTTGTCATATTTTGACATTCTAAAGTTTAGTTATCGAAAACAAACCATGAAAATTAGCTCGATAATATATTACTGGATTGGATGTAAATCAAGCAGTTACTTCTGAACTATATACTTATGGCATTACGTTTTTTTATCTAATACTTGAAAAAACTCATCTTGTGGAAATTAAAAGTTTAAAACTATTTCAACAATCTTTTGCAATTTTGAATTGTTAACTACGCTGTTTGCTTTATAATAATTCAACAACTACCTACTAATAACTACCTACTCATAACTACCTACTCATGACTACCTACTCATTACTACCCACTCATTACTACCTACTCATAACTACCTACTCAAAACTACCTACTCATAACTACCTACTTGTGACTACCTACTCATGGCATCTTACTCATAACTACTTACTTTAGTATTATGGGAGATAGACTAAACCAAGTAGAAACCACTACTTATGTGTGCTCACGTCATTTTGCACTGAATATTACTGCAAAGAAATGATTGATTGTCACTATCTATTGTCAGTAGCTTATGACTGTTACTACTATTCCAGCAGTCGGTGCAATGCAGTGCCAGTATTGACCTTTACAGTGCCAGTATTGACCTCTGCAGTGCCAGTATTGACCTCTGCAGTGCCAGTATTGACCTCTGCAGTGCCAGTATTGACCTCTGCAGTGCCAGTATTGACCTCTTCAGTGCCAGTATTGACCTCTACAGTGCCAATATTGACCTCTGCAGTGCCAGCATTGGCCTTTACAGGGCCGGCGAACGATGGCTGCCTAATATGAGAATTCTAATGATAGACCGGGGGATGAAGAAGGCATTGTCCATTTCTGTGCCAACCCAAGGAAACCAGACATCTAGGACACCGGCTATGAAAGACCTCAGGTCTAGCCAAGAGATGGGAAAGGTACACCAAGCTGTATACCCAATGTTCTATCCTCAAGCCACTCGGTGCCTTGTCCTTTTAAATACCAGCACTCATTACATAATTCCCTAACATTTTTCGTCTCACCTTATCCTATGTTAGAATCCTTTTCTGTGCACCTGATTGGCTATGTTACTTATTTCTAATTCTGTTAATGGTTATGCTACTAAATAGGTCATATAGTTCCTGGGGTGCAGCCTGTGGAAGGTTGGACTGTTTTACTGTTTATTGACATTGTATGCCTTGGTGTACGTTGTACACTGGTATTATATTCTCTAGAGGTCTGAGTCTGAGCCAATGCTTCAGTATAGTAAATAATGTGGTGGATTTTAGCGTACACATCCTCTGCGCACAACCAGTACTACATCCTGAGTAGTAATATATGAGCAGATCTCCCTACCAAGTGTTTTTTTGTGGATTATACTTCGGGGTTGAGGTAATGGGTTACGGCGTTGAATGAATTTGCCAAGTTTATATTGTATTTCATTTGAGGGGCATTTGAGTGACATTTAAGTGGCATTTAAGTGGCATTTGAGTTTTGATTATTTTTTTACTTAATTTGAACTTATATGGCATATAGATTTTGAATGTATGACATTCAAGTTTTGATAATTTTTTTACATAACTCGAACTCATATGATATTTTGAGAGAGAGGAGAGAAGAATGAGGAGATATAACTACATTGAATCAATATATGATTATATACATTTATTACATAATAAGTAGGAAAATATCCTTGTATAATATAGCTAGAGTTAGTAAATACTAAGTAATACAAAGCACTACAACTTGTAATGACAATCAATGCATAGTCTTTTTCTTTACAATGACGCATTGATGTACTGATGTTATATCTTAGGAAGGAAGACTTCTGTTCTATGTACTTTTGATTCCATAATGAACTAAAATAAAAAGTTATGTATTAGTATAGGATGATTAAACAAAAATGTAAAATAATTACATGAATTTGAATTATAGTTCTTTTTACATTGGTTAGTTAACATTATATAGTAAAGGGAAGTAACTCACCGAGTTATATTGTTCAGTTTGTTTTTTCTTGAGCATAATTTTCATCTTTTGAATTAGAGACTATCCATCGCTAAAACAAAAAATTATTTGGGGTAGAAATAACTACAACTACATCTAAATTGAGTTGAAGTATTATTTACAATGATTAGAATTTATTAAATAAAAAGAAAAACTCTCACCGAGGTTTATCATGTATCTCATCCTTTTTTTCAGCAACATATCCTGTCTCAAAATCATCAAAATCTCCACGTAGAAAATCTTCAAGTTTTTCATCATCATCAATTTCTAATATCGCTTTGTTGTGCTTTGCTTGATCACAATATTGTCTCCAATAAACTTGACCAAGTTTGTATGTAGAGCAAAATGAAAGATCGTATTCCGTCTTAAATTTTCCGTGGGTTTTTTTTCCTCTGTAGATCATCACACCTTGAGCATGTTGGTTAGCTTCTGAAGTATATTTGTCTGGTATGGCAAGCGTCTTCAACAGTGTTTTTCCACATTGCTCAATGGTATATCGGATACAAATTACATTTGACTGCCCTCCTTTAAATCGATGAGGAACGAATCTATCAACAACATCTCGGTAAGGGAAAATAGCACCGGGTTGGAAACTATTGAGGCTCTTGATGTTCAAGAAGCGTTTGAGCTGACCTTTAGTCAATGTATTCAAATATAGTGATTCCTCTTCAGCTGCCTTCTTGCTTAGAGGATGTCTGGTAACACGTTTGACATCGTACCAAAGAACACTTTTATTTTTTGGTTTCCCCTTTCTACCCAAATATACAACGTTAAACGGAGGGGGGTAATTATCACAGTTGAAGTTTTTAGCTATTTCAACTGGACAGAAAAGTGTTTTGGGTTCGAGTTCATTTATATCAGTAGTAATACATGAGCAGATCTCCCTACCAAGTGTTTTTTTGTGGATTGGATCTGGGGGTTGAGGCAATGGGTTACGACGTTGGATGAATTCGCCGAGTTTATATTGTATTTTACTTGAGGGGCATTTGAGTGGCATTTGAATGGCATTTAAGTGGCATTTGAGTTTTGATTATTTTTTTACTTAAGTTGAACTTATAGCATATACATTTTGAATGCATGACATTCAAGTTTTGATAATTTTTTTACATAACTCGAACTCATATGATATTTTGAGAGAGAGAAGAGAAGAATGAGGAGATATAACTACATTGAATCAATATATGATTATATACATTTATTACATAATAAGTAGGAAAATATTCTTGTATAACATAGCTAGAGTTAGTAAATACTAAGTAATTCAAAGCACTACAACTTGTAATGACAATCAATGGTTGATAGTCTTTTTCTTTACAATTTGTCATTGTTGTACTGATGTTATAACTTAGGAAGGAAGACTTCTGTTCTATGTACTTTTGATTCCATAATGAACTAAAATAAAAAGTTATGTATTAGTATAGGATGATTAAACAAAAATGTAAAATAATTACATGAATTTGAATTATAGTTCTTTTTACATTGGTTAGTTAACATTATATAGTAAAGGGAAGTAACTCACCAAGTTATATTGTTCGGTTTGTTTTTTCTTGAGCATAATTTTCATCAAGTGTTTTTGATTCTCTCTCTTCTATCTAAAGCAAAACAAAAAATAATTGCTTTATAAATAAATTTTATCTAATCGGAAGTATTACTTATATCAGTTAGTTTACATTAAATAAAAAATACTCACTATGTTGTCTTGTCTGACATGCTCTTTTTGAATATAGTTTTCACCAGGGGGCGCTGGTTCTCTCAAAAATGTAGAAGATGTGTTTCCCACTCCCATTGAAAGCACTAAGACCTTGTTCTCAACAACCTCATCTGTAGTAAAGTACTTCATCTGGTTGGAATCATCAAGTTTGTTGGATAGGTTTTGAGCCGTTTCTATCGCTTGTAATGCTGTGAATGTGATTATATCATGTCGATGAAAACCAAATCTACTAACTTCACGATTTCTTACAAGCATGACTCCTGTTCCAATTTGTTTGACGTTGCTAGCGTGTTTTTCAGGTATATATAGAACTCCCATCATCAAACCATCATATTGCAAACATCTGTAGTTTACCAGTAGCACATTCTTCACCACATCTCCATTAGGTAATGTTAACTGAGTTGAAATTTGAGGAGATTCAAAACTGATTACACTTCCAACAGCAAATTGCGAGAGCGTTGCGATACGTACCATACTGATCAACTGAGTAGGTGTTTTTTTTTTATTAATCTACTTAGCTGTTTAGCTTCCTCAAGGGAAATATTGGATGGGAAGTTGATAGGGTGAAAGATTGGATGCTTGTCTGAATCGAATCCCATAAAAACCACCAGTTTTGGAACATCTGGTTGTGTTGGAGCTAATTTGTTGTAATCCTCATTTCTCACCATAGACCTCACTTGTCGTCTGTTGCCAAATATTTCGACATTGTAGCGGATAATGCATAAGTTTTTATATACATCCTCAGTTGGTCGTTCGATGGAGACTATCTCGAGAAGTGATGGCGTTTGATTTAAGTGAAGTGGTTGAAACCTTCCAATCATTACTCTGTCATTTGGTATCACAAGAATTGAGCAAACTAGCAGCATTTTTTGACAAGCAGGAAAGATGAGAAAGAGATGGTGCTTTCAAAGTCCAAGTATAGTCAATCGTTTTATTTCTATCCGAATCCCATGGCTTTGGTCGAATTGTGTTCAGTTTCCTTCTTATTATTTGTGAATCAGGAGGGATATTTTCTTTATCATCAGAGTATGGTTCGAATGTTGAGAGAAATGAGGTATTACGGTCTTCATTCATATTCAGAGCGTTCAGTCGGAAGTTGGAACTGAAAAGAGAGTAAAAAATATGTAACAAATTGGTGGAATTTGAAAAATATTTTGAAAAGAATAAACTAACTAGATATTTATAAAATAAACCCATAATCAAAACCATAATAATTTTTCTGATGAGTTATGGTGAAACTATTTGATTTTTTATTAATAAGAACAAAATATTAAAACATAAAATTAACTTTCTGAAGTATTATAGCAAATCTAGTTGAAGTTTTTTATCAGTATATGTTAAAGAATTATTTAGTGATTCTCACCTTATTGACTGAAAGTCTTTCTATAGTTTCAAGTAAATGTAGTAGTTGGTGTGTAGATGTTGCTTCCTTGCTAGCTATTGTAGAACTGGATGCTTTCTGTGTGAAAACACTGGTTCTTAAATAGCTAAAGCTGTAATAATTAACCCTATGAAACCTTTATAATATATCTATGACTCAGCAGTTTTTTCACGCGATATTCCCGCGAAAGCTTTGGTTTTTATTGGCGTGAAAATTAATTTTTTTACTCCCGCGAAAGCAATGGTTTCTATTCGCGTGAAAATAAAATATTTATTCCCGCGAAAGCAACGGTTTCCATTCGCGTGAAAATGAAGTATTGATTCCCGCGAAAGCTTTGGTTTGTATTCGCGGGAAAATAAAATTTCTATTCCCGCGAAAGCAACGGTTTCCATCCGTGTGAAAATAAATTATTTATTCCCGCGAAAACATTGGTTTGTATTCGCGTGAAAATAAAATATTTATTCCCGCGAAAGCAACGGTTTCCATTCGCGTGAAAATGAAGTATTGATTCCCGCGAAAGTTTTGGTTTGTATTCGCGGGAAAATAAAATTTCTATTCCCGCGAAAGCAACGGTTTCCATCCGTGTGAAAATAAATTATTTATTCCCGCGAAAACATTGGTTTGTATTCGCGTGAAAATAAAATATTTATTCCCGCGAAAGCAACGGTTTCCATTCGCGTGAAAATGAAGTATTGATTCCCGCGAAAGCTTTGGTTTGTATTTGCGGGAAAATAAAATTTCTATTCCCGCGAAAGCAAGGGTTTCCATCCGTGCGAAAATAAATTATTTATTCCCGCGAAAGACATTGGCTTGTATTCGCGTGAAAATAAAATATTTATTCCCGCGAAAGCATTGCTTTGTATTCGCGTGAAAATAAAATTTTTATTCCCGCGAAAGCAACGCTTTCCATTCGCGTGAAAATAAATTATCTATTCCCGCGAAAACATTGGTTTGTATTCGCGTGAAAATAAAATATTTATTCCCGCGAAAGCAACGGTTTCCATTCGCGTGAAAATAAAATATTAATTCCCGCGAAAGCATTGGTTTCTATTCGCGTGAAAATAAATTATTTATTCCCGCGAAAACATTGGTTTGTATTCGCGTGAAAATAAAATATTTATTCCCGCGAAAGCATCGGTTTCCATTCGTGTGAAAATAAAAGATTGATTCCCGCGAAAGCATTGCTTTGTATTCGCGTGAAAATAAAATTTTTATTCCCGCGAAAGCAACGGTTTCCATTCGCGTGAAAATAAATTATTTATTCCCGCGAAAGCATTGGTTTGTATTCGCGTGAAAATAATTTTGTTATTCCCGCGAAAGCAACGGTTTCCATTCATGTGAAAATAATGCTGATTCATAGCAGTGCAACTTAAGCTATATAAGAAGCACTGTTTTCATACAGAAAGCATTCACTTCATCGTTAGTAACTGAAGGAAGAAGATCTACTACATCATCATCTACTACAACCCTCCTTCTTCATCATTTGAGTTACATAGGAAACAGCTGAAGTTCAAACAACTATGTATATAATTCATCTAATTCAAAGAACAACAAGTCTTCATTTATGATGTAAGTATTTATATTTCGTTTTAATTGTAATCAATTTAAGCGTGAAGACATTTTCTGAACAAAAAACAAGATTATTCACTATTTAAGATATCAAAAAATGTTGTATGTAAGTTTTAATTATGGTTATTCTTATTATTTCAGGGCTTCAAAATGAAAAAAGTACTCCTTCTTCATCCGAATTTTATAGAAAGCAGCTCTCAAGTTCAAACTAACTGAAGGAAGAAGATCTACTGCATCATCATCTACTACAACCCTCCTTCATCATTTGAGTTACATAGGAAACAGCTGAAGTTCAAACAACTATGTATATAATTCATTAAAGAAAAACAAGTCTTCATTTGTGATGTAAGTATTTATATTTTGTTTTAATTGTAATCGATTTAAGCGTGAAGACATTTTATGAATAAAAAACAAGATTATTCACTATTTAAGATATCAAAAAAAATGCTGTATGTAAGTTTTAATTATGTTTATTCTTATTATTTCAGGACTTCAAAATGAAAAATGTACTCCTTCTTCATCCGAATTTTATAGAAAGCAGCTCTCAAGTTCAAACTACTAGAAATATCATTCATTTTAATTCAAAAGAAAAGACAAGTCTTCATTTCTGATGTAAGTATTTACGTTCTATTATAATAGTAATCAATTCAAGTATATTGAAAAAAATTGAAACCTTAGTCTTTTTTTATTTTTTTGCTATAAAGCATTATCATTTTTTTTAGAATAACAACGAACTAGAACAAAGGAAAAGAACTTTCCAACAAAACTTCAACTTGAGTAATAACTGAAGCTACTACTTATATTATATATAAATAATGTGTCGAGTAACAAACAACAGATATGTAGCAAACACTATTTATAATGAAAAAAGAGAAATGCAAAAAACTCGAAATTGTTTTGAAAATACTAAAGACAGCGCTGAATGGATAGATGATAGTTTACTCACTTCATCGTTGTTTTTACAACGAACTTTCCCTGATACCACTGCAATAACTTATGTCGTCGCAACTTATCCGGATAATCACTGTAGTCTTTTGTCATTAAAATTACAAAAAACTATTGCGCAACTTTCCCCATCGGACTTTTTCAAGTTCATTTACAATGAACTCTCTTTTTATGAAAGAGAGGCTTTAATGCTTGATGAAAGTTATCGAAGAAAATCATTTCTTACAAATTGGAGACGAGTAGGTAAACATTGTGGTGAAAACATGGCTGCAGCTGGTTTCTATAACCTTGAAAAAGACAACGCTGTTCGATGTGTTTTTTGCCAAGGGGTATTACTAAACTGGAAGGATGAAGATGAACATCCGATGAAAGAACACGCTAAAAGTTTTCCGTTTTGTCGATTTGTTAGAGGATTTAACACTCACAATCGTCTGTATAGACCTAGGAAACTACTTGCAGATGAAATGAAAAACATCTCAATTGTCAAAAGTTATACGATGGAAGAACAAAAGATCAGAAGAGGAGATTTAACTGCAGAAGTATTACCTCTAGGTATATCAATTGATCGTGCTGATACACCACGTTTTGCTACTGAAACATCTAGAGAAGACAGTTTCAAACAATGGAAGGGTAAAGTCTCCATGAAACTCCTTTCCAATGCATGTTTCTACTATACTAAGTTCGGGGATAGTGTAAAATGCTTCTTTTGCTCAGGTGAACTTAAAGAATGGAAAGAGAGTGATCTACCATGGGAGGAACACTGTCGATGGTTCCCAGACTGTTATTTTTTACTCGGGAGTAAAGGTGAAGAGTATGTTGAGGATGTTTACATGCGAACGGAAAAAGGCAAAAGGTGTAAGCGACGGGTTGAAAAATATCGAGAAAAAGTAAAACAAATAACGCGCAACAATGACACCGAAGAAATGAAACTTATTTGCAAAAAACTAGGATACAGTCAAAACGATATCGAACAAGTTTTAGTGTTAAATGGAAAACCTTTTGAGCGAATAGGTTTTATGATTGAAGCCTTACATATTTTTGAAAATGATTTTACAACTGTTGAGAATTCGTCAACACTGTTAAAAAATGATGCTAAATCAATTGATTCGTTAAAAAAAGATAAAGATCCACTGTTAAAAAATGATGCTAAATCAATTGATTCGTTAAAAAAAGATAAAGATCAGACTAAGCAAAGCAAACTCGCTCAATGTGTGTCTGAGACGCATGAAAAAAAAGTAATTGCAAATCATATCTCTCTTCCGTGTGGTCATCTCATTTACTGTAGTGAGTGTAAGGAAAAAGCGCTTACTGAATGCTCATCAGAAGTAAAACCTTGCCCAATCGATGGTTGTCAGGTTGAAATTAAAGCATTTATGAAGATCTACATGAGCTAGCATAACAATTAACCTCAAAAAAAAGAAAAAGTAATGAATGATTAAATAGATGTTTCAATTTGAAAACGTATCATTCGCGTTTTGTAATTTAACGGAATAACAACAAATATGTTACGTGTTGAAGACTTTGCTCACCAAGAAGCTTCCGATGCTATAGGTCCTAAGACTTTTTTGGCTGAGGTTTCTGATGAAATGTTGAGGATTTATTTTACGGAGGAATGTGTATACTGTGTACTAGGAGGAAGTTTTTACAAGCAAGCAACCAATCTATCGCTACTAAACTGTTACTGTTCACACGTTGATGACAAATGTATCACTTGTAAAAGATATGCTGAAATGGTTGAAGGCGCTACACCTACCAAAAAAGAATTGGGTGATGCTATCGACTGGATTGATAGAAGACAAGTTTTGAAAAATGCTAAAATGGGTTTTTTGGTGCATGATGAATGGATTAATGCTTTTTTGGATCTTTCCACTGATGATTTGAAGTCTCCCTTTTTGTTAACAAATTTGAGAGCACGATTAAATCCCTACCTATTACCTACTAGTCAGAGCAAACTGGCTTATCAACGACTAAAGGATAAATTACTTGCGATAGCAGAAGGATATCCATACGCTTACACTCTTGATGAAAAAGAAGACTCAGTCAACCCGATAATAACTATTGATTCGACAAATATATCTGAAGACTCATAAAAGAACTGCTACAAAAAAAGTTGCTTCATTTATCTCTGAACTACAGCAGAAACATGAGTGGAAAAACTCAAGGATTCAAGTCAATTGGTACATTGGCTGATTTTGTTCCTAAGTTCATAAGGACTCATTTTGAACACATTCCTTTAGAGCGTTCGAATCCTCTTTTTGTTCAACTCATCACCGAAGAAGTATTTTATTTTGTGTTAGGATTCAATCTAGTTCGTAAATCAATACAAAGCATGCTTTTGAGCTGTAATTGTATTTCAAGAGCAAATCCTCTCGAATGCTTAAACTGTTCTAGGAGCTTTGATCCAAAAGTATGCTGTCCGCAAGACAAGTTGATAGATTTTGAAGATCTCAAAAGAGTGATCGAACTGATTGATATAAAGCAATGTTTGAAAGATGCTGAACTGGGTGATTTGATAGATATTTCGATTTTAAGAGGTTTGACTTCATTTCGCTGGACAGAAACACATGTTCTTTTGTCTCAATCTCGATTGGAACCATACTTACATTTTGGTAACCACTTTGATGAGATTGTTTCACATCTTCAAAATCGGTTGAGAGAGCTGAACAAGCCGCTAGCCTCTTACATATAAATAGAAAAAAACATCAAGAAAGAAAGTATTCAACTTTCAACACTGAAAGCGAAAACATTTTAAAAAATGAGCTGCGTATTTATCTTGCTACTGGCACTAACATTTCCCAATGTTAGTGGAGTATTCTATACCAACGAAATTGATGAATGTATAGCCGGAGCTATGGATAAAAATGATGTCTTGTTTTTTTCACCTTTCGAAAGGACTATACGATATAAAGATGAAAATGGAAAAAACTGTGTGCGACTCTACCCTCCCGACTTATTATATTGTGGTTTCTTCATCCCTCAAAGCGCTTCTTGGATCTGCAAGGAAATAACTTCTACAGATTCTGTGTCTTGTGATACACCAACAAAATACACTCTGAATCAGGAGGAATGCGCAATAGGGGTTAAAAATAATACGGAAGGTCTTACTCAAAATACAAAACTATTTTGGAATGATGAATTATGTGTATTTGAATACAACACCTCACGTTTGATTTCCACCAACAGAAGAGTTTGAGACAACCAACTTTGCATGTGTGGAATGCAATCGTTTGACCAACAGGGAGCCGAAAATAGCTACTATCATCACTAACATCAATGGTATTGAAGGTGTAAATTTGTCATTTTCGAGTTTTGAAAGTTTGAAGTCTGTTCAAAACAAGATTATCATCAGTATCACATGTCAAGGAGATACCAAAGACAAATGCAATCCCAAGGTTATAAATATAGAGCTTTAGTTGAAGCATATTAACCAAAGACCACCGAAATGCAAGACAGTTAACTCTAGATGATGAAAGCATAAACTAGGTTAAAAGTCTCTCTCTCTGAATAAAAAAAAATGAGATATTGCATCTATCTCCTATTATTCCCAATCCTAAGCGGTTATTGTCTTGTAACAGAGTTTACACCATTCACTTTATCTCATAGAGCGTCTGGATGTTTTCGGGGAATTCTTAATATGGAAGCGGTTGATTCAGTAACTCGTATTTTAAGAAAAAACTTAAAATATCGTATGCGTAGACTCATATGTTTCATGGAACCTACTCACCTACGTAGAAGCTGTGACACTTATGATATGTGGCCTCAACACTACTTTGTTTGCAAAACCGACGAAGCTTTAAATTACATTCGTTTATACGATGAAGGATTACTAACTACGACTCGAAGAACAACTCCAACAACAACCACTGCAACTCCACATACAACGACAACAATCACCACAACTCCACAGACAACGACGACAACAACCCCGACGACAACCACTACAAACAAGCCAGTAGTTCCGGCTTTATCACCATCAATTCCATCTCTTCCACAAGCTCTGGGTTTAGTCGATTTAATTTTGGAACAACCAAGCCCTACAAACTCTACTATATACAATTCTGAAGAAATCGAAACTACTACTGATTGTGTGTGTGATAGATACATCATATGCGAAAACAATTCAGTATCAATTACAAATTCAACACCGTCGATTTATAGAGTTTTTATTTATAATGATTTGGAGGGTTTTTCAAAACTTTCTCTGTCTATATCGGAAAATAGTAAACTTAAGCTTGAAGAAAATCTTCTCATCATCATTGAACCTGAATGTGATGATATTTCTTGTAAAGTCATCAAATACTTTACAAATTAAAAAGTTTTTATAGACTTTAACTCTATATATTCAACTTATTACACTCTATTATGATATCTATTTTATCACATTCTCCTTTTTTGTAAATTTGTACAATTAGATGAAATTTAACCATTTAGAGAATGATTTCTTTTTGCAAAAAATTTATGAAAATTGAATGAAATGAAAAAAAGACTATGTATTTACTGACTCTAGCTATATTATATGAGATTTTCCCTACTTATTACACAATAAATGTATATATTCACATATTCTTTCATTTTTAATCACTGTATTTATTCAATGTAGATATATATCCTCTCTCTCAAGATATCATATGAGTCGGAATTACAGAAAATTATCAAACCTTAAATGCCTTACATTCAAAATCTAGATACCCTATGAGTTATAATTATGTATACAGTTATGTAATAATTATCATAACCTAAATGCCATACATTCAAAATTTAGATACCATATAAGTTCAAATTAGGTAAAATAATAATCAAAACTCGAATGCCACTTAAATGCCACTCAAATGCCACTCAAGTACCCCTCAAATAAAACACAATATAAACTCGGCGAATTCATCCAACGCCGTAACCCATTGCATAACCCCAGATAATGACCCCACAAAAAAACACTTGGTAGGGAGATCTGCTCATGTATTACTACTTATATCTGAAGGATTATGGTAACGAACTTGAGAATATCTACACTTCTCCTTACTTGATGGATGTATCACACCAGTCACTCGCATAATGCTTGGGATAGGAAGATCTTCAAATGTTTTGCAAATCGGAACTTTTGGTGAGTCAATCACTTGAGAACCTTTAGACTTTTCTAATTCCCTAGCTCTCCTTTCGTTGAGACATTCAACTGTTAAATGAGCTATAGCTGCACTCTCCATTGTTTTCTTATCAACGGAAGTAGTTTGTTTTCTCACTATTTTTTTTCGTTTCCTTACTATTCGCTTTTTTGGAGCAGTTTTCCTTCTCTTAGGAGTTGTTTTGTCGTTTTTCATTTTATTTTCTGTTGGATATGGATCTGTGCAAAGGAGCTCTTCAGAAAGATCATCCATAACATTCTAAAAATAAAAGGGTAATATTTGCATGAGTGGCTAAGAGTGTATTTATTAGTTAGAGTGTCTTATATATATATATATGTATTTATGACAAAAGCAGTTAAGACCATAGAGTTATGATAGATTGAGAATGTGCTTATTAAACTATTGGGATGTGGAGACAGACAACAAAGGATGCGTTCAAATATATATATGTATTTACTTAATATCATACTACTTTTAACATCTCAATTGGTAACAAATAAAATATAATAGTTTGAACAAAATATTGTAAAATAATAAAAAAACAACTAAAAATTTTTCATAAATATGTATGAAACGCCTCTAACATTAGTTCTAAAATACCTACAGAAGAGGATAGACCTTTATCTATTTGGACATAATTATAAATATGTTTTCTGAATTTATAAAAAGTTTTTTAGTTCCACTTCATGTTATATAATTTTTGGAAAACTATTTGATTCCAAACACTTCTTTCAATTTCTTTTAAAAAATCATAAATATTAACGGCTTCCACCATTGACAAAACGGTTTCGAAACCGTTTTTTATAATGTCATCAACAAGTTCTGTAGATATATCATGTTTCTTACAACACATCTCCATACTCATCATGTGTTGAGTTATACAGAATATTATAACTTGAAATGTCAAACATTCCACAGCTTTTTCTTCAACAACATCATTATTTATCACATAGTTATGATACATTTCTGGAAGGAAGTCCTTTAAGTAGATTGGATTTGTTGTTGTATTGTTCTAAAATACAAGCGATAATTAGATAACTAAAATAATTAAAGGTTTTCAACAGGTGTTAAATAGTATTTTTTATTAATTCTTACATTTTCATCAGGCTGAGATTCCGACTTTAGATACAATGGTTGACTTCCTACGTCTTGAGTATTCATTCTGAAAAACAGAAAAAATTGGTTCAATTCTTTATAATCAATTTAAAGATAGATATGTCATAAACCCTTCAGATAGTTGTGTTAGCTAGCGGAAATAATTGAATTTAAGTCTTACCTTTATGAAGAGAAAACTCTTAGTAGTTGCAATGGAAGATGTAGTAGATGTTGCTCTTTTGCTCACTTTTGTTGAACTGGATGCTCTCTGTCTGAAACCCTTGTCTCTTATATAGCTAAGCGTGTGAAAATAAAATGTTTTATTCCCGCGAAAGCATTGGTTTCTATTCGCGTGAAAATAAAATTTTTATTCCCGCGAAAGCATTGGTTTGTATTCGTGTGAAAATAAAATTTTTATTCCCGCGAAAGTAACAGTTTCCATTCGCGTGGAAATAAATTAGTTATTCCCGCAAAAGCAACAGTTTCCATTCGCGTGAAAATAAAATGTTTATTCCCGCGAAAACAACGGTTTCCATTCGCGTGAAAATAAAATGTTTATTCCCGCGAAAGCATTGGTTTGTATTCATGTGAAAATTAAATTTTTATTCCCGCGAAAGCAACGGTTTCCATTCGCGTGAAAATAAATTAGTTATTCCCGCGAAAGCAACGGTTTCCATTCGTGTGAAAATAAAATGTTTATTCCAGCGAAAGCAACGGTTTCCATTCGCGTGAAAATAAAATGTTTATTCCCGCGAAAGCAACAGTTTCCATTCGCATGAAAATAAATTATTTATTCCCGCGAAAACATTGCTTTGTATTCGCGTGAAAATAAATTATTCATTCGAAAGCAATGGTTTCCATTCGCGTGAAAATAAATGATTTATTCCCGCGAAAGCAACGGTTTCCATTCGCGTGAAAATAAATTAGTTATTCCCGCGAAAGCAACGGGTTCCATTCGTGTGAAAATAAAATGTTTATTCCCGCGAAAGCAACGATTTCCATTCGCGTGAAAATAAAATGTTTATTCCCGCGAAAGCAACCGTTTCCATTCGCGTGAAAAGAAATTATTTATTCCCACGAAAGCATTGCTTTGTATTCGCGTGAAAATAAATTATTCATTCCCGCGAAAGCAATGGTTTCCATTCGCATGAAAATAAATTATTTATTCCCGCGAAAGCAACGGTTTCCATTCGTGTGAAAATAAATTATTTATTCCCGCGAAAGCAACAGTTTCCATTCGCGTGAAAATAAACTGTTTATTCCCGCGAAAGCATTGCTTTGTATTCGCGTGAAAATAAAATGTTTATTCCCACGAAAGCAACGGTTTCCATTCGCGTGAAAATAAATTCTTTATTCCTGCGAAAACAATGGTTTGTATTCGCGTGAAAATAATTTTTTTATTCCCGCGAAAGCATTGGTGTTCTTCCGTAAAAACAATGTTTCATTAATTTAACCTTATGATAAATGGGATGATTTCAGCTACATAAGAAGCATTGTTTTCACACAGAAAGCAGTCACTTCAACATTAGCAACTGAAGGAGCAAGAACTACTACAACATCATCTACTACAACTGCTAGAAGGACTTTCTGTTTTGAGGTAAGTCAACTTGATGTACTATTGAGTATAAATTTAATTTTTTATTGATTTAGATACTAACAGCAGTATGATATTGAGTATATATACATATATATATATATATATATATATATATATATATATATATATATATATATATATATATATATATATATATATATATATATATATATATATATATATATATATATATATATATATATATATATATATATATATATATATATATATATATATATATATATATATATATATATATATATATATATATATATATGTATATGTATATATATATATATATATATCTTCAAATTGGTTTGAAAAAGAAATCAAAAAATCATAACAAGAATTTTTACTTTATCTTTTAGAATGTCGACACAAGTCAATACAGAACAACTGAAGAATAAAGAACCAAAACCTTCACAAGACAAGAAGGTGATTGATGACAATGTACTTCTTCAACGCACTACGATTCCCTTTCAAAGCACCAGCCTGAATACTCTGGCAACTCTCATCATCAAAAGTGCCTCTCTGTTAAGTACTCTATCTCCAGCTTCCAGAAGAAACATTGACAACATAGTCAAAGTTGAAGATTTACCAATACCTACAGTTAGGCAGGTGTTAACCGTTGAGTTCCATGATGAAACGAACTGCACCATCATCTACAACTATAAAAAGGATGGAAAGATAGTTAGAGTGAAGAGCACTATTCCATTAGCAGCAGGATTACTTGTTAATGAAGCTTCGCAAATAATGCCACTGGTTTTGATCTACATGGGTGTTGAAAAGACTGGAAAAGCAGTTTTTCGTGCCGCTACAGAAACAGGATCTACTTTGAGGTGCAAGAATGCGTTTGATGTATTACCAGAAAAAAGTATGAGACAAATCAATGCTTATTTTGAGGTAGCTCATCTTCAGGATTTCCCAACAGATAGTGTCATATGTTTCCAAAACCCCGAAGTGATAACAAAATCTGACAGGCGATGGAATGGGAATGAAGAGACTCTTCTAGTTCAATACAGAAGTGTTGTAGATGAAGAATTACTGATCGGAGATATGCGCATTCCTCATCAAATAGCTTCTGCTGTGACATCGGAAAGATTTGGAGTTATTCTGTTCAAGGGTCTGAGTAGAAACGCAGACAATTCAATTTTCTACAACATCAGTGTACTCGCAGCTCATCAAGCCTTCGTCCAAGCCTCGGAACTGACTGATAATCCAAAATCTGAGGATTTTCTCAACCACTTCGATGATGCTGAAAAAGAACACTGTGGAGAACAAACTCTCGGGAAGCTAATCTATAACTCAAGGGATTCATATCACTATAGGTAAGTTTTATTAATTTTTACCATAATTTAAAAAAGTTGATTTGTGAAAATTTTGTGTATTTTTACAATGAAAAACCACTTAATTTCTCTTTTTCACGTAAATAACAGTAAAACGATTTATCACGTAAATGATCAATTTGTGAACATTTTTTGTAAAACATTTTTGTAAAACATTTTTAAATTATATATATATATATTTCGAATTAAAAAAGGATTTTTTTGTGTCATCAGTGTATTTTTTTTACATAAAAGTTGGAAAAATAACAAAAGATTATAATTATTTTACAAAAAATGCTTAATTTTTCACATAAATGATCAACTCATAAACATTTTTTGTAAAATATTTTTAAATTATATATATTTCGGATTAAAAAAAGGACTTTTTTGTGTAATCAGTGTATTTTTTTACATAAAAGTTGAAAAAATAACAAAAGGTTATAATTATTTTACAAAAATGTTTAATTTTTCACATAAATGATCAACTCATAAACATTTTTTGTAAAACATTTTTAACTTATATATATTTCGGATTAAAAAAAGGACTTTTTTGTGTAATCAGTGAATTTTTTTTACATAAAAGTTGAAAAAATAACAAAAGGTTATAATTATTTTACAAAAATGTTTAATTTTTCACATAAATGATCAACTCATAAACATTCTTTGTAAAACATTTTTAAATTATATATATTTCGGATTAAAAAAAGGACTTTTTTGTGTGTTCAGTGTATTTTTTTAGCTAGAAGTTGAAAAAAAATCACAAAAGGTTATAATTATTTTACAAAAATGCTTAATTTCTCACGTAAATAACACGCTTTATCACATAAATGTACAATTCATGAGCGTTTGTTGTAAAACATTTTTAAATTATATATATATATATATTTATATATATATATATTCCGGATCCAGATGAAAAAAAGGACTTTTTCGGGTGTAATCAGTGTATTTTTTTACATAGAAGTTGAAAAAATAGCAAAAGTTTATAATTATTTTACATTAATTTTTAATCATAGTAGTAATATATGAGCAGATCTCCCTACCAAGTGTTTTTTTGTGGATTAGACCTTGGAGGTTATGCAATGGGTTACGATGTTGGATGAATTCGCCGAGTTTATATTGTATTTTACTTGAGGGGTACTTGAGTGGCATTTGAATGGCATTTAAGTGGCATTTGAGTTTTGATTATTTTTTTTACTTAATTTGAACTTATATGGTATCTAAATTTTGCATGTATGGCATTTGATTTTTTTGATAGTTTTAACATTGTATATAAATGAAAACGTGATAAGATTGTATGGTTATTGGAAGTTAAGATGTCGACAGAGGATGATGTTGAGATGAGACCGATGAATGAAGTTGATACTATTGATGGTACTGAACGTGATATGATAGATGTTTTACCGAGTATGAAGCGTAAAGCGTTGATAATTATGATAATTTTGGTATTTGTCGTAGGGCTTTCCACTTTTGGAGGTGTTACTGAGTTTAGTATGTATGAAGAAGCTATGGAAAAAATACAAAAAGCGAGAAACTCTCCTGTTGGAATCATAAATGAAACTACTGTTGATTGATGAACATCTTTTTATGATGAATGGGAAACCTGAAGATTATGACCCGACGATGCGATCTCCGTTTACAGCAATGATTGCAGGACCAACTGGATCGGGAAAGACGCAAGCGATTTTTCGAATGATTGAAGCTAGTCAGACTATAGCACACCCTCCACCAACAGAGATTCACTACTGTTATGGAGCCTACCAAAAAGCCTTTGATGATGTATCAGGAGTGATTTTTCATGAAGGCATGATAGATATAACAGTGAGTTTTCCCAGAGATGGTAAAAATCGATGGCTGATAATTGATGATCTCATGGATGAAGTTTCTGGTAAAGCCGATGCTAATGCTTTGTATACAAAACATAGTCATCATTTGAACATAAGTGTGTTTTTTATTGTTCAGAATCTGTTTTTAAAAGGAAATCGTACAATTTCCTTGAATAGTCATTATTTTTTTCTTTTTAAAAACCCTAGAGATGCTTCTTCTATTTCCTATTTGGCTCGTCAATGTTTTCCATCAAAAATAAAATATGTACAAGAGGCTTTTGAAGATGCGACAAAGAAACCATACTCTTATTTACGAATAGATACGACTCAACAAACGAATGATCAATATAGACTATTGGGAAATTTTACATCAGTTCTCCCTATGATATTATATGTACCCAAGTAAAAGGATATAAATACAATTACTATTCACTTCACCTCAATCATATTTTGTTATTCAACGACGCAACACGAAAGCATTATAATGTCTAAAGCTTTGGAGAAAAAATTAACAAAAAATGCAGCTGGGTTGTTATCGCTCAACAATACAACCTTTGCTATTCAAAAGTCTGTTATAGCCAAAGCCAAAAAGGAGTTTATTATGACTCTAATGGAATGTGCTAAAGCTATTATAAATGGAACGATACCATTGACATCATCTCAGTATAATGAGTTGCAGCGAAACGTGAAGGATATTAGCGCTTTAGTAAGAAAATCAACGTTAGATGATAAGAAAGCTGTATTGCAAAAAGGAGGATTTTTAGGCGCTCTACTAGGGCCTATCATCAGCAATATAGTTCCTGGGTTACTTAAAAGTGTGCTAGGCGGAGGAAGAAGATAAAGATGAAACTCTCAACACGAATGATGCGAAATAGAATGGCGATTTTAGCTCTGGATGATCTGAGTAAGAAAGGAAAAATCGCTATAGTCGAAAAGGCTAACTCAGATTTGTTTCAATCATTGATAGAAAGTGTTAAAAATATTATATTAGGTAATGTTCCTCTTGATTCTGAGCAGTTTATTGAGTTGCAGCGTTACAAGAAGGAGCTACATAAACTTAGTGGTAGAGGGAGAGTTGATGATAAGCGTAAAATTTTGATTCAGAGTGGTAGAGGGAATCTTTTGGATGCTATTATAACACCTATTGTATCTGTTTTATCATCAATAAAAAGATGAATCGTCAGCCTTTAACATTCTCCAGACGTAATTTTATACTCACTGAAGATGAATACTACAGATTAACGGAAAGAAAGGATGATAAAACAGTGGTAAAGGAAGAGAAAACCAGACCTCCATTGTATTATAATCCTATGGAAGCTATAACAGTGAGAAATATGAAGCGAAAGCGAAATGATCTACTGGAAACGGCTTATGATTCTGACTTATCCTCATACGAAAAGTTAGATGAAAATGTTGAAAACCTACGTAGGTATTTGTCTGATGTCAAAAAGATTAAAAATAACCAAAACCAGACACAAAAGGATAGTTGGAATCTCATTAAGAAAAAAAAGATAGAGTCTACTTTTCCTTTGGCCAATAGCACAGTTATTGATAATAAACCTAATGTCTTTTCACCAAATGTTGATAAAGACAATGAGTTAGAATCAGTGAAAGTGGTTGATGATGATGATGATATTGGGATGGAATTAATAAAAGGAAGGTTGTTTGATACTGAAGACACAACCTTACTAGGAAGTACATTTCTTACTGATGGAGAAGATGAGCACGATAGTGAAAGCGAAAATTTAAAAGATTTTGAAAAAAAAGCAGCTGATTTAACAACAAAAAAGAGTGATCAAACGATAGCTGTCAGAATGTTGAATAATCTGAGTAAAATTGGTAGATTCGACTCGGAGAAGAACAGACTGAAAATTGGAGAACATTGGTTGAATCCTAGGACTTCCAAAACTTTACTACGAGACGTTCTAACCGAAGGAGGTAAAATACAATCGGGAAATACTAATTACAGTAGATTTAAAAGCCTGCTAACTGATGAAGGAATCACAACTGTCAGAAAATCCCCGCATCGAACACGTACTCAGAAGAAAAAGTTGGTCGTTCCCGGTACTAAATCATGGACATCGACACGCTAAAAGAGTTGTATTACAATCCTGCATTACATACATCTCTACGAGGAGCTAGAGCTTTACTGAAAGCTCGTAGAAAACGAGAGGGAGAAAAAAGAATCCGTGAATGGTTGAGTGGTGAGGATGCCTACACGTTACATAAAAAAGTTGTGACCAAGTTTAAGCGTCGTCCTACAATTGTAGCTGGAATAGGGGAGCAGCTACAGGTAGATTTGATGGATGTTCGATCTCGAAGAGATGAAAATAATAATACAGCATTTTTACTGACTGCTATTGATTCTTTATCTAAAAAAGGTTGGGCTGTGCCGCTCATCAACAAATCAGGACCGGTAGTAGCAAGAGGATTGAGAAGAATACTAGAAGGGGAAAACTATAAAGTTTTACAATCTGATAAAGGTAAAGAGTTTGACAACGTCAATGTCAAGACTCTGCTGGCGGAAAAAAAGATCAAGCGCTTTACAACCGAAAATGAAACGATAAAGGCATCAATGGTGGAGCGTTTTAACAGAACTTTAAAAGAGAAGATATATAGATATTTGACATATAAAGATGACGATAGATACATTGATGTTTTACCAGAAATGGTTAATGCATACAACAACACAATTCATGGTGCTATAGGTATGAGACCGAATGATGTGAATTTTCAAAATCAAGAACTTGTATGGAATCGTGTGTATGAAGGAGGTGAACATAGTTTAACTCAAGAAGCAAAACTAAAGGTTGGGGATTATGTGAGAATAAGTAAGGCAAGAGGAGTGTTTGAAAGAGGATACACCCCGAATTGGACGATTGAGATTTTTATAATCACCGATGTACTTATTGATGAAAAACCTGTTGTATATAGGGTGAAAGATTTGGCTGAGGAGATGATTGATGGTACCTTTTACGAAAAAGAGTTGCAAAAAGTAAAAAAACCCACGATTTTCAGAATTGAAAAGATACTGGGAAGAAGAATGAGAAGAGGTAAAAGACAGATTCTGGTTAAGTGGTTAGGATATGGAGAAAAGTTCAACGAGTGGGTAGATGAATAGTTTATAAGGAAACAACGCTTGATATAATCATCATACGTTGGGAAAATGTCGATGCTGATAACTTTACCCTCAAACTCTAGTGGTGAAGAGTTTCCTGATAATAACAATTCCGAATTTACAGTGAGACTGTATAAATATTTGGTTATCAATGGCGGTAAATGGGAGGTAGCTCTGCTAGATATGACTTATTCTAATAATTGGAAAAATGTTACCGAAGGGAAAATATATCTAGAAAAGACTAATGTCTCCGGTAAAAGCGAAAAGTCCTTCATCCTAATCGGTAATGGAAGATATGATAGTATAGAGGAGTTGGAGGAGATTATACGAAAGAGAATGAATGAAATGGATTTAGACAAGAAATTCGCCATCTCCTACAACAAGATCACCAACACCGCTTTACTAACTAACAGTGATCCTGATACTGTCATAAGCTTTTCCAAAGATATAGCATATATTTTTGGATTTGAATCAAAAACTACATACCCTCGTGGTAGATACAATAATATCACACCTCCTGATATAAATTCCGGTTTAACATCCCTGTATGTTTATTCCAACATTGTTGATAATAGAATGGTAGGAGATACGAATGTACCTTTATTGAGAGTAGTTCCAGTTCAAGGAAAGAAGAATAGTGTTGTGTATCAAGAATTTAAAAATCCTCACTATGTTGACGCTTCATCACTAAATAGTGATATGATTAAAGTACTTATAACGAGTGACGACGGTCAACGAATACCATTTGATGGTGGAAAGGTTGTGTTGACGGTTCACTATAGAGAGAAAGAATTATAATGAGTTTGGTACGATACACCCCTGAGGATTCAAAAGATTTTTTTGATGAGTACTACAAGATGCAAGCTGGAAATGGAATTGGAGTGTATAGTGGACGACGAGTGATGCCTAATATGAGAGGAAATGGACTTGGTAGTATTTTTTCAAGTTTACTTAAATCTGCAGCACCAATGCTGAAAAGAGGAGCAATTAGTTTGGGGAAAAGAGCATTGTCTGTAGGTGGAAATGTAGCGCGTGATGTCATCGATGGTCAAAGTTTTGCAGCGTCAGCAAAGAAGAGGGGATTGGCAGAGTTGAATGATCTGGGGGGAGATGTGCTCAATGCAGTCCGTCCAGATAGAATGAAAAGGAGAAAAACAAGAGGTGGAAAGAAGAGGAGAGGTGTTGGTAATCGTGGTATATTTTAATAGCAGTAGAATCCGGTATAAAGACAGCTGAGCTTGATATCTATATTCATTAAGCGGTAACGCTTCAAGCATTCATCACTCGCAAAAGATGGCTAGCCTAAATGGAACAACAGGTAATAAGTTGGAAGGTTCTTCCTACAACATAAATCCAACGTTGGATGTATTTGCTACGGAACCAACAAACATATCGGTAGAAAGATCGGAATATGTTGTCATCAGACCTGATAGGTTAGATCCTTATGGTAGTATTGAGTTAACCTTGTCAGGGAGCACTGAACATTACACAGATCTCTACAACTCGTTTCTGCAAGTTGAAGCCACGGTTGTTCAAGATGATGGAAAAGATATTGAGGGTAATGATGATGATGCAGTTGTGTGGATGGGGGATTCAATGCATGCATTATTCAGTGAGTTGAAAATGTCGATAGAAGGAACCACCGTTGAATACGCTAACAACTACGGTTTACGCTCCTACTTTTCACAACTACTCGAAAACAGTGCAGAAAGAAAGAAATATCAAGGTAAGATGGAAGGATGGTTGTATGATGATTCAACTAGCAAAGACGCTACTGATCACAAAACCGCTGATAAGAAAAAGAGGAAAGCTCTAATCATAGGTGGAAAGACAATAGAATTAACTGGAAAACCTCATCTCGCATTATTTCAGCAGAAAAAACTAATAATACCAGGTCCTACTATGCAGCTGGAGTTTGAGCGTGCCTCTGCCAAACTAGCTTTGTTTGCTGCGGATGAGGCGCCTGCAGGAGGGGCAAAGATTAGAATTGATAAATTTGAACTTCATCTTTGTAAAGTTAAGGTGAATCCTACAATACAAAACTCCCAACTCAGTTTGGCATTGGAAGGTCACAACTACATTTATCCTGTTGATCGAAAACGGATAAAACTATATGGAATTCGTGCTGGTGTTGCGCAGATCGACATCACTTTGGAAGAAAACAAACAAAAACCTAAACAAATTTATTTAGGTTTAGTTAATCACAACGCAATGAACGGACGTTTCGCCTTGAATCCATATAGAATGCAGCATGCTAGTGTTGATAGTATTGTATTGAGAGTTGGTGATTGTCCAATTGGAAGGAGATTTGAACCAAATTATGCTAGAGGAATTTTTGGAAGAGAATATCATCAGTTTCTACACGCTACCGGAACTTTGCTTGAAGGTGATAGTCTCGGTATTACGAAAGAACAATACCTTGATGGTACTACACTTTATGGTTTTGATTTGACTGGTGATTTTCTTAAAGAAGGTTTTCACTCTATGAAAAATGTCACAACAAGTGTGGAAATTCGTTTTAGCGCTAACACGACGGATGGATTATCCCTGGTAGCATACTTTGTAAAAGACGGTGTGTTGGAGATGGATAGCATTCTTCAATTAACTATCGGAGGTGACGCAGTGCTTTAAACAGAAAGTTACAGATGAATACCATACAAATTCGTTCGATCTTATCTTCAGACGTTTTATGTCAAAGCGTAGGGATTCATGTTGGAGCTAGAGAACAGTTTTGGAAGCAAATTTGCAATTTTCCAACAGGATGTTTCGTATTCAACACCCATTATTCTCATCAACCCGGAGAGCATTGGTTGGCTGTGTACGCTAATGATTCAGAGGTGGATTTTTTTGACTCGTTTGGACGTTCTGTTTCCTTTTCTCCGGATGTAAATGAAATACTAAGTATTCATGGAGGATATGAAACAATACGAAGTAATGAAACACAACTACAAAATTTTTTGTCAACTGTATGTGGCGACTATTGTGTATACTTTTGTTTACTGAGAAGTAGAGGATGGAGTATGGATGAAATTGTTAGAAGTTTACGAGACATAGGAGATAGTGAGATGAGAGATCACTCAATACGGAGATTTATCATACAGACCTATCCTAACTTCGAGTTCATAGAAGATAATACAGTAGAAGGAATAAATGGTGTACATATACAAGGAACTAATTTACTAAGTAAATTGTTAAAATAAATTATTATAATTGATTTTTATTTGATATAACAAATATAATGAATAAAATACAACTTATCTCATTATTTGTGCTAAACACTACAGAACCTATAAAAACTATTATTTTGTAATGTTTCAAGCAAGAAGTAAATAAGATCTTCTCATTTTCTTCCTCAGGAGCGCTCTTTAGTTATATCTAAAAGACATAGTAACTAATGACTCTATCATACATAGTTATATGAATTAATTTTACAAAAATACTTCAGATCTTTCTTTAAATAGATATGAAACTTACCATCATAGAAGACGAGTCACATCCTTTGTGTTATCGATTAAGACTCTGATATGCTGTTCTGGACAATTCTCTTTTTCATTTTCATCAAAGTAGGAGAGACAGGTGTGCTGCAGCGAAGTATCAAACAGTTCTGAGACTTGAATGAAAGCTTGAAGAGCTGAGAGTAGAATGATGTCGTAGGAAATCATGTTGTTCGTATTTTGTTTCAGCCCTCTGAATACGATTACACCACTTTTTTCCGCCACCACAGATGAAGCTATTTGAGCAGGGATGCTAAGATCTCCAATCAATAGCTCTCCTTTCACCATACATCTGTAATTAGCCACTATAACATCAGCAGTCTTGTTCCAACGAGTATCACATTTTCTTAGCATTCCAGGATTCTCATAAGCTATAACACTTCCTGTCGGAAAATTGTGTAGGTGAGCAACACTGAAATAAGCCTGTATTTGTCTCAAACTCTTGCCATACAATGAGTTGAATGGATCGTTGATCTTTCGATTACATCCATGAGATTCAGCAGTACGAAAAATCGCATCTCCTGTCTTTCCTTCTCCCATATAAATTAAAACAATTGGACGTGTTTGCTTAGCTTTATTAACAAGCAATCCTATTTCGGTTGAAATATCACTCTTCACCCGAGTTATCTTCTTATCCTTTCGGTAGTTGTAAATCACAGTGCACTTTGATTCATCACGAAATTCAACAGACAACACCTCCATAACTGTTGGTACAGGTAGTTCGCGGATTTCCATGGATTCTTCAAGTTTTTCTAGACTATCTGGAGAGAGAGAGTTTATTAACCCAGCGCTCTTGTAGGTGAGAGTGGTTAGTTCATTACTTCCAGCATCTTGAAAGGGTATTCTGGTGTGACAAAAAAGCCTTTCATCTCCAACATCCGTCAAAACTAGTTTTTTGCACTTCGAGCCAGTTTCATTATCATCTTTTGTCAAATCAATAAAAGATCGTTTCCTCATCGATGTTCTTTTTGAAGACAGCTTGTTAGTAGGAGATGTGAATGAAGTAAAATCTTGTTGGGATTCTGGTTCATCAATCACCAATTGACTTTCTGCCATATCAAAGATAGGAGAAGGTGATGGGGAAAGGGTTTGCTGGGATCCTGCTTCTTCATTCATCGGTTGACTTCCTTCGTCTTGAGTATTCATTCTAAAAAAACAAAACATTTTGTTTAATTTTTCGTAATTAATTTTAAAAGATCATAAAGGTCATAAACCTTCAGCTAGTAGCGTTAGCTAACAAAAAATAAATATTTTTACTCTTACCTTTATAAAGAAGATGAGCTCCTAGTTGTTGCAATGAAAGATTTAGTAGATGTTGCTTCTCCGCTGGTCGTTGTAGAACTGGATGCTTTCTGTGTGAAAACAGTGGCTCTTAAATAGGTAAAGTTGCACTGATTAAATCCTATGAATCAACATTTTTTCACGCGAATACAAACCAATGCTTTCGCGGGAATAAACATTTAATTTTCACGCGAATGGAAACTGTTGCTTTCGCGGGAATGAATACTTTATTTTCACGCGAATACAAACCGTTGCTTTCGCGGGAATAAATATTTTATTTTCATGCGAATACAAACCAATGCTTTCGCGGGAATAAACATTTAATTTTCACACGAATGGAAACTGTTGCTTTCGCGGGAATGAATACTTTATTTTCACGCGAATACAAACCGTTGCTTTCGCGGGAATAAATATTTTATTTTCACGCGAATACAAACCAATGTTTTCGCGGGAATAAATAATTTATTTTCACGCGAATGGAAACCGTTGCTTTCGCGGGAATAAACATTTTATTTTCACGCGAATAGAAACCAATGTTTTCGCGGGAATAAATAATTTATTTTCACGCGAATAGAAACCAATGTTTTCGCGGGAATAAATAATTTATTTTCACGCGAATGGAAACCGTTGCTTTCGCGGGAATAAACATTTTATTTTCACGCGAATACAAACCAATGTTTTCGCGGGAATAAATAAATTATTTTCACACGAATGGAAACCATTGCTTTCGCGGGAACAAACATTTTATTTTCACGCGAGTATAAACCAATGTTTTCGCGGGAATAAATAATTTATTTTCACGCGAATACAAACCAATGTTTTCGCGGGAATAAATAATTTATTTTCACGCGAATACAAACCAATGCTTTCGCGGGAATAAACATTTTATTTTCACGCGAATACAAACCAATGTTTTCGCGGGAATAAATAATTTTATTTTCACACGAATGGAAACCATTGCTTTCGCGGGAATAAAAATTTTATTTTCACGCGAATACAAACCAATGCTTTCGCGGGAATATATACTTTATTTTCACGCGAATGGAAACCGTTGCTTTCGCGGGAATGAAATTTTTTATTTTCACGCGAATAAAACAGGGATATTTCACGCGAATAACACTATTCTGATAGAGTTTTCGCGTGAGTGTTTTTAATGGCTATAAGCTAAATGAGTAGGAGTGGCTTATACTATATAAGAACAGCTCTCTCTGCATAGAAATCATTCTCTCCAGCAATAAAACATCGACTACTACAGCTGATTTCATCAACTACTACAACTGATTCATCAACTGCTACAACTGATTTCATCAACTACTACAGCTGATTTCTTGGTGATAAGGTAAGAATTAATAGAAAAATTACTTAATAAAAGTTAAAATGTAATTATTTTACAACACTGTTTAATCATCATATACTAATACTTAACATTTTATTTTAGTTCATTATGAGTTCAAAAAGATACACAATCAAAGACTACCTTCCAAAGATTTATCATAGCTATATTAAAGAAAATGTTGAAGTACAGGAAAAGATTGGATATCGCTTGACATTACAAGCTATATTATTATGTATGACACAGCATTTGCTAACTGTAGCTTCTTTACATGGAGAACTTTCACCGATACAATACCGACCATACACTACACATAAATACGTTGACAATTCAGTAGAAATATTTAAGCTTATGACTAAAAACAATTTTCAAACAGTTGTAAAAATGTCAAAAACTGTCAGTATTAATGATTACTTAAAGAAAATTCAAAGAAAAGTGTGGAATAAAGAGCTCACTCAAAAATTGATTTCAATACAATGGACTACTGAATTATTATATCATTTTCAATCAGATATATGTAGATACATACAAACGGATGAAAATCTCTCATCATCCATTTTTTCATTTGAAATGATATTGGAACTATTTCAAGCTTACAATATTTAATATGTTCTCTTTATGTATCCCTACTTATTATACAATAAATGTATATATTCACATATTGTTTCATTTTTAATCAATGTATTTATTCAATGTAGATGTATCTCCTCTCTCCTCTCTCCTCTTTTCCTCTCTCCTTTCTCTCAAGATACCATATGAGTTCGAGTTATGTAAAAAAATTATCAAAACTTAAATGCCATACATTCAAAATCTAGATGCCATATGAGTTCAAATCAAGTAAAAAAATAATCAAAACTCAAATGCCACTTAAATGCCATTCAAATGCCACTCAAATACCCCTCAAGTAAAATACAATATAAACTCGGCGAATTCATCCAACGCCGTAACCCATTGTCTCAACTCCAAGATCAAATCCACAAAAAAACACTTGGTAGGGAGATCTGCTCATATATTACTACTAATCATGCTATACTAATACATCACTTTTTATTTTAGTCCATTATATGGTAAAAAGAAAACAGAATAAAGGACTTTCCCTAAAAAATAATGAGCTGAATGATGTAACTCAGTGAGTTATTTTCCTGTTATATATAATGTAAACTATCTAATGTAGCTAAGAGTAAAATTCAAATTCGGTAAAATTTATTTATATAATGAATAACTTTTGTATTTTAGTCAATTATTGGATCAAAAAGAATACGGAATACAGGAATTCCTCTCTGAGACTAATAATATATCAGCAGAATATCAAAGAAGATATTGTTCAAGAAAAGTGCTTTGTAACCATTGATATCGTAAGTAGTAATATATGAGCAGATCTCCCTACCAAGTGTTTTTTTGTGGATTATACCTTGGGGTTGAGACAATGGGTTACGGCGTTGGATGAATTCGCCGAGTTTATATTGTATTTTATTTGAGGGGTATTTGAGTGGTATTTGAATGGCGTTTAAGTGGCATTTGAGTTTTGATTATTTTTTTACTTAATTTGAACTTTTAAATTTTGAATGTATGGCATTCAAGTTTTGATAATCTTGTACATAATTATATACATAACTTTGACTCATAGAGCATCTAGATTTTGAATGTATGGCATTTAAGTTTTGATATTTTTTTGTAATTCGACTCATTATATCTACATTGAATAAATACAGTAATTAAAAATGAAACAATATGTGAATATATACATTTATTGTGCAATAAGTAGGGAAAATTTCATATAATATAGCTAGAGTCAGTAAATATTAAATAATACCAAACACTACAACTTGTAATGACAATCAATGCATAAGCTTTTACTAAAAACTATCTTGAAAACCTTCAAAACATGATCCCAAATGGAAAAAAATGGATAAAGTTAGATATTCATCTATTTGTTTACATCTACAAAAAAGAGGTATTTGGTGAAATATTTTTTCGATTTATTCAATTTTCATTAATTTCTTACAAAAACAAATCATCCTCTAAATGGTTAAATTTCATCTAATTGTACAAATTTACAAAAAAAACAGGGTATTTGGTAAAATATTCTTTCATTTCATTAAATCTTCATTATTTTTTTTGCAAAAAAAGAAATCATCCTTTAAATGGTTAAATTTTATCTGTTTGTATATCTTTACAAAAAAAAACAGACTATTTGGTAAAATATTTCCTTTATTCTATTCAATTTTCATTAATTCTTTCAATAATTGTTTAAATATAAATCATTCATTATTTTCTTATTATTAGGTGAGCAACCTATCATACAAAATTAGTTTCTTGAGTGAGGGTTTTATCCTGCATTTTCCTTTTGAATTTTTTTCAAAAATTTACCATTTTTTTCAAAAACAATCATTTATATATACAATTTCCATTATTTTTTAAACAGAACAATTCCTATCTCTGAGAGGTTGGAGATATTGGGGTAGAAAACTTAGACATGATGATGAGAAGACTATGAATTTTCCCGTTTAAGAACAAACCATTTTCGATGGCAATTTCAATTCGGAAAACTAAAACAATGCAATTTGTTTTTCAAAATGCAATCATCAGAAAGCTTTTGTCATGATGAGGAGGAGGTTATGGATTTACCCATTCAAGAACAAACCATTTTCGATGGCGGCTTCAATTCTAAAAACGAATTAGAACTGAAGCATGTAGTATTACGTAATCATTTTTTTTAAAGAAGAACAATCCATTTTTGATAGCAACTTTAATTCTAAAAACTAAATCAATGTAACTTTTTTATTCTTTGTCTCCCATGAAATTGTTCAAAACGAATTAGAACTGAAGTATGCGGTATTACATGATAATTTTTTTAAAAAAACACATCAAAATCGACAAATTACTCCTCTAGATAGTTCAAGTTTACAATATTTGAGAATTAATCACAATAGAAACATTAAGCCTACTTGATAAAAAAGAATTTGACTGTTAAATTTAACTAATTGATTCAATGTTATTATTTGGATCTTTTGAAAATAAACATTTCAATGAAAACATCATGTTTAGTCTTTGACACACTTGAAACCATTTTCCAGTAAATTTTACCAACAATATTTCAGAAATTTTTACTAGATATTTACAAAAAAAAATGAGGTATTTTGGTAAAATATTCTTTTATTACATTCCTTTTTAATTTTTTATGTTTTAAAACAGGGTTTTATTACAAAGTTTTTTTGTTTTTTTCAACTTTTTAAAAAAATAATCATTATAATATATAGTTTTCGATATTTTTTTAAAAAAAATAAATATATATAGCGATTTTCACTTTATATTCTTTTATTCCATTCAATTTTCAATAATATTTTGAGTGAGGATTTTATCCTACACCTTCCTTTTAAATTTTTTTATTTTTTTAAAAAATAATCATTGAAATATATAGTTTTTGATATTATTTTAAAAACAATGTGTATATATATATATATATAGAGTTTTTCACTTTATATTTCCAAAACTTTGGTATTTGGGAAAATATTTTTTATTTCATTCAATTTTCAATAATTTTTTGAGTGAGAATTTTATCCTACACAATCCTTTTAAATTTTTTATGTTTCAAAACAGAGCTTTATTACATTTTTTTGAACTTTTTAAAAAATAATCATTGAAATATATAGTTTTCGATATTTTTTTGATTTTTTTGTACTTTTTAACTTTTTTAAAAACTGTCAAAAAATCACCAAATTACCTCTCTAGTTGAATAAAATTTACAAGTAAATAATTGTAATAGAAAATACCATATCTAGTTTTTACATTCATAAAACTGTTTTATAGTAAATTTTCTGCAATACAAACTACTATAGCTTACGATATCAATGGTTACAAAGCGCTTTTCTTGAACAATATCTTCCTTGATATTCTTCTGGTATATTATTAGACCCAGGGAGGAACTCTTGTATTCCGTATTCTCTGTGATCCAATAATTGACTAAAATACAAAAGTTATTCATTATATAAATAACTTTTACCGAATTTAAATTTTACTCTTAGCTACATTAGATAGTTTACATTATATATAACAGGAAAATAACTCACTGAGTTACATCATTCAGCTCAATATTTCTTAGGGAAAGTTCTTTACTCTGTTTTCTTTTTACGATATAATGGACTAAAATAAAAAATGATGTATTAGTATAGTATGATTAAAATTAATGTAAAATAAATATAAACTTTTGTTATTTTTTCAACTTCTATGTAAAAGAAATACACTGATTACACACGAAAAAGTCCTTTTTTTCATTTGGATTCGGAATGTATAAATATAAATATATATATATATAATTTTAAAAATGTTTTACAACAAACACTCATGAATAAGTCATTTATGTGATAAAACGTGTTATTTACGTGAAAAGTTAGGCATTTTTGTAAAATAATTATAATCTTTTGGGATTTTTTTTAAACTTTTATGTAAAAAAATACACTGTTTGCACAAAAAAGTCCTTTTTTAATTCGAAATAGATATAATTTAAAAATGTTTTACAAAAAATGTTTATGAATTGATCATTTATGTGAAAAACTAAACATTTTTGTAAAATAATTATACCCTTTTGTTATTTTTTAAACTTTTATGTAAAAAAAATACACTGATTGCACAAAAAAGTCCTTTTTTTAATCCGAAATAGATATAATTTAAACATGTTTTGCAAAAAATGTTTATGAATTGATCATTTATGTGAAAAAATAAACATTTTTGTAAAATAATTATAACCTTTTGTTATTTTTTAAACTTTTATGTAAAAAAATACACTGATTGCACAAAAAAGTCCTTTTTTTAATCCGAAATAGATATAATTTAAACATGTTTTACAAAAAATGTTTATGAATTGATCATTTATGTGAAAAACTAAACATTTTTGTAAAATAATTATAACCTTTTGTTATTTTTTAAACTTTTATGTAAAAAAAATATACTGATTGCACAAAAAAAATCCTTTTTTTAATCCGAAATAGATATAATTTAAAAATGTTTTACAAAAAATGTTTATGAATTGATCATTTATATGAAAAACTAAACATTTTTGCAAAATAATTATAACCTTTTGTTATTTTTTTAAACTTTTATGTAAAAAAATACACTGATTACACAAAAAAGTCCTTTTTTTAATCTGAAATATATATAATTTAAAAATGTTTTACAAAAAAAGGTTATGAGTTGATCATTTATGTGAAAAATTGAACATTTTTGTAAAATAATTATCACCTTTTGTTATTTTTTCCAACTTTTATGTAAAAAAATACACTGATGACACAACAAAATCCTTTTTTAATTCGAAATATATATATATATAACTTAAAAATGTTTTACAAAAATGTTCATAAGTTTATCATTTTAAGGGGTTTTTCATTGTAAGAATCCACAAAATTTTCACAAATCAACTTTTTTAAAATTATGGTAAAAATTAATAAAACTTACCTATAGTGATATGAATCCCTTGAGTTATAGATTAGCTTCTTGAGAGTTTGTTCTCCACAGTCTTCTTTTTCAGCATCATCGAAGTGGTTGAGAAAATCCTCAGATTTTGGATTATCAGCCAGTTCCGAGGCTTGGACGAAGGCTTGATGAGCTGCGAGTACACTGATGTTGTAGAAAATTGAATTGTCTGCGTTTCGACTCAGACCCTTGAACAAAATCACTCCAAATCTCTCCGATGTCACAGCAGAAGCTATTTGAAGAGGAATGCGCATATCTCCGATCAGTAATTCTTCATCTACAACACTTCTGTATTGAACTAGAAGAGTCTCTTCATTTCCATTCCATCGCCTGTCAGATTTTGCTATAACTTCAGGGTTTTGGAAACATATGACACTATCTGTTGGGAAATCCTGAAGATTAGCTACCTCGAAATAAGCATTGATTTGTCGCATACTTTTTCCTGGTAATACATCAAACGCATTCTTACACCTCAAAGTAGTTCCTGTTTCTGTAGCAGCACGAAAAATTGCTTTTCCTGTCTTTTCAACACCCATGTAGATCAAAACCAGTGGTCTTATTTGCGAAGCTTCATTGACAAGTAATCCTGCTGCTAATGGAATAGTGCTCTTCACTCTAACTACCTTTCCATCCTTTTTATAGTTGTAGATGATGGTACAGTTCGTTTCATCATGGAGCTCAACGGTTAACACCTGCATAACTGTAGGTATTGGTAAATCTTCAACTTTGACTATGTTTTCAATGTTTCTTCTGGAAGCTGGAGATAGAGTACTTAACAGAGAGGCGCTTTTGATGATGAGAGTTGCCAGAGTATTCAGACTGGCGCTTTGAAAGGGAATCGTAGTGCGTTGAAGAAGTACATTGTCATCAATCACCTTCTTATCTTGTGAAGGTTTTGGATCTTTATTCTTCAGTTGTTTTGTAATGATTTGTGTCGACATTCTAAAAGATAAAGTAAAAATCCATGTTATGATTTTTTGATTTCTTTTTCAAACCAATTTGAAGATATATATACATATATATATATATATATATTTACTCAATATCATACCACTGTTAGTATCTAAATCGATAAAAATTAAATTTATACTCAATCAAGTTGACTTACCTCCAAACAGAAAAGTCCTTCTAGCAGTTGTAGTAGATGATGTTGTAGTAGATCTTACTCCTTCAGTTGCTAATGTCGAAGTGACTGCTTTCTGTGTAAAAACAGTGCTTCTTATATAGCTGAAATCATGCCATTTATCATAAGGTTAAATTAATGAAACATTGTTTCTATGGAAGAACACCAATGCTTTCGCGGGAATAAATAATTTATTTTCACGCGAATACAAACCAATGCTTTCGCGGGAATAAACATTTTATTTTCACGCGAATGGAAACTGTTGCTTTCGCGGGAATGAATACTTTATTTTCACGCGAATACAAACCAATGCTTTCGCGGGAATAAACATTTAATTTTCACGCGAATGGAAACTGTTGCTTTCGCGGGAATGAATACTTTATTTTCACGCGAATACAAACCAATGCTTTCGCGGGAATAAACATTTAATTTTCACGCGAATGGAAACTGTTGCTTTCGCGGGAATGAATACTTTATTTTCACGCGAATACAAACCAATGCTTTCGCGGGAATAAACATTTTATTTTCACGCGAATGGAAACTGTTGCTTTCGCGGGAATGAATACTTTATTTTCACGCGAATACAAACCAATGTTTTCGCGGGAATAGATAATTTATTTTCACGCGAATGGAAAGCGTTGCTTTCGCGGGAATGGAAATTTTATTTTCACGCGAATACAAAGCAATGCTTTCGCGGGAATCAATATTTTATTTTCACACGAATGGAAACAGATGCTTTCGCGGGAATAAATATTTTATTTTCACGCGAATACAAACCAATGTTTTCGCGGGAATAAATAATTTATTTTCACAAGGATGGAAACCCTCGCTTTCGCGGGAATGAAAATTTTATTTTCCCGCGAATACAAACCAAAGCTTTCGCGGGAATCAAAACTTTATTTTCACACGAATGGAAACCGTTGCTTTCGCGGGAATCAATACTTTATTTTCACACGAATGGAAACCGTTGCTTTCGCGGGAATAAATAATTTATTTTCACGCGAATACAAACCAATGTTTTCGCGGGAATAAATAATTTATTTTCACACAGATAGAAACTGTTGTTTTCGCGGGAATAGAAATTTTATTTTCCCGCGAATACAAACCAAAGCTTTCGCGGGAATCAATACTTCATTTTCACGCGAATGGAAACCATTGCTTTCGCGGGAATAAATATTTTATTTTCCCGCGAATACAAACCAAAGCTTTCGCGGGAATCAAAACTTTATTTTCACACGAATGGAAACCGTTGCTTTCGCGGGAATCAATACTTTATTTTCACACGAATGGAAACCGTTGCTTTCGCGGGAATAAATAATTTATTTTCACGCGAATACAAACCAATGTTTTCGCGGGAATAAATAATTTATTTTCACACGGATAGAAACTGTTGTTTTCGCGGGAATAGAAATTTTATTTTCCCGCGAATACAAACCAAAGCTTTCGCGGGAATCAATACTTCATTTTCACGCGAATGGAAACCATTGCTTTCGCGGGAATAAATATTTTATTTTCCCGCGAATACAAACCAAAGCTTTCGCGGGAATCAATACTTCATTTTCACGCAAATGGAAACCGTTGCTTTCGCGGGAATGAATATTTTATTTTCACGCGAATGGAAACCATTGCTTTCGCGGGAATAAATAATTTATTTTCACGCGAATAGAAACCAATGCTTTCGCGGGAATAAAGAATTTATTTTCACGCGAATAGAAACCAATGCTTTCGCGGGAATAAATAAGCTATTTTCACGCGAATGGAAACCGTTGCTTTCGCGGGAATAAACAATTTATTTTCATGCGAATACAAACCAATGCTTTCGCGGGAATGAAAGATTTATTTTCACACATTCACCTATATAAGAGACAACGGTTTCAGACAGAAAGCATCCAGTTCAACAACAGTGAGCAAAGGAGCAACATCTATCTACTACATCTTCCATTGCAACTACTAAGAGTTCTCTTTTCATAAAGGTAAAACTTAAATTCAAATATTTCCGCTAGCTAACACAACTATCTGAAGGCTTTATGACATATCTATCTTTAAATTGGTTATAAAGAATTGAACCAATTTTTTCTGTTTTTTTCAGAATGAATACTCAAGTCGTAGAAAGTCAACCATTGTATGTAAAGTCGGAATCTCAGCCTGATGAAAAGGTAAGAATTAATAAAAAATACTATTTAACACCTGTTGAACACCTTTAATTATTTTAGTTATCTAATTATCGCTTGTATTTTAGAACAATGCAACAACAAATCCAATCTACTTAAAGGACTTCCTTCCAGAAATGTATCATAACTATGTGATAAATAATGATGTTGTTGAAGAAAAAGCTGTAGAACGTTTGAAATTTCAAGTTATAATATTCTGTATAACTCAACACATGATGAGTATGGGGATGTGTTGTAAGAAACGTGATATATCTACAGAACGTTTTGATGACATTATAAAAAACAGTTTCGAAATCGTTTTGTCAATGGTGGAAGTCGTTAATATTAATAATTTTTTAAAAGAAATTGAAAGAAGTGCTTGGAATCAAATAGTTTTCAAAAAATTATACAACATGACATGGAACAAAAAAACTTTTTATAAATTCAGAAAGCATATTTATAATTATGTCCAAATAGATAAAGCTCTATCCTCTTCTGTAGGTATTTTAGAATTAATGTTGGAAGCGTTTCATACATATTTATGAAAAATTTTTAGTTGTTTTTTATTATTTTACAATATTTTGTTCAAACTATTATATTTTATTTCTTACCAATTTAGATGTTAAAAGCGGTATAATATTAAGTAAATACATATATATATATATTTGAATGCATCCTTTGTTGTCTGTCTCCACATCCCAATAGTTTAATAAGCACATTCTCAATCTACCATAACTCTATGATCTTAACTGCTTTTGGCATAAATACATATATATATATAAGACACTCTAAGTAATAAATACACTCTTAGCCACTCATGCAAATATTACCCTTTTATTTTTAGAATGTTATGGATGCTCTTTCTGAAGAGCTCCTTAGCACAGATCCATATCCAACAGAAAATAAAATGAAAAACGGCAAAACAACTCCTAAGAGAAGGAAAACTGCTCCAAAAAAGCGAATAGTAAGGAAACGAAAACAAACAGTGAGAAAACAAACTACTTCCGTTGATAAGCAAACAATGGAGAGCGCAGCTATAACTCATTTAACAGTTGAATGTCTCAACGAAAGGAGAGCTAGGGAATTAGAAAAGTCTAAAGGTTCTCAAGTGATTGACTCACCAAAAGTTCCGATTTGCAAAACATTTGAAGATCTTCCTATCCCAAGCATTATGCGAGTGACTGGTGTGATACATCCATCAAGTAAGGAGAAGTGTAGATATTCTCAAGTACACTACCATGAACCTTCAGATATAAATGAACTCGAACCCAAAATACTCCTCTGTCCAGTTGAAATAGCTAAAAACTTCAACTGTGATAATTACCCCCCTCCGTTTAACGTTGTATATTTGGGTAGAAAGGGAAAACCAAAAAATAAAAACGTTCTTTGGTACGATGTCAGACGTGTTAGCAGACATCCTCTAAGCAAAAAGAAAGCTGAAGAGGAATCACTATATTTTAGTACATTGACTAAATGTCAGCTCAAACGCTTCTTGAACATCAACACCCTCAATAGTTTTCAACCCGGCGCTATTTTTCCTTACCAAGATGTTGTTGATAGATTCGTTCCTCATCGATTTAAAGGAGGGCAGTCGAATGTAATTTGTATCCGTTATAGCATTGAACAATGTGGAGAAACGCTGTTGAAGACGCTCGTCATACCAGACAAATATGCTTCAGAAGCTAACAAATATACTCCAGGTGTGATGATCTACAGAGGAAAAACAACCCACGGAAAATTTAAGACAGAATACGATCTTTCATTTTGCTCTCCATACTGTCTCGGTCGAATGTATTGGAAACAATATTGTGATCAAGCAAAGCACAACAAAACAATATTAGAAATTGATGATGATGATGAACTTGAAGATTTTCTATGTGGAGACTTTGATGATTTTGAGACAGGATATGTTGCTGAAAAAAAATGATGAGTGTTTTAGCGATGGATAGACTCTAATTCAAAAAACAAGTTGGACAATGTGACTTGGTGAGCTATTTCCCTTTTCTATATAATGTAAACTATCCAATGTAACTAAAGCTATAATTCAATTTCATGTAATTATTTTAAATTTTTTCCCTACTTATTACACAATAAATGTATATATTCACATATTGTTTCATTTTTAATCACTGTATTTATTCAATGTAGATATATCTCCTCTCTCCTCTCTCCTCTTTTTATCTCTCCTCTCTCTCTCAACATACTCTCTCCTCTACCAAATACTCCTCTCTCCTCTCTTGCAGTTATTTCCCAAATACTGTAGATTTTAACCATCTAGAGGTCTAATTTGGTAATTTTCCAACATATTTTATAGCATTTAATATACTTATTATGTAATAAATGTATATTATTCAATGTAAATGTAAATATATCCATAAATATGTACATAATTATCCATATATACATAAATGTATAAAAACTAAAAAAAAATCTCTCCTCTCTCTTCTCTCCTCTCTCATCTCTCCTCCCCCCTCTCTCCAGAAGATTTTCCCTACTTATTATGTAATCAGGTATATAATCATATAATTTTCATTTTTGATCAATATATTTGTTCAATGTAGATATATCTCCTCTCTCTATGTAGATATAAATATAGCCATAAATATGTACATAACTAACCATATATACATGAATGTATAGAAAACTAAAAAATCTCTCTCCTCTCTCTCCTCTCTCATCTCCCATCTCTCCTCTCTCCTTTCTCCTCTCCCCTCTCTCTCAAGATACCATATGAATTCGAGTTATGTAAAAAAGTTATCAAAACTTGAATGCCATACATTCAAAATCTATATGCCATATAAGTTCAAATTAAGTAAAAAACTAATCAAAACTCAAATGCCACTCAAATGCCACTCAAGTACCCCTCAAGTAAAATACAATATAAACTCGGCGAATTCATCCAACGCCGTAACCCATTGTCTCAACCCCAAGGTCAGATCCACAAAAAAACACTTGGTAGGGAGATCTGCTCATATATTACTACTATCGTAAGCTATAGTAGTTTGTATTACACAAAATTTACTATAAAACAGTTTTATGAATGTAAAAACTAGATATGGTATTTTCTATTACAATTATTTACCTGTAAATTTTATTCATCTAGAGGAGTAATTTGGTGATTTTTGACAGTTTTTAAAAAAGTTAAAAGTACAAAAAAAGTTAAAAAAAAAGCTATGTAATAAAACCCTGTTTTGAAACATAAAAAATTTAAAAGGAAGGTGTAGGATGAAATCCTCACTCAAAAAATTAATAAAAATTGAATGGAATAAAAGAATATTTTCCTAAATACTAAAATTTTGTAAATATAAAGTGAAAATCTCTATATATATTTTTTAAAAAAATATCGAAAACTATATATTTCAATGATTATTTTTTAAAAAGTTCAAAAAAACAAAAAAACAATGTAATAAAACCATGTTTTGAAACATAAAAAATTTAAAAGGAAGGTGTAGGATAAAATCCTCACTCAAAAAATTATTGAAAATTGAATGGAATAAAAGAATATAAAGTGAAAATCTCTATATATATATTTTTTTAAAAAAATATCGAAAACTATATATTTTAATGATTATTTTTTTAAAAAAGTTGAAAAAACAAAAAAACTTTGTAATAAAACCCTGTTCTAAAACATAAAAAAATTAAAAAAGGATGCTATAGGATAAAACCCTCGCTCAAAAAATTAATGAAAATTGAATGGAATAAAAGAATATTTTACCAAATACCGCATTTTTCTTGTAAATATATTGAAAATTGAATGGAATAAAAGAATATTTTACCAAAATACCGCATTTTTCTTGTAAATATATAGTAAACATTTCTACAAATTATTTATTATCAAGTAGACTTAATGTTTCTATTACTATTAATTCTCAAATATTGTAAATTTTAACTATCTCGAGGAGTAATTTGTCGATTTTGATGTGTTTTTTCTTTAAAAAAAATTATTACGTAATACCACATACTTCAGTTCTAATTCGTTTGAACAATTTCATGGGAGACAAAGAATGAAAAGTTACATTGATTTAGTTTTTAGAATTGAAGTTGCCATCGAAAATGGTTTGTTCTTGAATGGGTAAATCCATAACCTCCTCATCATCATGACAGAAGTTTTCTGATGATTGCATTTTGAAAAACAATTTTTTTTCTTTAAAAAAAAATGATTACGTAATACCACATACTTCAGTTCTAATTCGTTTTTAGAATTGAAGTTGCCATCGAAAATGGTTTGTTCTTGAATGGGTAAATCCATATCCTCCTCATCATCATGACAGAAGTTTTCTGATGATTGCATTTTGAAAAACAAATTACATTGATTTAGTTTTCAGAATTGAAATTGTCATCGAAAATGGTTTGTTCTTGAATGGGTAAATCCATAGCCTTCTCATCATCATGTCAAGTTTTCTACCCCAATATCTCCAACCTCTCAGCGATAGAGATTGTTCTGTTTAAAAAAATAATGGAAATTGTATATATAAATGATTGTTTTGAAAAAATGGTAAATTTTTGAAAAATTCAAAAGGAAAATGTGGGATAAAACCCTCACTCAAGAAACTGATTTTGTATGATAGGTTGCTTACCTAACAATAAGAAAATAATGAATAATGTATATTTAAGCAATTATTGAAAAAATTAATGAAAATTGAATAGAATAAAAGAACATTTTACCAAATACCCTGTTTTTTTGTAAAGATATACAAACAGATAAAATTTAACCATTTAGAGGGTGATTTCTTTTTTGCAAAAAAATAATGAAAATTTAATGAAATGAAAGAATACTTTACCAAATACCCTGTTTTTTTGTAAATTTGTACAATTAGATGAAATTTAACCATTTAGAGGATGATTTCTTTTTGCAAAAAAATTAATGAAAATTGAATGAAATGAAAGAATATTTCACCAAATACCTCTTTTTTTGTAGATGTATACAAATAGATGAATATCTAACTTCATCCATTTTTTTCCATTTGAGATCATGTTTTGAAGGTTTTCAAGATATTTTTTTAGTAAAAGCTTATGCATTGATTTTCATTACAAGTTGTAGTGTTTTGTATTATTTAATATTAATATTTACTGACTCTAGCTATATTATATGAGATTTTCCCTACTTATTACACAATAAATGTATATATTCACATATTGTTTCATTTTTAATCACTGTATTTATTCAATGTAGATATATCTCCTCTCTCCTCTCTCTCCTCTTTCCATCTCTCCTCTCTCTCAAGATATCATATGAGTCGGAATTACAAAAAATTATCAAACCTTAAATGCTTTACATTCAAAATCTAGATACCCTATAAGTTATAATTATGTATACAATTATGTAAAAAAATTATCATAACTTAAATGTAGATGCCATATAAGTTCAAATTAAGTAAAAAAATAATCAAAACTCAAATGCCACTTAAATGCCACTCAAATGCCACTCAAATAAAATACAATATAAACTCGGCGAATCCATCCAACGCCATAACCCATTGCATAACCCCAGATTTTAACCCCACAAAAAAACACTTGGTAGGGAGATCTGCTCATATATTACTACTATCCTGGCTTCACTACAATAGCCATTGGATAGCCAGGATACCTAGTAATTACTACCAAGTGGACGGTGACTGTATTTATTCCTATACCGACCCTGTGTGCACCCATACCGACCTCACTGGGCCGGCAGGAAGTGAGTCAGCAGAGCCTGAGATCTCAAAAGTAGCCTGGGAGAACCTAAGAGCCATCTGCCGGAAGTAGCCACCCTTACCCCTCACCAAAGATGCTGGATCAAGAGCTGGAAGGACTGAAGACCCAGAGATTAGATGTGATTGGTTAAAGCGACCATGACTCCGCCTATTACCACAGGGCGCCTATTCCTTTTAAGCCCTTTACTGTAACCTTACTCGTTGTGTATTTATATATTTACTCTCATTGGTGTGTATTGTGATATTGCATGATAATTGGATGATTGTTCTTGTGCACTGCCTATAAAAGGCAGAACTTTGGCCATAACAGTCAGTTGTAATTGGGATTGCTTACTAACTCGTTTTGTTTTGGTTGAATAAAGGCATGTGGACTCAACTACTTTGAGATATGCGTCTGAGCCGAGGGCTCACAATTGGTTGCAGAGTAGCAATACTCTATCTGATATACATTCGGTACCTCACCAACCCTGTTGTTGTAACAGGTTAATCTAACAACTGGTGGCAGCAAGCTACCAACCTCAGCTAGTGATTTTACACCCCCAAAATCCACTACAATAAGACAGTTGCAAGTTGTTGCTAGCCATACCAAGAGTGTCTCCTTCTGGAGAGAGGTATAAATCTTGGCTACAGTGGTACTCTGTGATTAACCAGACCAGAATCCCCTACAGTATTTATTATGAACTAAGCAAAATGAAACTCAGACTACCAACTCGAGAAACAAAGGTAACTAGAGTAATATAAGGTACTATTTTGTGACCAGCACTTGAAAGTTTACTATACAGAGAGCAATGAATGCTCAACTGAATTTAGTTCAATTTATTTATAGTAATTTTGTAATGGTTGAGCCGTCTGGAGTTGTCTTCTCTTTGGCATTTCTCGCATGCACCCGATAGATGCTAACTTGTTTCCATATTTTTAATACTCAGTTACTCCTATCAAGCCAGAGATCAACATTACAAAAGTTTGGCTTGCTTGGATAAAAAAAAGCCCCTGAAAAGTTTCAAATTGCAAATATTTTCATACTCATTAAAAATAAACATTAGGACAAGTTATAAATTTTTTGGACACTTTTGTTGGAATCACCTATTATGTGCGTGATTATGTAAACATCAGCGTTTACAAATTAATTTTGCATGGCTAATAGTAAAAAAATACATTGGATATATCTTTAGTTTGAAATGTGTACTTAGTAAAATAACAACATAATAATAGCCTTGACTTCATCACTTCTGGTAGTCGGTTGGTAGAAGAATTGGTGGTTGGTGATGTTGAGTCTAGGTCGAGTCAAGGTCGAGTGTGGGTCTAGTCCAGGTAGATTTGTTTAAAAAAGGTTCTAATCATTCCAGACTCAAGTTATGGTTACTACCACCAATAACAGATCGGTTTCCATGGTGCAGTGCCCTTATTTATGCACCAATACAGTTAGTACAATTTGAAAAAACTGCTGAAATTCTGTACACATTTATGTAGGCAACAGAAGTAGTGAAGAATGCAATAAAAACTAGTCCCCACCTCTTCCTACTGGATGGAAAACTCGGAAATATTAATTTAAATTTCAAAATCATAAGAAGGTTTTACATCCACCTCAGTCAATATTTTATCGAGCTACAGTCTGTAAATATTAAACCAGGGTAGATAACTACCAGAACTGAAGGAAAAGAGTGTTTATGTGGTTGAGAGGCAGTAGATGCATTTAATGGAGAAGCAGACGTCTCACAGGTAGAGACTACAAACACTTCCCTAGAAACTTACCCTATTTTTGTATGTTTATGTTACTACTGCTGTCACCTGATTGGGTAATGTTTGAGCTTTCAATTAGCATATTTTCTACTATATATACAAGCTGCTACAAAGAGTATAATTGGATCAGAGCTGATTTTAGAGTTAATCAGTTAGCATCTAACTGTTGTAAGCCCTAGAGTACAGATAGGGCAATAAAATGAGCTTTGTTATCAAATCAATTAACATACAACTGGTTGATTGCCTTTGAAGGTCGCTTTCACGTTAGATAAAGTTTGTAACCAAAACTCCTACTGGGAGTTTGGAGATTTCTAACTAAATTGCTAGAGTTGAAATATTAGCCCTTGCTGTAGGCATCGAAGGCTTGGGAGATAAGTATAGTGAAAGCAGCTACAGTTTAACATGGATGCTCCCCAGCTTCATATCAGACTCTTACCACAGTCTTTCAGATTGATGAAAGAATTATTTTCTATCTTACCAGTTGTGCGCCCCAAACTATGACAACATTGCAAAAAAAATGGAAAAAGAAGTTTCAGCAAAACTGTAAAAATCAGTAATTTTAAGTTCCCAATTTTTTATGCCCAGAGATTTTGTTGGGCAGCTTCATTCACTGATACTGAAATCATTTAAATTTTACTTCGTTTTACAAGGAAATCATCAAGGAAATGATAACTTACCAGGCTTCTCTTTTAGACTCGGTTGACTAAAGTGGTGTGACAACCTACCGCTTCTAATTGTTCCCAAAAATTGTCAATGATATAAATTCATATTCAGCTGTTGGTCTAAAAATTGGGTTTTTAAATAGCAAGCGTTGTGATTGGATCCTTAAAACAAAGTGTGTCTTTCAAAGAAGCAATAATGGCTGCCAATGTTACAATACAGTGATAACATTTAGATGACACTCTCATATGTGAAAGCATGTGTAGACAACCCTAATTGTAACTGGACAATCATTCGAATTACATTTGGAAATGCAAAAAATTATATGATTAATTATTTAGCATATAAATCTAATAAAATATCTCATGTTTGGAGTTGTGCTCTCTATATGCACCATCAACCTATATTGAGACATTGTGCAGGAGAGCAAGACTCCAAAGTCTAGATGGTTAAAATGATGCGCCAATCTCAGATTTTTCTGTTATGTTCAACACAACAAACAGAAATAATGTATTGTAAAGGAATCACCTGAGCAAATAGTTTTGCAGTTTGTTGGATCCACCCCAGACTACTTACTACCCTCTAATGTGGATACCCCCTTTCCCACTCTTCCCCAGGTGCCCAGCCACTTGATAACTATCCCCACCCCACATTCCCTTAATGATAAAGTTTAGAGTCCAATTATCTGGTTTACACCCCTACATTGCCTTCTCTTTGGCCTTCACCCCTGTACCCCCACCCCTCCCAAACTTCTTAACCCCCACAAAAATGGGCCAGTAAGTTTCCCTTACCCTCCCTTAACTGCCCCAACAGCTGATACCATTAGCAAACTGGTGTCTTACACCCTACCCCCTCTCCCAGCACACCCCCCCCCCTCCATAGCCCAGTCCCTTGAAACTCTCAGTCGTACTCTCTAAGTTTCAACCTCCTAGGACTTAGTGTAACTAAAAGTCCCTTATTTCTTGTCGAAGACTAGCTGGTATTGATGACTATTCCACTGAATTTATCTCTCTTTGGAAGCACAACTTCCCATATAAGGAAAAACCACCAGAACCATGAGAGTAGTAACGGTGCACGTGGGGGTTTTTAAATAAGAAGAGAAGATAAGCTGATTCTTTTGTGACAGTTGTAAGGATTATTATAATAAAAGTAGACGCATTAGAGAAGGCTTATACAGAGCACAAATGCATCTGATTGCTGTGAACCAATAGGAGACTGTCATTCCAACCGTACGCTAACTTCATAAATAGAGAAATAGACGTTATTATTGTCAGTAGGTTGGTAGTTGCGCATGTGAATACATTATATCATGCGCTGTAATTTATGTACCTTTAACTTATATTAAACACTTGTATACTTTTACCATTGACTAATACATCTGGTCAGTTGCCGAGTTTACATTTAGTACTTATTTGGTAGAAGTGTTTGGTAGGTAGTTGAGGTCTAGCTTAGGTTAAGTCAACATCGAGTCAAGGTCGAGTCAATGTCAAGCCAATGTCAAGTCATTTGGAGTTGCCTAAAAAGCTTCTAATTAACATAGAAGCTATTTCCTACTATTAGTTCAAATAGCAGAGCAGCCTCCAAGGTACAACATCCTTATCTCCTCCCTAATACAGTTGATTAGCAATATTCCACTGACAAAATTATTTTTGTCAGGAGTTGTCTACCCAATCACCTTTACTCGCGCATCCAAATGAAGTGTTGCTATGTAAAGTGTGTTTGCAAGCATGTTTTGTATTTTCTCTGATAACATCTCACACTGAACCACATCCATGAGTAGTTTTGTTGGTCATATCGATAGTGATATATAAAACTGAAGCTCTGACACATTGCGGCCCAGCATCAACACTAAGACGTTGACAAATGGCGTGCTTGGGTATATTGTACATTTTGTAACGTGTTAAATAGAAAACAGAGCTGTGTTAGTCTTTTGAAAGTGTTAAAACGAAGTGAAGAGTTCCCATGTTTTGATAGTGAAGTTTCATGTGCATGTATGTGCTATTCTCAAAAACTCTCACTCAAGTTTGTTTTTTTTTAAAGACAGGCACTGAATAATGTCGCCTGTAGGAATTTTTAGGCCACATTTGTGTTTCAAGTATGCTATCTTTGTAATTCGTATGATAATGATTTTGTACAGGCTATGCAGTTTCTCATATGCTCTCTTGTAGGCTTTGTAGCAATTCAAGAAGACAACTCCAAATATGAGAGCTTAATTTTTTAGGGGTTGACAACTCCACTTGGAATTATTCTAGCAAAACAAAACATCTCTACGAATGGCTACAAAGTTTTGCAGGATATGACAACTACTACGACTCTGTCAGTTATGTCTGTCTCTCATTCATATTTGTGGGTTTCTGTACAATTTGAATTCCCTACATGATCATTCTTCTGTCTAGACTATTTCCTCTATTTAGTAATCCCCTGCAGTAACAATTAGTGTCATAAGTTTACCTTTTCTAGCCTTAGCTTCTAGTCTGATCGACAAAGTGTTGTTCGTTTTTAGCCACTTCCGGCTCTGCCTATCCAATTGTGTGAGTTTTGATCTGAAGTACTCAGGTTACCACCTTTCAGTTTATAATCACAGAGGCTCTGTGCTCATTAGATCATTTTGGAGCTCTTTAACTCTCCGGGGTTAGTCAAACCACTGAAAGTACTATAAAACTGAATGTAACTTTAAGGTGACAGCAGTCTCTATCAGCTACGACTCGTCTGTATTATGTGTATGTTATAGCTGGTTGTAGAAACTAGTGGAGAAAAGAGTGCAAGCAGCCGGAATTAGGGACTTTGGCTAATGGTGGACATTACAGTTGTAGGATAGCGTTGAGGAGAACTGGCATGGAAGTAGTTTGGATCTAAAAATTAATCACCACTGCAAGCAAGCTGCTGTTACTGAATGATAGCAAGCACAGGCTAGCCCTGTGACTAAAACTGATTTTAAGTTGGTGCTGGTTGTGTCTCACGTCAGGGCAATAAAATCCTTTACAGTATGTCATGCCGACATTGCACCAGATTTCAGAAGTTTCTTGTGAACCCATAAATGATGTATGTTTATGAGTTATCATGTGTTTCACCAGTGAGAACAATGATTCAGTTGTGCCAATGTGTATTTTTGCATCATTGTACTATTATTTGCATTATTGTGCTATTATTTGCATCATTGTACTATTATTTGCATTATTGTAGTATTATTTGCATTATTGTACTATTATTTGCATTATTGTACTATTATTTGCATTATTGTACTATTATTTGCATTATTGTAGTATTATTTGCATTATTGTACTATTATTTGCATTATTGTACTATTATTTGCATTATTGTACTATTATTTGCATTATTGTACTATTATTTGCATTATTGTACTATTATTTGCATTATTGTACTATTATTTGCATTATTGTGCTATTATTTGCATTATTGTACTATTATTTGCGTTATTGTAGTATTATTTGCATTAATTAAATTTTGTAAGAATAACAAAAAAAAAGACAAGTAACCCAATAAAACAGGATAATAATGGTTTATTTGAAGTATTTATTAAAGAATTTTCTTTGCGAATGTCTTAATTTTTGGGCCATCTATCACCATTAGGTTCCCAGCTACAAAACTATAATAGAAATTGACTTTTTCAGTTTTGTGATGCATTTGCGATCACCCGGTACTTTCATGGTATATTTGCTATCATATGGTCCTTTTATGATAACTGTATTAGACATTCAACAGTTTTAGAGCACTCATTGTTGAGCTGCTGCCGTGAGCACTAATCCTCAAAATATAAGCTACGGCCGAATTTACTTGTCGAGCAAATAGTACTCGTTATTGGCTGGTTAGTTGTAGGTGGTTTCAGGCCTCCATTAAATTGAAATTGTTGAGTTTGTAACAGTTTATCTGTATCAAACGTCACTCTCTATTAGCGTCATAAACAGAAAATATCAGTTTATTGGTACTGCACAGAAAGCATCCACACAGACTCCATCGTTGAATGGTCCAATGTATCGGTAGATAAAGTCATCTTCTTTAGTCCAAGAGCATCTCACTACCTCAACCTGCACTGTGCGCACCTTACAGTTAGATCTATGGCCTGCATAAACTTGCACTGTGGTTGGATTGTATGGAGTGTCTGGCATCTTCTCATCTGTCCAGTACGGTTCTTTTACTCCACAGTTGTAGCCATGTGGAGGACATGAGCTCAGCATCTGTTCACCTAAAGGTCAACAAAAAGGTAATATATAGAGTTATTTGTCTTGTCACCGACGAAAAGAAAATAAGTTGTGTTAGTTCTCTGATAATGGTTTAAATACATGAATGTTGCAAAACCTTTCAAAGAGTTGTTCAGGAAAGGGGTATGTAGCACATGGTTTAATAGAATCCAGTACCTGATTGAGCAGTAAACCTAAACCATTCATGATTAGCAAGTCCACTGCAGGAAACAGTTCCACGCTCAATATAAGGACCTAGTACAAACTTTCTCCATTCTTCTGTTAATACAACGGCTGTATGGCAGGTTTTCTTCCAATAGGTAGCAGCTGATGAGTTGATAGCAGGTGCAGGTGCAGACATTGAAACCAAAGGACTGTGTCTTTTCATTCGGTTTGATACTGGTCTTGCTAATAAATAGAAACACAAACAATGATTGTTTACACTTATTGTAAACTGGCTGCCATAAAAGGGTACTAACGTGTTGTTAAAAACTCACAAGCTGCTGCCAATCTTTTTTCCTTTTGACAAAGATTTAGCTCATTGAGCAGCTCCTTGGAGAGATCTCTGAGCACACTCAAATGCAACGTCTGTATCGCGGCTTCATTTCTCTTTTGTCTCATGTGGTTACATTTTGAGGTTAGAATCTGGTGTAAGGTGTTGATTTGTCCTTTATAAAACTGTAGTTGGTATGAAAGTGGTTCATCTTCTAACTTACCTGTACAGAGTGAGACAGTAACTACTAGTAGTAGTATTACTGCTAGTACTCCCATTTCTGTGCTAAATACAACCTAACATGTAAGGTAAACAACAGAGAAAACTGTATCCAATAGCCATAAACTTTAATTGTGAAAACAGCATCTGCTGACCATCTGTTAGTTTTCAGGATATCAGACCCTTGAAAAAAATTACTGCAGTCAAAGCACATTTTATTCAGCAGCATCAAAGTTACATTTGGCATTGACCTGAGCTGTGAGGGTCATGAAAATACTTTTGGGTATGACAAACTTTGTGTTACCACCAGATGGAGTGCTGTGGTGATACTAAATAGTCCCAGTTACAACCAATTTTCATATTGCTATATCAGTTTTCTTGCACAGGATTTCTAATACATTAGGGGTTGTTGTGAATGGTATCTATATGACAGGTTGGTTACAGATCATAGGCTGTTCCCTATCGCACACATAGCACTCCTTTTCTAGTTTAACCTATTGCTCATAAATATTTAAAAAGCTTACCAGGCGTTTAAAGTGCTTTTCTACAGCATGAATTTCTACTAAACAGAAATGATCTGACAAATGAACAAAAGCACTTTAAAAAGTATTAACTCAAATTTCGCTACACATCAACTTATAGTAACACAATTTGATTTATTATGTAACTATTATAAATAAGGTGGAATTGATTAACAATATCCATGTGCTCCTGCTTGTGAAAGATTGTGTCTAAGCTGCATGGCAAGATTAACTTTTCCTTGCCCTTCTCCTGTGTCCTCTACTTGTTCCCCTTTCTGATCCACCCTTGTATTTCCTCACTAACCACCCCTCCCTCCCCCCCCCCTCTCTCATCAGTGCAGAATGAATCCTTCCTGAAACCGTATTGTCCTTGTGCACCCCAGGACAGACGCCTGCAGCAGTAAAATCCAATCTCAGGCTCAGCAAGAGGAGTGCCATGACCAGGAGAAAAGGTTGTTTCCTGTCAATTACTCTGGATGCACCGGTTCATCTCTCTCAATTTCTACTCTTGTTGCTAAGAGATGTGTTTTACTCTAACTCCCCATGCCAACCAGTCCACTATGTAAAATTGAAGCTTGTCAACCCAACATATTAGCCACTTAAGTTGATCATTAAGCAATAGACACACAAGTTTTTTAAAAGCTACACTTGTTCACTCACTGTGATCACCAATAAAAATCGCGCTCGTATTATGTGCATCGGCAGCTTAAAAGCACCTTTCTCCAAAAGGTAATGCAGGGTCAGTCAGACCTGCAGGGTGCAACGAAGAAGTTGCCCACTATTTCACAACTAATGAGCCCACTAACTAAATGGTCAAAGTGCAAGAGCGAGAACACTGTATTGATTTAAACCTGTTCTCTAGAGAGCCAATCGCCTAGAGATGTGTACAGCTGTAGACGTCTCTAGAGAGGCAATCGCCTAGAGATGTGTACAGCTGTAGACGTCTCTAGAGAGGCAATCGCCTAGAGATGTGTACAGCTGTAGACGTCTCTAGAGAGGCAATCGCCTAGAGATGTGTACAGCTGTAGACGTCTCTAGAGAGGCAATCGCCTAGAGATGTGTACAGCTGTAGATAACATGTATATGAGTAGAGGCAGAGGCAAAGAGGCAGCTTTCATATAGGTTGGCGTACATGAAGCTAATGACATATATATAAAGCAACCAATAATATTTAAAAGAAGTAAAATAAGCCAATACATACAATACAGACATAACAAGGCATACAATACTGGATAAAATTAAATAGATAAGGCGCCTAGTGGCAAAAGTAAGAGACTAGTGTATAGCTCTCAGTCCTTAGTTAGCCTCGGGTTTAAGGTGGATGTCATCTGCAGATGGTAAGGTACTGGCTATATCCTTCGGAGATGGCTTAGGCTATATTAGAATCTTTGGCTATGGTGGCCATCTTGTTCCCGAAGTGGTGTGTTACTGCATGGCCAGTAAATTTTACTTAGAGATTGCTGCAGGGCCAATAAGACATTTACACACTCTACTACTGCTGGGGGACTTTGTGCCAATGCTTATGCCTTTGCCACACAAGCGTGTCGTCCGTACTCCGAAACAGAGTCTGGTGATGAATGGCATGCCGCACACGCCTGACTGGCAACTGAAACGACCGATGTAGTGTTCTATCGAGCAAATAAGAGCAGGGCTAATATTTTGGGTGTTTCAAGTGGTTTCCTGTTTCTGATTATTCTTATAATATTTATTTTTATTAAAACCTAATCTTTATTGTTAAGTTTTTCATTATTGCTCTAGTAATTGATAACTTATTATGACTAGGTATATGATTATTATAGTTTATAGCTTTCATGCCTTCTCATTATTTATTTATAACTTTTTTCCATCACAAACGATAATCATTTTGAAAATTGCATCGCTACATTAGTTTCAGATAAACATCAACAATCATTTAAATATTATAATATGTACTACTATATTAAAGACATACATGATCTTTGTGTACACGCCGAGAGTAAATATAACATTGACAATTTTGTCAAATGGCATCGCTGTGGGTTAATCAACCAATCACGGCACGACTGACTGGATAAAAAATCGATCGTGTCCGTTCTGCTTCATCCTGCACTGGATGTACCATCTGATTTGATGGACCGATGGATACAGGTGACATTCTGGTTCACCTGGCAGGTCCATTAGGAGGCATGTCCCATTAGCTAGAGTCACCTCTGGGATAATATATATGTGTAGTGTTGCTAGCAGAGTATGCATGAGGCTGAAATCCACCACAGTTTTTGGGTTTCTGCTTTTTACTTGCCACACGCAGCCAAAACCAGACCAAAACACATTTCTGTCTTTTAAAAATTCAATGTAAGTTTTTGCTACTAGTAAAGCTGTATGTGGACAGAACCTATTTTTGGTCATATCAAACAAGATTTGGATGTAACAGATGTTCTTTTCACACACAAAGTTGATAAACTATCAGATGCAATTCTACCCGCTGTTAAAATTACATGGCCATTCCCATAACGCGCCGCAATGGGGTTACTAGCAGTAATATTACTACTAGTGGTAACTGTCTCACTCTCTACTAGCAGGTTAGAAGATCAGCCACTTTCATATCAAATACACTTCTATAAAGAAGTCATTAATACCATACACGAGACTTTAAGCTCAGAATGTGGGCAGGTAAATAGAAAAAAAAATGATGAATTGAAGCAAAATGAGTTATTGTTTGCTCTCAAAACACGCTATACAGAACTGATTGATGAGCTGATTATTTGCAGGAAGAGAAAAGGTCAAACACCAATTAACTGTAAGTGTTTTTGTAATTGCTTGCAACAATATCATTGCTGATATTTTGTCATGAGCATGCTACAAAACTTTTATGTTTTCTTTAACAAAAATGAAAACAAATCAACAGTCTCTACCCAGCTCGGCATTGAAAATTGCTGATGTCAGCAACACAACAACCACTGAGGCTCAAACCGCTGCCAGTCCTCTGACTGTTTTAAAGCAGATGAGCACACTAAACCATTTAGTTACAACTTCTAGACCCAACATTACAGCAGTCAATGCATCAGTTTCTGCCTACTGGAAAAAGAAGTGCGAGAAGGCCACAAGGTTATCAGAGAAATGGAGACAATTCACCGAAGGCCCTTACAGTGATCCTGGAATGAATATAAGCAGAGGAGTTCTAGCTTGTGCTCAGCATTCTGATAACAGTTGGTTCAAGTTTGCTTTCAACTCAGGTACTGATTCTATCTCAGCTCATATACCAACTTATATTTATTTCAAACGATGCAACGCTCTGATGCTTTTGGTGAAAATATCTATTGAGAGCAGACAATTTCCTATTCTCCTGGTTTGCTGTCTCAATCATGCATAGATAATGGGCTCTGTTCAAAACAAATATTGTGACTTTTTATGATTTTAGGTGAGCAGATGCTGACCTCATGTCCTCCACATGGCTACAACTGTGGAGTACAAGAACCGTACTGGACAAATGAGAAGATGCCAGATACTCCATACAATCCAACTACAGTGGAAGTTTATGCAGGCCATAGATCTAACTGTAAGGCACGTACAGTGCAGGTTGAGATAGTGAGATGTTCTTGGACTAAAGAACATGACTTTATCTACCGATACGTTGGACCATTCAGCGATGGAGTCTGTGTGGATGCTTTCTGTGCAGTACCAATAAACTGATATTTCCTGTTTGTGACGTTAATGGAGAGTGAATTTTGGTACAAATAAACTGTTACATACTCCACAACTTCAATTTAATGGAGGCCTGAAACTATTTACAACTAGTTAACTCTTTGCTGAATAACACTCATTTTTAAACAAAACCAAGAAACAGTTTTATGTTTAAAAATTTTGTAGTCAGGCAGCAAGGTTCGTTATGTTTTTTAAAGCATTGACTGTCGCTCTACATGGTGTTTCAGTAATATCGCAAGCAGATATGGTAACAAGCCAAAGATAGCTGTTTTACTTACAAGTACAGCAGGCACTATATATGACAATGAGCATGTGCTGTCAGTTGTCTGCTCTCTTTTATCACATCAATAATAAAACAGGCATATTAGTCATCTAATTGTTAATGCTTGTTAGTATAGAGCGCAATGTGGACAACTGTTTAATGGGAGCTTGTTCTACCTCAAACACAATTATTTTAGTATTCTCAAATTATTATCAAAACGAATCATTTCTGCAGCTCTTGATTAATATTGTGTTTGCAGTCGACTGTTGCCACCAGTCTCTGGGCAGAGACCTTCCTTATTCAAGGGTTGGTAAGTTCTCTTGTTGTTTGTGCAGTCGAGTATAAGCAAGATCTAATCATTTGAAAGTAAAGGAATTACTGTTATTGTTATTGAAGATGGAGAAATACTTTGTCTTTTAAAATGTAGTATAGCATTACGAGCAATACCAAGTTCATTTGATGAAATCCGTGGACAGATATTGTTTGTCTACATGTTGTAAAGGTTACAGGTGAGCCTTCACTGTGGCACCCTGGGATATAATATACATGGTGACTGTATATATAATACAAAGGATACAGCCTTCACCGTGGCACCCTGGGATATAATATACATGGTGGATGTACATATAATACAATGATACAGCCTTCACTGTGGCACCCTGGGATATAATATACATGATGGCTATATATATAATACAAAGGATACAGCCTTCACTGTGGCACCCTGGGATATAATATACATGGTGGCTGTATATATAATACAAAGGATTCAGCCTTCACTGTGGCACCCTGGGATATAATATACATGGTGACTGTATATATAATACAAAGGATACAGGTCAGCCTTCACTGTGGCACCCTGGGATATAATATACATGGTGACTGTATATATAATACAAAGGATACAGGTCAGCCTTCACTGTGGCACCCTGGGATATAATATACATGGTGACTGTATATATAATACAAAGGATTCAGCCTTCACTGTGGCACCCTGGGATATAATATACATGGTGGCTGTATATATAATACAATGATACAGCCTTCACTGTGGCACCCTGGGATATAATATACATGGTGGCTGTATATATAATACAATGATACAGCCTTCACTGTGGCACCCTGGGATATAATATACATGGTGACTGTATATATAATACAATGGATTCAGCCTTCACTGTGGCACCCTGGGATATATTATACATGGTGGCTATATATATAATACAAAGGATTCAGCCTTCACTGTGGCACCCTGGGATATAATATACATGGTGGCTGTATATATAATACAAAGGATTCAACCTTCACTGTGGCACCCTGGGATATAATATACATGGTGGCTGTATATATAATACAAAGGATACAACCTTCACTGTGGCACCCTGGGATATAATATACATGGTGGCTGTATATATAATACAATGATACAGCCTTTACTGTGGCACCCTGGGATATAATATACATGGTGGCTGTATATATAATACAATGATACAGCCTTCACTGTGGCACCCTGGGATATAATATACATGGTGGCTGTATATATAATACAATGATACAGCCTTCACTGTGGCACCCTGGGATATAATATACATGGTGGCTGTATATATAATACAATGATACAGCCTTCACTGTGGCACCCTGGGATATAATATACATGATGGCTGTATATATAATACAAAGGATACAGCCTTCACTGTGGCACCCTGGGATATAATATACATGGTGGCTGTATATATAATACAAAGGATACAGCTTTCACTGTGGCACCCTGGGATATAATATACATGGTGGCTGTATATATAATACAATGATACAGCCTTCACTGTGGCACCCTGGGATATAATATACATGGTGGCTGTATATATAATACAATGATACAGCCTTCACTGTGGCACCCTGGGATATAATATACATGGTGGCTGTATATATAATACAAAGGATACAACCTTCACTGTGGCACCCTGGGATATAATATACATGATGGCTGTATATATAATACAAAGGATACAACCTTCACTGTGGCACCCTGGGATATAATATACATGGTGGCTGTATATATAATACAATGATACAGCCTTCACTGTGGCACCCTGGGATATAATATACATGATGGCTGTATATATAATACAAAGGATACAACCTTCACTGTGGCACCCTGGGATATAATATACATGATGGCTGTATATATAATACAAAGGATACAACCTTCACTGTGGCACCCTGGGATATAATATACATGGTGGCTGTATATATAATACAATGATACAGCCTTCACTGTGGCACCCTGGGATATAATATACATGGTGGCTGTATATATAATACAATGATACAGCCTTCACTGCGGCACCCTGGGATATAATATACATGATGGTTGTATATATAATACAAAGGATTCAGCCTTCACTGTGGCACCCTGGGATATAATATACATGGTGACTGTATATATAATAAAAAGAAATATGTAAACCTGCTGTTGAAAAATGTTCAGCCAATACACAGTCGTAATGCATATTCAGGTAAAAAGATTCAAACTGGTTCATTAGTAAATATTTTTTCATACTCTAAGGTGCATGCTCATCTTTCAAGGTGTCTGCTTCCTTTTTGACCAATCAGAGAATTCATTTCTGTCATAATCTTGAAAGGTCTTTTGGGGTGCAACTGACAAAATAATTACACTTCCCAAGTTGTGCTCTGTCAAAAGTTCTGTATCACAAAAGTCAAGATAATTTTGAAAAGTTGAAATCAATTTCCTAATCTTATATTTAATCCAAGTCAGAATTCTGACTTGGATTTCTTTCAAACAGGATCAGGAGTGAACAACTCCTCTCATTTACCATTTTTCTTCTTCTAGCTCTTACTTCTCTCACCACAGAGTAGTGAAATGGAGTTATGAGTGTAGGAGAGGGTGGGGTTGTAATAGGATTGGTGCGTGTAGGGGATGACTTGTGGAGGCCTCTCTAGGGGAAGATAACTCTGAACTCCTGCTGTGGTCGTGTTAGTGAACTAGCCCTTAGCATGGATGAGCTTGGAGGCAGTTGAAACTTCCTAGGGGTGACCTGATGATGTATAGGTGGGTTAGCAGGTACAAGCGGTAGGAGAGGGTGTGCTAGAGTGCAATGAAAGGGGTCCCGGCATAGTAGTTTGACTTTAGCAAAGCAACGGGAAGTAGCTTTGTCGATCGTTGAACTTATCATTCGAAATGACGACTTGCTTGACTATTATTCTGATGTGCAATGAATAGAGGTAGGGTGGTTGCAGTGACACAAAAGTTACACAAATTAGGTCATCACAATTGGCATGCTTTATAAACTGCTTAATGATATAATTTGCCTTCATTCGCTGACCAATTGAAACTTTCTTTGATTGTGATGAGATTTTTACAAGTGTAACCTTGACAGCTACTAGTAATTTATAATAAAGCACTACTATTAAATCACCCATGCCAGATGTTAGCATGATTTTGACCTTTGCTGCTACCTTACAATCCTCTCTGTGTGTATGACAGGCTCAGCTGTTGTAGTAGAGGAAATGGTTGTGATTTACAGTAGAAGTTTTTTGTTGTAATCTCTAAATTTAAAAGTAGTTTATCAGTAGAAAAAGTCAATAGCTGAAAGGAGAAAATCAGATATTTTTTTAGTTTACTGTAAGCAAAAGAATAGTTTAAACATTGTGTAATCTCTGTGAGGTCATGTAGCAACTTTGTGGAACAGGAAAAATTCTGTAATTATTTTGTGGGCTGACCTCAATAACAAGTTTTTTTATGATTTAAAAACCGCGATTTGAGGAAGAATAAATGATATCACAATGTCAAAGTTCTGTAGGGAATTGAAAACAAATCAGCCGATGACTGAGAAATGAGTGGGAAGAGTTTGTGGTGACTGATTGTAGCAGCGGAACAAAAACATCCCTGGTTAGATGATACTTTATACTTTGTGACTTGCTTATATACAGTATGGTGACAGCTCACTGAACTTGTATAAGAAAGTTTTATATCTGCTGTCCTTTACATGTAGAGCTAGGGAAAAAAGAATAAGCAGGGCATACTTTAATGTCTGAAAATTTTGTTCATGGAAATTGATAAAGCCCGAACTAGTTAAGCGAGAAGTGCCAATGCAAGACTAGAGGAACTGCTTTCAGCTTTTAGTGTCACAACATTTAGATTAGGTAGTCGAATTTTGTCTTTAGTCTGTAATAGACATGTGAAGAGAGATGTTTATCTAGTCTTTAGTCTGTAATAGACATGTGAAGAGAGATGTTTATCTAGTCTTTAGTCTGTAATAGACATGTGAAGAGAGATGTTTATCTAGTCTTTAGTCTGTAATAGTCATGTGAAGAGAGATGTTTATCTAATCTTTAGTCTGTAATAGACATGTGAAGAGAGATGTTTATCTAGTCTTTAGTCTGTAATAGACATGTGAAGAGAGATGTTTATCTAGTCTATAGTCTGTAATAGACATGTGAAGAGAGATGTTTATCTAGTCTTTAGTCTGTAATAGACATGTGAAGAGAGATGTTTATCTAGTCTTTAGTCTGTAATAGTCATGTGAAGAGAGATGTTTATCTAATCTTTAGTCTGTAATAAACATGTGAAGAGAGATGTTTATCTAATCTTTAGTCTGTAATAGACATGTGAAGAGAGATGTTTATCTAATCTTTAGTCTGTAATAGACATGTGAAGAGAGATGTTTATTTATACCCCATGTACATCTACCGATTAGCTCCCGATTTGCCTTACCGATTGAGGATTTCCTTGCATCCGTTTCCTGTGTGACGTAATGAAATAATCGGTAGGATTTTATTTGAGGCTGTTGGTAGGTTTTGCTCGTGGTCAAAAAATCGGTAGATATTTTACGATTGGACCAATCAAATCACCGTTCGTGGTTTTAATGTTTCCAACAAAACTGTTTCTCAAGTGCAGTTATTTTTAGATGAAGAATCGTTTTTTAGCGTCCCGTCTTTGTTGTTTTAAATCTTTTTATGGCTAACTATATAAAAAATGTAGCGAGTTTCACCGGTATTGCGTGAGAATGGCAATTGGAGAGAAAAATAGGGGAAACTCCTTGACGTCATCTCCAATCGGTAAGGGCAAATCGGTAGGTAATCGGTAGATGTACATGTAGCATAAGTCTTTAGTCTGTAATAGACATGTGAAGAGAGATGTTTATCTAGTCTTTAGTCTGTAATAGACATGTGAAGAGAGATGTAGCTGTAGTGATTTAGCCAGGTAGTGAACATGTTTGTCACTGTGTCTCTTAGACAGTCCAACAAAATACATCGACCATTTCAAAACACACAAAACTGTTTGTGAAAGATTTGGATTTCCAGTCAGCTAGCAGTGCAAGTCTGTGAGATCTTGGATTTCATATATCAACGATTAGTACAACCAACCACAAAATTTAGCATGGCAGAAGTTGAAAACATAATGCTTTACATCAATTATTTAATTGGAAAGTGACAACTATATAGGTGATAATGGGGTCCAGCTGTGCCGCAGAAAATGCTAGAAAAACTCTCAGGGACATAAATTTTTACCGTCAGGTCAGTAACGACCAGAAAAAGGTGTATTACATGCGTGGTTACAAACTGACAACTTCGGAGCTAATTTGATTTAATGTTTTAGTATATCATCAAATCATAGACATACACACATCATCTTCATTTAGTATTGGCAGCTGTTTGCACGCTCTCAATTTCTCTTCGTGATTCAATGACTTTATTCATGATTGCTGTCATTCATAAACCACAAACAGCTGATTTGTAAATAACAAAGTTTTCAAGGAAGTTTACATCTAATTGCATTGCCTTCCGCAGATGACTAACATATCCATAAACAGTTGGCAGCTGCTGATTGGCTGTAAGATTTTTATAAAAGTCGATGAGTCTTCGTTGTCTTGACATATACACTTGTGCCCTGAAGGAAAACAGAAGAAGAGAAGATGGATAAACTTGGAAGCATTCTAGTAGCGACTTTTGTTTTGTGTGTTTTTGTCACGTCGACATTTGGAGTAAGTATCAAGTTAAGATGTTTGCTTTCTGCATTGATGTATTCAAATGAGAATCATTGAATTTTACTTTTTGTTTTACAAATTGAAATAAAAATAGTATTTGGATTTTTCCTCCCTTGACCAAACTCTGCAAAGAAGCAGTATGCATTTGCAACTTTGAAGCATTTTTAGGGACCTGAAAACAGGTCATACACTGGAAATTGAGGAAAACTCTTGCTAGATTTCTGTTTAGACCTTATCTGAGATATAAAGCCTACTATTAATATGGAAGTGTAAATGCTTTTTGCCAAGATTGTGCTGCGATGACGGCCATTATTGCATTAACCTAGGCTAGCACTCAATCCTAAAAGCTCATTTTAAACAATTTAAAGCAAGTTGTATCAAGTTGAGACTAGGATATTAAGTTTTGTACAGAAAATAATCTTTTACAAGGCACCTTGTTATCAATCTCCATTGAATTATATTCTCGTATTATTCTAGAAGCCTTATTTCAGAACTCTATCTCTACGCTTTGACTTTCATCTTCCTCTCGTGCTTTGTTGTTTCTCCTGTCCTCTTGCGTTTTTATTTCTTCAGTACTCATTTTGATAGCACAAGCAGAAAATGAGGCAGTGGCCTTAACTTTTTTGCAATAAATGATTACTTGCTGTATTACAAATTTTTTTTTTTATATTTTTATGTAAATTTTTTATATGAAGTCCTAGCTGCGTTAAATTTAACACTCATCAACTTTTCTTCCTTCATCACTCTCAATCATTGTCTCTTCTCTTTCCACTCTCAATCACTGTCTCCTCTCTTTCCACCCTCAATCATTGTCTCCTCTCTTTCCACCCTCAATCATTGTCTCCTCTCTTTCCACCCTCAATTATTGTCTCCTCTCTTTCCACTCTCAATCATCGTCTCCTCTCTTTCCACCCTCAATCATTGTCTCCTCTCTTTCCACTCTCAATCATTGTCTCCTCTCTTTCAACCCTCAATCACTGTCTCTTCTCTTTCCACTCTCAATCATTGTATCCTCTCTTTCCACTCTCAATAGTAGTAATATATGAGCAGATCTCCCTACCAAGTGTTTTTTTGTGGGGTCATTATCTGGGGTTATGCAATGGGTTACGACGTTGGATGAATTCGCCGAGTTTATATTGTGTTTTATTTGAGGGGTACTTGAGTGGCATTTGAGTGGCATTTAAGTGGCATTCGAGTTTTGATTATTATTTTACTTAATTTGAACTTATATGGTATATACATTTTGAATGTATGACATTTAGGTTTTGATAATTTCTTTTCATAACTCGAGCTCATATAGCATCTTGAGAGAGAGGAGAGAGGAGATGTATCTACCTTGAATAAATTCATTGATTAAAAGCGAATCAATGTATGACTATATACATTTATTACATAATAAGTAGGGCAAAATCTCCTCATATAATATAGCTAGATACATAATTCGAACTCATATATACATTGAATGCTATAAAATATATCGGATGATAAAGTTAAATATTCATCTATTCTTTATCAATATTTATAAGGATGATGAAAGATTTTTTGTATTTTATATACATATATATATATATATAGTTATAGTAACTGTGGTAAAAGAAGTCTATTATGAAGGTTTTTATTTAAGCCCAAGTAGGCTCGGTAGATACTCCATCAGAACACACTCGTCTTTTAGCATAAAAATATGTGAGACCTCGTTTTATTTGGTTGTATGTCAACATTTTTTGATCCTTTACTACAAATCCTCGATTTTTACCCATAAACGACTTTTTTGTGTTCAATACATTTAGATAACTGTCTTTGTTCAATTGATTAATTCGTTTGTTCAAACCTTTTGAGCTAAACTTGTTTCCTTTTTCTCCCCAGCAGTAATAGGATTTAGAGTTAAGTGCAACAATTCCATCTCCGGTAAATTCCTCTTTAAACAGCCCAGGTGTTCTTTTTCCGTGTTTTAGTACTTTTTCACAACAGTCTTGCATGCTCCATTCTAAACCCATTGTTTTGGTTCTTAAAAACTCATCCCTATGTTTGTCACAGTATGGGCGTGGAAACCAATCACCATATTCATTGTAAAACTCTTTTTTCATACTTGGTTTTACCAGTGTTTCTAATGTTCCGCTCAACGCCATGTATGCGCTATCTGTATCCATTTCAACATATTGAAAATCACTTCTGTCAATATATCTATAAATAAAAAGATTGCTTCAATTATTTGGAAGTTTTACTTACTTATACATGTTAATAGTAGGGAATTAGGTTTTACTTACTTATCCATAAAGTCGTAGTAAAACTGTAGCATTCTCAGTTTAGCATACTGTAGCACGGAGAAGCCCAAGTGTACTGGAACATTCATAGTTAGCTGAAATGATGGTGATACTGATTAGCAAAGTAAACTTGTGGAATATAAATTTTGAATTGCAAAATAATTGTTTTAAAACTTACTAGTTGTTTACAGGTTACGATTTCATAAAAATCATCTGCTATCTCTTCCATGGCGATAAATTTATTTCCTCTGATACGAAATGAAGCTTTTCTGGCGCCTTCGATGAACTTGATGGTGGTATGTTTTTCTTTATCAGTGATTGTTTTTCCATAAGCAGCATTTCCTACCAACTTGCTAGTAGTAGCGAGTAATTCTTGACTAGGGTCTGCATCTCCCATTCTCCTAGCGTCTGAAACCGATGTTCCAAAAGCTTCAAAAGCTTTTCTAGGAATATATTCTATTAGCTGATAAACTTTGGTGACTTTCAATCCTTGTTTCAAGTACCATTTCAACAAAGGACTCATTAGCAATATCTTATCTCCGTACATACTTCCAACTAATGAGCGTTGAGGAGTCTTTAAAAACCCTTCGGCTTCAGCAAAGACTTTCATTTCATCGCTCAAGTGTTCTCTGGTTAACATCGTATTTTTAAAAATCGGAGGCATTTCGGAGAACTTTTCTTCCTCTTCCTCAGGAACTTCGATGTCACATTCAACAAATCCGAAGAATTCTTCTGATTGAACTCTCTCCAACACTTCTTCTTGATTCAGCTTTTTTTCAAGTATTTTAGGGTAGAAAGAATTGTAAAACGTGTTAACAAATTTTTGTAAATTTGTGTGAGTTTTTACACGCTTCATCCAGTCACACTCCCAAATCGAGATTACAGTGTAACCTAATGCTCGAAGATATTCTTCATTTTCCATCGTAGTTTTAAACAGATTTGCTTTTGATTTTCTTCCACTAGCTTGAAGCTCTTGGTCTTTAGCGTTGTTATAAGAGCAGTCGTGTCCATGCCAAAAACATCCGTGGAATTGAAAGACATGACGATTTTCAACACAGAAACCATCAACTGGTAATCCTCGCTGTCCGAGAGTAACTTCTCCTCCATTGAGCTGATGTCTGATATTGATTTTTTTTGAGAACATTTGGAACTGTAACCAGCTATGAGCTATCTTGCTAAATTTTACTGGTTCAGCGACAAAGGAGTTTTCGATTTTTCTTCTTCGAGGATAGCCAGTAGGCATTGATTGCATCATACACCATAAATAGAGCGCATTTGCATCAACTCCATAGATTCTATCACAAATCTTTGCTTCTTTTCCCAACCAATGTTCTCTAATTTTAGTTATACCTTTTTCGTGATATCTATGCATCACTAGACTTGGCCCTCCAACTATATTTTTCTTTATTAGAGGATAAAGTTCTGCATTGCAGTTGTCAAGCAGACAAATTGGGAGAGTCTGACGAAACGAGTTACCAAGTTCATCAAAATTCAAGTATGTAGAGAGGTATGGAGGGTGTGGTTGAGGTGCTTTGTTAAACATCCATCGAATCGCTAATCCTGGTAAAGATATACCATCTTTTAACATATCAATCCCATGCTCTCTGTAGATCGATCTTTGTCTTTCCAACGCTTGAACAAATGGTTTTACATCCAAGTTGTTGTACCATTTTAAAAAATCTCTCATTGTCTTCATCTCGTTATTTTTCCATGCTTCTTGACAAATTATGTACTCTTCTTCACTGATATTCTTTTGTTTTAAAGAACTGTAAAAAGCTTCTCTTGGAGGTAGATGTTCTTGATTAAGTTGTTCCAAGTCTTTCATCCATTCATAAGGAAAAAATCCTTTTCCGGCTTCACATTTGTATGCTTTGAGATACATTTCATAGCTATATCCAGGAGCGATGAAGTTTGTGCAATCTAAAAACAAAAAAGATCCTATTCCGATAACAGGCATCTTGGTTCCTTTTTTTATAACAAAATCAAAATCTGTGTCGGAGACATCTTTCAATTTTTGAAGCAATTTTCCTTTCATCACATTGACATCATAAGTCTGTGAATTGAAACCTAGAATAGGGAGTTTTTTCAAATAGCTGTACAAATCATCCAGAACTTTTTCAGCTCCTGTTCTACGTCTGAAACGATCTTTTTCAAAATCACTACGAAACTTTTCTTCAGCTTCTTCCAGTCGTTGTAATTCACCTTCTATCTGTTTTATGATTCGCGAAAACTGTTTTTCCAATCGGCTATATGATTCTTCACTAATATCATCCAAGTATTCAATGAACTTTCCAACGCATTCATCATCATCCCCATTATTGACAATACAACGCGGGTTGTTGAAGCCGGGTACGTTTGAACAAATTGAAATACTTAAAAGTTTATGCTCATTCGTGTAAATGGTTGTGTCTGTATCTCGATATTTTTCGCAATTAGGTAACAAACACTCTATGTCAAATGTTGCAAAAAACGGATAGTATCTCAAGGAATCATCTGACCCGATATCTATCCCGAAATGAACCTTCAGTTTGTCGAATATTGTAGCAGTAGGACTGTATTGCCCTCCAGAAAACTGCATAGTTGTTGCCTCTGAGATTGAACATCTGTGTCTTTTCAGATTCCCCAATCTATCATAACAAGTAGAACAGGTTGGACATCTGTAGGCTTTGACATATCCTTCCAAGTTTGTAATAAGACTGAAGTGATTGATATAAAGATCCAAATATAGATTCTCCTTATAACTGGAGTTTGAATTCCAAATAACTGTTGAAGTCATATCATCATTTAAAGAAAACACTGTTATCTTCAGTTGAAATGCTCGCTCCAAAAGCAATAAATCAGCTTCTGTCACTCCTTTCCCATCACACCTTTTACCACTATCACCATAAATGAAACTATGATATTGTTGTTGGTACTCCTTCACCTCCTTAATTATTGGATCTTTTGCAATTCCACCGTTTTTTTTGTAGTTCTTTGTGTAATGCTAGACATCTAAAAAAACAAAGATTGTCGGTAATTCGTTTTCCTTTTGTGTTTTTTAACATGGTTCGTATGTGTCTGTTGTTAAGGAGGTGAGAGGGTAAATGCTCTGGTGGTGATCCAACTTTTCCCATTCCGAGTAGTTTGTAGAAATAAAACGAAATGTTTGTGATTAACATCAATCTCCAAGTCGTATTTGGTCTCCGTCTCAAGCTATTTGTACGATGATCAGTCTCCATAACATCAACAAAGAAGTCATCAAGATCTCCTTCAGTTTCAATCAGTTTAGCTTTTGGATATACGGTAGCATTGTTTGATGATGAGTGAAAGTATCGGAGTTCACCATCATTTTTATTTTCTAGTATACAACCTACGCTACAGTTGACTTTTGCTCTCGAGCTCAATTGTCTCCAAACTTTTTTTAGCAATTCTAACACTCTTGAATCATGATAGTCATTTTGGTAGGTATCAGCTTGGTCTCTTGGAATCCCATCCCAAAGTCTTACATTTAAAAGTTCTATGACTTTTCCAGCTCTATGTTTCGTTTTCATAGCTCCCCAATATCTAGCTATCAAATCATCCCATTCTTCATCTTGAAAAGTTGGAGCTGTGCTATCATCAACAATACCTAGGGTTGATGCTCGGGTAGGTCTTTCAAAATTTAAATCTTCCATTTCTTCTTCTTCTTGTTCTTCCTCTTGTGCTTCTTCCTCTTCTTCTTCTTCTTCTTCTTCTTCTTCTTCTTCATTTTCTATCATTGGATCATTCTCATTTTCTTCAACTATCTCCTCCACAACCGGCTCTATATCTTGAGCTATTATGCTTGTCTTTGGTGGTGAAAGCTCAGCACCAAATCCTATTTGATTGATTGTTTCATCGGGTAAACGAAAACAAATGAGATTTTCTTCTAACCATTTCCAATTAGGGGAAATTTCAGGGTTTTTTTCTTCTACATTCTCCTCCCGATAATTTAAACTTTGTCTACAATAGAAATGTTAACACATACTAGTTGTTCTATAAAACATTCACATACATTTTATATAAAATGTAACAGAAGAAAAAATGACTTAAACACCATTATCAATTAATTTTTAAAATGGAATTAGGAAAAAAGACTCAAACATTATTATTAGTTAGGTTTTTAAAACTTACTGTGTACTATGACATGAATTCCCAACTCCGTCTTTTACATTAATTCTCTGATATTCTGAGTCCTGTCTACAATAAAGAGATAACGCATTATTTTTGCTGATTCATGAGATGAGTATAAAAAAAACAGCAAACAATCACTCTACTAATGTTATTAATTTATGATTTTTAAAAACTTACTGATTATCAAAGGCTATTGTATTTTCAGTAGTTGCTGAAACTTGAAAAGTCGAAGGTTTGTCTTGAAAAGTATTTTCAAGTTCCATCTCCATTTCATTTTCATATTCAGCATTGCATTCATCATTCATGTATTCATTATCAGCGTTTGAAAAACTGATATCACTTTGATTTTCCATGAGCCATTTCCATTCCTTATGTATGTCTACATCAGTATCATCCTCTTCTGTTTCCATAGCACTATAATAACAATAAAATCATTACTTTTTAATAGAAGTGACAATAGCACATAAAAAGGTAAGTTAAATGTCTCAGCTAATAAATTTTACCTTGTGAATAAAACTCCTAGTAGTCAGTTGGTATATTATATAGTAGATGTTGAGACTTCAGTTACTGTTGTTAGAACGAATGATTTATTATGTGAAAGCATTACTTTTTAAGTAGATAAAAACTTAAGTGAGATAATTAATACAGATAATTAAGTCTTAGCTTCAATGAAAATTTTCAAATTCACACAGAAAAACTTTTAATAGTCAGTGGATGTAGTAGTAGATGTTGCTCCTCCGATCACTGTTGTAGAACTGGATGCTTTCTGTGTGAAAACAGTGGCTCTTAAATAGCCAAAGTTGCACTGGTTGAACTCTATGAATACCAACCTTCTTTATAATATAACTATGAATCAGAATTTTGTCCACGCGAAAACCAATGCTTTCGCGGGAATAAACAATTTATTTTCACGCGAATGGAAACCGTTGCTTTCGCGGGAATAAATAAATTATTTTCACGCGAATAGAAACTGTTGCTTTCGCGGGAATACAAATTTTATTTTCACGGGGATACAAACCAATGTTTTCGCGGGAATAAAGACTTTGTTTTCACGCGAATGGAAACAGTTGTTTTCGCGGGAATAAATAATTTATTTTCACGCGAATAGAGACTGTTGCTTTCGCGGGAATACAAATTTTATTTTCACGCGGATAAAAACCAATGTTTTCGCGGGAATAAAGACTTTATTTTCACGCGAATGGAAACAGTTGTTTTCGCGGGAATAAATAATTTATTTTCACGCGAATAGAAACTGTTGCTTTCGCGGGAATACAAATTTTATTTTCACGCGGATACAAACCAATGTTTTCGCGGGAATAAAGACTTTATTTTCACACGAATGGAAACAGTTGTTTTCGCGGGAATAAATAATTTATTTTCACGCGAATAGAAACTGTTGCTTTCGCGGGAATACAAATTTTATTTTCACGCGGATACAAACCAATGCTTTCGCGGGAATAAATACTTTATTTTCACGCGAATGGAAACTGTTGTTTTCGCGGGAATAAATAATTTATTTTCACGCGAATAGAAACTGTTGCTTTCGCGGGAATACAAATTTTATTTTCACGCGGATACAAACCAATGCTTTCGCGGGAATAAATACTTTATTTTCACGCGAATGGAAACCGTTGTTTTCGCGGGAATAAATATTTTCACGCAAAAGCATCGGTTTGTATCCGCGTGAAAATAAAATTTGTATTCCCGCGAAACCAATAGTTTCTATTCGAGTGAAAATAAATTATTTATTCCCGCGAAAACAACTGTTTCCATTCGCGTGAAAATAAAGTATTTATTCCCGCGAAAGCATTGGTTTGTATCCGCGTGAAAATAAAATTTGTATTCCCGCGAAAGCAACAGTTTTTATTCGCGTGAAAATAAATTATTTATTCCCGCGAAAACAACTGTTTCCATTCGCGTGAAAATAAAGTCTTTATTCCCGCGAAAGCATTGGTTTGTATCCGCGTGGAAATAAAATTTGTATTCCCGCGAAAGCAACAGTTTCTATTCGCGTGAAAATAAATTATTTATTCCCGCGAAAACAACTGTTTCCATTCGCGTGAAAATAAAGTATTTATTCCCGCGAAAGCATTGGTCTGTATCCGCGTGAAAATAAAATTTGTATTCCCGCGAAAGCAACAGTTTCTATTCGCGTGAAAATAAATTATTTATTCCCGCGAAAACAACTGTTTCCATTCGCGTGAAAATAAAGTCTTTATTCCCGCGAAAACATTGGTTTGTATCCGCGCGGAAATAAAATTTGTATTCCCGCGAAAGCAACAGTTTCTATTCGTGTGAAAATAAATTATTTATTCCCGCGAAAACAACTGTTTCCATTCGCGTGAAAATAAAGTCTTTATTCCCGCGAAAACATTGGTTTGTATCCCTGTGAAAATAAAATTTGTATTCCCGCGAAAGCAACAGTTTCTATTCGCGTGAAAATAATTTATTTATTCCCGCGAAAGCAACGGTTTCCATTCGCGTGAAAATAAATTGTTTATTCCCGCGAAAGCATTGGTTTTCGCGTGGACAAAATTCTGATTCATAGTTATATTATAAAGAAGGTTGGTATTCATAGAGTTCAACCAGTGCAACTTTAGCTATTTAAGAGCCACTGTTTTCACACAGAAAGCATCCAGTTCTACAACAGTGATCGGAGGAGCAACATCTACTACACTTCTCATTGCAACTACTAGAAACTTTCTCTTTATAAAAGGTAAAATTTAAAAAACTTATTATTCCCTACCTAACAAAGATCAAAATTAGTTTAGACATAATGTAAAGCATGAAATAAATAATCTTGTAGTTCCACATGAAAAACTGAATTATATGTTATTTCTTTCTTTTTTAGAACACTATGGAGGATTTTTCTGCTTCTTACACGGATTTAAAGCCAATCGAAAACAAACAAAAAACATTCAAAACACCCAAAAGAAAAAACTCTAACTCTGTCACAAAAGAAGCAGCGATAAAGAGACGAGCTCTTCCAAAACTGGTTTTATCCACAACATCAAACAATATGGAACAAAAAGAATTGCTCACTGATGCTGACAGAGCTCTCAAGATGGCCAAATCTCTCCAAAAATGGAAGGCATGTGATTTGAAAAAGATTGGAGGGTTTCTTACACTAGCATCACTTCCTGTTCCATCAGTTTTGCAAATCGTTTCTATTGAACAGAGTACTGGTGCATACGGAAACTACTACATTCTCACTTATCTTGATAATTCAACTGGAGCGAATTTTCAGAAAGTTGTTTGTCCAAGTAGAGTAGTTGAAAGCTTCAATGTTGATAACTACCCATTACCTTTCAACATTTTGTACTTTGGTGAGATGGAAAACTCAAAAAAACCAGAGACTACTTACTACAATGTCAAACGTATCAGTACAAAACGATTAACCACAATGGAAGCTACTGCTGAAGCTGAAAAACTGAGAAAAATGAGTGAAGAAGAACTCAAACTCGCTTACGACATGGAGTATCTCAGTAATTTCAAAGATTGTTCCATTTTTGCTTACATCGAAGTTGTAGAAAGATTCATTCCTTTCCGATTCAATGGAGAAGAATCCATTGTAAATTGCATTCGCTATGTCACTGAAAAGAATGGAAAAAGAGAGACGAGAACGCTTTTACTACCAATCAGATACAACGAGGAAGCTAAAAGATGTGCACCTGGTGTGATGATTTACAAAGGAAAAAAACAGAGTAAGAATGGAAATCCTATTCCATACCACAATGTTGTCTTCATTTCTTCAACCAACGCTAGTGATTGGGATCAATATTGCGTACAAACAAGTTCCAATGAGGTGCTAACAAAAACAAATAATGAGGATGAAGTTCTTAAGGAATTCCTAGAAAATGAATTACAAGATTTTGATGAACCGCTTGCTGTTGATGGTATGTAAACTCAATATCAAATGCTGACAACAGGTAGTCTCAAGCGGATAATGAATGAATAAAAAAAAAGCCTGTGTATTCATTGACATTACAAGTTGTACTGTTTTGTATTACTTACTATTTACTGACTCTAACTATATTATATGGAAAGATTTTCCCTACTTATTATACAATAAGTCTATATAATCATATAATAATTCATAGAAAAGTCTAAAGGTTCTCAGGTGATTAACTCACCAAAAGTTCCGGTTTTGCAAAACATTTGAAGATCTTCCTATTTTCCCTACTTATTATACAATAAATGTATATAATCATATATTGATTCATAGAAAAGTCTAAAGGTTCTCAAGTGATTGACTCTCCTCATTCTTCTCTCCTCTCTCTCTCTCTCTCTCAAAATATCATATGAGTTTGAGTTATGTAAAATAATTATCAAAACTTGAATGCCATACATTCAAAATCTAGCTGCCATATGAGTTCCAATTAAGTGAAAAAATAATCAAAACTCAAATGCCACTTAAATGCCATTCAAATGTCACTCAAATGCCCCTCAAGTAAAATACAATATAAACTCGGCGAATTCATCCAACGTCGTAACCCATTGCCTCAACCCCCAGATCCAATCCACAAAAAAACACTTGGTAGGGAGATCTGCTCATATATTACTACTCTCAATCATTGTCTCTTCTCTTTCCACTCTCAATCATTGTATCCTCTCTTTCCACTCTCAATCATTGTCTCCTCTCTTTCCACCCTCAATCATTGTCTCCTCTCTTTCCACCCTCAATCATTGTCTCCTCTCTTTCCACCCTCAATCATTGTCTCCTCTCTTTCCACTCTCAATCATTGTCTCCTCTCTTTCCACCCTCAATCATTGTCTCCTCTCTTTCCACCCTCAATCATCGTCTCCTCTCTTTCCACCCTCAATCATTGTCTCCTCTCTTTCCACTCTCAATCATTGTCTCCTCTCTTTCCACCCTCAATCACTGTCTCTTCTCTTTCCACCCTCAATAATTGTCTCCTCTCTTTCCACTCTCAATCATTGTCTCCTCTCTTTGCACCCTCAATCATTGTCTCTTCTCTTTCCACTCTCAATCATTGTATCTTCTCTTTCCACTCTCAATCATTGTCTCCTCTCTTTCCACTCTCAATCATTGTCTCTTCTCTTTCCACTCTCAATTATTGTCTCTTCTCTTTCCACTCTCAATCATTGTCTCCTCCCTTTCCACTCTCAATCATTGTCTCCTCTCTTTCCACCCTCAATCATTGTCTCCTCTCTTTCCACTCTCAATCATTGTCTCTTTTCTTTCCACCCTCAATCATTGTCTCTTCTCTTTCCACTCTCAATCATTGTATCCTCTCTTTCCACCCTCAATCATTGTCTCCTTTCTTTCCACTCTCAATCATTGTCTCTTTTCTTTCCACCCTCAATCATTGTCTCTTCTCTTTCCACTCTCAATCATTGTATCCTCTCTTTCCACCCTCAATCATTGTCTCCTCTCTTTCCACTCTCAATCATTGTCTCCTCCCTTTTCACTCTCAATCATTGTCTCTTCTCTTTCCACCCTCAATCATTGTCTCTTCTCTTTTCACTCTCAATCATTGTCTCCTCTCTTTCCACTCTCAATCATTGTCTCCTCCCTTTTCACTCTCAATCATTGTCTCTTCTCTTTCCACGCTCAATCATTGTCTCCTCTCTTTCCACTCTCAATCATTGTCTCTTTTCTTTCCACTCTCAATCATTGTCTCTTTTGTTTCCACTCTCAATCATTGTCTCCTCTCTTTCCACTCTCAATCATTGTCTCCTCCCTTTTCACTCTCAATCATTGTCTCTTCTCTTTCCACCCTCAATCATTGTCTCCTCTCTTTCCACTCTCAATCATTGTCTCCTCCCTTTTCACTCTCAATCATTGTCTCTTCTCTTTCCACCCTCAATCATTGTCTCTTCTCTTTTCACTCTCAATCATTGTCTCCTCTCTTTCCACTCTCAATCATTGTCTCCTCCCTTTTCACTCTCAATCATTGTCTCTTCTCTTTCCACGCTCAATCATTGTCTCCTCTCTTTCCACTCTCAATCATTGTCTCTTTTCTTTCCACTCTCAATCACTGTCTCTTTTGTTTCCACTCTCAATCATTGTCTCCTCTCTTTCCACTCTCAATCATTGTCTCCTCCCTTTTCACTCTCAATCATTGTCTCTTCTCTTTCCACCCTCAATCATTGTCTCCTCTCTTTCCACTCTCAATCATTGTCTCTTCTCTTTCCACTCTCAATCATTGTCTCCTCTCTTTCCACTCTCAATCATCGTCTCCTCTCTTTCCACTCTCAATCATTGTCTCCTCTCTTTCCACTCTCAATCATTGTCTCCTCTCTTTCAACCCTCAATCACTGTCTCTTCTCTTTCCACTCTCAATCATTGTATCCTCTCTTTCCACTCTCAATCATTGTCTCCTCTCTTTGCACTCTCAATCATTGTATCTTCTCTTTCCACTCTCAATCATTGTCTCCTCTCTTTCCACTCTCAATCATTGTCTCTTCTCTTTCCACTCTCAATTATTGTCTCTTCTCTTTCCACTCTCAATCATTGTCTCCTCCCTTTCCACTCTCAATCATTGTCTCCTCTCTTTCCACCCTCAATCATTGTCTCCTCTCTTTCCACTCTCAATCATTGTCTCTTTTCTTTCCACCCTCAATCATTGTCTCTTCTCTTTCCACTCTCAATCATTGTATCCTCTCTTTCCACCCTCAATCATTGTCTCCTCTCTTTCCACTCTCAATCATTGTCTCTTTTCTTTCCACCCTCAATCATTGTCTCTTCTCTTTCCACTCTCAATCATTGTATCCTCTCTTTCCACCCTCAATCATTGTCTCCTCTCTTTCCACTCTCAATCATTGTCTCCTCCCTTTTCACTCTCAATCATTGTCTCTTCTCTTTCCACCCTCAATCATTGTCTCTTCTCTTTTCACTCTCAATCATTGTCTCCTCTCTTTCCACTCTCAATCATTGTCTCCTCCCTTTTCACTCTCAATCATTGTCTCTTCTCTTTCCACTCTCAATCATTGTCTCTTTTCTTTCCACTCTCAATCACTGTCTCCTTTGTTTCCACTCTCAATCATTGTCTCCTCTCTTTCCACTCTCAATCATTGTCTCCTCCCTTTTCACTCTCAATCATTGTCTCTTCTCTTTCCACCCTCAATCATTGTCTCCTCTCTTTCCACTCTCAATCATTGTCTCTTCTCTTTCCACTCTCAATCATTGTCTCTTCTCTTTCCACTCTCAATCATTGTCTCCTCTCTTTCCACTCTCAATCATCGTCTCCTCTCTTTCCACCCTCAATCATTGTCTCCTCTCTTTCCACTCTCAATCATTGTCTCCTCTCTTTCAACCCTCAATCACTGTCTCCTCTCTTTCCACTCTCAATCATTGTATCCTCTCTTTCCACTCTCAATCATTGTCTCCTCTCTTTGCACTCTCAATCATTGTATCTTCTCTTTCCACTCTCAATCATTGTCTCCTCTCTTTCCACTCTCAATCATTGTCTCTTCTCTTTCCACTCTCAATTATTGTCTCTTCTCTTTCCACTCTCAATCATTGTCTCCTCCCTTTCCACTCTCAATCATTGTCTCCTCTCTTTCCACCCTCAATCATTGTCTCCTCTCTTTCCACTCTCAATCATTGTCTCTTTTCTTTCCACCCTCAATCATTGTCTCTTCTCTTTCCACTCTCAATCATTGTATCCTCTCTTTCCACCCTCAATCATTGTCTCCTCTCTTTCCACTCTCAATCATTGTCTCTTTTCTTTCCACCCTCAATCATTGTCTCTTCTCTTTCCACTCTCAATCATTGTATCCTCTCTTTCCACCCTCAATCATTGTCTCCTCTCTTTCCACTCTCAATCATTGTCTCCTCCCTTTTCACTCTCAATCATTGTCTCTTCTCTTTCCACCCTCAATCATTGTCTCTTCTCTTTTCACTCTCAATCATTGTCTCCTCTCTTTCCACTCTCAATCATTGTCTCCTCCCTTTTCACTCTCAATCATTGTCTCTTCTCTTTCCACGCTCAATCATTGTCTCCTCTCTTTCCACTCTCAATCATTGTCTCTTTTCTTTCCACTCTCAATCACTGTCTCCTTTGTTTCCACTCTCAATCATTGTGTCCTCTCTTTCCACTCTCAATCATTGTCTCCTCCCTTTTCACTCTCAATCATTGTCTCTTCTCTTTCCACTCTCAATCATTGTCTCTTTTCTTTCCACTCTCAATCACTGTCTCCTATGTTTCCACTCTCAATCATTGTCTCCTCTCTTTCCACTCTCAATCATTGTCTCCTCCCTTTTCACTCTCAATCATTGTCTCTTCTCTTTCCACCCTCAATCATTGTCTCCTCTCTTTCCACTCTCAATCATTGTCTCTTCTCTTTCCACTCTCAATCATTGTCTCTTCTCTTTCCACTCTCAATCATTGTCTCCTCTCTTTCCACTCTCAATCATTGTCTCCTCTCTTTCCACTCTCAATCATTGTCTCCTTTCTTCCCACTCTCAATCACTGTCTCCTTTGTTTCCACTCTCAATCATTGTCACAGACTCTTGACAGCGTGAGTGGAATTGTGCTGTTCCTTTTACCACTTGAATCATCAGAATACCTTGCTTACTACGAATCAAACTACATCTTAATTCAGGCTCACACCAATAAATGCTTTCTCTTTAGTTTGAAAGACTGGCTGTGAAAAACTTTGTATCATAGCATAATGTGCGAGATTTAATTGGGAAAAATTATGTTTTTATGTGAATGTCTCAGCCCTGCATTGACGCAAAACCTGGGTGTTGCATTGAATTGAATCCAGTTTTACATAGATTGCAATTGGTAACTGTTGGGAGCAATGAAAATTTTATTTTTATAAATGTGTTTTGACATTCAACATGTAGAAAGACTTTACCTTTATGTATATGTGAGTAGGTATTAATTATATGGGTATATGAGTATATGGGTATATGGGTATATGGGTATATGGGTATATGAGTATATGTGGGTAGGTATTTAGTATATGTACATAGATTTAGTTATAGCCAATGCAGCAATAGTGTCACAAATCCATCTGTAAGCGACTGATTACCGAACATTCAATGAAGTATGTTTATAAAAGTTCTTAACGTTTTTGTCCCAGGATACGTTCTCCTACTGCGCACAAATTGTGGCTGAGGACCAGCTACCAAAGACTTGCATGGATTTGAGATGTCTTGGATTCGGTAACAGTGGAGTTTATACCGTCTACCCTACAGGAAGTAAATACTATTCCTTTAAAGTTTACTGCGATCAACAAACCGATGATGGTGGATGGACTGTAAGTGGTTACTTTATTCTTCCAGTAGAGTTTTTGTTGGCTGGAGATGAACACATTCCTAGTCTCTTTTATATCTGCCATGTTACTTTTGTTCTATCAGGTATTCCAAAGACGAATGGATGGTTCGGTAGAGTTCTACAGGAAATGGCAGAGTTACAAGCTAGGATTTGGAGATATCGATGCAGAACACTGGCTAGGAAATGACAAGCTATCCCAACTATTGGCCACTCATTCCCATAATGAACTGAGAGTAGATTTAGAAGCTGTAGACAACCAGAAGGCTTATGCCAAGTATTCTATATTCAATGTTGGAGATGAGTCCACTCTGTATAAGATGGACATCGAAGGTTACTCTGGCAATGCCGGTGAGTACATAATTAATTTCTTTGTCGTCAATGTAGTCAAATGTGTGACTTTTTTCTAGCAAACATGACGGTTGGTTGGTACAATTTCTGGGACAGCGAGTACCATTTTTCATTGTCAAGTATCCAAGTAGACAAATCTCAGGATTATAAAAACCTTATATGAACGTCGTAGAAGTACTCTTTTGGCATCAACTACTGTACAAAAACAGCAACGTTACTATTGACAATAAGAAGAAATAACTCATTGTCCGTCATGAAGTTCAACTCTGAAATGAATAAAGATGAACAATCGCCTTGTATTTGCAATTTATCCCACACAGATTATACACGAGTGGAGTTATCTACTATCTGTTAGTCGCTGACTGTTTCTAGCGTGCTTTTATAGCACAATACAATGCGAGCAGGCGCTTTGTGTATTAAACTATAAGATGCCCTATTGCTCTGCTCCGATCCAGCTCATTTTATCACCCTTATTATTGTCTCTTGTTGCTACTGCCTTATAACGCCTCTGCCACACTCTTCTCCAACACCTTGCTTTATTGCTCACATCCTTTGCATTACCCCTGGCTTCTCCTACTAACCCCCTCCCCCATCAAGACAAAGTGCAGCATTCAGTGCAAGTAAACTTTGTAAAGCGGTGGTTTTGCCCTTTGTGAAAACATAGATGTCACACAACGTCTCACCTTGGTAGAAACCACTGCGTTTTGGTAATTAGAAAAATAAATGCACAAACATTTTGTTTCAAAAACAAAAAATAAGTTTAAGTTCCGTTTCATTGCAACTAATTGATCCAGTAGCTGTATTGAGCTGTTTTAAATTATCATAACTTCTGTTAGTATATTTGCTAGTACATCTGTTAGTACATTTGCTAGTACATCTGTTAGTACATTTGCTAGTACTTCTGTTAGTACATTTGCTAGTACATCTGTTAGTACATTTGCTAGTACATCTGTTAGTACACTTGCTAGTACTTCTGTTAGTACATATGCTAGTACATCTGTTAGTACATTTGCTAGTACATCTGTTAGTACATTTGCTAGTACATCTGTTAGGACATTTGCTAGTACATCTGTTAGTACATTTGCTAGTACATCTGTTAGTACACTTGCTAGTACATCTGTTAGTACATTTGCTAGTGCATCTGTTGGGACATTTGTAAACACAAACAGATGTACTTACAGACGTTTTTTTTTTAATTCTCCATGTACCTATATCGGTAAAAGAACATTATTGCAGCATCAATTAAACATTCAATCTATAAGTACTTTCTGAAAATTTAATTACCACTTCCTGTAGTTTATCAACCGATCAGGTACATTGTGTTGTGCAAGCATTCAAATAGGTCTATAACTTGTTTTAACATATTGAAAAATATTCTTGGAAAAGAAATTTTGCCAAATGAATGGTAACTGTGTGCTGATGAAATGAAAATTTCTGATTGATACTTGAAAAATGGTGTTGTTTAATTTGCCATGGTTGGTTTCTGTTTTAAAAGCATTCAATAGAATAGGAAAAGTTAAAGGGTTGACACCGCAGCAATCACACTATGCGGGACATCAATTATTTGTGATAATTTTTTAACTGTTACATTGTAGGTGATAGCATGACAAGCTGCAACGGTATGAAATTCACCCCCCAAGACTATGATTACGACACATACAATGGTAACTGTGCAGTTTCTTTCAGAGGTGCATGGTGGTATAGTGCCTGTCATGGTGCCAACCTTAACGGGGCTTATTTGAACGGTAACCACACATCATATGCCAACGGAGTTAACTGGCACGGTTTTAAAGGATATCGTGAATCATTGAAGTTTACTGAGATGAAGTTTCGAGCCCGTTTGTGATGAACAATAAAATCATTAGACAATGAGCAGCTCAGATTCACAGATTTTTGCAAGTTTCAATTCATTTTTTTGTATTTTTATCAGCCAAGTAGTTGAAATAATCCGAGACAAGTGGATGTGTTTTGGTCTGTTCAAGTACCTAGTATTAAGTAAAATTTTGACACCTTGTCTAAGCAAACAGAATGCTATAGAAATTATTATTTTTCAAACGCAAACACTGTTAACTTAATGGTTTATATGTGGTATAAACTTGTGTCATAGTTTGATGGTTTTCTTGCAAACTCAAGCTGTTATTTTATTTCTAGGCCATTTCATCAAAAATTGATTGGTATTGGTATCACCACTTTCATTAAACATTAATTGTGCCTGAAATATAATAAGATCTAAAGGGTTTGTTATTAAGTGTTGTAAAGAGCTTTTTTCACTTCTACAAACCATCTTCCATCTCTTGAGATCATTGCACTGAGCAGCAACTTTCAATGTTGTGGTGTAGAGGATTGCTGTGTCTGCCTTTACAGACACAGCAATCCTCATACTGTACTGGGTCTCCAGCAGTACTGTTATAACACTTCGGCTAGAATGCTACCAGTCGACGTGTTCGGTATATAACCTCAGCTAGACTATTTCTGGTCTAGGTTGACTCAATGTGAGTAATGTAGTAATCCATTAATGGTATAATGGTTATAATGATGATTACTAGGAAGTGATTGAACATTTAGGTTTCTCTTTAAATAAAGATCTATAGCAAATGCGCTTCTTGTATTTTTATACATTGTAAAACTTTTAGTCCACATCAATATTTTTGCAGGTTATCAAATACATGAACTAGCTATAAATACTGGCAAGTGGAATAGTATATATATGAATAAATATTGCTGGCGCCCAGAAGTAGGGGCAGAGTTATGGAGTCAATATTCAATACAAATTGACGCTAGAGATCTCAGAATTTTCTATTAGACTCTCAGTCTCTATGAAGCCTTGGGTCCTTAGATGGTAAATATCCGGATAGGAGTTTCTAGAGTCCTTAGACAATCATTTGGTCCTCCATCTACGGCAACAATTTGATGCCAGGCGTGTAGCAGTGTACTGTGCCACTATTGCTACTCATATATAGTACTGAGCTGTTTACTATTATTGGCTCACTGCTTGGCTTGTGCCAGTGCTAATGCAAGTGTGTCTACTGCCAAGTGGCCATCAGAGGCACTTCCTCAAAACCCTGGTTACAACAGGAGTCCATCAAAACCCAATACAATACTGTAGTGGATTCTGGCGTTGTACCACAGAACTGCACTAAGCTCAAGCACTCTTCCTCTCTCCAGAGGGGACACCGTACATGGTAGACGGTGGCCATCTATAATGATGGTATTGTGTTCTAGGGGTGGATTGACTGGATGTCCACTTGTGGGTTTTGGTCTGCTTTTTCAAGCAGATTTCCTGCCAGCAGTATTACAGCAAGTTGCCGATGACACTGCGTCCATTTCCCGACTGGTTAGTAGGAGGCACCTGTCTGGCTTGCCTCTGAGTTCTAGAGCAGGTGCCGATCATGTGTCCGGCTTGGCCGCATCCCCAACATCGAGTTGTGGGCGTTGTCTCTATCAGTCGCGCTGGGGCAGACTGCCTGCTCTTATTCAGATCTTTTACTTCTTGCGTTAGAGCTCGTACAGCCTCCAGAATAGCAATCATCTGATTTGGGGTAGTTGGTGTAGGTGAACTGTGTACTTGTTGTACTGGGGAGCTGTGAGCAGTCTGTGTAGAGAGCATCTGGTGAGAAGCTATTTTGTTTATCCTCTTCATCGGTCTTTTAATCGACCATCCGTATGTCAGCAAACCGCTTTTCTTGGGGAGTCTGAATTTGTAAATACTCACTGCCGGCTCTGACAGCCTCTGCCAGATCAGCCGGTTGTATTGCTAGTAGGTGCCTTCGTAAATAGGCATTCCGTTTTTCCTCATAGTGCAAAAGGTGTCTAGCAACAGCCTCTGCATGAGTCGAGGGGAAGGTCTGCATACGCCGCACGTACCAGCCGATTTACCTCACTGGCATGCTCCTTGGGCGTGATTTTGTACAGCCTACGCAGGCTGCTCAGCAAACAAAAATAGGCACTCTCAGCAGCAGAAGTCCATTCTGTGTGTGGAGGTTTTCCACAGTCCAGAGCACTGCCTCTCAGTGACTCTTGTAGGTGAAACATGGCAGTGTGCTCCTGCCAATCATGCTCTTCAGCTGCTCCAACAAACCAGGTGATGAAGTACTTGACATCATTGGTTCCCTCAAACTTTGATGGTTTGAAGACTGAAGGTGCATTGCCAGGGGATGGCTGCATCATGGCCTGCAATGCCTCAGTAAGTCAATCCATGGCTGCAGCTTTGGGTTTGGAAGCAGGCGTTCGTCCAACACTGCTAGCGTTCTGAGTCGCCATAACTTGCGATATGGAGGAGGTTCTCAACTCCAGTCTGGCTAATGACTAGTAGTACTGCCCCAGCCGGAATCTGTTTGTGCCAGGGCTTTGACAGGTTTAGAAGCCAAAATTAGGGCACTGTGACAGTGTTCGGGCGTCTGATGGTTTCTTCACTGCTGTAGAGTAGAGTGAACTCTATCAGCCTACAGTCAGTGGTAGCTGAGCCTGTGTAACAACAGGTAGTGGTGATGCAGTGATCGGAGTGGTCTTCAACTATCGTACAGCATTGCAAGTACAGAGTAAGAATGGTTGCTGGTAGTAGATGAAATGGTAGCTGGCCTGCAGTGCATTAGCAGGGACAGGGTAGAATGACCGGGTAACACATAGTGGGAAGGTGCCATTTACCCCACTGCTGCCACCAATGTAGTGGATTCTGGAGTGGTACCACAGAATCACATTGATCTCAAGTACTCTTCTTCTCTCACCCCTCGTCAAGCCTTTATTTAAGCCTCCAATCTGCTAGATGATGCGTCCCATCATAAACTCCTCTCCCACTTTGACGATGCCAAAAAAGAACAATGCGAGGAACAAAACCTCAAGATCCTGGTCATCAAGATGAGGAATGCATACCACTACATCTGATGGTAAGTTTTATAAGTACTGTACAGGATTTCAGGGTGTGTGCCAGTGCTTGGCCACCTGCACGTCCTCCGACAGATGGTTGGTTTGCCCAGTCGACTGCAAGCCACTGATGACTGGTGTTCGGCGAATTCCACCGCTAATGACCGAAGGTCATTCTGCATGGTCCAAACTGTCAGTGTGGACTTGTGTGTTGACAAGGTGCACCGAACAACTGCTTAGCAGGCCGAAAAGTCAGTGGCTGCAGTGTCTTGCATGTGCTTTGTATGAATGATTCCACCTGATCAGTCTAGTGTGTGCTTTGTCTGACTGATTTCACTGAGTACATTTATAGTTGACTATAATTGGTACTTTGTCTGAATAGCTGCGCAATGAGGTTATTGTGTAAGAACAATAGAGCTCATGAGAGTGTGGTAATTGACTCTGCTTTACTCACATGATGCACAAACATTTATACATAAGGCATACAAAGGATATAATAGATATGAGAAAAGCACACAATAGAAAATACCGCCAGTAGTAATATATGAGCAGATCTCCCTACCAAGTGTTTTTTTGTGGATCTGGTCTTGGGGGTTATGCAATGAGTTACGACGTTGGGTGAATTCGCCGAGTTTATATTGTATTTCATTTGAGAGGTATTTGAGTGGCATTTGAGTGGCATTTAAGTGGCATTTGAGTTTTGATTATTTTTTTACTTGATTTGAACTCATATGGCAGCTAGATTTTGAATGTATGGCATTTAAGTTTTGATAATTTTTTACATAATTCGAACTCATATGGCATCTTGAGAGAGAGGAGAGAGAAGAGAGAGAGGAGAGAGGAGAGAGGAGTTTTATCTACATTGAATAAATATATTGATCAAAAATGAAACATTATAAGATTATATACATTGATTACATAATAAGTAGGGAAAATCTTCCTATATAATATAGCTAGAGTCAGTAAATACTAAGTAATACAAAGCACTACAACCTGTAACGACAATCAATACATACATATGGTATCTTGAGAGAAAGAAAGAGATAGAGGAGAGAGGGAGAGAGAGGAGAGAGGGAGAGAGAGAGGAGAGGGAGATTCTTTAGTTTTCTATACATTCCTATATATATATATATATGGTTAATTATGTACATATTTATGGGTATATTTATATCTACATAGAGAGAGAGGAGATATTTCTACATTGAATAAATATATTGATCAAAAATGAAACATTATCTGATTATATACCTGATTACATAATAAGTAGGGAAAATCTTCCTATATAATATAGCTAGAGTCAGTAAATACTAAGTAATACAAAGCACCACAACTCGTAATGACAATCAATGCATACATACATACATATGGTATCATGAGAGAAAGAAAGAGAGAGAGGAGAGAGAGAGGAGAGAGATTTTTTAGTTTTCTATACATTCATGTATATATGGTTAATTATGTACATATTTATGGGTATATTTATATCTACATAGAGAGAGGAGAGAGGAGATATATCTAAATTGAATGAATATATTGATCAAAAATGAATCATTGTATGATTATATACATTTATTACATAATAAGTAGGGAAAATCTTCCTATATAATATAGCTAGGGTCAGTAAATACGCGCATGTCCATATTCATGTACATGTGCATAAATGGACATGAATAGGTACATGTCCATATTCATGTCCATATTCATGTCCATATTCATGTCCATATTCATGTCCATATTCATGTCCATTTATCTACATATCCATATTCATGTCCATTTATGTACATACCTATGTTCATATTTATGTACATGCGCATGCCCAAATTCATATCCATATTAACATTTTATAGCTATGTACAGAGGAGAGAGAAGAGAGGAGAGAGAGAGAGATTTTTTAGTTTTTTATACAACCATGTATATATGGATAATTATGTACATATTTACGGATATATTTATATCTAGGTTGAATAATATACATCTATGACATAATAACTATATTGAATGCTATAAAATATGTTGGAAAATCACCAAATTAGTCCTCTAGATGGTTAAAATTTACAGTATTTGGGAAATAACTGCAAGAGAGGAGAGAGGAGTATTTGGTAGAGGAGAGAGGAGGCTTCAAAAAAGAGCTACAAAAAACTAATCAGTACACAACTCAGTTTATTAGGTAGTAGCGCTTCAAGGAGGTACAAACACTGATTGCTGACAAACAACAAATTTTAATGCAGATTGGGAGAGGTAGCTTTTTTTAGAGCCTATAATCATCCTGATTGCACAGGTTTTAATATCAATACAAAATGAATCTTCCTCCTTTAAAATATGGTGAACGTTATTTTGTTATACCAGAAGAGGAGTATCATAGTTTGATGGAAAAGAACAGTGGGGCTAAATCAACAGACCAAGACAAGTTTGCGTCATCATTGTATGACAACCCGACAAAAGACAAAATGGTGAGAGATATCGAGAAAATCCAGAATATTTTGGTTGAAACGAATGAAATAGTAATGGGAATCAAAAACGAGTTGCTTGAGCGCAAAAAGACAAATGAAAATGTTCAAAGCACAAAAACCTATCGGAGTGATGTTGGAAAGATTAGGGGAGAGTACAAGCAACCAAAGAGCTGGAGCTCTGCTAAAACACCAAAGCTCTCACCATCATCGTTTGATAGAAACACAATTGACGATGTCTCTGTGATCCAATAATTGACTAAAATACAAAAGTTATTCATTATATAAATAAATTTTACCGAATTTAAATTTTACTCTTAGCTACATTAGATAGTTTACATTTACATTATATATAACAGGAAAATAACTCACTGAGTTACATCATTCAGCTCATTATTTCTTAGGGAAAGTTCTTTACTCTGTTTTCTTTTTACGATATAATGGACTAAAATAAAAAATGATATATTAGTATAGTATGATTAAAATTAATGTAAAATAAATATAAACTTTTGTTATTTTTTCAACTTCTATGTAAAAGAAATACACTGATTACACATTTTTTCAACTTCTAGCGAAAAAAATACACTGATTACACAAAAAAAACCTTTTTTTTAATTCGAAATATACATAATTTAAAAATGTTTTACAAAAAATGTTTATCAATTGATCATTTATGTGAAAAACTAAACATTTTTGTAAAATAATTATAACCTTTTGTTATTTTTTAAACTTTTATGTAAAAAAAAATACACTGATTGCACAAAAAAGTACACTTATTGCACAAAAAAAGCACACTGATTGCACAAAAAGTCCTTTTTTTAATCCGAAATATATATAATTTAAAAATGTTTTACAAAAAATGTTTATCAATTGATCATTTATGTGAAAAACTAAACATTTTTGTAAAATAATTATAACCTTTTGTTATTTTTTAAACTTTTATGTAAAAAAAATACACTGATTGCACAAAAAAGTACACTGATTGCACAAAAAAGCACACTGATTGCATTTTGTAAAATAATTATCACCTTTTGTTATTTTTCCAACTTTTATGTAAAAAAATACACTGATGACACAACAAAATCCTTTTTTAATTCGAAATATATATATATATATATATAACTTGAAAAATGTTTTACAAAAATATTCACAAATTTATCATTTTAAGTGGTTTTTTATTGTAAGAATACACAAAATTTTCACAAATCAACTTTTTTAAAATTATGGTAAAAATTAATAAAACTTACCTATAGTGATATGAATCCCTTGAGTTATAGATTAGCTTCTCGAGAGTTTGTTCTCCACAGTCTTCTTTTTCAGCATCATCAAAGTGGTTGAGAAAATCCTCAGATTTTGGATTATCAGCCAGTTCCGAGGCTTGGACGAAGGCTTGATGAGCTGCGAGTACACTGATGTTGTAGAAAATTGAATTGTCTGCGTTTCGGCTCAGACCCTTGAACAGAATCACTCCAAATCTCTCCGATGTCACAGCAGAAGCTATTTGATGAGGAATGCGCATATCTCCGATCAGTAATTCTTCATCTACAACACTTCTGTATTGAACTAGAAGAGTCTCTTCATTTCCATTCCATCGCCTGTCAGACTTTGTTATAACTTCAGGGTTTTGGAAACATATGACACTATCTGTTGGGAAATCCTGAAGATTAGCTACCTCGAAATAAGCATTGATTTGTCGCATACTTTTTTCTGGTAATACATCAAACGCATTCTTACACCTCAAAGTAGTTCCTGTTTCTGTAGCAGCACGAAAAATTGCTTTTCCAGTCTTTTCAACACCCATGTAGATCAAAACCAGTGGTCTTATTTGCGAAGCTTCATTGACAAGTAATCCTGCTGCTAATGGAATAGTGCTCTTCACTCTAACTACCTTTCCATCCTTTTTATAGTTGTAGATGATGGTACAGTTCGTTTCATCATGGAGCTCAACGGTTAACACCTGCATAACTGTAGGTATTGGTAAATCTTCAACTTTGACTATGTTTTCAATGTTTCTTCTGGAAGCTGGAGATAGAGTACTTAACAGAGAGGCGCTTTTGATGATCAGAGTTGCCAGGGAAGTATGCTGTCTTCAAAATCTATGTAGTTTGAGTCTTCATTGGTTTGGTATCATCTAAGTAGGTTGTAGATCTTGAAAGGAATTCTTGCTCTTGCTGTGTTGGAGAAGTGTGCTGTCTTGAAAATTGATGTAGTTTGAGTCTTCATTGGTTTGGTATCATCTAAGTAGGTGGATCTTGAAAGGAATTCTTGCTGTGTCACATAAGTAGGAGAGAAAGTCATGTTGTTTTACATCTATCATTGGTGTTGGTAGATCTTGACCACATGTTTATAGTCTTTGCTACTGCTGCATTTCGTCTCAAACAAGACTCCAAAGTAGACATCATAACTACAAAATACAAAAAAATTGATTGTTACAATTGATTCATTTATTTTCATTGGCTTTAGCTTTATCTACAAAGAGTAGCGAAGAAAAAGTTTGTGTGAGTATAAAACTATCTAGTAGAGATAAATTTATATCTAGGTTCAACTAGCATTGAATAATTATTATTATTTTGTTAATAATAAATAAGTAGAGTCTGCTACTTTACTAAAGCTTGGACAAACACTTATTTTAAAAATGAATAATTAGAGCTTTCTACTAGTGTTAAATAATTATTGATAATAATTTACCTTATCACCACTTAGAGCCAGATGATTTAATTAACTAAAGACAAATAATTATTTTAGCATTTCTTACCTTGATGCTGGATGTTCTCCTAGTAGCTGTAGTAGATGATGGTTCTCCGCTTGCTGTTGAAGAACTGGATGCTTTCTGTGTGAAAACAGTGGCTCTTAAATAGCTAAAGTTGCACTGATTAAACCCTATGAATCAGCATTTTTTCCAATGCTTTCGCGGGAATAGATAATTTATTTTCAAGCGAATAGAAACAGTTGCTTTCGCGGGAATAAATAGTTTATTTTCACGCGAATAGAAACAGTTGCTTTCGCGGGAATAAATAGTTTATTTTCATGCGAATAGAAACTGTTGCTTTCGCGGGAATAAATAATTTATTTTCACGCGAATAGAAACAGTTGCTTTCGCGGGAATAAATAGTTTATTTTCACGCGAATAGAAACAGTTGCTTTCGCGGGAATAAATAGTTTATTTTCACGCGAATAGAAACAGTTGCTTTCGTGGGAATAAATAGTTTATTTTCACGCGAATAGAAACAGTTGCTTTCGCGGGAATAAATAGTTTATTTTCACGCGAATAGAAACTGTTGCTTTCGCGGGAATAAATAGTTTATTTTCACGCGAATAGAAACAGTTGCTTTCGCGGGAATAAATAACTTATTTTCACGCAAATAGAAACAGTTGCTTTCGCGGGAATAAATAGTTTATTTTCACGCGAATAGAAACAGTTGCTTTCGCGGGAATAAATAATTTATTTTCACGCGAATAGAAACAGTTGCTTTCGCGGGAATAAATAGTTTATTTTCACGCGAATAGAAACAGTTGCTTTCGCGGGAATAAATAGTTTATTTTCACGCGAATAGAAACTGTTGCTTTCGCGGGAATAAATAGTTTATTTTCACGCGAACAGAAACCGTTGCTTTCGCGGGAATAAATAATTTATTTTCAAGCGAATAGAAACAGTTGCTTTCGCGGGAATAAATAGTTTATTTTCACGCGAATAGAAACCGTTGCTTTCGCGGGAATAAATAATTTATTTTCACGCGAATAGAAACAGTTGCTTTCGCGGGAATAAATAGTTTATTTTCACGCGAATAGAAACTGTTGCTTTCGCGGGAATAAATAGTTTATTTTCACGCGAATAGAAACAGTTGCTTTCGCGGGAATAAACAGTTTTTATTCCCGCGAAAGCATTGGAAAAAATGCTGATTCATAGGGTTTAATCAGTGCAACTTTAGCTATTTAAGAGCCACTGTTTTCACTTAGAAAGCATCCAGTTCTTCAACAGCAAGCGGAGAAGCATCATCTACTACAGCTACTAGGAGAGCATCAAGGTAAGAAATGCTAAAATAATTATTTGTCTTTAGTTAATTAAATCATCTGGCTCTAAGTGGTGATAAGGTAAAAAATAATCAACAATCATTTAACACTAGTAGAAAGCTCTAATTATTTATTTTTAAAATAAATATTAAAAACTTGTGAAAATGAACTGGTAACATTACGTCGACTGAAATAATGCCTAAAACGACTCGCATAAATTTTGGTCTGACCAAAAACGGACTGAAAACCTTTACCTTTAGAGCGAGTACAAAATTATCATAACTTGCTATAGCGAATATTCTAAGAAATATTTGTTTTTTCCGTTGCTAACTTAACGTAAATATTTGTAACGGATGTCACATGATCTCAATCGGTTTTTGTCAACTGAAACACTTAGTTACTCGTAAACATTTGATACTCGCTTGATTTTTTGGTTGATAACAGCAATATCCCAATTTGGTTTATCGTAAATATTTCAAAAACGGATATCGAGTGATTTCTGTTAGTATTTTCTACCAAATCGCTTAGTTACTCGTAAACATTTGAAAATCGCTTGATTTTTTCGTTGATAAAACATGTCGCAAGTATCTATTAACAAATATTACCGTGATTTCAATCAGTTTTCCTAACTAGATTACTTAGTTACTCATCAACATTTCATAATCGCTTTCATTAATAGTCGTTGCAAAGCAATGTTGTATTTAAAAAATATTACTACGATTCCAATCAATTTGGTTTTAATTATTTATATTTAAAATAATCGAACCTCAACTAGAATTCACTCCTAGGTAATTTATCTTTACTAGATAATTTTATGCTAATAGTAATAGTATCTAAGTTATTTCTTTGTAAGATCGCAGACTTTGACATGAACAAAATTGTGTGTTTGTCCGAGCACTAGTAAAGTAACTGACTCTAATTATTTATTGTTAACAAAACAATGAGTAATTAATATTTAATGCTAGTTAAACCTAGATATTAATTTATCTCTACTAGATAGTTTCATACTCACACAAACTGTTTCTTCACTACTTTATGTATATGAAGATAAAACCAATGAAAATAAATGAAACAATTGTAACAATCAATTTTTTTGTATTTTGTAGACACAATGCCTACTTTTGACTCTTGTTTGAGACAAAACGCAGTAGCAGCAAAGACTATAAAACATCTGGATAAGATCCAATTGAAGTAACTGCAGATAACTAAAGGAAAAACATGTGCTACAGCATACAGAGTGAACAAGGTGTGTGTAGATTATTACTCAGTCTCATTACACTACTATTACTAAGAATTATTGTAGGTGTTGGATAAAGGATTGAGTATAACAAAGTCATGTTTGAGCTAATAAGTTGTTGCTAAGATGTTTGAATTAACAACTAGGTAGCTAAAATAAGTTTTTCATGAGGATCTCCTGACAGTTGTGATTCCTTGAGTGGTGAGCAGACTTTTAAATCTACTGTAGTTATCTTTTGTTGATCTTATTGAGTCTTTATCAGTTAGTACATCTTGCAACAAATTCTTTGATAGCTTAGCGCTAAGCCATCTTCCCTTGAGTTTTATCCTGTCAGTATCCAGATCGTATTTTCCAGAATCTCTCAATTGATACAATATTTTTACACCTAACGCTTGATTGTCTTTACTAGCTGTCATGTCGGATACTTTCTTTTTAAACTCTTCTAATTGTTGCATCATTCTCTCCGAATCTCTATTGCTATCATCGTCAATTGTGTTTCTATCAAACGATGATGGTGAGAGCTTTGGTGTTTTAGCAGAGCTCCAGCTCTTTGGTTGCTTGTACTCTCCCCTAATCTTTCCAACATCACTCCGATAGGTTTTTGTGCTTTGAACATTTTCATTTGTCTTTTTGCGCTCAAGCAACTCGTTTTTGATTCCCATTACTATTTCATTCGTTTCAACCAAAATATTCTGGATTTTCTCGATATCTCTCACCATTTTGTCTTTTGTCGGGTTGTCATACAATGATGACGCAAACTTGTCTTGGTCTGTTGATTTAGCCCCACTGTTCTTTTCCATCAAACTATGATACTCCTCTTCTGGTATAACAAAATAACGTTCACCATATTTTAAAGGAGGAAGATTCATTTTGTATTGATATTAAAACCTGTGCAATCAGGATGATTATAGGCTCTAAAAAAAGCTACCTCTCCCAATCTGCATTAAAATTTGTTGTTTGTCAGCAATCAGTGTTTGTACCTCCTTGAAGCGCTACTACCTAATAAACTGAGTTGTGTACTGATTAGTTTTTTGTAGCTCTTTTTTGAAGCCTCCTCTCTCCTCTACCAAATACTCCTCTCTCCTCTCTTGCAGTTATTTCCCAAATACTGTAAATTTTAACCATCTAGAGGACTAATTTGGTGATTTTCCAACATATTTTATAGCATTCAATATAGTTATTATGTCATAGATGTATATTATTCAATCTAGATATAAATATATCCGTAAATATGTACATAATTATCCATATATACATGGTTGTATAAAAAACTAAGAAATCTCTCTCTCTCTCCTCTCTTCTCTCTCCTCTGTACATAGCTATAAAATGTTAATATGGATATGAATTTGGGCATGCGCATGTACATAAATATGAACATAGGTATGTACATAAATGGACATGAATATGGATATGTAGATAAATGGACATGAATATGGACATGAATATGGACATGAATATGGACATGAATATGGACATGAATATGGACATGTACCTATTCATGTCCATTTATGCACATGTACATGAATATGGACATGCGCGTATTTACTGACCCTAGCTATATTATATAGGAAGATTTTCCCTACTTATTATGTAATAAATGTATATAATCATACAATGATTCATTTTTGATCAATATGTTCATTCAATTTAGATATATCTCCTCTCTCCTCTCTCTATGTAGATATAAATATACCCATAAATATGTACATAATTAACCATATATACATGAATGTATAGAAAACTAAAAAATCTCTCTCCTCTCTCTCTCCTCTCTCTCTTTCTTTCTCTCATGATACCATATGTATGTATGTATGCATTGATTGTCATTACGAGTTGTGGTGCTTTGTATTACTTAGTATTTACTGACTCTAGCTATATTATATAGGAAGATTTTCCCTACTTATTATGTAATCAGGTATATAATCAGATAATGTTTCATTTTTGATCAATATATTTATTCAATGTAGAAATATCTCCTCTCTCTCTCTATGTAGATATAAATATACCCATAAATATGTACATAATTAACCATATATATATATATATATAGGAATGTATAGAAAACTAAAGAATCTCCCTCTCCTCTCTCTCTCCCTCTCTCCTCTCTCTCCCTCTCTCCTCTATCTCTTTCTTTCTCTCAAGATACCATATGTATGTATTGATTGTCGTTACAGGTTGTAGTGCTTTGTATTACTTAGTATTTACTGACTCTAGCTATATTATATAGGAAGATTTTCCCTACTTATTATGTAATCAATGTATATAATCTTATAATGTTTCATTTTTGATCAATATATTTATTCAATGTAGATAAAACTCCTCTCTCCTCTCTCCTCTCTCTCTTCTCTCTCCTCTCTCTCAAGATGCCATATGAGTTCGAATTATGTAAAAAATTATCAGAACTTAAATGCCATACATTCAAAATCTAGCTGCCATATGAGTTCAAATCAAGTAAAAAAATAATCAAAACTCAAATGCCACTTAAATGCCACTCAAATGCCACTCAAATACCTCTCAAATGAAATACAATATAAACTCGGCGAATTCACCCAAAGTCGTAACTCATTGCATAACCCCCAAGACCAGATCCACAAAAAAACACTTGGTAGGGAGATCTGCTCATATATTACTACTACCGCCCATTAATAATGGTTGGCTGGCATGTAGTAAAATAGGTGTGGTTTATATAAAAGTGTATAACCAAGTTCCGCCCAGCTGTAGTGGTTGGTTAGCTAGGCAAAGGTAGGTGTGTGTTTAATAGAACGTCTTTGTACATAGAACAGTTCATGGGGAGTTGCCCGTCCTCCACAGTACTATCGGAAATCAAAAGTAATTTATAAGCTAGCGTATGTGATAGTACGCAATAGTGTTAATAGTTACTTTGTGTTTTAAATCAAACTGAAGAATAATTCCAGAGAGAGATACTTCTGTACATCTTGTAAGAGATGAGCTCAACATTAATGATGAACATTCCAATTTAGCTGAATAGATAACGGATCTTATAAGACACCGTTTATTATTTCGGTTTTTTCTGAGAGTTAACAAATATTGTGTAACTTTATATTTTATAACAACTTTATTTATTATGGAGAATAAAATCTCAGTATAATATTTTACTTTAGCAAATTACTTAGCAGAGTGGTTCCTTGCACGTGTACTCTATTCATTCCTACTAGCGTATTGTCTCATGTAAACTCGTAGTTAAGATAAGTTTCTAGGATAAATCTTCTTATCGAGTGATCTCTCATATCATCATCTCCTGTAGCTTGCAGGCTTTTCACAATTTCATCCACGCTCCATCCTCTGCTTCTCGGTAAAAAAAAAGTATACGCTTTAATTGCCGCATATGGTTGACAAGAAATTTTGCAGCTGTGACTGGTTACTCCGTATCGAATCTTCTTTTCTCTGTCTCTTCAACAACTCGCATACGTCGTGGTAAAAAATTATGGGTCTGCCAAACGAGTCGAAAAAATCCACGCCGTATTTGACCGTGTACACCCCCAACCAATGCTCTCTAGGTTGATGGGAATAATGGGTGTTGAACACAAAGCAGTCTGTTCGAAAATTGTAAAATTGTGTCAAAAACTGCTCCCTAGCTCCAACATGGATCCCATCGGTGCGACAGATAATATCCGAAGGTAATATCAATCAAATCTGCGAGGTGTTCATACTTTGCTTATCGTTTAGAGCACTACGTAAACAGGTGACAGATAATCGGAGAATGCTGCCCGTTTCCAATACACCGTCCTTTACAAAGTAGGTGATCAAGGACAAACATTCTGTTGTGTTGCTGCTAAACTGAATCTCCAAGCTCGTCGTGACATTTTTCATCGAGTGAAATCCTTCTTTGGCAAAAACACCAATCAAGTCGAATCCGTAAATCGTAGTCCCATTTACATATTGTTCTCTCAGGATGTCTATACTTTCACCGCTGAACAAAGAACTGATAATGTGTAAGAATTGATGATATTCCCGTTCAAAAATTTATTTGGTATAGTTTGGCTCGTAACTTTTTCTAACCTGGCAATTGTCGATTTTCTATTCGATGCTTGCGATATTGGTGTGCTGCATCTTAAATGGGTACTCGGTGAAACGTCCGCTCAGAGCATTGTGATCAACCAACTCTAGATAGAATTGTTTGGTTTTTTGTTTCTTTTTTTCCAATATTATACCAATCTGACTCACTCTGCTGCAAATCCCGTACAATTTTAATTGCTTTCGCTCAATCGGATAAATGTAGTTGTGACTTTACAACTCCAAGCTGAGTTGAGAGTTATGTATCAAGGGAATTATCTTGACCTTGCAAAGATGCAATTTGAACTTGTCAATTCTGAATTCTGCTCCTTCGACCAATGAGCCATCGGCGGTGAACAAAGCCAGTTTGCTGGAAGCCCATTCAAACTACAGTTGAATAGTCGGACCGAGAATTATAAGCTTCCTCTGTTGGAAAAGCATGAGGTGGGGTTTGCCGGAAAACTCCATGGTTTTCCTGCTCTTAATGAATGCTCTCCTCTTCTTTTTGTCAGTGGTGCTGTGTCTCTCTCGGCGTCCTTGCTCATCGAATCATCGTACATCTAACCCTACAATTTCTCCTGGTATTTTTTTTGTGTTAACGCTAGTTTCGGCAAGTTGAGAAAAGTACGCCAGGAATCCGTACTTGTTGGCGTACTTGACAGGTTTACTTTTTAGAGACATTTCTACGTCCTTGAACAGTGCATGAAGGGAGTTTCCCAATGACACAACTGCATTATCATCGGTACCATCAATAACACTCCCATCGTCTTGGGCAATCGGAGCTTTGATTTACAAAAAAGAGTTGTAAAGATCCATATAATAAACGTTACTGCCTGTCATGGCCAACTAGACCCAGCGGTAAGAATTCACCCTGCCGGGTCTGATGATGACGTATTCAGATCTCTTTTACCGAAACCCTTGTAGGTTGCATCACAAACACGTCCAACGGCGGAATATATTTTAGGGAGAACCCTCTAACTATTCACCTGTCGTACCATTTAGACTAGCCATCTTTTTCAAGTGATGATTATCCGAAGTGATGATGTGGAACGTGTCTTTATAACCGCTCTCTATAATGTCCTAAGACTACGCCCTCCCAAACCTCTCCTCCTAGGAGCTGATTTTCCCTTCCTCTTGATCCAATCGGGGCGCACAGTGCTGAGCATGTCCCGTTCGAGATCACCGAGCCCCTCCAGTCCTCTCTTCTTTGCGGATGATGTAAAACTCTGTCCGTCAATGACGTCACGTGCCACGTTGCTGCCGACAGACAGCCCTCTTTTACCGAGACCTATTGCTCCTTTTTTCAGCAGGGGCATTGGTGATTTAAGGTTAGTTGAGAAAATTTTACCGAGTTTGTTGCCGCTCATACCGGGCACAACTCATAGCCCACTATACAACCTGATTCCATTACCAGCTTGCATTTTGTAATACTCTTAAAAAAAATCTTTCGGGTTTTTTGGGGGTGTATCGAACCATACTCATCGTGTCTTTCTCTGAAGTGTATTGTCAGGACGACCTTTTCAACGTCAAATGGTATTTACTCACCATCATCGCTTGTTATAAGCACTTGGACCAGATCTCTAGTCAGCGATGCAGCATCGACATAGTGCAAGTTAATTCTTTTGAACCGGCAGCACTCTCGGCGAAGGCATGCTCGTACCCCCTACCATCCTGTTGTCGACAATGTTGGAACAGGCGTATAAAGAGGTTACGCGGCAATTCATGTCCGGTGGTGTGACATTGACATATTTACCTGGAGGGTATGTAGTTTTTTCACTAAGTCTGAATCCAAAGATGAAGGCTATGTCTTTGGAAAAGCACAATGTCATATCGAGATTGTTGTTTCTCAGTAAACTCATGTTGGTCACTTTGTCGTAGGAGTTGGAAAACTTATTATCCAAATTCATTTCACAAATTCTCTCTTGTATAATCTCCTCCAACTCTTCTACACTATCGTTTCTGGTGCTATTGATTAAGATGAATGATTTGTTGCTTTTGACAGAAACACCAGTTGCTTCCAGATAAACTTTACCTTCCGTAACATTTTTCCAACTGTTTGAATACAATATGTCCAGTAGAGCTACCTTCCATCTAGTGAATATAATATCCAGATGTTTATACAGTCTCACCATAAAACTGGAGTTGGTATAGTCCAGAAAGTTGATGCCATTAAAGCTCGAAGGTAAGGTCACCAGCATCGACATTTCAGAGGCGCATGATTGTACAAACTGTGTACAAACTATTCATCCACCCACTTGTTAAGATTTTCTCCGTAACCCAACCATTTTACTAGTATCTGTCTCTTGCCACCTTGCGTTCATCTTCCCAAGAACTTTTCGATGCTGTAAATGGTTGGCTTTTTACCTTTTGCAATTTTTTTTGTAAAAGGCATCCTTGATCCTTTCATCAACAAGAGCTTTCACCTTTTTTGTAGGTCAGCACGTCGGTGATTATAAACACCTTGATGGTCCAATTCAGAGTGTAAGCTCACTCAAAAGCTTCCCTCTCCTTACTAATTCTCACAAAATCTCCGACTTTCAACTTTGGTTCTTTAGCCGAGCTGTGCTCTCCTCCTTCGTACACTTGCTTCCACACGCTTTCTTGGTTTTGAAAATCTACGTCGTTCGGTTTCATACCAGTAGCCATGTAAGTACTGTCATTGTACGAGCTGACCATCAGAGGCAAAATTTCGATGTATCTTACATCGTTTTTATATGTCAGATATCGGTAAATCTTTTCTTTCAAAGTCCTGTTGAAACGTTCCACCGTAGAGGCCGTGATCGTCTCATTTTCGGTCGTAAACGTTTGGTCTTCTTCTCAACCAACAGACTCTTGACGTTCTGATTGTAAAACTCTCTATCTTTATCCGATTGTAAAGCCTTGTAGTTTTTCCGTCCAGTATCCTTTTCAAACCTCTGGCTACGACGTGTTCGGCTTTGGAGGTGAGCGGCACAGCCAACCCTTTTCTGGATAGAGAATAAACAGCCGTTAGCAGAAATATTGTGCCGTCATTTTCTTCTTTTCGAGACTGCAGATGCATCAAATTGACTTGAAGCTGCTCTTTTATTTCACCCACAATGGTAGGGTAGCGTTTGAATTTCGTTGTCGTTTTTTGTACAGCGTATAGGCGTCTTCTCCCCTCAGCCATTTGGGAATTCCTTTTCCTCCCTCTCATTTTCTACAGGGCTTGCAGTAAAGCTCTAGTTCCTCACAGAGATATTTGCAACACTTGATTGTATTACAGCTCTTTTAGCGTGTCAAAGTCCATTTTCCCATTCCCACAACAGCTATAAGTTTTCTCTTACATGTTTGTAGTGGCGAATTCCTGACAGCTGTGTTTCCTTGATCAGAAAGCAGACATTTAAATTTACTGTAGTTTGCTTTCCCCGACTTTATTGAGCCTGCCTTGTTTACAACGTCTCGCAACAAAGATTTGGAAAGCCTAGGGTTCAGCCTGCTCTTTCTGATTTTGAGCTCGTCAGCATCCGGATTGTATTTCCTGATTTTGCTTTATTTGTGCAACATTCTGACACCAATCGCTCGATCGCCTTTGCTCCTTGTCATAGAGGATACTTTTTTTCTCAAACCCTTCTAACTTTTTTGTCATTTTCTCCGATTGCTCATCACTTTCTCCACCATCACTGTCAACATTCTCTCTATTATCCACATCCCAGTTTTTGTTATAAAACAATCTCTTTTTGATCTGTGTTTTCTGTTTAACATCTAACACAGAGTTAGAGAGAGTAGCATCATTCGGCGAAAGGGTTGCAGGTTTGTCATCAATAATCGTACCATCAGCAAGGGTGATTTAGGCAGTGGCTTTGGCTTCCTAGCTCGAGTCCAGTTATCCATCGGTTGGTGGTTTTTTTTTACTTTTCCTGACATCGCTTAAATAGCTCTGCATGTTTTGAACGCTTTTGTCTACCTTTTTGTACTCGGACAAATCGATTTTTTTGCGCCAATTCCAACAAAGCATCTCGGTTTTTCATTGCCAATTTTTTTCCTTGTTCTATCATACTCATTCTCAGACACTAGGAGAAAACGTGTAGAAAATGTCAGAGGTTGGAGACTCATGGTTTCATTGATGATAAAACGAGTACAATTGGAGTGATCATAGAGTCCCAAAGATTACCTCTACCAGTCTGAGTCAAAATTCTACGCTTATTGTTCATTTGCCGATTAGTTTATGCAGCTCTTTCTCCTACCACTCCAATTCAATAAACTGTTCCGATTCCAAAGAAAAATTGCCTAATATAATATTTTTGACAGTTTCTACCAACGATTGAAACAGATCCGAGTAGCCCTTTTCAAGTATAGCTGTTTTTCATCTCTCACTTCAGTCATTGAGAGCTAAAATAGCCGTCCCATTCCTCATCATTTTTTTGGAGATGTTTATCTTTTTCCTCCTAATACAGCTTTCAGTATACCAGGAACAACTGTGCTGACGATGGGTCCTAGTAGGTAAGCTAGAAATCCTTTTTTTTTGTAGCACAACTTTTGTTTTTTCTATCATCAATTTCCTGACCAAACTAGCGATATCGTTTTCGCTTTGCTGCAACTGATTATACTGAGCAGTGGACAATGGTATTGTTCCATTTATAATAGCTTTAGCGCGTTCCATCAGAGTCATAACAAGATCTTTTTTTGCATTAGCTATTAAAGACTTTTGAATTGAAGCAGTCACGTGGTTGAGCGATAACAACAGCGGCTCATTTATTTTCAATTTTTATTGCAATACTTTAGTCATTGTATTATGTGTCATGCACCCGATTAGCAAAATACGTGTGAGATAAAGCGAATAGTAACTGTAGTAATATGCTATCACTTGGGTACATATAACATCATAGGAAAGTCGGATACAAAATTTGCCCATAGTCTGTGATGACCATCCATTCGCCGGGTAGTATCTATTCATAGAAAACAGTAAGGTTTCATTGTCACTTGTTCAAAGGATTTTTGTGCATATTTGGTTCTTCGGGAAAAGCATTGGCAAGCCAAATAGGTAACCCAAGAAGCGCCTCGAGGGTTTTTAAAAAGAGAAAAAATAGTGACTATTCAGGGAACTTGTACGATTTCCTTTCAAAAACGATTCTGTACAACAAAAATTACGCCTATGTTCAAGTGATGACAATGTCTTACATGCAAAGCATTGGCATCGGCTTTACCAGAAAAGGTGGAGCATAAGCTATAGTCTGACTAGCTTCAATTATTTGTAAATTCACTTGTGTCTTCCCAGAACCAGTTGGGCCCACAATCATTGTTGTAAAAGGCAAATGCATCCTTGCATCAAATATTTCAGCACTACCATCCACGATGAATAGATGTTCGTCATTCGCCGATAGTTTCATTTATGATTCAAACGGGAAAGTTCCTTGTCTTTTGTATCTCTCCGATAGCGCTTTCATAACACTAAACTCGGTAACACATCCAAAAATAGAAAATCCTATAACAAATACTAATATCATCATAGCTATTATTACTTTTCGTTTCAGACTAGGTAATACATCATCTACAATTTCACTCTCGCCACCATCAACCGTATGGTTTTTGCTCATCGCTCTCCTCTCCACATTTTCTTCTCCCAACATCTTGCCTAACAATAGCATTATAATAATACAACTCTTCATTTTTATGCACTAGTCAAACCAACAATCAAAGCCGTGATGCAAACATCAATATAAACCACCCCTGCACAATAAATATTTTGATAATAAATAATCATACAATATTACAAACACTAACAACTGGCATAATCAACACCTGGTGCACACAAAAGGGTACCCAAACGATTCTCATGGCACCTGGTGTTCAAAAAATGCATTTTGGAACCAGGTAAACCTTATTGTCCTTAGACACCATGACGCAGATCTGCTCCTATTATACTACTAACGTACAGCTAGGTCACTCAATCTCGACCAACCACCAAGTCATGTTACCAACCAGCACCAGAAGTAAGCAACATCAACTGGCCATACACGCTACACCAGACGTAAATTAAACTAAACCAAGATTTTGCAATAAAAAGTACATTATATCTCTTCACTAGCACAGCCAACTCAGAACTACACTTATTATGAATCTGTACCTACTTATATAGACAACGCATGCAGTTGAAATAAAAAACTCATATTGGCCTGTCATAAGCAAGTGTATTAGTATTGCCTGCATCCATCACTAAAGCATCAGCTTCTTAGTCTCTTTCAACTCTTGATGGCTTTTAGTCTGGCTGAACTCTCTATCTAGGTTCTGGCCTTATTGAATACAGTTTGATTGTGAGCTGAGTTGTACTCTCTAGAGTAGACAATTCTTAGGTGCTGTCGCCTATATTAACTGAGTGTTGATATGAGGCTGGGGGCTGTCTGCGTTTTGGTGGATGCTTGAAACATGCAGGCAGGGAAAGAAGGTCTTGAAGCACAGGTGATTGAAATCTGGAAAGATTTTGATAAGGTAGGAGAGTGCAAGTTGCTCAATGATGTCGGTATTGTTGTAGACAACTTATTTACCAATTAGGGAAAATAGGGTGGAAAGAGATCGTGCAGGTGGTTACCACATCATGGGGCACTGGCAGGGGGTGGGGGTAGGTGTATTTTTGGTAAAGAAGAGGAAGGAAGGGGGAAACTGCATAGCGATTTTGGCCGATGGATTATCCTATATTTTCATAGCTCTCAGTGTTACCAACACTTTTGAAGCTATGAGACAGTTTCAAGTGTTTCTGTTGTTAAATGATACGCTCATCGTTGTTACAAAATCATCAGGTTGTTTGCCTAAATGAGTAGGAAGGCGCATATCGACTGATCAGTTTACTGGTAAGTAGGATTTAGCAGGCAAGTAGGATCCAGTGGTAATGCATGTGGATCAGCGGGATTGAAGCCGTACGCGCTGGGCAGTAGTCCTCATGGTCTGATATGAATAATTCCAAAGCTGGACTTGTCAAAGAAGTTGATGGTTGTCATTTGGTAAAGAGCTCTTTACTCTTATATATTACCCATATTTGTCATTCCGTCATACAGGATGGTACACCCAGTGCAAGATGAAGCAGAATGGACATGATCGACTCTACATCCTGGTTGTCGATAGTGATTCCATGTGACTAAATGTCAAGGTTACATTGATTCTCAGCCATTTTTTTAAAGATTGTACTTAATAGTTCTATGGTTGTTTATCTTATAATAAGTATATGGTTGTTGGTGTTTATCTGCAACTAATTCGGGCATATAATTTTCGAAATAATTGTGGTTCGTCATGTGAAAGAATTATGAATAAATAATTAGAAAGCATGAAATTTATAAATGATAATGAATAATATACCTGATATTAATAATTTATTCATTACTTGAGCAATAACGATAAACTTAGCAATAAAGACTAGGTTTTAATAAAAAAATAAATATTATAAGAATAAGCAGAAACAGGGAACCACGTAAAACACCCAAAATATTAATCCAGATCTTATTTGCTTGATCGAACACTACGTCCATTGTTTCAGTGACAGTCAAGCTCATATGGTATGCCATCTGTGACCAGACTCTAGCTATGGGACACAGACTCATGTGGCATGCCATCTGCGGTCAGACTCTAGCTACGGGACACAGGCTCATGTGGCATGCCATCTGTGGCCAGACTCTAGCTATGGGACACAGACTCATGTGGCATGCCATCTGTGGTCAGACTCTAGCTACGGGACACAGGCTCATGTGGCATGCCATCTGTGGCCAGACTCTAGCTATGGGACACAGGCGCATGTGGCATGCCATCTGTGGTCAGACTCTAGCTACGGGACACAGGCTCATGTGGCATGCCATCTGTGGCCAGACTCTAGCTATGGGACACAGTCTCATGTGGCATGCCATCTGTGGCCAGACTCCAGCTATGGGACACAGGCTCATGTGGCATGCCATCTGTGGCCAGACTCTAGCTATGGGACACAGGTTTATGTGGCATGCCATCTGTGGCCAGACTCCAGCTATGGGACACAGGCTCATGTGGCATGCCAGCTGTGGCCAGACTCCAGCTATGGGACACAGGCTCATGTGGCAAGTGCATTAGGGTTAAGATATTAACAGTAGAGTTGGTTGAGCAGTCCAGAGCAGAAAAACCAGTGAGCAATTATCTGTGGTTTTGAGCAATTGTAACGACCCAGAATAGTATTATAAATAAAGTGCCATAGGAAAGTTTCACTATTGTGTAATCACTCTGCCGTAATATGACAATTGTATTGTGGGTAGTAACTGCTGGTATGTTTGGCACCATGGCATCAACTTCCTGTTTGTGTATTGTTATAACCAAAGTGGATAACAGAGTTTTAAAAAAAGTTCTGTTGCTGTGTATTGTAGAGAAAATCGCTAAACTTCACAGACACAACTGACAATTTGTCACTTGTTAGACACTAGTTTGAGCCCAAAGCGGCCGTCTGCTGGTCCAGAGCTCTCACCAAGTTAGATATCTGTGACTACCTGAGCTGACAAAGTATCCAATTTCTCCTATTTATCTACCAGATGCTGAAGAGTAAATGACTCACACACGATAGAGTTATTACATAAACTGTAGGGATGGTAAAAGAAAAACTCAATTTTTGAACTAAAAAATATCAAACGAAAAATCTGAATACAGTCGTGTTAAATATTAAATCATAGATTTTAATGAGAGAAGACGACGATTTAAAAAACTTGCTCCTTTTTTGCTTAAAGAGAATGTCGAGTTAAATGCTACTGGTTATTTTTCATGGATATATACGTATGTACGATTGTATGTGTGTATACATATTAAACCATCATTTGCACCATTCTCGGTGTTTTTTAAGCTTAACCGCTTTGCCATAGGTTTGTAGCGGAGTTTTATGTCACACTACCTTCCGCTAGGGGGTTGTGCTGGTAGACGAGCAGTCTGTGCAGCCACAACAATGCAGTCAGCCACTTAAGGCCTGACAATCAACAGTCTACCTCAACTCAGAGGTGACCCCGTGCCGGGATGACACCAACAAGGTGTTGTAAAGTGAATGACCGACTTTATCAACAGTAATGAGCCTTCGGCTCAGACATACACACTCAGAGCTTTCAAGTAGTGTATAATAATAACCTTTATTCATATCAGAATACAAGGTGGCAGACCAATGCAAGGACAGGAGAATATGCTCATGCCATGTCATGTCAGGTAATGCAATGAGTAACCGAAAAAGTTTCCAGCATGCACAGGAAGCATGGCAGAAAGTAATATAACACATAGTAATAGGTATTGTCCAATAAGGTAATAGTGAACTAGTTTAAAGTACCCTGGCGCCCATAAGTAGGGGGCAGAGTCCATGGCTAGCTTGTCCAGTGATAGGTTAATATATCTCCTGATAATTCCTGGGTCTTTACCAGCCTTTGGTCCATGTTTCTCGACATCTAAGGGTAGCCAGCTCCGGGAGGTGGTCTCTGGAGATACTGGAGCTAGGTTTGGTCTCTCAGGCTACGGCAGCCATTTTGTTACCGACACGGGATAGCTACCCAGGGTCGTGGTAGTAAATACCCAGTGCCAGTATGGTTAATTATTATCATATTTCACTCAATAGAGCAATATATTCGCTACAATAGGTTTTGGTCTTTGTCTATTGTGTTCAATGGAGGCATGCTGTGGTAGCCACCATCAGGGGGACCTTTGCGTAGTAGTGGTCACTGCATGTAGTCAGTGAAATTCACTACAGGTTGTCACTATTGCAAGTTTTACTCTCCCAAGGCTTTCAAGTTACCAGTCAGTAAGGCAATATGAATAGAGTTAAATTGGCACCTGACAAGGAAAGACATTTGATTTGGTGCGCACAAGGGTTTTTGGCTCTGACAGTGGAACCATTTAGAGAAAGTCCTTTTGCTAGTACGATGAGTCTAGAAAACTATTTGGTTTGTTAATCTAAGGAGAAAACCTACAGAGAGGACGCTATTTTTGACTAGGAGAGAAAACGTTGTAAGAAAAACTGTGGGAATGTATTAACTTTATACCTTAGGATAGTTTCGTGATGCGATAGTGTTGTTAGGGGCGGGGGGGGGGGGTGATAGATTGGAGTATGTTAAGGAACACAGGACTAATTTGGAGGAGGCGTATAATTGAACTGGGGGTTTGATGTAACCAAATACCTCCGACTGCCGTGAGCATATTGTGGTGGATTTTCATGACCACTACATGTGCGCAAGGTCCCCCTGACAACTGCTGGGTGTCAGACATGCCTAAACTGAGTCTGGCACAGCCAGAAAACAAGTAAGAGAACCGGTAGAAGCACTACCGGCCCTGCAGAAGCACTACCGGCCCTGCAGCATTCACTACCAGCCCTGCAGCATGCACTGCCGGCCCTGCAGTGCCCCTACCAACCCTATACCAGGTCGGGGAAGGAGGAAGGGCTATAGCCTGCGGACCCAAAGTACTACCAAAAGATGCAGGAGCCCAACTTTGCTGCCTAGCTACCACCGGAGGGACAAAAGATAGGGAACACAAGCCATAACAGCTAGGAACCTGTACTATCTATTGCACCACCGTGACTCAGCATTATTGACTGAGAAGCTCCGCCCCTTACTTCTGGGCGCCTTATACATTTAACCCTATCCTAGCCAATACCGCATTGTGTTATTATATCTAATCTTTTATTCGTACAATCACTTCCTGTTACTGCTGATTTGTTGCCCCCTTATTTGGACATATGTTTTCTGCTACTCTACCTATAAAAGGCAGAGCCTGTTCACTATTCATTGTACTTGTATTGGTATTCTGTTTGTGATTGCACCAAGCAGCAAGATACATTGCCGTTATTATACCACACTGGGTTGTTGTCGTATAATATAATATGGTTTACTCATTGAAACAAGGAGTTGTGCGTTTGAGCCGTGGGCTCTGATACGGTTGTGGAGTTGGCATACTCCTCCGTTTGGACGTAGATTGAAAGGTTACCTCTGGAGTGAGGTGTTGTTGGTGGATCTTTGATCGGCCCCCCAAAATTCACTACAATATTTTGTAATAATGCCTCATCACCACTGCTAAGCTTCTGGTAAACATGTCAATACATAATAACTCTATACATGTTACCTTTGACTGAACATGCAAGAAGGCTCATTTTCAATTAATTTAACTATGTTGAATGGTAAATCTTTTTAAATTGATCTTGTATTTGCTCTTGAAAATGATAAGATATGAGCTTTTTCTATCCAGTATATCAAATGGCACTGCACTGATTTGCAAATCAGACATTGCTAACAAAAACAATGATTTTGTTGTTGTTATTTTTAGCATACTAATGTTTTTCCAATTTTGTAATGTCTTGCCAATAGGCATAAAGATACGCACTTGTTTGTGTGCATTTGGTCTCTCAGTGATTCACTCATGTCATTCAACAGTTAAAGTGCTGGTATAAAACCTGCTGGTAGACACGTAAATATTCTGCCTTATTTAGACTTTTCCAAACAAGTTTTTATTAAAAATTGGCGATGAACTGTGGTTGTGCAACTGACATATCAAGGAACAAGTGTCAGCTGCTGATTGGCTAGAAGAATCGTATAAAAGCGGGTCAGTCTTAAAAGCTGTTCACACATCTGCGTGAAAGATTACCATCACTGGAAAAATGGGCAAGCTTTTAGTTTGTATAGCCGCAACATTTGTTATATGTGTTTCTCTAAAGCTTACAGCTGGGGTAAGCCGTAGAATATATTAATATATAACTAGGCAATCACTATTTTTAGTCATTTTGTCAAAAAAAATATAGTTGCTGAAAATAGTTTTGATTAAGTGACTTACCTAGCCCTCAAGTCACAAACAACTCATTTCTTTTCTCTGATTTTGCGATTCTAACCTTTCCCTGTTTTCTTTTACGAGCGTTGGTTATAAAATAAAGGGGTAATATTTTAAAGAATTTATTGTACACTCAAAAGCTGCATATCTCAAAGTACACATGAAATCTCATGAGAAATAAGTTTTTATTAAAAACAGTGAATTAATATGACATAGGAATTTTTCTCATTAGTTGATTTCTGTAGTTCAAAACAATTATATAGTTGATAATCTAACTTATGAGTTTTAAAGTTAAAAATGTTATGATTAAATTTTTGATCCACCTGTTTTTTTGACATGTGTGTAAAGTTATTATTTTAATGGAGGTATAACATCTTTTTAGAGCTGGAATTAACGAGAGCTTAAACTCAAATATCTAAAATGCTCATGTTTGATCAAAGCTAGCTATTGCTTGAATTATATACAAAGTGTTTATATCTATGTTTATTCTTGTACATCCAGCAATTTGGATTAACCTGTCTTTGTTAGACAGTTAAATATGTTTAGTATGCCTAGACTTTCAAAGTACAACTGAAATGTGATTATTAATTGTCCATTTTAGAACTTTTAGCTTCGCTCTCCCAAATTAACTAATCAGCTATTTTTGATACAACACAAATAATTTGTTTACATCAATATTAATATCGCAGGATACCTTCTCCTACTGCGCACAAGTTGTGGCTGAGGACCAGCTACCAAAGACTTGCATGGATCTGAGATGTCTTGGATTTAGTAACAGTGGAGTTTATACCGTCTATCCTACAGGAAGTAAATACTATTCCTTTAAAGTTTTCTGCGATCAACAAACTGATGATGGTGGATGGACTGTAAGTGATTACTTTATTCTTCCTGTAGAGTTTTTGTTGGTTGGAGATGAACACATTCCTAAACTCTTATATATCTGCCTTGTTACTTTTGTTCTATCAGGTATTCCAAAGACGAATGGATGGTTCTGTAGAGTTCTACAGGAAATGGCAGAGTTACAAGCTAGGATTTGGAGATATCGATGCAGAACACTGGCTAGGAAATGACAAGATATCCCAACTATTGGCTACTCATTCCCACAATGAACTGAGAGTAGATCTAGAAGCTGTAGACAACCAGAAGGCTTATGCCAAGTATTCTATATTCAATGTTGGGGATGAGTCAACTCTGTATAAGATGGACATCGGAGGTTACTCTGGCAATGCCGGTGAGTGTGATCAGTGTATTATTTCTGGAGTAACACCGTCTGCCGTGTTTGTGAGAAATCTGTAAACGATTTTGATCTAAAAAGCTGATAATGTGGAGAGAGTTGCTTTGCTAGCTCTTTATATCTGTTATTATGACATTTTTCTTCGTAAATTTTGTTTTTGACAGCTTTAAATCACGATAACGAATTACTCATAAAATATCACAATTTCATGTTGTAGGTGATAACATGCAGAGCTGCAACGGTATGAAATTCACCACTCAAGACTATGATTACGACACACACAATAGTAACTGTGCAGTTTCCTACAAAGGTGCATGGTGGTATAGTGCCTGTCATGGCGCCAACCTTAACGGACTTTATTTAAATGGTAATCACACAACCTTTGCTGATGGAGTCAACTGGAATGGTTTTAAAGGATATCGTGAATCATTGAAAGTGACTGAGATGAAGTTTCGACCCCGTTTGTGAATTTGACTGTAAACAGATTAACAATACAATTAATGTTGTAATACTTGAGTACATAGTTTATTCAATAAAACATAAAAAAATAATATGATATGTACAATAATGTATGATTATATAACATCTTTTACCTTACAAAAGCACTTTCATTGGACAATGAGGAGTTGAGCTTTAAATACAATGGAGGTTTATAAGCATTATTTGCCTTTCCTCAGCCTAGACAGTGATGAAAACCTAGACAAGTGAATATGAGTAAAAACCTAGACAAGTGAATATGAGTAAAAACTTAGACAAGTGAATATGAGTAATATAATAGGAGCAGATCTCAAGTATAATGCAGACCTGCCAACATACCATGTTGAGTATGGTCAGAGATCTCATGTAATGGTTGTGTAATTCAATGTGATAAGTATAGTACATATTTTTGTAAGACCTGTCTGATGCAATTTTAATCCCTACAACATATCTTTTTATGTGCACCAGGTGTTTAGATTCCCAGTTTTGTAGCATGTTATGAATTGTAGTGGGCATGTGTAATTGATTTTGAGTAGTGACTTTGATTAATATTGTGGTAGATTTTGCTGAACAATCATAGTAAACTGGGAGTTTACTACACTATCTGCACACTAAATGCGCTAGAGTTCCACCTACAACCATCGGTAAGATGCTGTGCCAGTGGCAAAGCTTTACTGTGCCGGTAGCACAGTGTGCAGGGCCGGTAGGAACCCCTGCAGGGCCGGTAGTGACCTCTACAGGGCCGGTATGGTGACTCAGAGCCGGTCAAAGATGGTTGCCATAGCAGAGAACTTCTAAAAATAGCTAAGATCCTGCACTAAATCAAGGTCAGAAGATACCCTCTCTAATGTCCGAAGTAGCCAAGACCGTAAGCTATCCAGAGCCTTGGGACAGTGTAGGGCTCTCTTATTGGACAATAGGAGACAGGACTCCGCCCCTAGTCACTTGGCGCTTATTCTATTTAATCCGTATTTACCTCATGATTGGTTGTCTATCTATATGTGCAATTGTATTGGTTCAATCACTTCCTGTGCTCTTATCGTTATATGATTTACGCTAATTACTTGCTGCCAGTTACCTATAAAAATGCTGACTCTGTTCAGATTTATTGCATTCATTCTCATGTTTTGCCACAATAACCCTAGTGAAATGCCATCCTAGGACTTTGTCTTGTGAGAATAAAACCAGTATTCAAACTTCACTCTGTGATTGTTTGTGTGAGCCATGGGCTCTAGCTATACCGGGTAATTCGGTTGCCTGATACACAGCTGTCACTGTCGAGCAGCACAGTGTCCCCTCTGGAGAGAGGTATAATACTTGAGCATAGTGGATGTCCGTGGAACCAGACCGGAATCCAATTACAATATTAAGACAATGGGGTTTTCATGAGTGTGTTTTGAGCGCAAGATGATGCTTTTTTAATGGTACATAAGTAGTATAGTAACTAAATGTGAAATTTAGCAATGTAAAGAATGCGAAGAGAAAATTGAAAGTTCATTAAATGTGAAGAAAGAAAGAAATGTGAAAAATGAGTGTAAGAGTAGAATTTTCGGAGCTTACCAGTTTTTTTACGATAATTTGTCACGCGTGTTTAAGAAGTTACACAAGAAATGTGTAAGATTGAAATGTGAATATATTGTGAAGAAAAGTAGTACAAGGCAATATGTGTAAGTTTTAATATGTAAAAATGTGATGTAAAAGATTTTATGTCGTTATGGATTGTTTGCACAGCGCCTCTGACATTTATAGTTGTTGAGTTAATATTGTAAAGGATTTATGTGCACTTGTTTTCTCACGACCTTCACCGGACCACTGTCTACTCAAGCCTTCCTATTCTATTGAGAGCTAGGGCAAATGTTAGCGAGCCGACTGGCCTCAGGCACTAACAACTCCGTATTGTGGCGTCTACTAACCGTAGTATAACTCAGCTCACAACCGGCACTTAATCAATTAGTTAGTCGATCCCTCTCAACACGGGATAATTCCTCTAACAATACGGGGATCTGTTACACGATATAATTAGATCCGGCGTCCAACCAATTCTGCTGACTAAGCACGTGCATAAATTCAGCAATTGATAGCTTTTACTAGCGTTAACTCAGCACTTTGCCTTTCAAGCAAATGATGCAGAACTTGTAGCAATTACAAAGAGTGTAGTTATTCTCTAAGTGAATTAATTCTTTACAAGTGTTTTCTACTTTGCAAGGGTTCAGCATAAGGAGAGTTGCAGTTGATAATAATAAATATATTCTCGAGCAGGATACAAAACTTACAAACAGTGAGAGATGTTTCGAAGCGTTATTGACAATCTTGGCATGTTAGACAACGACTTACAATATCTTCCAGTTACTGATTGTGAGGAACACAACGTTACACCATGTTACACAGTTCTACTCTTAACACAACTACTGCCGAGCTCTGAAGCTCTGGGCGATTTACACAAGTATTTATATAAAAGGCATGCAGTTGAAAATACACAAATGCAATTGGTTAACAATAATAAGATATGATTGGCTAATTCAAAATATAATTAACTGACAGAAATAGCGCACACAAATTGCTTCCAAAAGCGTCAGGTCATAGACATATAAGAATGCATAGGATTAGCTTTCGCCTTACAGTAATGCACAACAACGATAATAATTAATTAGGTTACCGGTACAACTCTTAGTAGAAAATCTGTACTACGCTTGGCTAGGTTGGCTCCAACATCTGTAGGTACGCAGGCTGTCTTTTGGTTGCTAGGCATCCAGATACATCTCATCTCGGCAGGTAAGGAAGGGCAACTCCCGGCGGATCTATACACTCACACTTTCTCACGTAATTCCATCACAATATCATGTGCTTGTGTGTGCTTGTGTGTGTGTGTGCGCACGTGCGTGCGTGTGCTTGTGCATGCGTGCGTGTGCATGTTGGTAATTTGAATACGATTACATCATTGTATGAATGTTTGATCAATTTCTCTTTTTGCATCAGTATGAATTTCGGTTTCGATTCCTGTTGGTATATTGGTTGGAGCATTGATTTAAATATAAGAGCAAAGTGGTGATTGAAATCCTTGTTTTTTTTTTTGTTTTGTTTTGGGTTTTTTTGTAAGTACCTGATAGCATTTTACCATGGTTTTTGATAAGGCATCTGATTCCACCTGAAACATTTTGTGGTGGATGAGTATAGCTTTAATAGAGTGTAAGTTACAATAAAAGTAGTGTAATAGAAGCAGATCACTGAAGGGTTAAACGAGACAATTGCGTTCTCTTAGTACCTAAAGATCATTTTTTTCTGCGCCAGATTTGAATGTAACTATCCATTTGATGGTTTTGTTTGATAATAAAGCATGTTTTATATTCGTTAAATGTACTTTATTTACAATAGGGAAAATACAAAAGGGAGTAAAATATTTATAATAGTTGTTGTTACTTTTGACGAGGTATTTATACTAGCTATTACACTACTCATAGAATAGTTGTTAGAAATATTTATAATGGCGTTAGTAAGAAATAATAATGTTTCTACCTCAACCGATAGAAATATGCTAATAGATCACAGCGGATAGTAGAAATAATCTAATAGACGTCATCAACAGCAATCCCTTCTTCAAACTGAACAAACTAAATTTAAATTATTAAAACCATCAATTTCTTGACTTTTATCTTTTCGGTCAAAATCTCACCATAATATACTCAATGATTTTGCTGCCACTCATCGGAGCCTAAAGCGGCTAGGGAAACAAAGTATATTTCAACAAGACTCACTAAGATGGTAAATTATGTACATTTCATCTTGCGAACTATTAAAGACAATTGTGAGAAATAATTTTTTCAAGACTAGTAGCTAAACGTTTATGTAGTCTTTTAGTCAGTTATTTTTCAGTTATTTTGTAATAAGCATTTCCGTTGGATCCTTTTTCATTCCCATTGTATATCATCACAACCGTAGTGCACTTTTTAGCGCCTTCGATGTATCTGTTCAGTATGAGAAGCATTCTCACCTATCTTTCTACTTTTTTTCCGACACCTATCTGATTCAAGGCGCTACAGATTCTTTTCCTTGGATTGGGTTGGGACGAATCTAGTTACAACCTCGATGTAAGAGAACACAGTGCATTCAGTGAAATTTACGAGATAATCTATCTTGTAGCTGCGATCGAGCTCATCTTTTGATAGTTGCCTCAGCTTCCCGACCCGAGCAGCATTTTCTCAAAAAGATGATTTTTCCGTTGTCACTCATTTGATTTTGTAGTAGGTGCAGTTTTCATTTTTAGCATTTTGAAATTCACCCAAATAAACCACCATGCAAAGTAATGGGTACTTAGAAAGATTCAGACTCTCCAGTATTCTGGTTGGGCAAACTTCTCTCTGAATTTGCCTCACATCGTTTTCACCACAGTAGGAAAGAACCAAGCAATCACCAAACACACCTGCATTGTTATCAACACCTACAAATTCTATAACAGTATACACAATGTGACATCTTAATGAACGTAAAGTTTCTATTTTCTGCAACTTACTCATTTTCCATTGCTCAAGAGATTTGGAAATTTTGATAGCTTTATCCATGTCTGTTGCCAATTCATCACTTACAACCTCTTCAAGCATTTGGCGCACAGGTATAATCAACTTGAGAAGCACTCGCCTTTTGCTCGACTATTCTTTTGCAACATCATCCTTTCTCTTTGGCTGCACTTTTGTCACTTTGACCTTTGTATCTTTTGAGTTTACAATGGCGGTTTTAGAATTAGCACAAGGAAGTTTTACTGTTCTGACTAAATATACCAATGATGAGAGTAAAGTTGATAGATTATAGGAGAACACCCTTCTCTAGCACAAGATACTGAAGTACAAATAATAATAATAAATAAAATTCAGTAACTTCTCTGAGAAAATTGAACTTATCAACGCCCAAAGGCTTTGCAGACTTGAGAGGAACTCTTTCATATTCTAGGAAAACAGTCTTTCTCTGGCAAAACTAGTTGAATTCTTCAACTAGTGTGAATTAATTATTCATTAAGTCTTACCTTATCTTTAAATAAACCTAGTAGTTCCATTAGATATTTTTCCTTCAGAACCTGGTGCTTAACATAAACATAGAAAAATATGTTTGATAGTAATAAATGAGAATAGAACAAGGATATTGTAATGTTCAAACTGAATACACTAAAGATGAGAGCAAAGTTGTTAGAATCCAGGAGAAACTTTTTTTCCAGCAAATGATACATAAGTACATTTGATAATAATAATGAGAAATAGAATCTAATCACATCTCTGATAAAATTTAATTTCATCAATGCCCAAAGACTTTGCAGTCTTGAGGGGTAATTTCTTAGACTCTTGGAGAACAACCTTTCTCCAGCACGAGTTACTTAAGTTCATTTTACAATAATAATAATAATAAAGACAGTCTAGGGGAAGAGAAGGGGACTGGAGAAGGGGGAAGGGAAGGGAGCAATGGGAGTACTAGCCGTAGTACTACTACTACTAGTGGTAACTGTCTCACTCCCTACTAGCAGGTTAGAAGATCAGCCACTTTCATATCAAATACACTTCTATAAAGGAGTAATTAATACCATACATGAGACTTTAAGCTCAGAATGTGGGCACGTAAATAGAAAAAAAACGATAAAGTGATGCAAAATGAGCTTTTGTTTGCTGGAAGATAAAAGTCGAACACCAATTAACTGTAAGTGTTTTTGTAATTGCTTACAACTATTTCATTGCTGATATTTTGTCATGATTATGCTACAAAAGCTTCAGGATTTTATTAGCAACAATGAAAACAAATCAACAGTCTCTACCCGGCCCAGCATTGAAAATTGCTGATGTCAGCAACACATCAGCCACTGAGGCTCAAACCACTGCCAGTCCTCTGACTGTTTTAAAGCAGATGTGCACACTCCACCATTTAGTTACAACTTCTAAATCCAACTTTAATACAGTCAATGCATCAGTTGCTGCCTACTGGAAGAAGAAGAAGTGCGAGAAGGCCACAAACTTATCAACGAAATGGAGACAATTCACCGTAGGCCTTTACAATGATCCTGGAATGAGTACAAGTAGAGGAGTTTTAGCGTGTGCTCAGCATTCTGATAACAGTTGGTTCAAGTTTATTTTTAACTCAGGTACTAGACTCTATCCCAGTTCATGTACCAACTTAATTTTTAATGAAAAAGATGCAACGCTGTAATGCTTTTGGTGAAGACACCAATTAAGAGCAGACAACTTCCTATTCTCCTGGTTTGCTGTACACAAATAATGTGCTCTTTTCAGAACGAATATTGTGACTTGTTTTCATGTTAGGTGAACAGATGCTGAACTCGTGTCCTCCACATGGCTACAACTGTGGAGTAAAAGAACCGTACTGGACAGATGAGAATATGCCAGATACTACATACAATCCAACTACAGTGGAAGTTTATGCAGGCCATAGATCAAACTGTAAGGTGCGCACCGTGCAGTTTGAGGTAGTGAGATGTTCTTGGACTAAAGAAGATGACTTTATCTACCGATACCTTGGACCATTCAATGATGGAGTCTGTGTAGATGCTTTCTGTGCAGTACCAATAAACTGATATTTCCTGTTTGTGAGGCTGGAGAGTGAAGTTTGATACAGATAAACTATTACAAACTCAACAACTTCAATTTAATGGAGGCCTGAAACTATTTACAACTAGCTAACTCTTTGCTGAATGACACTCACTTTTTAAATAAAACCAAGCAACAGTTTTATCTTTAAAAATTTCGTCCTCAGGCATAAAATATTTGTTATGTTTTTTAAAGCATTGACTGTCACTCAACATGGGTTTTCAGTAATATTGTAAACAGATATGGCAGCAAGTTAAAGATAGCTGTTTTACTTACCAGTGAAGCCGGCTCAATATAATGTAATAGAGTTCTACGCGTGGACATTCATTTCATTTATCCTAAGTAAATAGACTAGCTGAGCACTAGTATGCCATTCACCTACAATGCATTTTGGGATGTACCAGCAAGACAAGCATGAACTTGCCCAGTCAACAGCTCAATCCTTAGCCTAGTAGATGAGCCAAGCCACCTGTACTCTTATGGACTTATTGGTAATTTTTTCGTGATGTAATGTGCTTTTGAATTCTAGCGGTAACTAGTTCTGTTGTGCCAGCCTGTGCTTGTGAACATGTCATAATTGTTTTGTTGTGCCAGCTATGTATTGTAATGGATTCCAGTCTGGTAACCACGGACATCCACTAAGCTCAAGTATTGTACCTCTCTCCAGAGGGGACACTGTACTGCTCAACAGTGACAACTGTGTAATCAGGCAACCGAATTACCCGGTATAGCAAGAGCCCATGGCTCACACAAACAATACAGAGCAGGCTATATTCTCACATTCTCATAAGACAAAATCCTAAAGGGTAATTATTCCTCTAGGGTATTTGTGGCAAGACATGAGAATGAATGCAATGATTGTGGCAAAAGTCTCTCCTTTTATAGGAGAGCTCACCGGAAGTAATTAGCATAACTTGTATAACAGTAAGAGCACAGGAAGTAATTGAGCCAATACAAGAGCACATATAAATAGCTAACCAATCATGCAGTCAATATGGATTAAATAGATAAGGCGCCAAGTGGCTAAGGGCGGAGTCCTGTCTCCTACTGTCCAATCGGAGTGTCCTACAGGGTCCCAAGGCTCTTGATAGCTTGTGGTCCTGGTTACTGCAGATGTTAAGGTAGGTAGCTTTGGTTCCTGGCTTGGTGGAAAGTCCTAGCTGGTTTCGTAAGCTCTCAACTATGGCAGCAATCTTAGACCGGTCCTGAGTCATCATACTGGCCCTGTAGAGGTCACTACCGGCCCTGTACCGGCCCTGTACACTGTGTTACCGGCACAGTATAGCTTTGCCACCGGCAAAGCATCTTACCGATGGCTGTAGGTGGATTGTTAGCGCATTGCGTGGGGATATGGTGCAGCAAACTCCCAGTTTACTATGAATGTTCACCAAACTCTACCACAGTATTGACCAATCAAGAGTAAGCATTTTCAACAGTTTTTCAACCATGCATGTTTAGTATAAATAGAGAGACTTTGCTCCCACTGGGCAGACCTGTTTGTGCTCTTGGCCAGATAGTTAGCTCCTGCAAGCTTTTGTGTATTCTTAATATAAACTTAATAACTTCAACTTGTCGTAGTAAGTTTGGCAGGTTGCCAGCTTATTGGATGTTCTTCCCTGCTTGGTTGAACGGTGATTTATCTATATACATGCATAGTCAGAATCAAGGAGCCTTTTCTACCCGTCTCGGTAGCACTCCCGACCCGGTGCTACGGTGACAGTTGCTACAGTGTGTCTCTATACAGTACAGTTGATAAGATAGACTTGTTAAAGTTGCCGGACCCTTCTATACGGTGAACCTCTCTCTAGCAGGAATCGGTAAAGGTAAACATAACAACAAGAAAAACCTTTACAGTATGACAATGAGTACATGAACTGTCAGTTGGCTATCCTCTTTTTTGTGACATCAACAATAAAAAAAGCATTTTAGTCACCTAGTTGTTAATACTTACTCCAATAGAGCGCAAAGTAGGCAATTGTTGTATGAAAGGCACATGGTGGCTGTATATATAATACAAAGGATACAGCCTTCACTGTGGCACCCTGGGATATAATATACATGGTGGCTGTATATATAATACAAAGGATACAACCTTTACTGTGGCACCCTGGGATATAATATACATGATGGCTGTATATATAATACAAAGGATACAACCTTCACTGTGGCACCCTGGGATATAATATACATGATGGCTGTATATATAATACAAAGGATACAACCTTCACTGTGGCACCCTGGGATATAATATACATAATGGCTGTATATATAATACAAAGGATACAGCCTTCACTGTGGCACCCTGAGATATAATATACATGATGGCTGTATATATAATACAAAGGATACAGCCTTCACTGTGGCACCCTGGGATATAATATACATGATGGCTGTATATACAACCAATACACAGTTGTAATGCACATTCAGGTAAAATGTCTCAAAGTGGTTAATTGGTAAATATTTTTCCATACTCTAAGGCGTATGCTCATCTTTCAAGGTGTCTGCTTCCTTTTTGACTAATCAGCTGATTTATTTCTGTCATGACTTCCAGAAAGGTCTTTGGGGAGCAATTGACAAAATAATTACAATTCCCAAGTTGTGCTCTGTCAAAATTTCTGTATCACAAAAGCCAAGATCATTTTGAAAAGTTGAAATCAATTTCCTAGTCTTTTATTTAATCCAAGTCTTACAGTTATTTCTAGTTATAGTCTTATAGTTATTCCTAGTCTCATATTTAATCCAAGTCAGAATTCTGACTTGGATTTATTTCAAACAGGATCAGGAGTGAACAACTCTTCTCGTTTAACAATTTCTTCTTCTAGCTTTTACTTCTCTCACCACAGAGTAGTGAAATGGAGTTATGAGTGTAGGAGATGGTGGGGTTCTAATAGGATTGGTGCGTGTAGGGGATGACTTGTGAAGGCCTCTCTAGGGGAAGATAACTCTGAACTCCTGCTGTGGTCGTGTTAGTGAACTAGCTCTTAGCATGGATGAGCTTGGAGGCAGATGAAACTTCCTAGGGATGACTTGATGATGTGTAGGTGGGTTAGCAGGTACAAGAGGTAGGAGAGGGTGTGCTAGAGCGCGATGTATAGAGGTAGGGTCGTTGCAGTGACACAGAAGTTACACAAATTAGGTCTATTTTCATTACAATTGGCATGCTTTATAAACTGCCTAATGATATAATTTGCCTTCATTTGCTGACCAATTGAAACATTCTTTGATTGTGATGAGATTTTTACAAGTGTAACCTTGACAGCTACTAGTACTTTATAATAAAGCACTACTATTAGACCACCCATGCTAGATGTTAGCATGGTTTTGACCTTTGCTGCTACCTTACAATCCTCTCTGTGTGTATGACATGCTCAGCTGTTGTAGTAGAGGAAATGGTTGTGATTTACTGTGATTTACTGTTTTCTACTGATAAACTACTTTTAAGTTTTGAGCTTACAACAATTATTGTTGTAAGCTCAAAACTTAAAAGTAGTTTATCAGCAGAAAAAGTCAATAGCTGAAAGGAGAAAATCAGATAGTTTTTAGTTTGCTGTAAACAAAGAAATAGTTTAAACGTTGTGTAATCCCTGTGAGGTCATGTAGCAACTTGGTTGAACAGGAAAACTTCTGTATTTATTTTGTGGGCTGACCTCAATAACAAGTTTTTTTATGTTTTAAAAACCGCGATTTGAGGAAGAATAAATTATATCACAATGTCAAAGTTCTGTAGGGAATTGAAAACAAATCAGCCGATGGCTGAAAAATGAGTGGGAAGAGTTTGTCGTGATTGATTGTAGCAGCAGAACAAAAACATCCCTGGTTGGATGATACTTTATACTTTGTAACTTGCTTATATACAGTATGGGGACAGCTCACTGAACTTGTATAAGAAAGTTTTATATCTGCTGTACTTTACATGTATAGGTAGGGTATAAAAAATAGGCTGGCATACTTTAATGTCTGAAAATTTTGTTAACGGAAATTGATAAAGCCCGAACTAGTGAAGCAGTGCCAATGCAAGACTAGATGAACTGCCTTTAGCTTTCAGTGTCACAACATTTAGATTAGGTAGTTGAGTTTTGTCTTTAGTCTGTAATAGACATCTGAAGAGAGATGTTTATCTAGTCTATAGTTTGTAATAGACATGTGAAGAGAGATGCTTATCTAGTCTTTAGTCTGTAATAGACATGTGAAGAGAGATGTTTATCTAGTCTATAGTCTGTAATAGACATGTGAAGAGAGATGCTTATCTAGTCTTTAGTCTGTAATAGACATGTGAAGAGAGATGTTTATCTAGTCTTTAGTCTGTAATAGACATGTGAAGAGAGATGTTTATCTAATCTATAGTCTGTAATAGACATGTGAAGAGAGATGTTTATCTAGTCTTTAGTCTGTAATAGACATGTGAAGAGAGATGGTTATCTAGTCTATAGTCTGTAATAGACATGTGAAGAGAGATGCTTATCTAGTCTTTTGTCTGTAATAGACATGTGAAGAGAGATGTTTATCTAGTCTTTAGTCTGTAATAGACATGTGAAGAGAGATGTTTATCTAATCTATAGTCTGTAATAGACATGTGAAGAGAGATGTTTATCTAGTCTGTAGTCTGTAATAGACATGTGAAGAGAGATGTTTATCCAGTCTTTAGTCTGTAATAGACATGTGAAGAGAGATGTTTATCTAGTCTTTAGTCTGTAATAGACATGTGAAGAGAGATGTTTATCTAGTCTTTAGTCTGGAATAGACATGTGAAAGAGATGTTTATCCAGTAGCTGTACTGATTTAGTCAGACAGTGAACATGTTTGTCATCGTGCTTCAGAGACAGTCCAACAAAATACATCGAGCATTCCAAAACAAACAAAACCGTTTGTGAAAGATTTGGTTTTCCAGTCAGCTATCAGTGCAAAGCTGTGAGATCATAGTTTTCATACATCAAAATTTAGTGCAATTAGCCACAATAATTAGCATGGCAGAAGTTGAAAGCATAATGCTTTACATCAATTATCTAATTTGAAAGTAGCCCTGTTGTGCCGTAGAAATTGCTAGAAAATGCACAGGCTCATAGTTTTTTACTGTCAGGTCAGTAACGACCAGAAAAAATTGTGCTACATGTATGGTGAAAAATTGACAACTTCGGAGCTAATTTGGTTTAATGTTTTAGTGCCACCTAAATCATAGATATACATGCATCAGCTTCATTCGGCATTGGCAGCTATCTGTGTGTGCAATCTCTCGTTGTGATTCAATGACTTTACTTATGATTGCTGTCATTCAGAAACCACAAACTGCTGATTTGTAAGTAACAAAGTTTTCAAGGAAGTTTACATCTAATTGCATTGCCTTCTGCCGATGACAAACATATCCATAAACAGTTGGCAGCTGCTGATTGGCTGTAAGATTTATATAAAAGTCGATGAGTCTTTGCTGTGACGTATACACTTGTGCCCTGAAGGAAAACAGAAGAAGCGAAGATGGATAAACTTGGAAGCATTATAGTAGCAACATTTATTTTGTGTGTTTTTGTCAAGTCGACATTTGGAGTTAGTAGCAAGTCAAGATGTTTGCGTTATGTAGTTATGTTTTAAAGCCAGAATCTTTGAGATTTTTAGTTAACAAAATAAAATAGAAATAGTTCTTGGAAACTTTCCTCATTGATCCAGCCTTTCAAAAAGGCAATATGCCTTGCAATTTTTTTTCAATTTTGAAGCACTTCATGACCACTTAAAACAGGTCAGACACAAGGAAAAAGAGGACAAATCGTGCCTGATTGATGTTTAGACCTTATCTGATATATTAAGCATGCGCTAAAGATGTAAGTGTATAGATGTTTATGTATAGGTATAACTATAGCAGAGGCAGCAATAGTGTCACAAGTCATCAAGTAAATATTTGTGTGCAGTGGTTCACGGGCCAACGTTTAACTCCACCAAGATCCGTGTCACCAACTGATTATTCGACCACTCTGTCCTCCTCAATTGACCAACTCTGTCGACCAACTTCGTGGACCAACTCCGTCGACGAACACTTCAGCTGCCTTTCAGCTGGCCAAGCCAATGTCGAGATGGCCGTATATCAATATAAAGATGAGATTAGAAAAATTCCACAAATCCGGAAGGGTCTATCAGCACAGATGCATAGGACATAAGTAGTAATAAGGGAGCAGATCTCTGTCATGGAGTTTAAGGAGAAGGTTCTCCTGGTTCCAGGCGTACTTGAAGTAGGCACCAGTTACCATGAAAACCTGTGAGGTACCTTTTTGTGTGCACCAGTTGTTTAGAATATATGGAATTTTATATTATGGTATGTTTATTTAGACATTAGTTTGTATGGTGTGTTTGAGGTTCTGGAGGTCCTCCTGGTCCACTGGGTGCCTTTTTGTGTGCACCAGGTGTTTAGAATGTATGGTATTTAGCCGTGTGGTAGGTTGATTATTTATCGGGTTCTCCTGGTCCCTGTTGGTGCCTTTTTGTGTGCACCGGGTGTTTTGAACGTTTTGGTGATTGTTGATTTTAGATTGGGGGGTTTGAGTATTGTATAATTTTATTATATAGGAAGTAATACATTAGTATGAAATATTTCTATCATAAGTTCAAAAGTATGTACAGGAGATAGCTTTTTATCTATTTGTACGTATTTATAAACATGAAGTTCGATTTTGTACCAAGATTATTATAGTTCAATTGTATATAGAATATATAAGAGTTTAATATACTATTTGCAATAGTTTAGCTAATTTTACAATGAATTGTAAAAATAGTCTACTCATTATCATCAAAATCATCAAATTCCTTGTGTAGGACATTTTTAAGATCAGCTTCAACATTCGATTTTGATATCTCCTCATTGCATTTTTCTTGATCGCGATTTCGTTCCCAATCAGTGAGACTGAATGAAGAGAGAATACAACATTGTGGTATGCATTAGAATTTTCACTCCTTTTTTCCCTTTGTAAATCATCACACCCGGAACAAATTTTTTAGCTTCTTCGACGTATCTGTTTGGTAAGGAAAGTGTCCTCACCTCTCGCTTTCCATTTTTTTGCAAGACATAACAGATGCAATTTACGACAGATTCTTTTTCATTAAATCGATGAGGAACGAATCTTTCAACAACATCAACGTAAGGAAAAATCGCAAATTGTTTGAAATTACTGAGAGATTCGATGTTCAAGCTGCGTTTGAGTTCACCCTTAGTCATCATTCTCAATTGGCGGGCTTCAGCAGCAACTTCAGCTGTAGTTAGGCGTTTCGAGCTGACACGTTTGACATCGTAGCAAGTGGTATTTCTATTTTTCGGGTTTTCTATCTTGCTTAAGTACACGACGTTACAAGGTAATGGATAATTATCAAAATTGAAGTTTTCAACTATTCTACATGGGCAAAGAACTTATTTTTGGTCAAACTCTTTTATATTCAGATTACCCAAGTAGTGGAGTTCATAATAATCAGAATCTAGACTTTCGCGATTCGCAGAAAAAGCCTTTATAACGGTTGGGATAGGAAGTTTGGTTAGCGTTTGGTAAGTTCCAAACATTAGTGATTTACTCGTTTGAAAAGTTCCAATCTTTTGCAATTTACTCACTTTCCATCTTTTGAGAGACTCAGCCATCTCTAGAGCTTTCTCCGCATCGGAGAGTGTTTCTTTAACAGTTCGCTCTTCACGAACTTGTTTTGTAGGTAAAACCAATTTAGGGAGAGCTCGCTTTCTTACTACTGGCTTTTCTGCAACAGGACTTTTCCTCTTAGGAGTTGATTTGGTTGTTTTGTCTTGGCTTTTTGTTGGATATGGATTCGTGCAAAGGAAAGCTTCAGAAAGCTCCTCCATAATAATCTAAAAAAAGAAAAACATTGTTTGAATAATGTACACAAATAAAACATTCTGTTTAGTTTGTAACTTTTTAAGCACCACTAAGAATAAATAATTAAAACTTAGTTGTTAACTATCTGATGCTTTACAACATTTCCTGTTGACTATTACCAACTGTTGGTAAATAATAAGAATTTATTAAATTTTACTTTAGTGCTAGGAGTCTTCCTATTATTTACTGAGAATCCTTTTAGTATTAGTAGTAGATGCTGTAGTAGATGATGCTTCTTTGAATGTTGTTGCTGAAGTGGATGATTTCTGTGTAGAAGCAATGCTTCTTAAATAGTAAAAGTTGCACTGATTGCCCTGTGGTTTTCGAGCGAAGAATTTCTTTTACTCGTGTGAATAATAGTATTTCCCATGTGAAAAATCTGCATATATATATATATAGAGTTTTTGCGCGAAGAATGTTGTTTTTTTGCACAAAAACCTTCTTTATAATATATACACACTTTTTCGCACAAATAAGAGTTTTTCCACGTGAAAAATCTGTATACATGTTAAAGGGTTTTTGCTCGAAGCATTTTGTTTTTTTCGCGCGAAACATTCTTTATAATATATATACATTTGTTTGCGCGAATAAAAGTTTTTCCATGTGAAAAATCTTTATATATCATGGAGGCTTTTCGCGCGAATAATGTGTTTTCCCCTCGCAGAAAATGCATTTTTTTCACGCGAAGAATGCGTTTTTTCAGATAACAAAATGATGTTTTATTCGCACGAAAAAACACATTCTTCGAGCAAAAACTGTTTAGAAATTATACAGTTTTTGTACAAAAAAAAAACAAAATTATTCGCGCGAAAATCCTTTATAAAACATATTTACTTAGACATAGTTTTCGCGCGAATAAAAAATCATGTTCGGACTGAAAAAAATCATTTTTTCGTGCAAAAAAAAAATTTCATTGCGCAAAAAACCCTTTATAATCTGTGCAGTTATCGCGGGAAAAAAGAACATTCTTCGAGCGAAACCTTCTTTATATATACATTTGTTCGCGCGAATAAAAGTTTTTTCTATGTGGAATATCTGTATATAATATAAAGGGTTTTCGCGCAAAGAATGCGTCTTTTTCAGATAGCGAAGTGATGAAAAAAAACAAAATTATTCGAGCAAAAACCCTTTATTATATATTTATGTATATTTAGTTTTCGAGCGATAACAAAATTTGTTTTTTGTGCGAATAAAACATCATGTTTTGTCTAAAAAATGCACATTTTCCATATGAAAAAAAAACACATTCCTTGTTTGAAAACCCTTTATTATATATTCAGTTTTAGCACGAATAAAACATCCTTTTAAGTCTGAAAAAAACTTCACTTTTTTGATTAAAAAAGACTTTTGTGCGTGCAAAAAATACACAGTTTTCGCGCAAAAAATATTTTCTGTGCGAAAATCCTGTATTACATATACAGTTTTTGTACAAATAAAACAACGTTTTCTGTCCGAGAAAACATCATCTTTTTGACTAACTAAAAAACACATTTTTTGCACGAAAACAGCAAGTTTTTTGCCTGAAAAAAGCACATTATTTGCGCAAAAAATACGACTGCAAAATAATATATTCTGTCTGAAAAAAAACACATCTGAAAAAAAAACCACAGCTTTTGCGCAAAAAATGGGTTTTTCGCGCGAAGAAAACACATTTTCAACACAATTTTTGCACGAGAAAAACACATTTTTCGCACAGAATCCCTTTTTCACATAAATCGTTTTCGCGCGGAAATAAAGTTGTTTCATGCGAATAAAATAGCATCTTCTCACTGAAAAAAACACATTTTTCGTGCAAAAAAAACACATTTTTTGCGCAAAAATAAAACACTTTTTTTGCGCGGAAAAACACAATTTTTGCACAAAAAAACACATTTTTGCGTGGAATCCCTTTATAACATATACAGTTTTCATGCAGAAAAAAAAAGGTTTTTTGCAAATAAAATAGCATTTTTTAACTGAAAAAAGCAACATTTTCTGCCTGAAAAAAACACAGTTTTTCTGCGGAAAAACACATATATTTGGGCAAAAAAAAGTTTATTTTCGCGCGAATAAAACAAACTTTTCTGTCTAAAGAAAACAACATTTTTTGTCTAAAAAAAATACATTCTTTGCAAGAAAATCCTTTATGATATATACAGTTCTCGTGCAAAAACAAGTTTTTTTCTGCGTGAATAAAACATCATTTTTTCTCTGAAAAAAAAGCATTTTTTCGGGCTAAAAAGCAACATTTGTTTGCGCAAAAAAAAAACATTTCTTCGCTCGCAAAAAAGCAACATTCTTCGCCCAAAAACCTTGTATAATGTATACCGGTTTTCGCGCGAGAAAAAAAACATTCTTCGCGCGAATCCTCTATGTATATATATATGTATATATTATAAATGGTTTTCGCACGAATAAAATCATTATAAAGGAATCTTCTCGCGAGTATTCTCATTGGTTGTAGGGTTAATAGGTAGATGTAACTTTTAGTATTTAAGAACTGTTTTCTCTACACAGAAATCATTCTCTCCAGCAATAGCTTCTGAAGAAAGATCTACTACACTATTCATTACGGTTTCATTTTTCGGTTTCATTACGATTCTCGGTGAAAAGGTAAGAATTAATAAAAAATATTATTTAGCACTAGTTGAAAAATAAAAAAACTCTAATTATTTTACTTCTTTACTTATCACCCTTTACTAATACGCATATTGATATTTCAGATCAAGATGACATCAAAAATGATTTACCTAAAAGATTTCCTTCCAGAAATGTATCATAAATACGTGAGAGACAATGAGAGTGTTCAGGAGTAAGCAGTATACCGACTGACATTCTAAGTTATCATATTTTTTATCACACAATACATGCTAAGCATGGGATCACGGTACGAAGAACAAGATGATGCTACAGAGTTCTTCAAGGATATGTCAAAAAGCAATTTTAAAACCATTCTAAAAATGGTAAAAATTGTAAATATTAATGATTATTTAAAAAATATTAAAAGAAACGCTTGGGATCAAGAACTTTTTCAAAAATTATGTAAATTGAATTGGACTAAAAAACTTTGTACAAATTCCATCCTCATATTTACCAATACGTGCAAATAGATGAAGAGCTATCGTCTTCTGTACATATTTTCAAACTAATGTTAGAAGCATTCCACACATATTTATAATATTTCTTATATAATAAAGTTATACAATCATACAACGCTTCATTTTTATACAATACCCAAACCCCCCCAATCTAAAATCAAAAATCACCAAAACATTCAAAACACCTTGTGCACACAAAAAGGCACCAACAGGGACTAGGAGAATCCGATAAATAATCAACATACCACACCAATAAATTCCATCTATTCTAAACACCTGGTGCACACAAAAAGGCACTCAGTGGACCAGGAGAACCTCCAGAACCTCAAACGCACCATACAAACCAATGTCTAAATCAACATTCCACACTATAAAATTCCATACATTCTAAACAACTGGTGCACACAGCAAAAAGTACCTCGAAGGTTATCATGGTAACTGGTGCCTACTTCAAGTACGCCTGGAAGCAGGAGAACCTTCTCCTTAGACTCCATGACAGAGATCTGCTCTCTTATTACTACTGACATAGTCATACAATAAATCCCTTTATCGTATGACTACGTATTGAGAAGTAGTAGTTGTAGCTCAACCAGCAGTTTCTACAAAACTCACCTGAGTTGAATCTTAAATCCAATCAATCTATATATGCTAATATCTAATAATCATGCAATGCAACATATCAAATCAATCAAGCTAAATCAATATTAGTCAGTACAAGGACGTGGCTTCTCTGGTGTTTGATCTGATTTGGGTATAAAATAAACTTCTCTATGGGCATGTGTCTATGGATTACATCACTCGGAGCCTCTGCATCACCACTTTCTTATTATCTATGGGTTCATAGATTGTAGGTTATGGCCCTGGAGACCTCTAAGGCTAACTTTAATATGGTGGCATTATTGCATCATAAATGCCAGCCTGGGATTGACCCTAGGTCCTAACCAGACCCAGGATTGTTCACAGGGCGTGTTACCTTGTGCCGATACCAATAATTAGCACTTTCACAAATCGTTTCTAAGGCCGAACAATACACTGAGTTGTGTGGTTTACTCAATAATGTGTGTGCAGATGGTGTGCAAGACTGCCAATGACCAAAATCCACCACCATTGCTTGTAAAAAGTTTTTTACTTTACTTTTCTGTCCCAGGATACGTTCTCCTACTGCTCACAAGTTGTGGCTGAGGACCAGCTACCAAAGACTTGCATGGATCTGAGATGTCTTGGATTTAGTAACAGTGGAGTTTATACCGTCTATCCTACAGGAAGTAAATACTATTCCTTTAAAGTTTACTGCGATCAACAAACTGATGATGGTGGATGGACTGTAAGTGGTTACTTTATCCTTTCAGTAGATTTTTGGTTGGCTGGAGATGAACACATTCATAGTCTCTTATATCTGCCATGTTACTTTTGTTCTATCAGGTATTCCAAAGACGAATGGATGGTTCGGTAGAGTTCTACAGGAAATCTCAGAGTTATAAGCTAGGATTTGGAGATGTCGATGCAGAACACTGGCTAGGAAATGACAAGATATCCCAACTATTGGCCACTCATTCACATAATGAACTGAGAGTAGATCTAGAAGCTGTAGACAACCAGAAGGCTTATGCCAAGTATTCTATATTCAATGTTGGAGATGAGTCAACTCTGTATAAGATGGACATCGGAGGTTACTCTGGCAATGCGGGTTAGTACGTAATTAATTTTTGTTGTCGCCAATGTAGTCAAATGTGTGACTTTTTTCAGAATTTTTAATTTATTTTAGATTTTCTTAGCAAAAATTGAAAGCAACTAATTTTTCCAGCCATGTAATATTGCAGAGTTTTGATAGACTCCGAACCTCTAAAGGCTCTAAAACAACGGAAGCATCTAGCGCGAAGTTTGCTAGCATTTTCTGCTTTTGCTCACCATTTGGCCAAAATGTATAGCTGCTCAAGATATCAAACTTGTTTGATAGTTCGTTGGCTGAGAACACGCTGTTTGGTTGGTCTGCGACAGCAAGGAAGTCTCCCAGCAGAGGAAATGAATGATTATATAAGATCTTACATGTTTGTTCTAAAAAATAACTGCTTTAGCACCAACTACTGTACAACAATAACAATGATGATAGCAATAATAATAAGAAACGGTGTATTCATCGTAATACGTAACACAAAAATGAATTAAGTTAGACAGTTACCTTTGTATTTATAATTTATCCACTACAGATTATAAACGAGTAGGGTGGTTTAGTTTCTGTAAGACACTTGCCGCATTCAGTGTACTTTCACAGCGCAGCGTCAGGTGGCGCCGTTAGTAGTCAAATTGCTAATCTACGAATTCTTCACTTCATTTTTTTCTGAGTTTCAAATTGTAACCACAATCATGATGTTTTATACACTTGACTAGCAGTAATATTCGCTGGATTCAAAGACACCTCCCTGCCCTGCTCCAGCCCTGCTCCAGCCCTGCTCCAGCCCTGCTCCAGCCCTGCTCCAGCCCTGCTCCAGCCCTGCTCCAGCCCTGCTCCAGCCCTGCTCCAGACCTGCTCCAGCCCTGCTCCAGCCTTGCTCCAGCCCTGCTCCAGCCTTGCTCCAGCCTTGCTCCAGCCCTGCTCCAGCCCTGCTCCAGCCCTGCTCCAGCCCTGCTCCAGCCCTGGTCCACTCCTGCTCTACTCCTCACCCTCAGCCTTTCTGTATTCTCATATTGTTTTACTGCTGTCTTGCTTTACTTCTTATCCACTCTGCTCCCACATGATGCTCTAATCCCACACCTAGCTCTACCTTTCTCCCCCTCATCTTACCCCCTGTCCCTACCACTGACCCCAGATGCTGTTCTACGTTTGCTCTGTATTATCCCAATCCCCTACACCTTTCTCAGTCACTGCCCCTGTCTAAACCTTTTTTCCCCCCTCAACTTCATGGAAGACACAATGCGCCAGTGTTCTGGCACATGTTTTATTGGGATCTACTCTTCTGCTATTATCGTAATAACCTCAATAGTAACAAAAATTAAATTATCGCCAATTAATTTTCTGCACCTGTACATGAAAAAATATTGAACGTTGATCTACATATAAACTGTGACTATTCCACAAAATAGTATTTCAAAAGTTGTAAGTTATCGATCACAAAACACAATATCAATATAACAGTCAAAGGCAGCGGTTATTGCAAATGAACCTTTAAAACAATAGTTTTCTGTTCTGAAAGCATCCAATAGCCTTTGAAAGTGAAAGGGTTTACACTGCGAGCAATCACGCTATGCGGCACATTAATTATTTGTAACAATTCTTGAACTTTTACATTGTAGGTGATAGCATGACAAGCTGCAATGGTATGAAGTTTTCCACACAACACCGTGATTATGATACATACAATGGTAACTGTGCAGTTTCCTACAGAGGTGCATGGTGGTATAGTGCCTGTCATGGTGCCAACCTTAACGGACTTTATTTAAATGGTAATCACACAAAATTTGCTAACGGAGTCAACTGGAAAGGTTTTAAAGGATATCGTGAATCGTTGAAAGTGACTGAGATGAAGTTTCGACCTCATTTATGAACTTTACTGTAAACTGATGAACAATATAATTAGTATCGTAATAAACATAAAGAAATGGTATAACATGTACAATATGAATATGATTATATAACATCTCTTACCATACAATAGTACTTCCCGTTGGACAATGACCAGCTCAGTTTTAAAAATGTTTGCGAGTTTCATGTAATTTTTTTTGTATCCATATCAGCCAAGTAGTTAAAATAATCCGGGACAAGTGGATATGTTTTTTGGTTTGTTCAATCACCTAGTATTAAGTAAAATTTTGGCACTGTCTAAGCAAACAGAATGCTATAAAAATTATTATTTTTTTAAGCAAACTCTGTTAGCTTAATGACCTATATGTGGCATAAACTTGTGTCATCGTTTGATGATTTCTTTGTAAACTCAAGCTATATTATTTTATTCCTGGGCTACTTCAACGAAAATTGTTTGGTATTGGTATCACCACTTTCATCAAACATTAATTGTGCCTGAAATATAATAAGATCCAAAGGGTTTGTTACTAAGTGTGGTAGAGAGCTTTTTTCACTTCTACAAACCATCTTCCATCTCTTGAGATCATTGCACTGAGCAGCAACTTTCAATCTGGTGGTGTAGAGGATTGCTGCGTGTGCCTTTACAGACACAGCAATTGTTTTACTGTACTGGGTCCCCAGCAGTACTGGTATAACACTTTGAGGAGAAAACTGCCAGCCGACGTACTGTAGTGGATTTGTCTTCTAAGGCTCAACTGTCCACAGTGGACAGCTTGTGTCACCGCTAAGAGGTAACGAAGGGTCTGTCAAAACTGGAGGGTGGAAAGGAGAAGTTTTCCCCAACTTTACTACTTGTTGAACTCACGGCTCGGACAAACTACCCCGAGTTTAAGTATAAATACATTTTATACTTAAATAGGGAGGCAATTGCCTAGAGGTATAAATGGCAAGTGGCTAACGGCAAAGGAAAAAGACAAAGGAAAATAACATACAGTCAGTCAGATAATACAAATGCGGTTTATACATACAACTGTGCACAGAGTTAAATAGATAGGGCGCCTAGTGGTAAAGGTAGGAGGCCATGAGTATAGTTCTGAGTTTTATATAGCCCTGGGTCTATAATCGGTTACATCTGAAAGTTGTGGATCTGTCTTTCTGAAGCAACTAAGGCTACGTTGGATCCTCCAGATATGGCAGCCATCTTGTCCTCGACCCGGTATGATCGTTAGTGAAGGTTTCAGGGTTGGTAGAGACCGCTACAGGGCCAGCAGAGGCCACTACAAGGCCGGTATAGTTTGCTGTAGTGCTCGTAAGATAGTTACAGGTCCGGCAAGCCATTTGTCCACTCTACTGGGTGCTGATACTCTGTCCCAGCTCTCTGAGAGGCACGTCTGGCTAAAACCATCTGCCATAGTCACTTCTATGATAATCAAATGAGTGAGCAGGGGACATGCATCACTGAAATCCGCTACAGTATTCGTTATAGAATATCAGCCAGACTTTCCAGTCTAGCATGACTCAATGTAGAGTACTGTAGCGGATTCTTGCATTCCACTATTTGTCCACTGATCAGCTGAACCAGGCAGACACCCTGTCTGCCCACACAGCAGCTCAATCAGCTTTTACAGGCCTGACTACTTCCTATCTCCAGTCGCCAGAGAGGACACGGAGCTGAATGGCACAAGAAAACACTACGAAGAAGTTACCTCAGCTCTTGAACTTATATGAGCTCTCAGCTCAAATGTATAACTGAGTGCTTTCAAATTTATACATATGTTTGTCCTATACAAGTCCCAGTGCATCGCCAATGGCAGTAATGAGTAACGATCAAATGAAAAGTTTGGTTTTTTATAGGTCAAGTTACACGAAGCTTATAGGCAGCTATTGGCCTACTTTATGAGTAGACCAATCAAGACCAAACATAAATGTAGGTTAACAAATACATGATTTAGCTATAAATTCTGCCAAATAGAAGAGCATGCATATGATTAAATATGTTGGGCGCCCAGAAGTAGGGGGCGGAGTGTTTGAGTCAATATCCAGTACAAAGGGATGCCAAAGGTCTCTGTATCTTCTAGCAGACTCTCAATCTTTGTGAAGCCTTGTGTCAGGAATCACTTATATCTTTAGATGGTAAACAGGTGGATTAGAGCTTCTAGGTCCTTAGGCTGCTTTTTTGGTCTTTACGGTATGGCACCCATTTTGATGCCAACTCGGAATGTCTTCCCAGGGCCAGTATACCCAGCAGTGTACTATGCCCAAGTTGCTACTCATATATAGTACTGAGCTATAGCACCATATTACTACTACAGGCTCATTGCTTGGTCTGTACCAGTGCTAAGGCAAGAGTGTCTGTTGCCCAGTGGCCATCAGGGGCACCTCTTCAAAACTCTGGTTGCAACCGGAGTGTATTAAAATTCGCTACAAGACTTTTCTTGCCTCAATGCACTTGAGAGCACCATACTGCGCTATATTGCATTGGCTTTAAGTCTGGTTACCACAAAATACCACTAATCTCAAGTATTATACCTTTCTCCAGAGGGACACTGCAGGTAGGGACAGTGAAAACTTGATCATTTACTGCCTGATCAGTTGGTAAACACAGAACCCGCGGGTCAGGCAAATTATACAGCTTTTTAGCTTGTAAATGGCTTTGAATCTCATATCATCAGCTCTAGGGAGGTAATCGCCAAGAATTGTGCCATGCAATAAATGCTATGAATATAAGATCAGCCATCTTTTATATAGGATGGATGCCAGTAAATGATTGGCAATATTCATACAATTGTCCAATAAAACATGCGTAGGAAGTGAATAGACCAATGCCAGTACATATATAACTAGGCAACAAAAGACAACACAGAAACAGATTAAATGCATAAAGCTGTAGTGGATTTTGGGGACTGAAACCCACTAACTAATGTCGGTAGCAATCCGACAGGTAAGCTGCCACCAGTTTTCATTTAACCTGTGACAACAACAGGTCGGTATAGTACCAAAAGGATGTGTGCTAGAGTATCTCCAACTCTACAACCAGTAAGGAGCCCTCGGCTCAGACGCATAACTCAGTGCTGTTGAGTATCTATGCATTTATTCTTCCAGAATAAAACGAGTTAGTAAAAGGCACATTACAACTGACTTGAAAGAGCACATGTTATGCCTTTTATAGGTAATTTACAGGAAGTGATTATGCATACTAACCAATCACATAACAATAATACATAAGGGACGAATGAACAAAGAGATATATATAGAAAACTAATCAAATGGAGTATATAGGGCTAAAGTAAATGGCGCCCTGTAGTGGTAGGACGAGTGATAAGCTATTGCACCAATCACAGTCCTATCTGCTTCCTGTCCGTGGTCTTTAGTCTTGTTAACCTTTGTTCTTGATCTTTCGTCAAGTTTACGGGTGGTTAACTCCTGGATATGGCTTCCTTCTTCCCTCAGGCTGCTTTCTAACTCTCAGCCTACGTTGACTCACTTCCTGCCGGCCCTGAAAAGTCGGTAGTGAGCCATACTGGGTCGGTACTGCTCCATACAGGGTCGGTACTGACTCATGCGCGGAGTCAGTCAATTCGGTATTATGTATTCCAGTCATTCTGGCCATCTAATGGCTAATATAAGGATGCCAGAATGTAAGTACAGTGTGTGCGCAGAAGTAGACAACATTAAAATCCACAACAAAGCGACAAGTGGTTAAGAGGTGGAGTCTTGACTCCATTATCCAATGATAGGTTCCTGGCAGTCCTCGGCTATACCTAGCCTTGGGTCGGTGGTATTTTTCTCCTGGGCAACGATCCTTCCTGTATCTGGGGTGGTGATTTTTTTTTATTTGCTGGTATCTGCGGCCATTTTTTGCAGGTCCAAGGGGGTGCCTGCTGGGAAAGCAGGAGTCATTACCAGCCCTATAGGGGTAACTACCAGCCCTGCATTCCTTTTAGCACTGGGGTTGCATATCAGCCTCTCTTGTGCACATGTCTGGTGCCTCCAATGGCATATAAGAATCTCTACGAACACCTTAAACCAAAATCTACCAAGATATCATCAACAGTGCTTGTGCAATAATGCCATTAGACTACTTCCAGTCCAGCTGACTACTACAATCAGATAACAAAGTTGCCTCTATCAGTGTTTAATCTCTACACTGAAATGATCCCAATCCCCAATCGCTCCTTTCACATTTCATGATTTTTCACCTTAGACTGACCAAACATCTTTTTAATATTGTGGTAGATTTTGGTGCTTGGTACCTGTAAGAACCTATGCTTACCTTAGAGGTAGCAGCCAGGTGTGTGCTTACCTTAGAGGTAGCAGCCAGGTGTGTGTTTACCTTAGAGGTAGCAGCCAGGTGTGTGCTTACCTTAGAGGTAGCAGCCAGGTGTGTGTTTACCTTAGAGGTAGCAGCCAGGTGTGTGCTTACCTTAGAGGTAGCAGCCAGGTGTGTGCTTACCTTAGAGGTAGCAGCCAGGTGTGTGCTTACCTTAGAGGTAGCAGCCAGGTGTGTGCTTACCTTAGAGGTAGCAGCCAGGTGTGTGCTTACCTTAGAGGTAGTAGCCAGGTGTGTGCTTACCTTAGAGGTAGCAGCCAGGTGTGTGCTTAGCTTAGAGGTAGCAGCCAGGTGTGTGCTTACCTTAGAGGTAGCAGCCAGGTGTATGCTTACCTTAGAGGTAGCAGCCAGGTGTGTGCTTACCTTAAAGGTAGCAGCCAGGTGTGTGCTTACCTTAAAGGTAGCAGCCAGGTGTGTGCTTACCTTAGAGGTAGCAGCCAGGTGTGTGCTTACCTTAGAGGTAGCAGCCAGGTGTGTGCTTACCTTAGAGGTAGCAGCAGTAGTAATATATGAGCAGATCTCCCTACCAAGTGTTTTTTTGTGGTTCTGGCCTTGGGGTTGAGGCAATGGGTTACGACGTTGGATGAATTCGCCGAGTTTATATTGTATTTCATTTGAGGGGTACTTGAGTGGCATTTGAGTGGCATTTAAGTGGCATTTGAGTTTTTGATTATTTTTTTACTTATTTTGAACTTATATGGTATATAGATTTTGAATGTATGACATTTAAGTTTTGATAATTCTACAGATACATCTACACTGAATAAATCCAATGATTAAAAATGAAACAATATGTGAATATATACATTTATTGTATAATAAGTAGGGATACATAAAGAGAACATGTTAAATATTGTGAGCTTGAAATAGTTCCAATATCATTTCAAATGAAAAAGTGGATGATGAGAGATTTTCATCCGTTTGTATGTATCTACATATATCTGATTGAAAATGATATAATAATTCAGTAGTCCATTGTATTGAAATCAATTTTTGAGTGAGCTCTTTATTCTACACTTTTCTTTGACAAAAAAAAGGTATTTGGTGAAATATTTTTTCATTTCATTCAATTTTCATAAATTTTTTGCAAAAAGAAATCATTCTCTAAATGGTTAAATTTCATCTAATTGTACAAATTTACAAAAAAGGAGAATGTGATAAAATAGATATCATAATAGAGTGTAATAAGTTGAATATATAGAGTTAAAGTCTATAAAAACTTTTTAATTTGTAAAGTATTTGATGACTTTACAAGAAATATCATCACATTCAGGTTCAATGATGATGAGAAGATTTTCTTCAAGCTTAAGTTTACTATTTTCCGATATAGACAGAGAAAGTTTTGAAAAACCCTCCAAATCATTATAAATAAAAACTCTATAAATCGACGGTGTTGAATTTGTAATTGATACTGAATTGTTTTCGCATATGATGTATCTATCACACACACAATCAGTAGTAGTTTCGATTTCTTCAGAATTGTATATAGTAGAGTTTGTAGGGCTTGGTTGTTCCAAAATTAAATCGACTAAACCCAGAGCTTGTGGAAGAGATGGAATTGATGGTGATAAAGCTGGAACTACTGGTTTGTTTGTAGTGGTTGCCGTCGGGGTTGCTGTCGTCGTTGTCTGTGGAGTTGTGGTGATTGTTGTCGTTGTATGTGGAGTTGCAGTGGTTGTTGTTGGAGTTGTTATTCGAGTCGTAGTTAGTAATCCTTCATCGTATAAACGAATGTAATTTAAAGCTTCATCGGTTTTGCAAACAAAGTAGTGTTGAGGCCACATATCATAAGTGTCACAGCTTCTATGTATGTGAGCAGGTTCCATGAAACATGTGAGTCTAAGCATACGATATTTTAAGTTTTTTCTTAAAATACGAGTTACTGAATCAACCGCTTCCATATTAAGAGTTCCCCGAATACATCCAGACGCTCTATGAGATAAAGTGAATGGTTTAATCTCTGTTACAAGACAATAACCGCTTAGGATTGGGAATAATAGGAGATAGATGCAATATCTCATTTTTTTATTCAGAGAGAGAGACTTTTAACCTAGTTTATGCTTTCATCATCTAGAGTTAACTGTCTTGCAAGTAGTAATATATGAGCAGATCTCCCTACCAAGTGTTTTTTTGTGGATTTGATCTTGGAGTTGAGACAATGGGTTACGGCGTTGGATGAATTCGCCGAGTTTATATTGTATTTTACTTGAGGGGTATTTGAGTGGCATTTGAATGGCATTTAAGTGGCATTTGAGTTTTGATTATTTTTTTACTTGATTTGAACTCTTATGGCATCTAGATTTTGAATGTATGGCATTTAAGTTTTGATAATTTTTTTACATAACTCGAACTCATATGGTATCTTGAGAGAAAGGAGAGAGGAAAAGAGGAGAGAGGAGAGAGGAGATACATCTACATTGAATAAATACATTGATTAAAAATGAAACAATATGTGAATATATACATTTATTGTATAATAAGTAGGGATACATAAAGAGAACATATTAAATATTGTAAGCTTGAAATAGTTCCAATATCATTTCAAATGAAAAAATGGATGATGAGAGATTTTCATCCGTTTGTATGTATCTACATATATCTGATTGAAAATGATATAATAATTCAGTAGTCCATTGTATTGAAATCAATTTTTGAGTGAGCTCTTTATTCCACACTTTTCTTTGAATTTTCTTTAAGTAATCATTAATACTGACAGTTTTTGACATTTTTCAACCGTTTGAAAATTGTTTTTAGTCATAAGCTTAAATATTTCTACTGAATTGTCAACGTATTTATGTGTAGTGTATGGTCGGTATTGTATCGGTGAAAGTTCTCCATGTAAAGAAGCTACAGTTAGCAAATGCTGTGTCATACATAATAATATAGCTTGTAATGTCAAGCGATATCCAATCTTTTCCTGTACTTCAACATTTTCTTTAATATAGCTATGATAAATCTTTGGAAGGTAGTCTTTGATTGTGTATCTTTTTGAACTCATAATGAACTAAAATAAAATGTTAAGTATTAGTATATGATGATTAAACAGTGTTGTAAAATAATTACATTTTAACTTTTATTAAGTAATTTTTCTATTAATTCTTACCTTATCACCAAGAAATCAGCTGTAGTAGTTGATGAAATCAGTTGTAGCAGTTGATGAATCAGTTGTAGTAGTTGATGAAATCAGCTGTAGTAGTCGATGTTTTATTGCTGGAGAGAATGATTTCTATGCAGAGAGAGCTGTTCTTATATAGTATAAGCCACTCCTACTCATTTAGCTTATAGCCATTAAAAACACTCACGCGAAAACTCTATCAGAATAGTGTTATTCGCGTGAAATATCCCTGTTTTATTCGTGTGAAAATAAAAAATTTCATTCCCGCGAAAGCAACGGTTTCCATTCGCGTGAAAATAAAGTATATATTCCCGCGAAAGCATTGCTTTGTATTCGCGTGAAAATAAAATTTTTATTCCCGCGAAAGCAATGGTTTCCATTCGCGTGAAAATAAAATTATTTATTCCCGCGAAAACATTGGTTTGTATTCGCGTGAAAATAAAATGTTTATTCCCGCGAAAGCATTGGTTTGTATTCGCGTGAAAATAAATTATTTATTCCCGCGAAAACATTGGTTTGTATTCGCGTGAAAATAAATTATTTATTCCCGCGAAAACATTGGTTTATACTCGCGTGAAAATAAAATGTTTGTTCCCGCGAAAGCAACGGTTTCCATTCGTGTGAAAATAATTTATTTATTCCCGCGAAAACATTGGTTTGTATTCGCGTGAAAATAAAATGTTTATTCCCGCGAAAGCAACGGTTTCCATTCGCGTGAAAATAAATTATTTATTCCCGCGAAAACATTGGTTTCTATTCGCGTGAAAATAAATTGTTTATTCCCGCGAAAACATTGGTTTCTATTCGCGTGAAAATAAAATGTTTATTCCCGCGAAAGCAACGGTTTCCATTCGCGTGAAAATAAATTATTTATTCCCGCGAAAACATTGGTTTGTATTCGCGTGAAAATAAAATATTTATTCCCGCGAAAGCAACGGTTTGTATTCGCGTGAAAATAAAGTATTCATTCCCGCGAAAGCAACAGTTTCCATTCGTGTGAAAATTAAATGTTTATTCCCGCGAAAGCATTGGTTTGTATTCGCGTGAAAATAAAATATTTATTCCCGCGAAAGCAACGGTTTGTATTCGCGTGAAAATAAAGTATTCATTCCCGCGAAAGCAACAGTTTCCATTCGCGTGAAAATTAAATGTTTATTCCCGCGAAAGCATTGGTTTGTATTCGCGTGAAAATAAAATATTTATTCCCGCGAAAGCATTGGTTTGTATTCGCGTGAAAAAATGTTGATTCATAGGATTTAATCAGTGCAACTTTACCTATTTAAGAGCCACTGTTTTCACACAGAAAGCATCCAGTTCTACAACGACTAGCGGAGAAGCAACATCTACTAAATCTTTCATTGCAACAACTAGGAGCTCATCTTCTTTATAAAGGTAAGAGTAAAAATATTTATTTTTTGTTAGCTAACGCTACTAGCTGAAGGTTTATGACCTTTATGATCTTTTAAAATTAATTACGAAAAATTAAACAAAATGTTTTGTTTTTTTAGAATGAATACTCAAGACGAAGGAAGTCAACCGATGAATGAAGAAGCAGGATCCCAGCAAACCCTTTCCCCATCACCTTCTCCTATCTTTGATATGGCAGAAAGTCAATTGGTGATTGATGAACCAGAATCCCAACAAGATTTTACTTCATTCACATCTCCTACTAACAAGCTGTCTTCAAAAAGAACATCGATGAGGAAACGATCTTTTATTGATTTGACAAAAGATGATAATGAAACTGGCTCGAAGTGCAAAAAACTAGTTTTGACGGATGTTGGAGATGAAAGGCTTTTTCGTCACACCAGAATACCCTTTCAAGATGCTGGAAGTAATGAACTAACCACTCTCACCTACAAGAGCGCTGGGTTAATAAACTCTCTCTCTCCAGATAGTCTAGAAAAACTTGAAGAATCCATGGAAATCCGCGAACTACCTGTACCAACAGTTATGGAGGTGTTGTCTGTTGAATTTCGTGATGAATCAAAGTGCACCGTGATTTACAACTACCGAAAGGATAAGAAGATAACTCGGGTGAAGAGTGATATTTCAACCGAAATAGGATTACTTGTTAATAAAGCTAAGCAAACACGTCCAATTGTTTTAATTTATATGGGAGAAGGAAAGACAGGAGATGCGATTTTTCGTACTGCTGAATCTCATGGATGTAATCGAAAGATCAACGATCCATTCAACTCATTGTATGGCAAGAGTTTGAGACAAATACAGGCTTATTTCAGTGTTGCTCACCTACACGATTTTCCGACAGGAAGTGTTATAGCTTATGAGAATCCTGGAATGCTAAGAAAATGTGATACTCGTTGGAACAAGACTGCTGATGTTATAGTGGCTAATTACAGATGTGTGGTGAAAGGAGAGCTATTGATTGGAGATCTTAGCATCCCTGCTCAAATAGCTTCATCTGTGGTGGCGGAAAAAAGTGGTGTAATCGTATTCAGAGGGCTGAAACAAAATACGAACAACATGATTTCCTACGACATCATTCTACTCTCAGCTCTTCAAGCTTTCATTCAAGTCTCAGAACTGTTTGATACTTCGCTGCAGCACACCTGTCTCTCCTACTTTGATGAAAATGAAAAAGAGAATTGTCCAGAACAGCATATCAGAGTCTTAATCGATAACACAAAGGATGTGACTCGTCTTCTATGATGGTAAGTTTCATATCTATTTAAAGAAAGATCTGAAGTATTTTTGTAAAATTAATTCATATAACTATGTATGATAGAGTCATTAGTTACTATGTCTTTTAGATATAACTAAAGAGCGCTCTTGAGGAAGAAAATGAGAAGATCTTATTTACTTCTTGCTTGAAACATTACAAAATAATAGTTTTTATAGGTTCTGTAGTGTTTAGCACAAATAATGAGATAAGTTGTATTTTATTCATTATATTTGTTATATCAAATAAAAATCAATTATAATAATTTATTTTAACAATTTACTTAGTAAATTAGTTCCTTGTATATGTACACCATCTATTCCTTCTACTGTATTATCTTCTATGAACTCGAAGTTAGGATAGGTCTGTATGATAAATCTCCGTATTGAGTGATCTCTCATCTCACTATCTCCTATGTCTCGTAAACTTCTAACAATTTCATCCATACTCCATCCTCTACTTCTCAGTAAACAAAAGTATACACAATAGTCGCCACATACAGTTGACAAAAAATTTTGTAGTTGTGTTTCATTACTTCGTATTGTTTCATATCCTCCATGAATACTTAGTATTTCATTTACATCCGGATAAAAGGAAACAGAACGTCCAAACGAGTCAAAAAAATCCACCTCTGAATCATTAGCGTACACAGCCAACCAATGCTCTCCGGGTTGATGAGAATAATGGGTGTTGAATACGAAACATCCTGTTGGAAAATTGCAAATTTGCTTCCAAAACTGTTCTCTAGCTCCAACATGAATCCCTACGCTTTGACATAAAACGTCTGAAGATAAGATCGAACGAATTTGTATGGTATTCATCTGTAACTTTCTGTTTAAAGCACTGCGTCACCTCCGATAGTTAATTGAAGAATGCTATCCATCTCCAACACACCATCTTTTACAAAGTATGCTACCAGGGATAATCCATCTGTCGTGTTAGCGCTAAAACGAATTTCCACACTTGTTGTGACATTTTTCATAGAGTGAAAACCTTCTTTAAGAAAATCACCAGTCAAATCAAAACCATAAAGTGTAGTACCATCAAGGTATTGTTCTTTCGTAATACCGAGACTATCACCTTCAAGCAAAGTTCCGGTAGCGTGTAGAAACTGATGATATTCTCTTCCAAAAATTCCTCTAGCATAATTTGGTTCAAATCTCCTTCCAATTGGACAATCACCAACTCTCAATACAATACTATCAACACTAGCATGCTGCATTCTATATGGATTCAAGGCGAATCGTCCGTTCATTGCGTTGTGATTAACTAAACCTAAATAAATTTGTTTAGGTTTTTGTTTGTTTTCTTCCAAAGTGATGTCGATCTGCGCAACACCAGCACGAATTCCATATAGTTTTATCCGTTTTCGATCAACAGGATAAATGTAGTTGTGACCTTCCAATGCCAAACTGAGTTGGGAGTTTTGTATTGTAGGATTCACCTTAACTTTACAAAGATGAAGTTCAAATTTATCAATTCTAATCTTTGCCCCTCCTGCAGGCGCCTCATCCGCAGCAAACAAAGCTAGTTTGGCAGAGGCACGCTCAAACTCCAGCTGCATAGTAGGACCTGGTATTATTAGTTTTTTCTGCTGAAATAATGCGAGATGAGGTTTTCCAGTTAATTCTATTGTCTTTCCACCTATGATTAGAGCTTTCCTCTTTTTCTTATCAGCGGTTTTGTGATCAGTAGCGTCTTTGCTAGTTGAATCATCATACAACCATCCTTCCATCTTACCTTGATATTTCTTTCTTTCTGCACTGTTTTCGAGTAGTTGTGAAAAGTAGGAGCGTAAACCGTAGTTGTTAGCGTATTCAACGGTGGTTCCTTCTATCGACATTTTCAACTCACTGAATAATGCATGCATTGAATCCCCCATCCACACAACTGCATCATCATCATTACCCTCAATATCTTTTCCATCATCTTGAACAACCGTGGCTTCAACTTGCAGAAACGAGTTGTAGAGATCTGTGTAATGTTCAGTGCTCCCTGACAAGGTTAACTCAATACTACCATAAGGATCTAACCTATCAGGTCTGATGACAACATATTCCGATCTTTCTACCGATATGTTTGTTGGTTCCGTAGCAAATACATCCAACGTTGGATTTATGTTGTAGGAAGAACCTTCCAACTTATTACCTGTTGTTCCATTTAGGCTAGCCATCTTTTGCGAGTGATGAATGCTTGAAGCGTTACCGCTTAATGAATATAGATATCAAGCTCAGCTGTCTTTATACCGGATTCTACTGCTATTAAAATATACCACGATTACCAACACCTCTCCTCTTCTTTCCACCTCTTGTTTTTCTCCTTTTCATTCTATCTGGACGGACTGCATTGAGCACATCTCCCCCCAGATCATTCAACTCTGCCAATCCCCTCTTCTTTGCTGACGCTGCAAAACTTTGTCCATCGATGACATCACGCGCTACATTTCCACCTACAGACAATGCTCTTTTCCCCAAACTAATTGCTCCTCTTTTCAGCATTGGTGCTGCAGATTTAAGTAAACTTGAAAAAATACTACCAAGTCCATTTCCTCTCATATTAGGCATCACTCGTCGTCCACTATACACTCCAATTCCATTTCCAGCTTGCATCTTGTAGTACTCATCAAAAAAATCTTTTGAATCCTCAGGGGTGTATCGTACCAAACTCATTATAATTCTTTCTCTCTATAGTGAACCGTCAACACAACCTTTCCACCATCAAATGGTATTCGTTGACCGTCGTCACTCGTTATAAGTACTTTAATCATATCACTATTTAGTGATGAAGCGTCAACATAGTGAGGATTTTTAAATTCTTGATACACAACACTATTCTTCTTTCCTTGAACTGGAACTACTCTCAATAAAGGTACATTCGTATCTCCTACCATTCTATTATCAACAATGTTGGAATAAACATACAGGGATGTTAAACCGGAATTTATATCAGGAGGTGTGATATTATTGTATCTACCACGAGGGTATGTAGTTTTTGATTCAAATCCAAAAATATATGCTATATCTTTGGAAAAGCTTATGACAGTATCAGGATCACTGTTAGTTAGTAAAGCGGTGTTGGTGATCTTGTTGTAGGAGATGGCGAATTTCTTGTCTAAATCCATTTCATTCATTCTCTTTCGTATAATCTCCTCCAACTCCTCTATACTATCATATCTTCCATTACCGATTAGGATGAAGGACTTTTCGCTTTTACCGGAGACATTAGTCTTTTCTAGATATATTTTCCCTTCGGTAACATTTTTCCAATTATTAGAATAAGTCATATCTAGCAGAGCTACCTCCCATTTACCGCCATTGATAACCAAATATTTATACAGTCTCACTGTAAATTCGGAATTGTTATTATCAGGAAACTCTTCACCACTAGAGTTTGAGGGTAAAGTTATCAGCATCGACATTTTCCCAACGTATGATGATTATATCAAGCGTTGTTTCCTTATAAACTATTCATCTACCCACTCGTTGAACTTTTCTCCATATCCTAACCACTTAACCAGAATCTGTCTTTTACCTCTTCTCATTCTTCTTCCCAGTATCTTTTCAATTCTGAAAATCGTGGGTTTTTTTACTTTTTGCAACTCTTTTTCGTAAAAGGTACCATCAATCATCTCCTCAGCCAAATCTTTCACCCTATATACAACAGGTTTTTCATCAATAAGTACATCGGTGATTATAAAAATCTCAATCGTCCAATTCGGGGTGTATCCTCTTTCAAACACTCCTCTTGCCTTACTTATTCTCACATAATCCCCAACCTTTAGTTTTGCTTCTTGAGTTAAACTATGTTCACCTCCTTCATACACACGATTCCATACAAGTTCTTGATTTTGAAAATTCACATCATTTGGTCTCATACCTATAGCACCATGAATTGTGTTGTTGTATGCATTAACCATTTCTGGTAAAACATCAATGTATCTATCGTCATCTTTATATGTCAAATATCTATATATCTTCTCTTTTAAAGTTCTGTTAAAACGCTCCACCATTGATGCCTTTATCGTTTCATTTTCGGTTGTAAAGCGCTTGATCTTTTTTTCCGCCAGCAGAGTCTTGACATTGACGTTGTCAAACTCTTTACCTTTATCAGATTGTAAAACTTTATAGTTTTCCCCTTCTAGTATTCTTCTCAATCCTCTTGCTACTACCGGTCCTGATTTGTTGATGAGCGGCACAGCCCAACCTTTTCTAGATAAAGAATCAATAGCAGTCAGTAAAAATGCTGTATTATTATTTTCATCTCTTCGAGATCGAACATCCATCAAATCTACCTGTAGCTGCTCCCCTATTCCAGCTACAATTGTAGGACGACGCTTAAACTTGGTTACAACTTTTTTATGTAACGTGTAGGCATCCTCACCACTCAACCATTCACGGATTCTTTTTTCTCCCTCTCGTTTTCTACGAGCTTTCAGTAAAGCTCTAGCTCCTCGTAGAGATGTATGTAATGCAGGATTGTAATACAACTCTTTTAGCGTATCGATGTCCATGAATTAGTACCGGGAACGACCAACTTTTTCTTCTGAGTACGTGTTCGATGCGGGGATTTTCTGACAGTTGTGATTCCTTCATCAGTTAGCAGGCTTTTAAATCTACTGTAATTGGTATTTCCCGATTGTATTTTACCTCCTTCGGTTAGAACGTCTCGTAGTAAAGTTTCGAAAGTCCTAGGATTCAACCAATGTTCTCCAATTTTCAGTCTGTTCTTCTCCGAGTCGAATCTACCAATTTTACTCAGATTATTCAACATTCTGACAGCGATCGTTTGATCACTCTTTTTTGTTGTTAAATCAGCTGCTTTTTTTTCAAAATCTTTTAAATTTTCGCTTTCACTATCGTGCTCATCTTCTCCATCAGTAAGAAATGTACTTCCTAGTAAGGTTGTGTCTTCAGTATCAAACAACCTTCCTTTTATTAATTCCATCCCAATATCATCATCATCAACCACTTTCACTGATTCTAACTCATTGTCTTTATCAACATTTGGTGAAAAGACATTAGGTTTATTATCGATAACTGTGCTATTGGCCAAAGGAAAAGTAGACTCTGTCTTTTTTTTCTTAATGAGATTCCAACTATCCTTTTGTGTCTGGTTTTGGTTATTTTTAATCTTTTTGACATCAGACAAATACCTACGTAGGTTTTCAACATTTTCATCTAACTTTTCGTATGAGGATAAGTCAGAATCATAAGCCGTTTCCAGTAGATCATTTCGCTTTCGCTTCATATTTCTCACTGTTATAGCTTCCATAGGATTATAATACAATGGAGGTCTGGTTTTCTCTTCCTTTACCACTGTTTTATCATCCTTTCTTTCCGTTAATCTATAGTATTCATCTTCAGTGAGTATAAAATTACGTCTGGAGAATGTTAAAGGCTGACGATTCATCTTTTTATTGATGATAAAACAGATACAATAGGTGTTATAATAGCATCCAAAAGATTCCCTCTACCACTCTGAATCAAAATTTTACGCTTATCATCAACTCTCCCTCTACCACTAAGTTTATGTAGCTCCTTCTTGTAACGCTGCAACTCAATAAACTGCTCAGAATCAAGAGGAACATTACCTAATATAATATTTTTAACACTTTCTATCAATGATTGAAACAAATCTGAGTTAGCCTTTTCGACTATAGCGATTTTTCCTTTCTTACTCAGATCATCCAGAGCTAAAATCGCCATTCTATTTCGCATCATTCGTGTTGAGAGTTTCATCTTTATCTTCTCCCTCCGCCTAGCACACTTTTAAGTAATCCAGGAACTATATTGCTGATGATAGGTCCTAGTAGAGCGCCTAAAAATCCTCCTTTTTGCAATACAGCTTTCTTATCATCTAACGTTGATTTTCTTACTAAAGCGCTAATATCCTTCACGTTTCGCTGCAACTCATTATACTGAGATGATGTCAATGGTATCGTTCCATTTATAATAGCTTTAGCACATTCCATTAGAGTCATAATAAACTCCTTTTTGGCTTTGGCTATAACAGACTTTTGAATAGCAAAGGTTGTATTGTTGAGCGATAACAACACAGCTGCATTTTTTGTTAATTTTTTCTCCAAAGCTTTAGACATTATAATGCTTTCGTGTTGCGTCGTTGAATAACAAAATATGATTGAGGTGAAGTGAATAGTAATTGTATTTATATCCTTTTACTTGGGTACATATAATATCATAGGGAGAACTGATGTAAAATTTCCCAATAGTCTATATTGATCATTCGTTTGTTGAGTCGTATCTATTCGTAAATAAGAGTATGGTTTCTTTGTCGCATCTTCAAAAGCCTCTTGTACATATTTTATTTTTGATGGAAAACATTGTCGAGCCAAATAGGAAATAGAAGAAGCATCTCTAGGGTTTTTAAAAAGAAAAAAATAATGACTATTCAAGGAAATTGTACGATTTCCTTTTAAAAGCAGATTCTGAACAATAAAAAACACACTTATGTTCAAATGATGACTATGTTTTGTATACAAAGCATTAGCATCGGCTTTACCAGAAACTTCATCCATGAGATCATCAATTATCAGCCATCGATTTTTACCATCTCTGGGAAAACTCACTGTTATATCTATCATGCCTTCATGAAAAATCACTCCTGATACATCATCAAAGGCTTTTTGGTAGGCTCCATAACAGTAGTGAATCTCTGTTGGTGGAGGGTGTGCTATAGTCTGACTTGCTTCAATCATTTGAAAAATCGCTTGCGTCTTTCCCGATCCAGTTGGTCCTGCAATCATTGCTGTAAACGGAGATCGCATCGTCGGGTCATAATCTTCAGGTTTCCCATTCATCATAAAAAGATGTTCATCAATCAACAGTAGTTTCATTTATGATTCCAACAGGAGAGTTTCTCGCTTTTTGTATTTTTTCCATAGCTTCTTCATACATACTAAACTCAGTAACACCTCCAAAAGTGGAAAGCCCTACGACAAATACCAAAATTATCATAATTATCAACGCTTTACGCTTCATACTCGGTAAAACATCTATCATATCACGTTCAGTACCATCAATAGTATCAACTTCATTCATCGGTCTCATCTCAACATCATCCTCTGTCGACATCTTAACTTCCAATAACCATACAATCTTATCACGTTTTCATTTATATACAATGTTAAAACTATCAAAAAAATCAAATGCCATACATGCAAAATTTAGATACCATATAAGTTCAAATTAAGTAAAAAAAATAATCAAAACTCAAATGCCACTTAAATGCCATTCAAATGCCACTCAAGTACCCCTCAAGTAAAATACAATATAAACTCGGCGAATTCATCCAACATCGTAACCCATTGCATAACCTCCAAGGTCTAATCCACAAAAAAACACTTGGTAGGGAGATCTGCTCATATATTACTACTCTTGCATTTCGGTGGTCTTTGGTTAATATGCTTCAACTAAAGCTCTATATTTATAACCTTGGGATTGCATTTGTCTTTAGTATCTCCTTGACATGTGATACTGATGATAATCTTGTTTTGAACAGACTTCAAACTTTCAAAACTCGAAAATGACAAATTTACACCTTCAATACCATTGATGTTAGTGATGATAGTAGCTATTTTTGGCTCCTCGTTGGTCAAACGATTGCATTCCACACATGCAAAGTTGGTTGTCTCAAACTCTTCTGTTGGTGGACAAATCAAACGTGAGGTGTTGTATTCAAATACACATAATTCATCATTCCAAAATAGTTTTGTATTTTGAGTGAGACCTTCCGTATTATTTTTAACCCCTATTGCGCATTCCTCCTGATTCAGAGTGTATTTTGTTGGTGTATCACAAGACACAGAATCTGTAGAAGTTGTGTCCTTGCAGATCCAAGAAGCGCTTCGAGGGATGAAAAAACCACAATATAATAAGTCGGGAGGGTAGAGTCGCACACAGTTTTTTCCATTTTCATCTTTATATCGTATAGTCCTTTCGAAAGGTGAAAAAACCAAGACATCATTTTTATCCATAGCTCCGGCTATACATTCATCAATTTCGTTGGTATAGAATACTCCACTAACATTGGGAAATGTTAGTGCCAGTAGCAAGATAAATACGCGGCTCATTTTTTAAAATGTTTTCGCTTTCAGTGTTGAAAGTTGAATACTTTCTTTCTTGATGTTTTTTCTATTTATACGTAAGCAGCTAGCGGCTTGTTCAGCTCTCTCAACCGATTTTGAAGATGTGAAACAATCTCATCAAAGTGGTTACCAAAATGTAAGTATGGTTCCAATCGAGATTGAGACAAAAGAACATGTGTTTCTGTCCAGCGAAATGAAGTCAAACCTCTTAAAATCGAAATATCTATCAAATCACCCAGTTCAGCATCTTTCAAACATTGCTTTATATCAATCAGTTCGATCGCTCTTTTGAGATCTTCAAAATCTATCAACTTGGCTTGCGGACAGCATACTTTTGGATCAAAGCTCCTAGAACAGTTTAAGCATTCGAGAGGATTTGCTCTTGAAATACAATTACAGCTCAAAAGCATGCTTTGTATTGATTTACGGACTAGATTGAATCCTAACACAAAATAAAATACTTCTTCGGTGATGAGTTGAACAAAAAGAGGATTCGAACGCTCTAAAGGAATGTGTTCAAAATGAGTCCTTATGAACTTAGGAACAAAATCAGCCAATGTACCAATTGACTTGAATCCTTGAGTTTTTCCACTCATGTTTCTGCTGTAGTTCAGAGATAAATGAAGCAACTTTTTTTGTAGCAGTTCTTTTATGAGTCTTCAGATATATTTGTCGAATCAATAGTTATTATCGGGTTGACTGAGTCTTCTTTTTCATCAAGAGTGTAAGCGTATGGATATCCTTCTGCTATCGCAAGTAATTTATCCTTTAGTCGTTGATAAGCCAGTTTGCTCTGACTAGTAGGTAATAGGTAGGATTTAATCGTGCTCTCAAATTTGTTAACAAAAAGGGAGACTTCAAATCATCAGTGGAAAGATCCAAAAAAGCATTAATCCATTCATCATGCACCAAAAAACCCATTTTAGCATTTTTCAAAACTTGTCTTCTATCAATCCAGTCGATAGCATCACCCAATTCTTTTTTGGTAGGTGTAGCACCTTCAACCATTTCAGCATATCTTTTACAAGTGATACATTTGTCATCAATGTGTGAACAGTAACAGTTTAGTAGCGATAGATTGGTTGCTTGCTTGTAAAAACTTCCTCCTAGTACACAGTATACACATTCTTCCGTAAAATAAATCCTCAACATTTCATCAGAAACCTCAGCCAAAAAAGTCTTAGGTCCTATAGCATCGGAAGCTTCTTGGTGAGCAAAGTCTTCAACACGTAACATATTTGTTGTTATTCCGTTAAATTACAAAACGCGAATGATACGTTTTCAAATTGAAACACCTATTTAATCATTCATTAATTTTTCTTTTTTTTGAGGTTAATTGTTATGCTAGCTCATGTAGATCTTCATAAATGCTTTAATTTCAACCTGACAACCATCGATTGGGCAAGGTTTTACTTCTGATGAGCATTCAGTAAGCGCTTTTTCCTTACACTCACTACAGTAAATGAGATGACCACATGGAAGAGAGATATGATTTGCAATTACTTTTTTTTCATGCGTCTCAGACACACATTGAGCGAGTTTGCTTCGCTTAGTCTGATCTTTATCTTTTTTTAACGAATCAATTGATTTAGCATCATTTTTTAACAGTGTTGACGAATTCTCAACAGTTGTAAAATCATTTTCAAAAATATGTAAGGCTTCAATCATAAAACCTATTCGCTCAAAAGTTTTTCCATTTAACACTAAAACTTGTTCGATATCGTTTTGACTGTATCCTAGTTTTTTGCAAATAAGTTTCATTTCTTCGGTGTCATTGTTGTGCGTTATTTGTTTTACTTTTTCTCGATATTTTTCAACCCGTCGCTTACACCTTTTGCCTTTTTCCGTTCGCATGTAAACATCCTCAACATACTCTTCACCTTTACTCCCGAGTAAAAAATAACAGTCTGGGAACCATCGACAGTGTTCCTCCCACGGTAGATCACTCTCTTCCCATTCTTTAAGTTCACCTGAGCAAAAGAAGCATTTTACACTATCTCCGAACTTAGTATAGTAGAAACCTGCATTGGAAAGGAGTTTCATGGAGACTTTACCCTTCCATTGTTTGAAACTGTCTTCTCTAGATGTTTCAGTAGCAAAACGTGGTGTATCAGCACGATCAATTGATATACCTAGAGGTAATACTTCTGCAGTTAAATCTCCTCTTCTGGTCTTTTGTTCTTCCATCGTATAACTTTTGACAATTGAGATGTTTTTCATTTCATCTGCAAGTAGTTTCCTAGGTCTATACAGACGATTGTGAGTGTTAAATCCTCTAACAAATCGACAAAACGGAAAACTTTTAGCGTGTTCTTTCATCGGATGTTCATCTTCATCCTTCAAGTTTAGTAATATCCCTTGGCAAAAAACACATCGAACAGCGTTGTCTTTTTCAAGGTTATAGAAACCAGCTGCAGCCATGTTTTCACCACAATGTTTACCTACTCGTCTCCAATTTGTAAGAAATGATTTTCTTCGATAACTTTCATCAAGCATTAAAGCCTCTCTTTCATAAAAAGAGAGTTCATTGTAAATGAACTTGAAAAAGTCCGCTGGGGAAAGTTGCGCAATAGTTTTTTGTAATTTTAATGACAAAAGACTACAGTGATTATCCGGATAAGTTGCGACGACATAAGTGATTGCAGTGGTATCAGGAAAATTTCGTTGTAAAAACAACGACGAAGTATCGAGTAAACTATCATCTATCCATTCAGTGCAGTCTTTAGTATTTTCGAAGCAATTCCGAGTTTTTCGCATTTCTTTTTTTTCATTATAAATAGTGTTTGCTACATATCTGTTGTTTGTTACTCGACACATTATTTTATATATAATACAAGTAGTAGCTTCAGTTATTACTCAAGTTGAAGTTTTGTTGGAAAGTTCTTTCCTTTTGATCTAGTTCGTTGTTATTCTAAAAAAAAATGATAATGCTTTATAGCAAAAAAATAAAAAAAGACTAAGGTTTCAATTTTTTTTCAATATACTTGAATTGATTACTATTATAATAGAACGTAAATACTTACATCAGAAATGAAGACTTGTCTTTCTTTTGAATTAAAATGAATGATATTTTCTAGTAGTTTGAACTTGAGAGCTGCTTTCTATAAAATTCGGATGAAGAAGGAGTACATTTTTCATTTTGAAGTCCTGAAATAATAAGAATAAACATAATTAAAACTTACATACAGCATTTTTTTGATATCTTAAATAGTGAATAATCTTGTTTTTTGTTCAGAAAATGTCTTCACGCTTAAATCGATTACAATTAAAACAAAATATAAATACTTACATCACAAATGAAGACTTGTTTTTCTTTAAATTAGATGAATTATATACATAGTTGTTTGAACTTCAGCTGTTTCCTATGTAACTCAAATGATGAAGAAGGAGGGTTGTAGTAGATGATGATGTAGTAGATCTTCTTCCTTCAGTTAGTTTGAACTTGAGAGCTGCTTTCTATAAAATTCGGATGAAGAAGGAGTACTTTTTTCATTTTGAAGCCCTGAAATAATAAGAATAAACATAATTAAAACTTACATACAGCATTTTTTTGATATCTTAAATAGTGAATAATCTTGTTTTTTGTTCAGAAAATGTCTTCACGCTTAAATTGATTACAATTAAAACAAAATATAAATACTTACATCACAAATGAAGACTTGTTTTTCTTTAAATTAGATGAATTATATACATAGTTGTTTGAACTTCAGCTGTTTCCTATGTAACTCAAATGATGAAGAAGGAGGGTTGTAGTAGATGATGATGTAGTAGATCTTCTTCCTTCAGTTAGTTTGAACTTGAGAGCTGCTTTCTATAAAATTCGGATGAAGAAGGAGTACTTTTTTCATTTTGAAGCCCTGAAATAATAAGAATAAACATAATTAAAACTTACATACAGCATTTTTTGATATCTTAAATAGTGAATAATCTTGTTTTTTGTTCAGAAAATGTCTTCACGCTTAAATTGATTACAATTAAAACGAAATATAAATACTTACATCACAAATGAAGACTTGTTTTTCTTTGAATTAGATGAATTATATACATAGTTGTTTGAACTTCAGCTGTTTCCTATGTAACTCAAATGATGAAGAAGGAGGGCTGTAGTAGATGATGATGTAGTAGATCTTCTTCCTTCAGTTACTAACGATGAAGTGAATGCTTTCTGTATGAAAACAGTGCTTCTTATATAGCTTAAGTTGCACTGCTATGAATCAGCATTATTTTCACATGAATGGAAACCGTTGCTTTCGCGGGAATAACAAAATTATTTTCACGCGAATACAAAACCAATGCTTTCGCGGGAATAAATAATTTATTTTCACGCGAATGGAAACCATTGCTTTTGCGGGAATAAAAAATTTTTTTTCACGCGAATACAAACCAATGTTTCGCGGGAATAGATAATTTATTTTCACGCGAATGGAAAGCGTTGCTTTCGCGGGAATAAAAATTTTATTTTCACGCGAATACAAACCAATGCTTTCGCGGGAATCAATATTTTATTTTCACACGAATGGAAACCGTTGCTTTCGCGGGAATAAATATTTTATTTTCACGCGAATACAAACCAATGTTTTCGCGGGAATAAATAATTTATTTTCACACGGATGGAAACCCTTGCTTTCGCGGGAATAGAAATTTTATTTTCCCGCGAATACAAACCAAAGCTTTCGCGGGAATCAATACTTCATTTTCACGCGAATGGAACGCGTTGCTTTCGCGGGAATAAATATTTTATTTTCACGCGAATACAAACCAATGTTTTCGCGGGAATAAATAATTTATTTTCACACGGATGGAAACCGTTGCTTTCGCGGGAATAGAAATTTTATTTTCCCGCGAATACAAACCAAAGCTTTCGCGGGAATCAATACTTCATTTTCACGCGAATGGAAACCGTTGCTTTCGCGGGAATAAATATTTTATTTTCACGCGAATACAAACCAATGTTTTCGCGGGAATAAATAGTTTATTTTCACGCGAATAGAAACCATTGCTTTCGCGGGAGTGAAAAAATTAATTTTCACGCGAATAAAAACCAAAGCTTTCGCGGGAATATCGCGTGAAAAAACTGCTGAGTCATAGATATATTATAAAGGTTTCATAGGGTTAATTAGTACAGCTTTAGCTATTTAAGAACCAGTGTTTTCACACAGAAAGCATCCAGTTCTACAATAGCTAGCAAGGAAGCAACATCTACACACCAACTACTACATTTACTTGAAACTATAGAAAGACTTTCAGTCAATAAGGTGAGAATCACTAAATAATTCTTTAACATATACTGATAAAAAACTTCAACTAGATTTGCTATAATACTTCAGAAAGTTAATTTTATGTTTTAATATTTTGTTCTTATTAATAAAAAATCAAATAGTTTCACCATAACACATCAGAAAAATTATTATGGTTTTGATTATGTGTTTATTTTATAAATATCTAGTTAGTTTAGTCTTTTCAAAATATTTTTCAAATTCCATCCATTTGTTACATATTTTTTACTCTCTTTTCAGTTCCAACTTCCGACTGAACGCTCTGAATATGAATGAAGACCGTAATACCTCATTTCTCTCAACATTCGAACCATACTCTGATGATAAAGAAAATATCCCTCCTGATTCACAAATAATAAGAAGGAAACTGAACACAATTCGACCAAAGCCATGGGATTCGGATAGAAATAAAACGATTGACTATACTTGGACTTTGAAAGCACCATTTCCTTCTCATCTTTCCTGCTTGTCAAAAAATGCTGCTAGTTTGCTCAATTCTTGCGATACCAATGACAGAGTAATGATTGGAAGGTTTCAACCACTTCACTTAAATCAAACGCCATCACTTCTCGAGATAGTCTCCATCGAACGACCAACTGAGGATGTATATAAAAACTTATGCATTATCCGCTACAATGTCGAAACATTTGGCAACAGACGACAAGTGAGGTCTATGGTGAGAAATGAGGATTACAACAAATTAGCTCCAACACAACCAGATGTTCCAAAACTGGTGGTTTTTATGGGATTCGATTCAGACAAGCATCCAATCTTTCACCCTATCAACTTCCCATCCAATATTTCCCTTGAGGAAGCTAAACAGCTAAGTAGATTAATAAAAAAAAAAACACCTACTCAGTTGATCAGTATGGTTCGTATCGCAACGCTCTCGCAATTTGCTGTTGGAAGTGTAATCAGTTTTGAATCTCCTCAAATTTCAACTCAGTTAACATTACCTAATGGAGATGTGGTGAAGAATGCGCTACTGGTAAACTACAGATGTTTGCAATATGATGGTTTGATGATGGGAGTTCTATATATACCTGAAAAACACGCTAGCAACGTCAAACAAATTGGAACAGGAGTCATACTTGTAAGAAATCGTGAAGTTAGTAGATTTGGTTATCATCGACATGATATAATCACATTCACAGCATTACAAGCGATAGAAACGGCTCAAAACCTATCCAACAAACTTGATGATTCCAACCAGATGAAGTACTTTACTACAGATGAGGTTGTTGAGAACAAGGTCTTAGTGCTTTCAATGGGAGTGGGAAACACATCTTCTACATCTTTGAGAGAACCAGCACCCCCTGGTGAAAACTATATTCAAAAAGAGCATGTCAGACAAGACAACATAGTGAGTATTTTTTTATTTAATGTAAACTAACTGATATAAGTAATACTTCCGATTAGATAAAATTTATTTATAAAGCAATTATTTTTTGTTTTGCTTTAGATAGAAGAGAGAGAATCAAAAACACTTGATGAAAATTATGCTCAAGAAAAAACAAACCGAACAATATAACTTGGTGAGTTACTTCCCTTTACTATATAATGTTAACTAACCAATGTAAAAAGAACTATAATTCAAATTCATGTAATTATTTTACATTTTTGTTTAATCATCCTATACTAATACATAACTTTTTATTTTAGTTCATTATGGAATCAAAAGTACATAGAACAGAAGTCTTCCTTCCTAAGTTATAACATCAGTACAACAATGACAAATTGTAAAGAAAAAGACTATCAACCATTGATTGTCATTACAAGTTGTAGTGCTTTGAATTACTTAGTATTTACTAACTCTAGCTATATTATACAAGAATATTTTGCTACTTATTATGTAATAAATGTATATAATCATATATTGATTCAAAATGTATATGCTATAAGTTCAAATTAAGTAAAAAAATAATCAAAACTCAAATGCCACTTAAATGCCACTCAAATGCCACTCAAGTACCCCTCAAATGAAATACAATATAAACTCGGCGAATTCATCCAACGTCGTAACCCATTGCCTCAACCCCAAGGTCTAATCCACAAAAAAACACTTGGTAGGGAGATCTGCTCATATATTACTACTAGCAGCCAGGTGTGTGCTAGAGAAGCCTAAGTGCTACCCCAGCTATAAAACTACAGTGATGAGCCAGTAGATGAATGTGCTGGTAGCACAGCTTACTGTGGCAGTAGTGGGAGACTCTTGATCGGCAGATGGAGAAATCACTCCACCTATTATCCACTTGGCACCTTAAACCTTTAACCTCTGTTTGCATTGTTACTCATTTGCTATTTATATCAATGTTTGTATTGGACAGTCTTCTACCTGTCGATGAGTTTCCATTAGAATTATGTAAATGATTTCCTGTCATCCAGCCTATATAAAAGCTGAAGTTTTCTATGCTCATTGCATTCATTCCTGTACTTGCTACTATTCTGAGGACGGATTCTCTAAAATTGGTGATATGCAAATAGACGCCATTATTAAGCTGACGCCCTGTGCAGTTTATTTAAGCCATGGGCTCTTCGTTTGCAAACAAATTTGGCAGTAAAAGATCAACAGTTGTCAATCTCAATACAGGCAGTGTCCCCTCTGGAGAGAGGTAGACTGGTTCAGATTAGTGGGATTGTATGTTAACCAGACCAGAATCCACGGCAACATCACTAGTGCTGTCACTTGCTGACAGTTTCTGGTCAGGTTCTTCTTTACGTCTACATTTTTTAATCTTCAATTACCAGGTAATCGTTTTTGGTTTAAACAATATGTGTGAAAGACCCATTCCACTCACTTACATACATTTCATTTGGAAGGTTTCTTGCAAGTTGAAAATGCAGGTCCTTATTTTTAATGATTCCCAAATGCTCTTGTGCTGTGAGTTTGTGTGAGTATAATATCACAAATAGCACAAGCTGCACAAGTTTTCTTATAAAATATTTCCGCGTAGCATTGTTTGTGATTTCTTTTCCGCGAAGGTTTCACATCGTGATTTTGTTTTCCCTGAAAGCTAAGGAACCAGAATAGATTACTCATATTTACAAAAAAAAACTACAAAAATGATGTTGTTTCCAAACTAAGACAAATTTCACATAAAATAATCTCATAAAACCATCTCAATACTAGAAGAGTCATTTTTAATATCGATTGAAAGTAATATTACTGTAACGGGTTTTGAGAGTTATTTTAGCTTTTTGTGCAACTAGGTTAAGGACAGGAGTGGCTAGTACTATGCAGCGAGTGAATACTTTGGTCTCCGTTACTGTTTCCTGGTTTTTCTATCACTTGACTGACTTCTGAGTCCACTCGACCTCAACGTACAACCAGGTCACACACCTCCAACCACCCACCAAGTCACTTCATCGACCAGCACCAGAAGTGAGCAATGTCAATCGGTCAGACACGCTACACTAGAAGTAAAGTAAATTAAACTAATATTTTGCAACAAAAAGTAGGTTATATCTCTTTACTAGCACAGCCAACTCAAAATTACACTTAATATAAATCTCTGCCTACTTATATAGACAAAGCATGCAGTTGAAATAAAAAATTCATATTAGCCTGTCATAAGCAGGTGTATTAGTAGTCTGTGCATCCATCACTAAAGCATCAGCATGTTAGCTTCCTTTCAAATCTTGGTGGCTTCTAGCATGACTGTAGTCCTTACCAAAGATCCGCCCCTCTTGAATACAGTTTGACTGGAAGTTGAATTGCACTTTCTAGAGCAGACAATTCCTCTTGAAGAGCAGGCGATTGAAATCGGCAAAAGTTTAGGCAAGGTGGGGGCCTGGTAGGGGGTAAGGGTTGCTCAATGATGTTGGTATTGTTGTAGGGTAGGGTGGGGAGAGATCGGACAGGTGGTTGCCACATCATGGGGCACTGGCAGGGGGTAGGAGTATTTTTGGTAAAGGAGAGGAAGGAAGGGGGAAACTGCATAGCGATCTTGTCTGATGGGTTATCCTATTTCATAGCTCTCAGTGCGAGCAACACTTTTAGAGTTATGAGACAGCTTTAAGTGTTCGTGTACTTAAATGATACGCTCATCGTTGTTACAAAATCATCAGGTTGATTGCCTAAATGAGTAGGAAAGCGCATACCAGCCGATCAGTTTTCTGGTTCGTAACAGAAAAACCGGTGAGCAGTTATCTGTGGTTTTGAGCAATTGTAACAACCCAGAATAGTATTATAAATAGTGTCATAGGAGAGTTTCACTATTGTGTAATCACTCTGTGGTGATATGACAATTGTATTGTGGGTAGTAACTGCTGGTATATTTTGTACAATGGCATCAACTTCCTGTTTGTGTATTGTTATAACCAAAGCGGATAACAGAGTTTTAAAAAAGTTGCGTTGTTGTGTATTGTAGAGAAAATCGCTAAACTTCACAGACACAACTGACAATTTGTCACTTGTTGGACACTAGTTTGAGCCCGAAGCAGCTGTATGCTGGTCCGGAGCTCCACCAAGGTAGATATCTGTGACTACCTGAGCTGACAAAGTATCCAATTTCTCCTATTTATCTACCAGATGCCACAGAGTCGATGAGTCGATGACTCACACACGGTAGAATTATTACTTAAACTGTAGAGATAGTGAAAGAAAAAAAATCAATTTTCAAACTAAAAATCTAAATACAGTCGTGTTAAATATTAAATCATGGATTTTAATAGAAAAAAATTTAAAAAGTTTCAAATAAAATTTGCCCTTTTCTTGCTTTTAGAGAATGTCGAGTTAAATGCTACTGGTTATTTCTCATGGATATACGTGTATGTTCTATTGTATGTATATACATATAAAACCATCATTCGCACCATTCTCAGTGTTTTTCAAGCTTAATCGCTTTGCCTTAGGTTTTCATTATTGCCAGTTTTACACCCCCAAAACTTATAAGTTACCAGTCAATAGGGCAATATGAAAAGAGTTAAATGGGCACCTGACCAGGAAAGATCTTTGATTTGGTGCGTACAAGAATTTTTGGCTCTGACAGTAGAACCATTTAAAGAAAGTCCTTTTGCTATTACCATGAGTCTAGGAAACTATTTGGGTTGTTAATCTAAGGAGAAAACCTATTTAGGTTGCACCACAGAGTTTCACAGTTGATCTGAAGGTCACCAGATAGAAAGCATTTCTTGTCTTTAGGTTTGTGAATCTTCTGTTAGAAGTTTCAGTGGTATGAAGAGAGAGTACACTAGCCTGACTTGGAGAGAGAACACTGTAAGAAAAACTGTGGGGAATGTATTAATTTTATATCTTAGGGTAGTTTCGTGATGCAATAATGTTGCTAGGGGCGGGGGGGGTGATAAATCGGAGTATGCTAAGGAACAGAGGGCTAATTTGGAGGAGGCTGGGGGTTTGATGTAACCAAATCCATCCTAATGCCTCCAGCATATTTTGTAATCATACCTCATCACCACTGCTAAGCTTTAAACAGGTCATTATATAATAACTCTATATAATGTTACCTTTGACTAAGCATGCAAGAAAGCTCGTAAGAGAAATCATTTTCAATTAATTTAACTATGTTGAATGGTAAATCCTTTTAAATTGTTCTTGTATTTGCTCTTGTAAATGATAGGATATGAGCTTTTTTTATTCGGTATATCAAAAGGCACTGCACTGATTTGCAGACCGAACATTGCTAACGAAAAACAATTTTTCTGTTGTTGTTATTTTTAGCAATGTTCTTCCACTTTTTAATGCCTAGCCAATAAATAGGCATAAGCATGTGCACTTGTTTGTGTGCATTTGGTCTCTCAGTGATTCAGTCATGTCATTCAACAGTTAAATTGCTGGTATGAAACCTGTTGATAGACACGCAAATATTCTGCCTTATTTAGACTTTTCCAAATGAGTTTTTATTAAAAATTGGTGATGAGCTGTGGTTATGCAACTGACATATCCGGGAACAAATGTCAGCTGCTGATTGGCTAGGAGAATCGTATAAAAGTGGGTCAGTCTTTAAAGCTATTCACACGTCTGTGTGAAAGATTACCATCACCGGAAAAATGGACAAGCTTTTAGTTATTATAGCCGCAACATTTGTTATATGTGTTTCTCTAAAGCTTACAGCTGGGGTAAGTTGTACAAAATACTAATATATAGCTTGGCAAATACTATTAACTTATTTTTAGTCATTTATCAACAACAAAAAATTGTTGTTGGAAATTGTTTTGATTAAGTGACTTACCTAGCCCTCAAGTGACAAACGACTCATTTTGTTTCCTCTGATTTTGTATTTCCAACCGTTTCCTGTTTTCTTTTAAGAGATCTGGTTATAAAATAAAAGGGTAATATTTTAAAGAATTTATTGTACACTCAAAAACTGCATAACTCAAAGTACACAACAAATCGCATCAGAAATAATTTTTTATTAAAAACAGTTAATTAATATGACAGGACTTTTTATCATTAGCTGATTTCTGTAGTTGAAAACAATTATGTAGTTGATGATATGTCTTACGACTTTTAGAGTTGAAAATGTTATGAATAATTTTTCGATTCACTTGATTTTTTGACATGTGTCATGTGTGTAAAGTTATTATTTTAATGGAGGTATAAAATACTTTTTAGAGCTGGCTGGAATCAATGAGACCTTAAACTCAAATATCTAAAATACTTGTGTTTGATCAAAGCTAGCTATTGTTTGATCGAAGCTAGCTATAGCTTGAAGTATATACAAAATGTTTATATCCATGTTCGTTCCTGTACATCCAGCAATTTGGATTAGCCTGTCTTTGTTAGACAGTTAATTCTTTTTGGTATGCCTAAACTTTCAGAGTACATCTGAAATGTGATTCTTTATTGTCCTATTTAGAAGTTTTAGCTTCACTCTCCCAAATTAACTAACCAGCTATTTTTGATACAACACAAATAATTTGTTTACATCAATATTAATATCACAGGATACCTTCTCCTACTGCGCACAAGTTGTGGCTGAGGACCAGCTACCAAAGACTTGCATGGATCTGAGATGTCTTGGATTCAGTAACAGTGGAGTTTATACCGTCTATCCTACAGGAAGTAAATACTATTCCTTTAAAGTTTACTGCGATCAACAAACTGATGATGGTGGATGGACTGTAAGTGATTACTTTATTCTTTCAGTAGAGTTTTTGTTGGTTGGAGATGAACACATTCATAGTCTTTTATCTATCTGCCATGTTACTTTTGTTCTATCAGGTATTTCAAAGACGAATGGATGGTTCGGTAGAGTTCTACAGGAAATGGCAGAGTTACAAGTTAGGATTTGGAGATATCGATGCAGAACACTGGCTAGGAAATGACAAGATATCCCAACTATTGGCCATTCATTCCCATAATGAACTGAGAGTAGATCTAGAAGCTGTAGACAACCAGAAGGCTTATGCCAAGTATTCTATATTCAATGTTGGAGATGAGTCCACTCTGTATAAGATGGACATCGGAGGTTACTCTGGCAATGCCGGTGAGTATGATCAGTATATTATTTTTGGAGTAACACCGTCTGCCGTGTTTGTGAGAAATCTGTAAATGATTTTGATCTAAAAAGCTGATACCGTTGAAAGACCTGCTTTGCTAGCTCTTTATATCTGTTATTATGACACTCTTCTTCGTAAAGTTTTTGATAACTTCAAGTCATGACAACAAATTTTTCTTAAAGTATCACCATTCTTTATTGTAGGTGATAACATGTTGATCTGCAATGGCATGAAATTCACCACTAAAGACTATGATTATGACACATATAGTAGTGGTAACTGTGCCGTTTTATATAAAAGTGGATGGTGGTACAATTCCTGTCATGGCGCAAACCTCAATGGTGCCTATTTAAATGGTAACCACACATCGTACGCTAACGGAGTCAACTGGTACAATTTTAAAGGTCTCCATGAGTCGTTGAAAACAACAGAAATGAAATTTCGACCTCGTTTTTAAGTTCAAGAATTATAATTCATGAAACATTGCAACATTTAGTAATAAACCGCTCGATATTCATTATTCCTGAATGATGTCTAATAACAAGCTCAGGTGGTGGTAGAGTTCCAGTCTTATAGTAGTATAGTACTACCGATGTCATCTAGTAACAGTTCTATCATATTTTAGTTGACTTTAAACTTTATTCTACATAAATAAAATTGGTCTTATATAAACAGCTGTTTGATTTAAACAGACATGTACATGTAATGTGTTGTGTTGTTTATCGTAAACTACATTCTGTGCAAATTTTTCATAAAGAAAAGTTAAAAATGAAACGGAGATTAAATGCGCGCAAACGAGCTGTGTGTAAAGCTTACGCCTGCATAATCACAGTAAAATGGCTAAATTTCCGATTCATAAGCACGATGCAGTAATCTATAATATTGTAAAGGATTTGCCTGTGTCATTTCACAGCATCTTCACTGGACCACTGTTTGAGATCAGCTGTGTGTACTAAATGAGCACACGAGAGCACTAGGGCTATATTGGTAGCGCAGCTTACTAGTGTTAAAGCACAACCCGTATACAGGACTACTATCCGGTAGTGATAACTCCACTGTATACGGTATCAATCAGTCTATCTATCTCGACCCGGAGACTTCCTTTTCTCTTAATACGGAGATCTGTTTACTAGCACACAGATCTGGTTTCACTTTAGTCTCTCAATTTATTAGCAAGCACGTGTATAGTTTATAGTAACGTGTTAGATAGCTTTGTGACAATGTCCAAGAGCGTACGTAATCTCTAGGCATGGTTATCGACAAGTTATACTGTGAGCAAGACAACGACAGTATAAGAAGAGTTGTAGTTTATCAGCAACAATGTATTCAAACGTAAAGATGCAAAACTTACAACGAGAGGTGTTTCGAATTGTATAAATAGTCGACAATATTAGAACCCACTAATACTTCCAGTCAAAACTACGAGGATGCACAACGTTACCCTATCGCTTCCAGTGTATCAACTCAACACAACTACTGCAAGAACTCTGACTGCTTGGCGATCTGCCCTTCTACTTATGCAGTAAAACAAGCTAATGAGCAGTTGAAAAACTATAAGATATGATTGGTTAATTCAAACGCAATATGATTGGTGGGTAAAATAGGCGCACTACAAGTTAAATACAATAGACAAACATAGACATATATATACAATATGAATGGGCGCATTACAAACTACACAACAACAATAATAATTAATTAGAACAAAATGGCTACCGGAACAGTTTTAGCTTAGTTTCCTTGGCTTGATCTTGACTGCTACGTCTTCCTCGGTCTGTGAGAACGAAGGCTACGCTGGTTGCTAGGCTCCTAGGATACACATCTGCTTTTCAAGGTAAGACAAGTTCTGGTACGTCTGGCTACACACAGTCGCTCGCATAATTCCATTACAATATATACACACGTATATATGTAGTGGATCGGGCTGGAAGGGCTCCCATTATCGTCCAATAACGAACAACTGTCCACAGACCGTAGCTAGTGGCACAGCCAAACAACACCTCTCTCAAAGAGGTAACCCAGAGTCAGCCAGTCCTGCAGGATACAACAGAAAAGTTGCTTACAGTTTCACACCTACTGAGCCCACAGCTCAGACTAACTGGGCAGAGTTTAAGTAATATATACATTTATTGTCGACATCTCCATGCTCAAGGGAGGCAATTGCCTAGAGTGGTTAGCAGCAGTAGCAATAAGTGGTATAGAACATACAGAGAGCTGCGTTTTATAGGCTGGTGGCAGGGAGTTAATTGCATTATCATGGGTTTAACCAATAAGCATTACAGGGAGTGAAATTAGCCAATTAACATAAAACAATGCATACAATTGCGCACAAGATTAAACATACAAGGTGCCTAGTGGCAAGGAATAATATTACAAATAAAGTTCTCAGTCTTTGGCAGCCTCAGGTTCACGATAGGTAGGATGTAAAGGTAGATAGGCCCTAGATCTGTCCTTCTGAAGCAACTTAAACTACTTCTGGTGCTGTAACTATGGCAGTCATCTTGTTGTCGGTCCGGTATGGCAGTGCAGGGCCAGTAAAGGTCACTCCTGGATCGGTAAAGGTCATTGCACGGCCGGTATGGACGGCTGCAGGGTCGGTAAGGTTTCTTCTTCTAAAGTGCTGGTGTTCTCGACCATCACTTTGGGAGGTCTGTCTGACAGAATACCTCACTCAGAGTCACCTCCAGAATAATATAGGTGCACAGGGCGTGTGTCCTCCTATAATCCACCACATATAAATGTGAAAGCATCTGTCTGTCTGGCCGTGTATATATTCGTCTGTCATTCCCAGTTTATGGAGACAAACGGCTACACTGAGAGAAATACAAACTGCTGTAAAACCTTTCATTTGGATTAACCTAATGTATTGCTGGGATTTAAATTTTCCATTTGTTGTCAAATTGAAGATATTGGTAGATTTAATGTTACTATATTTTTAATTTTCAATAATGTAAGTGGAAATTAATTACAAATAGTTACATTTTGCTGATTTGCAGTAATTGGAGTGTCAATCAAACAGCTATGTGTTGATTTATGACTGAAACCTTTTTCCAGTAGCATAGATTACAACATTTCGCTGTATCATTGTTTTTGCAGATTCAGTAGTGAATGCAGTGACCAGCACACTGCACACCTTTGCCATCTTTCATATTGAGCAAGAACAAAGAGTGAGGAAGGGATAGATGGCGTGGGTAAAGCAGAGCAGGGCTGAAAGAGGGTGGAGGTAGACAAAAGTAAAGGGTGAGAAGTAGAGCAGGGCAGGAGAAAGGGCGAGGTGGAGGAGAGGGGCGAAAGAAAGGGGAGGTGGATGATAGGGGAAGGGAGAAAAGGCGAGGTGGAGGAGCGGGGAAAGGTGGGAGAGCGAGGTGGAGGAGAAGGGCGGGAGAAAGGGGGGGTAGATAGGGAAAGGCAGAAAGGGGAGATGGAGGATAGGGAAGGGAGAAAGGGGAGGTGGAGGAGAGGGGAAGGGTGGAAGAGTGAGGTGGAGGAGAGGGGCGGGAGAACGGGGAGGTGGAGGAGAGGGGCGGGAGAAAGGGTAGGTGGAGGAGAGGGGCAAAAGAAAGGGGAGGTGGAGGAGAGGGGTGGGAGAAAGAGGAGGTGGATGAGAAGGGCGGGAGAAAGGGTAGGTGGATAGGGGCGGGAGAAAGGGGAGATGGATGAGAGGGGCGAAAGAAAGGGGAGGTGGAGGAGAGGGGTGAGAGAAAGGGGAGGTGGAGGAGAGGGGCGGGAGAAAGGGTAGGTGGAGGAGAGGGGCAAAAGAAAGGGGAGGTGGAGGAGAGGGGTGGGAGAAAGGGGAGGTGGAGGAGAAGGGCGGGAGAAAGGGGAGGTGGAGGATAGGGGCGGGAGAAAGGGGAGATGGATGAGAGGGGCGAAAGAAAGGGGAGGTGGAGGAGAGGGGTGCGAGAAAGGGGAGGTGGAGGAGAGGGGCGGGAGAAAGGGTAGGTGGAGGAGAGGGGCAAAAGAAAGGGGAGGTGGAGGAGAGGGGTGGGAGAAAGGGGGGGGTGGAGGAGAAGGGCGGGAGAAAGGGGAGGTGGAGGATAGGGGCGGGAGAAAGGGGAGATGGATGAGAGGGGCGAAAGAAAGGGGAGGTGGAGGAGAGGGTGGGAGAAAGGGGAGGTGGAGGGGAGGGGCGAGGGAAAGGGGAGGTGGAGGAGAGGGCGGGAGAAAGGGGAGGTGGAGGAGAGGGGCGAAAGAAAGGGGAGGTGGAGGAGAGGGGTGAGAGAAAGAGGAGGTGGAGGATAGGGGCGGGAGAAAGGCGAGGTGGAGGAGAGGGGCGTGAGAAAGGGGAGGTGGAGGAGAGGGGCGGGAGAAAGGGGAGGTAGAGGAGAGGGGCAAAAGAAAGGTGAGGAGAGGGGTGGGAGAAAGGGGAGGTGGAGGAGAGGGGTGGGAGAAAGGAGAGGTGGAGGAGAGGGAGGGGGGAAAGAGCGAGCTAGAATAGAGCGAGCTGGCATAACGATATTATAATACAACGAGTAAATCTGCTAATGTATGTATGTATATGAGGCACCAATCTGCGTATCCACAAAGCATTTCCCCTCATACAGTATCTACAGACACCTCTACTGTTCTTTATCTGCACCAGGTCTCAGGATAGCTAGGGTAGTCAGTGTAGGCTTGTCAAGAGAGGGTGACTACAAAACTAATTTTAAGGCTCAAGAGTCACAACTGCTGATGAAATACATAGAAAAATGAAATGATCAGTAATAGCAGATAATATATAGTACTAGATATTCAGGAACATGACTAGAGGTACTGAGAGGAGCTGAAGCTGGAGACACGCTCATGATGATTTTTTTCACCAGTGGAGCACCGCTAAAAGAGTGCCACTTTGTCTGCAAGTGCCTGGGTGAGGAGAGATACAAGGTCAGCACTTACTTTAGCAGTTTGTAGTTCATCGCAGACTGTCAGTGCTTTGTATAAAAGAGCAGAAAGTACTCATATAGAGTTGTTTGCCACTTTTGGGAGCCATGAGAACACAACACCATTAATCATGATTGTAATACTAGCTCCTACTAATGGTTTCCTCCAAGAAATAGAAACCAGGTTATCTGTTTAAAGGATTTCAGAGCAGATCTAGAGGTGTTGCTGCACTATAGAAGGGCTCTATAATGTGGTACGAGGGGTATGCAGTGAAAGGGTACCAGAAGAGGAGTTTTAAACAAGAAAACCAAGTTCGTCTTGTATTTTTTATTAAAGACAATTACTTGCATTTACTTGGTGAGTGACGTATTTTGAAAAAATTGAAGGAAACATGTTCAAGGTTCTTCTCTTAATTATCCAGATTATCCACCTACTCCACGGCCTTTTTTTTCATATTTTGTGGACTCCTGTTTACTGTCCACAGTCTCCGTAAGAATACTCAAAAATCTATCAATCCAATAAATAATAGTAGTGGTAGTGTTATTGTTAGTGGCAGTAGTGATGATGGTGGTGTGGTTAGTGGTAGCAGTGGCAGCGACAGTGGCGGTGGTGGGAGCAGTTGTAGTAGTAATAGTAGTGGGTTTAGGCACGTACTACAACAACCACTAGTCATTGGTCAGACCTCTTGGTCGGCCAAACACAAACTTGTAATCTCAGCCAGTCAGTCCACCTCTCCCATCCTCTACCTACCTTCACCCTCTACTTACACTTACCCTGTACCTACCCTCACCCTGCACCCACTCACTCTCTACCAACTCACTCTCTACCTACTCGTCCTCTACCTACTCACTCTCTACCTACTCACCCTTCATCTACTCACCCTCTAACTACTCACTCTCTACCTACTCGTCCTCTACCTACTCACTCTCTACCTACTCACTCTCTACTTACTCACTCTCTACCTACTCATCATCTACCTACTCACTCTCTACCTACTCACCCTTCATCTACTCACCCTCTAACTACTCACTCTCTACCTACTCGTCCTCTACCTACTCACTCTCTACCTACTCATCCTCTACCTACTCACTCTCTACCTACTCACCCTTCATCTACTCACCCTCTAACTACTCACTCTCTACCTACTCGTCCTCTACCTACTCACTCTCTACCTACTCACTCTCTACTTACTCACTCTCTACCTACTCATCATCTACCTACTCACTCTCTACCTACTCACCCTTCATCTACTCACCCTCTAACTACTCACTCTCTACCTACTCACTCTTTGCTTACTCACCCTCTACCTACTCACTCTCTACCTACTCACTCTCTACCCACTCACTCTCTACCTACTCACCCTTCATCTACTCACCCTCTACCTACTCACTCTCTACTTACTTACTCTCTACCTACTCACTCTCTACCTACTCACTCTCTACCTACTCATCATCTACCTACTTACTCTCTACCTACTCACCCTTCATCTACTCACCCTCTAACTACTCACTCTCTACCTACTCACTCTTTGCTTACTCACCCTCTACTTACTCACTCTCTACCTACTCACTCTCTACCCACTCACTCTCTACCTACTCACCCTTCATCTACTCACCCTCTAACTACTCACTCTCTACTTACTCACTCTCTACCTACGCACCCTCTACCTACTCACCCTCTACCCACTCACTCTCTACCTACTCACTCTCTACCTACTCACCCTCTACCTATTCACTCTCTACCTACTCACTCTCTATCTATTCACCCTCTACCTACTCACTCTCTACCTACTCACTCTCTATCTATTCACTCTCTAACTACTCACTCTCTACCTACTCACTCTCTACCTACTCACTTTCTACCTACTCACTCTCTACCTACTCACTCTCTACCTACTCACTCTCTATCTATTCACTTTCTACCTACTCACTCTCTACTTACTCACTCTCTATTTACTCACTGTCTACCTACTCACTCTCTACTTACTCATTCTCTACCCACTCACTCTCTACCTACTCACCCTTCATCTACTCACCCTCTAACTACTCACTCTCTACCTACTCACTCTCTACCTACTCACCCTCTACCTATTCACTCTCTACCTACTCACTCTCTATCTATTCACCCTCTACCTACTCACTCTCTACCTACTCACCCTCTACCTACTTACTCTCTACCTACTCACTCTCTACCTACGCACCCTCTACCTACTCACTTTCCACCTACTCACTCTCTACCTACTCACTCTCTACTTACTCTCTACCTACTCACTCTCTACCTACTCACCCTCTACTTACTCACTCTCTACCTACTCACTCTCTACCTAGTCACTCTCTACCTACTCACTCTCTATCTACTCACCCTCTACCCACTCATTCTCTACCTACTCACTCTCTGCTTACTCACTCTCTACCTACTCACTGTCTGCCTACTCACTCTCTGCCTACTCACTCTCTACCTACCCCCATCCTGTACCTGCCCTCACCCTCTCTCTACCCCCACCCTTTCATTTGCCAAAATTGAATTGAAAAAGCTTAAAGGAATCTATAAATTATTGTAATTTGTACTCAACTTTAATGATCACGATGAATTTTGTTTGATAATCTAAATACAACTTGTAGGTGATGTCATGGCGTATAGCAATGGGAGGAAGTTCACCTCTCAAGACTGAGACCACGACATCGATAACAATCGTAACTGCGCTGTTGCATTTAAAGGTGGTTCGTGAAACAAAACTTTCACAAGGCCAACCTAAATGGTCCTTACCTGATCTATGGCACCCACTCGGCTTTTTGCTGATGGAGTCAACTGGAACAATTTCAAACGATTTCATGAATCACTGAAAACAACTGAGATGACATTTAGGCCTCGCTTTTAACAGCAGCAATAACCGTTTTAGATTCAAACTTTTGGCATCTTTTTAGCAACCAGTAGTGCAATTAGCCTTACCTCATATGGGTAAATGTAAATGTAGCAAATTGATTTATTGTGGTACATAAAATGTTCACTAATTTAGTCAGAGTTGAGTTTTGTCGTATATTTCAGTGTTTTGTAATTAATTCCTTTTGTTTTATTTATTACTTTAAATGAATGTTGAAATTTTAAAAAATAGTTTTTAGTTTCTGTTAACATAATTTCTAAATTCTTATTAACTCTTTCTTCTAAAATGTTGGTAATAAGTAAGATTCAAATAACTTAATTGTGATCATCAAGCAGAATTGAGAGGTTTCTACATTGAACTTGACTAACCATGAAATCATTAAGATTCATACACACAGTGTTTATGTATAACCTTCAGGTCTATTGAAAGTGCTCATTAAAAATTAATAAATGCATTTATCCAATACTAAACCACAGGAAACTGTCTCTGAACAACAACCTCTATAGTATCCTATGGTGCAAAGAACCACCTGCATAAAGCAATCTTGGTAACAACTTTAATCTCTGATCTTTGAATTATGATGTCGGAGTTGTCTCCTTGACGCTAATCTGAAATCACGTGAGTACACAACTTTAGCTGTCCCTTTTAAACATTTCCGCCAGCATCAAATTCATTCACCCGGACGGCTGCAGATAGCTGAAGATCAACAAATCTGATTCATACAACTTTAATAAATACTCTATTGCTGCCTAATGCTTCCATGTAGTTCATGCAGCTAATCACACAGTTATTACCTGCTCCTTCAGGTATCAATGCATTAGCATAGGTAAGAGGCTAGGGAATACTGCCAAGAGTAATAGTACAAGAGAGAAGAGTTTCACTTTTCTAGTTCAAATAACAAAGCATCAGCGAAATTGATTTCTTTTTGTTTTTGTACGATGTGTAGACAAATCCTTTATTGGTTCGTAGGCCTAAAGTTTAGATTTTCAGTTTTTCTAAGATAGCTAACTATTCCAATTTTTTTTAAATTTCCACTAACCTCCATTATACTTATCATCGGTTAAAAAATTATCTACAAACATTTTTATGATTTTGTGAATGTATTTATTCGATCAATGCTTCATAACACATAATCATAGACAGACAGAGCTGACCTGGTTCATCCTAATGAAATCTTGGTTGTAGCATATACGAGGCGTTAGGCAAAATAAACACATACAACTTTCCAAGTGCCATTTATGTGATACTAATGATAGAAATATGAATAATGAATAGGAGTCCAGTTTAGTTTTAGAGAAAACAAGTTTACGAGACGGGGGCGTATGTTTCCACCCTCTCCAGCAGAGCATCGGAGTAGCCTGGGGAGTAATATTTGACAATTTCCTCGGGATAGCAATTATTGATGGTATTTATGTACTCGGCCAACGCAGAGCCTGGTTCAGCCTTGATTTCTTGTATTTTCTTCAAACCTCCGGAAGTAACAAACAATCGTCTTGCCTTGGCATCATGGGGCAGAACCTATAAAGAAAAACCAAATTTTTTTTCAATAAAACAGGAAAAAATACCAATAGATCACTTGTGTGTACATTAGTTTTCATATGGTTATATTTTTCAAATTTAAGGAGAGTTGTCTTCTCATACAAACAAGAGATTCAGTAAAAGACTAACATTTCAATTAATATTTTTAGTTATTTACGATTTTGTACAAACAAAGAGCTTGATGCCATGTACCACAGCCAGAGAGGAAATAAGTAGTCATGTTATTTTTCATCATTGAAATCAAATTAAAAATAAAAATTAGTAGTTAATTGTAAGTTAGTACTAGATAGTATTCACTTTTGTCGATAACCTCAACGACTGCTGATAGCAAATAATTGTGTAGAGGTGATGCCCAGACTTAAAAAAAAACTTCCATTTCAACTAAACTCTTCACTGCACATTTTATGTAATAAATTTCCCATTTAGTTTCTTACAAAGTTCTTTACTATCAAAATAATAAATATTCAAAAATGAGGTTTTTTTGTTGTTTACGAAGTCTAGACTTTTCAAGATTATAACTTTTTATGGATTTTGCACACATTAAAATTTTTTTCTACAAAGGAACAAAATTATCAATTGATAAACAAACACTTACCTTGCTAAATTGACCAACAACGTGCTTGAGAATGTTAGCAGGGGCATCCTGCAGCAAAGGTTGAAGCGCTGGAAGATGAACGCATTTTTGTAGAATATTCTTGAGGGCCTTCTTTGCTTTTGTCTGCAGATCTTCAGTAGCATCGGTACGTAGGTAACACTCCAGTAGTCTAGGTAATACATTGGCAACAGCAACAGCCTTTGCGTGCTCTGGTGTGTGCCTACCTATCTGACCTAGTGCCCAGGCTATAGCTGCTTGTATGTAGCCTTCTGGTTCTTCTGATAGGGCTATGGAGAGCTGGACAACTCCCTGCACAACAAACACGATGATTTGGCTCAGTTCTGTGAATGTTGGTGAAACACCCACTTTTTGTAAATTACAAATTATCTATTTGTCACAAATTTACCAATTAGTAGAATTTCAATTTCATAAACTTTTTGGGGAAAAAGACGGATGGCTCCTAACCTCACAAAAAAAAACAAAGCAGTCTGAAAAAACATACGTAAGCACATAATCTGAAGAGACGTTTTTAGGACTCGATCTCCGGTGATCTAGCATTGGAGCCCTGCGCTCTAACCATTAGGCCACCAGTCAGACATTATTACTTACTGTTTATTAGACATACCTTGGACACAATGACAGCCATAGCCAGGTTCTCAGAGTGTGCTGCCACATATCCTAACATCATAATACCAGGAAGTCGGACATTGCCTCTACAGTCCCCTATGTAGTCCACCACTGCTGCTACACCTCCAGCATTCACTATTAGCTGTGCAAGCTACAACAACAATTATTATTGCCATTGAATTAGTGAAATTAATAATTAAGTGGTTTTGATATAACAAATTAGTTGTGCTGTTTAAAAAACAAAAACAAATATGATTTAAAATATATTCAAAAACTGAATGAGCAAAAGGCGCTAACCTCGGGTGTATGTTTGGCGATTTCTCTAATGAGGGTGGCACAGTTCTTCTTCACATATTCATCCTGATCTGTGAGGCATGTAAGAACTGCTGGGAATATCTCTGCTTCCACCACCATTTCAGCGAGATCCACAGAATGCTTAGATATCTGACTGAGGGCTGAGAACACTTGCCTCTGTACAACAAATATATAAGTGGACCAGATGTAAAACCACATTGTAAAAGGTGATGTAATAGGACAACCAATAGGTTCTCTAGCATACGCTCGCTCGGTAGACCTTGAATGAATCCCAACTTATCAGCTTTCAACCAGTTGATGAGGAGAATCAATAGTTTTAATGACTAAATGTAATACAAGACCAACAACACCTTTAATTAGCCAAAAGTGCCTTACTTTACTGTTGTATAATCTATAGTGTAACTTTGAGAGTTTAAAACTTTCTAGAACGTTCCATATAACTACCTGCAAGTTGCTAATTATTTGCAATGAAGGAATCGTGTTTAATGACTTTACAAAATGGCTAATACAAAGATTTGTGGAAAGCAGTAGTAACATGCTAGTAAACCCACAATAGACTGAATGTTCAATGCCTGAAAAGAAAGACTGCATCCTTCATTGAAATGAAGTGCCAAATGAGCTGTTTATGCATACACCCACCTTTAGTTTAGCGTCAGGGTTAAGAATCATTTGGGCTAGATGAGCAATAGCCCCAGCATCTACCACAGTTTGAGCCAGTTCGGGGGAGTGCTTGCAAATATCGCTGAGAGCTGAGGCTGAGATACGTTTAAGAGATAGCTCAGGTTCTTGAACACAGAGGACAAGCAGAGGGACAGCTCCAGCATCCACCACCTGTAAATAGCAAGGTACTTCTCTAAACTATTGACAATAAAATTTACCGAGTATATTGACTAGCAGTAACGAGACAAGTTATGGTGGCAACACGCAATTTTTTAGCAAATATACTTACAGCTTGAGCAAGTTCTGCATTGTGTCTAGCTATGTAGCCTAAGGCCCATGCAGCTGCCTCTTTTACCCCTGGATCGAACTCTTCCAAGCAGATAACAAGGGCATCTAATGCCCCACAGTCTACGACAGATTGTGCTAACTGAGGTGAATGCTTGGCTACAGCTCTCAGTACAAATGCAGCAGCTTTCTTGTAGAATCTCTAGAAAAATAAAATATAACCATGAACTGACAATATCCGAAGTGAACACTTGAAAACAAGAACTCGAAAAAAGTTTTGATTGAGAAGTTTCACTAAATTAGTTATTTTAATTTCGGAAACATTCCTAGAGGTGTTGATAGCAGCTTTGGCTTACTTTGAAATAACTAACATCACTCTCAACTCACATTTTGTTCAGCGAGAGAATAAACTAGCTGAGGTAAAATGTCTCCCTTGACGACAGCTTCAGCCAAATCATCATTATAGTTAGCCAATCGGCCGAGAGCTAAGGCAGCAGTTTGTTGAATGGTGGGCACAACATCCAACAACAATGGCCTTAGAAGAGACATAACTCCAGCATTTTGGAGAGTTTCGATATTTTGGGGTCGAGAAGCGAGCTCAGCAACACTTTGAACAAACTGTGTGCGAGCCTTTTGGTATTGCTCAAATACTACAAAGAATGTTCAACGGTGATAAGTAACACATTGTACACTGGTAATAAAATACTTATCACTAGTAACTTAATTTACTTGAAAACTAAATAATCTACTAGCCATCCAAGTAAGTACGTACTTTTAGAACTATTACTATAGCTACCACTACTACTGTAGTGATTACTACTCCATCACTAAAACTTATAAGTAAAATGATAACAACTCATGATAATGAAGCTTCCATTAAATGTTGATGTTAATGATCCACAAACACATTAGCAGGAAGAGGAAAGAAAGTAGGCCGAGGTAGTAGGTACCGAGATAGTTTAAATCAATTAGCACTGACAGACAGTGGGACTAAAGAATGTAGCAGCAGTAGTGTTAGTGGTAAATAACAGCAACAATACAAACGGCAAACGAAAAAAAATTTTTCATAAGATTAACAACATAAATGATAATAATATATTATTATTCTTTATTATTATTTATTAATTGTTTGTAGAATGTACTATAATTATTTAATCATATTATTATTTATAATCCATAACAATAATAATGAAACTACTAAACTAAATAACTACTAGAAATAGTAATAAATAATTATTACTCATCAATTAAATTATTATATTATTATTATTATTATAATTACTATTATTATAATTATTTATTATAATAATCATGATGATCAACAGACAGACAGTAACAGTTATTAATTATTATTACTAACTACTATATATATTACAGAAAATATTACTACTAAAGCAGTAGTAAGAGTAGTAATGGTGATTATTTATCAACTAAATCATCTTGAATTATTGCTAGTTGTAATATTGTTTTATAAAGATGCTACACTTACTTTGAAGAACTTGTCTTTGACTCATTTTGAGATATAGGGTCTCACTTTTGATCAACTAAACAACAGCAGCCACCTCGGTTTGTCTGAGCCACTAAAGAATGAGTTGCCTTGTAAACATAGCAACGCATGAGCCGCAGCAACCGGTTGCTAGCATTACGCGGCCCCTGATTGGTTGAACTTCTTCCGTGCGGGATTAATGTTAAAGCATGGCCGCCAAAGCGCTTTATCCTTCCTTGCAGATTACCAGAAGTAATGTACTTGGACATTTGCACAGCTACAAACTATTGACGAATCACCAATGTGTAGGTGTAAAATAAATGGATTAATTCTATAGTACACCTGCCTTTACTTACTCATCTGCAAAATAATTATCATGTACGTAGTAGTAGTGGTAGTAGTATAATAATAATAATAAAAAAATTACTATAAATAATAATTATTATTTATTATTATTATTATTCACAAACAACAACAAGCAATGATCACATTATTATTATTATTATTATTATTATTATTATTATTATTATTATTATTATTATTATTATTATTAAAAGATCTGGTATAATAATAATAAGATGATTATTATTATCAACTATCATTATCAACTAAATTAAATAATTTATCATTATTATTATTAATTATCCTTAATAATTATAAATCATTAAAAAGAAATTTTGTCTAGCAATAGCATTATTAATAATTAGCGATTATTATTATTATTATTATAATAATATTTACTTTAGTTAATTATAAATGAAATCTAATAAATAAGATGATTTCTAATGGTACAATAAAAATAATAGTGACGGAGTAGCACATCACTGATGAAAATTTCATGAAAAAAAATTAAGTGATAATAATTAATAAATAAGAAGTTGGATTATTTTTTTTTATTTCATGTTGATAATTTATTATTATTATTTTAAGTCTATATTCAGTAATGATCATAATATAATTTCCTTTCGAGTACTAGTATTTATTTTTAGCATTTATTATTATTTATGTCATTTTAGATTCATTTTATCAATGCAGTTGTTTAGGTGAAAATGATTTTTGCTTGTTAATTGCATACACTTTTATGCAAATTGTCTTGCGACCATGGTTTGTCACTTCAGGCCGAGAACAAGTCTATGAGTCTAGAAGTAAAAAAAATCAACACATAGTCCGGTTCTTTGCTTGGCTGTAAGCGTTTTTTGGATTTAGTTGAATGCTTATTCCATAACTTCTCGTCAATTCTTTCAAATTCTAGGCATGCCTCACTTTTCTGCAGCATGCCACATAAAAGTTCTGCTGACCAAGAAATTGGGACTTTTAGTAACAAATTTTGTATTCATCCACTAGGTACAAGTTAGAACTCGTTGGAAGTATCCTGCACCACCATATAATTATGATGTGGGACGGAAAAGTTATGCTGATATGGATCTCAGCACATGGGATGGTGAACAGTTTGTAGTGCAAACCAAACATCCAGAAGCTTCAAGAGTTTATCCCGGATTATATAGTGGCACACCACCACCTGTAGGAAAAATCTATGACAGAAAACCTTTTAGGTTTGAAGTGAAAGCTGGGAAGGTGTATAAATGGTGCTCCTGTGGAGCGAGCAAAACTCAGGTACAGCCAATTACTGCAGTTCAGTGCTCTATGAATTTAGTAATGATGTATGTTTTGATAGTCGACTGTGTATAAAATTGAATCAAGCTACCATTATAGGCAAAGATATGAATGATCTGAAATCTGTTTTAGTCTCTACTAATTTTAACCCTTTCAAAAACTACACGCTACGATAGTAATTCCATATTTATTATCATTTCAGCCTTTTTGTGACAAGTCTCATATGTACGAAGAAGGAAACAGTTTTGTAAAGAAAAATCCTCGGTTTCGTCCGGTTAAATATGTGCCTAAGGAAACCAAGACTGTCTACTTTTGCAACTGTAAACAAACTAAGAACCGGCCGTTCTGTGACAACACTCATAAAGAGGACTTTGTGCAGGAGGGAATATCAATTGTCAGAGATATGAAACACGTGAAGGAAATACCAAAATCATGAATGTTTTCGGTTAATTTTTATTCTCTATCAAGTCATTTATATCTATTCACAAGTATTCTGTAAAATAAAGACCTACATAATTTATCTAGGCTTATGATTGCCTGGTCATAAAATATATCTACAACCAAATCATGACTGATAGGCAAATATGTTTAAGGAGTTATCAGCTCCTCCACTGACAATGTGAGAGGGGCAACTCCAGTCCACGGCTAAGACTTTATCGCTATGTCCTGTTAGGTCATATAGAGGTGTTTTTGGACTGTAACAAAAGTAAACAAAAAATATCAGCAAAATCTCATTTTCAAGTGAATTTAGTCACGACAAATATTATGATTTAAAGTTTCAGAAAACTTTTCACTATCTAGAATGTTTTACCAAATATATATGAGGGCCAAACACAGGGTGAGAACATCAACACAACACCAGCGTCATACAGCTATATGTTGATTAGGCTTGTCAAAAAGTATTTCTGTTTATTAAGCAGAATTTTCCATGACAAGTAGGAAAAAGTATCTTTTCGATTGTAAAACCTTTATTGGATATATTTTATTATCCATAGCAGTAAAAACTAAACTCCAGACAAATGGCAAAAAGCATTATTTTATAGTTGACATTAGAAGTTGTCTACTCATCAAATTTAAATTTTCACGAGTGCACAACTACTGACATCTGAACTGAACATCAAATTGTAAGCTAGTCCTCCGAAACATATTTGACTAAAAAAATACTGAACCTTCTTGGAAAGTCTGTCAACCTAAAAGTGAATTATACAATCACTTTGGCACCTTGATGGACTAGATTAATCGATGGAAATAGCGAACCCCAACTAGGTGTACTTGATAGACTAGATTAATCGATGGAAATAGTGAACCCCAACTAGGTGTACTTGATAGACTAGATTAATCGATGGAAATAGTGAACCCCAACTAGGTGTACTTGATAGACTAAATTAATCGATGGAAATAGTGAACCCCAACTAGGTGTACTTGATGGACTAGATTAATCGATGGAAATAGTGAACCCCAACTAGGTGTGCTTGATACACTAGATTAATCGATGGAAATAGTGAACCCCAACTAGGTGTACTTGATAGACTAGATTAATCGATGGAAATAGTGAACCCCAACTAGGTGTACTTGATAGAATAGATTAATCGATGGAAATAGTGAACCCCAACTAGGTGTACTTGATAGACTAGATTAATCGATGGAAATAGTGAACCCCAACTAGGTGTACTTGATGGACTAGATTAATCGATGGAAATAGTGAACCCCAACTAGGTGTACTTGATAGACTAGATTAATCGATGGAAATAGTGAACCCCAACTAGGTGTGCTTGATACACTAGATTAATCGATGGAAATAGTGAACCCCAACTAGGTGTACTTGATAGACTAGATTAATCGATGGAAATAGTGAACCCCAACTAGGTGTACTTGATAGACTAGATTAATCGATGGAAATAGTGAACCCTAACTAGGTCTATTAGACAGTTTTGTTAAAAAACCGAAACAGAAGATTAAGTTGAGATACAATATATGTACGCTTGAGCCAACCATGTTGTTATTTTATTCACCACGGTTACTGTCCGGAATCAATAGCAGGAAAGAGCTTACCTGCGAATGTCCCACAGTTTTGTGAGGTTGTCATAAGATCCAGATATAAATAAATTCTCATCATTCTGTGACCATTTAACGGAGGAGACCCAACCAGTGTGAGATGAAAAATTTCCTATCACCATTGACGCATCTAAATGAGATAAAGCTCTATTGAAATGAGACAATAGAACCGACAAAATCAGACATAGAAGTCAATGAAATCTTTAAACAAACAGGCCAATGAGTACCAAACAGCATCAGCTACCAAATGAATAACTCTGCTTTCACCTAACACTATTCAGTATTGTACGTAGATATACCAACCATTTACTTTGCTATCCCATAGCCTAACATGTCTGTCTGAAGAGCCAGTCACTAATTTACCAGAGACAGGTGAGCAGTCTATCGATAATAAAGCCTTGGAACTTTTCTATGGAAAGTAATAAAATCATATCAAAACTGTATCAGTTTGTAAGAAGGCCTACTGTTTAATACAATCACCATTCACTGAAGGTAGTCTGAGAAAGTGACTGAAAGGAAACTATAGTTTAAACAATATTTTAGCCCAAGTAAACACATACTATAGTCTGAGTGTTTGTTTGAGTTTCCAGGTTCCACAGTCTAATTGTGTGGTCAAGTCCAGCAGTGACCAGATCAGATGCCTCTCTCCAGCAGACACCGATAACTCCTTCATGGTGTCCAGCCAATGTCACTAGAGGTACCTATGTGTTAGACATACATACATGAAGATAAATCAGGGCTATCAGGAATTGTTTTCTACACTCAAACTTACTGCACAAGTCGAAATTGCAGAGGCAAATTTTTTAGCTCTGTGGAAACATGGTTTGAGGCGCAAAGCAAGGCCTCGTACCGCTATCATCAATACATGTGCTATAGGGCAAGCCTTGAGTGACCACATTATGTAGGGCACTTACCTTAGTTTGTGCTTCATTTGTTTTTCTTTTCTTGGTGGGGGCCTCCTCTGTATTCATGTTAACGCCCCGTTCATCTGTTGTCCACACTTTCAACATCATATCTCTAGATACACTTGCAAACTAAACAAATGAGTGAGAATGTTACAATAATTACAAAGAAGCAAGGAATAACACAGCTTCATCTTTATGGCTACACTGGCTACGTTATCTCAAATGATACACTATTTAAAAAAAAACTTCAGTATAATTGTATGGTATTTTGTCCAAAAAGCCCTCCACATCACATAGTTCAAGCATGTTTGCACTTTCTGTAATCATTATTTAATGATATTGCAGGATGTATTGAGAGAATCCAATAACGATGCTTTTAAGGTGAGTTAAACTAGTTGTAGATAAAACAAATAACTCTTAAGAACAAACAGTCCCAAAAACTAACCTAGGAAAAAAACGCATCTAATGAAATGGTAATTCAAAGACAAAAAGTGAGTATAGATAAATAATCAGGAGAAGATAACCTGTAATTCGTCAGGAGAGCAGACGACATCCTCTACGCTGAAGGCATGACCAGCGCATTTGTACACACATCTAATGGAGTTGGTAGCTGGGTTCCACTGCCACAGGTGCAACAGCTGGTCATGTGAACCAGTAACAAATGTTTTCTCATCAGCATCTGAATATGAAAACTAGAAGTTGCCTTCACTTACATATAATAGCTTTATGAATGAGTGTATCAGGTGGTGATAGTAAGAACTGAGTAACTAAACACTTATTGAGCTGTTTAGGTCATCCATTAACTTCAAACAACTCGGTGCACTATTTATAATTGTGATTAACCTCTGCACAACATCAGCTGGGGTAATCGACAACAATTTCATTCAAAACAATGATGCAGTGAAGGAAGTGAAGAGAGGAAGTTAGTCATGAATTACCTAGAGCCTCGACTCTACAAACAACATGCAAACTATGATCTTTGGTGATGTAACAGTAAGCCTCATTTCGTTTGGTAAAAATAAGAAGACTCTGTTATAGATATGTTGTATGTGGGCTGTAGGTGTTTTGTAAGCGTATTGTAGGTGTGTTGTAAGTATTTTGTGGGTGTGTTGTAATGTTGTAGGAATGTTGTGGGTGTGTTGTGGGTGTGTTGTAGGTGTGTTGCATGTGCGTTCAAGGTGTGCTGTAGATGTATTGAAGTTGTGTTATAAGTGTGTTGAAGGTATGTTGTAGGTGTGCTGTAGGTATGTTGTAGGTGTGTTGTAGGTGTGCTGTAGGTATGTTGTAGGTGTGTTGTAGGTATGTTGTAGGTGTGTTGTAGGTGTGCTGTAGGTGTGCTGTAGGTATGTTGTAGGTATGTTGTAGGTGTGTTGTAGGTGTGCTGTAGGTGTGCTATAGGTATGTTGTAGGTGTGCTGTAGGTATGTTGTAGGTGTGTTGTAGGTGTGCTGTAGGTATGTTGTAGGTATGGTGTAGGTGTGTTGTAGGTGTGCTGTAGGTGTGCTAGAGGTATGTTGCAGGTGTGCTGTAGGTACGTTGTAGGTGTGTTGTAGGTATGCTGTAGGTGTGCTGTAGGTATGTTGTAGGTGTGTTGTAGGTGTGATGTAGGTATGTTGTAGGTGTGTTGTAGGTGTGCTGTAGGTATGTTGTAGGTGTGTCGTAGGTGTGCTGTAGGTATGTTGTAGGTATGTCGTAGGTGTGCTGTAGGTATGTTGTAGGTATGTTGTAGGTATGTTGTAGGTATGCTGTAGGTATGTTGTAGGTATGTTGCAGCTAGCTATACCAACCAGTAGATATCCACGACAGACACCTCACTGGTGCAGAGTGCGCTGGAAGCGTTAGCAGCTCTTTGCCTTCCAACGTGTGAATCTTCACTGTGTTGTCATAGCAACCAGAGAGCACACTAAAGCATACATAGACATCTGTAATGTAATAACTACAGCTTTACACAAACAGGCATGTATACAGCTATACACAGACATCTAAACTGCAATACATACATTTATCACTATACCTAGTCCATTTATATTACTATACATAGGCATCTCTACTGCAACACACGACATGGTAATATATACTCACTATTGGTTGTTAGCCTGTACACAGCTCACCCAGTCATTGTGTAAGAGAGATTGCTCAGGAGTAGGGGAAGGCAACTTCAGTATAAACTCTACATTCACTACAGATTCCTACAGCCATCAAAAATATGTGTAGTAGCAGGGACAGCTGAGGGACAGCCGAGGGACAGCCGAGGGACAGCCGAGGGACAGCCGAGGAACAGCCGAGGGACAGCCGAGGAACAGCCGAGGGACAGCCGAGGGACAGCCGAGGGACAGCCGAGGGGCAGCTGAGGACAGCTGAGGGACAGCTGAGAGGCAGCTGAGGGGCAGCTGAGAGACAGCTGAGAGACAGCTGAGAGACAGCTGACAATAGCAAGCACCAACAACAATGTCTTCTTCAAACAAATAATAAATTATAGCAGGAAATTTGTGGTCAAAAGTGAATTTGGGATTTTGCCAAATCCTTTATGCAACTAGGAGTTCATTTTAAAAGTTCTAAAAATAATTCAAGAAAATTGTGCCAAATTCACTTTAGAAAAGCTGAAATAAAAATTTGTTGAAGAACACAAAAAGCTAATGTGTGAGTTCCCATTGCAGCACTCAACAAAATTAAATCAAAATACATTCTTCTAAGGAGTTTCAAACAGTTAAAAAGTCAATATCAGAGGAGACCATCTGTTTTGACTGAGAAACCACACAGTCTCTCCTAACTACTAAAAACAAAATATACCCGAGTATAAAATTGACCACAACATTACATTATACACTAACAATATACAACATTATACACTAACAACATACAACATTATACACTAACAATATACAACATTACATTATACACTAACAACACACAACATTACGTTATACACAAACAACACACAACATTACATTATACACTAACAACATACAACATTACATTATACACTAACAACATTACATTATACACTAACAACATACAACATTATACACTAACAACATACAACATTACATTATACACTAACAACATACATCATTATACACTAACAACATACAACATTACATTATACACTAACAACATACAACATTATGTTACACACTAACAACATACAACATTACATTATACACTAACAACATACAACATTACATTATACACTAACAACATGCAACATTACGTTATACACAAACAACATACAACATTACGTTATACACTAACAACATTATATTATACACTAACAACACACAACATTATGTTATACACTAACAACATACAAATGATAAGCTATGGAATAAACACTTACTGTAGATATCTGTTTTCTATCCATAAACTGTGCAATGCTAGTTCTAAGTAATTCTCCATTGACAAGGAAATCAAACTCCAAACTTTCCTCATCGCTCAGAAGATCTACAAAAAAAAACTTGATATCACCCTCCGATGAACAGAAGCTGTCTCCAGCCACAATAACAGTATTTTTGGTTTAAAAACCACAAGTGGTCAAACTAGTTGTCTGTGCAACCTTGATAACTCCGTCGGTCGCCTATCATCACTACAAAGAAATTGTGTTTATTTATTTTTAATAACATATTAATATTTTATTGCTATTAAAATCAGTTACTTGTTACTTCACTAGCCACACTTTGGTATATGGGAAACAAAAAATATTTTTATTTTAATTCAAAAATCTTTTATAAAAAATGTGGCCGAAAATTATCACATTGAATAAAAACTAAGAATTCTTCTTTAACAACAGCATATTTGCTACAGATATCAAACTTAACTGTGAGTTCAGCTTATCGAATGTCCGTTACATCTTTTGAGCTGTGGATCATGGTACTAAGGGAAGTATTAAGATAAATGCACCAATTTATTCTGTCAATCCTTTTGATATAGTAATTCAATTTGTATTGTGATAAATGTTTGGCTTTGCCGGTATTCATTCCCAGCAATTTGGAGAGATAACCGTAATATAATAAAAACCATCAAAATTAGATTACAGCTTTGAGGCTGTGTCAAGGCTCATGGATTGCAAGTATGGATAATAATGAAACTGATTAGCTATAGCCGCAGTATGTAAAGCCGGTTTACACTAGAGCGGCTGCGTCTCAGTTGGTGGTCGCGGACTCAGTTGCAAGTTGCCTTTACACTGTTGGAACACATGCAATTTTCGGGATTGCAACCATTATAGCTAATATAATTTAATCCGTTCCTACTCACGCAGTTGGATAGATGAGTTGCGATTTAATTAATAATAGTTCTCTACCAGCTAGTAGTTCTCTACCAGCTAGTAGTTCTCTACCAGCTAGTAGTTTTATACCAGCTGGTAGTTCTCTACCAGCTAGTAGTTCTCTACCAGCTAGTAGTTCTCTACCAGGTAGGAGTTCTCTACCAGCTAGTAGTTCTCTACCAGCTAGTAGTTCTCTACCAGCTAGTAGTTCTCTACCAGCTAGCAGTTCTCTACCAGGTAGTAGTTCTCTACCAGCTAGTAGTTCTCTACCTGCTAGTAGTTCTCTACCAGCTAGTAGTTCTCTACCAGCTAGTAGTTCTCTACCAGCTAGTAGTTCTCTACCAGCTAGTAGTTTTCTACCAGCTAGTAGTTTTCTACCAGCTAGTAGTTTTCCACCAGCTAGTAGTTTTCTACCAGCTAGTAGTTCTCTAACAGCTAGTAGTTCTCTACCAGGTAGTAGTTCTCTACCAGGTAGCAGTTCTCTATCAGCTAGTAGTTCTCTACCAGGTAGTAGTTCTCTACCAGGTAGTAGTTCTCTACCAGGTAGTAGTTCTCTACCAGGTAGTAGTTCTCTACCAGCTAGTAGTTCTCTACCAGCTAGTAGTTCTCTAACAGCTAGTAGTTCTTTACCAGCTAGTAGTTCTCTATCAGATAGTAGTTCTCTACCAGCTAGTAGTTCTCTACCAGCTAGTAGTTCTCTACCAGCTAGTAGTTCTCTACCAGCTAGTAGTTTTCTACCAGCTAGTAGTTTTCTACCAGCTAGTAGTTTTCTACCAGCTAGTAGTTTTCTACCAGCTAGTAGTTTTCTACCAGCTAGTAGTTTTCTACCAGCTAGTAGTTCTCTACCAGGTAGTAGTTCTCTATCAGGTAGTAGTTCTCTACCAGGTAGTAGTTCTCTACCAGGTAGTAGTTCTCTACCAGGTAGTAGTTCTCTATCAGCTAGTAGTTCTCTACCAGGTAGTAGTTCTCTACCAGGTAGTAGTTCTCTACCAGGTAGTAGTTCTCTATCAGCTAGTAGTTCTCTATCAGCTAGTAGTTCTCTACCAGGTAGTAGTTCTCTACCAGGTAGTAGTTCTCTACCAGGTAGTAGTTCTCTACCAGCTAGTAGTTCTCTAACAGCTAGTAGTTCTCTAACAGCTAGTAGTTCTCTACCAGCTAGTAGTTCTCTACCAGATAGTAGTTCTCTACCAGCTAGTAGTTCTCTACCAGGTAGTAGTTCTCTACCAGGTAGTAGTTCTCCACGCACTCAATTGTCTTTCTATTTACCTATAACATAAAACTCTGACGTATCTACAAAAAAATGATTATTATTAAAATTAAATAATAATTTGAACAAAAGCTGATGCTTTTTTTCATGTTTTATCCAACATAATAATAATAATAATAATTACCTAGAATATGAATAAATTATTATCATTAAACGTATGGAGTTTGATTTATTTGATAAAAAAAATAATGAAACACAATTATTAACAATGGTGGTAATAATTAATCATTTAATAATAATCCTATAATCTTATAACAATCGTTGTTTACATTATATCCAGGTTTGAATAAACAAAAATACTGGAGCCGCTACATAGAGCAACACAATTGGTTTAGTTGTGTCACGTAGCTTCAATATAGCTGCAAATTGACGCTTGAGCCTGACACTGTTGGGTTGCTGCGTCTCAGCCTGCGACAACCCTGGGTCTACATCAGAAGTGCACAAATTTCCTGCGACAAGACTCATCGGCAAATTTCATAGGAAAGTCGCCCAGTGTAAACGCGGCTTCAGACAAATGATTAGACAGCCTGATCACTGTCAAAATATCCAATAAAGAGGGAACCTGAGAAAAGCTGCTAAAACGCAACATGGGCTATTTTACACTTTTAATTGAAGCTGGAGACGACACTAGTACAATAATACCATTATACGCACTGTATATTTTCCAACATCAATACAGCTTGAAAAACTTGAAACAAAACATTAACACTATGATTTGTCTCAAAAAGTCTACAAGAGATATTTGAAATATTAAAAAAATTGTAGGTATTTTTATCCAACCAATGCGATTTCAACTGGAACTAAATGTACAAAAACACACTAGTCTGCCAAAGAAGTGCAAGTATGCATTAGTGCCGACCTTGAGAACGTAAGTTAGCATGTAGAAGTTCAGAGAGTTCCGCACATCCAGATTCTGCCGGGAGAGAAAAAGTTGCTTCAGACGAGGTAAACCTTTGAAGAAATATGATCTATTTTTAAATGCAATCAAAATATTTGGCATTGTGTGAAATTTGGAAATACAAAGGTAGTAAGTATTTCTAATTAATATATTTGGTGTAAGTATAAGTGTAGAAACTATTACTTAATACATAGTAACAGAATTATCCACAACTCATGTTCTTTTATCAAAATGTCATAAAAACAAGCAATCAATTAATAAACTCAATGATGAAATAATAGTGTGAAACTATTTTCAAGTCAATAAATAGATTGCCTAATTATTAATAAAAAAAATTTTCACCCGTGTCTGGGGTTTAAGTTTAATATTTATCATTTCCTGAAATTTCTTGAGCTCACTGAATACTCCTGACATGTTAATTTGCTCTCTAAAAGTTCATGCAAACTTCATTTTGGTTTCTTTATCAAGCAAAAAGCAGACTTTGAGATTGCTTAGGATGTCCACTGTTTTCACATGACCTTTGCTTTATTTTATTCTCCCATTTCACATATACTATGACAGCTAGTTTATTTAAACTCAAACACTCGCTATTATCTGACTTTGCATCTATCTAACCTCCCTTTCTATATCTTTAAGCTTAGTTGTGACAGTTGAAAGCAACTGATCTAAAATATCTCACTTGTTTCCTAAGCCAACATGACAGATACGCTTCCTTCAGCCAACATTTTATAATATAAAATATTGTAAAACATGTTTTAATCATCGATAATTATGTTGTTGGGAATGTCTCAACAGTGGCAAGCACTACTCTATTTTTGTTGGCCTGTTCAGTGAACCGCACTATCATTCGGTTACAGCTGCCAACCTTAATATTATTTGTGTACATAGGTAAACCAAAATACTATTAGGTTACACGAACATTACAAGAAAACAGCTACAAGAGCTGGCATTATTAATTCTAGGAAAACAATAGCCTGAGAGTATGGTGATCAGTTACAAAGAGGTTTCATAAGCGGTTAAACCAATGTTATGAGAGTGAGTGCAAAATCATTCACAGCATTTGGCATAAGTCTAATCAAAAGGCACTATTGCATAACATTCTCCGAGTGGTCACGGATAATACAGTAAACAAGTAGAGGTCTTTTCATAAGTTTTCGTTTAGATAGAAAGTGTGAAGTTTGAAATCTTGGTATCAATCCAGCAGGAGTTGCTTCATTTTATTAAATATACAATAACCGAGAGCCTAAATCTAGTTCTGATTTTGCAAATTGTTTGCACCTAGTTTAAGAAGAGATTAACTCTTTAATTTCATAAATCAGTGCTCATAATTTATTATTACCAAAAATTTCCTTTTGCAAAGGATTTTTTCTCATGAAAACGATTGAAAACTACAAAAACGAAATGATTAAAAAATGGTCTGCCTAGCGATAATTTTCACCAAGTTTCCTGAATATTTAAAGGGTGTAAACATCGATTTAATTTATTTTTATTTATCTATAATAATTATTACTAAAATTATCTTCAGTTTGTAAAAAAATTCTATAAGAGTTACTCAAGCCGAAATAATCCCAATTTTCAGACTCGGCAATATCCACCAGTAGTAATATATATGGTATATGATTGAGTAACTATCCGATGGCTAATGTGCAAGCAGCTTTTTTGGGTTTCATTGGTCACCTGACTCTAATATCGAGCTATGGGCCAGCTTTAGCATTGTTCTCCCTCTTTCATGTTAACCATCCCTCAAGTAGGTAATACAAATGTTTCTCTAGCTCAAAATAAAAACTGAACAATCTACCTTCTATACCATCTGCTATGTATACAGTCTGGTGAACTTTGAATCGTTAAAAGCATGTTACTATGAATTTATATTCGCCATTAATTACTGTTATTCTTATTATCAACGCCACTATTTTGGGAAAAGCAGCCGTGTTGTTTTAAAATTTTATTTTGGCTAACAGTTAATATGAGTTGAAAAATAAAATGTCCAGCAGCATGTTGAAAAAATTTTTTAAATCTAAGAAAATTTCAAATAAATTTTTTAACGATTGAAATTAAGAACTCATTACTGGTATTGTGCAATTTGCTTGTTGTGGTTTTGTAGTGTCACTTTGTGGTATTTTGGTTTGTGTTTTTTTTTGCATAAAATGGTTGATGTGAGAGCTGAATTTGGTTTTAACTCCATCTGCGTAAATAACTTGTGACTCTGGTTTAAATTTTTGTCATAAATTGACATTGCAGTGGGCACTCTACCCTATAATATTAGGCATATAGCCGAAAACCTCCTTTTTATTTTATCATAAAATGTATTGTTGGAGCTATTTTGAGTGAGCAGCAATCGAATATTAAAATATGTGACTTCATCAAAAAAGTGTTGTAAGCACATTGTCATCACATAATAAACTATGTTAATGTACTTGTATTTTTGATATATATACAACAATCATTGTCATAAAACAACACTTTTGAACGCCACCGCATTTTTACCAACATTCATAAGACAATCCAACTAAAAAAATGAATTTAGTAACCTCAATGGTAAATTGAAAAAGTAGAATGATGTAATGCCCTTTTCAATATCGATAATCGTAGATACATGCAGCTATTGAAAGCTGTTTGATCTTGAAACCGTCTTCAAAAAGCTCATAAAAACATTTTCATCCAACTGACTGTCATTGGCAATGATAAATACCAAATCATATTGTTTCTCTTTTATATATATATATAAACGCTAAAAGTGTCAGTATGTAGTACCCTCTACATATGCCTAAGCCGCTATGCTGAGGGAAATGAAAACGCTGTAAAAACGTTCCAGTGGACCAATTCGATGCACATCTAGCATTTGAGTTTGTCATTTGTTCTCAAAGAGGAGATATTTGTAAATTCATGACTTTTTTCAATAAGTTAAGTGGACACAAATCACAAAGAGCTGTTTTGTTAATGTCCAGTGGTTGGAGTGTTAATAAAACATTTTACTGCCATTTTATGACTCACATCTTTTTTCCAATACATATAAATGGCAACATTTCTTTGCAACATTGTTTTTGCAAGCTAAAACTTGCTACCATTATATTATAATTTATTATTAATGATAATATAATAAATATATCATTAAACTAATACAATATTATTAGTTACAGTAATGTTTAACTTGATCTTTACTTTAAATTTATGGTGGCTCATAACATTACACGCTTTCGCTTCCAAAATCGAATGAACAGTTTAAAATAATCAAGACGATCTGCAAAGCATCTTTTACATTAAAAATAATTAGGGAAATGTAGTACAGTAGCCTGAAAAACCCTAACTGAAAACGGGCTTCGTGATTACAATAAATAAATTGTCAACCTTAGCAGTTGCGGGATTTTGTGCAATAAAACTGTATATCCTGTCCAACATTCGTTAAATTTTACAAAGCGATTGTTGATTGTTGAATATAGCCTCAAATTATGTTTTTAATAACAAAATTAGGTTATTTATAGTAATTACAATAATATAAATAAATAATAAAAACAGATTTTTTATTTATTTCAATAAAAGTGTTAAATAAAAAATGTTACTCATGGGAGGACTGAAGGTCTATTATTATCAATAGAGCGGATCAGCAAATCGACTAAGATTTTCGAAGCGTATGAGCGATTTCACAAAGAATTCAGAAGGTTTGTAAAAATTCAGACTGTTTCAAAGTGTTTAGTCGGTTTGGAAAATGCTCAGACGCTTTAACCGCAAAACGTTCTAAGCCATCATAAACTATTACAATTAATTGTGTCCCATGTTTGTTATAAATATTATATGTAATTAATATTATCATTATTATTGAATCATTATTAAGTAGTAAGCTGCTGTGTGTGTGTCAAAGAGCTGGGTTATTATTAAACCCATTCTTTTCTAGCCAATTACTACTCTTCTTTGGTACGTAGTGATACAGTAGTGTGAATGTACAATAACAACAGCAGCAGTAGTTGTTGTTCTAACTCCGCATCATTATATATCTATATAATAATAGAATAGCAATTGTTTTTCTATGATAATGATGATGATGTGTGTATTATTATGAGTGAATAGTAGTAGTTACAGTAGGTAGGTGGTAGTAGTCATCATAGTAGGTTAGTCAATGGAAGAAGATGATAAATCAATAAATAATAATAGTAATATATTTAATTATTATTATTATTTACTATTAATAATTGAAACAAATATTTTTTTACTATTGCAAATAATTATAATAATAATAATTGTAAAATTATTATAATATATATATATAGTATATATATAATATATATATATAATATTATTTATTATTATTATCATAATAATCAATCAATGATAATTATTATTATTTAATAATTATTATTATTTATTATTCATCGATTGATAATTATTATTTATAATAATTTATTAAATAAGTGGATCATCGTTGTTGCTGATTGATCATTATTTATTATTATTATTAATTAATTAATATATATAATAATAATATATATTATTATTATAATTATTATTAAATTATTATAATTATTACTATGAAAACTAAAAAAAAATTACGCCATCATGATCATCGTCATGATTTGCTGATTGTTGTTATTAAATTGTAATCATCGGCCATGATGATCATGGCCGATGACTACAATTTAATAACAATCAGCAAAAATTAATGCGAAATTTCTTACTTTTCTAGTTTTGTAGACAGCTTTACTTGAGCATGTTGAACTTCGGGTGTTGAATTATGCTCCATTTTTTACAAGTTTTTTGGATACACATCAAAATAAAATTTTATCACAATACCGTGGTCTTGCGCTATAGTTTGCAGTAGGTACGCTTAGTAGATAGAAAACTCGTAGCAAAATGCGTGCAAACACAAGTCAGACTAAATTTATATTGGAACCCAGCTTTTCTACTTCTTGTTATAAAGTGAAAAGTAATCATAAATATATGGCTGGTAACATATTCCATGTCTGTGGAAAAACCATAGTGCGGGGGAGACAACTATTCATAACCGCTTCATTATTCTACTTAATGTGGGAGTTGTCTTTACGCCAACAACCAGTGAGCATAACTCCTGGACAGCACAAAGCTGGTAGGAGTTTACTGTGAAAGAAATGTTATCACGAATTATAATTACTGGTAAGTACTTGTGTCGTTCTTTATCAACTAATGGGGTAAACAGCCTTCAGAACATGCAGTTTCGCATGCTGAGAAAAATGTGTTGTATTAGTTGCAACAGCGCTTGAGCATTAGACTGTACCCAATTTGGCTCACTCTCACACCTCTCTTTAGATGCTAAAGTACCACAATACATTTATTACCTTGCAGTAAACATGATATTTGACATTTTTATAAATAGTGTTGGTCAATACTCTTTTTCCTGCTACCATGCCGACCGTTGTTTGATTTTCGCTCAAGTTAAACTCAGCAATGTGTTCAACTGCTAACAAATGTGATACTTGGTTCATTCAAAATATCAATAATAATTATCAACATCGCAGAAACACGTGATGTAGGTTATATAACAGAAATTGAAATCCTATGACTGTTTGACACAGTTGACAACAATAATGTAAATGATATCCAACTAGTTTACATCTCTAGAGTTCATTGACGACAAGATGACGTTAAGCATCTTCTTTTTAGAAGTGATATTTTTAATGAAAAAAGGTCTTAGCATGTCGTCAATAGTACATTATTTCAACTGGGAAAAAAACAATATCGAACTTTTAGAGGATGTCTTTAATAATTGAATAACAAACTGCAGGAGGCCCCAGGACTGTGTTGACAACACAAAAGTACATCATTAAAAGCTCATATACATTTTTGTACACAGTGCATTGTAACTGCCATTTTTCAAATAAACTTATTTCTGTTTTTTATTGGATTCATATTTTCAAGAGAAGACAACTCTAGTGTGCATAATTTACATTGTCACGATTTAGCCGTTTCCAGCAAAAAGACTAAAGGTGTGGGCATTGTAAGTGTGTGTAAAATGGAAACTCCATAGTTTTATCTACAATTTCATTATTTATATCTTGCAAACAGTATTTTTATTTCTGTTTCGATGTAACAACTGAAATGATTTGTACTATCATTTAAAATAGTGAAACCAAAGAAAGATTTAATTTGATTTTTGCATGTTAATAACGAAGTAACTTGGCTGTTTCTGGTCTGTGGTGCATTATGAGAAAAAATTCACCGTTCCCATTTATTTGTTTGTGCAATACAATACAAGCTGTAATTGTGAGTGTGTTAGCGTCTAGTTAAAAGCAAACACAGCTGTACTCTATACATTAACACTTCTACAGTTTCCATCAATTGCAGCGGCTCAAAGTTAGCCAATGAAAGATGCGTATTAAAAGACTTGAGCAATTATTTCTAATGTTTGGCTATCTGGTGTTGGCAAAGAAACTTTGAGCATTCGAACCACATTTTTTAATTGTCATGATTGACTCGCCAACCAAAAGCAATGCTATATTGCCCATAAACCAACTGCTATCTATCATTGGATGGCGCGCATGTGGCAAAGTTAAGTTTCTGGATAGAACATCTGTAGGACCACAGGGTTAGTTGTAGGACCACAGGGTTATTTACCCACTCACAACATTCTCTACATTGTGTTTATAGTTTGTACAACCTGCAGTGAGTGTCATTATGTCATATCAACCAGAGGCAAGCATCCTGTCCGTAATCACTCTGCTTTGTAAGAATTCAAAAGGATAAATACTAGTTAAGTTTTGTTAATCTTGCGTTGCTTAGCAACGCCCATTCACCTCTGGCCTATTGAATTTGCACTAAAGGAGCTGCTTAAACTAATATCAAATATGTATTGATAAAATGTGCAGCACTAGGTGGCTGTTTGGATAGACTAGCGCGTTTAATAAGCATAGAGAGGCAGGTAAGTTGTTTTCTACCTCCGCTGCCTCTATTTCTCTAGTTTGCTGTCTCATGTTTGCTGCTGCTAAGGATCGGCTGCAAGTATCATCTTCATTTAGGGCGGGCTTAGAAGGAATTGTAGACAAAAAATCGTAAGTACTTTCTTATGACAATAAAATACAAAATTTGAAAAGGTAAATATGAATATAAAACAAAATTCAATTTTTTGTCAGTCACATGGTTAATAAGCTTTTAATAGCCACCTAATAAAAAAAACACACCTCCGAACAAAGTTACAATTTTCAGTAAATATTTTGCGCGATATTATTTATTTGATTTTCAATGAAGACCGAAAAATCATAGCTAGCATTGAGTTTTTGAACCCCAGTTTCACTGAGCAGTGAGCCCAAGGCTTTGCCACTGAGCTACTTACACAACTGTTATATTAAGGTCACTGCTTAACACCATACCTGGTTGATTAGTTCTTTGTTCTTACCAAAGCGGTACACTTTCATATCCTTACATGAAGTCTAGCGTAAACAAGTTTTATTCATAAACATTAAAACATTCAGCAACCAATTGTCCTGGTGGTGCAAAAGTACTTGACCTGTTTTTTGTTACAAATGTTTTAAAATAGTTGTTTTAGATGAAGAAACCCAAAAAATCATCATGTTTTTGGCAGATATAACCCACAGCAAAGCTGAATAATTATGTGAAGTTCCAAGCAATTTTACAAGTCGTTTTGTATTTGCAGCCATTTTTTATTTATTACTGGTCTTGAATATTGACAGTAGAACGATGTATTTTATTTTAGAGCAATGGCAGCACAGCCTTTTCACAGAATGGCCCCAGTGCCCCCTCACCTCACATATAAACCAGAGATAAGTACATACATGGATCACTTTAGAAAACCTCAGCCTCCATTGCGAAAGAGACCCGTTATGCCTCCTCAGGTTTGTTCTGAGTTCACACTTCCTGTGCGACGTGTACTGTACTCTTTTGTTGCCTTTTTCTCAAAGGAAATACTGTTCTCCTGGGATTTTTTGTACTTATTCGGTGCAAAATCTAAAAATAATTTTTGTAACGCTACCCTGAGTGCTTTTCAATGTAATTGGTAGAAATGCTTTACTACACAAAAAATAGCATCGCTATACCTTAGGTTGGCTTTTTTCAGGAAAAATTTGGTCACTGCAACACTGCGATGAGCTAAAATCTTTAGATTCAATAACAATTATATAAAGTTTTGAATATGATAGAAAAAATCCTCTTTTTTTCTGTATGTAGAAGTTTACCTGAGCTTTTGGCCTTCATGGATTTCAGCAAACAAATGATATTCTGCTCAGAATCAAAGTATTTTTCATGAGTATTAGTTTCAGATAATCGGATTATTTTAATTCTGTGTAGTCTGCCACACTTTGATCTATAAACTTTAGAAACAAATCTTTGCTACATTTTTTATAGATGATGATGTTTAATCGCAGAACATCTGCTGGAAAAAGTCAGTCAGCAAGAGAAAAAGCTCAACCAAACACCATAAAGTCCAGCAAAGTCAAGGTATGAATGTCATCTTATGCTAGAAGACACATGATGTTGTCGATTCATTATAATAAAATACATTTTTACCTTTCCTCTTGGCAGAATGTTTCAATAACTGTTTGTGCAAATTTTGACATCAGAATAAAATATATTTATTTTTCATGTTTTAGACTACAGTCAAGGATTATATGGATTCTATGCTTCAAATGTCAGATAAATCATTTCCGCCCTTCAACGCCAGAGTTGATGTGCCTTGCAAAACTGGTGTGTATGCGCTGACGACTCCGTTGCTTACTTTTTATAAAATTTCCACATGTTAGCCATGTAATTATTCTACTTATTTGCAGAATTTCAAGAGGGATTCGAATTTTGAGAGAAAAATTAGAAACATACTTTTTAAAGCCAAGCACATTCCGATTTTAGTTATCTATAACTGTTCCTGTTGTGTTTTGTAGCACAACCAAACTACCGCCAGAGAGACGATCTAAAAAAGATTTCTCGTTCTGGTTTCGGTATCACTGATACTGAAGCTCGAGATATTGTGCGCAACGACCGTAAGTTTAGCAATATTTTTCTTTGAATCAATTAAATTACAGCCATTTTCAAGAATTCAAATGAAGCAACCACTTATGTTCATGTGGTACACAGGCTTTTGGATATTTTTTCCTACATGATCTAGTCTTAACATCTTCAGAGTAAAATAAAAATTGGGAGTTGAACGTACTTGGATCAGTTTGAACACTGCATGACTGGGCCAGAGTAAGGACAGAAGCTAGTTTCATGCCACCCAAGTTGTTAGTTAGTAGCTAGTTTGATTACTTACTACTAGCAGAACAGTTTGTGTGTCACCAAGCCTCTCATGCCATACCACCAACACAGCACACCCAACTAGTCTTTAGCAGTGCTCTATCTATCTCTACCTACCGCACTTCTAGCAACACTTCCATTTGTTTATAGGTTCTGTAAATTTCCATAATCAGCACAAAATAGCTGCTAACAACCCGAGTCCACCTACTAGAGTGAAATCTGCACCCGCACCACCGATGACCCCAAGTAAGCAAATCATAAAGTGCCAACCCCATTGGATGACATGGAATTCTGGGACACCCGAACCTCCTGGTCTTCAAAAGCGCTTGCACAAGCCCTGGCCAACACCAGAGCCTCCCAAGACCCCTGTTACCCCGCGTTGTTTCAGCCGTAATTCTCGGTCTAATAGCGCAGTTCCTAGGGCTGCATCTGGCACTTTGCTTCCCACTAAACCTTCGAACCCAGTTCCAGATATGATTGGCTCAGAGGGGGTCAACCCCGGGTTGACTACAGAAAGAGAGCAAGCGTTTACACCTCTGCCGAGAGCTGTAAGTCGGCCGGGAAGTGGAAAGCTCACCCACCCTTTAGCTTTTTTCATGTAGATTTTAAGCTTCCACAGACCCTAACTATGCACTGTGTGGCCCTACTAACAGCTGCCTATTTCACCCTACTAACATCTTAATAACCCTGTTTATGTCTCGTCGCTGACTTTTGTCTTGCTGTTTTTTAGCTATGTACCACTGTCAGCACAAACTGGGTAAGGTGTATAACTATAACAGCGGCTATTGAATCTGTGTCACTTTTACAGCTATTCTTGTTAGTAGCATTTTTAATTCTTCGAGTCAGGTTAAATGAGCTGCTACGAGTGAGGAGTGATGTAACATAAATTGATATTGTGAAGTGGAAATGATGTAATATCCTTTTGCAAATTTGTGTAATTGAGTATTTATGTACTGCTATATTATACTAGTGCCGAGGGACGCAGCTGTTTCAACTCATTCAACTTTCGCTTCATTTCTTTAATACTTTGTGCAGCATTCTTTGATGTTATGGCAAGATTGGTACATGGAAGCAATGAAATAATTTGCTCAACATAAATTCAACATGCATTATTTTGTATTTTATTATATTGTTTTGTGCATTATTTTAATAAATACATTTAAACGTTAATTATATTTTCAAAGGTAATTCTTTCGTTGTGTTCAACACAGACAAAGGAACTATTGTGTTTCTGATACTTTATGTTTTGTAACATGTCTATACCTACTTCTTCCATTTCTCTATCTACACCTGTTTCTTGTCAGCTTACCAAACACCAGGAACTTGACTTTGCACCAAACTTTAGGCAACTTTTGAAGAATGAAGACGGCGAAGGTAAGTTAAGATACAGCGGCCATTTTCTCATCACTCCATTCAGCTTTCATTTCTAGCTCCAACATCACCACCACACTAGTTTCTGTAGCTGGTGAATCAGTTAGTTTACTGACACAAATCTGGCTCTATTTAGAGTGGTTTCAAAAAGATGATATCAACAATAACGAAATTTTTACAGAATCTAAAAATAATTTTATAATACTACTGTCAATTGAGTTTCAGATGCTTGCCAACTTTGCAGCTTAAAATTTTTGTTATTGATATGACCCATTGCAAACTTGATATTTTTACAAAGTTGGCAGTATTTTCCTTCCTTAGGTCACTTTACAACTGCCAAACATGTTTCACTATCAGTGTTTTGAGCTGACGGCGCTATCGTTTACAATCAATAGTGGTTTGACCAACCAAACATTTGCTTTCTGATAATAGTTGTACCAAACACAATGCTCTTTGTGGAAATAAGAGGAAGTTGTGATAAACCAAAGCTGCTCAAGAAAAGTAAGTCAGCAGCAACAAATACAATGAACTTGAGCTGTAATGATGGTTACAACAACATAAAGCCAGGCAATCCTAAAACTGAGCAAGCTTCTCTCCAAGTATTGAAAGATACATTTGACCAAAATAAAGAAACACAGAGGGACTGCACAGACAATACAAAAAGTAATACAATCCCTGAATGGAAAACACAATGTTACAACAAACCTTCTTGTCTTGGTAGTCGTCACCCATTTGATTTATCAACACGAGATCAGCTTGCCGGTCATGAAAGCAGAAATGTTGGCAGCATACCAGAGCAGCGGAAGAAAAAGCCTGCTGAAATTTTGCAAGAAACAAATCGAGCAGCAGCAGTTCAAAGGGGATTAGACCACCAGCAATCTCACTAACAGCAAATAAATAACAGAAGACAACTCCGTGTTATAAATGTGTAGCCAAGAATTATAAAGTGTACTAACTTCAATATATAATAAACCAATTTTTTGTGTTTTTTTGTCCTAAATATACGTCTACTGAAAGATATTAAGTTGATTAGGAGAGTTAATATATCAGACCAGATGAACTAGTTATCGTCTTGGAATTCTTTTTTTCGTAATCCGTGAAAAACCAAACTCAACAAACAAAAAATGTTTTATTTGTACATTTTTCCGCAGTCAGATTGCATGTTTTAATACAAAAAAATATGTTATTTGAATCATTTTGCAGGAGTGGAAAATGGTTTTTTGTATTAGTAGTTTTGCTAAAAGATTAAATTACATTAATGCTATAATTTTTATTTAAATATGTAGATTAAAAATGAAACGCAATGGAAAAGACTTAACCAGTATCCAATTTTTCATTTCAAATCAGCTATTCCGTTATTTTATCAAACAGTACAATATATTTTTAATTATTACAGATGACTTTCTGCAAAACTTTAAGCAGATCTCAGCATATAACAGACCACCCAAAGACTGTACGCGCTTGTGGCTTTATTTTTGTTTCTTTATTTGTTTGTTTTATTTCAAAATGGCTTATTTACTTCAACTTGTTCGCTTTACGCAAATTTTTAATAAAGCACTGAGGTGAGCGCCATGTAGACTGTGGTTGTAGTTTATCTGGTGCATTCGACTTCAGCACTGCATGATATAACCAAAAACAAACTGAATGCTAGTATTATTCCTTGAAAGATTAAGTTTTCCATGGCCACAAATAATACTTGACTTTTATTATTGATTGAGAGCAAAAGCATTGCATTGTGCTATGCAAGATAGATCATGAATAAAAATTTCAAGTTGTCTACCTATTGAAGAGCAGATAACTTCATAAACCTTAGTTATAACGCTTGCAAATGATTATCATAATGAGTGACTAAATAAACAATGGCAGGTGCAGTGCATTTGCCCGAACAGCATTATCATCAGCAGAGCAAGTATGAAGGCGTAGAAGCAAATCGTGACGTCACTCGAAAGAGATACGAGCACCCAAAAAAGTTTGAGCAAAGAGTATTAAAAGAAACGATAAAAAAGATGAAATTGGGGTTAGTCATAGAAAGTTGTTTCACATCAGAGAAATATAAGTAGCTACGTCTATTTTATTAAAATTTGAAATGCAATGAGTAATATTTTTTGCTAGTTTTATACCCTGCAAAATTTAATTTCCATCATTTTTAAAATAGAAAAACTTTGCTTCAGTAGCTAACTGAGACCGAACTATTATTGCTTATCGTATGAAATGACAGCCTTCACATTTTATAGTTTTTTGTATCTCAATGTTTGTAGCGCTTCTCCACTCATGATCAGTTCAGCTAACAAAGATCTAGGTCAACCTAAGCGCAATTTCTATCCATTGAGATTGTTTGAGAAAGACAAAATAGACTTGCACAAAACCCACATACGTGAAAGAGTTGACTGCATGTTTATGGTGAGGCATATTAGTTGATAGATCATGCAATAGTCACTTTATGGTATATTAGTTACTAGGTAACAGATGGTATAATAGTCACTTTATGGCATGTTAGTTACTAAGTAACAGATGGTATAACAGTCACTTTATGGCATATTAGTCTCCACTTAATTTTTATCTAGGTTTATTATATTGAAAAAATTACGGCACAGTACTCATATCCTGTTCCATTTGTCACCCAGTCAATTTTAATATCAATTGCTCTTATTCAATGTAGCCGACCACAAAAGCTCGCCCAAGTTATTTTACAATTCATCCGGAACTTTCTTCAGAGCAAAACAACACCAAAAAGTCCACCTATCGATACTCACAGCACTGGCAGGAAACGAAAGATGGTCTCCTCTATGGTACGTTAAGAGAGAATGTAGGGCCTCGTGACCCTGAAAGAGACACTTGGTTGATTCCTAAGAAAACTGACTACTCTGATGATAAGACAGCTCATCATGGATTTATTAGACCCAAATATGCTAAATAATGAATCGTTACAATAGCGTTGGTTTTTGACAATGTGCAATAATGGTTAGAATTATTGTAAATATTCTTTAATCTGTACAATAAATAAAAATTCTAATAAACAGAACTTCCAAAATATGGATAAAGTTTCTTTAATGAGCTCCTTAATCATCTCATGTAGAGAATATATTACCGAGTCTTGAACAATCTCTTAGTGATAGGCTCGAAACCACAGTATAGAATATAACAATGCTCCCATAAAAGCTATGAGTCAGACTGGGCATGATTTATATTTCTGAGAACTTTCATATCATGAAACTTTTCTTGTCTTTTATCCATCTCTTCCTCTATCTTGTCTGGCAGGTTAGGATCATTGAAGTAGACTAATAACAAAAAATAAAACAATACCAATTTAAACAAAAAGTTTTTATTTTGAATAAAAAAACATTTAGAATCTAAATTTTTGATAAATTTTATTCTAAAACTATAATTTTCTCGATCAGAAATAAATACTTTGATAAAAAGGGACATGAATGTGAAAAAACAAAATCTCAAAAATAGTAATGACAAGCAAACATTGATAGTCAATATAGTTAGACACTGGCAAAGGCAGAAACTAATTTTGTTACCTGCAGCAAACTCTCTGATGTCTTCAGGTCTTTCTAGGTACACATCTCTATAAAACAACTTCAACTACACCAAGACATATCTCCAATAAAAACTAACAAGTGCTGAGCAGCTTAGACTGAAATGAAAAAAATTGTGTCTCCAGACAATAAGTTCAGGTATTCACACAAGAGTAAATCAGTTCTAATCATACCAGCTTCTGATCTCATTGACTGAAAATTTTGGATTAGATTATCCAATGCTTACGAAGACCTTTACAAATATGACCAATGAAACCACACGTCACAGAGGAAATAGAAAAAGTAAATTACCTAAGAAAGCTTGACAGTAGACAGTTGACTTCTGGATGTTCTCTCAAATATTTTTCATTTGCCATTCGTGTCTGGATCTATAAAAAATATAGTATTCTTAAATGTGAAAAAAATTTGTTACTGAACAAAAGTAGGGTAAAATATTTTTCTTTACAAAATGCAACCATTCTTTTCTAACAACCATATAAATGAATAATATTAGTCATTCCGTATGAAAATTATCAAAAGTTTGTTTATAGTTAAACCATTTTTCTTATGATTGTTACTCCACAAACCTTTAACCACCATTAATAAAACGAGCACAATAAAAAGTTAAGTTATCGGATGGGAAACTGCAATTTGATAACAGTGTAATAACTGCAACGCATTGATGGTGGCTACTCACTACACATGGATTGTTGTTGTGGTTGATGCTCTCTTTTTTTGCGCTTTCAGGTTTCTAATTAATTCCATAATAGTACTGTGATATGGCATGCTTTTACTACAGGTCAACTATTAGTTTATTATAATAATTGATGATTATCATTGTTATTGTGTTGAATAAACATTCATATTGTGCAGGATTTCACTGTGGGGGTGTGAGTTGGTAGCTCGGCCTACCTGCACAACCTCCCGAACTGTGATGGCAAACTGTGTCTATCGCTTGAGCAATACAACCCGCCCACAGGTCGACTAGTATCCTTGGGAGTGGTGAATTACCATCCTAGTTTACTGTCTAGCTGTCGGTTGCGTTAGCTATTTCAGTGCAAGCCAGAGGCCGAACTTTGAAGGGCGAACTAGTCAAGGCTAGGTTCGGCCAGCAGAGGTTCAGGCTGATCTGCTTATGTATTACTACTCGAGTAATAGTGTTTGTCGAACGAGCATGTACTAGCGCAGTGAAGTTATTATTGTTAGAGAACAAAGAAACTTCTGAGAGTGTGCAAGCTGACTCTGACTTTATTACACCATGACATCAACATTTTAATAGTGGTTATGTAATACAAACTGACATGACAAAGGAAGCCACACCTAGCACAAGTGGTTGGCTAGCGTGTACCAATAAACAGATAGTGGGTGGACTTGGATAATGCATGAGTGATTAGCACATGGTAAATATATATGATTGCATGTTAAGGTAAAAATATATGAATGTACAATAGAACAATCTGCCCTAGAGCGCAGGCATAGAACGGGTAAATGTAGCTGGAGTAAATAAATACTAAATAGAAAGTAAGTGAGTGTACTTAGTGCTGACGCCGTCCGTCACACAATCTCAACATTTATTTCCAATTCAAATTTTAATAATATTTACATAATATCATGCACTGTGCAGTGAGTGATCGATATATCAATTAATATTATCATTTATACTAATAATAATGATTATTTATACCTTAATTTTAAAATTACTGTAACTATCATTTATCATCCTTTAAAATTAATTAATGTATATTATTGCTATAAAATAATTATTGTAATGATGATATTAACCAAATATATGTAAATAAGTAAAAAAAGAGTAATAATAATTGAAATTATGATGATCATCATCGTCATCATTAGTTATCATCATCATTAATTAATTCATTTATTTATTATTGCTCACTATTATAATTATTTATTATTAAAGTTTCTTACGAATTATAATTATTTTCAATAAATACTGCTTCTAGTTATTATTTATTAGTCATTATTTATCACAAAATAAATAATAATAATAACACTATTATTTATTATATTATTATAATAATTTACTAATTAAATTATTTAAATAAAAATAATAATAATTTCTATTGTTGTTACTACATGATTTTATTATATATTATCATTATGGTGTATTAGTTAGTATTTTTCTAGTTGCTCTAACCTTGTGTTTATTGAGCTTTTCTTGTTGGTCTTTGCTGAGAGCGCCTAAATCGCTTCCACCACCCAAGTCATATCGTTCCATTCCATGGGGAGGATCAGCTTTGGGTTGATCGGCCATCTTGTATTATTGTCGTGGTAACGTCAATCTATAATCTCTTCAAATAATCTTTTTCTCCACATTTCTCGCTAGAAAATTTTCATTTCTTGAAACAAAATTCTTAGTATTAAAAATAAAGCATTGTACATGAAATGAACAATAAAAAATTATGATGTTTTGAAACCATTATCATAGAATTCTATGTTTGAAACATAGACCTATAACCCCTATAGGTCTATGGTTTGAAACAAGTCTGAGCTGAAGTTTTCAGGCTAAATAATTTAGCACTAGCGACCATAGAATTAGGGGGAGATAATTCTATGCTAGCGACAGACCTCCCCTACTCTCTTTGACAACTCTATAGCATTTTGTTTGCAAAAAACCACTTACATGGGCAAGTGTATTATAACAACAGTTATATTCATACATCATAAATTCTCAAAGTCTATTTTCTTCATAGAAATCTAATTTACACATTCAGGACCTGAGTCTACTCTGTTAAGGGCTTCTGGCTTCTGCAAAGTCATTGTTGTTGTTGCTGGTGCAAAATATTATTATAGTTGTTGTTGTTGTTGTTGTTGTTGTTGTTGTTTAATACAACAAAGCATTACTACTACCCCGCATTATTATTCACAAGTTGCTGGCTCTTCATTGAGCTTTTAATTCAAAATAGTTACACTGCTGATACAATAATAAGATATTTCTAAAATGGCTTCTACTAATGCTGCCAAGACAATGATGATGAACATTCAGGTAGTGAGGTAAGTAAGCAAAAAGCAACAAAACATTGAACAGCAATAGGTACAATTGATGATTGAACAGCAACAACTACTACGACTACTACTAATAATGATAATTATATTATTATTGTTTGTTGTTTGATTTATTTATTATTATTATAATTATTTGATAATGTTAGTCATAATAATAATTATTGGATAATAATAATGTTGTTATATATATAATATATATATAACATTATTATTATTATGACTAACTATGTATATATATAATAATATATATACATAGTTAGTCATAATAATATATATATGTATATTATATACTAATAGTGAGAAAACTAATTGTTAATAAATAATAATAATAAGTTATGATGATGTTAAATAATAATTAATAATAATAATTATTATTGTTGTTGTTATAACACTAATAATAATAAGGTAACTGGCACAGGTCTACTGCAGAAAATTTGGTGGGCTTTGGACCATTTTTCAGCATTTTATGTTGTGTTTTGTTGTTCGTGTTTGGACGGTAAGTCATGACTTGACACATGTCTTCACGTGCTGGCCTGCTGGCTCCAAAAAAATTTGGGCAGCACCCCACCAAAAAATTACCAGAAAGTAAGCCTTCTGGGCTGTCGATGCTGACCTTTTTTATTCCAATCAGACAACTACCTGAGAAGCAGCGCAGCATGTTTCCAAAATTTATACTTGCAAATGGCCCGTCACACAAAATTTCGTGTGATCACCTGAGTCTCCTAAACTAGCAAATCCTAACCCATGGGGCCGACAAAGAGTCCTCATTTTAGCTTTGAAACTGCGGGCACTCGTATTAACCCGCATTAACCCGTATTAGTGTTTTGAGGATCCACAACACATTACTGCCGAAGAAAATAGAAACAATGCGCCTGGTAATAATTATTTTACCGCTTTCCAACGGTTCAACGAGAGCACTCGGTCAGCACAATCAGTAGCTAAAGGTTGCATCGTCTTTACTCTTTTTGGCAAACTCTTGAAGCCCCTCTTGTGTATCCTCACAACATTTACCGCAAGTTGTTACGAGTTACCCACAATGTTAAAGCTCAGATGAGTACCCTTTGTGGCCCTCGTAAACTAGGACTTGCTAGTTAGGAGGCGCAAGTTATCACGAGAAATTTTGGGTGACGGGCCATTTGCAAGTATAAATTTTGGAAACATGTTGTTGCTGCTTCTCAGGTAGTCATCTGATTGGAATGAAAAATGTCAGTATCGACAGCCCAGAAGGTTTACTTTTTGGCAATTTCATGGTGGGGTGCTGCCCAAATTATTTTTAAGCCAGCAGGCCAGCACGTGAAGACAGATGTGTCTAATCATGACTTACCTTCCAAACGCCAACAACCAAACACAGCATAAAATTCTGAAAAATGGTCCAAAACCCACCAAATTTTCTGCAGTAGACCTGTGGTGACTGGACTGATTGTCAAATAATGGGATGTCAACAACCTGAATTGCAACAAAGTTGAATTGTTAGTCGACAATTCAGACCAGATTGTCGACTAGCCTAGGTTGAATTATTACGCCAACAGTAATTGCTTACACCAAGGAGATTGATTAGGAGGTTGGTCACGTGGTAGTGAGCAGTAGATGCTCCAACAGGTCGATCTCCAAATTATTGACAAGAAAGGATAACTTTTAACAGTCGTGCATTTAGTGTTTTTCTATGTAAAGAGTTTCTCGTGTAGATATAAAAATGGATACAACCTTTATTTTAATTAATAATTATTAATAATCTTTAAATAAATAATAAGATATTTTATTAAACCGTATAAAAAATAAGTAATACTTAGATGACATTGACAACATACATATCATAATACAATGAAGATTATGTATGTCCTACCTGTCATAGTATTAGTATCGTTGTTTGTGTAACCGGATATGGTGTTCGGGATCTCGCACCTTGTGGGTAGCAGTGTGAAGTACATGTTTAGTTCAAACTCTTCTCACTCAATCTGTGAAATGGCGTCATAGGCAGGATCATCCACCTTCCATATCAATACAAGTTTTCTATCCACTACTTGGCTCTACTATGGTTATACTGTTATTATGCCAAATGAGACTCACAACTCATGATTAGTATTATTAAATTGATCCGTTCCTCGGCATTCTAATAATGTGTAAGTGGACGGAGGTGCCCTCTGGTTGTGGTTTGGTTGTGGTTATCTGAGTATGCAGATAAGTGCTGTTTACTGGCATGTGTCATATATTATTGATACACACGTCTCAACTCCCTACTAATGTTTTTTATGATATGTAGTAATAGTGTCATACCAGTTTTGCTACCATGGGGAATTCACTTCTCCCTCCAGGGCAGCTTGATTTCTCAGACACACCAAAGTCTTGGCCAGAACATAAGCGTTGTTTTGAAAGGTACAGAACTGCTTCAGGCTTGTCCGAAAGATCCATAGAACGACAAATCAACATGCTTATATATTGTATGGATAGCGAGGCTTAGTTGATCGTGGCACAGCTAAACGTGCAAGAGCCGCGAGCGGCAGTTGAGGCTGATGTACCCCGAGGAATAGAAGTAGTTGAACCTGAAGACCCAGATGAGACTCTGTATGATAGAACTGTAGAAGCTCTCGATTCATATTTTCATCCTCGTGACAATCGTCTACATTATGCAGTACTATTCATGTCAAGAAACCAACAGACTGATGAGAATAATGAACACTTCATCAGAAATTTGTATGAATTGGTTGCCATATGCGGCGGTTGGGACCGTATTCGTCGTGGAGCTATACATAAACTGATTAGTCATAAATTGTGAGATGCCGTCTTGGTCAATTGAATAAATATGCCATAGTTTTCTTACAAACACCCAAATAACTGTTACTGATAATTTGAAATCGATTATTTCATCTGCTATAACTGTTTGCAGCGATATTATGTGACCTTGGTGCTGGGTCGGCAAGCGAAAGCTGGAGGCTGCCATGCAGCAAACGGCGGGCTTGTACGACTTTAAGGTTACTTGGGAGCCGTTTCTCCTCCGTCCTGGAATTCCAGCTGAAGGAGTAGAGAAACCTCCGCAGTATAAAACTGTCAGGTAAATTTGTTGCTTTCTTTTTATCTACTACAAATTGATGCCTGCGATGGAGATTACTCAGAATCAAATAGATATTCTTATTTCAGTAAGACTGGGCATCTCTACAAAGCTGGTGAATCGGTGGGTATAGATTTCACTGGAAAGTGTGAGAGATTTCCCAACACCCTTATTGGACACCAGATGCTGGAGTACTCAAAGTCATTGGACGCTTCTATGAAAGTGCAAAACCAGGTGGCTGAGCGAATATTTCAGGTGAGCCGTGGCTTATTTGAGGGCTTCTAAGTTTATGATGACGATCTCACGTTTTACACCTTTTGTGAAAATTATGACTCAATTCGTTTTTCATTTACTTCACGGGGTTTTGTCTCACAAAGATTAAGCGCTTTTGTTCGTAAAATCTGGATCAGGGACCTGGTAGGAGTATCTCCCAACGTCTGCCGCGTGCGAATATTTGAACTTTATTGCAGCCATCAATCACTTGTCATTTAGGTATTGTGTATTGAGAAGTATTGGGGAGGACTAAAAGTTCTACAATGTACTGGTGATGTCCACTAGTGAGTGATAGAAAATTTAGGTTCGTCTTGAAATGAAGAATTATAAAAAACATGCGTTTAGTATTTCTCTACATTATTGTGTGTTATTATCACCTGGAGTTTTAATCTATTCTTTAATAATTGCTATTCGTGCATATTTGTTTTAGTTTTTATAAATCAACCGTTTTGCTAAATAAGCATGAAATAATTATTATACAAATGAAATCAACTATAAGACTAATAATTATAACATTTGTATCTATAGTAATAATAGTAAAAATAATCAAATGCTCTGAAAGTTAGAAAATACAGCAGAAGTAAACAATTGTCGTGTATTAGTCACACATCGCATGTTTCGTCCACTTGGTGATGGTCATAAGTTATTATTATTTGGGATTCATACAATATTCTTCCACAAAATATTCACTAGCGTTAGATTAGTATGGAAAGTATAATACTGACGATGCACCGTGCATCTTAATTATTTAGGGCATCCTAAGACATTGTGACTGAAAGCAGGTTACAGGAAATCTCATTTTGTATAGGCAAACATCAATGTTGTCTTATAAACTGCCTAAAGTATCTTTACACAGGATAACAATCGAGCTAGTCATGGTTTCTAATGATAAATTATATGATCACTGTAGCGCTACTTGTAGCATCATTTAAGGGAGATAACTCCTACCAGTTACCTAATTTTTTAAATTATTTTTTTAAAAAAGGTTTAGAAATTTCAGTTGGAAATTGATTCATTGTTTTATTAAACAGTTAATTGGAAACTAATTGCGCAGTTATGCATGACAACCACCTCCCTAAGGCTTGGCCACACAGGCTGAAGTTTGCCATCGGAAGGGCTTACGATGGACGTGGCCAAGACATATGCGCATCGTGGGGCTTGATTGTTAGCCAAAACAACATGTTGGTTTATGCTCGATGCTAAAGACACATCGGCACCGTCTGATTGGTTGAAACAAAATATGTTTGCACGCGGATCAAGTATAATCATTTACCACGCATTTCCGCTACAAATTTTTTATCAAAGATTGTACATAGATAATTGTCGCTATCAACTTCAACTTATGAAGGAATGCTGCAGTTGTAGAACTAGCACGCCCATCGCTTTGCACCGAAATAATTTCGATGTAATGCAGTTGTTGACAAAAACAATTCAGTCTAGTAAATTTAGTCTACGTGGCTCATAAAATAGTGACGATAGTTAATAACATTTAACAACAATAATAATATAATAATTACAGCAATAATAGATGATTTATAACAATATTCTTATGGTTTAATAATAATAAGAAAATCTAAAATAATGAATAGAAGTCACGGGTTTTGTATTGTGAAAAGAATGAACCTGCGTTAATATAGATTTGTTTTTTTTAGTTGTTGTTATTATTACTATATAAAAAACACAAAAGTTTGTTGCCGGAAATGAAACGGGCTTTAAGCCGCTCTTTGTGCTGCGTGATTGGCTAGTTCAATAGCAGCTCACCGATGTGCTATAGTACATCGGCACGCTATATCTGTCTGTGTTGCCACTGCCACATCGTAACAATCCATCGTATAGTCACATCGAGACCACAAAATCGGCGCAGTGTAGCCAAGCCTTTACACTTACACAGCCTAGCCAACATGTAGAAGCATTATTGAACATCTTAGTTTTCTGTTTTAGTTAGGTTATTTAGAATAGCAGTAGCTGACAAGTGTGAAAGTGCAAATATAACTAAAAAAATAAAAGCCAGAATTAAAAATAAGCAAAACAAGTCATTTGCTTGATATAAAAGACACCCTATGATATACTACAGCTAACTTTTTTGTGAGTTGTCTTCTTTTTATAAGAGGTAATACTTAGTAAATTGGTAGTTGCTTCTCCTAAGTATAACTTCGGTTAAGTTTTGTAGAACCACTGGCAAATCATGTGACTCGTGACATTTGTGTTCTTATTTGTACTACCCCTACATGTATACATGGAGGCATACATAAATGACAGATTAACTTCGTCAAGGAAAAGCATCTCCAACTATGATATATTTTGTGTCTTGTACATTGTTTGTATCGCTTAACTCAAATAAAAAACTTGATTAATGTATCAATGTAACTTACAGGCGTATTTCACCGATGGACAACCTCCTGATCGATCTTTGATGGATAAAATCGCCGCTGATTTGGCATTTGACATGTCCGCTTACAGCAGCTACATGAACTCCAGCGAAAATTTCAATAAAGCTGAGCAAAGTGCCATGTCTTGGAGGTCAAGGGCAAATTCTGGTAGGTCAAAAGTCAACACTGCTCATCATCTATTCAACTTGTATGTAATATATACGTTTGTTTTATTATTTTAGGTGTCCCTTTCTTTGTTATCAACGGTTCTGGAATGTTCTCTGGCGCCCAGGAAGTTGACACATTTGTCAAAGTGTTCGCTAAAGTCGCAGCAAATCAACCTTAACCAAAAATATATAATTCATGCCTAATATTGCCTCTGTGATTGATTGAAACTGATTTATTTTATTGTTAGGGTTCATTTTATTTACAAAATTATTCAGACACAATGCTGCAATGCGCAGATTTTCATATACTGATATTAGATATCAAGTTTTTGCTGTATGATATTTGCTGTCTCTATTGTTCATGTTTTTTTTATGTTTGCTTTTTTACACTGAGCACATAATATTTTAATCTGCTCTCCTGAAATTGTATTTGGTATATTATTCAAATTAATGATGTTGCAGTTTTAAACTATTAAAGTAAATTGCAGTTGATGTGCATTGGATAATGTGCCATTTCAATTTCTTTTCAACTACAATAAATAACTAACAATCTCTAATCAAAACCAGTCATTTCTGAAGTATTGCTCCCGAATAACGCTAGCAGTTTTGTTTGTTCAGGGTTTTATTCACCTGCAGAGTCAAATCATAACAAAGTCGTGTACTAAACCCCAATTCTTACCCTTCAATGTATTATCTTGGTAAATTGTACATTTTAATTTTTCAAAATTTTTGTTTCTTGCAATGAAAGGTATCTCAGGCCAAAGGAATAAAAATATTAATTTTGTTTGGTCTGATAATTCGTGAAATTTGGATATTCATGCGAGCCATGAGCGATCTTTTCTTTGAGAAATGAGTGGTAGCGGTTGTCTTTCTGGTTACAAAGAATTGCATACACGTAAAAGTTATTCCACTGAAGCAAATAATTGCATGAAATTCAAATTGATAAATTTTTTTTGGACAATAAAATTATTGAGTGAGGGAAAGTGTCTCATTTATAATGTACATCAGTTAGAGCGAACGCCGATGCTCGTCCAAAACTGTGTTAGAATATATTAACACAAAACAACTGAAGAGGACTTCATGAAGCTACAATGAAGTTAATGTTTTATTTATTCTAATGCCAAGCAATAAAGTATTACAAAAATTTGAGGTATTTTGGGCATTAGTATATAGTGCGCACTCGATATGATGGCTGAGGTGAAACAACAAGGGGCAAAGCCATGGCAACACGGATGGGCACCGCCAAAAAGACCAAAAGAGGTAAAACGGGTTGAACAGCCAAGTAAACAAGGTATGAAACTGTGGGATGACTTGTGTCCCCTGGTTTGTACAAATCGAATAGCCATTCATTCAGTTGGAAAAGATAGCAATGGAGACCAACGTTTTGTCATATTCAACGACAGACACGGAGAAAACGAACCCTCTAATGAAATTTTCTTCGATTTTATTTTAAAGAATGAACATCGAATCGAGCTTCAAAGCAAAACAAAAAACATTTTGTTAAGATCGTACGGAGGCTTATGTTCGTTAGGAGACCCAATGACAGTGAGGTGGGGCTCCGGGGAGCACCTGGCAACCATTGCTCATGACACAATTCTTGTTTCTAAATTTGACTACGCGTTTGAAGAGCTGATCCTGATCAAAACCAACTGGCAGGTAAAAAATAGAATTCATTCAATAAAGTTTGAAGCTGGTGCGCCGTCGGATCAGTGCATGACCAAATTTTCATACTGTCCATCAGCTGGGACAACAAGAACACATTTTGCTGCTAAAATCAACTCTAACAGAGTAACCAAGGCGGTGCTAATGATGGTCATGATAAAGATTTACATGAGTGTTTACTGTTTGCATAAGTTGCCTGCGCCATCTTGCTTGCTGACTTCGCTGCCTAAGGGCAAAGCGGCACCTCCTTCTCTCAACCAGCTTAGTAATATCCATCATGTACGCCTAAGGCTCTGCTATAGAAATCGAGCAGGCGTTATATTTGTCGAAGTTCTACACGGACAAACGGGAGACATATTGTTTATTACTGAACATGATGCAAGTGGTCCATGCGATGTTCTTGTAAGCAAATGTAAAAATACTTTTGGAGCCATGTTGTTCTACGCTAACTGCCACTATGAGAAAAATAAGTTGGATGTATTTTTATTTGACAACACAGTGCTTGGATATTTCGCTAACAAGTATTTTGAGGATGCTAAAAGAAACATGACGATGAGTTTGCATGTAACAACCCCTGATAAAGAGCAATCTGTACTTCCTGCAACTTATATAGCGAAAGGAGAAAAATGTATCGCAAAAGTCTACGCTGAAGCTAACGTCGTGGAGCTCAAGATTTTGGAAGAAATTAAAAATGAAGAAAAGGCTGTACTGATTGCTTTTACCAATTACTGGACCATGAAATTTCACAAATTTCACGAAAGGTGCTACCCAACAATTTATCAGTATAATTATAGAATGACTTGATTTTTGATTGAAAAAATTGATAAGAAAAATATAACCCTTTCGTTAATGCCTATTTGGTGTTACATCAGTTTCGAATCCCAGCCTGTGTACCAATACCGCAGACAAACTGTGTGCCACCCAAAGTTCACCATCATTTTTGTGTCTGAAGCAGTTGGGCTAGTAGCTGGACAAGAACTGCGCCAACCAGCATAGTTTTAATTTATGATGCAGTTTGTCCTATTGCTACTGCTACAACTGCAGGGCATCAGGCAAAGACAACTCAAAAGTTTTTAATCTACTAAAACTTAGTGACTAAAATTAATTTAGCAAAATAGTTTAAAAGAAAATATTATATAGACAGCTTGAAAAGGAATAGATAGTCTATTTCTTCTACGAATAATGTTGGCGTGGAAAAAGGAAGCCCTAATTATTGGATCAGTAAGAGAATGAAGTTATTTTTTCTTGTTTTAAGCTAACAATACAATTATATTTAATAGAGCAGATCGTTTACAGTCTCCAGCCAGCTGAACTGACCCACAGATTGTGCATCTTATTTGCTGTAGAACCACTATGAAACAATTTTTGATCCACTCAATAAACTGTAGACAAGGATTGTTGCAGCAATGGCAACTTAAAAAATCCGTAGAAACATTTACATGCATTTAATATAAATACAAATACTATTTTGCAAAGAAAGACTATTGCCATTTCATAAAATTTAGAACATTTTCATTAAACAGAAAACCGATTTAAATCAAACTTGTTCAAGATCGACATGAAGTAGATCAGTTTTTTGCATATTAGGAAAGCCTCACTCCATGCTCAACCAACCAAAACTGAGAATGCCCAGTGAAAAGATATTTATTCTAATCATCCAAAGCACCAAAAACATAAACAGTGAAGAGCACCATAAAACTAAAGAGTGTTTACTAGACCAGGAGGCAAACCGATCTACTAGCAGCCAATAACGCATGCTCTCACACACCAAGGCTGCATGTCATAGCAAGCATGTCTGCAATAATACAGCTAAAGGCATACGTGGAGAGACAAATCCAACTTTTAAAAGAGCAAATGAGTAAAAAATGGTAAAAGCTGCAAAAAATAAACTAAATACAATCATATTTAAAGCTCAAGTAATGGTAACATATAAATAATATATAAAAGTCAGACAGACAACAATTTACCCTGATACAAGGGTGGTCCCCCGTCTGATTCCATATATCTACAAACTGACGCATATAACTTTCTCCTGAACACAACAACTATTAACATAACTAGAGATAGCACAATAACAAGACCTAGCCAAACATGCATATCATAGGTAAAGCCTGTAGTACCTGCCTCTACTGCTAAATGTGCAACCCTCTTACTCACACAAAAATGATCTAACGTCATGGAATTCTGGCTATTCATTATATCGAGGCACAAATATCCGGGACTTTCCAATTTGATCTTTAACAAAGAGCTGGTCACAGAGCTAGATTTTCTCATGATGTAAGTAGAATTCAAAGGGCTAGTAGCGCGTTTTGTTGACCCTGGGATGCCTAATCCTACAGCAACAAATCCATGAGCGCTGTGATAAGTAGAGAGGGCATCACCGTTGTAAGCTATCGGCCATGACCTAAAGTAGCGCAAGGGATGTCCGGCTACATAGAGATCAACATTAAACTCAGCCAGCAAATCAAAGAGCTGCCGACAGGCTGACTTGTCAGAGCTAGGCAGACAGAACGAATGCTGTTGTGACACCAACACCAACCAAGATCCTCTTAGCTTGGAAATAGACAACAGTTTATTCCTGAGTCCGACGACACTAGCATTGAGAAACTGACTGTCAAAACTGATTACATCTATGGAGCCCAGACTATTATGAAAGACATAGGCAGGGCTGGAGTTGTCTACTCTTATAGGCTGTAAACCATTGGGCACAGGTAGAAAGGGGGTATGAGAGGCCACAGACTGAACACGAGACAAATATTGTTCTGTATTGTAATGCTCATTGGAATCATCGATATGTGCGACCATGGAGATGTCACGAGAGGATGAGAGGGTTTGCGATGTGTAGTCAGTGATCTCTCCAGATACGAGCGCTATACTAGGGGACCAAGCGCTGCCGGCTTTCCACGAATAGAAACTGTATGTCTTAGAATGCAAGTCATCGCAGGCTATTCTATAATAGTACTTGGCCCCTGGAGTCCGTATGATGAATGAAGCTTGGTAGGAGTGAGGGAACTTGCTGCCACTTGCTGGCTCTGCCTACATACCAATGAAATAATTATACATGTATGTAATTGAACAATGTCCCTTCACGGACTTCTATGAAAGACAACTGAATCAACCACAGAATTCTTTAATAGCCACTCAGACAACTTCGGACTGCTCAGGCCTGCTAAAAACACTTCATGGATAAACTACTGTACCGAAATATTAACTTAATTGGGATTTGTCTTCACATGGTATACACAGCTCCATCAATAAGATGTGAAATTAAAGCATGGCCAAGAGAAGTAACAAATCACTTTAGTGAGTCGATTATAATGCTTTCTCATTCCAAAATTAATTATTTAAAAACAATTCATCATTTTTAGACTGAGTAATAAATGCAAATTTACGCAGCACTATTCTATTTGGCGGAAAGCTCAGATGAGTACAAAGCATCGACAACTCAACATCTCAACAAACATACACGGCTTGCATTATACAAAATTTCCATCAATGCACCTCTATACACAGAATTCATCTGTTAAAGCTACTGTGGAATGGATTGTTCACTGAAACATTTATTTTAGATAAAGTTGCGACAAAGAAACTGTTGCGGAGTTGTGCTCTCATTTGCTCCATCTAAAGTATAAGCCTAGTAGATGCGACATGAAAAAAACTCATCAAAGCATTAAAAGTATTTGCATCTGAGTTGGAGTTTTTGGGGGTGTTTCAGCGATCAGCATTCTAGTTTACCATTGGTAAACTGGCATCTATGTACACACTGGTGTCCACACGATATGATAAGTGGCTAATATCCCAAAAATCAGGACAGATTACTAATTAATCAATTATAATCAGGTTTGAAATTATCAAAAGTTCAAGGTTAGCCGGTTTAGAATTCATTTCTGAAGAAAAATTACTCGCCAGACGTGTGTTGGCAGTGTCATAAGCACCAACAGATCTGGAATGAAACTCAACTATGCTATTGAGAATAAATTTTTGATGTTTGTTCCTCGACGTGTCTACATTCATTCCTGGCAACATAGAAAGTATTGATTCGACGCTCGCTCCAAGAATAAATAAATTACTGTTTTTCGTCAAAATAGACACTTCCAGGAATGACAATCAAATCTTTTTCTTTATAGCGCACTAGACATTCATTCCAGGTCTGTCGACGTTAATTCCAGCTATATCTCCATTCCTTCCTGTCTACGTTTGTTCCAATCCCCGAAGAATGACCCCAAACATCCACAAACTTACCCCAGTAGAGTCAGCAAATGACTCATACTCCATCTTGCTGCTGCTGCCGTACTGTATGGATATAAAGGCATTAGTGGGCAGGTTGGTAGAGAAATATATAATAACTGTGTCGCTGCTGGAGTCAGGTGATATATATACCAAACCAATCTCTAGTTGACCTTCACCCTTTACTTTACAGGAACCCATGTCAATTGTAGGCGGCTCTGGTAATCTATTTATCCATCTGTAACAGCACAATACAAGTACATAGTCAGATATCGTAGCGAGTCTAGAATTTTTATTATAATTGCTAATTTTTTTATATTTAAACGGAGTCAAATCAAGCTAACTTATAAAATGAAACCATTAGTAAAACTCCTCCTACAACACTGTGGACAACTGCGATACTGAAAAACGAATTTACTCCAGCTGAAATGCGTGCTATTCAAACAACAAAATAAACTTTGCATGTTGCTGAATTGTTAAGAGCAAACTTTTCAAAGTGTATCAAATTATGAAAAATACATTTAATTTCATCACATGTTACTGTCAGCTCACATAAATGTATAACTATTACAACCAATGGAATCAACTGATCTTTCTGTCACTGAAAGACGACAACTAAAAATTTATAAATGGTATCATATGAGATCTTCAAGTTCAGCACTTGGCACCGAAAGCAATCAATGACAGTTCTAAACATAACCCTATAAAATATTTCCCATATTCCTTGCAATAATAAAAAAAAATGACAAACTCTTTATTGTCACTGCCTGCATACGGTTTATAAAATAAAAACCAACAAATAAAATTCCCATAAAAAATGGTTTTGATTTTCAGGCAATTAACAAATACCAGACCATTTCTGCTGAACAGTGTGTAATCTACACCTACCATCGCATATGTGAGGGCATAATAACATACCTGATTATTGGATAGCGAAACAGGAAGAGGAAGATGAGGAAGATAAACACTAACACCATAGACTTTTTATAGCGAGTGTCTGTCGACCAATTAAACCTACTGAGCATGCTAGCATTGTCATTCAAGTTAGCCTCTAACCGAGAGATATTTTTCTGAGACTTCATTCTACAACACAGAATGAATGAGAGTACTTATTATTTGTGCTTTTTCCATTTATAGCAAGCATCTCAAGGACCAACTCACTTGAAGCTGTTCATTAGATAAAGCTATTTTAGACAACACATCGAATGGACCAGATAAAACATGGCTGCATCAAATAGTAATAATCATAATGATAATTATCTTATCGCGCTTTTTCGAGACATCCGAGTGGTAAAGTTTCTACTACTAATATGAGAAAAGGCAACCAAACAACTTGGACAAATGCAAAGTAACGAGTAGAACTTCCATGCCTGGTCAAGAGAAACAGGTTGGGCTTAAAATTATTATTTTTCAAATACAAACACAACTAGTGCTAGATCAGTCACTGTTGTTGACAAAACTAAGGTGTGCTTTGTGGGGCAGTTTTGTGAGCCAAATGAGCAATTACTCAACGATGGATGAGTAGGTTGCCATTAAGGCCGAGATTTCTCATGTTCCTTAAGTGATAACTTGGAACATAGGCTAATGATTTACGGGTATCACCAACGTGTCAGTGAGCAGCAAGAAAATAAAACTTTTTGTGATCAGTTGAATTATAGAAAGTGGGTAAAAAGAAAATTTTGCATGGGTATTTGATGCTTCAACGCCTTACATTTTCTGAGAGGAGTAATAAAACCAGCTAAACAAGTTCATTATGCAAGCATTCCAAACAAACATTTGATAAAAAGCAACTGTGGATCAATGAGATTTACTAGTTTATGAATTCACTTTTTTATACGCCACATTCATAAAATTGTTGAGTAGAGAAGTAATTTCTGGCAACTACAAATTTTTAAGACACAAAACTGTTGAGATAGTCTTTGTTGTATACCTTTTTGCATATTCTCCTTATTGGTGCTGCTCTTGCAGTCAGTAACTGCCATTTATGTATTTGGTAAATTAATCATATGCTTAAAAGTGAACACTGGGAAGGAATCTTGCTAGGACTGATCAGACATGATAGTGGTTTCTGATTTCTTACAGGGTTAGGAATTATAGTGGGCTTTGCAGTGCTCTCCCTAGGATTTGCGTACATTAGGGGAGAAATTTAGAATTAGGTAAGCTTATCCGCAGTGCGACAGGAACATAAAAATAAAATTAGTAATGGTCTAATACATCAGTAAACGTATAGATTTTTGTATAAAATGAACGTTTTGATTGTGATAAGTTATTTATTATTAATGCTCATGGGTTGTGATTGACCAACAACTTATACGACTTTTCTCTTGCGCATTTGATTACAAATAATAAGGATGGCAAGGCCAAAATTAAAGTCAGCAATAGAAGAGCTCTTTATCGTGGAAAGCATAGTGTTTTTCAGTGTTTCCTGTCCCAAGCGTGACTAGTTCTTCAATCACTTGGGCATACAGGCCACAAAATTTGAAAAGGTATAAATAGGGCATGCTACATCGCAGAAGTTTAGACAATCATTGCGCTGCCTACATAGCTGGGGACTTGAAAAAATTGGTTTTACAACGCAGTGTAAACCAACAATCTGCGATTGCGCCATGGGCCCTTGGGTTTTAGTTTATAATACCTGATTTGTCTATAATCCTACTGACCCATTGGTATACTATTCATCGTAGAGCATTCACAACGAGTAGACAAAAAATAACATGACTGAGAGACATTTTCAAATGAAAACGAAAAACCTAATATGCCTTACTAGCTACCGTCAAATTACTACACACACGTCGTTCGGCATTGCTGATTTCCATTCACTATAACAATACCGTTGACAACAATAATTGACACACTGATACATTAATTCATCTGTTTTATTTTTTAAGCAATGACACTTTTGCGTACTTATTTTTAGGAGGCAACCACTGATGTGACAAACAGTGAGCCATGCATGATTGGTAACAAATTGGCGTTGTAATAAAAATAATAATTACAAATATTTTTACAATAATATATATAATATTGAAAGTGTGGACACTTCGTTCGCATTTCATGACGGCGTTCTCTCAATAAATGTCAAAAATGTCTTTAAAAACATTGTGAATCACTCATCTTGTGCCAATTTTCGAAGAGAACACACTCTTAGATCAATTTTGGCGCATAATAATTTGCACTGCGATCGATTCTTGTTCGTAGTTTTTGATAAAGTTTTGGATTTTCTGCCCAAATTTTTGCGCATGGCTCCAACAGGATGTAATGTCCTCCACAATACTCAGCTGCTATTAGTCTAACTGAAATTTTCCCGCCACCGGCTGCAAAATAATATTGTAGTCAATGGCGGGAATCTTAAAAAATATTGATACCAATCATGTGCATCTGTGGGAATCTGTCGTCATTACATTTTGTCAAATTTGCACATTGACTTACACCTTATTTATATATATATATAAATCTTTATTTGTCAACCATTGGTCATGAACAGGGCAGTAAAGAAAAGTGCCAACCCTTATAGGTTTTCAGCACAGTAGTCTAAAAACCCATGGCAGCCTGAGTGTGAGTGTCAAGAAAATTTCAGTTTGCCAATAGCAGCCGAGTATTTGTAGAGGACATTACATCCTGTCGGAGTCATTCGTCATGAGCACAAAGTTAGGCAGAAAATTTAGAACTTCATCAAAAACTACGAACAAGAATCAATTAGAGTGCAAATTCTTATGCACCAAAATTGAGCTAAGAGTGTCCTCTCTTCGAAAATTGGCACAAGGTGAGTGATTCACAATGTTTTTAAAGACATTTTTGACATTTATTGAGGGAGCGTCGTAATGAAATGCAAACAAAGTGCCCACACTTTCAGTACTATAGATATTATTGTAAAAAAATTCTAACGAATATCTTTATTAGAACCCCAGTTTAGTACCAATCATACATGACTCAGTATGGTGTGACACAAATAATTTTTGCACCAATGGACAGATAACGAATAAAATAGTCTAAAAGCTGATGCTATGTCTGAGAAAAAATTGTTCGCTTAAAAATTACACTAGTATTATCCTAGCTAAATAATAACAATTATAATAATAATAATAAAAAATGACTATTATTATTATTATAACATAATAATTATTATTATTATAGTATTGATAGATGATAATAATGGTTATTATTAACTAAATAAATTGATTATTGTATTGTAGCAAAGAGTCTAAGGAAAACTTCATTATTATTAATAATATTATATTACTTTATTAATTATGACGATTATCAAGTTATTAATTAATAATAATCAAATTAAAAACTATTATAATTATTATTATTGTCATTAACTTAGATTTCCTAATAATAATAGTAATGAATTATTTAGTATATTATCATTAAATGATAATTAATGAATATTATTTGAATTGACCGTTGATAAATGGATAGAAAAACTCTGAAAACTCTGTGATATACACTCTAAATCACTAGGTGCAAGTGGAGTGCCTCAGGAGGAAAAACAGTGTGCTACAGTGTTATTACATGGTTACAGCATATAGCTGTCTAACGGTTATACGGTTTCTGGTAGCACTCTCATGTCACGTAATAGTTCTAGGTAAAAAGCTGTTGTGAAGCATACTGGAGGTTGCATATATGGAAGTGAGCTCTCCACGGCTAGCAGCTCGTGTGACTATCGTTGTTTTAGATCTGTTATTGATTATTTCATCATAACTGGATGAGAGTACACTACTGTGTCGTTCCTCGTTTTGGAGGATTTTGGTAAGCAACGCTACCCATGGTTTTGTCTGCGCCTGGTTAACGTCGGAAGACCTAACTGTTCTCTGGCTTCACTGACACTGTCGCGACCTTTCAGACCACTCACAAATCTAACAGCTCTACTCTGAACGCCTTCGATTGAGTTTATGATAGCCTTGTTGGTAGGGTTCCACACTGCATCGGCATATTCTAAAATGGGCCTACATAGACTGGTGTATGCAAGCAGTTGGCTGTTTTTTGGCGCAGTACCGAGTGTATATTTGATTGCACCCAAGATTTTCTTAGCTTTCTCAGTTTTCAAGGCTATGTGTTGGTCAAAATGTAGATTGTGTTGAAGGATGACGCCTGAATAGTTGGTGCTCTCCACCCATGAAATTTGCGAGGAGCCAGGCTTGCAATGTAACTGAGACTTAGAATTTGGTCCAAAGCACATGGCATGACAGTAGTATAAGTAATAAATAAAAAAAAGTTTGTTAATAATGTACAGGAATTTACTGTCTGGGTGGTAGCCACCTGTACACCTCCCGAATGCTTTGCCAACCCTAGCTAATACAGTGCACAATAATTCTGTAATTATTGTTAACAGGCTACTACTGACTTTGGTCATGCAAGAGAACGACCGAATCTGGTGTGGAACAAGTGCTGGCAGTTGCAATAATTATTCAATAATTATTGGCTGCGTCTGAACCTCTCTAGGCTCGACAATAATCAGTGCCGTGATTATTGTCTAGTTTAAAGTTTGTTTCGAACTTTGCTGCACACAATAATTCCGCAGGAATTACTGTTTAGTTTATAGTTTGTTGCGAACTTTTGGCCACCGACAATAATGGTGCAGTAATCACTACTTGTCTGTTTCGACTCAGTCGAGACCGACAATAATTACGCTGAAATTATTGTTGTGTTAGTTTTGTTTCGAACTCCACAGTTCGGATTGCAATGTGGGTCGAACTAGTAGGGCACCAGGTGCTTTGCGTCGTACACCTCGGGTCGAGGGAATACGCAGTAAGAGAGTGAACTATCTTACTTTCCGCCAAGTCTCGTGCTTGCTAATAGTTGACCAGCGCTTGTAGTTATGCTGCTTCTAGCTGTGCTCAGTGCTGCTTCTTGAGAGTAAGAATCTTCTGAGAGTCAGGCTAACTCTAACATTTATTGCACAAACATAGGTATATAAATAAAGTAGGCGGGTATGTTTTAACATAGTCACACCCTTGTGTAAAATCTGGCAAGCCACGCCTTGCTAAGCACCAATTAGCACTGAGTAAAAGATAATAATAATAATTCGTGGAAACGGTATGTGCATAGAGCTATACAGCATGGAATCTCGTAGTTAGGCACCAATATAATAGAACGATACATGGACATAGACATTTGAGTAAATAATTAAATAGACGCAGACAGTGTATAATACAAGGAGTAGATAATAATAAATGAGTTTAGACAGTACATAGTACAGCAATGAGTGCTGGCGTCCCTCACAATAATAATAATAATGTTAAATAATTATTATAATAATAAATATCATTATCATTGATTGATTGTTGTTGTTATGATGATTATTATTATATAATAACAATATTATTATATTATAATAATAATAATTATTATAATAATAATTAATAGTAATAATAATAAATATTATTATTTATTATATTATTATACATACTACAACATACATCCATCATCATCATCAATCATCATAACCTTCCCTGTTCTACCACTGCTGTTGTTGTTCTTTATAATAATTATTATTATTATATTCTTAAAAATCATATGATGATCATCATATGATTTTTAAGAATATAATAATAATAATTATTATAAAGAACAACAACAGCAGTGGTAGAACAGGGAAGGTCTAGGTTAGTAGTTAGAGTAAAGCTGAACGTGGTTGGTAAGTAGTAGCAGAATTGGTATTGTTTATTTTTTTTTCCATTTGATTATTATTGCAATAATAAATGGTGACAGACTTGTGATTTCCATTTATGACCGAAAAATAAAATACATGGATGAAAATGGAAACGAATAATTAGCATGACATCCTATCAAGAAGAGATAAAATTGACGGTTTACTTTGAAATACATCGTATTTATTCCTATGTGATTCACATAGACGACCCATACCCTCTTTGGACGACCGTAGTCTTTAAAAGAAGCAAAATGGGCACGATGATGTTTATTTTCAAGCAGTTCATTTAGATTTTGGGTGGACAAGAGGAAATAACTCCATATAGATTGTAATTTTTAGTATTAGGCAGTTATCAAAGCAGTTGCAGCAATATTATAGCATAGTTTATTTATATGTGGCTGGTAACACATAATATAAGTCATAACTTGACTTGAGCAGTGATTTGACTTTGGCGCCTCATTTGACTTGACTTGTAAAGTTCCATGACTTGATTTGCCTCGACTTTATAATACAGATGACTTTATTAAAGTCATCATAAAGTCATTTGAAGTCAATCTCACAGAGTTTTTGTATCATTTTGTTACATTTCTCTGCCAGTTAGTATTGTATTTGACTGAGCTAACATTTCAATACTGTAATTATAAAATACATATATTAGGCAACAAAATGCTCTTTTTATAAGCCAGTAGAATATTTGTATCAATTAGTATTTGTATTATTTTGTTACATTTCTCCGCTAGTTAGTATTGTATTTGACTGAGCTAGCATTTCAATAATTTAATTGTAAAACATAGATATTAGACGCCACGGTGCTCTTTTTTGAACCAGTAGAATGTTGTACCCAATAAGATATTCTGTTTATAGTTCAAGCAATAGACACTTGTAATAAGTTATGCGGTTATGATCGGTCTGAGATTTTTAAGAGTGTATCTGACTTTTGACTGGCTATTAGGTGACCGTTTGCTACAGACTAGTGATGGCACTCGGGCTCTGAATCAGGTTCAGTATGATATATGCGTATACGAAATTGATATCGACGGTTCTCGTTTTCGCATGAAAACTTTTTAAAGCATCGTGTTATGGAAAGTCTGCTTATTACTTATCATTTTGTCCCTCAATAGTTAGCGATAGTTGACTGACAGTTGGTCAATAGCAGACACTATATTGATTACCGATATTTGCTCCACCAATAATATCAATTACACCAGCGGAGAACTACTGTTACTGACTAGTGTAAGGGGGCAGAGTTTGTGGACTCTAATTGGATTTTTGGCGTGTTTAGTCCATATCCGACCTCCGTTTAAAACCAGGGCCATTCTCTCGCTGTGTTTTGGCCTCTTTTCATTATGATTTTGCGAAAAAAACAAAGCTATACAGCAAATTCACTGACAGTGAATATGATCCAGTATCTTGTAGAATGGTCTTGTTGTTGGGTTGCCTATATCACTGGTGATAGGTCGTGTTTGGCTAGGGAGTTCTTTTTGGCCCCGATGAATTCAAATGTTAGGCCGATAGGTGAGGTGCTTGCAGTGCGATTACGGACTAGAAATGATAGTGGTAAGAAATCGCACTCTCAAGGAGAAGAGTACTGGCATTTGTCCCTCCTTCGATAGGAACACAGAGATAATCCGTCATGTACATTTCTGGAATTCCCACATCAGAAGATCAGGAAATTTGCATTGCGGGAATGATGTTTTCATGCCATATTGCCTTTCAAATCAGGATTATAAATCGTTAAAATGCCTTGGCCATCAAAATTACGCCTCTCTGAAATCAACTCGGCGAGTCGATTGGAATGATGTCTTTAATAATGTTCTACGACCAACAGACTCAGAGATATTGCAAATCACTTGATATTTGACTTGTAAGTCATTTGAGTCAGACTTGACTTTAAATTTTTCATGACTCGACTCAACTAAACAATGTTTGTGACTTGACTTAGCTGAACCTCAGAATAGTTGCGACTTGACTTGACTCACAAAGTTCATGACTTGACTTAAAAGTCATTTTCACCCACCCCTGGAAATCTTAAAGTTTTGATACTCGGTGATTTTGGTTCTTGCTTTTTGTAGACATGCTTTCACAATTGAGAGTTATCTTACCAATAAAATAGTTGTCAAACTCATATTCTGTTTCCAACCAGAGCACTGACAGCACCTTTATAATGCTAATGCAGGCTCAGCTTAGTAACAACTTAGCCCAAATTTTAAACTCTCTTCCTTCCTATTACTGCTTGATTAACACCTTGTCACAATTTTTGGCATTTGAAGGCATCGCTATAATTACACTTTTATTCATACCTGTCATGTTGGCTTGTGAAAAAAAGGGAGATGTATTATATCTGTTGCTTCAGGTCGTTATAACCAGGTTTGAGGGGGTGGAGAGGGTAATTGTGCAGACGGGAAGTCAATAATTGTTTACTTATTAGTAACGAAAAAGAAATGCTCAGTTTAGTGCAAGCTAAATATGGAATGCAGTACAAAGTTTGCTACTTCAAACAAATGAACGTGCTATGCTATGCGTGGCACGGAAGCAGAGTGTGAAAACAATGTCCACCCTGAGCCATCTCAAAGTCTGTTTTGCTCAACGTAACAATAATAGCAAAGTTTGCTGGAGATTTTTGGGAGGGTATTCGACTTTCAGGAGTTTTTAAGAAGTTCAACAGTTTTCAGGAGTTGAGAAAATTTGTACTTGAAAGTCAAGTGGGTTCCTGATAAATCAGGAGACATGAAAGTTGTGCTTTTACTAGTCTAATTTGCATCATACACCAAATTAGGCCATCAATTACCCATGGGGTTTGCGCTCGTAAGAGGAGTCGCTAGAGGTTCCAGGATCAAATGACTAAACTTGTGGAGTTGTTTCCTCAAAAACAAACAGCTCAGTCAAAATATTTGAAAAAGCAGTAATTATAGAGTATAGCTATTTCTGGTAAAAATATTATGAAGTTGGTTAGGTCTTCTAGGCTGGAAAAGTATAATTTTTTCCCTGAAACCAATTTTTGGTGTCACCATTTCGAATTGAATTATTTAGCTATAATTAAAATAACTTATCAAATTAGTTTGTTGACAAATATTACTGTTTATTTTAATATAAGGCAGTCAACTTTTTATAAATATGTATAATAGCGACGTCGCGGTCTGCTTGCTGTTCCTAGGATCAAATGACATTTGATAAAGTCCCCATTCTTGCCATACCATTTGCTTGTCTGTGAGCTAAATTTCAGTGCATAAGATTTAAAAGCTGGGACGTTTCAACATCACATGTGTCAAGAGCCAAAGTAATTTCGACACATGCCGCAGCCACCACCATCAAAGACCACTTCAGCAAGAAAGCAAGCCAGTATTCACTATCGGATAACTGATCTGGTGAAAGTTCGCATAAAATGTATACGTATATTCAATCAGAGAGCAATAGTAATACAACAGAGCAATACAACATGCTTTTTATGTCATCGTGAGGTCCACCTAGCACAACTAACATCAGAATTTAAACTGTTTTCAACTAATATAAAAAAAAATTGTGGTGGTGTACTTCCAAAGAAAGCTGATATCAATGCGTAAGCCTGACTCTTTTTCAAAAAGATCGCAATTGAAAAAACATTGCAGTGAAAGCTCTAGAACTAATAAATGACCCTTTAGTGTGCTCAGGAGTTGTCATACCGTGAACTATCAAAAGCGCTGGCAAAAGGGTCATTTGTTGATCTAGTACAAGGTGAGTTTTCATATGATATCATATATTGTTATGAGTGGAGATGGATGCAGTGGATATGTCTGATAGCATCCCATACATCTGATGGCGAGATGTAATGCTAAAGTTGAACTTCGTTGAACTTTTCTGCCAATTTCACAGCATGTCTGCGAGGTAGTGTAAAATTTTATTGTAGAATGAAAGCATATATGATGCACACCTTGGCTTCATCATTTACAATACAAGCATTCAACTTTTGTGGTCAAATAATGTATTTTGTAAAAAGTGGATCAAAGTGTCAAGTTGAGTCACTTTTTTTAAAAAATAATGAGACCAGTTTATGCACAGTGAATGTGCTAGCAAATGCAAGTGAGGGACTATCTTTGCTACTATTCTCAAAATCTCAACAAGAGGACAACTCCATACATGGTAAACGCTCGCAAGAGGAGGTATGAGCCCATATATGTAGAAAGCCATACATCACTTTAAGCAATTGTTTAGCTTTTTGGGACTTGAAATCACACTTTTGGTGACCGCCCTACTCAAACCACTACAAATATATATCCAACATCCAGAGTGCCAGCAGTCTAATAGCTGTAGGTATGGTATTGCTAAATAAGAAAGCATTGATAAAAAAATCTCGTTTGAAAATATACATTTGTTTATTCAAGGTTCGTCATATTTTTGTATTGCAGGGAAAAAAATGGAAGAAACATGCACTGTCACCGAGTTGCATTGATTGGAGAGAAATAATTCTTGTATAGTGAAAAGACTAACCAAATACTTGATGCTACTACAGGCCGTCGGGTGTGTAATATATAGTTTTGATATAACAAAAAACTTCAGTGCTTTGACATGCATTTTATGGATTGAGTAATTGTCTACCATTGAGTAGATAACTCTCAGCTGATATATTAATTTTTTATTAGTATTGACAACTGCTAGTCATGAACTAAAACACGTTATTTGTCATTTGTCAGGTTCTTGGATATGACAATGGACTACTGCAATAGATAGCTAATTAGGTATTTCAAATCATTAATGATCATTTGTTTAGTTCTGTAGACCTATTACAGTTAGTGCAGTGTAAGGTATTTCATCAGACCCCAATTTGTTAGCACGCTGGTATATACTAGACCAACAAATGACCCTTTTGCCTGCTCAGGAGTTGTCATGCCTTGAACTATCAAATGCCGCAGGCTTTTGATAGTTCAAGGCATGACAACTCCTGAGCAGGCAAAAGGGTCATTCGTTGATATAGGTATATACATCAATGTTGAAATTTTGGGAAACTATCGTTTAGGTAATAAATTTTAGTCATAATAAATCAGTTTTTTGTCAATTAATGCATTATATATTTTTAGTTGTGCAGGTCTTTGTAAATAGCAGCTGGGCGAGAATAGCACATTCTTGAAACAATCACTGGTTTATTCCTGCACTCATGTTTATTTTCTGGACAGCGCTTGACATATTGCTTTTTTAAAGTTCATGTTTTTTATTATTCTGGATCATAAATATACATATATAGTTATATAATAAAATTCAAGTTCAGACCTCAAACTAGTGAGAAGAAAACCAGAGGTGTAGAAACGGATTCACCTAAAGTATTTTCATCATATGCTGGTTTCCTATCCACTTTATTGTTTGATTCAAACCAATGATTTGTACATACTGAGACAACTTATGACATACATTCAATTTGTCATTTAAAATGCGAAGATTTTACCAACAGTAAAAAAAAAAAAGATGCAAGAAAACCAAAAATTAATTCATGTTTTATTAATTTCACATCAGCTTGAAAGTGTAACTGAATTATTTATTAATGAACAATTATATTAAAAAAGATGGATTCAAATTGAAATGTTGATATTTTATTTATAGTAAGCCATTTATCAAATACTACATATCTGGTTAGTTTGACTACATATCAGGATGCTTGCGAGATTTATAGGTCATGCGTTAGTTAAATGCTGTTGCTGTAGTATTTATAATGTCTATTTTTACACTGTATTGGCAGCTTCAAACCAAACTGGACATGTGAAGCGGTATCTGAACTATAGGACTAGCCTTCCAGCCAGCTGAGTGCCAAGGTTTAGCCTAGTCTAGGCGTTTACATGATTCACCGTGTGCACATGTGTGTGTATATTTAACTTGAGCATTGGCAGCAAGTTGTGAGATACCAATGATTGCATTGATGATATCAGGAGTTCAGCAACGCCTGCGTGATGGTAAACAGGAATCGCTGATGTTTGCTCAAATCAATAAATATGCCGGATGAGAGTCAATGACTTAATACATCATTTTTTTACACTCTTAAGATTTTTCTCCCGCCTTTTTATTGAGTTTGTCCATTTTCATAGACACTATATTTATTTTTATAAATGTCCATAAAGTATGACATGTTTTTTCTACTTTTGAAAACTATAAAAAATACTAGAAGTTTTAGTATAACATTATAACGCCAGTGATAAAGAAATAGCACAATATATTTTCCCCTCGACACTTTTCAGTTAAAATAGAAACAATAAAAACTGATATTGCATTAATCATAATCCTCTGTTCTTCAGACAACATGAGTACATGAAAGACAGAATTATTTAGACATCACTTATACGACAATGCATTGCAATGAAAATCTGTACTTGTAGGAATTTTTATTTCTGCTGTTTTTGTGTATTTTTTTATTGTGTTTCTTCCTCATGTGTGGCACTTTATAGAGTCTTGTCACAAATAAAAAAAAATATATAAAGCCTGCGTTATATATTCATTACATAGCACTTGAGCAATCAGAACCAACTCTTTGGTTCATATGATAAGTGCATCTTGAGCAGCAAATTGGAGTTACTCTACCAGCATATGAGGTTGCAAGACGGGTTCGTGACTGTTACATTATTATGATGCTACTGCTAAAGTTGACCGATAATTTTAAGTAACTACTTAGATCAAGCTGAGTTTAAAAAATGATGGATATTTGAGTTTACAAATAGGCAAAATCAGCACAAAAACAGACAGAAGCAATCCTATCAGCCACGAATAAAATCTTAGCTGATCCCACATTATCTATGGCGGCATCTACAAACAGTTAAGATCAAAATGATCAAGCTTATAATTCACACTTGTTTGTCCGAGAGCTGTAACAATATCGATATACTAAATATGAAGCATTGCAAAATGTGTAGAGCAGCTGCCACTACAAAAATGCACTGCATCTACCAACATATTAATAAGGCAAAACACGGATGTGTTAAAAGATCTGAGATTTGACAACGATATTTGACATCCTAAATCTTTTTGGATGTTGTTGTTATCGCATAAATTGTTTTCCAGATTAGTTGAGAATTGTTAGTTGGCTATTACCAAGCTTATTTTGTTGGCCAATCAACTTAAAACTATCGTCAAAAGGCATTTAGCCTTTATTTAGCGTTAGTTGAAATTATTGGAAAGGATCAAAAGAAGTATGTAGTGCTGTGGGCATAATGCTTCAGTAGTTTTTTTAGTCTACTGTACTGTAAGTTATACATGTATCCCTGCTAATTAAAATTATGTACTAGGTATGTTTGGTACTTTTATTGAAAGTGTTTTCATGAAAGTCTTAGCATCACTGCAGAGATTTTTGCCAACCTTAAAAGAGAGGGTTCAGGGATTATATGACAAGTCTACTTACTGCGGCACATGGAGATATAAATAATTTCATGAAACTCCTTTAATGTTTATGTTTCTTTCAACATCCCAAATGCTATCAAAAGCAAAAATACTTCTTTACTGGAACCAAAAAACCTAATGTAATGCTGAGTTGCAGTATTTTATGATTTACTGGTTTTAATCATTTAAATTGTTGCATCAGAGGTAGCTAAATAGTACAATTGAATATAACTAATATGTTTGCCACCCTGTAGGAAGCTTTGTGATCAGTTGCAGTACGGTTTGATACAATTAGAGTTTTTCACAGCAATGCACTCAGAGATTAATAACACTGGTAAGACAAACTGTAATGTGACTATAACTACCTTCAACCTTTTCAAGCATTCTTCAAACTGAGACAACATGAGCATTAAAAGATGTAACATTAAATATGCAAAATATGACCTTTTTACTTTGATTGCGGCTTTGTTCATAGCCTGCTAAAAATAGACTATTGATGCACATATACTCATGTATTGGATCTTTAATTATAGAGTTACTTACTTGAGTTTTTTGATATTATCATTACGCAAAAAGAAAACAAACATTAATACATAAGTATCTCAACCAGCATTGCCTTTGTCCATGATTGATGTTACCAGTCATATCGTAAATGAATAAATCAATCTGTTGTTGATTACACAAATACCATTTTGAAAGATTTTTCTTTGTCACACAATTAATGGTTATCTAGCAATACTGTGCCTGATGAGATCATAGTAGGCTCAAAATAGTCAATTTTAAAACCTATGGCGTTATGCACGTAAAACTTTTTGCACATTTACCGGTTCAATAAGATTTGATGACCAAGCCGCAATCAACACTTGCCTTGAGCTTTGTTTAGTGACAAATCAATAACAATTCAATCATCAAAAGGAATAAAAAAGCTTTTTACCTCAACATTGAATTGCATATCACAAAAAATACTTCTCAACTCATTTTGTTTTAGGGGCAATTCTAGGAATCACTAAATTTTGTTTGTAGTAAGATAACAATTTTGAACCATCTCACACCCTGAATGGAGGACAAGCATCGAAAGTCTCACCATTTCCAGACATATCTGAGTTTTTGATCATAAAAGTCACTAATTGTGCTTAATCATGCGAGTTTTTTAAATATAATTTCAAGAAAAGCATTCACCAATTGATATTGTGCCAAGAAAGTGTACTATATATGCACTGGTTTTGCAACAAATGCTGAAGGGAAAGAAGTTCTGGAGAGCTTGGCAACCATTTCTCACTGGCAAGTACCTAATGGCCATAAGAGTTATTCAGGACTCATATTTGGTTTTCGACTATGTTAAAAACGTTATAGTGTATACAAATTAGCCCAGTGTGATAGCCAATCAGCGCCCATAATATGCCGGGTGAGAAACGGTTATAGTGAGTTAACATAGGAAGGTGGTGATCTCAAACAATGTAATAAAAAAAATTATTAAAATTATATTCACTTTGTTTGTCACTAAAGTCACTAATAGCCTGTATTCTTCTCTAGATGTATGATGATATTTTTTGGCAACCTGACAATAAATCTAACGAGGTTTTGCATTCTTTGAGATTAAATGTGTTGACGCCTACATCTGAGGACCTTGTATGAATTTTTTGAAGATTATACATGCAGCATACCACACTTTAGTGCATAACATTTGGTAATAGAGTATGCATGCCAAAATGAGTCATTTTTTTAAATGGTTAGTCATAAATGGTCTACAAGAGTGGAGCCACACGTGTGCGTAGACGTATCAAGACAAGGATTAATAAACTTAATCTGGTATTTTAGGTTAAGCAGGAACGCAGCCTCTAATCTCACTCAATATTGTTCTGACTTCCACTGGCTCTTTGTGAAGCTTTTTTGTGACAGACATTCTGTTTCATTTTATGAATATTTTTAATCTCTTTGTTTTTCTTGATCTACACCCTTTAATCCCACTTTTAGTGGGGAGAAATATTTTTTTAATGAAACAGATGTTATTGTCGTCAAGTATAATGTGATTTCAAAAAATATCATTGGTTTATCAGTTTTGATATTAAATGCTTGTTTGTTTAGCCCAGCCTAGGATCAGGTGTCTCACTGGGAAGGCATTCATTATTTATTACTAACTGCTTACTGACTCATCTTCATTATCAAAATTTAACCAGCCTTGACTTCAACTAGCAATAATTTCCATCAAGCAGCTGGCTACTGTTAGCTAATTTGAAGAGAGTCAAAAAATTTCACACACAACCTCCGCGTTACTGGTTCGGGGTCATAAATGCAGATATCCGCTATGGTGAGGTCATTTCAGACAGATTTAGTGTGGAAGGCGATGATTATATAAAGGATTATTGCTCATTTTAAAACAATTAGTCAATTACGTAAGCAGGAACATGAGTAAATGGTGGAAAGAACAATGATCAACTCAACCAAAATGTTATTACAATTGCTTGATAATCCTTTACTTTCATAAATCTAGTTCTTGCAGCTATCAGCTCAGCTTTTAGATCACCATTGCTGGTGACGTGGTTTACAGAACAGAGATGCAAGAGTACAAGGCAATCTGCAATGATCTAATTGAGGGCGGTGTACAATGTTTTAAAATGACGAAGAGATAATGCAAAACAAGATGATTGCAAATACGAGGCTGGTTTTGCCTTAAATCTGACTGCAATGCTGCGAGTGTTTATTTGATCTGATTCAAATATGTGTGTTGTTTAGCAAATGCTACAAAAAGTAATGATCCCCAAAATATCGGATTCCAATTTACGGAAAGACGAAACAGGTGCATGTCTTCTCTCCATGTGAATGCCAGCTTGTGTGATGAAATGCATTGTGCTTGAATTCACTGAAGCCTTGAACAGTATTAGTAAAATTGGTGTCTTGGTTATGTAAATAGTTACAAAATTTTCACGAAAATCAACTCTATCACCAAAGAAATATGACCTGATCATTTATTTTCATTTGCCAGTCCAGAATGATCAAGTGATTTACAAAACTGGCTGGCAGACTTGGGGCTAAAATTGCACTCAATTTATCATTCCAAGTTTTTAAATCTATTAATCATAAACTAAAGCGGAAATGGTGGTAAACAGAGTGCGCGCAATAGTCTGGAGGGATAATTGCCATTAATTTATTTACATTAAACACAATACATTGGAATGCTTTTCACTAGTATTTTACAGAGATGCTTCTTCGAAACTGTTGAGTTTATGCTGTGAAATAAACAATGGGGGTTAAACTTCCTGCAATAAAAATACTAGAGTAATCAGACTATTGTGCAATGTATATAGAACTTAGTTTACACCACACTGGGCATATAGACATAATAAATAATTAATTGTGATACTTCCGGTTATTTATATTACGTGATGTAACTAATTCGCCAGACCAAGAAAAAATTTTCCGATAAATTGAAAGTTACTTGTCGAATAAAAGTACCAACTATGCAAAAGGAGATGAACTTCTAAGTAATCACATTAAAGTGCATAAAGGAACTATCTATCAAACAATAAAAGCATATAAGATGCTCGTTAAAACGAAAGCTTTATGGTTTTCAGTGAACTGAACTTGTCATATGATGAGCCCACAGAGGCATGTGAATCTCAATGGCTTACGTAGGCCTGTTGTGCCGCAGTAGCATGATTATGCCTTTTCTTCCACACAAATTAGAGCTATTTTTATCAACTTGAAAGCAAAAAACCTATCTGTATAATATATACTGTTTGGTGGTGAAGATTTATACAAAGCTATTTGCCTGATTCACTACTATTTTAGTAGGATCAAGCTCTGATCAACCTAATCAATTTTTAATTTAAATGTTTTTTTGTATTTCATATTTCATATATCCCTCCCATGATTGCAGACTACGATATCTGTATACGTGGTTTTCATCACAATAATCTGGTTTTATTGCATTACCAATGTATTGTGGTAGCATTTGTAACATCAATTTCTGCGAGATCATGGTGAATAGTTGTATGGTTATTGCATGCAGAACAGTAATCAGGGAAAGCAATTTTTTCATATGTAATAAAAAAGATCAATAAATTCAATAATATTTGATTAGCAAATCATTTTTTCCTGAATCGACTTTATTTGAAAGAATAAAGCTATAAAAATATAACAGTTTCTGAGAAGGAAAGTGCATTAAATTGCGTAAAAATCAGAATTTAAATTGACTGATTTCGCTTGAATTAACTAGTTGGCTGGAAACTTACAGATGGTAACACCTTTCTTTGGCAAAAACATTTCTAATTGTCTACAATTGACAGCCAAGATTCAACACTTTACATGCAGCAACTATTGTTGTTATTTTTTCAAGAAATAACTTGCCAACTGTCATGAGTTTGATTAGTTGTAGACCCATGAAGAGGAAACAGAGCAAACGAGCATGATGTAAACACATGACAGTCCAATAATCTGCCCTATATGATGGTTGTAACAGCTTGTTTTCCTTTCTAGTGACAGAATGAGATGAACTATGTTTGCTGTACAAAGGTATAATATTTTGAGTAGATTGTTGACAATTGTCACATGAGCTAAGAGGTATTACTTTTGGATGTTATTGCAATATTGCACCAAGCTCTGTTTATCATTATCTGAGCACAACAATGTCTAAAAGTGTTGACATTTCACGTTTTGAGAGCTATGAGACCGAAATTGCAAACAACAAAACATATCATTTGATATTGTGTCCGACTATAAAACAGTCAAGCGGAATTTCCATTTGTTTATTTTGACTGCGATTACACAAATTTATCCTCTTTGTGTTCAAAGTTGGAGATTCCGTGGGGTTGAAAATCAAGCAAACAAATCGACTGTGTAGCTATCAGCTCAAGCTTGTTATTACGTGTACCAAACAAATAAACATACATTGAATTTTTGTTATGCTACTCAAAGTGAATGTACTTGGATGTGTGCACTGAAAATCATATTGATCACTTGCAGCCTAAAATCAGAAGCAGTAACTTTATTGACCATTCTGCAAACCTTAGGTGACCTGAGATAACATAAATTGTTTATATTAAAACCAATGATAGTATTATAGTAATTGCATGCATGTAAACAGATATTGAATAGCGCATGAGAGAAGTTCTCGCTGTAAATAACTACTAGAGTGTATAAGTGCAGGTCAAACGATCCTCTGGTGCTTTTTTGCATATCAATATTAGTTTCAAATAGGCATAATCAGTGCGTTGAAAATTTCAGCTCATAAACTGAAGCTTTGTGTACTTGAATAAGATTTTTGGCAACCAAATGCAATAGTTGATGATATCAATGTATTAAAAAGTCTTCAATCGTAGATCATCTATTAATAGCCTTGGAGCAATGATGAATACTTGTACAGTCTTTGATTGGCTAGTGTAGCCTAGTACAGCAAGTAAGTGTATATTTTATATTCTAGTAGTATTATCAGTCATTTTGATATTTATTATTCATAGGCATTTGCATGAAGCAAAGGCAATTTGAGGTGACATGTTTTTATTACGATGAAAGCTAATATATACTGTTGAAGTTTTATGATAATCAAATTGCAATAATTTTATGTCCCCGCTTAGTGAACTGCTTAAATCAGGATATGGTGAGAAAGAATTTGTTAATGTATGCACACAATGAGAGATAGATCAATGTTTATCGGTAAAATACAAGTATATAGGGAAATATTACTCAACTCTCGAGGTTTATGAAGTGTCTAAAAAAATAAAGACACCATTGTGCCGGTGTAGTAGTTTCCATTGTCTTACAATTGTCTATCATTTATATCATGATTTGTTAGTTTTCCAGGCACAAGGCTTCTATCCATCTATCACTGAATCGTTCTATTTTATGACAGCTACATATTTCGTCTTAACAGGATAGCAAGTTATTTTTATGGATACATATTTTACGTAACGAGAAAAAGAAAACATAAATAAGAAATAATATCACTTATGATGCGGCGAACATGTACACTGAGCAGAAGTGGCATTTTTAGCATACCAATGTATAGAGTGTAGTATGAATAATTATGAACAATTTTGGCTTTACCCTGTTATAAACGTTACATCGCTAGTATTATGCAAAGGCAAAATAAACATACATGGAATAGCATAAGATTGCTTCAGCGCCAATAAACCGCAGTGATTGCGCTTCATTAGATCATCTCAGATCATTCTAGATTATACAAGTATGATTATTCAAGCAAGGAAAATGATGATATTTATAATAATAAACCTACAACGCAAGAGATAAAACTACATGTGGTTGATTATAGTTTAACTTTTTTGTTCCTTTGTTGATATTGGTCAGACACAAAGAGTTTCTAGCCATTATTTGAACATCATCCTTTTGTGGTAACTATTCTTGGAGACAGGTGCTTAGTGTCACTTGACTAACCCTGAGAGAAGTTTTAATTTTCTTATAAACCATCATCTATTTCCGATTCTTCCAATTTATTAACTCTCAAATGAAATCCTAGTTTTAATTGTATTGACTGCATCTCCAGGTCTACTACCAATGTTTATTTGCTGGGAAGTTCATTGCATAGATGGTAGCATGAAATGCCAGAAGTAGAAGTCTCAGGATATAATGAAAGAATAACAATCAAGTGTGTCTTTAGTGAACCAGCCATAACAAACATGACTTATCTCTAGACACATGTTCTCCAATTCTAATGACCTAATAGCCACAACTCATTTCACATATCCTCTCAACATACCAGAAACACTAGTTTACTCTGTACTAAATCACTCCCACACAATGTAACTTTTTGAATAAGAATTCAAGACTATGAAGTTCATAGCAGTCAAGCTGGTGCTAAGAATGATGGTGGCTATCACCATAACTCACAGCGTACCAAAATAATAGTCATACAGTTTCAATTAAAAGCTATGGCAAGCAATACTGTTTTGGTTTAGATAAATCTATCATACGAGGCATAATACAAACAATAAACTTTAGTTACTCTCAGAGTTCAAAAATAAGTTGATAAGCAAGCTTCCCTCCCACGAACAAGGTTGGTCTTTCACATAATCATCCACAGCATTATTTCATTAAGCAGTTTCTAACAATACCAAGGGATATTGAGCAATGATGGTAAGGTAAGGTAGGTGAGGTCACATTTCCACAATATTGTTTACACCATAACATAGTTGCCTTTGAGCAAACTATATATAGATAACTAGCACCTAGTTTCCAGATAAGAGTCACTTGTCAAACCTTACCAAGGTTCACATTGGTTTGTTGTTAGTAAATAAATATTCATGAATCACTACTCTGACAAACGAATTGAATGTTAGGTGTTGGAAATTAAATAATCGCTTTACAAGGTATGATGAATTACAAATATTGCGGAGTGACATTGTCTTACAACCACCGTCTCTATTAGTAAAACCATAAGTTATGGTACAACATGGCGTAAGTAAGGAAGTGGTTGCGGGAAGCCAATAATTCAATAATGATATATACAGTAGCATTAATTTATGCGAATTGGTAAGTAACAGGGCAAGGAAAGAGTTTACATAGTTTCAGCTGATGTCTATGTATACAAAATGGCTCGGTACAATTCTAAAACAAGGATACATCACAAAAATTTACAACATTGGCTTTGTTGATAGCATGAACAGTGCATAGTTTGTTTGCCACAGCTTTCAAAGACTACTTGTGCCTGATAGATAGAATTACTGACAAAAATAAAGGGGGTACAGAAATAGCAAATCTGTGGTAGAAAGCAGTGTATTCATCACGTATGAATAAACAGTTAATTGCTATTAGTATGATATGCTCCAATGCCACCCGTGCCCTTCCCCCATTGTATGAATACAGATACTGTACAAGTTCCTATAAATACACTCATACTCTCAGCTGTGATAGTATAATATTGCAGACACAACATCACTATTCATTCATATCCACTTGTATCATTGGTCGGCTGAAGCAAGTAAATTACTAGCATTGGACAATTTACAGATTAACGCGCATACATAAAGGTTGAGCGGTGGCCACACTAGTTAGAATACCGCTGAATCTAAACAATTAAGGATAGGATACTAGCAGTGAAGAGAACACACACAAATATGTTGCTAAGCACTTGTAGGAGGTTAGCTCTAAAGATAGTGGGTAAAGATAAATCATGCAGCCACAAGAGTGACAGAAAGCAACAACGAGAAGCCAAACGTAAATCAAAACAACTCGATCAGGCATTACGTGCTGATTGGAAAAACGAAAGTTCAAGAATTAAATTACTTTTATTGGGTAAGTTTACACATTAGAATTTATTTATAGGCAATTGAAAATCTGATACATAGAAAAAATCGGATTCGCGATTCTTACAAAAGAACTCAAAGTTCTGTGTGGATTATATAATGCATCAAGTCTTAATGCTCTAATTGGTAGTGCCATTGAAATTAGCGATAGGAAGGATACATTCACCAGAGTTTCAGTGACAAGGCTCGTTAGGTTGATGATGCCATTATATCATAGGAGTTTGCGTTGTTTCATAGCTCACGTAATGAGGAATAATTGCTGGTCAACGAAACTGATAATTATCATTTGTATTAACCTTGTACTTGGGAGGTGGCAAAATATTATTGCTCTTGAATGAGCATCATCTGTATTGCAAGTGTGAGCAACTTGTATTTTTTATTCTTATCATCATTTATATAGGACCTGGTGAGGCAGGTAAAAGCACTCTAATCAAACAAATGCAGTTGATTCACGGCAACGACTTGGAAACTGAAGAGAGGTTAAAGAAGATTCCTTACATAAGGCAAAATATATTTGACAGTATGGTGGTAAGTAGATACATTTATCTACATGCGGTTATCAATAACAGCAGCTAGTAGATGTAAATTAACAGGATGCCATAACGGCCTATAAAATACATAGCAGTGCAGAAATGTCAAAACAATTTGCTACCTTAGAATCTGACAAGTTGCCAACATAATCAGAGCATTTACATCTCTTTTCACTGCTGAGACACCTACTAGACCGTGTCATTATGGGATGTTTTTGTAACCCTAAATGTATATTGTTTTCAGGCTGTACTTGTGGCCATGGAATCTATGGGGATTAAATTTTCCAATCCGAGACTGCAAAGTACTGCTGGAGAAGTGTTAAGCCATTCACAAGTATATGACTCCACACTAACCTCTAAAGACATCCTTCAGTCTGAATATTTAGCCAGTGAAGAGATGATTTCGCACGTACAGATGTTGTGGAATGACAACGGCGTGCACAAGGCTTATGCCAGATCTAATGAATATCAACTATTGGACTGTGCAGCCTAGTAAGTATACTATTTTGAGCTACTTCTGGCTTGTTTTGTAATTCCTTCATCATTCAAAAAGCGTGAGTTAACCACAAAACACTTAATAGCTCACTTCAAAGATGTACTTCTATTTTTGTGTAACATAACTTTTCGCCAAGTACGCAAAAATATCAAAATTTTGATGTTCGTTGAAATTTATAGTTTTTGCATTTCACCATTCGCCAACTCTTTCCTAGCTAAGTACCAAATGCCAGTTAAAATTAGCAACCATTTTAATGATAATGCTTGTCACAATTGCAGTTTCTTCGATCGACTCGATGAGATTAGATGTCCTAACTACATTCCTACAGAGCAAGATATACTAAGATGTCGAGTGATGACCACTTCGATTACGGAAACTAAATTCACAGTGCCATATTCAGGACAGAAAGTGAACTTCAAGGTAAGCCTCAAATTTGATGATCGATATAAACACCTTTGAAAATGTTTGCTGATTGAGATTTTAAATGGAACGGAAGTGTTCTTTGATAGCAAAAGCAGCATTAAAACGCTATAACCTGTAATGATTGAGATACATCCTTAGAGTTTTCTATTCCACTATGTCATTGACATCACTCATCACTGGTCATAAAATAAATCACATTTCACAATGATGAAATATAGATAATCAATCGTTTCTGTGCTAGACCGTTTTATACCAATTATTTTTCAGTGATGGGAATTATCTGCCATTATTCTCCTCTAATCTTCAACATCCCCGTTTTCCTGTTTAGCAGTTCAACTGCTCTTTGGCCTACCAACCAGTAACCTGGTTATCCTTTGGCGATGCTTTGTGGTATTGTGGTCATTATGTAATCATGGCTTGTAATGGACTATGCACCCAGAGAAGTTATTGCAAACAAAATGATTATTTTTATTGGGAAATATAATACCTGACCAAATGTTTGACACATTTGATAGGTACTTGATGTGGGAGGACAACAAGGGGAGAGAAGAAAATGGATAACACTGTTTGATGAAGTGACCGCTGTGCTGTTTATGATGGATACCAGTAGCTTTGATCAAACACTTCGAGAAGACAGCAAAACTAGCCGGTTTCTTGAATCAATGAAAGTCTTTTATCAGACTATTACTACCAGGTATGTACAGGTTTGAAGGAAAAGTATAAATAATGTGGCGTGACATATGTCACATGACAATGATTTTTCGCCGTTGTAAGTCCCAGGATGTACCATGTATAGCTTGTTTTAATATCCGCAAAAAAGCAATCAAAGCCGCTAACTTTCTTTTTATAAGATCAATAACCATCCACAATGAGCTTATAATTTGAAAGCCGGGACCAAAAATGCTATGGATTTACTTCAGAATTTTACTCTGTAGGTATTTGCGAAGCGTATCTATTCTGACTTTCATGAACAAAATCGACATATTCAAGGAGAAGATAGAAAATGGGAGCAACTTTGGCATGTCCATCGACAGGATGATGCAACAAGCCAGTGCCTTATCGCGTGACCCAACTATAAGCAGTGATTTCGAAAGAGGAATATACCAACAAATCTACAATATCCTGGCGATGAACCCATTCAGTACATACACACCAACAGGTAAATATTATTCAAACAGTTCAAATTTATATATGTATGCGATCATAAACAAAACTAATAGCTGTAAACAGTCAGCAGGTAAAAAAGTACGGATAAAAAACTATTAGGTGGGATAGTCAGTGAGGGTGAGTCAGCATGAGTATAGGGTAGCGCAGTGCTCATGAACATAAGTAATTAAGCCAATTTCGCATAAATCATCGAGGCAACTTAGTTCTAAAAATAGCTATGGTGTTTACTCTAAAGCTATATACTGCTTTCCTGAACAGTTTGCTGTTCTATATTTAAAGCATATATATTGGCACCTATTGCTCTGATAAAATCAGAAGATTAGCCCTAATTGAGAACGTTATTGGCTGTCTAAATGTTCTCATGGAAGAGTGCAGTTAACTGATTGATCTAATTGATAGAATGACTAGAGATCAAATGATTTGCTGACTCACAAGCAATAAGCGTGTAATAACTAAGCTAATGTGTGTAACATGGTAGAACAAGTCAAACTCTATCGAAAGTGTTGACATCAGATTGCCTCGAGGCAGTGTCCACTTGCTTATGGAAAATAATTATCTATTCATGCTCTAAATTGACCGTAGCAATTAGTACACCAAATTATATAGTCCACACAGCCATTGGTTGCTTCTACTACGTAATAGTACGTCTTATACTACCGTCTTATATTACCGCACACCACTTAAATCGATTTAATTGATAGAAAACGCAAGGATGTGATAGTAACTAGTAATTAATAATTCAAACGTAATAGCTCGTAATCAGTGCGGTAGGCCACTGGTCATTAGAACACGTAAATGGTCACTGCCATGTTTTGACCAGCCATCTGTTTATTTCCAGAAAGTGAAAGAAAGCATGTGACAGACTCCTTTTCGAGCTTTGTTGTACCAGGAGAAGATAAAATTGATACAAATCACAACACCTTCTCTTCTTTCTACTCATCATCCTCTTCTATTTTCTCGAAAAAGATTGCATCACGACGACAAAAGAAAAAATCAATGCCTGATCTAGACTGGAGGGTAGTGAAAGCAGCTTCCTACATAAAATATGTCTTGTCTGTAAGTATGCTTGCACTGTTTAACTTATGTAGAAAACTTGCAATTTTTTTTGCAATGTTTGGCATATTTTTTCTGAGAAGAAACACTGTATAGTCAACACAAATAAGAGAAGTGCAATAGACAGTAACATCCTCTCTTTCTTGGCACGGCACTCAGCACACTTCCTTCACTGAATATACCAACTGTTACATCACATTCTATTTTTGGCATGAAATGATAACACAAGCACAAATATATATCATCATTTCCCATCATTGTAAAATATGAGAATGGTGGTTTATTGCAAATTATTATTATAACGGTTATTTTACTTGCAGAAAATTGTCGAATCTGTGAAGGCATCATCTAGATACAGCTTTCAATCTACCGCTGATATGTCCATGGACACAGGTTATCGGTCATATGAGTTCAACTACACTTGCGCAGTTGACACCACAAACATCAAGAGAGTCATAGACGGGTGTAAGAACATAATTATTCGAGACTATTTTGCAAAAATGGGATTATCTTTAGACTAGTCTTCAGCAAACTTTTGACTATGTTGTAAAGAATTAAACAGCATCAACAGCCACAGCATTTTCTCATACAATTCCAATTTTCTACTCAGACAATTAGGATGTCTTAGCCATTAAGATTTTCCTACAGCCTTATGTATCTGTTTTATATTTATTCTTTTTAAAACCTGGTGTAGGTTATTAATTTATTTTCCATTTTCACTATTTATTTTCAATTGCTGTTTGATGCAGGTCATGATTGCACAAAGCTCTATTACATCAAAAAATATTTTTTTTAATGACATGTATATTTTTTTCTTTGCAAGGTTAAAAACACCTTTTAAAAGAGGCTTAAATGAACATTATTTATATGTATAATATTTAATTTTTACTTTTTCACGACTTATTTGGGGAATGTTTGTTACTGATGTATTTATAAATCATGCTGGCACTATTTATTTTTGGTACAAAATTATTATTATTCGCTGCAAATTTTTTTTGCAAGTTATATGACTATTGATGACTTTAAAGCTGTTATAAGCTTCAAATCTGAGGATGCCAAACAATTGTTCAATAAAGTTCATGCATTTAGAATTGTAATGATTTCCCAAATAAATGCAAGCCAAAAACAAAGCAATAGCACACTCACAAATTTAGTATGCATTACAAAAAACGAAATTCATTGCAGATGTGTATGCATTTGAAAATACGCATTTGTTGTATCAATTCACGAGATCTGTACACTCATACATACATTGACTTCAACACTCCACAACTGCAATGAAAAGGCTTTAGAATAATCATCATTCATCATGAGAAATGATATCACCTACAAGCAGAATTGATAGCTTTTATTTTTTACTCAGCATGGAAGCGGAGCAAGCCGATAGATCTCGCTACACTGACACTTGATTGGAAATATTGCAATGGTGGAGCAAGTACTATTTTGCGTCTTTAATTATAAGACATTGCTAGGTGTATGAAGTTTTAACCACCAAAAAAATAACGATTGAGACAAGAAATTATATATTATATAATAGTACTTCATTATAAAAAAAATAATTTAAATGTTGAATCTTTACGAATCATAAGAAATTTAGTGAAACCTTAATTATTATAAAAATCTTTTATAAATCGAAAAAAAATGCAATAATTTCATCAACACACATGACTATCTGGTAACTACTTGCCGCATATATTTTCCATATTGTTCCCAGGATTAACTTTCAAACTTACTGAAATTTTCACAAAAATTATCCAATATTAATCAAGCATAACTGTTTACTTCGTACTTAATCATTATAAATGACAATAAATGTGTGTAGAACATTTGAGATATTTAGAAAGCCAAGGAAAGCTTATTGTTTGCATGAAGATGGCAAAAATATTTCTTACAAATTAAAAAAATTAATGGCCTCTAAGTGATTGTGCTTTCAGTTCACTAACGCACAGCCTGATAAACTTTATAACATAACATATTTCATAAAGTTTAGAGCGTGATGAAAAGTAGCAATTTATTCTATTATTTTACAGAGATCTTTATCCTGTTGACAAAAGCTTCAAGTACGCAATGAATCCTCCTCGGTAATGCTTGCTCATCATATCATCAACAGCATATCCTAACTAATTAGCAATTACCGAATAACAGAGAACATTTGAAAGCTTTAAAAAAACGATCACAAACTTTTCGCTATATTGGGGATGTTGCATAGGATTGTTATACTGCAATGGGCAAAACTTGGTCAAACAGCCAGGAATTGTTGTCAATCACAAAACACAGACCAACATCTACACAAAACTCCTGACTTTTGACAAATAATAAAAACAAGTTGACTGGAAGTTTGCTCTATGTTTGCCAAAAAAAGCAAGTGTCTGTTATTGCACGTCATTGCTCAACTATTAGGCGAACTAAAACAATATTGAACATTCTGTCTGACCGTAGCACATGTATCAAGAATCTAGGACAGCGCTGTTTATATTTTCGAGGACGTTCTTAATCATTGAAAACAAGGGACTACTAAAGAATATTCCATAATTTTCACGCTGTAAAATAAAAGTGAACATTAAAAATATTTAAAACTGTATCAACTTTTTATTCAAGAAATAAAATATTGGAAAAATTCACTTGGGAGCCTGAGCATTTTAGCTATAACAGCTTTTAAACTATTTCCGCTAGACAAATGTTTTCAGCCATTGATTCAAGGCGTTTCCAACGTATAGCACACATTAAACACGTGGTCTCGCTACTAAAAAAGCCTTTTTCATGAAACGACAGAGCGCAAGAGTGATTTTAACTTTAAGAAAAAAAAAAAAACTGGTTAAGACAACTTGATAGCATTGAAAATTTACATTACAACATTTCTATTGATCACTTGAGGAGTTGAAAAATAAACTAAAGCTGATAATCATTGTATATATTATAATACATGCACAAAAGCATACAAACATTATATGGACTTGCGCATCCTACAGCATCAGTGAACATTTATTTCTCAAATTTTTTTGTGTTCTGACAGCTTATACAAAGCATTTCAACCAAATTGGATAAATACGTAAATTATAAATATCAAATAGATAATGAAATAAAAGGTAAGGATATATAGTTTGCAACTATTAAATTGCGTTTTTCATTTAATTGTGTCATGTGGTTGGAGGTTAATCCAAACACATGCTCACTCAAAAATATGTACACGTGAGTTGAGAGTCACACCACATCACACAACTTTGTATAATGTATATAGATAATGACATGCGAGAATATATATTATTTTTGGCAAGAAAAATAACAACTCGTGTGATGTATGGCTATTGCATTATCATTCGTGGATTTGCCGTATCTCTAAGTATCTCCACAGGTTTTGGGGCAAAAGTGTAATAGCGCTTTAGGAACAAATCTATATATAATTGAGTGCGTAATATTGAACTCGTCAATAGCTCCATTAAAGCACAGCATATATTTTAGATATCAAGTAAAATTCGATACGCCCTGACAAATGTGCGATGCAACTATGTGTACGCATGATTAAAACGTCACGTTGGCTTTACAGGTTGTACAAAAAGGGTGGAATACAGCTAAAAGCAAGACTAAAGAAGATCCTTCAACAAAAACAACCAGCCAGGCTTCTGCTCTGTTTAGTTCTCGTACAGTTCTAAAATGATTTCAAAAACTACTAACTAAAAATAAAATACAAAATCCAAATAAGGATTTTGTAATGCAGTGAATGATGCATCAAACAACCTTGAGATGCCTTATTACTCAGCTAATGAATCACCAAGGAAATGCAGACCATCTCCATCACGATTCAGGTACAAAAGAATACTATACTTTGGGCAAAGGCCATAAAGATATATCGCAGATCTCAAATCTGGAACCAAGCTACTACAAATATGCCCAACGACTCAGTAGACTGTGACTATTTTTAACCGAAATATAACAATGTATTCTATATAAGTAAGTACCAACAAGGCAGACTGTTTATGGTATGAAAAATAAAATATATTTTTGTATTATTACTGTTATTGTCATTGCTATTATTGTTAACTTAATAATGGATTGCCACAGCAATCCACTGAAGTTTGCATCACAGTGAAATGGAAAGATTCTCAAATCAGTGTTTACGTTTAGAGATTCGAAAATAAACCACACCACTTTCCCAGTGGTAAAAGCGATTAAATGAAAGAAAATATTGTCATCCATGAACAACAGCAGTGCAAATTACAGGTTATCTCGAGTATGTATGATGCGAATAATAATTTTCAAGCAATAAGCCAGACCAATCTTGCATCTTTTTGTGAACAAGTATATACATTTTTTAACAACTCATATTTTCACCATTGATAATTAAAAGATGGTTAAGGCAAAGATTAAAAAACAAGCAATAATATATAACCAGAGATTGGCTATATTTAATAAAAATGCATGAAAAACCACCAAATATAGACATTACATCTAATGGCCTTGTTATTGCTCACATAGGCAACTGTATTAAATTGATGTTTCCAGATAACTGGCAATATTATTAGAACTACCAACTAAATCTGCAAGATTGAATTTAAATTAAAAATTTGCATTGAGAGAAAACAATAGACCTATATGAAATATTAATAGACACACATTAAACATTTACTAACATGGAATGCCATATGTATTCATATGTATATGCTATATGTATTCAGATAGCAAGCGATGAGCATTTAGTATATCACAAGTGGTGTGTAATGTGAAAAAAACATGTCATAAATTTGTACTGCTTATGATATGTATTCAAGTTACGTGAGAATAAGCATTCAGACTGCATCCAAAAATGTTTCCAGGTTGCATGTGATATGTAAGTTACATAATGATATAATATGAAGTTGGACCAGTTTCAAACACGATTGAATACTGATAAATAAAAATACTATATTGATAAATCTATGGTTAGCTAGTAGTGTGACCTCACTATCAATGGATCTACAGAAAACCTGTCAACTGCATTAAAGTTTCAAGGTATAAGATATTAGAAGTAGCAAAGTTTCATCAAGGTAGGATACCGACTAACTGCCGTGTCATTTTACTTCAACAGTTGATTAGTTCTACGTCAAAAGTTGCGTCATTTTGTGACATTTGTATTTTTTGTTAGATGCCAATGATTGGCAGAATGTCAAAAAGGATTCAGTGAGGTTATAATACATCTTAGATGAAAATAGCTGAGCTCCAGCGTGGGGAGACTGTAACAGGACAACCATGATTTTAAATAGTTTTTTCATTAGTAATCCGAAATATGTGAAAACAATTGCTATCTGGTTAGACCAACTTCGGCATGTTGCTGGTTTTTGCATAAACTATAAATAAACAGTTCTGGCAGTTTTGACAGATAAAAGTTATGTCGTTGTTCATGCAGATTTTTTTTGCTAGTTTAATATTGACCAGATCCATGAAATTACAATTCATAAATCACCAAAACTTTGAAAAAATTAAAATCTAAGTTTTTAAACTGACAAAAAAGCAAAGGGAAGAGGAATTTTTCGTCTCGATGTTGAAAATCACTCAAATGCTTAATAAGCTATAGCCTTAGCGTTATATAGTGTTCGTTGTTGGAAGGTGCACTAGCTAGAGTTTGAAACTTCACCTAATATTTTACTAAATATCAAAATTCCAAGGGTAAAATACATCTTGAGTTTTTTGTATCGGTTTTAAAAGTTACAAAATACCTAATTGTATCTAAATATAAAAAGATGAACAATTCTTTTTTGTTTAAACTTCTGCACTGTATTGTAATACACGATATAGTGTAGCTATACAAATAAGTCATTACAATCATGAATGATTTACCACACTCTTTAACAAACAGTCTAAACTGGCAGAAACATCAATGTTCTGCGTTATTGCAAAACGGTTCAGAGAATTGCACTATTTACTCATAATTAATAATTATTTAGCATGCTAACCAATAACTAAGGAGTTGAAGCTTTCAACACATGTGTTTGTATTAGTTGATGTTCAGAAAGATTTAATCAGAATGGTGAGAATCAACTGTAACTAAAAAAATTTTGCAATGCTGTGAATATGGCAAATAAAGAAATCTATCAACAGCCATGACGGCTTATAAATACTATATTACAATCATGCTGGAGCTACCTACAATGTAAAAAAGAAGTCTGATGACAATGCCGACAACTCCACCAGATCGATGTACGTACATACATTTAAAGGCACATAAGTACATCCAAATCTTTTCATGTACACACTCATATAACTTCTTACATGTACATACATATACACGTACATACACACATATGTATTATTTATATACATACACACATACATACGTATGTATATATCCACATATGTATTACGTATATTCATATATACACACATACATATGTACATACTTACGTTCATACGAACATACATTCATACAGACACTCATGCATATGTTGTTAGTGTATTTTTTATTTCCATTACACTTGACTGCTGTACGAATTGATAAAGCTGTTGCAATAAGTTTTTTAGTTAGAAATATTTCATAGTTTTTTAGCTGGATTAGTAGTAAAACTTGGACAATTAAATGTGTTTTGAAACGGCCAATGAAATAAACAGTAACATGCTAATCGAAGGTCACACGTGTCGGTCATTAAGTAGAAATAATGATACATACGCAGAATATTCAAATTAAATTGGTTAGAAAATAACAAAGTTGCATGAAAGGAATGCGTGGGCATGGGCGAGGCAACAATGAGAAGAAAAACATCGACGAGTGCTAGCAGGATTTAATCCTCTAATTATAACCCATTAGTTAAACAGCTTGATGTCTGTCATATAAAAAATTGTTTTTGTAACACCATCTAACCACTAAATACATAGTTTCAACCACACTACGCAAATAAGGATTATGATATATTTTAATATGGTACCACAGAAAGGATTCTTGTATCTGATTATATTAATTGCAACTCGAAAGAGGCTAGTAAGAAAATTCATAAAAGATGACTTTTAACGATGTAGTTTTCAACATTTCAGCTTTGGGATTTAGAAGATATTTATATCGTTGAATAGATGAAAACAGATTATTTACACTGCAGCAACATTGAGAAAAAGAATGTTTGACAATTACGAGGAGCCAATCCATAAACACATTATATATATTATTATAAATGATATTAGGGAAATTTCAGTTGCAACGAAGTTTCGATTTTCTTACGAACTAAATACTGAATCAGAACTTCTACAACTGGGAGGCAAGTTTTTATGGAGAAAAATTTTGTAAATTTTCTTGGCGCTAAATAAAAAAAGCACAGTATACTGATGGAACTGAGCCAATCTAACGTGCAGTTATTTATGTTAGATATGACAAATTTTACCAATGTTTTATTAACAGTGTGTCCCAATGATGTTAGACTTGAGCATACGATCATTTGTCAATTTGAGGTCTGAACTTTGTGTTACCCAATGTATCTTTATCCATGCATAAATCACTGCAAAAATAGACTACAGACGCACATGCATTTCTACGATTACTCATGATCATAATTACACCCAGTAAAATTATTGAAGGAAGAACAACAGATTTCAGCTGTTTGAGAAGGAAACGTTAACTTTGATTGGTTTAGACATCCTTATATTTATGTTTGTTTGTTTGATATGACACATTCTTTGTGTTGCAAAGAAAAAGTGTGCAAGACCTTTGAAAACTTTCCAATCATAAAACATCAGTGCAAAAGATATAATCAAACGAAAGATGCATATAACATACAGCAGATTCATAAAACCACAGTATTATAAAATTAGCAAAGATATTGCTTAGTAAATAGTTGTTTTGAAAAATAAAACTTTGTTATAATCAAAAAGTGTGAAATAGTTGATATGAGATTAGTCAACTTTAATTTACAACAAGAAAACAAACCGACTTGCAAAAAATTATACAAACTGTGTGGCCCAGATAATAACCATGAAAAGCAGAGAATTAAATGTCAAGGAATTTGAAAATTTATATAAGTTATTCACAAAAAACGTGAGCTGAGATAGGCAAAAAGTTTACAATGATTAAGTGTAGTCATCAATGAAAACTGACTCATTTTTAAATATAGTCATACAATCTTTGTTGTTACAAAATAGTTATGTCAAAGGTTTCATTTCAACAACTACTTTTTAGGTTATACTGTTCGTTGCGGAAGGATCGGCAATGACTGTACAAAACTGACGAGTAATTAATATTATGTAATACGACTATGTGACAGGCAACATCAAGATGGCTGCTGGCCAAAGCGATGCCTATTAATAACTTTGCCAAAACAGTAAATTACCATAACTGTAATATGGTCCATCTAGACTTGCTATCTATATATAGACAGCGTACACTGCCAAAGAACTTATGAGACTTGTTTGGTTCCATGGCGATGGCTCTGATGGTCATATGGTCAGGTAACTGGTCGACAATCAACTGCCTCGACCCTTCAGCGTTCAATTTATTAACTCTCTGCCAGTCAGTCCAGTAAATATACTTGCCTAGAAACGCATTCATAAATCCATTCAATGACGAAATCTACAATGACACCAAAATTTGTAAGAAAAAAACTCAATTGTTTATTTTTTTGTAACGTGAGATTCAAGTGAAAAAAAAATAAGTTTTACATTTTATAATTCGAAAAAAAATATTACAAAAGTTGGTCTGTTTATTTTCAGTCAAATTCAGCATCAGCTTTCGTTTGAATCAAAGCGTTGCAATCAAATGTTACAATTAGATGAAATCAGCTCCTATTATACAACTGATGAGATTACATGAAAAAAAGTCAACGCTTCAATTACCATCCAAGTCAGCTGTATCCAGGAGGTCCTGCATCTCCTCATGTGTCATGTCCGGGTCTATTCTGTACACCAGCTTGCAAAAGTAACGTACTGTATTAAGGTTACAGTAAAAAGCCATGTCAAAAAAATCCAATTAGTAATAAATCATAATCTTGTGAACATTATATTTTACCTTGTGGTTGTGAGTTTGGCGTATTCAAGTGGTCGAAACTTATCACTGCTGTTGTAAAGTGTACAAAGGTAAAGCAATCCATCCGAGAGTATGAACTAGTAACGTTCAATTTCAACCGTAATGTTGTTTTTAGAGAAATCTGCTGAATTCTGATAGTCAACACAATGTCTAGCAAATATGAACCGGCAAAATCTAGCAATATTTATTTTTTTATGATTGTCGATTACTATTGATTTAAGAATGATTAAAATTTGAAAAAAGGACATAGAGGCTGCATCCACATCATCAATCTCTTCTCAAAATATAATTATGCAATGTCTGGCTTATCATATATTTTGGCTGCAATAATGATCCCTCTTCGTGATAACTTCTAGCTTTCAATGGGATCAAAAAGACTGTTAGTTATGCAACAAATGATTTTAGTAAATGGTAAAATGTTAAAAAAATCTAATACAAAAATCACAGATTTCATTTATGAATCTAGCACAAACCACCAGTCACCAGTCTTATGAAACCTAACCATCAAAAATAATGGACATTGAAAGCTCAGACTGGTTTTTCACGAAAATTATCAAATGAAAACGAAGTTTTCATTTGACTAAGTATGAACAGGACTGAGCTGAAGCTCTAAAGTGTTGGTAGATTTACAGCTTGTAAAAAACTCAGAGAAAATTTTCAATTAATTTGTAATCAATCATCAGTTTAATATAATAAAAACCTGAGAAGAATGTAGGCACTATCAACCTGCTTGATAAGGAAGATTGCATTGGATACTTAAATTATTCATCATAAAAACCATCAAATAAGGAAACACATTCCACGTGAAGTTGTGCTAAACTGTAATATATAATCATACTAAACTACACAGGTATCAAGATGCTGATTTGGAATAAAAATACACTATTCAAATTAGACAAAACGTATAGCCAACCCCTATAACAGTTTGCCCGTAATCTGATTTATTTTCAATGATTGAAATGCCCAACACTAGAGTTATTCTACTAATCCAGTGCGTAACCACAGCTGCAGGAAAAGCTAGGTCTAACCAGTAGGTATAGCCAATTACTATCCTAGCAAGATTATTCATGGCATGGTTTGTGACGCTTGCTAGCTAGTGTATTTAACAAACATAATTTATTCATGTTTGTTGGTCACAAAAACAAACTTTGACCTTGACCAATGATAAACAGTGTTCCCTCCCCCCTCGTGTGCAATATAATGTAATCAATAAATCTTACTCAATGGCTATTTTGTTTAAAAAGCTACTTCAACTGCAAGTTTTTTCATTGTGACAGAAACAGTTATGCGCATGGTGAACATCAACACCTTTTACCCTCAGAAATCAATCTCCGCATTCAAAAGTTTTTTGTAGCAATCAACTCCAATTTTGATGAACTTGTGAGGGATTACACGAGTGTTTAGCGTTGCATGAAATGCAAGAATAATATATTTACTACTAAGCAAATGCTGCTCCATACACATTATCTTCGTTTTTGAGGATTACATGATACAAACTAAACTTTGGGGCTTTAAAACTTGTAGATTATCTATGCAATGATAGCAACTCAGGCTAACCCTTATAAAACAGCAATCAATGATAATACAAAAAAACTTTATGCTACGATATATTTGTAGACAATTTTTTCAAGAGAGGTGAGTCTGTTGCTGAATTTTCCACCAATCCTTTGCTTTGGTGGCGAGAGTCAACCAAAATGTGACTTGCTCATGAAATTCATCAAGTAGCCAGTAGTTACCCAAACTTTGCCCTTTTTAATGAATGCTTGAGCATTACTAGCATGATTCCTCTTAAAGAATCAAAGGTTGAGTGAATTATGGACCAGCCTTGGCCTAATGGTTTCAGTGCATGGATCGTGATGAATAGTTCATGGGTGTGAGTCCCGAAAGAGACTGAGTGCATGGATTGTTATACGCAGTTCATGGTTGCTGACCATTAAAGGGTCATTGGAGGTGTCAGGAAGCCCATCCTACGCTCCATTGCATGCTGTATCATTGTATTCGCTTAATTGCTTTTATTTTGTTTTTCACTAACTGTAAAGGATTTTGTTGTGGTCTCGAAACAACCTTCACTGATACTGTTAGATAAATGCCTGTACTGTATGTTATTAGCAGTACAGTGATGCAGAGTGCAAATAGACTGGTAGCGTCGGCTCTCTGTGGAAAGCAATTAATATAGATATCAAGTGCTACCAGTACGGTAGTAAAGGCTCTCTATCGCAGAAAGTAGTAGATACGAACAGCAGGCGCTACCGGATGGTAGTATAGGCTCTCTGTTGTAGGAGATTTGTATAGCAGACAGATCCGGTTAGCAAGGTATGCGAACTTTAGTGGTACAGGCAACCGGCCTCACTAAATACACGTGTTTCAGATTAATAATAATTTATTAGTAGAACACAAAAGCTTGCCTGATAAATAGTCCTTACAAGCGTACAGTAACTTGACTTCTCAGATCCAACACTAAGACAGTACAAGCAATCGCGGACACTTATAGACTAAATACTTTCCAGCTTGAGCAAAACTAGTTCTGACTAACTTCAAGCAAATCTAAAACAACTCTGAGTGTTGGGCGAACTGCCTCGCTATTTATAGGAAAAGATAATAGTTGAAAATAAGAACATGTGATTGGGTTAACAAATAGCTTGGACAATATAGATATGATTCATAAAGGGGTGTATTAAGTATAAAAGATTACATAGATAGCTGGCGAATTGACAACTGGCTAACTGCCAAATATTCAAGTGTTAATTAATAGCGTTACTAGATGACGTCAAACCATCGGTCCATAGCTCGTAATCCTCAGCGCTTGATCTTGACTCAGTAAGGGTCCCTGGATCATCTGCTTCGTCTGTGTAAAGTACTTCACTACTCATTGAACAAGTTTATGCATGTTCATCCATCGCTTACACATCACTTACAACCCTATGCTCGCTCATGTGTAACTACTAGGCCAGTAGCACACTATCTTATTGCATGGCTGCTCTAGGCAATTTCCATTACACAGGCCGCTTCAACTATATGTACTTCAGTAAGGATAGTTAACGAGTCATAGAGTGGCTGTGAATAGATGGGGGGCCGGGGATTATATATAAGGAGTAAATATATATATAAGTATAAGGAGAGTCTCGAGAGAAAATGAGACTGTCAACTACAGAACCCTGCAGTCCGGGAGAGGTACGTACAACCGTATGACCCTTGGCACAAGACCATGTGCACTGGCAAGGAAGAGAGGTACATGCAGATTGCACGACCCTTGACACAAGACAATGTGTACTTAGAGAAACCACTATCTGCACAACCGGTAGAGGGAGTGAGGAAGAGAAGCCCATTACCGGGCAAAAGAGTAATACTAAAACAGGGGTTCACACAACCGTGTAAACAACAGAGAGGGTGTGGCACACAACCAGTGCAGCTAAGAAGAAAGGGGAAGGGCATCCGCCCTAAAGCAACTGGCCTCTCACCGTTTGCACGGCATCCTTGAGACTAGCTATCTCTCCCTTCAGGAGTTCAGCCTGCACCCTGAGCTTGGCGACTTCCGTGTCTGATAGCGTACCAGACACCACCCTCATCCTAAGATCTTGAAACTGAGCCTCCAGATCCGCCGCACCTCGTTCGGTAGCAGTGGCCCGGCTCGACCTATTCTGCAGAAAGCGTACTGACAGATAAACTCCACTAGGTGGAGGTTCTGTGGAGGGAAGTACAGCAGGAACAGGGGGTGAAGACACTCTTGAAACCGCCAGGGGTGTAGAGACGGGGAGAAAGAGCACTAAGGGCCACAACCATAGCCTCGGGACCAGGGGTGGTCACGGTACACGGCTTCTTTGGGATCTTGTAGCTGGAGAGCGAGATGTCCATCAGCGGAACAATTCCAGTCTGTGTAAAGAGGGTCTCGGCAGGGGTGGAGCCATGGTTGTAGAGACTGGGGGAGGTACTTTAACTGGTACCTTACCCGTCTGGGTAGGTCTGTACGGGCCAAAAGCAGCAGGCGCCGTCCACTTCTGATACCTACAGAACGCAGGATAACTCTTGCCATCTACAGCATATATGTACCCTAACCGTTGGTCGTGGTCGGGGTCCTCTGGCCCACCTTTCTTCTTCTGATGGCCATACACACTATCTCTGCTACTGCTAGAGTATTGGCAGCGGCAGAAATACTGCACAAAGTGCTGGTGCACATGCACAGAGAGCTGTCGCATGTTCTTCGCCTGGAACTAGCAGAGAGGGCAGACGTTATGCCATGCCTTCTTAAGCTGCTTTTGGATAGCTTTCTCCGTGGAGGAGCAATCCACTGGAGGAGGCGACGAGCAATGGGAGGCTTCTTCTCAGTAGAGTGGGGAGCAACTACCTCATCGGTCACAGTAGGTGACAAAGGGCGGGAGGCGGCTACACCCACTAGCTGGAGGACTGGGGTAGGGGCTGAAGAAGAAGGCTCATCTTTCTTCAGTGGTACGGGAGGAGTGACAGGTACTGGTGCTAGAGATGCAGTTCGGCTTCTCTGCCTGCGCTTGGAGGGCATCGAATACTCGATGGGTACCGGGGGTCCTGGCTGAGTGCTAACAGCTAGCACTGCTAACGGAGGGAGTGCCAATTCAGAGGAGGTGGCTGCAGAAGAATTGCTCTGCTGAGAGAGCCCAGCCAAGAGCGAGGCTCCTCTCCTCTTAGTTGGCACTATCTTCCCCAGTGTTTGCATGCGCTCACGGGTGACTGTGTGCGGCATGCGAGTGTCAGTAGCTGGCTTGTCCAGCACAGCAACTGTACTCAAGCTCGACTCCGTACTACACGGAGGAGGGGGAAGGGGATCCCACACGGGAGATGGGATGCTCACATCATGGCGAGAGGTGGGAGTACCACGAAGGGGGGATACAGGGTGTGCTGCCTTGGTTACACTCTGGCTGTAAGTCAGAGTGGCCGGTGCAGTGGTCACACGGGGAGGCAGCAGAGAGTGGGGGAAACTCCGTGTGCTGCGGAGGGGGGGGGGAGGGAGTGGATGGTTAAGTGCCAAGGGGTCGCTGGACGAGCCATGCATGCGCACCCAGCTCTCCACGAGAGCAGCCTGGTCACCAACGCCGAAGAGAGCGTCCTCTCTCTTGACTTCCTCTGCAAAGGGCGCCAAAGTGGCAGGGGTGGTCACCTGTACAGAGGGGGATGGATGAACGAATCTCCAAGATGAACAAGGAAAGGCAGAAGGTGGTGGCTGATCTGCATCGGCCGAAATCTCCATCAAGAAATCTTCTTCTTCCTCGAGCTGTAACACTCCATCTCTAGACTCCTGAAGAACATCCTTCGAGCAATCCATCTTGGCAGTAAGGTAAGAATCAGTAGAAACAGTAAGAGCACGTCTTGACACAGTGAGAAGTTGCAAAGCAATGGCGGTTTCCGCGCGTGGGCGGCTGGACTGTCCTTGACCAATAGTGGGCAGGGGTGGATGAGCAACAATGGAATGACTAGCGGGTGCGGTGTTTGTGTGCCTGTATCTTTCTGTTGGAGGGAGGTACATGCTTGGAACTTGGCTAAGATGTTCGCCAGACTGTGCTCTTTCTAACGACGCCCAGTACGGGGGAGGGGGAGGAAGGGTGGCTATATCCACTCGGAAGTTATTCCCCTTTCCGTGTGGCCTTAGCCGTTTTAGCAACTTATTTTCACCAGAGAAGTAATGGTCCAACTTCACTGCTCTACCGTTGGATGGAAACTTCTGCCAGGGAGCTGATTTTCTACAGACAGCTGTGCTGGATTTTGGTCTTTTTGCTGATACCATGTTTGCAAGGTTTTCCATCAAAATTCTGCCCAGGAGGACCGCTTGAATCTCAGGTATTTTCTCACTTTCTATTTCTGCATCCACTCTTTTGTTTGTTGTGATTGCACAACATAGCGGCTGTCTATAGAGTGTAAGAGGGCCCACACCCTTGTGTAACCATCGCACTGGTACACCGAGTGGTAGATTCTCAGTCTGTGTGGGGAGTGGAGCTACCTCAGCTCTTGAGGGGGATAACTCCTGCAAATTTTGCTCATTCCTGGCCGAACTACTTGTTCTATTCTCATCAATCTTGCTGAGAACAACTGGTGGGGTAGCCTGCCTCTGCTCTCCTGGCCGCTCCAAACCTAGTGTACACCTGTTAGGAAGGGGAGACAACTCTGTCTCTTCACAGGGTGGTTCTGGTGGAGGAGAGCCAGTAGGGGAGGTAAGGGGGTAGGTACTACTCCAGCATGACTTGCTGTACCCTTCAAACACTTATTTGCCAATTTTAATAATTCGCACCCATACAGTTCAAAGTTAACTCCACTCTTTTGCACTTGCCTGAAAACTTTAGCAAAGTACTGGAATGGAGTGGAGGACACAGGACTACAGATGGCAATGTGGTTAGGGTGGGGCAGCAACGCCCTACCACGGATGACTGGCAACACCGCCTTGCTTGGTACTGGGGGGTCAGTAGCGGTAGGAGGTTCTCCTGGGCACAGCTCTGTCAAGCTAGGGGAAGAGAACTCTGTGTGGTAGTCTTGCACAGATTGGCTGGTTCTATGTTAGGGGGAAGCTGTACTGTGTTGAGACTCCTTACACTATTAATCAGTGGTGTACCATCTATATCTGTGCATTGCATCCTTCTGCCTGCTACAACTATGGCGCACTCACTGAATTTGAGACGACAGTCATGACCTGTGAGGAAAGGCATGCCTAGAATGTGTCCTCATTTATCTGGTTGACTACAAACGTGGTTGAGGTATGCACATCTCGTAGCTGTAGAGCGGTTGTCACTGTACCATAGAAGGGGTTACGAGTGCCATCTGCCATAATTCCATATGACTCACTCTTTCGTATGGCCTTCTTCACTGTCTGTGGTAGCAGATCGAATACACGTTCTGACAGGAGGTTGGTAGTGCATCCTGTGTCAACAAGGAGGGGGTGACTGGCCTGTTCTCTAGCTTGCCAGGAAGGAAGTAGCTGCCTCTGTACGGCCTCTCCACTTCAGCATTGGGTAGAGGAGTGGGTTGTACCTTAGCTGTATCCTTAGGGGGTGTAGGCCGCTCCATTTCTTGGCTGACTGGCAGGACTGCCGCCTGCCGGCTCTGTGCTTTGACAGACTTATGCTTTGGTATCTCTACAGGCTGCACGGGTGGCATCTCCAGTAATGACGGGATGGCTGGGAGAGGGCGTTTCGACTCACTCACTTTATCAGTACGTTTACTACTGGCAGGCAGTGACACTTTCTTCCCTTGAGGGGGTCCTGAGGATCCGGTAGGGGAGGTAGAATGTCTTGCTTTAGTCTTCTTGCTTCCCACTGACTCTTTTTTCTTCAGGGATGGCCAGTCTGAGGGGGTGGAGTACACAGGGTTGCGTTTCTCGATACTCTCTATCTCATTTTTCCACTTTTTTGCCTTATCGTCGGTAGCCAGTGAGGTAGCTACTGCGGGCACTTCTCGTTTCCCGATGCAGGCTTTGCTTTAGATCTAGCGAGAGCCTTTGATCTCACGGAACAATCCTTGCTGAAATGGCCCGCCTGTCCACAGCTCCAACACTGGGGGGGAGGGGTGCCCACTGTGTTGCGGTAGGAGGTGGCTGCTCAACGGCAGGGGGAACAGCTGCCACAGAAGAGTGATATGCTCCAGGCTGAATCTGAGCAGGAGGCTGCATCACTGCATGATGAGCAGAGGTTGTGTGGTGTGAGGGAGCATACATGGTAGAAGGGGGGGGGTGCATGCACTGTTTGCTGCCACTGTCTCGGCTCTTCTATCTCAGTGGCCATGTCCTGGACCGTCTTCAGCAATCTACTCATTGTGCCATCAAGTACTGGTGTTGGCTGCAGGGGTGGAGAAGAGTAACTCATTGAGGGGTAACTGCTCGCAGCTACATATGGGTGCTGTGTCTCTTGGAGCCCGGTTGACTACAGCAGCTGCCTGGTAATGACGGCAATGGGTGATGAAAGGTTTATGGTATTCCTCCTCGGAATCCTCGTCGTCTTCTTCATACGCTCCTTCTCCTATCATTTTCACTTTGGTTGGCTTGGTGTCTGAAACTGCTCTTATGTGGAGAAACTCACCCCCGGCACGCACAGCTTCTTCTACACTCTGGGGATTCACAGCTAACAGATGATGCTGTGGATACGGGTGTCCCAGGGTAGACATGAATCCCTCTAACACCATTCTCTCTACATGTCTAGCTGACAAATCTTCATAGGCGATCCGTATCAATCTCTCCACTTCGTTGGCATGTTCCTGGAGGGGAGTCTTTGGTAGCTTCTTCAGGTGGGCTATGCTTTGTAAGGCTTCACGGCGTGTAAGGCCAAAACGAGCACGGAGGTTGGTGAATACAGCCTGCAGGTTGTTAGGCCTGCCACAATCCACTGCTTCCTCACGGAGTGCTTTTCTAACATGGAGTAGCGCCGTGTGAGCGTTCCAATCATTGGCTTCAGCAACTTCTACGAACCGCGTAATGAAATACTCCACGTCACCTTGGCCGTTGAACTTGGACGGCTTGAAATGCTGTGCCGGAGCAGGGGGAGGGGTACAAGGCTGTAGAACACCTTGTAACTTCTGTGCTAGCCGGTCTAGGGCTGCAGCTTCAGGGGTGCCTGCAGGCAGTCGTCCTGCACTCCTGGCTCTGTGTGCAGCCATCCAAGGGGGAGTGGCTGTAACTTCTCTCAGCAGGGTGCTCAGCTGTACGGGAAGGGGAGCTGCGATGTCCGTAGCTCGCTTCAAGACAGGCAGTCTTTAGCTTCAGCGGGGGGGCACGGGCGCTGTATTCTCTCCCCGCTGTAGGAGGAGCGCTCTGTCAAGTGGGGGGGGGGGGGGTTGCCACAGGATCAGAGTAAAGGGGGAGACAGTGTCTGTGGGGTGGTAGTGGGGTGGTCTACCGGATCACTGTGTAAAAGGGAAGGCACTGTTACTCGGGGAGAAAGGGGGAGAGTAAACAGTGTGTTTGGCCGTTGGCTGACTCTGTAACAGTGTCTCTCGTCCACGAGAATATCCCACCGCTGCCACCAATGTAAAGGATTTCGTTGTGGTCTTGAAACAACCTTCACTGACATTGTTAGATAGACGCCTGTACTGTATGTTAGTAGCAGTACGGTGATGCAGAGTGCAAATAGACTGGTAGCGTCGGCTCTCTGTGGAAGGCAATTAATATAGATATCAAGCACTACTGGTACGGTAGTAAAGGCTCTCTATCGCAGAAAGTAGTAGATACGAACAGCAGGCGCTACCGGATGGTAGTATAGGCTCTCTGTTGTAGGAGATTTGTATAGCAGACAGATCCGGTTAGCAAGGTATGCGAACTTTAGTGGTACAGGCAACCGGCCTCACTAAATACACGTGTTTCAGATTAATAATAATTTATTAGTAGAACACAAAAGCTTGCCTGATAAATAGTCCTTACAAGCGTACAGTAACTTGACTTCTCAGATCCAACACTAAGACGGTACAAGCAATTGCTGACACTTATAGACTAAATACTATCTCAGCTTGAGCCAAACTAGTTCTGACTAACTTCAAGCAAATCTAAAACAACTCTGAGCATTGGGCGAACTGCCTCGCTATTTATAGGAAAAGATAATAGTTGAAAATAAGAACATGTGATTGGCTTAACAAATAGCTTGGACAATATAGATATGATTCATAAAGGGGTGCATTAAGTATAAAAAATTACATAGATAGCTGGCGCATTGAGAACTGGCTAGCTGCCAAATATTCAAGTGTTAATTAATAGCGTTACTAGATGACGTCAAACCATCGGTCCATAGCTCGTAATCCTCAGCGCTTGATCTTGACTCAGTAAGGGTCCCTGGATCATCTGCTTCGTCTGTGTAAGGTACTTCACTACTCATTGAACAAGTTTATGCATGTTCATCCAGTGCTTGCACATCGCTTGCAACCCACTGCTCGCTCATGTGTAACTACTAGGCCAGTAGCACACTATCTTATTGCATGGCTGCTCTAGGCAATTTCCATTACATAACTGGAAACATGATCTAGAAGGTAACTCAAATACATCAATTGGTATAATCAAAAGTACATATTGAAAAAAATTACAAAGGTGTCAAGTTAGTTACTGGAAGTTGAGAGTCTGTATGAAAACTATGTCAAGTTAGTCATGTGTACATACCTCTTTCCTGTAACTAAAACAATAAACCTAAGAAAACTATTTATCATTGTTATTGAGTTTGTATGGGATTGAGTTTCGCTTTTCAACCTGGCAGCACATGTTAACGAAATAAGAGGACTGTCAGTTGCCACATTAGAAAGTGTGACATCAGTCACACGATGATTTGTAAATGACTAAATAAGACTAAAATGTGTTAAGTAGAGTGATAATCTGTTACGATATCATGTTTATAAGAATTAGGACTTCGACGGTGTGCAAATCAGCGGCAGCTAACTTCTGATTGATTATTAATTGTGAAGTAAAATTAAGATGACACTCGACATATTATGTTTTGCATCCTTGTAGTTGTGGTGAGGCACCAAAATTGACCTTGGAATTAATAAAAGCTACCTTAATCCAGCGCTAGGGAGAAGCATTTCTAATCTAAATATGCTTATTAGAAGAGAAAGCTGTTGAGAATAACCTATAATTATAGCTAGTAACATGGAGCAATACTGGCACTACCTTCTAGCTGATACATGACGTCAGTACAATGGTAAGCAGCTAGCAAGACGTCAGGGTCATAAATAATTTCTCTGAAGTTGACACGATATGACAGTGGTACATATCTGTCTGGTTTACTTCCACTAGAGAATGATTTAATCCAACATATGGAAGAGCTCAAGAGACATTGGTGGGAATATGATAGCAATGGATGGAGTGGATTACAGTAATCGCATGTTAAACACTCAGCTCTATCACCAATTTATTTGTGAATTGGCACCATGACATTATCTTGCGTCCTGTTAGTTTTATGCTGAGGCAGGTGTTGTGGTAAAGGAAAGTAAGTGAGCCTTTCACTAAAACTTTACGTCACATTGAGTTGTTTAAACGAGCTCATCCGATTAATTTTTTCAATGGCCTAGATGACTAGGATCTTTTTATAAGATATAGCGAAATCATTAGTATTCACATGTGGTTTCAAATTGGGAAGTTCCGGTAAAAAATGGAAGTAACTGGATCCTGGACACCTACTTGAAAGCATATATACCCCAGCAGACCATCAATAAAAACTGCACACAAAGACTGGCCAACTTATAGTTGCAGGACCAGCATTGTATATTTTTTACCTCCTCTAGAAAATCTGAAACCAAATTTTCAAAACTTGCAGTAGTAACAGTTTAATTTTGGAGATAGTATTTATTTATTTTGGTGCAGGAAAAGTTAGTTGAGTATAAAACCTAAAAATATCTATATCAACTATAGCAGAGCAGGTACACAGGGCATTAGAATACAATTGCCAATAATATCATAATATAATGACAAATGACCGGCCTATTGCCAATAGGGAAGTGCATGTGTTATGAAACAAATTATGCTAACAGTTCAGTTATCGTCAACTGATTCAGCTTCGTTATACACTAAACACTTTGCATGAAAATGTGATGCACTTTTTAGCACTTGTAATAAATAAAACAAAAAATTTATCATTATAAAAAAAACAAGTGAAGAATAAACACTATCGACCCGAAAAAAAAATTTAAACGCAAATGTTGACTACTATTCGAAGTTCAGTAAAAACTGGATATGAAGTCAAGCTAAAAAAGTAATTACTGGATATTATTTTGCATCATATTAAATACCTAATAATAATATATGATAGCTAGTCATTGAAAAATGCGATTATACCATAATACGATAACATAAGTAGTTGTAAGATATGTTGCAGTTTCGCTTAAAACAATAACTCTGTTTTGTACATGTTGTAACTATTATGAAGATTCGTTTTTTTCATATCTTTATGACAGCAACATTGAGCTCTCAGCTTTGCTATGTTGGAAGTCAGTTAGACCAATTTTTCATAACATAAAAGATAGAAAAGAAAACTAAAATGGGTGGTGCAGCTTAAAAATTATCGAAGTTGAAGCATTCCAAGGAATCCTAGTCAGTAAATTTAGTATAGTTGTAAATAATATTTTGGTTCAACTAGAACGATATCAAATACGTACTGCTAGTGAAAATTACATGTTATTTATATATTCAACGATTTATGGAAATGCATTGCAACTTTTTGCATAACATGAATTAATATAATTTGTGACGATGCAGTATGAGACAGTGTGCCACATGTTGCCACTTATTAGTGCAGAATAAAAATCGGGATACTATCTTTTACATTAAACACTGCGATTTTGTATGTTCATTGTATTTATCGTGATTGTTCAAATAATTTTTAATCAATTTCATTGCAATTATCTTCTCCTGGTAGAGTGAAAACCTAAATATTGGGTAAGCTTTATTTGTTTCCTAAAAAATGAAAACTTTGAAAGTTTTTGACAACTTTTGGTGCCCTGGATGACCACAAATTTGAGCGATTATACAAGGTCTACTGCTATTTTTGTTGAGCACAAAGAATGAGCCTAGATTTGAGACACGCAAGATTTTGAGATAGAGTACGTAAGCACTAAAACCTGTGCAGTTTTGAGCATTAATCACCAAATATTGCTCAAGTGAACTGAAACGTTCATTGAAAGAGCGTAATCACTTCCAAAATGTATACACCCAAGCCGTGTGAACCAGATTTGACAAATGGCCCACAAAATAAAAGTTTCAAGGTCAATTATGAAATAAGGCAAAGTAGCATGCACCAAAGGCTTGTAACTAACAGTTCGTGGGGTCCTCTTAAAACATAATCCAACTCATTTTAGGTATAGGTGATGGGCACCATTGCAAAGAAAAACCACGCTGCCACTAAAAAAAATCAAAAACTACACTAAAATGATCTATTATTTGACAAATTGAAACAACCACAAGCAAATTGGATACAGATATTTGAATAAAAAATAAATTGTGATAAGATAAAATGAATCACTTCCTATTACATAATGAAACTTCTGGTTTCAATCGCATCTAAAATGTTATTTGGACACGTGTTTTGCTTGCTGGTGTAACATTTGACTTGGATATAATTTTTCATTTATAAAACAAAGTAGACATGCAATCAATATACACAAGCTTGAAGTAAATCACAAAATCCTCTCCATGAAAGTTATACTAGGTTTACGAGTAATTAAATGCTTTTGATTTCGACATCATCATCATCCAGACAAATAGAAATAAGATGCGGTCAATACTGTCATAGCAAATAACAATTCATCAATTACTGCTAGCTTTGCAATTGAGTGCAATACTACTAAAATCTAATTGAGAGGTGGATTTCTGATAAAATACGTGAATCAACCAGTTTTAATGTTCGCAACGGTTTGTACCTAAAATACCTATAATACAATACACATCACAAAATTATCATGAATAAATATAGATTTCAGACATTTCAAAATCATGAATCAGGTAGCTCTTGGCCACAATGTAAAGATGGTGCTGTTTGAGATTTGCTCAATGAGTTGCTAATGATAAAAAAATGAAGATCAAGTTATGTAGCATTAGTAAAGTATGTAAATGAAAAATTGGGAAGAATTTTTACCTAAGTTTTACATCAACCTATTTAAATTACTGATTTAAGGTTTAGTGGTTTCCGCAAACAGGTTTGTACACATTAAGGCTAAAGAAATTATTATTATAATCAACTATCAAGGAAATGAATAGATTAAAACATATCCGGGTGTGAACACTTTTCCCTGTGATTGTACAACATATCATTGCATTAGGAAAACCTACTCTTTACACAGACCAAAATACCTGCTATTTCACAACAGGAAGCATGAAAAAGCCCCTAGAGTCAATTAGTTTGTGCAATTTTGTTTTGTAATCAGACACCTGCTAGATTAAAATTTGATTTGAAAACAACAGTACTACAGTAAGTTGGTGTTTAGCAACTTTGAATGCTAGTAACTAGAAACCACCTCATCAAATAGAATATGTGGACATGGGAATGTTAAAAACAAAATATTCTAAACCAAGTGAGGTATTAAATTCGTTTAGACAACAAAATAATGTTTTAACAACAAAAGTGCCAAAAGGCTACTTTTTTGCGTCTTTTAGAAATACAATTGCAAAGAGCCTCTGCATATGAACTTGCCAAAGTAAAAAATTCCACTACATTTGAATAATGTGAATGACATTTTCCCAACAGTATTTCAGGAAAATATTTTTTTCGCGATAAAACTCGCATTACATGCTAACTCGGTGTAGTAATGCCAACATTGAAAAATAGAAACTTCGGTGAGTTGAGATGGTTTTCACAAATGCAACAGCGAATTTACATTATAAATTTCAGCTTTTGAATCATTTTTGATCTTCAGCTACAGTTGCTGATACCATTATACCCATAACATTTTTTAGATATATTGCTTCAAACTAATCATTTTGGATGTTACAATAGCCAACTGAAGAACTAGCTGCTTGCTGGATAGTTTTGACACAATTTTAAAACTATCAACTTTAGCTTTATCTGTTTTGCAATGCATTAATTTTCCTTTACTAGCAAAAATAGTTCTTCAAGCAACAAAAAACCTTCATCTAATAAGAGTAGCCAACAAAAATATCACAAATAGTGATAAGCAATAAGTAAATACTCTTAGAATGAGTATGGCCTGTCAGAATACAGAAAATCAATTTGCTCAAGCAGAGTAAACATAAACCTCCAATGCAAAAAAAATAATAATTGCAACTCATGGTCATTAATAACGTGGAGCGGACTTGAGCAAAAAAATACGTAAAAAGTAGTAGAGATGTTTTGTTGAATAAATTATTTAAGAACCTCATTTAACATTTATGTAATAGCAAACCAGAAATTGATCTTTAATGTGAACTGTCAAAAATTTACACTTTGGCTGTGGTTATTTATAAGAAAAGAGAAACTGTTGGCATGCCATAAACACAGTACAATGAATGCCATTAATAGCAACTATAGTAAAACGTGCAATTGTGGATTGAACACTATGTGGGTAGAGTTGCACAAATAGTGACGCATTAGCTACTCAAAATAAATATATTCAACTGAAAAAAACCTAAACAAAAGATGAGAAAAATTGCTAGCAGGATATGAAAAGAGGATTTCTTTGTATGTTTGGAAATAAAAGTACAGGCTATTTTCAGCCTGAAGGCTATAGTTGCAGATTTTTGCAGTTTAAACCAATCAAAGGTGAACAAAAAATTATAGGATAGTCATAAAAGCAAATAAATCTGATTGTGGCAATTTCATAAATAGCAGATTGATTGTTAATATTTAATGTGGTTTTCACAATACTTGCGAATTTCAGCCTTACAACACCCAAGATTAAAAAGACCAGAAACAAGAGATTCAAAGACATATATGACGTTCAAAAGTGTCTCAATCGGGTTTTCCTTTTAAGATGGAAAATACTTCAACTTCTAAAGTAATCGTTGCAAAAACTTGGAGAGTTTTTCAGAAGGTCTTAGGTCTTGGTCCTAGGTACAGGGACGAGATGACGGTAGCACCATTAAATATATGTAAAAAGTTGATTTCTTTTTATTAAAATAAACAGTAATACTTGTCCATAAAGCAGTTAGACAAATCAATTAAACTAAAGTTGAATTGTTCATCTCAGAATGCCGACACTAAAAAAAAGTTTTTCACGGAAAATAATTATACTTTTACAGCCCTAAAAGTCCTTACCAACACGTTAATATTTTTACCAGAAACAGCTAAACGTTAAAATGATGGCCTTAATAATTATTTTGATTGTTGCCAGTTTTTGATAAAAATCAAAAAAAATTGGTCATTTGGTCCTGGAAACACCAGCGACTCCTGGTGTATGTACTCTTACAAGCGCAAGCCTCATTGCTATTGCTGTTTTTAAACATATTAATATCATTTGAAGTGTATGAGTAGATACATGTTATGCTAAACTCATTATGATACTAACTTGTTAGATACTATTGGGTTGCTCACTCTGTAAAGATTTCACATCTGAAATTTAGAGGAGGGTAGAGTGAAAACTCAAAAAAATCAAGTTGAACTGCTAATACTCTACATTATGGATTATCAGATTCAGAAGAATCTTTAGCAAATAAATTGTAAAAAATATTGAATCGAAAACTTCTTTTGATAATTTGATATAGCGTGATAACTTTTATTTTTCTTGTTAACAACAAGTATCATGTGCAAAACTCATGCAAGCATCGGGTTTACTCAGACGAAGCGCTGATATTTAATTTTGTCTCATACGGAAATCTTCGTTTTTCATATATTGAATTATTAATTATTTAAAAACCTGAGACCACAGGCTGCTAGAAACAAAATTTATAAAGGTTCAATGAGGAAACACTAAACTGTAACGGTTTATCCAATTAATGCACTGCTTACATAGCTCTGGTCTTGAAAAAAAAATTGGTTTGGCAGTGGGCCCGTGAAGTATTAGTTTATAACACCTTGTTTCCCTAAACACTAACCGATCTATCAGTATACTATTTATTATAGACCATTTACCTATTTAGATAAAAATAATGTTTGCCGAAAAATTTAATTTATTTTATAATAATGAGTTAGCTACTGCCTGCATTACTACTTGGTTACGAATCACTGATTTTGCTTCACTAAAACGACACTGTTGTGACAATGATACATCAAATAATCTCTTCTTTGTTCAAGCAAAGATATTTTTTCTCAAGTATTTTTTTTATGAGACAACCACTGGTGTGACACGCAATTTTTTGCCACCAAGTGACAGATGTCGAACTAGTCTAAAAGCTGATGCTCTTTTTAAAAAAATTATCCATATAAAAATTACATCTGTATATCCTTCAACAAGTGAACATGCTCATACATGCATTTTTTTTATTTTAAAAAAATAAATGTTTTCTTATGCAAAACTTGCAACATCATAATGTCAAGTTGGAGAAAACAACAATTGTTGTTGTTATGTTATATTTTTTTTATTCATATTGATTATTCTATATTAATGATCGTCATAAAACCAAAACCATTAAACCAATTAAATCAATTTTCAAATGTTCTTGAGTTACTAAATCTTGGGACCAGATTGCTAGAAACAAAATTTTTGAAGGATTGAATAGGAGACACGTTGCCGGACAGGTTTAGCCAATCATTTCATTGCTTACATAGCTGTGGACTTCAAAAATTTATTTTGAAACTACGTTACAAACCAGCAACATCCCAGTGCGCCGTGGGCCTTTATTGTGCTAATTATGCTTTATGGTGCGACCTGTTGATGTATTAATTATTATACATGTAGATCATTCACATCTGAAGGTGGCATGAAAATAGATTTAATAGTAGCCCTTTCCAAATAGAAATGTAACTTTTTCTATACATTATACTAAAACTAGCTACCACCAGAATTGCAACGCACGCATGGTTACACGTCACTGATTTCACTTTATAATATAACAACAGTTAACGCCTCTCTACAACCAGCGATTTTGTCATGGAAAGCGGAAAATGGCTGTTTATTACACCCTTTACAAATCGAGTTTCCTCTGATTGACGCGATCATCTAGAATCAAGCTTGTTTGATTTTTGCTGGCCGGTCTTCCGACTAGTCCTTGACGCTTGTTGGTCAATGCAGATTGGCTTGTATCTACTTTTTCCTTCTTTGATTTTCCCAGTCATGACTGCCCATGTGTTCACTATAAACTGTTGATGAGCACCGCCATGTGCATAATTGTTGTGGGTGGAGTGCAACAACAGACTACGGGAGGAAAACTCCTCTCATAGTGCCAAATTCATGGTTGTAAATCGCTGTGTTTGGAGAGGCTTTAAGGCATAAAACTATTCGCCGTGAAAACTAAAACAAAGTAATTTTGGCGCACAGAGTGTAATTTTCAAAGCTCATTCTTTCAGCAACTATCATCAGTGTGAGACAAAAAAGTTTACCACTATTGTGACTGCAAGATATCACTCTACACCATGCTTATCGATATAACTTTTAATGTCCCAAGCCTGATTTGAAAATCTGTCTGTACTGGTTTAATAAATAATTATCATCATAATTAATAATTAAACATTTGTGACTGTGTTTACATCATATCACAAAAGTTAGGAAATATTTAACAATATTTTGCATCATAACTTTACCTATTAGTATTACTACTCTTCTATTATTCGTGACCACCACCATGATCTTCAAGTTCTTTTTCTGCGTTATTATTATTCCAAACTACTGATGAAAAGATGATGGTGTAATAATTATGATTATTATTGTAATGATTATTTATAAAAATACTGCGCTGGAAATGACTAGGGCCTGCTCCTTGCAAAACATTCTATTAGACAGAAAACTGACATCACTAGATACATGCACATACTGGCGTGTGCGATCCATATATAGTCACTCTATGTAACTTTATCAATTCTATGCATGAAAGCCTACGTCCTAGTTACTGTACAATCATTCATATTTATGTGTTATTTTGTGTAAGCCAGCCAAACTTTTTATTATATTACCTAAGGCTGCTCCTAAAGGAACAAAGAAACTGTTACATAACCTTATGCATAAATACTGGCTGAAGCTCCATAATAAATCAGAGTAATTGGAGGAGCCAAGCCAGAAGAAAAGAAGAATACAATTACTCTCAACCACACACTCTCTCTTGTATTGCATTACTAAAAATCTGCAATAATAACAAGCTTGTAGTTGTGGTCCAGCATTAACTTGCTCACAAAGCACTGACCATCGAGTGGCCTACACTTCTGTACGGCCCAGTAAGTAGGCTGCGCAGTCCAGCATTGGATTTGGTCCAGCTGTGCAGGCCAGCACTACTAGTTAATGACGCCTAAAGTGCTTGACCATAGCCTGCCAACTCTCATCTGAGCTGAGGGAAGTGCTGGTGCCTGCTACCTCGCTTGTATTATTATGTATCAGTACAGACACATAAATACTACTTACTTAGACAACAATACTACTACTTAGACTAATAAATAATATTATTTATTTATGATAATAATAAATTTAATACAACATGACAATGATGATCGATGAAGTTGATATGTCAGCATGATCATCGATCATCATGATGATGATCATCATCATCATCAGATCATCATCATCATGCAAGAAGGTGGTTTCGTTGTTGTTGTTAGTAGCTATGGTTTTGGGTTTTGTTTGATATATATTATTAGCGTACTATATATATGTTTGAATGAGTCCCATGCATCATTTATATAAAATATGTATGCCAGCAACTCATAGAATGTTTAAATTTTACAACTTAAAAATTGTTCCCACACACACTGAAAGTGAATGCTTTATTCATTCATGAACACAAATATTCTGGACATCGAACATCGACTGCTTTTTTGTCACAGAAACAAACTCTGAGGTTTCGCACATGGTTTCAGATTTGCACTGAAATGATAACTTTTTTATATATTATTTGATGAAAGTATTTCTCAAAAGTGGCATGTCAAGCCTGTTAATGTAGATAATTCTTTTAACAAGTTTTTGTGATAATGAATTTCAGAAAACAGAGGAAGCGCGTTCTACAAATCAAAATGGCAGCGTCCATGATAGTAAAGGCAGTCTTGCTGCTATTAATGTTTTTATTTTTTCTTGCTGGCTTGTATGAACTCACTGAGAATATGGAGCCCAACAAATGCGAAATGACTTACATGTTTGAAGCTCCAGAATATGTTGTGAGTGATTTGGGCATTGGTCACTGTTTGTGCATCCGTTATTTTTTTTTATATTATTATTAATAAATAATAATAATTATAATAATAATTATTAATTATTATTAATAATTTAATAATTATTATAATAATGATAAATTGATAATAACAACGAACTACCTACTAACTCAAGCCACTCACTCAGCTTTGACAGAGTGAGTAATAATTGATATGATAATACATAAATTGATAACAATAAAAAACAATAATTATTATAATTATTATTAATTTATTTATTATGATAATAATTATTATAATAGTATAATAATTATAATAATAATAATAATATTAAATATAATAATTATTAATAGTAACAATTTTAATGATGATGATGATGATTAATAATAATGAAATAATAATTAAATTTAATAATAATAATGAATATTAATTATTTTTATAATAATAATCACAACAATGGCAACAACAATAATAATTATAAATAAGAAAGAAAGAATATTTATTGAAACAATTGAATAATAATTATTAAATAACAATATTATTATTATCAATTTATTTTTTATGATTTTGATTTATTATTATTATTAATTATTTTTCTCAATTTACCACTTTGCAACATCTCTTTGTTTTGCAGTTATTATTGATTGTGGTGATGATGATAATAAATTAAATAGTTTGTTATGAATAAGACTAAGTAGTATTATTATTATTATACAGTGTTGTAATACATCATAAATAAATAACAATAATATAATATTTTTTGGTTTATTTGTTAGTTGACCGTTAACTGTTAACTTTTGTACAACTACCATAATTAACAGTATTTAGAGTCCCTGTAGTAGTAGTAGTAACAGTAATAATAGTGGCCCTATTAATACATAAGACTTAAAAATAGTAGTAATAATAATTCAATTAATAAATTTAGTTAGAAGTTGGATAATTAAAGTTTACTATAAATAATTATTATTATTCTTATTATTGTTCATTGATTCAGATTACAGTAAAGAATATCAAATGTTTCACAGCAAAGCCAGTGTTCCACCCACCTGGAACCAAGGGGGAACCAAGTCTTTTCCAAAGACTTGCATTTGCCAATGTCTTTTATTTCATCTTTATAATCCTTCTTCTAGAGTACTTTCTTTGGCCTGTGTGCCATTCCGAGTTAAGTTTTTTTCTGAATAGTCTCAAACGATAGTTGCACACCTAGCATGGTGAGATTGAGAACTAGTCATTTATTTATAGCTCCTAATGTACCAATAATAAGTGGATTCACGATTGTCTTTATATTTCATAGTATTCGTATTTTGCTTGGCAAGTCCGGGTATCTCTTTATTTTCTCAACTTCTTTACTCATAATTCTTGCATCACTGGGGATTGCTATGTCTATAAGGATACATTTCTTTTGCTTCTTTCTTTTTCTCTAGAAAAATATTTGGTTGTCTTGGTTCTATAAACTTATCAACATCAATACTCAGTTCCACAGAATCTTCACTCGATAATTTTTAATCACTTTCTGTTCTGTGTTCATACCTAGTTTTACAGTGAGCCAGTCCATTTGCCTTTATGAAACCCACTGAACAGCTTCTTCCACCCTGTTATGCCATCTTTTGTATTCTGTCTGCGCTAATTTACTGCACTCACTAATGATGTGTGAGGCAGTTTCATGTTTAAGTTTGCAAATCCTACACAGCGCTAATTCTCTTGTGTGTGTAATTATTTCTTGTCGTTTATACCATGAGTATGATCTTGGGCTGCTACTGTGGGACTTTCCGTCTTCCATTTTAGATTTTCTTTTTCTAACAACTACTAAATGATTGGAACAACAAAATGTTTAGTTTGTCTCACATATTGTCTGTGCATCTCTTTACTCTGCCTTTCTTCTTTTCCTTTATTCAGGGTGGGAAAAAACCGAAGAAACGAAGTTTTTTTTGTTTAAAAAGTTTTTATGGTTTGAACTAGTTTTTATGGTTTAAATAGTTTGAGTGCAGTCAATGCTCTATATTTGGACTGCTAAATGCTTAAAACAATGGCAACTGATATGTAGCAGTTGGCTTGTTGAAAATGCCTAATGTATATTTTAAAACAAGGCAACTGCGTGGTACAACAAAGCGTTAATATTTAAATAATTGACTGATTGTACAACAGAACCACATCAAATACAGCAGTTACATGGCATTACCATAGCAGGACACAAGATCATCGGTATTTGGACTTATTTTTTGCATTGGAGAGGTTGTAAATGAATACTTTCTGAGTCGATTTCACAGTTGACAGAATTTGAACTTATCAGTTTTATATATGTGGCTCTTATTTTCAATAAACCTGTCATTTCTCTATTTTAATGATTAAATGAAACTGAGTTGAACAGTTGGTTTCATCATTTTAGATCTTCAAAATAACTAACAGAATGAGACCATAGCATGAGTGATTGCTATAAAGCAGATAAAGTGCAAATTGAGTTTTGAAAAACTTGAAATATTTGATCAACTAGCAAAAAGATCATTAAAACCATAGAAACCGATCAAAAAAACCACAAAAATTGACTGATTTAAACCAAGCCAACCCTGCTTTTTTGCTTCCTATTTTCTCTGAATTCTTTTCTAGTTTCTTTATCTAGTTTCCTTATGTATTACATAACTGCTGCCATCATGTTGCTGTCTTTGCTGATTATGTATTCACTCATGCTTTATTCTTTGTAACTCACCGTTTCTAATATGTTCATTACCCCTCTACCTCCACCCAGTCTGTGTACGTAGAGGCTTATTACTATTATTGGCCATGTTAATTTTTCACAGTTCTTCAGCTGGTCTTAAAAGTTGATATTCAGAAGTAGCCCATAACCTGAAATATCCAATACCCTTTGCAGTATTCTCGCTGACACTAAAAGAGCAGAGAATTGATCTCTGTTCATTTCTTTGTTGCTGATACCCAGCATTCCTATGTTGATCTCTAGTTTTTCCACAGCCACGGTCTACGTGACGTAATCATAGTGTCATCAGCCATTTCCACCACAATTTTATATGAGAACCACTCCACTGTAGCCAAAATTCATATATGTTCATATAAGTCACCATCGGCTGAAATATTTTTATGCATGTACTCAGTATGTGCTACATAGAACGAAAATCGATTTGCAGCAATACCTGTGTGAATATATTTTATTTTATTCTAGTACAACTTTTAGTTTTACTAGGCTGGGTTCTTCAGCAATATCTTGTTCAAAATTTTTAAGCAAATGATCAGTCACTAGAGCAAGTAATTATCTCCCTTGGGAAAGTAATTTTGTGGTAAGCAGTACCGTGCAATGAGGTTGCCTATATGTATACTAAAGGTTATATGCCCTTAACTATTACAATGTATTCTTTCACATTAGTGACCTTATTTAATTGCTGTACGGGGAGACAGTCTGCATCATATATTTGGCAGACACCCGAAAACTCGAAGTTCCATTTTGTTATGTTGTCAAAAATGAAATAATGATACAGTAATTGCAATAATCTGACATAAACTGGTAGCTAGTATTATTAAAAGTGGAGTTTTGAATTTTTCCAATCTATGGTTGTTGTTGGTGTGTTGCTGGCTGGTGGTGATATGAAGAAATCGATTCAAAATAGTATACCTGATGATTATTATACTTTTTTCATAAGAAATGTTAAGGCTGACTGAATGAAATATTTTGTAATGGGATAAGGTCAAACAATTGTTATTTTGAAATAATTGTTCAATTTTACAAGTACCTTTAAAAAAATAAAAAATTTTGTACTATATATTATTGATGTTAATTATTATGGAAGCTATTTCAACATTATAATTTCATGTTCAAATGTCAATAATCATTAACTTCTGGTTATAAATAATAATTATATTGATCAGTTATTGATTAATTAAATTTTTATACATAAGTTTGACTGATATGAAAAATTCATAGTTCATATTTTTTTGTAATCAGAGTGTTGGAAACACTAGATTTCGTTCCTCATTACTTGATTTCAAGTTGCATTTATCTGTTTGCATTTCACAGAGAACTAGCAGACATTTTGAGCTGTTAGATGAACGGGTGTTCAAAGCTTTAGCTTGTCAATTTGATGCGTTATGACCTATTGAAAATTAGTGTTTTTTCTATAAGTTATAGTGTAGTCACTCAAACGATTGGCTCTAGTGAGTCACATGACAAGAACAGTTGGTCACACTTTGATTCCTTTACGTGGCCCCAGTGCTCCTACAACAGCTGCTATTACGTTCCCAGAGGTCTGCCACAATCTTTGAACTTCTTTTGCTAAATCTTGGCATTTCTCTATCTGCTCCATTTTCTTCTCTTTGATCCTTTCAGCATTATTATTATCAATATTATTTTTATTACAAAAACAATAATTAATAAAAAAAAGGTGTGATCAGTATGGTTAATGATTATTATTACTTCCTGGTTATTATTATTTCATGACTGTGTATAGTTGTTATTCGTGAACGATTTTATTTATATTTACTATATTACTATATATGATAACATTTAATTTCTTTTTATATTACAATACTACCACTGGTTGCTATGTGATCTATTGTATATGATAATCATTATACAGATAACTGAAAAGAATATTTTTATTGAATTCATTGATTATTTATACATTACTAGCAGTATTAGCCCTCAAATATAAGTATAGTATACCTGCCCACTCCATTCTCGCCCCGCTCTACTTCTCACCCTCCAGTTTGCTCTACTCCCACCCTGTTCCATCCTTTCCAAGCTCTACCCTTTCCCTCTCTCCCTTTCTCACCGCTCAATTAGAAAGATGATGTAGGTGTGCTCAGCTGACAAACTTGCAAAAGCAATGCTTCAAAAGAATTTCGCAATCTAAGTACATTAGAAGGAAGTGATGTGAGTCGTAAACAAGCATGAAATTACTTGATTGACACTCCAACCACTGCAAATTGACAAAATTTAACTGTAAAAAGGTAATATCTCAATTTTGAGAAGAGATGGTAAATGTTAACCCTGCCATTCATCAAATTGGCCCTGTAGAATGTTTCTACAGCAGTTATCTTTTTTCAGCGTACCAGTTTAGGCGTATATACATATTTGGCACATTTGGCGCTTGAATTATTGAATTGTTGTTGTCTCCACCTACATTATTACTCTTCTAGCATATTAAATCTCCAAATATCTCCAGTTTAAGAATAAATGACAAGTTTAGACCCCAGCAATACATTAGATTAATCTAATGAACCCCTGCAATGCATTAGATTAACCTAAGGAACCCCAAAAATGCATTAGATTAATCTAATGAACCCCAACAATACATTAGATTAATCTAATGAACCCCAGCAATACATTAGATTAATCTAATGAACCCCAGAAATGCATTAGATTAATCTAATGAGCCCCCGCCATACATTAGATTAACGCAATGGGCTGTTTTTGCAGCAGTTTTTATTTCTCTCAGCAGAGCGTTTTAGATGTAAATTCTAGTGGAACGACAGACAAATACACATATAGATATTGGTTCTAAATTTTCAATATTTTCCCTGTCAATTTTACAAGTTTTTTCACAATAGGTGAAACATAATTTAGTTTATCAAACTAAGACGGTGTGAAAAAAAATGCAAATTCTACATGTTTTTTGAATTTGATGGGATGAGATGTTTAAAAAAATATTTTATCAGTTTTTCCCAACATACTTGAGCCCTGGTGAAGCTCAGTAAAAACTGGTTTTAAATTGAATTCTATGTTTGTGATATAACTATATCCACTTACATATATTTACATATGTATTATGTTGTAATAGATAGACATTTTTGTTGTTTATGTATATAGATTATTTGTAATATTATTTAGATGCCATCTATCTACATTATTTACTTATTGTATTGTTTATCCACATGCAGCAGTAGTAATAATAAATGTGTGTGAACAAGACACACAGGTATGTATTCATACAAGTGTGTATTAGACTAGACATCACTACGCAAACATGAGCGTAGATGTAATAGATAGATGTGCATACACATACAAAACCATAGACATAGTAAATGTGCGTAGATGTAGATATATGGGTGTAGTAAACACATATGTGTGTAGACTTGATAGAGAGAAAGCTCAGAAGTGGGTAAACATAGCAGATGTATTAAGGCATACATATACGTGTGTAGACATCAAAGTGCGTTGACATATACTTTTTTTTTAATGTTCCATAAATAATTTATTTATTTTCTAGGAGCAAAAACTTGATCCTGATGTAGCGTCTCTGTATCCCAGATACAGATTGTTTGCATATGGAGAAGGGTGAGTTGTGTATTCAGTTGGTATAAAACCACTGTGAAAGGTTGTTATTTGTTAGATAAATCTAAATAACAGAAAAGTTGTTTTTGTAGAATTTTGTTTTTTGTATCCTTATTCGAAAAACTGCCGAGTATTTTGTGAAAATCTTTTGAAATAATTTTACTCTGTGGTTAATCTTGAAAGTTTATTTTTTATCAAACAGGTCAACATTAAATTTTATTCCACAAAATTGTAAAAAAAATATGACGGTCTTTTTTATCATTTGATTGTACTTGTTTCACGTTTAGGATCACTGGATCCACATTGAGCATCAGCATGATCTAAGTATCAGGTTTATTATTTAGATGATGCTGTTGCCAAGTTGGTGCGTCCTATTCCATATTCTAATTATGTCTGTTGTAGAGGTCAGGCTATGCTGTATCGGTAAGCAGCTAGTTGTACTTGGATTGGTATATTCCTGCAGATTGGCTTCTTGTGTCACATAAAGCAGTCAAAATGCATGGGTTGTGATGGACAGTTTATGGTTTCTTTCTGGCCACAAAAGGGTCGTTGGTTCTTGCTAATTGTCTGACCAATTCCTTAATGATATATTGCAATACTTGAATGGGTGTTTTTATTAAAAATATGTTTCTAGACAATTAGTGTATACATGTACTATTTTGGTACAAACCTCAAACCGTACATGCCAGTATACTCACTGTGCATATCTGTATACTCACTGTACATGTCTGTATACTCACTGTACATGTCTGTATACTCACTGTGAATATCTGTATACTCACTGTACATGTCTGTATACTCACTGTACATGTCTGTACACTCACTGTACATGTCTGTATACTCACTGTACATGTCTGTATACTCACTGTGCATATCTGTATACTTGCTGTATATGTCTGTGTACTTACTGTACATGTCTGTATTCTAACTGTACATCTCTGTATACTCACTGTACATGTCTGTATACTCACTGTACATGTCTGTATACTCACTGTACATGTCTGTACACTCACTGTACATATACAATTTGATTCTGTAGTGAGACTGTACCACCTGTGCGAGGTATCCCTGTACTCTTTATTCCCGGTAATGCAGGCAGCTACAAGCAAGGTGAGATATAGCTGTATGTATGCTGAGGCATTGTTGTACCCTACAGTCTATTCTTGTAGGTACCTAAAGCTGGTAAACCTACACTTCCTTGGCTCTTGGCAAAATTATAATCGCTATTAGTTAGTTGAATTCGTCCTGTTTTTGTATCCTGTTGATATTATTGTTGTAAACACGGTAGTAGTAATGTAGGAGCACATCTAACACAGTCTCTAAAGTGTGTACATTTGTTAGTAAAACTGCATGTACGTATAGCAATCATTTGGCGATTAGCTAATCGATTGCATGATTTTTCAGCTTCTGTTTCCATTAGGTGTATTTGCGACCTGGATCGATGAACATCTGTTATTAGTCATATTTTGGATCCACATCAGTGGGCGGCGAACGTATCGATCCAGGCGTTTAAATTTTATCATATAATAATAAGAAATAATATCCATCGATCCGGATCAAACGTGAGGAGATAAAATTCCAATGTGCATTGTAGCGAGCATAATCATTTTCATTTGTGTAAGCAATTCATCAGCAACGGTTATTGAGCCTATCTCCATGCCCGGACACAAAATAGAAGATCTATCACATGTGTCGAAATTTAAAAAGTTACGACATTGGTCTATTCATCCATGCTACGTTTCAAATGTGCCATGGAAATTTCACGTACTTTTGGCGTGATGGTTATTTCAACCTTGACCTGCCAGTATACTAACAAAAAAGTCGTTTGTGATACCCACACAAAATAATTAAAAGGAAATATGAAAAAGATAACAATTATTATTATTTTACCTCCACCATTCGTCTGTATTCATTAGCAGATGTTATCAAAAAACTGTGCTAATAAATATTTCTATCACTTAACAGCTTCAGTTCAATGATCTATGTCAATAAATAATTCTAGTTATTATCATGAGCCGCCGTTATCATTCCGTGAGTAGAGCTTTATAAATCCTTCCATGGTACAGAGAAGAGTCGATTGATTACTGCTTTATTGACCTTTGAGCAAAGATCGCGACAATTCTAGCGGTCCGCTTTTGGCCGACAATAAATCGATCTTTTGAAGGCTCGCCCTTCCATAGAAGTGAAAGATCGACATAATCACAAAGATCGGTACAATTTTCGTCATGAAGATAGGCTCATTGTGCCGTTGATTCCTTACTGGTACTATTAGCATGATGCATCGGTGAATAGCACATAGTGGTAGCGAGTCAAAGAATACACAGCTTTACACTTGTCCGGTTGACAACGTTTATTTCAAAGCAATTCATTCTTCATTAAGTGTAACATTTATCTTTATTGTTTTAACAAAATAGCTCTGTGTTTGATTATTGTGATCAATCTATTTCCAATATATCAATATTGTACATGAAAATCATAATAATTAATAATAATAAACAATATAATTAATAATAAATAATAATGAAATAATAATAAATGATGCTGAGAATGAACTGCTTTGAAGCAAACGTCACCCACGTGGGTATATATTAATTTTTATGTCATGGATCGATAGTGTTCGCGACCTATGAGTATGCCTTGCAAAGTAACATTTTTTTGCTCGTGGGAATATTATTTTGCGATCCACTAAAAATATTGCTACCGATCCATTCGCATTGAATAAATTGCGAAAAATATTATTTATTGTACGAATCGATCTAGGTCGCGAATATACCTATTGAGATTGCTAACTAATCACTAGAGTTTATGAGGTTATGCCAGGTTTTGATCCAGATCAAAAAATCGCTTGCCGATTCCTAGGCACAAGGCACAAACACCATAACACCGTTTCTAGTAAGTTCATGCAATTTGCATGGCCTCAGTATATCAACAATAATTTTTAGTCTAAAGTTTATAACAATGAGTTTGACCGGAATCGCTGAAGAATGGACCGTAGTGAAAATTGCAAAATTTTTGTGACGGATTTCTTCTAACTGCTGGTCACACAAGCTGCAAGCATATGAGACCCATCTTTAGGGTTGCTCTCAAGGCACAGCTCAAACAAACAAACGCTAAAAATATCCCTCCGTGTACATGTAGCATTGCTCTTTATTCTACGCTCTCACAATTTTTATAATAATACTGTTTTATAAGTTATTTTAATTGCGGTTTTGCCATAACAATATAAAAAATCACATCTATTACTATATTTCAAAGACACACAGACAGGTAGATGTAGGTTGTAAAGTTGTTCAAGCCAGAGTTCTATGTGTAAAGGTGCCAATGTTGTCACTGACACCTTTGTGATGTTGTATAGCAGAGTTTTGTCCTTTACAGTTAGATCTATGGCATCAGTAGCCTTACGAATGGGTCATCATCGATCTCTAACCACCCAGTTTGATTTTTATGCTATAGATTTTAATGAGGTATGTTGGAATTTATCAATGTATGTGGAGCACAACTTGATTATAGAAGTGTCCATTCTACAAGATATAATAACAACAAGTCAAACTAGAAGTTTCCCACCTTTGAATACAAAATACTTTAGTTTTACTTTGTAATTGAACCAAATAAAAGACACAGTTTCTTGCTTGCCGAGGCCACTTTGGATCTCCGCTTTGTTTGTGTGATCATTCTCGTAAAATTTATCTCAACTCCTGTATATAAGCGTTAGTCCAAGACTAGATGTAACGCTTGCCACTGCCAGCTCTTATGATGCTGTTTTTAAATACAATATAAATTTGATATAAGAATATCAGTTATTTGCAAGAAATCCATTTATTGTTTGTGCAACTGAGTAAAGTTGGGCAAGATATTTTGTTCTCTTCAACTTCTGTGTTACCAAGTGGTTATTCATCTCGTGTACTGTCGTATTTTATAGGAGCTCTACGGTTTTTATGGAGGAAATTTACTCAAACAAACAGGTAAGTATACAATAATCGACCAGTTGTAGGTTTGTGGTATATTACTGAGATAACTTCTACACATAAATAGCCTTATTTTCATTTACATAGCAAATTTTTATTTTTATTGTCCCAAAAAATTCACATATTGCATTTTGAAACGGAATCATTTTTATGCAGGTTCATGATTTGTATTTAATTTATAGACTACATCAATGAATGCATCACTCATATAATGTCCATGTACAGGAACAAAGACTATATACCCTCTAAAGTGGTACTTGTTGGACACTCTATGGTGAGTGTGTAGAAGCATTAATGTGCTAGTGCTTTGGATAAATCATACACCAGATAATTCAAGCTATTCATAATCTGTGCATTGAATCAGTAGGATAGTTAAATAATTTGAACATAAGACATGTCACACAGTGAATAAACTAAACACCATTGGAGTAAAACATTTGATTCCTCATACAGCAGATATTGAGAGCTTCATTATTCCAACTCAAAGATAGATCATTGAGGAAAGGTTTTAATCAATAACCATAAGTGATGTTCTTTGGTCTTTTAGTGCCCAATTAATTATTAAGCTGACTATACCTATTTGACACCCAACTATGCCTTAAATATCAACTGACAGGCAGTAGAGTGCAGATGTACTTATAGTTGTACAGTATGTCTTCTACAAGCTACTTCATTGTTTTCTCACAATCAATCTCGCTAGTTGGGATTCATCTTTATTATCCAATTGACTTCTGGAAAATCACACGAAGCCGAAGCTAAAATGTTTAGTTTTGGATAAGAATAATGAAAAATGTGAAAGTTGGGAATGATTTTTGTCTTAGTAAATGGTTTTAAGGGTCAAAATTTTGGCCAGCAGTGATTAGTAGTGACAGGCGGTCAGTGTGGTAGTGGTCAGTGTGACAGGTTGTGGCTGGCAGTGACAGGTGGTGACTGGCAATGACAGGCTGTGCCTTGTAGTGACAAGTTGGGGCAGATAGTGACAGGTCGCGACATCTAGTGACAGGTTGTTACTGATGATGAGAAGTTGTGACTGATATTGACAGGTTGTGGCATGTAGTGACAGGTTGTGGCATGTAGTGACAAGCTGTGGCAGGTAGTGACAGCTTGTGACTGGTAGTGACAGACAATGACAGTTTATGTTGAAAAATGTTTACTAGATCGCTGATGGATATATCACCGTTTTTTTTAAACAGTGAGTTATTGGAAATCTATTTTAAAGGAGGGAGGGGTGATTAATATATATTCTGCCTCGCTGACCAATATCTATAATGTAATGCGACATGCAGTTTGTTTTACCTGCGTAATAGAAATCCTTGGCTTTGGACCTCTCATGAAAAAGTTTCTGGCAGCTTCATAGATTTCATTGGTTGTTTAACTCGCCTCGTCTATGAAATGTTGCATCTCTTTACATATCATTTTAATACTTATAATCTGTTGTTTTGTATGTTTAGCTAGTGTGTACAACACTATATACCTGTCACTGAGTAGAAGCATTGCTGCATATACTTTAGGGAGGAATTCTAGCAAGGGCGCTGTTCACCAGAGAACAGTTTGATAAGAAACTGGTGAACTTGATAGTAACACAGGCTACCCCACATCAAGCTCCCAGTATGTACTCACTATCTTTACCTGTGTTGTACACCGTTGCCTGACTGTTGTGTATGTACAGCAAACCGAGGAGTTTTGGTTGGTAGATAACTATAATATGAACAAATCGTAAACAATAGAGAAAAATTTGTACCACATCAAGTTATCAAGAAAAACATTGGTCTGCGCGTCTGGCTGTACTCATATTTCCAATACACTGAGAGAGCTGAGAACTGTGTACAATCTACTTGGCTGTATAGTTAGGATTCCAGTCTGCCATTCAAGTTTAAATTGAAAATGGTTGTTGTTTTAAATATTCATTAATGTCAGGGGAGACAAATCAGAAGTGTGTAGCTCATGTGGCAGCACATTTGCTCGCTGTGTCTTATCAAATAGAGCGAGAGTGAGGTGGGGGAGGTGAAGAGGGTGGAGCAGGAAGGTGATTTGCCTTGCAGATGTAAAGTTGGGAATGGGTGGGAAACAGGGATGAGAGATAGAGAAAAAGGTGGGGATTTAGCATGTAGTGGAGGTTAAAACAAAGGGTTTGGAGGGATAGAGTAAGATGTTTTAGAGCAAGAGGTGGATTTAAAGCAAGGCTAAAGGGGAACAGGGCGGATGGACAACTAGGAAAGGGTAGAGTGCAGGAAGGGAAGAAGCAAGGTCCAGGTAGAGCAGGTAGAGTGAAGTCCAGGAAGAGCTAGAATAGTGCAGAGCAAGGTGGGGGTGGGAAGTGGATAAAGGCGGGGTCAGAGCGGATGGGCGGGCCTATTTAAATATGGCGTGTGATACTGCTAGTAACAAAATAATCGAGATGCTGTTTGATGGCGCTATTGTTTATGTGCGCCTCATGCAACTTAATGTAGATTTCAGGTCTATGCTCAAGTGATGGCTTCTAGATGACTTTTTGTGAATAAAAGTTGTTTAATATAAAGAATTACATAATTAATATTGTCTTTAGTATTTTGGAAAGATTATTATATTTTTACATATTTGTATTTCAGAATGCTGCCTGAAAATGTTGCCTAAACCTTGGAAGATATTTTTTAAAGCTTGTTGTAGCACACGTTCCTGAATATGTTAGCTCTAGGGCAGCCTAAATACTTGAAATGAAGCAGGGATGAGAGAGTTGAACTTGTTCATAAATCATTAGTAGGATAGACATGGGGTCCCACAGGGTGGAGAGAAGGCTCACACATACGTGTACCCACCCTGGTGGACAATGTCAGCAATATTGCGTCATGGCAGCAGAGACAAGTGATTTTAGAAGTCTTCTGCTGTTTGCGACAAGCGCATTGCTTTATCTTTTATATCTTCGTCTACTCTATTTTTAGTAATTGCTACGGATTATTTGCCACATTTCTACGACATGGTCAATGACTTTTGGAGACAGGAGAAGAATGCGTCTCTCAGGCATGTGACAGTTGTGTCGTTGGGAGGTGGAGCTAGGGATTTGTTGGTTAACTACCATTTGACTAGACTAGATGGCCTTGCCAATGAGCTCAGGGCGATCTCTGTCAATGTGAGTATGTCTATGTGTGTGGGTAACTCTATGTGAGTGGGTAACTCTATGTGAGTATGTCTATGTGAGTATGTCTATGTGAGTAACTCTATGTGAGTAACTCTATGTGAGTATGTCTATGTGAGTATGTCTATGCGAGTATGTCTATGCGAGTACGTCTATGCGAGTACGTCTATGCGAGTACGTCTATGCGAGTACGTCTATGTGAGTACGTCTATGTGATTATTTACGTCTGTGCTTCTCTGTGTCTATGACAGTAATTCTACCTGAACGTCTCTGAACCCTGTGGTATGTGTACACAAGTATAACACTGAATAGCATTTTTTCTGCAAGCTCCAGTTGGTGCTGGCTTGTCGTCTAAAACTACGTTCACGCTATACAATTCTCGTACGAGTGGGTGGAGCCTAAAATCGGCTCGCAGGTGTGAACAGTGCAATCTTAACGATTTCACAATCGGTGGCAGATTCTTTTTCATCGGGCAGTGATGGAGCACTGTACGATTATCGGCCTGTCTAGCCAATCAGCATCCACATCACAGCTTTTCAATTTAATACTTGTCAAGAAACTTACAGCTGCTTGATAATTATTATTTAACCAGTTTTAGAATATTTTTTAATATTTTCCTGATCAATTGCAAGCCTTGTTTACAAGTAAAATATTAATGTGGGTATACTAATTATTATCAATAGAAACAACTACCAGCTTCATGATTAAAATAAATAATTGCATTGAAAAAAGTTGTTATCATTTATTTATTATTATAATTAAATATACTCACACTTATTTGTTTTTATTTGTAATTTATTTCTTATTATTGAACAGTGAAGAAATGGTATAATTTATTGAAATCTCTGGTAATATAAGTTATGTTATATTATCAATAATTTGATGTTCAATGAAATGCGGTGTCTCGGCAACTGTCAAGGCCATGCAATATCGGGCCCAAAAAATCGCAAGTGTAAACTCTGTAAATAATCGGGAGAGCATTGCCGAGAATCGTATAGTGTGAACGTAGCTTTGGTCACATAACGTTTATATTATATGTTAATATTTTCAAGCTATACTCAATCTGGTTACTTGTACATTTGTATGTGAAGTAGACATAATTGTCAGAACTTCATACCTTATGGACAAACTGGTATTAGTTTAGAAGATAGTAAATCTGAATGAAACTCAAATGAATGATTTTTTGGTCACAATTACCTAATATCATGCAGAGCTTATCTCAGTAGAGTTATTGCTTCCACATTTACTAGTTTATATCATTCTATTACCGTGTGTAGCTCTGTTTTTGTATGATTTTATAGACGGAGTCCGTACCAAAGGCCTGGGCCTCCACTGACCATCTCTGTGCTGTTTGGTGCAAACAGATTGTTATGGCTCTGGTTCGTTCTCTCTGTGACCTCACAATACCGCACTCTAGTACAGTACGTACATTATGATATTACATATTTGTGACCTCACGATGTATGTGCATTAGAATTAGTAGAGTTGTGTTTTTGGGCATGGGGGAGGGGGCTCAAAAGAGGGAGATATTTGTGGTACAGACCCAATCTTGGTCCAATATTCTACATTAGAGACATTTCAAGTGCAGGAACTAAACTTATATTCCAACTGTCAACCACCTTGCTTATTAGTGTCTGTGAGAAACTAGACGAACAGGTTTTTGAAGATCGGTCCAAAATTTTTTTTAGGGGAAAATAAATTTGCTCTAGGATATGTAATCAATTTCAAGATCTTGCCTCAGGAACCAAATACTTTAAAAGTTACACCAAGTTTTCTATACTCATGCAGTTTGAAAAGGCAAAATACTGAGATTTACGTGCGTTGTTTGTTGGATTAGTCCAAAATACCAACTTGCTAAAAAACTTAATGAAGGCAAGAAAGGTAGAGTTTATATTGTTATTAGAGGTGGCCATGAGTCTACCAGACAATCTAGCCAATCCTTATTTATTCAACGTATTAGCTGCTTCTTATCAATAGCTGTTTGTGTGAAACAACTAGTGGTAATCGTCCAGAAGGTTTACAACGTTAGAGCATCGCTACTATCACACTATATCCACCTCAGCCTAACCTACATACAAAACACTCTACCCATGAGCCAACCGAAACCTATGAGCCAACTGAAAGTCTCATATAGTCCATTAGCTGAATGGTGAAAGGGAGGGCCAGTTGTTTAGAGTATATGCTCTAGCAATCATTGGATGATTATACTAGTGATTATATTTGGCGTATGGTCAACTGTCATATGTAGTTGTGTACATCTCCACTAGCAGCTGTTAGCCACTACAGCCCATCCACTGGCTAACGAAATTTGTGTTTATTTGATGTTTAGTGCATAATGTTTCATAAAAACTGAGTGTATTATGCATGTCGAAAATGCATTGGTATCATAATGTCTCCAATGTTTTAGTATCTGCGAGTCGTCTCACTACCAATTTTGCTAATATGTCATGTGATGTGTTTCATTTGTAGAATCGACAGTCACTGGTTGCCAAAATAATATCTCAAGTTTCTACTTCTGAAAAGTTAAATAAAATTACAATTTTTCTTCCAAAAAAAATTATTCTCTGTTACGAACCATTCTGAAACCAAAAAGGCCAGATTACCGCTGATGGTAAAGTTACTTTTTTCTTTACAAAATCTATTGAAAACATTTCCAAAATCATTCTTTAACTCTTTGAATTTCAATCGCTTTGACCAATAAATTACCACAGGATTCACCCGCTTTTTGCAAAAAAAGTTCGATTTTCAAAAATTTTTTAAAATTCATCTATACATGATATGGTAACAAATTTAAGCTCATGAGAATCAGCATTCTCTTTTCTCTTAGTAGAATAAATAACAGATTGATTTCACCTGTCTAAACTACTTTTATTATTTTTTAGTTCGGAGACCATTTTTTAGTAATGCTCTCAGCAGATCAACCAGTTACAAAAAAAAATAACACACTAGACAAGAAACTGATAGCACAGATGAAAAGAGGACAAAATTCTGATAAGACTAGCCAAATTTGAAGCAAAAATATGCAAGAAAAGTGTTAGAACACTGCAACAACATTTGGACACTTGTTGCACAAATGACCGAAAATTTCGGAAATTTTTTTTTCTGAAAATAATTATTATTTTCATTACAGGCAAAAATAAAGCCCTCATTGGTGCACGAATGAACTAGAAACATTTAGAGCTACATTTTGATGTAAAGAACAACATCAATCAACAACTTTTCAAAAATAACAAAAAATAATTAAAATTAATTATTTATTATCAATGCCGTATCTAAATAATTAATTACTAGCTTACTAACCTTCAATTCCATTATCAGAGGGCTCAAACAAGCTAAGATATTAATAAACTAACTAAATCAGAAGAAGAAAACAATGTGCTTGCTCCTTTCCAGAAAAAAATTGTCCATAATTATCAAAAATATTCCGAAATTGAAAACCGGAAATGTCTGGTCAAGGATATTTGGAACTGTTTCCGTTTAGAAGCTCGTACAGTCTTCAAACAAAAACCAGAAAATAGGCAATTCTGTGCTCTACACGATGGTATAAAAATTATTCATGTCAGTCTACACAAACGTTTGCAATCCTTTCCGAAAACGTGACGGTTTTTGCTACGAGCATTGCTCGTAGAAAAAAAGTTGGACAGATAACTCCACTACGAGCATTGCTCGTAGTAGAACTTGAAAAAGTTTAAGCGCAGGACAATCCCTAGTTTTCAATATTACACATATATGCGGACATGAAGCAGTCATCTATGTATTGAATAGAAAGTTGTCATGGTTGATGTTATTGCAGTTGAATGGAAAGCTTCAGCGGATAAGAAGGTCGTTTGGGTTTCACTTACTCAACCACACAGGACACGGCAGCGCTGACGAGACCAGCGTGAAGGAGATCTTACCGAGTGACAAGTTTGAGTACGATACATTAGATACAGATCACTTGTTACTGCACGAGTATACGGTGAGTTTTATCTGCTACTAGCTCTATATAGTCATACATATTATCGCCCTTTTCCCATCCCCTTCTTCCGTAGTCGCTTCCCCTGTGGTCGTCTCCACCATAATCGCCTCCCCCGCCACTGGTGGTAAGCTTCGCACATCGTACCCTTCTCTAGTGGTAGCCTTTCCCGTCGTCCACCCCAGTGACAGCTTCCCCTTATGGTCACTTTCTCCTGCTGTCGCTTTCTCCTGCTGTCACTTTCTCTTGCTGTCACTTTTTCCTGTTGTCACTTTCTCCTGTTGTCACTTTCTCCTGTTGTCACTTTCTCCTGTTGTCACTTTCTGCTGCTGTCACTTTCTCCTGCTGTCACTTTCTCCTGCTGTCACTTTCTCCTGTTGTCACTTCCTTCTTCTGTCACTTTCTCTTGCTGTCACTTTCTCCTGTTGTCACTTTCTCCTGTTGTCACTTTCTCCTGCTGTCACTTCCTTCTGCTGTCACTTTCTCTTGCTGTCACTTTCTCCTGCTGTCACTTTCTCTTGCTGTCACTTTCTCTTGCTGTCACTTTTTCCTGTTGTCACTTTCTCCTGTTGTCACTTTCTCCTGTTGTCACTTTCTCCTGTTGTCACTTTCTGCTGCTGTCACTTTCTCCTGCTGTCACTTTCTCCTGCTGTCACTTTCTCCTGTTGTCACTTCCTTCTTCTGTCACTTTCTCTTGCTGTCACTTTCTCCTGTTGTCACTTTCTCCTGTTGTCACTTTCTCCTGCTGTCACTTCCTTCTGCTGTCACTTTCTCTTGCTGTCACTTTCTCCTGCTGTCACTTTCTCCTGTTGTCACTTTCTCCTGTTGTCACTTTCTCTTGCTGTCACTTTCCCGTGTTGTCACTTTCTCCTGTTGTCACTTTCTCCTGTTGTCACTTTCTCCTGTTGTCACTTTCTCCTGCTGTCATTTTCTCCTGTTGTCACTTTCTCCTGTTGTCACTTTCTCCTGTTGTCACTTTCTCCTGTTGTCACTTTCTCCTGCTGTCACTTTCTCCTGCTGTCGCTTTCTCCTGCTGTCGCTTTCTCCTGCTGTCACTTTCTCTCATGGCAACCTCCTTCCAAGGTCTCCTCCCATCATAGTCACATCACATTTTATAACAATTTTTTCATAAATGCATATTTTGACAACAAAAGTAATCAGTAGGCAAATACATAAAAGCGGCGTTTGTGTTTAATAATAATTTTATTATTAGTTACATAATAATAAAATGATAAAATGTCAATGATCTATTATTTTTATTTTAAAACTATCGATGAAACATTTGGTAATGAGGTAATAAGTGATGTGATCATTTTTATTAAGATTAATGCTCAGTATTAGTAGTAGCAGTAGTAGTAGTGGTAGTAGTAGTGGTAGTAGTAGTGGTAGTAGTAGTAGTAGTATTAGTTGGATGCCAACTGTTGAAATACTTAAAAACGTTTACAAATCTCCAGTTGAGAACAAATGGCAAATTTAAATCCCCCACCATACCAAATAGAATATTTGGACAGCAGTTTTTGCTCATCTCAGTGTAGCAGTTTAGGAATGTATGACAATGGAATTACATACAAGCACATATATCTACAGATGGGCAGACCTACAGTCAGACGCTTTTGCTAATATATATAGATATATTGTATGGTTATACAGTTAGTTGTACACTATTCATTGTATGTATATATATCAAACTAGATTGTATATAGAATAAGTTGTATACTATACATTATACTATATTGTATATACAGTGAGTAGTGAACAATATATTATGTTGTATATACTGTGAGTTATACACAATACGATATATTGTATATCATTACAGTCTAGCATATATTGTATATCATTACAGTCTAGCATATATTGTATATCATTACAGTCTAGCATATATTGTATATCATTACAGTCTAGCATATATTATTGTATATCATTACAGTCTAGCATGTATTGTATATCATTACAGTCTAGCATATATTATTGTATATCATTACAGTCTAGCATATATTGTATATCATTACAGTCTAGCATATATTGTATATCATTACAGTCTAGCATGGACAAGTACTTTGCTATCAAGGTAGATCAGAGCCATGATGAGATGGTCATTGAGTCAAATAATAAATGGAAGTCTTGGCTGTTTGGTTGTGTGCAGCCAAGGATGGACGACTCCTGGTCAGTTTGTTATTGCATATACAGATGTACAACAACACACCTGATGATTTGTTCTAGTTATGTAATGTACAGTTAGCTATTGTACTGTTGTATAGTGTACAGTTGTGTAATGTGCAGTTATGTAATATACAGTGATATAGTATACAGTGATATAATGAACAGTTGTATCATGTGTAATTATATATGTACTGTCGCGTAACATACAGTTTTGTATTTTACATTTATGTAACATACAGTTATGTAATGTACATTTGTGTAACATACAGTTATGTAATGTACATTTATGTAACATACAGTTATGTAATGTACATTTATGTAACATACAGTTATATAATGTACATTTGTATAATGAACAATTATATGATATAAAACTATACAATGTGCAGTGATGTAACCTACAGTAAGGATAACAATGTTTAGTTAAGATGGGGTGCCATCATATTCATTTTGATTAAAAATATAGCTTGCAGGAGCAGTCATGTAGCTTGCAGTTGCAGTCATATAGCTTGCAGTAGCAGTCATGTAGCTTGCAGTAGCAGTCATGTAGCTTGCAGTAGCAGTCATATAGCTTGCAGTAGCAGTCATATAGCTTGCAGTAGCAGTCATATAGCTTGCAGTAGCAGTCATATAGCTTGCAGTAGCAGTCATATAGCTTGCAGTAGCAGTCATATAGCTTGCAGTAGCAGTCATATAGCTTACTCTTTTAATTAAAATCACCTGGAAAAGAAATAGAACGGAACATTTGATTTGAGCATTTAATAGTTTTTATGATAATTTATTTTTATTTGATTATTGTATCATTTGAGACTACAATTTATTATTAGATTTATTTCTCTGCGTAAGCTGAATAGTATTTTTTGTAGTCATTATTACCAATCAAATGTTTTTGCTGTAAAATTTTATTTTGTAATAATAGCAACAACAATAATTTTGCCGATTTATAATAGTAACAATAATAATCCATTGCTGTGAAAGTCTTGAAATGAACAATAGTAAACGATCAACATTTATTATTTATATAATAATTGGTTTTCAATCAGCAGCTGACCAAGTTAATTTTCATAGAAATACCAAAATATTCTGCATGCAATAAATATATTTTTATCGGGGTGCAAAAATCAAAACTATTTTACAAAAATAGTCTCTAAAAGCTGCGCCGGTTTATCGAGCCTTCACAATAACATCTTTCTTTGCAATCGAAAATATAATAAAAAGTGGATAATGATGTTTTTTATAGGAAACATGCAATTGAGTGTTTTCGGATGTAAAAAATTTATTTACATTTCAGGACTTGATTGCTGCTACTCCATTTATATGACATTCCATGACAAATATGTCGTTGCGCAAAACAATTATAATAAGTCCATTGATATTTTTCATTACTGGTTGCTAATTCGATTTGGTTATGTATTCTGTTATTATCAATTACACGAGAAAGTTTTTTTCAATAAAGTTAAGTGGAATCACATTTGAGATGGATGAAATCGTGCATGCTGGTATATATGTTTTATTTTGTATTTCTTCCGAGAAAAGCGTATTAGCTGTGATTCATAGCCTGAGGCTTCATCAGATGATGTTGTAGTTCCTGCTGTCTCCACTTAGGTCAAGCTATTCTGACTAGTTTTAACGCCTTCACGCATTGTGCAATATGGCCACCTGTTGACAATCACTTTAATTAGCTTTATTTCTGCAAAATCATCATTTCATCTGCCATTTTTGTACGAAAATGTCACATCTTCCAGCCAATCAGGGATGGACATCGCAGCAAACTAAATAAAGTCCTTTCGCATTACTTCAAACTGACTCTTCCTTTTTCAACAAAATTATTTCAAATTTTTTTTTAATGATAATTGAAAAAAATATTTGACCAATGTTTGAAATTTTATCTCACAGATTAGTTGATGAGGTTATTTGCGTTGATTGTAATGGTTTCAAATTATGTTTTTTATCAACAGGTAATCATTTTGGCGATCCTATTTGGCTCAATTAAAATTTTTGGGCAAATTGTTGTTATTTATTTGATGCCGCTATGTTTGAAATACAAAATGCATATGCTCTAAAGAATCATGCATTACAAAGACGATGCAATGACAAGGTATATTCATGGTGCATTCAAGTTCCGTTGTGTAATGCGTTATGTGTTTGCTTTTACGATGCAGTTTGTAGCGCCCAAAACCCATTTTTGTTACATCACTTGTTTAGAATGTGTTACTAATGATATTTTTTGGCGGAATTTTTATTAAAAAATTTTTTGTTATCTAACAGTTTAAAATATTGCCTCTACGGATATCTTCATAGAAAGATACAATATTGTGTTGTTAAAAATTCTTTGTCAAATGTCGATTTTTATGTTGCTATTTAAGACAGTTCTATGTGTACTGTGCTGTGATTGGTTGGCTGTGTGATGTATACTGTGCTGTGATTGGTTGGCTGTGTGGTGTATACTGTGCTGTGATTGGTTGGCTGTGTGGTGTATACTGTGCTGTGATTGGTTGGCTGTGTGATGTATTCTGTGCTGTGATTGGTTGGCTATGTGATATATACTGTTGATTGTTTGTGTAAATAATACCCCATTGATTAGACGCGCTATTTTTGTATTTTTCACCGATTATTTTTGCTTTTTTTCATGTGCGAATATTTCTACAAAAATTACAGTATTCCTTAGTGTTATTTGCTGCCGATAAATATGTTAGCCCAAGCATTAACAATAAATGTCAGCTGGCTGCTTCTGAAGCTGATTTTGCATGAACAGATGGTAATTTCTTTTGTTTTGTATAAAAAAATATTTTCTACAATATCTCAAAATTTGTCATACAATTTTTTTTGCGTGGAGACAATTTTTTTCATGTATCAACTCAACGTAGAATCAGTAAGTTCGTTATTAACTCTGATGATTGTAACACAATTTACTATAATCCTGTTTTAGATTTTAATTAATATCAAACTTGGTTTTTAATTCAACCCAAATAGTTAAATCGGCATCACACATTATCTGTAGGATTCTCTCAAGATGTTTGCGGAAAATTTGGTTTTTATCTACATTTATAAATGTACATCCTCCGTATGTATGATAAATATACATATTTCTACATAAAGGAAAGTTCACGCTGTTTCTGAGTTTGTTAACAATATTTTTGTAGTAGCGACCAAATTTGGTTCATTTTCTTTCATAATTTACCGGCTTTTTGAAGATATCTAGTTGTTTTGTTATGATCCCAAAAAGTTAAGTTCTTTTTAAGTTGTCTGTTTGTGAATTAGTGTTTTAACAAATTATGTAAATATGCAATTATATATATATATATATATATATATTTGTACACTTGTATAATATGCATTATCATATGAGAGTGTACCAGTAATACATCATCAATGTATTATGTGCACTTACTCTTGTATCATCATTTCATTATACGGATATGGTTTGTCTCACACCAACCTAACTGAGTTCATGTATTATTTTAGTGTCAAAGGAGTGGATTTAACTCACTTACAACGTATCTCTCCAACAACTAGTCACAGAGTGTACATACATATCAACAGAGCTACACTACAACAATACACTCATGTTGTGCTACATGTTCGCTCAACAAAAGTACCTGTAAGTTATTTATGTGTCTCAATGTCTCATTAGTTCTCCGATGGTTAGTGACATTGTAGAGTCTTTGTATGGTTCATAGTCCAAATACTGTAACGTAATATGTAGCGCGGGTAGGTATATGATATTTTTTACTTTGTGTTTGAGTTATTCTGCTATGTATATTTCCACGAACTGAACGAACCAGCTAAAGGCAAGCATTCGATTTTTTTCAAAATAATACATAAATAAAACGTTTCTTAAGTCTAGTTGAAATTATAATTGTGGTAAGAACTATTATTAATAACTATAATAATAATAATTTACTAATTTATAATTAATAATGTAACATAGATATATGTAACATCTGAGTGCACGGATGTTTTGTTTTTTTTAATCGATAGGATTTAAGAGTGGTGACCTAGTGCAATACAGGCATCCTGTTGGATGAGCACTGTGTAATTTCAGCAATACATGTGTACCAAATTAATTCATGCGCTAGATCTTTGTAGTTTTGCAATTCATTTGTGATCAATCAATCAGGTATCGATTTTCTACTACTTCAGATAAAAGTCAGCACATACCGAACTGGAGTTTGAACCCTGGACTTTGGGTCACCCAGCCCAGTAGCCAGACACATTAACCATTTCACCAACTTCACAGCTTTGTCAATGGGTGGTACTCGTTTTTTTCAGGCCCAACTGTACACAGAACAATGTGCCTGTGTAGCCGTACATGTGTTTTACGTCTTAAAACATACTGCCTGTTGCAGATATTTGTCAATGCACATATATTCAACACTCACACACGCTCTCGTGTCTATGAAGCACCAACTGCTCTTGGACTGCTCCTAGACTTTCCCAGATCTCTCTACCACCACACAGATATTGTGATAGACCAAACGCAGGAGAAGTCTACCTACCAGCGCGTGGTGGTACCCAGTATGACTAATGTGTACCAAGCCTACGTGGCAGAGTTGAACATCACAGAGTGCAGCACTGATCAGGGTAAGTTGTCTCCTAGTTCTACTAGTGCTACTACTAAACTGTTATTGCTTTTCTCTTCCCACTTATTATTTCTTTACATGTAATAGTTGATGTTTTTTTTAGAAATAACGTTCTTTTAAATAAACGATTGATATTAATGATACTTTGCAAGTTTTTTTATTATTTGGTTTTGGTTGATTGGAAATTTGGATTTCACTTTGCAACAAAAATGGGGTTCGTTGTTCTAGAGTATTGAAGATGTTTGTTGTTAAAAAAAAGCATTGTTGTGTCAAGTAATTGAATTGTAGAGCAGTTTATTTATACTTAGGTTGTTTATTTCTACCACAGCCAGCAATTGTCTTATAAATTGTTTTGTATAAATTTATTTTCTTTTCGTTAAATGTTATAAATCTAAGCCGTATTTCATTGGGTAACCACCTGCACTGCGTGTCATTCAGTTATGTTTATAAATTACCGAAAAGTCTCTTTCTATCTAGATGGACTCAGCACTTACACTTTAAGCTATGTTACTTGGGAGGGATTTCTCTCATTTATATAGAAGCTCTTCATTGGTTGGTCAATTGTAAAGTTTAACAAATTTGAATTGCAGCACTTGAATTAAAAGTAAACAAAAATACCCGTAGCCCCAAAAAATACTGTTTGTTAATCATTAATGTTTTTTTTTTCAGTAAACCTGTGTGAGAGTACATTGTTATTGTTTTATTTGAGAAACTCGAAAGTTTTTATTGGCCATTACTAAATTTTATAAATAAAAAAAAAAATATATTTGAAAGGCAGATTTTTTCTCCTCTTTTTCTATCGACGTAAAATAACTATTAATAAATTCTGTAGTGTTGTAGGTGGATAGTTTTATATATCCTATTAGCCCCAGCAGTGTGATTTATTGCTAGTGAGAATAGACGCCATTGTGTGGGGATTATCTCTGGCTTAACATCAGCCATTAGCAACTGATAGAAAGATTACTGTTGGGGGTGTGATATATATATCTGGGAAGGGTACCACTTGATATTGCAATGTTTATGCAAGATTTATTTAATTGCTCTGTGGAGGTCATCATCACACCCGATTAAAGTGTGCGTAATTATTTCCTCATCTTCCAGAATATTCTTCTTTGTTTTTTTTTTATGTAAAACTTTAACCCATAACTTCTATCAAATAGACCTTTGGCCAACAATATTGTGTAGGACAACTCCAATGTATTAGAGAATGTGTGATTGTATATTGTATATCGTATTACGTTGTGCTGTTAGACACATTGGGCACATCCTTCAATGAAGTGAACATCGGCAAACCTTAATCAAGAAATATTAGGCATTTTCGGATCGAGAACGTTCATGCCAAAACGAGCAAATTTTTCGTTTTTCGGCGAGTACAAAACTTGATTTTTCTAACTTTATGCTGAACGGTGGTTTTACCGTTCAGGGGGTTGTTCACTGTACGACGTTCTTGCTCCGAATACGTACAGTTCTGCTATAATAAATATTTTTGCATAAGACGAGCCCTTTTACAGCAGCTACCATTTTCGCTTAGATGCAGCATATACGTATATATATTAATTATAATTATTATTTTATTATTATGGATGGTAATAAAAATATTTTTTATTTATTGAAGTAATATTATTGTTATTGATAATTACTGTAATAATTATTTATCACTATTATCTTCTGTTGTTAGTTAGTAAATAGATGGAAAACGATGACGATTTTTAAATAATTAAACTTGACATCCTCTGGGGGCAGCCGTCTTTTTATTTGTTTCCGGATTTTTGCGACTAGCTGTCAACAAAAAAACACAACTCCTGATATAGAAATTTGCGTTTTTGAACGTTCAACTCACAAAAATTATGCCAGGAACGAACGTCAAAATTGCATTCGGAGGCACTTTCCCGTACCAGTTTTTTCAAGGCATGGATGTTCTTGATCCGAAAATGCCTATTGTGTTCAATAAATAATTATTATTTATTTATTTCTGGAGTCCTCATAATAGTCTGAGATCGATAGTAACTTAGTTTTGATGAGATAAAATGATGCTAAAAATTGCATTCAAATTTAAATTCATGCATCGGTAACGTAATTATTTTGGACTGGAAGAACATTGTAATAAATTTTTTTGCCAAGGTTATCTTGTTCATGTTACATCTCATTACATCACATCACATGACAGCGCTTCAGACAACTACAGAAGTTTGTAATTGTCGCAGCTTTGCATTAAAAGCTTTTCAATCAGTGAATCGAAAAAATTTATTATGTTTTTTTCTACTCCTTTCTGTTAAAGAAGTATTGTTGACGTCTACGATGGTTATGGTTGAAATATTATTTTGGTATTGCTTTATCAAATGGTAATTATATATTATCATATTTCTTCTCCCCACTCGCTTTCTCGACTACTGCTTATCAACATGGACACGGCAATGCATGATTTATACTTTAAGTCAATATTGAGATTTGCTTACCATTGTCTCCAAGTTGCTCATCAAAATTACTGCTCTATATTCACTTTTCAAAGTTTTCACTTTTTCAACACTTTTTATATTGTAAGTGTGTGATTTAATTTAGTAATTTTTTCCCTATTTTCTATTGTTTTTTTTTTCTTTATTAATACCATGGCTTTTAATGGCTTTACTTCACTAGCTGAATTTTCACTGTGCTTTACTCATATTTATTTTGTAGTTGTTTCTAGTTTTATGAAATTTCGCATGCCATGGGCTGTTGGATCTGATGTGTATGCAGAGGTCAGGTATGGTTCACCAGATGTCTAAGTTTCTTACCTGTTATGTTACGTGTCTGTTATGTTACGTATCTGATATATTACGTATCTGTTATGTTACGTATCTGATATATTACGTATTGTTAGTTATATTATTGTAATACAGACTCATTGGAACTTGAATGAGTATATACTAAATATTTGTACACAGAACAATGACATGTGCTGAATACCACTGATGACATTACTGCATCAAACTGACAGCGTTAGACTACTGTAGTGATGGCACCATTTCAATTTTAGTGTTGTCTAATATTGCGAGTTGTCCCCTCTTACCAATTTCTTTACTCTGAGGGGATAACTCTGAATTTCAAATGCAGTGACTAACCACTAGTCACACTGCAATATTATTTTTGCCTGTAAATAGTTTAGCTGTTGAGAGATGGAGCTAAGGCTTTTTCACATGGTGTCACTGTTGTTGTAGCCCTTCACTAGGCAATGGAGCTAAGGCTTGTTCACATGGTGTCACTGTTGTTGTAGCCGTTCACTAGGCAATGGAGCTAAGGCTTGTTCACATGGTGTCACTGTTGTTGTAGCCCTTCACTAGGCAGAGGAAATATTAGCCTGATATTGCAGGTACCGTACGTAACCGGCTCTGAGCATGCTCAATTACATCTCTACCTACAGCCTACCTGCCGCTATAGCCTCAGTGTTAGAATAGATTTTAAAAAGATTTTCTCACAGGTTAGTCTATTATCAGTAGATCCCTTGAGCTGTGGATCTCAGTCTACTCAGTGTTTTGTCATCAGCTAAAGTGTCTCCTTTATGCTCAAAACATCACAAATAAGCATTCGTCATCTTCATTTCCTCTCTCTGTGCAGTTTGTTGAAGACTCAGTATTTCCATGTTTACTACTAGTGGTATCAGTTAGTGGTAACAGTTAGTGGTAGCAGTTAGTGGTAACAGTTAGTGGTTACAGTTAGTGGTAACAGTTAGTGGTAGCAGTTAGTGGTAGCAGTTAGTGGTAACAGTTAGTGGTAACAGTTAGTGGTATCAGTTAGTGGTAGCAGTTAGTGGTAGCAGTTAGTGGTAGCAGTTAGTGGTAACAGTTAGTGGTAACAGTTAGTATTATCAGTTAGTATTATCAGTTAGTGGTAACAGTTTGTGGTAGCAGTTGGTGGTAGCAGTTAGTGGTAACAGTTAGTGGTAGCAGTTAGTGGTAACAGTTAGTGGTTATCGGGAGCTTTAGGTGAGGAATTCCTACATTTTTAACATCTGCATGACTTGAAATAGACAATATTATGCCTTCACCTGCTTCTTCAGGCGTCCTAGCCCGTATAAGAGTAGTATGTGTATGTCTCCTTGTTGGCCGTTGATAGTTTGAAGTCACCAGTCGTTACAAAAGTTGCTGCGATAAACTCCTCCCCTAGGCTGTGGGAATAAACTGGTTCTGCATTAGTCAATGAAATAAGTATTTGTAGCGAGAGTAAACCATCGAAAAATGCGATATTGAAAGATTTTATCCAATGATGCCAGCAATTTGGAGTTAATAATTTAGGTAACAATATATCGATGTACTTGGCATCCATTGTGTGCTAAAACTGATTATTCAATTGAACAAAACATGATCGAGCCTAACTGGAGTGAAAGGTGTTGCCTAATGCTTCATGTTGGTGTTTATTTATCTATTTATTACCAATCAATGTTTGTTTATATTATTGTATATGCTAATATATTAATGTATATTTGTTGAAAACTCTTATGCTCTAGTGCAATATGGTAATATGTATGTATATGTATTAACTGTCGTGTTTTAGAATTAAATTGATAAATTTTAGCCTAAACATAAACCATTTTTTAAAACAGGCGTGTACCAACAGGTAGTTATCAGGCTAAATAAAATTGAGCATGGCCCACACACACATTGCTAGCACTGTTACATGCCATCAACATTTGTTACCCACCCTGCCCACAAGTGTCCTTCCGTGAGTTCTGCATCAACAAAGGAGTTGTCTCCTCTTGAACCTATTGCCCTTCATTCACTCTTTCAGGATGTAACAACTCTCATACAAACAATTGATATCTGAATGACTACTTTATATTGAATACTTGTGTGACCAGGCATTGTACAAACAGCATATTTACCAAATAACTAGTCACCAGTGTAAATAATAATTGGAGTTGCTTCCACCTAAAAATAATTTCTTTACAAACTTTTAATGACTTCTATATCTGTATTATAGTTTCCTCAGCGGAGTCAAACATACAATAAACAATATCCTCTATTGTAAATGTAATTACATAATTATATGATATACGTGTAATATTACATAATTATATGATATACATTTAATATTACATAATTATATGATATACATTTAATATTACATAATTATATGATATACATGTAATATTACACAATTATATGATATACATGTAATATTACACAATTATATGATATACATGTAATATTACACAATTATATGATATACATGTAATATTACACAATTATATGATATACATGTAATATTACACAATTATATGATATACATGTAATATTACATAATTATATGATATACATGTAATATTACGTAATTATATGATATACGTGTGATATTACATAATTATATGATATACGTGTAATATTACACAATTATACGATATACATGTAATATTACACAATTTTATAACAAGGTAGTTAGTTCTACATCATTTCCAGCGTGTAACAATCAATCGCTTTTCACAAAACTTGATTCAAAAATTTTGAGGCGCACTATTAACTGATACTGACTATTATTGACAAAGACGATACAGCAAGTGCAACAATGTTCACAGAATAGAAGTCAATCTCAGTTTATGCGATTTAATTTGTCTGTTGGAGCTACATCTGACCCACTGTATTGTCCCTCTGGATGTGGGACAAATGTTTCATCTGCTTTCTGTAATTGGGGTACATCAAACCATAAATAATAATGTTAGTTTTTGCAAAACGTGGCAATGAAGAAAAACATGATATAGTATAATGGGAAGAAGGCGTTCAAAAATATCATAGTAAATCAGGGAAGAAGGCGGGAGAGAAATGCTATGCCAACAGCAAAAACTTACAAAGCTGTGAAGCTGTAATTCTCATTCTCATTCTTCCCAGTTCTTGGTTGGTCTTTTCAGAGGTCGTAGTTGTCGGTATAGTTGGAGGTGCCAAGTTTATGAAGACAAAAAACGAAGTGAATAAATCGGCAGATGGGGCATTCATGTATGGTCCAAGGAAATGATTGATGCATATCTGCGTCGACTTTACAAGTTTATGGCCATTTTGACTGCAGTCGTTCCAAGCAGAATCTTTCCTACGTTGTTCACTATAATGTTAGAGTTATAAGTGTATGGCCTGCATATAGCGATGTACGTAGTATTGCGTACTATGTAGTTGTTTGCCCGACTGACAAATGCTGCTAGACTAAGGGTCGGTTTTTTTAAAGTGGCCATTCAGAACGAGCAGGAATTTTTCATGAATGTAACTATGACAGTGGAAATGTCTACAGCGCCCATGTAGCATAAAATGCTGTAGTAGCCCTTTCTTTCTTTGCAAAGATTCAGTATACCTATGGCGGTCAGGTGAAGAGCGTTGACGGTCCCAGACAAGGCGTGAAATGATAGGTAGGTCATCTCCCAACCTGCAGGTAAACAAACGCTTGGTGACTTTTCACAGATTTGTGCTTTGTTAATCTGCTCTACAGTTGAGTTCTCCATAGCTTCTCGCTAAGGGACCGCTCAGATGCATGATAGTCTCTGCCATGTACGTTGATCTGATCTTGGTTTATATATGTCCACAAATAATGATCTTGACCACAACTGGTCTTCTCCACAACTCATTAATTTTACTTGTTCATTCAATATACAAATACAAACTACTAATACTTGCTCACAAAACTTTCTACTCTACCCAATCTCACTTGCATCACAATTACTTGACTCGTGTTTCCCAACTTAACCTACTTCTACCAAAATCAACCACTGCTGCAGGACATAGCGGAGTGAGTTATTGGTGTGCTTCTATGTGTAATGGGCTGCCGAGTTCGATTCGATCTATTAGCGGGGAAAATTGCTTCAGGCAAGCTCTGAGGCGTCATCTACTCAACAGGATGTAGAGACGACTGCTGACTGCCAACATACCGGGCCTGGCACCTCGACTAGCTGCAGTGTTATTGCGCCTTGGGCCCCAACATTTCCTCTGCTGTTAACCTTTTCCCATGACTATATTTTTGTGTTGAAATAAATAAAAATAACACACTGTTGCATGTTAATCAATTTCTTACTATAGATTGATTACAATATATACATTTTTCATTAATAACATGTGAGGTGACACAGATTAAATTGTAGCTTCATTGAGTATTTTTTGAAGAAAACAACAATGTGATAGCATATTGATATTATGGTGTCTGTAGGCAAGCAATCGATGCTATTATGATGTCTGTAGGCAAGCAATTGGCCAGCTACCTTCTCTATCACCTAGTTATGTTATAATGTGTACTCTGTGTGATGAGCTTTTATTGAAAACATAGCATTGTATGTATTCCTATCTCCACTACGCTAAAAGTGTTAACCATGCACAAAAGTTTGTGCAACTATTTAGTTGTAACATCTGTGTTTCCGTCTTCCATTTGTCTAAACACTGAAGATTTTTAGTTATAAAGTTTTTCGCATAGTCTAAACGTAACCATTTACCGCTATGGCGAGTTGTTGCATGACATCTGAGCTTAATTTATTATTATTATTATTATTATTTGTTTTATTATTATACTTTTTAATATTCGTATTATTATTTATAGGTTACTATAATTATATAAGTTATTTGAAATGATTAGTGGAGCGTTTGATTCAAATCATTTCTTTTGTGTTTTTAATTTTTATTATTATCACTTGGTTACATTATTACGATTGTATTATTATTTGTTACATTATTACTATTGTATTATTACTATTGTTTCAAATTTATTATTTTAAATTCTTATTGATCCAAAGTTCGAATGTGAAAACTGGAACATTTGGCCTGAATGAAAGTATTGTTACTCGAAAGTATTATTCTTTAACAAAATGAAGAATGTTTTTTTTACTGAAGTAATAGTTTTCAAAGAAAAAGTACAAGTTGCCATTACATTATTGTCCGGGGAGACAAATCACAAGAAAGTTTGTTAATAGAGCTCAGTGCCTGCACACTGACTGTTTTTTTATAAAAGTGAGCAGGAACCAGAGAAAAAAATACATGGAGAAAGGAGTTGAGTGGAACAGGGCAAAACCATAGCTGAACCAAAACCATAGGTTTAGTGTAGAGCAGGCCTGGGGTAGGGAAGAGGGATGAGAGGTCAAGCAAAAGGTTATGGTAGGGCGAAAAATGGTGGAGCAGAGAAGGAGTAGAGCAGGATGAGGATTGAGCAAGGTGAAGAATAAGAAGTAGGGTGAGGTAGGGTAGATTGAAGGTAGAGTGAGGTGGGATAAAATGAGGTAGGGTGGAGTCAGAGAGGTAGGTAGGAACTTTCAAAAATACGAAACTTGAGATTTTCCAAATTTTGAAACTGGAAATTTTTCAAAATGCATAATTTGGGATTTTTCAAAATGCAAAGTCCAAAATTTTCTGAAATGCGAACTCTGGGATTTTCCGACATGCAAAATCTGGAAATTTCCAAAATGCAAAATCTAGGATTTTCCAAAATGCGAAATTTGGGATTTTCCGAAACGCGAAATATGGGATTTTCCAAAATGCGAAATATGGGATTTTCCAAAATGCAAAATATGGGATTTTCCAAAATGCGAAAGATGGGATTTTCCAAAATGCGAAATATGGGATTTTCCAAAATGTAAAATATGGGATTTTCCAAAATGCGAAATACGGGATTTTCCGAAATGCAAAATACGGGATTTTCCAAAATGCGAAATCTGGGATTTCCCGAAATGCAAAATACGGGAAATTCCGAAATGCAAAATACGGGATTTCCCAAAATGCAAAATATCAGATTTTCCGAAATGTAAAATCTGAAATTTTCCAAAATGTAATCCGGAATTTTCCAAAATGTAAAATCCGGGATTCTCCAAAATGCGAAATAAAAAATTTCCTAAATGCAAAATCGGGGACTTTCCATAATGCAAAATTGAGGATTTTCCGAGATGCCAAATCTGGAATTTTCCAAGATGCAAAATCTGGGATTTTCCAAAACGCAAAATATGGAATTTTCCAATATGCCAAATCTTTCCAAAATGTAAAATCTGGGATTTTCCAAAATGCAAACTCTAGTGTTTTCCAAATAAAAAAGCCGGAATTTCTCAACATGCAAACCTTTGGTTTTTTATAAAAAGTGAAATTTGCGATTTCCAAAATGTAAAATCCAAAATGTAGATCCAAAATTTTTCAAAATGTAGATCCAAAATTTTTCAAAAGGTAAAATCAGAAATTTTCCAGTACGCAGAATTTAGCGTTTTCATGTTGGATTTTTCAGCAATAAATTTGGTATTTTCCAAGATGCGAAATTTTCCAGTGTGCAAAACTTGGAATTTTCTTACAATAGAAAATAACGCGAAACTTGTGCAAAAATTTTATTACTCGGGGCACCCAGTAAATAATTACAATTTACAATTACAATTTACAAAGCAATGATTTACCTTTTGTTTGTAAATGTTTCTTCCATTCTTCCAATTGATATACCGCTATGATCAATCATCAATAAAAATGTATCAACTGCAGTTAAATTGCTATCAAACAGTGGTTTGTTAGCCTATTTAGTTTGCTTTTATTGGCCAAGTGTAGAAACCATTCTTCAGAAAGAGAGTGTCGGGCTTAAAAGCTATAAAATTGATGCTCGGTAAAGTGCTATTGTGTCTTATATTCTTTACACCAAGCTGATGAATCGGGAACACTGTAAATGGTGTTTGTTGATCTAGGCCTCTAAACATACCTCTATGCGTCTGACTATCAACTTTCAGCACCTCAAGATTTAATAGCTTTTTAGGATGAAGATAAGTTGATTGATTGTTTGTGTGACTAATTTTGTTTATAAAACAGTATTTCGAGCTTGTAATAGCTGATGCATTAGATATATATACAAATATACAGTACCTTTCCTTCCACCTTTTACTATTTTATGTTTTAGACATATGAAACAATTTGTAGTCATTCAGTAGCTTAGTATATAAATATATCTATATACTAAAAGGTGGAAAGCTACTGAAAGACTAATTTAGTAAATTAGTAAATTAGTATGGCTGGTAGGACACGGGGTATGCACAGGGGCATAGCCGAAAATAGAAACAATTAAATAATTAATTATTAATATTGGGTGATCGAGAGATGATAAAAACCAGTCAAAACTGAAGCAAGTAAAACAGTGCTCAACGAAAAAAGATCGAGGAGCTAGATACTAAAAGGTAAAACTACTGAAACACTACAAAAACACTACTAAAAATCCTTACAGTTGAGAGCCGACATAACGATTGTGTCTAGAACTATTTTCCTTCTTTTTTCAAGAGACATGGAACAATTTGTAGTCACTCAGTAGTTTTACCACCTTTTGCTATTTTACCTTCTAGTATATATATATAAAAAGGTAAAATAGCAAAAGGTAGTAAAACTTATATATTAACTGTTTGACTGTATGCAGTGTTATGAAAACCTCTGGGAATAGTGCGCTTCCTCATGCTGGACTATGTGTTGCACTATCGTAAACGGGTTTTAGCAAAACCAAGCTTTCAAGTTGGTCTGAAACAATATGGCTGATTTTGTGTGATTGGGAGTCTCAACATTTTAACTTTGCCAACATTTTGTTTTCTCACACTCATGTTGTCCTGCAAAGCTGGTTGATTCAAGCCCTTGTAGGGTACTAGTGGTAGTGCTAGCTCTGGTACTGATCAACTTACTAGACTCTTTGTTTTTTTACAAATCATTTACATCAGAAAGGCTTACCTAAAGATGTAGATGTATGGTATTGAATATTTTAATTTTATCCATCTGATACTGTAGTAACACTGACTCATTTCAGCATGATCAGCATAAACTTAGATAAAAATTGTTAAAAAAAATTCCGCTCTGAAATGTAGTAAGTTAATGAAATATAGCAGTTCTAACAGCTAATAAAAGTGTCGACTACAAAGGGAAATATGTATCAACATTGTCAAAAGTTATGCCACAAACGATGAAAAGTAGATACGAATGTGCTAGTAAGAAATGAAATGTAGCTCTAGATATAATACTTGATATATTATGGCCAGGGATTTGTGTTTAGGCTTTTGTAGCCGGACTATCATGTTTATTATTTTTGAGAATATTTCTGTTTTGTTAAAATAAAGTGTCATTTTGGAATTTTTGTAACCTATTACCAAATATGGCAATCTAAATAATAAAAGTTTTACTGGAGTCTCTCGTCCTTCACATCCTTTACAATGTTCCTTGAAGCGATTTGGTGAGATTTGATGAAGAACCTAAATGGAAGAACCTCCATTTTATAACAAGCGTGTATTATTTGCAATGCCTTTGATGCTTTCCTTGGATGTTTTGTTAAATTTTGAGTAATGCTCTCTTGCGCGTAGATTTTTTGAGGATTGATGTTTGGTCAAATTTATGAATTTTGTTTTGAACAAAGTTTGATAAAAAAACTACAAAAAAAGTCTAGCAATCTACCAAAATTTGTCCGATAAATAAAAGATAGCAGATAAATGGTTACAAATATCATCTGCCATTGTTCCGTAAATGAACATAACTTGTATCATAGCATGATGATAATAGCAATAAATAATAATTATCTTGGTGTTAACTCTTTGCAGGACTGGACTAGTGACTAATGATAGGCAATAATTAGTACAAAGGAATGAGTGATCAATTCTGTATCAGTCAATAAATAGTGCCCTAGAAATATGTATATGAAATGGCTTCTGCCTTGCAGGTAGTTAACATTGGTTTATACTAGCACTTATGTATTGCAGTTTTTTCTCATAAATAACTGGCCAATTGCTACAACTGTGATGTCACTTTCAGTAGCTCATATATGATTGGTTAATGCTGGTAACAAAACGGCCGTTTAGAAGCCGATTCTAGGCCAATATTTTTTGAGTTTCTTGTTATATCGTTTGCACTAATTACTGTCATTACAAGTATTATTTTATGTAATAAGTCAAGATAAATAACCGGCTGTAAACAGCTGGAAGCTTTATTTATGTAGTTGTGTACATCATATTGTACTGCACACAATATACAGTGCTGGCTATGTACAGTGGGTATATACAAGTACAACAGTGGAAAAATATTCAATTAAAATAGCTGGCCGGTTACTCTATCCATTAATTAGCATACAGCTTTTATATTTCCATAAAATGATAGTACACTATTCTTTCATTAACAGTTCGTCTACTGACATTGGAATCTGCCCCAGTAGATGGCGCTAGTCTGGCTTGGATTGCGCATAAGAGATATCACATGTTCGCATGAAGTTGCGTAAAGTTTATATCCCATGTATTCAATTGTCAACCAACACTTGGTATATGTAGTTGCACCCAGGTTCTAAGGCTATCTGGGATTGTCTGATGGTAGAATTCTACTAGAAACCATCGCTACGTTCATCGTTTGAGTCACAATCAGAACTAAGGCTAGACGGTAGGCTACTCTGGGTATATCTATAGTTGTACACGTCTGATAGCTGCTCTCTTAGCCTCAGGTTCATCTTCTTAAACTGTCCTGTCCCCTTACTCTCCTACAACAATATAATATGATTCTAAGTCTATTAATGCCTGTGGTGTTGTACGATCCATTTTATGTTAATTGATGTATCAGGGTGAAATTTTAGTTTTTTTCGTGCTATATAAACATTAAACCTCATTTTTCAGATCACAAATTGTTTTATCAGGAGTCGTTGCCCCTCAACCTATACTACACACCGGGGACTACAACTGTTTTTTAAAAAATTCATTTTGTTCTGGAAACAGCTCGAAAAACCTGTAGCACTAGTAAATATATATAATGTTGATTAAGTTTTATTATAATAAATAGCAATAATTGTCAGTAAAAAATCCAAAAGAATTATGCAAAGTAAAGTTGAAACACTCATCACAGGATGCCGGCAGCACATTTTTTTTTATAGCAAAAGAAATAACGCTTCTATAACCTTAGAAGTTCCTGTTACTTTGTAAATTTCTTAGCATAAACCCTTAGACGCTAGAATTACAACAGAAACAACTCTCTTAGGAGAGTTGTCTTCTTTGGGAAGATAGTGGTTTTGATCAAGTCATTGGGTCCTGGAAACACTAATGACTTCTTGCGTTTGTACTCTCACCAGTGCAGATCTCATTCATTGCCAAAAAATTGTCAAATGTTTTTATGAAATGAAAAAATAGATTGAAAATATTTATTAGGAATATACATTGTATATGTTTGGTATGCTATGATAATAAGGCATGGGTGCTTTCTCATATGCGAAAAAAACACATCATGCCCGACTGGGGTTTGAACCCAAGACCTTGCGGCGATGCCGCTTGGACTAGCGGCCGGACATTATTAATGAATTCACCAACTGGGCATCCCCAGTCAGGGGCGTTGCGTTTGTCCACAACTGCAGCCGGCACCCATACTTGATTGACTATACAAATTGGCCTAGCCACAAAAATCGACCGTATGATTAACATAAATATTTCATATAATTCATTTCTATGAATAAGTTCATGGCCCAAGGAATTCGTCATATTAGTTAATGACTAATCAAAAGATTTTGTCATGCTCAAAGTGAAGCCAACTTGGGTAATTAAGAGTTATCTCTTCACAAATTGCTGTGTATTGAGTATGCATTATGCTGTGCACTGGCTGAAATAATAAATGTGAACACAGGACAAAGGACAATGCGTTTGCCCCAGCAATCAGTGTTATTCTTTTGTCTTTGGATTATCTGCTGGCTGTCACTCGGTGGGGCACTTGGCTTTGAGGGGGCAACAAACTACGTCATCACCTTTAGATACAGTTCACCAGGCAGGCAGTTGGCATTAGCTGATGGGTGCTAACAGGTGATTGGTAGATGATTTTTTTCGGCACAGAAGCTATTCATTTACAAAAACTGACAGTTTAGATTGAATATCAGAGAGTCTTTGAGATTTCATTATTCAATAGCGTTAATAAATCAAATATATTGGAATTTCCTAGGAATAAGTTTGATCGCTTGTTTTGCCTTCAATTGACAACTGAGCTGAACAAAATTTTTTGTAGTACATGATTTTGGAAACAACGCTGTCTGCAGTTTGTGAATTTTTTATACCGTAAGCTTATTTTGCAGAAGTTTACAATACAACTGCTCAGGATTTTCATCACTCCACTTTTCGCCTTATTCGCATGGTTAATTTTTGTCTTAGTTTCAGACTAATCTTCATTTTAAGAGGGCTAGACTATGGTTTCTGCCGAAATTTGTATTTTGGAGTTGTCTTTTCCTTTATGTGTCAAGGAGTGATATGTATCTGATAGCAAATTACTGAAACTGAACACGATTTAGCCCATAATTATTTTTTTTCATCAGGAAAGGTATTACTCAATTATTTCTATTGTATTGTGCTTAAGCTTTTCTTTTAGTAACTACTTTGTTAGTTACTTAGTTAGTGTTGAGCTCTACAACACCAGATGCCAAATCTGGCAGCTACTTATATCTTCACCTACAGAGTGCTAAAGTATTCTAATCTTAACTTTAGATAATTTCAAAGTTGAAAAAAAATTTCCATTTGGAAATTTGCCTTTTTTATAAAATATCTACCATCTAACATTACTGGGTTTGTGTATATGATAGCAGATTTTCCAAAAATGATAAAAATGCCGCCTCAGCTGAAATGCCTTAAAAATGACAAAAAATCTTGGCGATTTGAATATTTAACTTCTTTTAAATTCGTTGCAAAATGACTTTTCTTGGACAGTCTTTCTCCCGTACAACAAACGAGCTTTTTGCGATTTAATAGCCTTACATAAGTTGTTTGGTGTCAATAAAAGCATTGTGTACACTTCTGCATCTATTACCCTTATTGTGTAGGTTGAGCTAATAAAGTCACAGTGTCACAACCAATTTTTCTAGTTTAAAATTATCAGAAAAGATTAATTCGGTTGAATTCAGTCAAAAATATATGGCGTTCACTTTTTATAATGACAATTGATTTTCACTCATCCCATCCGCCTTGATTATCGATTTATTCTAGAAGACAGTAATATTTGTGGGGAAGGTTTTATCATTGCTGTGGGTGACTTTTAAATGAGTGCTTCCAGTAATATTATTGTCTTGGCTTGCAATAAAAACAATTTTTCTCGTTACTTTCATACATACGTTTATAATTTGAGGTGAAGACAACTCCGATAAAGTTAAAATTGTACACCAAGAAGGGTATTCCATATGAAATTTTTCATGTCGACATGCATTTAGTGTGTCTTATAATATAATTTTAAACACATACACCCAATGCTTTATCTATTAAAAGTGAATGAAGTTGTTTTCTGTGAAAATAAAAATTTTAATTGTTAACTTGGTGGCAATCAGTTGTTGAATGCTTGATTGGCTATATAGGGTAAACGTTGAAATAGATTGTTTGTTAGTAAACAATACAATATTATTGTGCAATTAATGTTTTGTTTACGGTTCTTTGTTCTTACATGACTGCGGACTAGCTTTGGTTATTAAAGTTAATAGCTAATAAATTCGGGGCATACAAACACAAGAGGACACGTGAACCTGGTTTCCTTCCACCGATCATTTGTGAAATAAACTATTGTTTTCAGAGTTTATAGAAAGTTGAATGTTTCAAACACATTGCATTATCAACTAACCTTCAAGTAAACCCTTGGAGTTATATCATTTGTTAGTAGACCAACTCTCAGTCTATCGCTAGTAACAGTTCGGTGATTTATAGCCTTGGTAAACGCCGCTTCAACAGCCTTGTTTTGGCTGGGTATTGTTTGCAAGTACTCGGCGTTTGTTGGTGCGTCTGGGTCGTACATATTCCTTACAGCCAGCAGATCAACAGTCACTGAAGTCATATTTCTAAGGACTCGGTTCGATTGAGAGGGTCTGGCAACAAAAGTTGTAGCAGTTGTGCTTGTTGGTTTGGTGGACTTTGGTGAATCTATTCTGGTGGACTTTGGTGAATCTATTTTGGTGGACTTGTTCCATCCTTCAACTTGTTTGTGGTCTGTTTTCTTGAGGTTGCTTCGCTTTGTTAGACTATCGGGTCTGCTGCGAGAGAGTTTCACTTGTTTCTGAGAACATCCAATCACAGTAGAAGGTCTTGCTGCCGCATTTGATGCTGCCACTTGCTGAGTGCTGACCCCCTGGCTTGTATGACTCCTGGGCATTTGGCTGCAACAGAATACAAAGATAAGATGAGAATACAAAGCATTTGACTTTCATGGAAAGCCGTTCGATTTCTTCACATAGCATGAAATGATTATTTTTTCCAACTCAGCATTTATTGTACTGACTGTATTGTTTTGTTAAAATGTTTTAATTTTCTTCAAATGATAAAAACTCAAATCTCTATTTTATGTTATACTTTTGTCGCTCTACAATAATCTAGATTTTACTAAACATCTAACATTTGGATTGTAATAATTTTGTCGCCAACAAATTCCTTATTGATATCTGTCTCTAAAGTTGGTTATTCTAACCTTACCTAGGTATTGTTGATGCTCTATCAGACTCCTCTGCTGCCGAGTTCTCTCCCATGCTGTCACTGTCTGACCTATCCCGTCTATATTTGTTTATTGACGTAGAGTTATTCGATGTCAAAAGAAGGCAGCGAGCGATTAATGCTGCCGTTGAGATCTCATTGTGTTGTGTGGAAGGAGGTTTATTTGGCCAACGTATCGTGTCATTGATTAAACGCTGTTGGTGCCAATGTCTTGGTCCTTGGTAACGGTTCTCCTTTGAATGGCCTGTTCTTGAGTAACTAGTCTTGTGTAAGCCATTGTTGTTATTGGGCTGTTTCTCTTCCATTGTTTCGTTCATCATTAGTCTAGTAATGAAAGGGATCAATGGTAACACACACTTGCATCAATATTATACCCAATCAAAGTAACCTCTATGAGTAGGAATAGTTTGTTGCACCAATGAGGCCTCTAATATTTCTTTTATATTATCCTATGCCACGGCGGGGTACATTAGATGAAGGGGGGTCACCCTGAAGTGTAGTCCAAGTTCTTTAAAAACTTATTAGCTCATGTACTGTTTAAAAATGAATGCTTTTGTTTTGTGAAGTCTCGGCCATTGTATTTGTCACTTGGGGCAGGTTTGTAAGCACCCAGTCACCTCTTTGAGGTTGTTTGGTTCAAATATCTTTAAAATGTGATTGTCAGATTGCTTTATTGCCCTCAATCATTTAATGTCAACAATCTAACATCTGTGGCTGACAGCGTTCAAGATTGGGTCACTGATTTTTTTTATTGACGGCATTTGCAATAATTCACCAGAATCCATCAATTTTTGAAGTTTCAACTTCAAAACAAAACTGTGAGGAAGCGGGCTCGCAGAAAAATCGATTTCCCCAAATACACTTGTCAATAATTTTTGTTATCCTTGCGACACTTACTGTAGGAGTATTTCTAAGCTTTGTTCTACTATCTAACCAGAATCACTGAATATCCATATCAACATCATTACATCAGTCTTGTATAATTGTTGGTGAGACAACTCCAAAGTTTTGTCAGACAATCACATGTAACCATGGGACGTTATTATTGAGTGTATCTGAGTAGAGGTATATGGCTACACATTGAGTGTTTGCCTTCAAATTGTTCAATATTCTATATTTGTTTATCCCACGTCATGTTATCTTAAGGCAGTTCAATATTGCTTGCTATGTACACACAGTGAACTATTGATATCTGATCAATGGAGTCGTAATTCCCTGAATAGCCCTTGTTCTATACAAATATTAAATATTTCATAACATCAACTGTATTTGTTTACATGTCAAACTAGAAACTCTCCTTTACAGATCGATATTTCTAATCCTTAATTTCCGCTCATTATAAATCCTTTTGAATATACCTACAATATTTATTTGCAAGGCTTCAGCTTCCCTCTAATTTCGTGATGAACATAATGTCGCAAGATTTGTCTCAGTGCAAGAGATCTCGTATAGCTTCATATGTAATAAGCTACAATCGTGCGTCTCTATGAGCTAGTAGTTAAAATGATTCTTTGTATAACTGAATACGTTAGGCTTTCATACACCGCCTTTTATTTGTGATTATCACCTTTTGACAAATACTTTATATCTCCAATGCACTCTTCAGCCTTTTAGTGGTACAAAAAGTTACAAACATATTTGATATCAAATAAATAATTTGAAAATTTTGCTTCTTACAGGTTTGTTGATGAAACTTTTTTAGCCAAGGTTTATTGAGATACTGAATTGAACAGGGTTGCATTTATTTTTATTTCACATCATTAAATCCTAGCAAATTTTTGCTGCAAAAAGAAAGTTTGTTGGATAGAAGCAATACATTATCTCGCTTTACTACGCAAAAGTCGTCTAGTAGCTACCCACTATGTTCCCATTGGGTGGCTCACATCAAGTGTGCAATGAACAAAGTCATGAGACGACCTAAACCAAGTTAATTTTTTGGTTTGACGAACCAATTTGTAGCTATTCAGAATAGACTTGGTTCTTTAGCATCATTGCGTGACGTATTAGACTGGATCATAGGAATGCGAAAAGATTTTCATTCGCCCATGAGAGGACAATTGCTACGAATTTGTTGATTTTCTGTTGCCTGCCCATGAGAGTGTAAGCTAGGCGTAGTATTTGCTGGTATTTAGCTGTGGTAATATACACTACAGCACAATACCATTTGTGCAAAGATACATCAGTTCTTAGACTATATTAGTGCGATGGTGGGTCGTCTGCAGTGTCCGGTTATTTCAAAGTGTTAAATTCTTTGTCTTTCACTCCACCCCCCCCCCCCCCCCCCCCCGTCAGTGTTAGAATAGTTTGCAGTAATTTGTGAATGGAAGATTAACCTTGAGAAATCTCATCCATTCAAATTTCAATGTTCATCCCACACATAGCAAAAAAAATAAAACTGATGTTTACCTGCTCATCCATTGCCTCCACCTACCTTGAATACTCTGATTGCCAGCTGCACAGCTTGCTTTCACCTACTACAACAACGACTACAACAACGTATCCCTTGAATCTTAATGATTATAAAGTGGCAGTGATTTGTTAGCATTGTGTAGAGATAAGTGTATGGGCTAGCACATGCTGTGAGTGGATCATACTGTATCAGTTCTGTGCAGTCACTTGTATTGACACAGTATTGTTACCTAGCAATACGCTACTGTTGTTGTTACTTCGTCTCTCTCTCTCTCTATCAGATAAGTCAGCCACCTCTGTTGGTTTATCTCTAGCTCGACTCACTTTCTGAAAAACATGTTTGTGATACAAAGTCCACATCAACAAGATTGTTAAAGTTAATTTGGCTGATACGCGACGTGACTATTATTTACATTACACCATTTAATTAAAAACAAATATTTTAATAACAATATTATTGTAGAACGATAGAAAATGGTGTCCAAAATTAGAGTGAATTATTACTGATGATTTTTAAGGTTATCGAAATGTCACAAAGTTTCATATTTCCATGAAAACACCAGCAAATGTATATATATTTCTTTACTGATGACAGCCTGTTAGTTAGCCACACTGCGTTCAGCTTTTCAATAATATTTATTATTGATTATTTAATTTTATTAAGTGATTGCACCAATGGCCAATTAAATTGCCTAATTTCGAGAAAGTGTCTTGATCAAAGCACTTGATATTCCTGTCAGTCACTAAACGTTGTTATCTGTTCTCTGTTTTGGTCACTGCTCTTTGCTTTAATTTATTATTATTATTTTTATTACTGCGAAATATATTTCCTTTTGAGCAATATACTTGTCCTCAGCAGTTGTATCATTTCCATTGGTAACATTTCTCCTAGGCTGCGTTACACGCCCATCTGGGTCTAAATTCTCAACTACATTTTTCTTTACTGTAGCAAAGGGTTGATGACTCCAAATATGTTGTTATTTGAGTAGAAGACAACTCCATTATAGTGTACATATACTGTCACACGTTCTCGCTACACGCAGTATCTGACATGTTACATAAGCATACAATACGTGATGTATTATGTATAGCAGCAGTTATTTCCTTGATTTATTTGTGTTATACATTATTTGGAGTTACATTCTCAATGCATGGATAACTCCTTGTGCAAACTTAAGCCTGCCACAAGTAGTCTAGTTGGTGCTGGCATACTACGTGCTACTTAAAATTTCTTGCTGCATTTTCTGGTCAGTGCTAGAAAACATAGCTCTCAACAATACCCTGCGCTTTGGACTTGAATGTTTTGTGCTGTGAAAGTTTAATTGAGATTGAAGTAATTGCATATAATGTGTATGTGTTTATATTATAGTTTGCCAGACATTACTACCTTCTCTTGCCATCGTTTGTGGTAGCCAACCTGTTCATGGTTCTGTGCCATCAGCTTTTTGTCGTCTCCAAGGGGCAGGCTTGTCCAAATATAGCTACTGCACAGATCGCTTCTGGTCAACCCTGGACACTGGCCCTTGCGACCACCCTTATTGAACTGTTGCTAAGGTAATGTTTGTATTGTGTTGGTACATATCATGAATAAAGCTAGTATTGCATGTGGACGTTGCATTATCGCTATTGACCATTGCTACTTGCAGTCAGCCAGCTGTCTGTTCCATCCTTTCACAGTATGGAGTCCCCCTCTCTGACGGAGCGCTGCTAGAGAGCCGAGGTCTCATGCTTGTAGGACTTCATTTCATTCTCTACACAATCGCTCTAGTCATTGTACAAGTCTATGCTTTTGCCACCAATGTAGTGCTGGTTATACTAGGCCGAGTGATGAGATATCTCTTTCATCAGTAAGTTGTACTTTTCCTTTCTATTGTGTGTTGGTACTTCCCTTTCTATTGTGTGTTGGTACTCCGCTTTCTATTGTGTGTTGGTACTTTCCCTTTCTATTGTGTGTTGGTACTTTCCCTTTCTATCGTGTGTTGGTGCTTTCCTTTTCTATTGTGTGTTGGTACTTTCCCTTTCTATTGTGTGTTGGCACTTTCCCTTTCTATTGTGTGTTGGTACTTTCTTTCCCTTTCTATTGTGTGTTGGTATTTTCTTTCCCTTTCTATTGTGTGTTGGTACTTTCCCTTTCTATTGTGTGTTGGTACTTTCCCTTTCTATTGTGTGTTGGTACTTTCCCTTTCTATTGTGTGTTGGTACTTTCCCTTTCTATTGTGTGTTGGCACTTTCCCTTTCCATTGTGTGTTGGTACTTTCCCTTCCTATCGTGTGTTGGTGCTTTCCCTTTCTATTGTGTGTTGGTACTTTCCCTTTCTATTGTGTGTTGGCACTTTCCCTTTCTATTGTGTGTTGGTACTTTCCCTTCCTATCGTGTGTTGGTGCTTTCCCTTTCTATTGTGTGTTGGTACTTTCTTTCCCTTTCTATTGTGTGTTGGTACTTTCCCTTTCTATTGTGTGTTGGCACTTTCCCTTTCTATTGTGTGTTGGTACTTTCTTTCCCTTTCTATTGTGTGTTGGTATTTTCTTTCCCTTTCTATTGTGTGTTGGTACTTTCCCTTTCTATTGTGTGTTGGTACTTTCCCTTTCTATTGTGTGTTGGTACTTTCCCTTTCTATTGTGTGTTGGCACTTTCCCTTCCTATTGTGTGTTGGTACTTTCCCTTTCTTCTGATGCTATGAAGTATGGCTTGTTACTTGGCCACTTAGGTATCAGTGTTGTTCTCTACGGAGAAACTCTGCCACTATCGGTGACTTCTTTGTTATAGTTTGTAAAATATAGACTGTGTGCGTTACTTGGTCTTATCTGTTGTAGGATATTCACCCATCACACCATCCCTACTGTGGGTAGTATCGTTTGGTGGATTGTGTTAATCCTTGGTATCTATAGTTCATGGCACTACAGCGGGAGCGTGGGTCTGCTAATTACCTATGCATTGATTATAGCTGATGTAAGTGTTACTTATATGACTTACTTTTGTTACTTACTTATGTTACTTACCTCTATACATCTACTGCTGCTACAGATCACAGCTAGTATGGTAACATTCCCATCAGACGACAGAAGACACACCATGTGGTACCTCCAGCACACTCTGCTACTTCTCACCTTTACTATGTTTGTCTTGTCACTCCCTGAGTTTGTCACCTGGATTAAAAACTACAGGTAGGTGTCTATGTGTCGGGTGTGATGTCATTTTTGGCTGCTGTCCGAGTGTACAAAATTGTTACGTAATACTGGTTGTGAAAACTCGATAGTTTGTTGTTTTTCTAGACACTTCGTGACGTGTTTGTTCTCTTGGTTGTGCTTTGTATGTATACTACTGCATATTCTACCGTATATCGTTGTACAGATACATAACTGCATACATTGACAGGTTCAGTAACACCCTGGTATTGGACCCTTCCCGTTACCCTTCTATCGCCATTGCTACCTCATTGATGCTCATCCGCTTCAACACTGACTATGAGAACTGGTATATTTGCTTTAGCAGTTATATTTACCCTGTCCATGAAAGTTGTTCACTTTCGGAGTTGTCTGCTCAGCCTTTGGTTACACAATACTGAGGGGCTGTAGTGTATGTGTGTTTGTAGGTACCTGAGCTATGCCAACAGTTTCACACCGGTGGTGCTAGCTATCTCAGCTGTTCTCTATGGTACTGTCAATGTGTGGAGACTGAATGTGCTCATACCCACAGTATTTGTGTGGGTCGCCTCCGTGCAATCTCTCGGCATACTACTCCATCGGCAGAAACATTCGGATGTCATCGTCCAAGAGAAGAAGGAAAAACTAGCCAAGAAACGTAGTTAAGTTGATTCGTTGTTTGTGAAATTAGGAAAATTATATCCACTTGCGTTGAGAATATTTAGCTATAGGTAGTTCTGTGCTATGTTATTGTCACAAGTTTTGTCACTAGATATAAAATGGTTTTACCTAGTTATTTGTAACTTAGGTCTGGGTTTGAGCCGTGGATGTCTGGTCTAGATTGTTATATGTTAAACTTCCGTATCACAATGTAGTTCTCATCACAAGTTTTTTTCCATCGTCATGTAAGTTTTATTGAGATATAATTTTTTTTCTCCCAAAAAGTCAATGCCAGAATGGAATGGTCATAATTTTTTATTACATACGAAATAATATATGATAGGTACAGTATTTCATATGCGCACCAGATGCAGAAAACTTATTCATATCACAGTAATTTGTGAGTGAGACAACGAGACTGCCATGAAACGCCAATTGGCATTTCCAAAGCTGATTGGAACTATTTATTTTTCTGCCTCTGGTGTGTTGGCCCAATGCAAGCAACATCTGTCAGTAGTTATCTTCTCTCTGCCCTAGTAATCATTACATAATCATTTTACAATAATGAGACTAAGCACTGTATTGTGTTGTATTTAACAGCGATTAACTATTGTTCTTCCACATTAAATATTTTGTATTTTTGATTCCAAGCGAGAGCGGGCAACCCTTAGCTAGGTGGCTCATTCTGGCCATTCTAGCTAGGCTACGTTATTGTTTTCTATAGGAGTTGTCTTTCTTTAGGGTTGAGAAGGAATTCATTGAATTTATACCGTGCTGGTTTATGATACTTTCTGTATACAATAAATATTGTTACGCAAAGTAAATATATCAATGTTGTTTGAGCAGTTTCTTGATTGAATCTCATCAACATCGCTCAGGTCATCCTGTTACTAGAAAAGTAAATGACTTCTAGTTCTTCATAGGCTGGGTCCACATGCTACGACATGTACCACCCATTAGTCATTTTAAGTCAGTCCCAAGTTTATGTAATCTAGATAAATCATAAAAGTTCAAAATTTAAATTCAACAATGCGAATTGTTTTTGATTTTGTTGCAAATTCAGCTTGTCTGCGATATAAAATTGGCCTTATGTGCATTTTGTAACTGCTTGAAAAAATAGCAATGCAATGAGATTGTCTTAACTTGTTGTGCAATGGATCATTTTTTTGTCCGTCACAAGTGCATGTAAGCAGGTCTTACATTAGCTACAGCAACATATTGAAGTTGTCTTCTTTCCATCTTGAATGCAAATCGATGACTAAGTCAAATTACCTCGGAACTGTTCCACGTTTCTTTTGTACTTTGCATGGAATTCCATTTATTTCAGTTAAAAACTAAATTATAGAAAATGTTAGTTTCAAATGTTCTAACAATTTTTATTACTCACTTTATTAGAAAATTTGAAATGTGACCAGTGTCGATTATGCAGAAACATGTTCCAAGTTGACAAAAAATTTGTTTGACACTAAATCCCTTTTTCATGTAATTTCAGTTTTTTATCAGTGGCTAGCAGACTAGGCACCTATTAGAAGTGTGAAAGAATGCGAAGCTGTCGAAAACACTCAACCAAAACTGGTATACCTTCAGACATCAGCTGCTTCAATCAAACGTTAGGCAGCAAAGAGGCACATTCTTGTGTTTTCATCAAAACATCATGTTTAGACAGTTTTCTGCGCTGTTTCTCATAGAATTGATTGCTCGCTATTTGGTGTATTAACCTTAAGCTGAGGTGCGCAAGCCTGTTGTAGATTTCTTTATGGAGAAATAATGCCCCTTTATGTTCATTCTGCTTTGATTAGCAAATGTCAGATCAAAAGATTGCGCTGTTAACGCTTTGCATATGCTCCTGTCAAACAATATCAGCCTGACATACTGAAACCTCCTCGTCTTTCTGCATACCTTCTACTGATCAGTTGGCTTCATTTCTAGTGTTAGCACATTGCTTTTGATTCAACGCATGTGCTAGTTTATATAATTAAGGCTTTGGTTGCATATACGTGAGTACATGTTTGGTTGCTTCAAACCATACATGAAAAGCTTCTTTCAAATAACATACAAATGCCATTGCACAGACCCTATCATTCAGCTGTAGAACAAGACAAAACAAGTTTGCTTTGTTTTGATATTTGCGCTCGAGTTTTGTTATGTTACAATTTAATCTTATCTTTCTTTTAAATATTTTGGCGTGAAACTAATTATAATTTAGCTTCTTATTTTCTCACACCCGAACTTCTTCTAGACAAAATATTTTTTATTGAGCACGATCAACAGCACAAGTTGCTTTCTGAAATAGAAAAACTGACCCAAACTGTCGGCTTAGATTTCCAGTTGACCATCTAGAATTTTGTTTTTATGTTCAAGAAAAGCTGAACATTTTCATTTGTGGTCCAGCTGTAGTGTTTGAACCTTTGAGCTCTCAAGTGAAAAACGTGACATCCATGTGGCTTTAAGTTGCATAGTATTTTGTATCACTATGTACTAACAGTATAATCGACAGATGATGTTTCAAACAGCTTATTTATGGAACTAGATTATTCGATTTTTTATGAAAAATGAAGAGTATTTATTTGAAGCAAAGCTGAAAATATTTGATAAGATTATCGATATAAAATAATTTAAACTGTTAACGGTTGAGATCCACCATTAGTAAAATTAAAGCATCTTTTCAGTGTTTGTAAAAATCAGAAATCGTAAGTTTTTTATGAATGGTAAAAATATATGAATTTGTCAAAGATAAATTACAAAGTCACATTATTGTCTAGCCCATGCCACTTGGGTTATCTTCTCATGAATTTATGTACATTTATTTCTATGGCAGTTTATTTGAGTTATAAACGAACCAGTACAGTTTACAAGCATCAGCTATTTTCAAGTTCATCGGCTAAATACTTGTTGATTACTACCAAATCGCAGAGTTAAAATGTAAGGCCAGCCAAAAACTGCAGAATAGCTTCAAATAAATAGATGTAGAAGTTTGAAAAATCATTGCAAATTATTTTGCCTCATAAGCATTGATTGCATGCATAATAGACTTCAAGGTAAAAAGGGAGACATCAATGTTTGGCTGACCTGTATCACAATTCTACTAGCTAGTACCACTAACTGCTCTCGATTGCAAAACCCACAATACAGCCATAAAGGCAGGTGGAGTAGACGCACTGACTTTGAGCTGTCAATGTTACAATCCATCAACTTCATAAGCGAATGATATTAATTGACACATGCTGTCAAGTGAGTGAAGGTGACAAGCTTCTCTCTATATTAGAGCCATTGTTTGCCTTCGGCCAGGGTTATATAATATATTTGCATAAGCCTGAGTTTTGGCCAAATCACTGTCAATGTCTCCGATGTCAACGTTATTAATCGTACTTTCTCAAAGCCAGCTCAGTTGTGTTATTTTGTTTTCGATGTTTAATATACAACTGTGGTTAATTTTTTATATCGATGCCAACTAATGTCAAGCAATTGCTTTGATGTTTTGCGTTTTTATATCGCGTGACTTGCCACAACATCAAGAGACAAAAAATACAAAATAGTAGCACGTTATTCATAATCGGTAATTTTTGCCCATCCATGACCAAAATTACAGGTTACATTTTGGTAGTGGTAGGTCTGCAGAACATTGTAATAATAATTTTTTTTCGGATAGATTTTTAGGTACTTCATACAAAATCATAGTATTTTTTATTTATTTCATTATTATTTAATACAAAGTTTAGCTTCCGTGAACTTCCGTAGATGTTGCAAGTTTTCGATAATCACTTTGACAGGACTCGTGAGATCAATATTTCACCTGTGCCAAGCTGTCAGATAAGAAGGCAATATTCTTTGGCTTTATTGTAAATTCAATTGAGACAGCGGGCAGCTGAGTGGTATTAGCTGCCTTAGTGCAGAAGTGGTTTTTATTGGGTTAGATTTATTGTAAAGGCCTGAGACTGTTTCTATTAACTTGCAACACTTATCCAATAAGAAAAGCACTTAGCCACTAATTCTAACACTCTTTATAGCCTTTGATCATCACCGATTTCAATGTTATTCAAATTTGAAGTGCGCTAACTTGTTTTCTATACCTCACCAGGCGACCTTCTCTTGTCAAAACATATTCGGTAACGGCTCCCCCGCTTTGAAAACGGAATTATTCAACTTTCTATGAAATGCGATACTAAATACATATTTTGTTTCGTAGTGTTGTTTTATTAGGCGGGTAAACTTTTTATTTGACGGTTAGGTCACTGCTGCGTTATGTACAAAGGCATTGCCGGGCAAATTAAATACTTGGAGGAAAGGCGCAAGGTTGGAGTAGTTCTAGCATGTTCTGCCAAACTCTGACAGTTCCAGCTCAATTCTACATCGGCAGTTTTTTTTTAATTATTATAAGCTGACCTTGTTGAAATGGGAATTCGTTTGGCAATGAAGGGCTCATTCTTTGATCCAATTTATTTTCATTGTTGATACACGATGTTTGACTTGATTCCGCAGTCATTATCTGTGATTGACTGTACTCACCACATGATGTTGATAGTTTCTTTATTTACAGACAATTTGTTTGACTTTGAAGTGTTTTGCCACTTGAAAGTAGCTAGTTGCTACTTGAAACCATCGGAACTAACGGTTGGTGGCTAAAATGGAGGTAAAGTTAAGGTTTTGTTATCAGCTTCCCTCTGACTTGTAGAGCAGATACTAGCTGTACCGTAGGTGGGTGCGCTGTATTTCACCTGGTCGTAGAGGCAACAACGTAATATTCCTAAGTGGACATTTTTTGTTGTTGTCTAGACTGCCGAAAGGGGAAAATGAAATCATAATAAACGTTAAAAATGTCATTTTCCAATTGAGCTACAAACTTTGGTTTGAGCTAGAACTTATTAATTCTGGTCAGCAGTCACACAATATGATAATCGCAAGGTGGTAAAATGTTGAAAGTTGTATTAAATTGTTACCATATGCGGTAAAATTTTAACATCAAAGTATATTGAAGTAATAGTTTTCTGCTGTGAAAAAACTGTTTAGAAATAAACTGCTAACCAAAAATTGCCAATTTTGCTTTTTTATTACTACATTTCTAGATTTTTTTATTCAGTTTTTTTTTATAAGATAACATCCTCCAATAAAATGACGGTATCATATAATGAAAGACGAAAACTTTTCTTGTGTGTGATTTAGCTACAAAATAAAATAACCGTACTGTGGAGACATCATTGCCAATTTAATGCCAGTTTGTCCTCTGATTCACCTTGTTTGTAAATAATATCGTGTAAATGGAAATCTCATTTACCGTAACTTCAAAGAAGCATTGCAGTGATGGCAATCATCTTTAGAGGCTGATTTATGCTGACAGCAGGCAGCAAATGTGGTCAGTGAATCAGAAACTCATAAAAAACCAACAAAGAAATATTCTTTTATTTATAAATAATAATTAATGACAGCAATTCTGTAAAAGTTAATACTTCATTTTTATTATTATTATTGCTGCTGCCAGCCGACCTATGCATGAAGCAAAATTTTAAAAAGTTTATAAGGTGTGTATTAATATATTATTATTTTGTAACACCATTTATTTGATGGCTTTGATGTATATGCAATAATGCAAGTTTCTTATCATTTTGTGGTCTTTTTATTATTCTTGATACAATTTTTAGGCAAACCCTATTTAAAAACAACTTAAAAAATAGATCATTTTATTCTTTTAGAAGAATGTATAGAACAAAACAAACCAAACATTGCAATCTAAAATAAATAACTTCTCTATCGGCGAAAACAGCAGCTTTAGCAAATAATGACAAAAGAGATTAATCGGGTGGAGAAACCATAGGGGATCTGAGAACTGCATACATTAATCATTCAAAGCTTGTTAGCTTTATCAGTTGATGCAGTCAGCACCGCTGTCTTTGATTTGATACGATTGGATTTGACAGTGAGGCCTGATTGTCAGCGTATATTAGTATAATTGTACAATATTGATTGCACCTAAACACAATTACCTATTTGGTCTCTTTGATCTTATCCGACCATATGGCAGAGTAAATACAAGAAATATGTGAAAAAAGTGTGTAACAATAACATGATCGTCTTGTGTGCTTTGCATTCAAGCAATGGCTTTGTGTAAAACATACTAATTTACTCAACAAACACTAGAGAAAGAGATTGTAAAATACAATAGAAGTTGTACAAGTGAATGAAGCTTTATGAACTGCCATGAAATGATCTAGCGATGTGATAATGATACCTATAAGCTGTTTGTGAGAGAACAATCAACTTGATTGACATGACGTTTGCGCTTATTTGATTGATGTCTGCGCCGCGTTTATTGGTGGTCTCAGATGATAGGCCATTGACGGTATTCATTGGCCAGCCCATTATTGACTGATGTATGTTCGCACCCTTTGATGTAAAATTAGATTTATTGTGAGTGGCATGGGAAACAGTGATAGAATAATAGGCATACATTGTTGAGTGCAACTCGCTGTCTGTCAGAGCTCCATCCAACACATCATTCATCGAATATCTTTCACTTCAGTTAGTCTGCCTTCACTATAGCTCCTCAGCATGCAGGAAACTGAGATTCAAAGAGAATACATTTCACCTGATCAACCCATATCTACTGTAAGTATTTTAATTTAATAATCATTAAATCAACTATGTATATTATTACTGATGAAAAATTATTTCTTTTCTTAAAAAACAATCAATTATTTTTTTCTATAGCATATTATTCGGTCTCTAGTAGCCAATTAGATTACTACTTAATACTATGATGATTAAAAATTATTATATTTTCAATAAAGATTTAAAATATGATGATAATAATATATTGGTTTATTTGGTTTATTTGGTTTATTTGGTTTATTTGGTTTATTTGGTTTATTTGGTTATATTGGTTTATTTTTAGTTTAATGTTAATTAATTATTTATTTTTTAGTCTGGAATATCTCCTTTGGCAAAGCTCCAGGAAACTTGCAGAAATATTGGCAGTGACCTACCCTCCAACGTCAAAGAGTCTGCCTACAAATCTAGGCACTCAACCAGAAACTATCTTACGATGTCAAAACTTCCTAAAGACAAAATAAAGAAAATTTCATCACCTACTCATCGAATAGAGAAACCAAATCCAATATCCGCTCCCTACACACCAACTACCATCAACACATCACCGCCCAATCACTTGCCACCTGTGTCAGCGGCAGCAGACTACAACTCGCTTGCTGCCTCACAATACCAACTAATGTACCAAAAACTCATCTACCAAAAGGAGTTGGATAAATTGCAAGCATCTCTAAACAATCCATTCGTTCCAACACCAGCAAACTTTGGTACAACAACTCCCATCGGGATGTCGCCGTCGCCACCAACTAGCAATTCCTTCAACCCTGCAGAGTTTGCTAAACTTGCCGCATATTTCTACAACAAGTTTGAGCAAACTACCTCATTGAACAACAACCCATTGACCGGAGCAACGGAGGCGCTACAGAACTACAGAAAAATGTTTTTAGAAAGCACGAGTGGAAAGTTTATGGTTCCAGAACTTAGATCCTCACCTCCTCCACAACTTCATGAGTGCCATTGGGTGACGCCAACCGGAATCTGTGGGAAAAAACATTATTCTTATGACGATTTGATGCTACATCTTAGATCTCATGCTAGCAGTAATTCTGACACATCGCCTACGACATTTTCACTAACTGACAATCTACCATCTCTCAATCCAAGAATGATGTCTAGTTTACCACATGCTTTGAATCCGAATGATTATCAGTACAATCATATGTTGGACACAGTTTTGAGTAAGAAAATTTCTAATCCGCTGAGTCATCACACACCGACTCGATTTCAACCGTATTCTCTGCCTAATAGACAATTATCTGTGCCATTTTTACATTGATTTTTTTTAGCTGAAATGTTAATGGATTAAATGCTATCATTTTTTTCATTGTTGAATATTAATATATAATTCTAAAGATCAAACCAGACTTAGCCATCCTAAATGCCAAAAAACTTGTGCCATCATGTCGAAATGTAAACAAGTTGGCCAAAACAACTCTCCCAATTGAACCTCAGAAATAAAACTGTCAAGATGGCTAGACAAAAGGTACTTGTAATGTCAGAACAAGGCGGTTGTGTTGGAGTCAGGAGAAGTCAAAATCCATTTAACTAATTCAATTTATTATTGCCATCAAATTAATCTAAATGCAGTAACCAAACATAGTTTAAAATTGAGGTTAAAATGGTCAAGAATAAATTTGTATTTACTAAACTTTATTACATCAAAGGTTAGTTTAGTAGCGAGTAGTACTATCAATGAGGCAAGTTAGCGCAGTTAGCTAGCCTTCTTGTATCAGGTCAAGACAATGTGTGCAGGTTCAAACCTCAGGTGTGATCAAAAACTTTTGCAACTCAAGCAATAAAATCTTTGAGTCAAAAATGTTTCTATAAGAACAAAAAGCGTTGAAAAATTAATTTGTGTTGAATGAACAGAAAGTTTGTATAAGCTTGGGACATTTGCTCAAATATGTACAAGAACATTGTTAGCACCTGCCATCAAATAGTAATGTTTGTGAATGCAAGTATAGAACACCCAGGAGTGTGTCTCTTTGTTTGAAGCTTTCCACAACTTGGGTGGTCTATAGACTAACTGCCAATCATCAGGAACAAAAATTTCATTTATCAAAAGTGATGAGAGCTTCTTCAAATAAAATTTTAAAATATTGTAGATGTCTTTGTTTGCGTCACGTACACTTTATGGAATGCTTGCGTTGAAGATGATCAGCTGCTGTTTAGAGAATAATTGATTTAATGGCAGATGTTGTCAAATTAAAAAGTAGCGGTTCAATTTTTGGGTTGTTTGATGTTTTTATATCCTTTGTGAGCATATATTGATGCAAACGATATTTTTACAAAGTAAGTAGCATCGGCAGCAGATGTTTTGACTCAATTATTTGTTTAATAATAAAAATATATAATTGTTTGATTGCATGCTGAGTAGAACATTAAATATTAATTAACTGACTAATAGTTTACAAGTCTTGTGTATAGCGCGTGGTATTAAAGATTTGGATAGATAACTCCAACATCGAAACTAGTTTTCCACTCTGCATACACCCATGTTGTAATGTTTTATTCACTTGCCAAGAGCTATCTGTTCTATTTTCTATCCAGAGACCAGCTGTAGGAACGCTTTTCACACATTTTAAGAGCTTCTGTTTTCCTGTAGACTACCAAAACTTACAACGATGCTTGAAATAAAACTAGTTTGGCCGTTTGTACAGAATGTAGGAGTTGTCTTCTTTTTGGGGAGATGACTCTCAAATCATGCTCATGCACGCTGCTTTAAATCAATTAACTGAGATTAGAAAGGACATTAATATGAGTTCCACTGTTACAGTAATGCACAGATATCAGGCTTCAAACTGCACATTCAAAGCTTTTCTAAAACCTGTAATTAAAAACTTTTGGTCTTGAATTCTATTTTATTGTCAGGTTATTCAATCTAACTGTTGTTTGTTGCTACCCAAAGATCATTCACTTTTGTATGAAAAAAACTTGGTTATTGATGGAAGATTGTATATAAAAGAACATCGAGTACGTGGTTAATTGGGTTTTGATGATTTTTTCTCTACAAAGTAACTCAGCAAACTACTACATGCATGCCATTCAAGTGTACAGAAGCACAAAGTTGAGTAGTCTTCAAATAGGTGCACAACTCCAAAAGCAGAGAAAATCATCTTTTATTCTCATAAGCTGATTTTGTAACGCTACTACCAGTTGTAAGAATATCATTGGTTGTTTGTTTCCATAGCCTTGCCAACCTCATAACTGTACGCGTCCAAGAAAGTTTTGTGTGCTGTCAAGGTTTCTACTTGCTGCCAAAATTATATCAGTCTCTCAAATCTACTAGACATTGACCACAGCACTCTGTAACAAGGTGGAAAAGTTGTCTCCGGAACTTCCAGCTAAGATTTGAAAATTTTTATTATTATTATTATAGCTTAATTATAATAATCTTTTTCAACATAAGTGATCATAATAACAACGACTAAATAATAATTATTATTATCAAGGAAATAGATTTCTAACTATAATTTTAATTAAATATTTAGTGAGTTGAAGTGATTACTGTTGCTGCTTTGACATCTTTACCTAGATTGGTGAGAACACAATACAGCTAGCTAGGTGATGTGGTCAATGCCTTCCCAAAAGGTTTGGGGTTCGATTCTATGCTTTGCCACACTTCAGCAAAGTATTTGGTTTCTCCCTTACCGGTTTAGCTCATTAGAGGTGTGAGCAAACGAACTGATTCATAGGTTAATTCTATGCTTCATATTATTAGATTTGAGGTGTTATTAGTACAAGAAGACCTCCTTTCTACGGCGTTTCAGAAAGAAATACGTCACAGCAAGCATTAATGTAGGATGCCTCTCACACAAACTTACTGTTTTACTGTTGCCCTAGCGGTACAACGAAACAAAAAACCACCACGAAAAACAACAAAAGAAACTATCTAACCTCAACAGCAAATCACCTCTCAGTGGCAGCGGTTGACGTGACCAGTAAGAATGACCAACCAGATTGGTTAAAACAGCCACGTTGCATTAGAATGGTAATTAAAAGTAGTCAGCATAAATAGAACACCAATGAATATGTGTCCTCAGTTACAGTTGTCCAAGCTAGCAGATGGTTTGCTTCGTTCTCATATTTGTATAAATTTTTCAGCAAAAAGTATCTGACACTGTTTTGAAAATTTTTACATACTTCTTTCAAAGTGTGTAAATTTTGTCATCACGATTTTTATTTTTCATTTGCTTGTTTCAGAGAATCTAACAACTCAGTAAATTCTTAGAGTTGTCTACTCTTTAGCTCACAAATAGATCAAAGCTTCTCAGAAATGCACGTATGTGAGTCATATTGAGCCTGTATCAAAAATTGTTAGTTGCAACAAATAATATGCCATTAAACAGGTTGTACTACATGACAAGAAGTTAAAATAAAAAAGCTGAAAACTCTTTTCTGTCATAGGATGAAGATTTCCGTGTTCTTGTTCGCCATGATGATTCAACCTTTTCTTGTACAGGTTACTGGTTGCCCTCTGATACCACCCAAAGCGATCAAACCACCTCGTCACGAGAGCTCTTTACCAGATATAAATTATCCTTCAGCTAGTCAATCTACTACTTGTGCTCATTTTCCTCCTTCGTGTCTATTTAACCACCCATTATACCAGCCAAACCTTCTATTCCTCAAGTACCCATACAATACAACCACTTATTGTACCAGCTGTACCTTCTATACAATTGGAGAGATAAAGGTAAGAAATGATTACAACAATGCCTTAAAAGACAAAAATCGTCTGATCAATTGTACACGTAAAACTTATGATAGTTTTTGGTGTTAAATAAACTTTTTTAAACTATATAACAAAAACTTTGTGTTAATAATTTTAATATATTTTCATTTGTTAAAAAACGTTCTGCCATTTTTTACTCAAATAAGTTGACCTCTCTGCAAATTTCGAAAAGTGAGCTAAACATAACCTGGTTTTTATAGACACACGTGTTAAAGGGATGTTGTACGGACTAAATAAACGTTAACATTGGAATAATTTAATGTTTTTTTTTTCGCAATTTAATGGCTATTGCGACTAACTGATGGTGTGATGTCATAGGTGAACCAGGAATGTTCCCACATCGACTTCACAGACTTGAGAGAAAACAACTTCACATAAAGAAGTAAAATGTTTAATTTATCACGTAATGTTCTCTGTAAATTTGTTTTGTTTAGAAAGTTCAAGTATTTCGTGTCTGCATTTTTCACTTCTTTTATGTCACGATGTCAAACTGCCTTTTCACGAAATGCTCACAGCTACAAGGGGAGACAATATCTTACCAAATCAGAGCTAGAACATGCAACTACTACAGCCTGTAAGTACATAAACTACATTCTTCCAGCTAGACAGAGAGGTAGCATTTTTTAATACAACTGCCACTTTTTGTAATTATAAGTTTGGTAAAACAGCTGATGATAGAAAATTAGTCATCATTTTCTACAAAAAACCTGTGAGGAAGTCTTTTATTAAAGCGAAATAACAAAAGATTCGTGTTGAATTGTTGTAATAGTATTATTTATGATATCTTTTTTGCCTAGAAATAAAAATATCTTTACACCAAACCAGATATGTAAGAGAAGGAAAGACAACTCTGTAATGTATCGTGTATTCTTTTAGTATATAAAATAAATAAATGTAGTTGGCTCAAGTAACTAATTTATAACTACTGTATGGATAAAAAAAAATTCCTAATGTAAACATTAGGAGTTGTCCACTCTGCCTCTCATGCGTTTCACTGAGCTAGCCACGGATTGGTTGTAATTTACATGACCACACAAATCGTAACAAACTATTGTTATATTACAGTTTTTGTGTTTTCTCTATATTTCTTGATATGAAATTTGAGGGTGACTATTACGCAGCTACTACTATTATTTATGTTGTTGTTTTTATTCGTGTTCCGTGCTTATTTTTTCAATGGTTTGTTACATATAGAAAAATAAACCATTTAACATGTTTTTGATATCACCAGACTAAGAGCTGATTCATGAAGTTCAAAAATCCAAGGTATATATGGAAGCCAAGGTCAATAAAGGTTGTAAGTTGTAAGTTCATCGGAGAGTTTTCAATTACTGAGGTTACGTATATATGGTACAAGGTAAAAATTATGGTTCTTGAAGGTTTATAGATATTGTTACATCGCTCACTGGGCTTATCTTACTGTGAAATATGTTTTATGTCATCAACCAACAGTCAAGGATAACAATTGCAGCCACTGATCACTGGGTACATAGTACCACTACAGTAAGTGATCACTGAGTACATAGTGCTACTACAGTAAGTGATCACTGAGCACATAGTACCAGTACAGTAAGGGATCACTGAGTACATAGTACCAGTACAATAAGTGATCACTGAGTACATAGTACCAGTACAGTAAGTGATCACTGAGCACATAGTACCAGTACAGTAAGTGATCACTGAGTACATAGTACCAGTACAGTATGGGATCACTGAGTACATAGTACTACTGCTGCAGCGATTTGAAGCTTACAAACTCATCTATCATTCATACAAACCAAAAGAAATGAATTACTCACCATTCCATATTAGTATTCGAAGATAACGGTGGCTCAGAACGTTTAAACACTTTCCAAACCGTCGGAACGTTTTTGAAAATGTCCAAATTTTCTCAAACCTGAACGTTGTGTGAAATTGTTTAAATCTGAGCCAATTTGCTTGTCCATTTTATTGATAATAGATGTCTAGTGCACGTATGACTAATATTTTTTTCTATTAAGCACTGGACAGTTTAAAAATATTTTTCATGCTTTGCTTTATACTACATAAAAATTATTTGTTATTCAGCAATTGTTTATAAGTTAGTAGCTTGCTCTATGTCTATTGATCTACGTCTATGTAAGATAATTATCATAGAGGCAATAAAAGATTGAGGTCGATGGTTTTTGGTTCGAAAGCCAACTGCTTTGCAAACTTTTCAACCTTTTTTTAAAATAACTCAGATAATTATAAAACAGTTCAGACTATTTCAAATTGTTTCATTTGGATAGTAAATAGTTTGTACTATTTCTAAAGCATTCACTAAATTTTGTAAACAAAGTCGTTTAATGTTATGAGCCACCATTGGTTTTCTTGCAAATCATTGAAACAGAAATCTCACAGCTTAGAATATTTTTTTCAAAATTAAGTTGTTTTTAAGCAATAAAATCTCGATTATCTTAAGTTTTTCGTTAGCCTGATTTTTATGTACAAAATTTTTTCTGCTCCTGACAGCTGGTGAAATCCCTGAAAACTCATAAACTTTGAATATTCTCCCAAAAACATCCTGAAAACTTTTCCTTTTTGCTCAATAGAAAAGTAAAAGTAGACTTTGAGATGGTTCGAGGCGTACCTTGCTTTCACATTATCCTTTTATACATAACTTCAATTTGTTTGACATGATAAATTGTTATGCTGCATCCCATGTTCAACGTGCATTTGCTTCAATCATAGGCTTTCTAAACTGATAAATTAATTAGTAACTGGTTTTTCATCTCCACAAACACGTCATGTAAACCCTCAAACCCAGTTGCTACCATCGAAAGAAACTGGTCCAAATTATCTTCCTTTTTTCGCAAGCCACATTACAGGTAATGGAAAAGATATATAGCTTGTCAGCATAGTTGAAACAAGATTGCCAAGTTACAGCAAGTCATTTGGTTTTGTCTGCTGGCAAGCATGTTCACCCTACACTAGGAATACATCCAGATCTCCAAATATATTACTGTTTATCATATTCCAATTCAACCAATGAAAAACCAAAAAAAAATATACGCGGCTAGAAACGACAATAGGCAATGACAGGATGAAAAAAGGCGCTGTCAGTGGTAAAATACATGGTTGACATTGACAAGCATGCCGCATCATTCTGCAACACATGACACATGGGCAAGGCTTGCGTATTTAGTAGTTTATGTCTATGCATACGTTTGCTCATTCTCACTCTATGCGTCACTTAAAAACCAATATGTGTTTTGTTATCTGTTGTGGATCACACACTTGGTAGTTGTCTTACCTTATATTATAACATTATTGAAATCTTACAATTTTTATCTCGGATCAAATCAATGAGTTGGATTGTAGCACTTAGCAACTTTTTTCCATGACTTTCTGAGCCCTTTATAAGATAGCTTGAAGTTTGCATAATGTAACAATCAAAGAAATGTTTAAAACATGTGATTTGTTTTATTAGTAACTCAAAATTTTTATGCTAGTTTCAAAACCGCTAATAGGCCGGAACTCTATGTATCATCAATCAGCAACAGGAGCAGCAAAATACCACCCTAGCTAGCACCGGGTTCGATTACATAATAAGGTGTGAGACCTTTGGTGGTTGTTTACGGTGTGTTTTGATTTATTATAATTAATGATGTTTACTTAGTTTTATTGAAAGTTAAAGTTTGTGAAAATAGCACCTGAATATGTGTGCGTGTATTTATGTATATGCGTGCGGTGCGTATGTATGTGTATTACCGTTGCTTACGAACTACACTCAATTTACTACAATGCAAATTTGGTGCAACATGTTTTGCTGGAGCCTTCTTTTTGTATACGTGAATTTGTCTTCTCTCACTATGAGTGTATGACTTGTGAAGTAGTAGACAACATTGAACTATACTATACTATACTACTAGTATAGTTCAATGGTAGACAACTACCCACAGCGAACTCCATAGACATACTGATACAGCATGAAAAATAAGTCTATGGAGTTTTGTAGTAACAGAAACTACACAAATATACGGGTGTCCTGTACGAACGTCGGTAATACAGTATGCTATGGCTCTGCACTAAAAAAGCCGTTTCATTTCTAATCAGCTTTTAGAAGAACTTTTCTATATAAAGATTTTTTTGTGCACGTGTCGATTGATTTAAAAGTTCTGGGAATGTGATTGGCCCGTGATTGGTCGTTGGCTCGTTCTAAACCTAAATACAATTTCTAAAATATGTTAGAAAATTAAAAAAATGTTTACAATAATTGATTGATATAATTAGTGTACTATTCAGGTTTTAAATTATTATAAATAATATAACATAAGCATACGTGTTGACCAATCAACAACATCCTCATCCATCAATCATTGCGGGGACCAAAAACCCTTTACATAGAAAAATCCCGCATGTATAAATCATTTTGTTGGTTTTGGTTTTATACAAACAAAAATGCTTCTTTTCATGCAAAAAATAAAAACTTACACACACTAACACTTTTAGTTTACATACTAGTACTTATAATCAAGAGAGTCTTCAATGGCAACTCAAAGCAAGTGAGTGACTCACTTCAACCACCGTCAGTTTGCATAACCAAACAGCAGTAGTAGTGGTAGTAGAGAGAGAGTTAGTAAGTAGTAGTCACCGTGGTACTAGTAGTAGGTAGGTAGTAGTAGTGACTGCTATTACTCTACTGACTCCGTTGCTGAGTAGATAGGTAGTAGTAGGCAGGAGTAAACGTTGTTGTTGCTTGCAAGTAGTAGAAATTGTAAGTAAAAGAAAAGGTAGTGGCAATTACCAATGTATGTTTCACTATTGTAATTATTGTTACGGTTTTTTCCTCCTCTTGAATGAAGTATATAATAATAAGTAATTATAATAATAATAATAATCAAGCATCATTACAGCAAATTAGAAAATAAAAAGTTTGCCAGCAAAATTTTGTGGCAAACTTACAAAATAACCGGCCTTTGTTAAGGCTAGAAAACACCATAATAATAATAATAATTATTATAATGTAACTTCTGTACTAGTATTATGTGAGTATACCTGAAATATAGTAAGCCAGTTCCTTCAGGACTTTACAGCGTGCTCCCAAGATAGCAAATGTCTCATCTGCTCTCCAGCGCTTCCGTTCAACTCGACCTGGTTGGTTGCCTAGCAACCTCTTACACCTTCCCTCCAAGTTCTCACCCTAGGTGCCAGCACACCCTTACTGTAATTACAACCAAAAACGAGACAGCAGAAAACAATTCTGCTCAACAAATAAACTAATATGTGAGTCAGTGTAGAGAAAAAAAACATTCTTCCCTATTGTAAATAATGTTTTGGGCATGCACTCAGTTAACGCTGGCTAGTCCTTGCCAGTTCTCTAATGCTTAAGCTGTTAACGCGCCTCAACTCACGGACCCAGTCTCTTTTGATAGTAGATGATGGGTGAAGTCCAACCCTTAAAAATCTGTCCCTAAAGGCATACGAGTGGTGGCGCCTAGTAAAAATCCTTTTATGCATGTAAGGGGTAGCCGTATGGTAACTCATGTTAAAGTCCACTATCAGACGATTTTCCACCACTGTCCAGCTACGGAGGTCTCTCGTGAACCGACAATAGCATGGCTTATTAGCCCTGTGATACCTGAAGAAACACACTGGGTAGATAGTGCATAAGACAATTCTAGTCTTATTGACCCTTAACGTAGGCAAGAATGGCCCTACAATGCTAGCTGGTGAACCTGATGGCTCATCATCGAGTACACACTCCCTATTTTCTGTGAGTCGTGTGAAGCGAACAAGGCCAATGTGTATATAAGTTATTGAGTTTGTAGACACTTTACTGTTATCAGCGATGTATCTAAGCACACTAACCCAGTCGGCTCCAGTGATGCAGATAGTCTGCCAAGAAGAGTCATGCAACTCTCTCACTATCAAGTTACCGATGACGACAGTCTTCATACCTTAAGCAAAACACAGAAACAATAATGCATTTCAAACTCTCACGTGAACAATAAAGCTATTTACAATATAATTGTTATAATGTCACAAGAGCCTACTAAAAAATCTAGCCGTTTTAGGAGTCGCCCGTTCCTACTGCGACGCTCCGGAGTTGTGGCGGAGAGGCCCTGCCCTGTTTCCGAACCGCGTAACACCTCTGGCGAATTCATTGGTCTATTGGTCCATCTCTCTTAAACTTCTTCCTGAACTATTCGCTGTGGCCCCACTTTTTCTACCTGCGGGCTTGGTGGTACTGCTTCTGCTGGAACAGATCTGCTTGCTGCCCTTGAGACCTGTACCCGGTTCCCTCTGAGCAAATTCCCTGCTGGTACTAGTGCAACCACTTCCCTACCGGAAGTCCCAATGACTGTTGCTTGCCTAGTTACTCTATTGGGTTCTTTTATCACAACAGGCTGGTGAACTTGTAGCGGACTCCTGTCTCTGGCTCGATGGCAATTATTATACCAATCAGCCTGCTTACGTCTCTGATCTGATTCGAATGCCTGAGCCTCTGATTGTCCACCCTTTTTTCTGTCAATATGCCCATAGAGTTCATTGACCTGCCATTGAGTAGTTGAGATGGCTAGTATCCGTTAGCCAGCGGCGTGTCGTTATACATACAGAGCGCCGACTGCCAATCTACGTTCTTGATCATTAGTCCTTTGACCGTACGCACCGCCCTCTCTGCCTCTCCAATGCTTTGAGCATTCCTGGGGGCACTTGTGATGTGTCTGACGTCCCACTTTTCCAGCAGTCTTGCAAACCTGTCAGAGATGAATTGTGGCCCATTATCTGTTATCACCGAATTCGGAATCCCAACCGAGCAGAACACCTCTTTTACTTTTTTACACACTACCTGAGAATCTGTTGAGTCATGCAACTCATGAACCGTTATAAATCTACTAAAGTAGTCAACTATCAAGAGGTAGGTCCGTTGGTCCCGCTCAAAGAGGTCCATAGCCAGTCTCCTCCAACTCCTCTCAGGAAGTGGAGTTGACTTCAATGGTTCCATTGGTTTATGGCTATGCACTTCGCATGCATCGCACCTCTGTACCATTGCCTTGATGTCTGAAGTCATCCCTGGCTACCACACAACCTCTGTAGCCCTTCTTATAAAATTCGTCTCGCCTTGATGCCCCTTGTGTACATCAGTGAGGACCCTCGGCCGCTCCATTTTGGGAATAAAGACCCTGTTCATAAAATAGATGACACCCCCACTTGGGTGATGTAGTCTCTGAATGTGTATAGATTCTTGACCGTGTCAGGCACTTCCTTGCTCCCAGGCCAGCCCTCCACTATAAACTTTTGAAGGAGAATGCCAGCTTCATCCTCAAGTAAAGAAGCCCGTATCCTGTCTAGCCTCCCCGAAGAGATAGGCACAGCGTCCATCAGCCCTGAGACTACTGATGATTCTGACACCTCCAAGACCACATCCACACTCACAGCCTCCACTGATGACGGGGCTCTAGAAAGTGCATCCGCTAGAACCAGTTTGCTTCCCTGAGTATAAATGACCTTGTAGGAGTATGCCATCATCTTTAACCGGAAACGTTGTACCCTTATGGGGAGCTTGGCTAACTCCTTAGTCCCCAGAATGGCTAAAAGCGGCTTATGATCGGTTTCGACAAGATCTCCTTCCCAGATATGTAATAAGAAAACTTGTCACAAGCCCAGCAGATTGCAAGCGCTTCCTTCTCAATCTGCGCATACCTTCTTTCTGTAGGAGTCAACGAGTGAGATGCGTAGGCAACAGGCCTCCAATCTCCCTTGACCCTTTGTAGTATAGCGGCCCCTAGACTGTACGAAGACGAGTCTGCACTGATCAATGTCTCAGCATCCACGCAATAAGGTGTCAGGATTGGTGTCTCCGTGAGTAGATCCTTAAGCTGTTGGAATTGTTCGATCTGTTCGGGCCCCCAAACCCACTCACTTTCACTGCCAAGCAGACTGCGCAAGTGACACGTTGACTTAGCCAGCAACGGAGAGAATTTTCCCAAGTAGTCAACTACTCCAAAGAACCTCCTTAGCTCTTTCTTATTCGATAGAGTAGGAAGCTGCACTATAGCCTTGGTCTTATCTGGGTCCGCCCTTATGCCCCAACAATCTATCACATGACCCAAACACTTTGTTTCTCCAACTGCAAACTCGCACTTATCTTTATGAAGCGTGATCCCAGCTCTTCCCAACTGGTCTAACACTCTTTTGAGACGCTCATCGTGTTGTCTCCTGTTTAGACCATGAACTAGTATGTCGTCCATGTGACACACAACTCCCTTCAAGCCCACCAGTGCCTTCTGCATCTCTCTCTGAAAGATTTCTGGTGCACTGCTGATTCCAAATGGTAGTCTCTTGCAGAAATACCTGCCAAATGGGTAATAAAGGTGGTCAGCTTCTGGGAATGTTTATCCAGCTTGAGTTGCCAATAGCCCGAGTTTGCATCCAGCTTGGTGAATTCCCTAACGCACTCAATGTCTCTTCAGTAGTCGGCAGTGGATGGTGTTCTCTCTGCACCAACTTGTTAAGATTGGTGAAATCAATGCACACACGAAGCTTCTCGTTTTTCTTAGGGACAGCAATGCATGGAGCACACCACTCCATCGGCTCTTCGATTTTGGCAATGACCCCCTAACTCCTCCATCCGGTTTAACTCCTCTAGCAGTGCCTGCTTTCTAACTGCTGGCACTCCACGCTTTGCACAAACGGAATGCTTTGCTCCAGCAAGGTAACCTTCACTTCCGTGTCCATAGACCCCAGCCCTCTAAATAGCTTCACATACTCTGACTCCCAGTCGACGGCGGACTCCGTGCTCACATCCCCCACAAACTTAATCAGACCTAATTTAGTAATAATTGCTGGTTTTCCCAACAACGGTGTGACAAGATTATTTACAACGTACACTATCTCTCTAACATGCTTGTTGGACGTACTGAGCTTTACCTCTGCCTCTACGACCACCTCCAATCTGTGATTGCCTGCCCCCTTTAGCACTCTGATAGACGAGACTACCTTGCCCAAGTGCTTAGTTAGTCTGGACGGAACTGCCGTCATTGCAGCCCCAGTGTCTATTTTGAAGTTCACAGGAATTCAGTTGAAGTCCGACTAACCAAGCCTTGGATGTTTCAGTCACACTCTCAACTGTCACCCTGTCTAGTCAGGCTGAATCAGAGTCTAAGAACAAGCTTTCCATCTCTTCAGATTCTTGGGTTAACCCACTTGTGGCAACCTCTTTTCTCTTTCCCTTGTAGCATTTCGATTTGGCCAAGTGGCGTTTTTGCTTGCAGTTGAAATAAACAGCATTTTTTGCAGGACAGCGATCTTTCTGGTGCAGCTCTCTGTTGCAAAATGGGCACCTGCCTTTCGTCTTTGCCAAGCTTGGCTTGTACACTGCATCCACGTTATCCTCAGCTACAGTCACTAACTTTTACGCCTGTGCATAGTGAGTCATGTATTGCTTGGCCTTGCGTATACAAGCTGCCAGGTCCAGATCCTCTACTCCAATCAACTGCTCTATCAGTTTAATGTCACTTACTCCGACAACAATCCTATCTCGAATGAGTTGATCCCTTATTGCACCATATTCGCAGTTGTCAGCCTGTGTATTGACCTGGGTGATAAATTGATGTATCGGCAGATTGACTTGCTTTATAGTGTTAAACTTCACCCTCTCAAATATAACATTCTTCTCCGGCTCAAAATGCCTATCAAACATGGCCATCACATTATCTAAAGTCCTAGTCTGCCCTTCATCAGTACCAAACTGAAACTGTCCAAAAATAGGCACACTGTCTGGACCCATTAGCATAAGTAAGTTCGCAATTCGCTCTTCCTCCTCCATGTCGGTATATTTTTTTGCAATTTTAACCACTGCAAATTGTGCCTTGAATGTTTTCCATTTTGTAGGAAGGTTTTCGTCCTTAAAATCCAACTTTTGCACAAACCGATCATCTTTTGATGAACTGGACATGTTTTATTCCGACCTACCGAATTATTATGTCACTGTTTTTTGTTTGTTTTTTTTGTGTGTGGATTCGTCCAAATCCTTACTACTGTGTGGCTTCGTCCAAATCCTTACTACTGTGTGGATTCGTCCAAATCCTTACCCTCTCAAAACTCCCAGTTGAGATGTTTTTCTCCGCCCTGCCTATTGATAATATACCCTATTATGGTTATCGACCAAAAATATATCTCTCCATGGATTCGTCCAAATCCTCACCGATAATAACTACTGCGTACGTTAATCTCCCTCCTCTAACAAGTACGAAAAAACAAATCTAGAACGAAATTATTATCCAGCAATATATTATTGTCAATGTTCGAGAACTTCTGACACCATGTACTAGTATGCGAGTATACCTGAAATATAGTAAGCCAGTTCCTTCAGGACTTTACAGCGTGCTCCCAAGATGGCGAATGTCTCGTCTGCTCTCCAGCGCTTCCGTTCAGCCACGACCTGGTTGGTTGCCTAGCAACCTCTTACAACTTCTACTACAGTGCACAGACAGTTGTTAGTTGTTGTATAGCAGTTTCATTTGCATGTTGTACAACATGCAAATAAAACTGCTATACGACAACTAACAACTATCTGTCTGTGCTACAGTGGTGGTGATGAATAATAATTGTTAATAAACTGTTTTTAATTTATGATTTTTAATTAATCATAGTTTTAATAATTAACTGCATTTTTATTCTTGAAAGTATTACTACTGTGTATGATAATAATACGGTTAAATTATTATTAATAATAAACAATAATAATTGCAGTTAATGATGGGCTCTGGTGTTTACCCCACTGGTGGAGTACTGGAGTTGAACAGCTGATGAATAAATAGGCTTGTATACTACTTGATGGTATCATATTATTAAGCTTTACGGTGATTGAAAAAAAAGTATTATGCCAATCATGAATAATGATGATAATAATCGTAATAATAATGCAAACTTCCTCCTCATCATTAGCTAAATATGAATTAGGATTATTAGTATTACTAATTTATTAATGTGGCTATTTGCATATCATCTTACCCAAGTTTATTATCCGAATACTACAAAGCAATACCAGAAATGATAGTTTATAAATAAACCAACCAATATTTAACCTCACGACTACATACATAGTGTGAATGAATTGACCAATAGTTGCACCAGCAGGTTTTAAAATTTTAGCATTTGCAATGCCAGAAAGACACATGTAACCCAGAAAACTATTGCTTTCCTCAATTTTACAGCAATAAATATGGTCGTTGTTGACATGTTTCTGCTTGTGCAGTTTGACTCAGGTGATTGCATTATTGGCCAGCCACACAATACTTGATGGTAATTGAAAAAGATACCCATTGCTCCCTATACCACTTTCAAGACAAGTTTTAGTAGTTTTATTCTACTAACAGCAAGAGATATCAGATCCCGTGATGTGATTGTATATGTTATTCAGAATATGAAATTTATTTTAATTTTTCAAGCTCATTTATTTTAAAGTTTTTTAATGGCTTTCACTGCTGCTTTTGGGTGGTTTGGAGGCTCTATTGTAACATCAACTTTCAGGCTGCTCAATGCAATTTATATAATGTGGTGCTGTGTGAGATTGAAACCACCTGCTCTGCATGTCGTGTTTCTCTCTAGATGTTCGCTCGAGAATCTTTAGTTGTATACATGACATGGCATTGTTCCTTTCTGTAAAATAGTGCACTTGTCACCTAAATAAGAAATGTAACAGCAAAAAACGTGCAAAATAAATTTTGGAAGTATTTTGGTTTCTAAACCGGTAATGATAATATTTCTCTCACAAGGCACGTTATTATTGTAGCCGATGTATATTGATGGTTTCTCTTCTCATTTCATTATGAATGAGGTTTTCAAAATTGATTCGAGGCGAAATTTTTAAAGTTTTCATTAATTAATTGTCATGAAGCACCAGAATAAGTTTTTAAACAAATGAACTGGTGTTAGCAAAGCTTGTTATGCACGATTGCAATGAAAAGAAACATTTCTTGCAAGCCTATTTGTTTATAACTAAACGTTTCAGAGCAATTTTTTCTAACTTTAACTGACTACAAAACTTACAATGTTTTTCCATATAAACTTTTTCAAAATCTGCGTCGATGAGTGCTACCGGTTAGTTTGAGTGTCTTTTTCCAACCAATTTAGCTCAATACAGGAGAATGAGTACCTTGATCGCAGAATTGGCTCAACCATGTGTACTTAGTTAAGCAAATAAAGGAACCCGGCGCCTGCTGAAGCACTAGGGGAGCTGTGCGTATACTGAATACCAACGGCTAATTACCTTTTTATAGGAGAAAAAATACAGTCATAGCTCTTCATACTTGATTGTAAAATACAACTATTTCTTATATTACAAATCAGTGAACTTTTTATGGTGGCTCAGAACGTTTTGTGTTTTGCGTTTTAACACGCATGGAGGCTTTCTAAACTGTTTGAACGAATTTGAAATAATCTGAACTTTTGCAAAACTTGTGAACACTTTGTGAAATCGTTTGTGGGCTTTGAAAATCTGAGCCGATTTGCTGGTTCGCTCTATTGATCATAGATATACAGTCCATTTATGATTGATAATGTTTTTCCTAAACACCGGACAGTTGAATTTTCTTTAAATAAATAAAATTTTTTATTTATTAAATAGTATTTATTTTAAATTATTTTAAATAATAAATACAACCTAATTACAAATGTAAAAATTAATTTTAGAGATTATATCCAACAAAAGTTTTATACATTTAATTAATTTGCGCTATGTCTTTTGATCTACGTCTATGTTGAGAAATCCATTCATACGCTTTGAAAATGAAACTGTCTAACATTATGAGCCAACATAATTTTTAGTAATTCCTAACTCATGATATGAGTTAGTAAACGTTAAATAAATGCATTGTCATTGTCTAGAGAATATTAAATACATTGTCAAAGCCTAGAGAATATTAAATACATGTCAAAGTCTAGAGAATATTAAATACATGTCAAACTCTAGAGAATATTAAATACATGTCAAAGTCTAGAGAATATCAAGTTCAACAAAATAGAACAGTACAGAAAGACAGCCATGAATGCTGGTTCAATTAATCTCACAGCGGCCATCATGCTTTCAATATATTAGGGGAGCTAATATATATATATGTATATATATATATATATATATATATATATATATATATATATATATATATATATATATATATATATATATATATATATATATATATATATATATATATATATATATATATATATATATATATATATATATATATATATATATATATATATATATATATATATATAGATATATATATATATATATGTATGTATATTACTTTATTGGCATCAATATCATTTTATAAAAATGTTTTTCATAAAGTGCCATAGCTAGAAGAAAAACAAAAAGCAAAAATGAAACAGAAATATAAAATGAACACAGAAAAAAAAGAAGTCTACTCAAACACGGTTTATTTAAAATAATTCTCCATTGGTATTTAAAAGATATTTAAATAAGTTTGATTTGAAAACAGACAGGGTTTGTGAGATTCTCAGAGAAGTAGGCAGTTGGTTGAATGTGGCAGATATATGTGTCTCTATTGCAGCTTGTGTGTTGGCATAAAGTTTTTTGCAGTTACGAAAATTAAAATTGCAGTTTGCTTTTGATTCCTTCAGGAAATAAGAAGTGTAAAGCTAATCAGAATGCACGACTGTGTAAAAGATATTGTCTCCATGTCTGATGTGCATGCAAACTAATACAACTTTGGTTTGTATCACTGTTTCCAACCCAAATGGTTTATATTTGATTATACATATAAATTTTGAAGTTTGATCTTCGTCATACCTCATTCAATTGAATGATCAATTCCCTGAACCCTAGGCTACATAATGTAAGTAATGCTGCCCATGGTCCTGTATCAGTGTGGGTGAGTGTCACGAAGCTGTCTATACAATTATTTAGTTAGTTTCCCCTCAGTTAGCTATCGGCTGGTGGCGTATCTACAATAACAGCTTAGCATTAGTTCCATAAATATGCAAGTCAAATGGAATATCATCGCCCGCTTTCGCTTCATTCACTCACCATTCACCATTCCCCGAATGTTGGGGTTAGGCTGGGTAGTGAGTGTCTTTTTAAGTTGATGACATGTTGATCTATTCCATTTACTATTGAATTTTAAAGTTTATCGCTATTCCGTGTTTCTATTATTGTTGATTGGCTAGCCATTTGCTAGCTTTATGCTAAACTATACTGAGTGAGTGCACATCAGTTCAGATACATTTCTGAGGAAATAGGAGTTATCTACGCAATGTCATACTAGTAAGAGGGAACAACTTCTAATAAGTCACCACAGATTGTCATCTCTTCAATAATTTTGAACTAATACAATCGTACCAAAAGCTACTGAGAACTGGTGATTTTAATCATAACGAAAGACCTTGACCTGTTATTTTGTTGCTCAATAAATCAATATGGCTGGGTGATATGAATTCTGAAAGGAAGAGACACACATGTTGCCTCTATTGTGTACCTTGTATGTTATAAATTCATGTTTTTAGATGGCTACACTCCTGGCTGGCAGCAGTATGTTTGCTGACCTCTGTGGCAGAAAAAGGTCCTATTGTAACATTGCATCACGAGGGACAAATCCAAGGTTTAAGTACAACATTCCAGAATGTTCCGGTTGACCTCTTTCTAGGTTAGTCCCCTTGAGTTAATATTGAAATCTTGAGATCCAATTTATAGTTGTATAGAATAATTTTATGTTTGTTTTGAAAACAATATATGAATAACGGAAATAATAAATTGTTGGAACATCATATTTAGTTTTTGTAACTAAAATATCACATTATTTATCCTGATATCATACCTGTAATGGTCAAAGTGGTGCAGGAAAAATGGCCGAGGCTATTACGAGGTGGAAGGAAGCAAGTTTACCCAAGCTTTGCGATACCAGGTGGTGTCAAGGTCAAACCAGGTTTAGGGGCCAATACGTTATATGGTGACATTTGGCTACATTTCTTATCTATCGGCCATTTTCCCTCCCAACATCGGTAATGTGTACTGGCTGTTTCCCTCGTTGTCTGATCTGTCTCTTGCAGGCGTGAGATATGCTGCAGCTCCAGTTGGTGTGCTGAGGTATGAAAAGCCGATGCCAGCCAGTTGGGAGGGTGTTGTCAGCGCTGCAGGTGTTGGAAACTTTTGTGTTCAGCCAATCAGAAAGGGTTTGTAGCGTATCATCACCAACTATTGTATGTGTATTGAGGTTTCTGCTGTGCATGTCGGAAGTCATGTTTGCGCAGTTGTATAACATCAGCATTTATGATCGTCTCTGTCCTACAGGTCATGGGTTCAAACCCTGCTAATGGATAAAATTGAATTGATCAAATTTTATTAAAGGAAGACACCGGTATAATTCCAGTTTTACTTTGTAGAAGTTGGTAAGCTGGTGGGTGATGAGGACTGTTTATTTCTGTACGTGACTGTACCTGGTGGTGTACAAAAAGGAGCCAACAAACCTGTCATGGTATGGATACACGGAGGTGGATATGTCAGAGGGTCGGGGATCGGATATATCGGTGCACCCCTGGCTGTGTTTAATGATGTTATAGTTGTGAGCTTCAACTATAGACTCGGTTTCTTGGGCTTTCTCTCTGATAAATCAGGTAAACTGTAACATACGTAGTACGTAAACATTAGAAGTTCGCTTCCAACTGTGAAATTAGGAATGAGGTGATCAAAAAGACATTTTTTATGTCAGACAAACAAATATAACGTTTTTGCGTTCACGCAGCAAATCGTGTAACTGGCAATGCTGCATTATGGGACCAGAGAGCTGCTCTTGTCTGGGTCAAAAAGAACATTGCACAGTTTGGCGGAGATCCAGAACTTGTCACTATCTTTGGAGAGTCAGCGGGTGGCTGCAGTGTGTCAGCACTCACAATGGGTCGCCATAGCGACGGCTTATTTAAGCGAGCGATACAACAGGTAAGTAGGGTGTTTGCTTCTCTAGCTAGTTCAACAATTTATTGCAAGTTGTGCCTGAGTGGTCTGACTACTAACTGGCGAAGAGCCAATTAATATTTTCAATTTGTGCAGAAATATTGCTGTGAAATGCCTCCGAGTGTAGCATTCAACTTTTTGTGCTAATAAATTGACAAAGATTTAAGGAGTTGTCAACAGTTCTATATTGTGGTAGTTGTTTCCTTTTTACAATATTGAGAAAATAATTCCTATTATCACTGCTGATTTAGCAAGCAGCATCATTGGAGACAAACTCGCATGCAGTGTGTATGTATTTCTAATAGACGTAGAATTTTGTCAGTGTGAAAGCCAAAAGTATGTGCAGACAATTCCCATTTGTTGACAAAAAGAGGAATAATTACAGTATATTATTATACACTTGCTGTATCAGTCAGGTTCCTTGTTCCTGCCATGGAGCTGGGATACGTCACACGACGCTACCAAAGATATTACATTGAAAAGACTCCAAGAAGATCATTGCAAAGATTCTACACCACAGACAAGTATGTTAGAGTGCCTAAGGCATATACCAGTGGAGTCTATATACTCCAGCATTGATATCAATGGAATATTGAACTCTCCATTCAAACCAACAGAAGACGATGATTTCTTCCAAGCCGACATCTCCGACTACACCTTTAAGCTATCCCAGCGGTACAATTTACTGCATTATTACACCCTTCATGTTGTTTGTACTAAGTTTGGCTTCTTTAAACAGTTGCTGTATTACCTCAGGGCAGTTGCCATGGTGACACAGCCAGTAGACGACAGTAGAACTGTGTATGAAAAATGTGTGAAGTTTTTTTTTTACTAGTTTGCATCAGAATTCGATTTGGAGTCCAGTTTTCGGTTTGTTATCAACGGTCATATTAGTTGCCATTTCACTCAGTCGATAACATATCCACACTAAAGAAAACATATCAAATTCTAAGCATGGAAAAAGGAGTCAAGTCTAAAATTGAAAAAAACAGAGAATATCCAAATTGCTGTAATTATCAAAAATAGCTAATTACTTGGATGAGTTGTCCTCTCTACAAGGCGGATAACTCTTGTAAATTTTGAGTTGTCCTCGTTAAGCAAAATAGCTATTGAGTTTTTAATGTTTAGTGATGTTTTTGCTGTTTCTGTTGTCTACAGATTCGACCTGTTATCTGGAATGAACGAACATGAAGGATTGATTGCATACATATTTGATGTGACAGCCTTCGCTGCCGTGCACAATGTGTCCATAGAGAATGGAATGAGCAAACAATTCACTAACCAATATCTATTACATATATGTACTACCAATTTAGCCAAGTTATCTCCCCTTGACTGTGTGCGCCAAGTCATGCATCTATATAAAATCGATGAGGTGACGAATGATAGCGACAGGGCAAGGCGTGTGATCAATTTTCTTGGTAAAAATTTCATATACGTTGACTCGGTGGGGGTGGGAAAGAATGTAAACACGAATGGACACAGGCATAGCTGCAATGAACGGAGACACCTAGAATAAACGTCGACAGACTTGGAAAGAATGTCAACAATGCTAAAGAAAAAAAATTTGGCATTCATTCCAGTTTTTTACAGAGTTGTCTACTGTAAAAAAAATGAGAAATTATGTTTCAATATATAATGATAGTTTATATTTGGCCAGGGATGAATTTCGACACTCGTGGAAATGAACCCCAAAGTTTTTTCTTCTCCACAGCATAGTCGACATTCATTACAAGTCTGCTAGTGCCTCATTCCAGAAGGTGTCTGTGACAATTCCGACTATGTCTGTATTCATTTCTGTCAAAAATCATTTTAATATGCTGACTGGGTAAATTTGTAAGTTTAGAGTTCGCTGACATAATTATCTTTTGGTTAGTGAAAAGTTACATTTAATGTAAGGCCTTGGCTACACACACCTACGAATTCACTCCGATGGCTACACTCACAGGTGTTTACATCGAGGCAAAGAGGGTATACAATTATAAGCAATCATTATAATAACTATTATAAATATAAATTATAATAAGTAATTATCACGTTTTTTTATAATATTATATTAATAATTATAATAGCCATAATAATTTGTGTTTATAGATATTAAAGAACCGTTTATAAATAAAAAATACCCTCTTTGAATGAGGTAACAGAATGGTACGTGAGACAATCGGTGAGGTGATCAGGTCAAGGTTGCAATATAAAAATATGCTTGAATTGTAAAATTTCGTCGTCATGTTTTAGCCAATTGAAAGTGGCTGCTTGATCATAATTGTCCAATCAATGAAGCGTCGGACAAAAACGTTTCCGTAGACCAACATGTCGGCCTATACTTTTGAGCGTCTTTTTAACAAAACACGTTTTGATCCATGTCTCGACCAACGTAGGTGTATGTAGCCACAGCTTAACGCTAACAATGTACCATATTTTGAAATGGTTTTTGTAAAACTCTTTTACCCGCTATTAAAAGATTGTTTTGATATTCACCAGGAGATTACAACTTCCGCCATGACATATTGTATGGATTAGACGAACACAGCTATTCCACTAAATCTACTTACGCCTACTACTTCACTGAGCTGGTACCCAGCGTGTGGGACTTACCAAAGTGGGGAGCTAAGGCTATGGCTGGTCATGCTGAAGAAATGTCTTTTATATTTGGCATACCCTTCCTTAAGGACGAGCCGTCACAAATCTGGGCTGGTAGGCTAATAGCTAGTGGTCACCTAGCTTTTTATCTCTCCTGCTCTTTCTCCTTCTTTTAGATCCCTCCTACTTCTCTTTCATTCACTCTCTTTCTCCTTCTATTCTACCCATCTGTCTGTGAAATACTCACAATATATTTGTAGATATACTTCACGGAGACAAAACCATGCCAAAGCTGTTTCACAACTTGAGAGAAAGCTCAAAGAACCTGTCAAGAACAATGATGTTGATGTGGTCTAACTTTGCCAAGTCTGGGTGAGTAAACCTACCTGATCATTGGGTGGGTGAACCTACCTGATCATTGGGTGGGTGAACCTACCTGATCATTGGTGCTCTTTCTCTTCAGATGATATAGTTTTACAGTGAAACTACTGGTACTTAGCTTTCTCAGTGATACTAGATATGACTAGCGTCTTCTACCTTCATTGGTTCTTGCTCCCAGCTTGTAGGCCAAAATAGTGTTATACAGAATATATGTAATGTGGGTTAGCTATTGTTATACGCTATTGTTATACGCTATCGTTATACGCTATTGTTATACGCTATTGTTATACGCTATCGTTATACGCTATCGTTATACGCTATCGTTATACGCTATCGTTATACGCTATCGTTATACGCTATCGTTATACGCTATCATTATACGCTATCGTTATACGCTATCGTTATACGCTATCGTTATACGCTATCGTTATACGCTATCGTTATACGCTATCGTTATACGCTATCGTTATACGCTATCGTTATACGCTATCGTTATACGCTATCGTTATACGCTATCGTTATACGCTATCGTTATACGCTATCGTTATACGCTATTGTAATATTTATCTCTCTACATTCCTGTATTAGTAAAAGTTCCAACTGATGTTTCTATTGATACCAGGAACATCTATACCAGTATTATTATCATTGTTAGTATTGTTGTTGTCGTTGTTAGTATTGTTGTCATAGTTAGTATTTTTGTCATAGTTAGTATTGTTGTCATTGTTAGTATTGTTGTCGTTGTTAGTATTGTTGCTTTCATTGTTAGTATTGTTGTTGTTGTTAGTATTTTTGTCATTGTTAGTATTTTTGTCATAGTTAGTATTGTTGTCATTGTTAGTATTGTTGTCAATGTTAGTATTGTTGTCATTGTTAGTATTGTTGTCGTTGTTAGTATTGTTCTTGCCGTTGTTAGTATTGTTGTTGTCGTTGTTAGTATTGTTGTCATAGTTAGTATTTTTGTCATAGTTAGTATTGTTGTCATTGTTAGTATTGCTGTCATTGTTAGTAATGTTTTCATTGTTAGTATTGTTTTCATTGTTAGTATTGTTGTCATTGTTAGTATTTTTGTCATTGTTAGTATTGTTGTCATCTTTAGTAACAATTGTGTGAATACCGGAGTTTCTTTCTTAAAAAAAAATTAATTCAAAGCTAGTTTTGAGTGTCCTTTTGGGGAGTAATGTTTTGTTATAATCTTTTGGTCCAGGAAATGCCTGCTTTTCATCTCACATGTATTCATCAGTGTTAGTTCCCATCTTTGTTATAAAATTTGTTTTTTCTATTTACTAAAATAAATATACAATTTTATTTATAAATAGATTCGTGTTATCTGTTTTGTTTTTTCGTATCTTACAAAAAGGTATAATTTTGTTGTTGGTTTGTATTCTATAGAAACCCCAATGAGCCAATAGCATTACCAGCAGGAACTCCTACATGGCCTCAGTTCAATACAGAGGCTAACCATTGGATAGAATTAAACAGTAATGGTATTCATGTGCGCACAACTCCTGACAGAGATAGATTAGTCAAGTTGAGACAACTTCTCTATGCTGATAAAGAACTACAACATCAGTTGGGCAAACACTCCGCAGGTAGCTATTCATTGCTATAATTACTACCTGCAAATGTTATTGCTATAAAGTAAGACCATGTTGCACAGGAAGTGATGTAAAGTTGGTCTCTAACAATATTTTACGCATAACTTGCAGTTACACCCGCAAATACTCGATAGTTTCAGGTCATCAAAGTTGGTTTACTAGTTCTCTGTGTTTTATAATTTGGTTATAGATGGGGATACGCTTACTCAGACTGCCTCAGTACACAAAGAGCTTTAATTGCTGCAGATTAACTTTATTTTATATATTATCTGTGGATAATCTCTTCTTACCAGCTGTAGTCAAGTACGTGCCTACATTTCACTTGACTAGTATTGCATTAGGCCTAATTAATCTTTGCTCAAGATTAATCAGCCCTCGTCTAATTGATCTTAGATTGAGTTATGTCAGATTAGATAAGTTTAGGTAAGTTAATCTTAAATTATTTGACCGGAAAACATTATTTAGTCAAGTTTGCTGTGATTGGTCTATTGATTAATTTTTTAATTTTGCTATGCTCAGCGAATGCACAACTTGGGGCTATTTATCCATAGTGTTCGGTCTGATGTATACAATTTATCATCTTTTAAATTAATTACTTCCTTTTGATTTCTTTTGTTCTGAAGGAGAATTTACAACCTTTTTGCTGACTGTAGTTTGTATTGATCAAATATACATATTTTGTCTCCTGATATTGTGCAATGCTGTGAGCTTTAGGATTAGTTTCTAATGTATTTATGGAGTTGTCTGCTCACATCTGAGATGTTAATGATATTGGAGAACAGATATTAATTATGATTTTGCAGAACGAAATGCCTTCTGGTTATTTTGTTTAACTGAAATTTTACGCTATAACTTGATGGAGTATTTATCTGGCTCTCCAGAATACTGAATACCAAAGTTCAAGCTTATTTTGTGTATTTAGACGGTTGTTTCAGTTATACGAATTGTACCAATAGAGAAAAACGCGCAACATGAGAAAGTTTTCAAACAGTGGGGAAACCCCAATTAATTACGGGGATTTCCAGAATTTGGGTTTCCCCAGCAATAAAGTTTTTGCTCAGGTTGCACGTTTTTCTCTAATGTGATAGATACTCTATAAAAACCTGGATTTTTAAAACGCTTCGGAAAGTTTAATTAGCACCAAATTTATTCTGTTCTGCTGGTGTGGAGAGATCATAGGTAAGTATTATATTGTAGAGATTTTAGTGCAAACAAAAACCTGATTTCATTACACATGACATTCTGACAAATGGCGCAAAAGCAAAAGATTCTTGGAAATTTCATCAAACTAACGAGAGCACAAAATATAATGAACTCGTGTAGTAACTCTACATCAGTTTATTGCTGTATCCAGCAACTGATAAGTAAAAGCTTGTTTTGAAAAAGTAAACATAGCATTTCATTACTCTATTGTGTTTTATCTCTGGGTTTGTTTGGTTTAGCCACAACACGTCACCAATCACAGCGATCAATGATATCCCATTTATTATATGAAATATGTACCATAGCATTTACCTTGTCACAGCCCCATGTGGCGAGTAGCTTGGTTCTCTTCCATATCTCAATTGTTAACTACTAGTTCTTATTATCTTACAATAGTAAATCATGTTCTGATTCTGTAGTATCATCTGATCGCTAGTAAAGCGTTTGCAAAAACCTTGTTGCCATTTTAATAAAGCTAGAGACATACACAGCTGCTGTCAGCGATGGCAGCAGTCAACATGAGCAGAAGTACTAAAACTATTATACAGTTGATGGCAGTGATCGCCGCTGCCTGGTTTGTGGTGGGTATCTTCTTTATCAGATCTACTTCTCCTCAAGATCGGCCAGTAGAACTAATAAGGTACGTCTGCATTGTTAGTATTTTAAAGAATGCCGTAGCTTTGCCGGGTTTTTGTATCATTATTGTTACTACTTGGTGTATTTCCCATATCTCCTCACAAATAAGTGGAGCCAAAAATCGATTAACATAAAAAATTTCAATCGTTAGTTTTGACGAAATTGATTTAGAATTCTGCAGATCACAGCGATTCAAGCTTCAAAACCTGTTTTTAGCTTTTGGCTGCCTTTAATTTTCAAATTTTTGAAAAGTTTTATTTATTACTGCAGAACAGCTCCATGTTTGGGAACCAACTGGTTGATATTGTAGTAGTTTCGCATGCCTACTACAGACACAACTATAACTGTAAGAACAAACACCACTTTTGTTTGGCTACCTCTCAATACTTGACGGGAACCCCACAGGGTCGGTATTACTCCCCCGCAGGTTGGGTATTACTCCCCCACAGGGTCTGTATTACTTCCCCACATGGTCTGTATTACTCCCCCACAGGGTCGGTATTGCTTCCCCACAGGGCCTGTTTTACTTCCCCACAGGGTTGGTATTACTCCCCCACAGGGCCTGTTTTACTTCCCCACAGGGTTGGTATTACTCCCCCACAGGGTCTGTATTACTCCCCCACAGGGTCGGTATTACTCCCCCACAGGGTCTGTTTTACTCCCCCACAGGGTTAGTATTACTCCCCCACAGGGTCTGTATTACTCCCCCACAGAGTTGGTATTACTCCCCCGCAGGGTCTGTATTACTCCCCCACAGGGTCTGTATTACTTCTTCACAGGGTCTGTATTACTCCCCCACAGGGTCTGTATTACTCCCCCACAGAGCCTGTTTTACTCCCCCACAGGGTCTGTATTACTTCCCCACAGGGTCGGTATTACTCCCCCACAGGGCCTGTTTTACTCCCCCACAGGGTCGGTTTTACTTCCTCACAGGGTCTACTCCAAAATTAATATCAAACAGAAGATTCCTCTACTCAGACAAAATACACAACTTTATATAATACACCTTTATTATTTATACTCTACTAAGCCTTACAGTGACTAGTAAACGTTCAATCCAAAAACACAACAACTTTTGCCCTAAACAAGCAAGGGCTGCTCATCTAGTAGGAGGCCAACAAGAATACTCACTTCCTTATAAGGGGTTGGCCAATCACATATAATAATACAAAAAAACTCACTAATAACATGACACAGCGATTTACTGTAGATGAATACATCCATTGAAACCTCAAGCACATGGCTCAATTTTTCTATACCTCTACTGGCAAACCACACGTAGTGAGTCCCAAATCCATACACGGTGGCGGAGATTTCCTAGTATGGGGTCTTTCATCTTATTTGCCTCATTTTGATTCTTTATATGTTGGCTAGTTGACATCTTGGTTTCCTGGCACCGAGTTAGTTTAAGGGAATACTTAGCATGGGTTGGTATACCCACTTTACCATCTTGTATGCAAAACCCGAAGGCCTATACCAGGTGGGGTTATTCTGAGCCAGAGTAGCTCCTATATGTTCCGAATTCTATGCAGGTTTAAGGATTTTGGGAATGGCAAGATATGCATCGTTATTGACAATAGTTTTTTTAGTCAATTGCTACACCGCATAAAACGAGTTTCATGAATGTTGTTGAAAATCATGAAAAAATTAACAATGTTTACCTTTTTCACCATATCACGCGATCACCAAACTCTCTGAGACTGACCATCTCCATAACTATTTAACATTTGTAGAAAGTCGTACAACATTCTACGATACCTATGAGCCCGACCATATGTATGGAGATCAATCTTAGCGAATTGGGGGGTACTGTTATGATAGGGAAGGGGTCACTAGGGAAGTGGGAATTTGAGGTGCCAGAGGCGTAGCCAGCAGGGTATCATATCTTATTTATATCAAAGTTTTCCTACAATATACCTAGAATTTGCAACACCGATGCAACATGTTATATTGATGTATAACATAAAACTTCAAAGGAATCGCAAGATTCCGCTGCAAGTTTTTCTCAGTTTTAATTTGTTAAAACTCACCAAACATGGAACTCTTCAATGCTTTCTCGACATAATGGAACCCCCGCAGATTCAAAACAATCTTTTTTGTGTAGACATATAGGTTTTTTTGTCAAAACTTTGAGCGTTCAAGTTTTCCATATTAACGACAAGTCAGCTATTCCATTTTTAAAAGAGGACTAAGAAAACAAAATAGCCACAACTAAAGAATAGCAGTTTTGATTTACGTAGTTTTCATCGGCTGCAATTGTAATGATATACCTGATCTGATACGCATCCCCATTTCCCAACTCTCTAATGTCAAAGGCTCGTTGTAACGCGAAACCACAGCTTAAGAAATGCATTAGCCAAATATTCTTCTTGAAGAGTTTCGTTGGTGGATAAAATTTTGTCAATCTTAAACTTATCAAAAATGTTGTTTAGGTGGCTACAAAAATAAAATCAATAAAATAAAAACACTTTCTAGCAATATTCAGGATAGAAAAATAACTTTGTATCTAGACCAGGCTCAACGCTTCTTAACATTTATGGCTGGGTAGCTGGCTGACTTGCTTGATGGTTGAAAGATCTGTGGCTACAGTTGAGAGGGTTTGCATTCAATGAGAGCAAGAGAAACATTTTTGGTCCAACAATGTTTTGTGAATAAGTATATTATGATACCCAAAGTGAGTGGCTACATTTAGGTGGTTACATTGCTCTCTGCCACGGAACACTTGATGGTGTAGTGCAGTGAATGTGCAAATTCCCCAAACAAAATTTTCAGTTCGTAACTCATTGATTAAACAAGATTTTTAATTTTTCTTATCTAAAAGTTCAGTGTCTAGTTATTATTATTATTATTATTATTATCGAATACAAAAAGCAATTGTGCTTTTGATTTCACAAGTCTGTAAGTAACTGACTGACACGGTTTTCCATACTCCTGAGAAAATGCAGTCAAACCGTTAACGCGTTTGCAATGCCATCGTTGTTTTTTTTTCATCCCACCTAAGTGGTTTCCGGTCGAAATAAATGACATTTTATGCAAAACAATTCTGCTCGGATGTGTGCATAAATTGCATTGATTTCGCTCTGGCTTTGTATGAGAATTGCTGATTCAATGGTGCGCATAGGTGTAGGTCATCATTTACATCAGCTTGAAGCTTACGGGGTCTGTTTTAGGTTTATTTATTCATACATCTCAATATAAAAAATTAATATTGCCAACAGAAATGAGTGCCATAAAAAACTACGATTAATAATTTTTCCTGTTTGGAAATTGACGAAGAAGACGGTAACTATCAAAAGGATATAAAAAGGTTATTAACAAGTTGGATTTGTTTGTCCGTCAGGTCTAGAGATGATCTAGAGCAGTTTATACCTATCCAACCACAGCAACCTTTTGAGTTTCCGCAAGTCCCTCTCTTACAGAAACCAATAGAAAAAGTTGCTAATCTTCTTCAAGTACAAAAACCAGACAAAAAGATAATCCCAACATTACATCATAACAAGCCAAAAGAGCCAACAGTAGATCCTAACGCTCCAGGTGAGTGTGCTTAAAACTTTGTTTTACATCAAAAAAGTTTGATTTCTTGCTTAATTTGTATTTTATTCCGTTCACCACAGGAGAGTTTGGTAGGGCAGTCATTATCGAGAAGGAAAAACTTTCCCCTGAAGAAAGAGCAAAATATGAAGAAGGTTTCCAAAGCAACGCTTTTAACCGATATGCTAGCGACATGATTTCTGTACATCGCCGACTGCATGATCTAAGAGAGCCTGGGTGGGTGGTCTTATCCAACACAATCAGCTGTTGTCGCATCCCTTTCGGTGAAAATCTCAAACATTTCTTTATGATTCTTAAATATCAAGAGCGCGAGAAACATTTTGATGTATTCGCAATGGAACATCCCTTGAATGAATTTTTACTAATAAAAATAATTTATATACAACTTGCATCATTACCCATCATATCCAGATATGCCCACCAGGTCTACTTCCGCCTTGTTCCAATCCTGCCCAGCCCTACCCTCTTCATATACCCCTCCTTTTCTCTCCCATGGTCAATTTGATGGAAGACAGAGCAAGACAGTGTGTGGCACATTTTTTATTGAAGTCCATGATAAAATTTAATAATTATTACTATTAACAGCTGCAGACAAGAACTGATGAAAGCAGTAAACCATGAAAACAATGTTGCATTATTCCATGCATACTGGTAGAAAATAATATGAGTCATGAACCAGCGCGATATTTTTACTTATTTGGCAATCAAAGCACCTGGTATTGGCAAAATGTAATTTTTGTAATTCATCTCCCCTTACACTTGTGAAAAAATAAAAGCTCCAAAAATCTTTGGTTTTAGAATAAATCACAAATTTTAACTTTGACCTCACATCTAAGTAGTCCAACAGCTTGTGTGTGCAGCAGTCGTTACCTTTCTTAGCATACTGTAATGTGGGTATATGAACATGGCCAAAAAAACACACACAGCAGGTGTTTTTCTCGATTATGTATATAAATGGCTTGTAGATGTAAGACCAAGAAATATGCGCGAAAGCTCCCAAACACCAGTGTGGTTATTTGCTTCCACAACGAGGCTTGGTCAGCATTACTTCGATCTGTACACAGCATCATCGACAGATCTGATCCCAAACTACTGAAAGAAATTATTTTAGTCGATGATTTCTCTGACAAACGTAAGTGACCGATGGTTTTAACAATTATTTTGTTTACAGTTTTTTGTCTATGCAACTGATTGTAATGGTTTCCTTTGATGCGTTTTCAGCTCATTTGGGAGAAAGGCTAAAGAAATATATGGATGACCTGCATATAGTAACAATAGTACGAATGAAACGGAGAGAAGGTCTTATAAGGGCTAGATTGGCAGGTGCTGCCGCTGCCACAGGCGCTGTACTCACATTCCTTGACTCCCACATCGAGTGTACCGAAGGTAGGGACTCAGTCTATGTTTACATTGGCTGAACGTATCACTTATTATTTGGTCGACTAACATACCAGTTAATAAGTTGACTTGAGCTGCAAGTCTAATGGCTAGCACCTGGTTGACTAATACTCTTAACATTTACTGCCGTGACTAATACACCCATTCTGTACTCTCTTTGTCAGAAGTTTGCTTCACTGCTATTTACAGGCTGGCTGGAGCCACTGCTGAATGAGATAATGCTAAACAAAACAACAGTGGTCACCCCTGTGATAGATACTATCGATGATTCTACCTTCGAATATCTCTATGGCAACGCTCCATTTGTTGGCGGCTTTGACTGGAGTCTACAATTTGATTGGCACATTGCGTCTGATAAAGAAAACAAGAGACGAGGTAGCGAGGTGAGACGCTTTTTGTTTTTAAAAGAAAAAGAGTTTTTTGCCGTACCTGTAACATTTTTTAACTGCTTTTGTATTTTTATAGGTGGCGCCTATTCGCTCTCCAACGATGGCAGGAGGTCTGTTCTCTATAAGCAAAGAGTATTTCATAGAACTGGGTACTTATGATGCTGGCATGGACATCTGGGGTGGTGAGAACTTGGAGATGTCATTTAGAATATGGATGTGTGGAGGAACGCTAGAGATCATTCCTTGCTCTCACGTCGGCCATATTTTTAGGTCGGTTTACTCAAAATTCCCTCCGTATAAACTCCGATGATCAAATATCGTGATGGTGATGTAATCGATCCTCTCATTGCCATTACAGATATCCTGTTTGTTCAAATCAAGTCTCTGTCAAAACTTTTCTCGTTCCCTCGAGTGTCTTTTTTTGTATGTTTATGCATCATCAAAAATCTGAAATTTTTTTTCAAAAGTGTTGTCACTTTGAAATATTCCAATAAACTCGATAGCTGTGGATGTGGAGGAAATACTTACCAGATGTTGTGGCATTGTAGAAAGAGAAGCCCATACAAGTGGATAGAGGGAGAAAACGTTGTAAGGAAGAATACAATTAGATTCGCTGAAGTTTGGATGGATGAGTACAAAAATTATTACTATGAAAGAACCAGCTTTGATTTGGTATATGGTTTTCTCTTAGATGAAATTTATAGGCAATAATACCGTAGAAAATCCAAAAGTCAATTGGTTTGTCCGTTTTTTCTTACTATTATTATTATTATTGTTGTTGTTGTTGATGTTATTGTTATTATTATTATTATTATTATCATCGCTTTACTAAGTTTTAGCTTGATGAAACAAAAACCGTGATAGGTAGAGCCACAAACATATTTTCATGGTGAATGAGATTGAATTTAGATGATTAATTTAAAAAAAAAATTAACTACTGGAATATTTTTAATTTCAGCTATTCATGTTTGAAAATCCCATTATTAGTTTTCTCACATTCACTAAAAGAGCAATTTTTAATGTTTTCTGGAACATGAATAAAACCTCTAAGAGCCAAAACAAAATTTCTGTCTTGTACCTATGTGTGTTGTCTTTAAATAGTTTGAGCCTTCAAGTTTCTCATTTGAAAGGCAATGCACATATGTAACTTTTCCAAGAGAAATGCGGAAACTGAATACCGTCATTACTAAAGAGCAGCGACTTGAATTTAGGCAGTTTATGCAACTTGAGAAATGCTTTAGCCAAATAATTTTCATTGACGGTTGTTCAAAGGAGTGTAAGAGCCATCATAAACAGTGTTCACGTGGGTAGGTAGATACATAAACAGTGTCCACGTGGGTAGGTAGATACATAAAATCAGCAATATTTAAATATTTTCACGCAGTTTACTTGACAAAACAAATATTTAAAAAATCTTTGTATGTAGGACAGATCGACTATATAGCGCTTTTTATTACCAGTTATGGGTAGACTGCTATCAATACTATTTGATGGCTGAATGGTTAAGAGTGCAGCCTGTCGACTGTTATACTGGAGTTCGATAACACTCTGAGCACTTTCTTTCTAAACTAGATTTTCTCCAATAACCAAACGAATAACAAGGGTTATTTACAGTGTTAGTCGTTTCTAAGCCTTGTCTGTTTAGACGGTGGAAAAGTTTGTGGTTTGGTTTCTGAAGATGAGTTCTTGGGTTTGAAGGTGGTTGGTACAGAACTGGCCATAATGCATGACACTTTCCTGATAAAATAAATCGTCTTCCTCAAACCACAAAGAGTGTTTTTGCAATAAATTGCCAGAGCCGCACGTAAATAGTTCCCTAATAATTTTTTTTCAGTCTCTTTAAACTACTTTTGTTCTTTTTTTTAGAGAAAACAAACCTCTCTATATAGTTTAACTTGTATATCAGTATCGTATAATTATTGCTTTGACAGGGTAACTATGGCGATATATCATCAAGAGTTGCTCTACGTAAGAGACTGAAGTGTAAATCATTTAGCTGGTATCTAGCTAATGTGTATCCAGAGCTATATGTACCAGACAAAGCCACACACTATGGAGATGTACGTATGTATGCAATAATATTTATACCTAATATATGTATAAGTATATTCTTTGGGCTTGATATTGTAGATTTCAACTCCTGGAAAGCCTTTCTTTGTGTTATAAATAATAACTTTTTTTGGAAATCATGAATTGTCGGCCTTTTCCTTGCTCAATCACCCAATTGCATACTTGTACCCCCATCAAAGTTTAGTTCACTAAACCATTTTACTAAAAATATCCAGTTTTGTTTAAATAATGAACTATGATTAAGTGACTTTCTATATTAGACTATCACCAAAATATTGAAGTTATTTAGAATTGTTTGAATCCAACAATAACCATTTTATAATAATCAGATAAATTAAATACAGGGTAGTTTTATTCATTAGAAAATGTTTTAAATATAAAAACTTCAAAAGAAAAGTAAACACGATCGAAAATAAAGTTGAAGCTTCTCAAATTTAGAGACAGTAATGACAGCTTGTCAATTAAGCCTCAGATGTTTATGGAGAATCGCAAAACTGAAGTATAGTAATATCATAAATGGAAATTTAAAATACAAAGGGCTAGCAGTTGAAAACTGTAGGTGTGTTTCTGAATATTGGAATAAATTTTCATAGTAATGAACACAGACAGGAATGAATGCAGACATAGCTGGAATGAATGTCAACTTGCTATAGAGAAGACAATTCCAACATTCATTCCTGAAAGTGTCTGCGTTTTATTCTGGTGAAATATATAGAGGCTGTTTCAACGTTTGTTTCATGAATGTAACAATCTCCCATTTTTATCAAAGTAGAAAACTCCTCAAATAAACTCTGAAATCATATTTCATATATATTTCCGGTAATGAATGTGGACAACTAATAAAATGAATCTCAAGGTTTTCGTTGTTATAGCATAGCCGACATTCATTCCTGCTATGTCTACATTCATTCCTGCTCTGTCTACATTCATTCTTGCTGTGTCTACATTCATTCCTGCTCTGTCTACATTCATTCCTGCCTTGTCTGCATTCATTCCTGCTCTGTCTACATTCATTCCTGCTCTGTCTACATTCATTCCTGCTCTGTCTACATTCATTCCTGCTGTGTCTACATTCATTCCTGCTCTGTCTACATTCATTCCTGCTCTGTCTACATTCATTCCTGCTCTGTCTACATTCATTCCTGCTCTGTCTACATTCATTCCTGCTCTGTCTACATTCATTCCTGCTCTGTCTACATTCATTCCTGCTCTGTCTACATTCATTCTTGCTGTGTCTGCATTCATTCCTGCTCTGTCTACATTCATTCCTGCCTTGTCTGCATTCATTCCTGCTCTGTCTACATTCATTCCTGCTCTGTCTACATTCATTCCTGCTCTGTCTACATTCATTCCTGCTGTGTCTACGTTCATTCCTGCTCTGTCTACATTCATTCCTGCTCTGTCTACATTCATTCCTGCTCTGTCTACATTCATTCCTGCTCTGTCTACATTCATTCCTGCTCTGTCTACATTCATTCCTGCTCTGTCTACATTCATTCCTGCTCTGTCTACATTCATTCCTGCTCTGTCTACATTCATTCCTGCTCTGTCTACATTCATTCCTGCTGTCTACATTCATTCCTGCTGTCTACATTCATTCCTGCTTTGTCTACATTCATTCCTGCTGTCTACATTCATTCCTGCTGTCTACATTCATTCCTGCTTTGTCTACATTCATTCCTGCTGTCTACATTCATTCCTGCTCTGTCTACATTCATTCCTGCTCTGTCTGTTCACTCCAGACTATGTTCGTTCCAACCCTCGTGTCTCTAGAACACTATATTTTATGTAATATGAGGTGACTATTCATTGTGGTTTCCAATAATTTTGTTACCGATATGAGGCCTGATATTGATTATGATTGTCCATCATCATCAGCAACACATCATACTAATTGGTCATTTAATTTATATAATTAAAAAAAAACAGATTTCCGATTTTTTTTTAGCTGCAACAGCTTACCTTGGCGTGCATTTGTTGTTGGAAACATTGTGAGTGAATAATCCTACTGCCAATAAAATTCATTTATTTAAAATAATGTAAAAGCTTTCCAATGTCAAAGGGGGTGACTAACACGCCAATATGGCTCAGATCTGATCTTACTAGACTACTCATGTGGCAGACTAAAGACCATACAACAAATGTTTCGTTTACTTTTAAAAGTTTGAAATGTAGCTCGCGATGAAAACATAAATGTTGATTTTTTTCATATTACAATTTTTTATGAATCAGGACAAAACTAACCACATAAGTTTTTTATCAAACTGATATATGCAGTATTTATAAACATTTTTTGATTGGAAAATACTCGTGAACTTTCATTTTAAGTTAGTAACAAACTACTATTGGAGAAGAGGTAGCAAAGTGTTAATTTTGTGAAATGCAGAAGATTTCCCAAGAATTTTGCAACCTTTTACAATTAATTAACTGCAGATTAGAAGCAGAGCAGTAGACTATTGCGTAGACAGCGACGTAAATCTTAATCAACAAGACAAGCCAGTAGACATCTATCCATGCCACAACCAAGGTGGCAGGCAGTACTGGTTACTCACTGCTACAGGAGAAATCAAACGCGATTCTGGATGTTTAGACTATTCAGGAGGTGACAGGGTGTTTATTTATATGTGCCATGGCTCTAAAGGCAACCAAGAATGGAGCTATGAAAAGGTAACGTGACAAGATGACCATTCACTTAAAATCAAATAATTTTTATTTATTTCCTGAAACATGAGATTAGTTCACTACGATTGAATATATTTTAGAATGGTCAGATAAAGCACGTGCTGTCGGAAAAGTGTTTGCAGGCATCCGATGGAATTCAGATGTATGTGATGGAATGTGATGAACATCAAACAAAACAAATGTGGATTATGAAGCCACGCCTACCTTATAAGAAGACAACTCCATAATCAAATATAAAAATACAATTTTACGAGATTTCTCTCAATTTCCTAGCCAGTCCTATGGAACAACTCAAGTGGCTTGATTCCTGACTTGCACTGCACATTCACATCCTTGCTCGCTTGACTTCTGAAGAGGTCACATCTGCTTTTTGAGTAGTTATTCAGCTGTCATTTATTATTCCGTCCATTTTAGTTGTCACCAAAGTGGTTAGTAGTTTTACTAGCAACAGTGTTACACTCATATTACACTCATATTTAGCTCAATCTGCTTTTTATTTATTTATAACAGTTAGGTAGCAAGTTTTATTTTTATTTGTTGTAGTTTAGGAAATAATATAGTTTTTGGTTCATCAACGAATAAAATCTGAAAGTGTGAGATCGACTGGTGAGTGGATGTAGTAGTTCGTCTGTGGTCAAGTTGGAGTCATCAAAGATAATGAGTTTACTAGTTATAGTTTGGTCTTTTTCCCTTCAAAGTCTTTTTGGAAAATGACAAATTGTATTCAAGACCACTGCCATGTTAGACAGCATAATATTCTTGACCTTTTCCATTACTAACCGAATGCATGCAAAGGAGTGCACAATTAACCTTGACTCCCTAACCAGCTGCTCCTGAGATAGAATGAACACATTTTGCTAGTAGTCACCTCCATATAAATGCCAATTTTCTTCTACATTGTAGTTCTCCTTCCAAGCAACTTGTAGTTAGTTACTGTCGATTATTTACAGCGCTACTTGAAAACTTTACTGAAATTACAAGAATACTCACATTGATAGGAGTTGCCTTCCCAGGTGTAAAGTCTGTACATGAAAGGCAACTCTAAGATTTTAACCAATTTGATAATTTGAATATCTGTGATTTCTCCAGATTACCTCCTCATCCAGAGAGTTTTAGCGGTTGCAGGCTAACCCTATTTTGAGTGATTGGCGATTTTTACTATCTATACGCCATCTTTGTCTTCGACTTGTCTGATGTTAACTTGTCTCGCATTAATGAATCTCAGACTAATAAGCTAAGATTAGTGGACCTTTGGTTAATTTTCCCAATCAGAAGATTTTTTGGCTCATACTGAGCTTAACCGTCTGACAAAAACCAAATTTGCTGAATACAAAACTCTGATGGTATTTTTGGTTACATAAAAATGATTTTTATAAAAAAAAAAAGTTATGTAGGCTGAGCTCATGAGGACTGTCAGACTGGAGCTTACGCCTTGAGGGCAGCAGGACTGGAGGCAGCACCACATCTAATGATATTTGTAAAGTTTGGAAATGACGCAACTACTTGCCTCCCAAGTCATATTGGCATTTTGCCAGAATGTTGTCACAAACTGACTGATATTTAATGTTGCTATTAATGAGTTAGCCTCACTACATAAACCAAATGTTTTTGAGTTGATACTAATTCTAATCAATGCGCTGACTTTTGTATCTGGTTGGATAGAACTAGCTTTTGATAACTAGCCAGTGCAGTTCTTTGTACAACTGTATCTTATCTTACAAGTCGAGTGATTAACAACTAACAAGTCATTAACTAATGGAGCAAACGCTGCCAATACTGTCTCATTCATCGAAGAAATAAGTTGACATTTACGCTGTTGCTGCCTTTGGCAGAAAGTAAGTTTGTTTGCTTTACATTTACCATCTCAACAGTATCGACTTTGGCTTATCGCCAACTTTCACACTAATTGTGACAACTCACTTCCTGTAGCCGAAGATGGCGTCAATCAAGATCTGTAGTAGAAATACTAAGACTCTTATAAAGTTATCGGCATGTATAGTAGTTGCCTGGTTTATGGTAGGTATCATCTTGGGCAATTCAACTTCTATCGAAGGTCAACCAACCAAACTTGTGAGGTACGTCTGCAACATAATAATTATTCCACAAATACACTTGCATGCTTGATTCTACCTGTTGACAGCGTTAAGTATTTTAAATCATAAATGAGCTGTCAAAAAAGCAACAAAAAGCAGCAAAAATGTTGACTTTTTCAAAGACTTACAAAAACCTACAAGTTACATCAAATAGACAAAAAGGCTAATAATGTTGGATCTATTGGTTCTGTAGGTCTAGAGACGGTATGGCACAGTTTATATCTTCTCAAGCGAGGCAAACTTTGGAGGTTCCACAAGTTCTTCAAAAACCAACAAAAAAGTTCAATGATTTTTTTGAAACAAAAAAACGAAAAGAAAAATTAATCCCAAAGCTTTCATATGGCAAGCGAAAAAACTGGACACAAGGTCCTGATGCTCCAGGTATGCTCACACAAAAATCATAAATACTCGTAACCAACTGTGACATCTGTTTGGTTTAACTAACCTACCGTTGATTCTACAACAGGAGAGTTTGGTAAGGCAGTCATCATTAAGAAAGAAATACTTAGCCCCAAAGAAAGAGCAAAGTATGAGAAAGGATATGAAGATAATGCTTATAATCAATACGCTAGCGACATGATCCCTGTACATCGGCAGCTACCAGATATACGGCAGCACAGGTAGGTGCTTAGGTTTTAGTGCTTGTTAAACTGCGTAGCAAACCCATATCAGCTGTAACATGTCGTAAGGACTGTTATGAAAGACAACTAATTTTGCCTGAAATAAATGCCTTATTGCGTACAATTCTTTCTTTTGTATCACTCGACAACTACAGCTACCTCATACAAGGATCTCTTCAACTCCTTCTCAACACTTTCCACCGACGCCTGTGACCACCACAGGTCAAAAGTTCTCTCTGTGGGTACATCTAGGCCATATCTCTTTCCTTCAGAAACTGCTCTGACTAACAAGCCGTTAAGGCAACCAGTGAGACAGAAAACTAAGCATTTAACTAAAAATTTTGTTTATGCTCCGGCACAACAATAATACGATGTGCACCTAAAGTGTGATCAAGAAGTTACTATGCTGCCAACAGCAGCTATCTATATTGGAGTTGAGACACCAATGTTATTATTAATAATCAAAACATTCCAAGTCATCGCTTATTTTTCCTGTTGGATCAACTGGTGGATTTCCTTCCAACATTCATTCAGTTTGTGGTCAACCAATCAGAAAGCTCCATCTCTTTGCTACCAGTTCTATTATACCTAGGGGTAGATAACTTGAGATTAAATTGAAATATCAAAATTTTTGCTCAGATAGGATTTTTGTTTAACAAAGTCTGAAAGCATATGCAAAGTTTTGGTTGAAACCCTGAAATTATACGAAACCAATAATTCAATCATAATCTTCTGGGCCAAAACTGGCTGCACTCCGAGGTGGAGTTAGTCTAAATCGGGAAGGAGGGAACAACTCTTAAATTGAAGCAATTATTTTTATTTGCAGGCTTGTGAAGGACCTTTGAAGGGAAGGGGTGGAGTTATAATTGTAGAGAAGGGAGATTCTTTTAAAATGAGTCAGTTGGGACAAAGGGCTCCAATGAGTAGTGTATGATTCCGGGGGCATGCAACTCCAAATGAAATCACTTGATATCTGTATAAATCATGGATGAAATATAACAGGATTGCCAGCTGCGGCAGCATAGCATAATTTTTGTCACTGTTGAAATGTAGCTGTTCACAAGAGTCGCTATGGTTAATGGCCCTCAAAGGACGCCAGCAATAATAATTAAATTCTGTGCAGTTTCCGTAACAATCAAGAGAGCAATGAGTTATCTTTTCTAATGAGAAGACAACTCATTGCTAGTTTGACAGTTTGCGATGTACGTACCAAAAACTGCTTAGAAATGCAGATGGACTTTTTGAATTTACTGTAAAAGCAACAACTGAATTTTTATAAAATTGTTCAAGTTGAAAAATTGCGATGCTTGTTTAAAATATTTATACATAGACGGCAGCATTCCCTGAAGTGTTAACCATCCGTTAACCATGAGAAATTTCTGGAAGTCTCAATGATGGTATGTATCCGGTAGGATCTTTAATATCCGGTACATACATCGCAATTTCAAATCGCTAAGTTTGGACACAGCCGTATCGATTATCAGGCAATCTTGTTATATTATGAGGGGCGTAAACAACACGAACACTCGTTGCCATAGCAACAGACATATATTTTACCACGAACAATCATACAGCACTCAAGTGCATATATAAATTACGTTATAGTTATTATTTATATATTTATGCCTTTTTCCACGAAATTCTTATTATTGTTCTACAATTCTATAAAATCTCATGTATCATCGATAATAAAGCAGAGTTACTCTAGTTCTCAGAAGACCTCATATTTCAATGATCGGAGGGACAGACACAAGCAGCAGGAATAACTACCACGACTTCGTCTCACCCGACCACCAGTGCAGGCAGAACTCCGGCGAAAACATTTTCAGTCAACTTGGCCCTCAACACTCACAGCCGCCTCCGTCAACCATCGAGTCTCTCGCTTCCACGGGCAAGTAGGTCCTAGTCAATTCGGCCCGTGGTTCCAACTGCACTAGCAAAGTCGAATAGTAGAGAATAACAGCAAGCAGAACAAAACAAACAATCTATGCATTGCACTAGTTAGTTGTACTTGCAAACAGTGGAAACTGTACAGGTGGATAGCTACCATACAATACTGAAATCCTGTACAATATTTCATCCATGATGTAAACAAAGCAGCAGCTTGTGGTTGCTTCTGAAGTTATATCAGAAAGTGGGGGTAGCTAATGGGTGGGGGTAGGCAGTGGGTGTGGATGTAGGAAAGCAAAGAAGGGGTACATCAAGGGTGGAAATGGGACAGAGGAGATAATCGAAAGACATGAAGCGTTGACTATACCATCTATCACAGTGATTGCAGAGTGATTCAGAGATAGAAAAAGTAGTGAATTTCTATCATCATGGTCAGAACATTTTGATAGCATGAAACCTTGGTGTGCTCATTATTGAGAGATTTCTCTATGGAGGTACAGGAGTAGTATAATAGGAGCAGATCTGTCTCTCTCATACCACTTATAGACAGAGAGTACTAGGTTTTATGTGATGTTTTGTAGATGTAAAACAAAGACCTACGCTAAAAATCTACCAGAGACCAGTGTGATTATTTGCTTTCACAACGAGGCTTGGTCAGTATTACTTCGTTCTGTACACAGCGTCATCGACAGATCTGATCCCAAACTACTGAAAGAAATTATTTTAGTCGATGATTTCTCTGACAAACGTAAGTGACCGATGAGTTTAATAATTATTTGATTTACAGTTTCATGTCTATGCAACTGATTGTAATGGTTTCTATTGATGCCTTTCCAGCTCATCTGGGAGGGAAGCTGAAGAAGTATATGGATGACCTGCATATAGTAACAATTGTACGAATGAAACAAAGAGAAGGTCTTATAAGGGCTAGATTGGCAGGTGCTGCCTCTGCCACAGGCACTGTATTCACATTCCTTGACTCCCACATCGAGTGTACCGAAGGTAGGGACTCAGTCTACATTTCAAATAACTAAGCCCAAGTCTTCATTGTTGTTTGAAGATAAATTTTCAAACAACCAGCTGAAGTTGATCACCTGGACATGTTCTAATGTATGTATGGCAAGAACCCTTGTACTAGATATTTGTATAAAAAGTTTAATGAATCTAGTTTGATCAGTGATCTTACAATCCTAGTGCTTTTAGACTCTGTAAATTGATTTTTGGAATTATATAGACCCAACAAACACATTATGTAAGTAGAAAATAAGGATGTAAATAGGATAATAGTGTGAAGTATTTTGCTACCTTCACGGACACAACGACAGTGTATTACTAGCCAGCAATACACACTTCCAACAACAACGACAAAGCTAACCCTATAGCTTTGCCAAATGTGTTCTCCTTGAACTCCTCTACTCCTCCGCCTTGAACTCCTCTACTCCTGCACCTAGAACTCCTCTACTCCTCCACCTTGAACTCCTCTACTCCTGCACCTTGAACTCCTCTACTCCTGCACCTAGAACTCCTCTACTCCTGCACCTTGAACTCCTCTACTCCTGCACCTAGACCTCCTCTACTCCTGCACCTTGAACTCCTCTACTCCTCCACCTTGAACTCCTCTACTCCTGCACCTTGAACTCTTCTACTCCTGCACCTAGAACTCCTCTACTCCTGCACCTAGAACTCCTCTACTCCTGCATCTAGAACTCCTCTACTCCTGCACCTTGAACTCCTCTACTCCTGCACCTAGACCTCCTCTACTCCTGCACCTTGAACTCCTCTACTCCTCCACCTTGAACTCCTCTACTCCTGCACCTTGAACTCTTCTACTCCTGCACCTAGAACTCCTCTACTCCTGCACCTAGAACTCCTCTACTCCTGCACCTAGAACTCCTCTACTCCTGCATCTAGAACTCCTCTACTCCTGCACCTTGAACTCCTCTACTCCTGCACCTAGACCTCCTCTACTCCTGCACCTTGAACTCCTCTACTCCTCCACCTTGAACTCCTCTACTCCTGCACCTTGAACTCTTCTACTCCTGCACCTAGAACTCCTCTACTCCTGCACCTAGAACTCCTCTACTCCTGCACCTAGAACTCCTCTACTCCTGCACCTTGAACTCCTCTACTCCTGCACCTTGAACTCCTTTACTCCTGCCCCTAGAATTCCTCTACTCCTGCACCTAGAACTCCTCTACTCCTCCACCTTGAACTCCTCTACTCCTGCACCTTCAACTCCTCTACTCCTGCACCTAGAACTCCTCTACTCCTGCACCTAGAACTCCTCTACTCCTGCGCCTAGACTCACAGCTCCCAGTTGTTCGAGAGTCTACCAGTGAGTACCCACTCAGCAACCTTCTCCTCCACTTCTCCTCCTAGCAATAGCCAACAGGCTCAGCGGACTGTACAAGGTTCTAGTGATAATATGGTCTATTCCAGCAAGATACGATACGAGTATCCAATCCTAACTGAGACTTCAAGTAGCTCTGCCAGACCGTACAAGTTGGTCTGACTTTTATAAAAATGCTCTGAGATATTATCTTATCATATATGTACAAAACCAATCATATGATACAAAAACAAAAATAAAACCGGTCAACAGTACTATACATATTCACAAATAAAAACCCGTGATACTCTAGCAAATAGCCTTTGTCTTGGATCTCTAGGCTTCTCCTCTTTCTTTTGGTATTGCATCAGCATGTTATCATCTCAGTGGTGTAGCATGTGTTCCTTATGCATGGCTACTCTCTCCTTGTTTTATTCATTTATACTTATCCTGTAGGACGTCCTCTCAGTCTTTCAAGAAGTGGTTATATCCTGTATACAATTTGTGTGATGATTGCATAAGACTCATTGCAGCTCAGAGTAGCTCGGGTAGCTCGAATAGCTCGGGTAGCTCGGGTAGCTCAGAGTAGCTCGAGTAGCTCGAGTAGCTCGAGTAACTCGGGTAGCTCGAGTAGCTCGGGCAGCTCGGGCAGCTCAGAGTAGCTCGGGTAGCTCGGGACGCCTGTTTGAGGGAAAGAGAGGGCTTTCTTGGGGTCCGAAATGGGTGAAACTTGATGGAAAATGATTATTCATCACCCCAGATCTGCTGTTAATCAAAGTATCCAATTTTTGTCCGTAAAGGAGGGGGTAAAAAAGAGGAGAGCTGCTTTTCCGGAGTGGGAGTGTAGGTGTAGGTCCAATGGGTGGGGGTGTAGGTGTAGGTCCCAGGGGTGTAGGTGGAGGTGTAGGTCCCAGGGGTGGAGGTGTATGTACAAGGGGTGGGGGTGTAGGTCCCAGGGGTGAGTGTGGGGGGTGTAGGTCCAAGAGTGAGGGTGTAGGTTCAAGGGATGGGGGTGTAGGTCCCAGGGGTGGGGGTGTAGGTCCAAGGGGTGTAGGTTCAAGGGGTGGGGGTGTAGGTCCAAGGAGTGAGGGTGTAGGTCCAAGGGATGGGGGTGTAGGTATAAGTCCATGGGGTGTAGGTGTAGGTCCAAGGGGTGTAGGTCCAAGGGGTGGGGGTGTAGGTGAAAGTGAACAAAATCTCTCCACAACAGAAGCAGATCTCTTGTCATACTACTGATATAACTTACTTCCCTCGGCTGGCATTCTTGATACATTTTATACAAAACGTTTTTATTTACTCTGATTTGTTACTAGGCTGGTTGGAGCCCCAGCTAGATGAAATAAACAAAGATAAAACAACAGTGGTAACACCTGTCATAAATAGAATTGATGACTCGACACTAGAGTTTCACTATGGAAATTCTGACGAAAAACTTGCTGGAGGGTTCAACTGGAATCTAGAGTTTAACTGGCATTTCATACCTGAACAAGAGAACCAGAGAAGGAAAGACGAGGTGAGATGGTAAAGCTGACTTTTGGCAGCATCTCTGTAGCCATAAAATTAACGTCCAATGTCAATATCTTGTGAGAGATGTATTTATCAAAGATTCTGGCCATCAGCAGTGTTACAGTTTGACCATTTGAGAGCATTTGGTACATTAAAGCGTCAAAACAATATGTGTGATAAATAATAAATTTACAAAGGCATTTATGTATTTTATGATATCAGTTTATAAATAAATTTAATAAGCAATTTTTTATATAATAATCTAGAAGATTTTGCCAACATTCACACAAATACTGGTTTACAAAAAGTAGAGTTCGCCAACAATAGCTTCTGCTCTCTATGAAAAACCACCATCTGGTCAGTGATTCAAACCACTTCCTGTGCAGCTCAAAAACAACCATCTGGGCTGCCAGCTCTGCGCTGTCCAACATGCCTTCTCCAGATCTGTGCCCACTTCTTTAAGTCACAACTACCTCTAGCAGTCTGCGTCAGGCAGAAATAAATGCGAATGGTTAATGGTGTCAGGTGTGCAATAGAGAATATGTAATTCTTCATATTGTAGTGGATTTTTATGTCATCAACTTCTGCGCACCCACTGTACATACATTCTGGCATCCTTATATTAGCCATGAGATGGCCAGAATGGTTGGAATCAATGATACCGAATTGACTGACCCTGCGCATGAGTCAGTACCGACCCTGTATGGAGCAGTGCCGATCCTGTACAGAGCTATATCGACCCGGTATGAGTCATTACCGAACTTGCAGGGCTGGCAGGAAGTGACTCAGCATAGGCTGAGAGTTGTGAAGTAGCCTGGGAGAAGCAGGAAGTCATATCTGAGAGGTAACCACCCGTAAACCAGATGAAAGGACAAGACCAGAGGCTAGGAAAAACCGGAGACCTTGGACAGGAAGTAGCTAGACCTGTGATTGGCTCAGTAACTTATAACTCCTCCTACCCTTACATGGCGCCATATCTATTTAGCCATATACCAGCTATTTGATTCGCTATCTATTTATATTTGATTGTTCATTCTTTCATGATGTATTATTGTTATGTGATTGGTTATTACTCATGTCACTTCCTGTAAATTGCCTATAAAAGGCAGAACTTGGGTTTTGTGAAGTCAGTTGTAATGTGCCTTTTACTACTTGTTTTATTCTGGATAAATAAATGCATAGATACTCAACAGCAATGAGTTATGCATCTGAGCAGAGAGCTTACCATTAGTTGTGGAGATGAGTTACCCCTTTATAACAGTTTCCTAGTGCCATACCGGTCCTGGGCCCTCTCTGATGAGAGGAGATAGTGGTTGTCAGGCATGTAGATGCTGACTGAGTTGATGTGCCGGCAGACAGGGTGCCTGACTGTATTCAATCGTTGGAGAACAGTTAGTGGTTTCATTGTGTAGATGACAAAATTCACTGCAAGTGTACACTTTCCTCAGTCTAAATCTTGGATTTGAGTCATTTTTCCTTGATGATTTTTTCTCTAAATCACTCTCATTTTTTTTCCGAATGAAAATGAAAATTTTTGTCATGTCAACATTTGTAACATTTAAAAAGCGACAAATGCTGCTTTTAGGATTATACAGGAAAGGTTCAGAAAGGATATGCCTATTTTGTGTCTATCTATTTGTACAGATGGCACTCAAAACAATATCTGTATTTAAACTGGTGCTTTGCAACCAATTAAACCATAGCACTGGATTTTACTGCAAAGTGAAACAATTGTTGTTGAGTCATCAGAATCACTGAGGCATTTATTTCAAAGTATACTGACATTGCTTATGTTCCACCAGGTGGCGCCTTTTCGCTCACCAACGATGGCAGGAGGTCTATTCTCTATCAGCAAAGAGTATTTCATAGAACTGGGTACTTATGATGCTGGCATGGACATCTGGGGTGGTGAGAACTTGGAGATGTCGTTTAGAATATGGATGTGTGGAGGAACGCTAGAGATTGTTCCTTGCTCTCACGTCGGCCATATTTTTAGGTCTGTTTATATACATTTGTCAATTGGCTGCCTTTCTTTTCTGATCAGAGAAAAATAAAACATTACTGTTATATTCCAAACATAAACGGCGATTGAGATTGGATAATATTTTTTATGTCTTCGCGGAGATCTCCAATTACGATCATTCTCTGCTGTATCTCTGTAAAGGGTTAGAATAATCTAACTCCTTGGTCTATTATTATCAGGTATTATCAACTTCTGCGGCTGAATGTGGTAGATAATTGTTATACTCAGTTTTAAATAAACCAGTCGTAGTAGTTAGTAAGTAGTAGTAGTAGTAGTTAGTAAGTAGTAGTAGTAGTAGTTAGTAAGTAGTAGTAGTAGTAGTTAGTAAGTAGTAGTAGTAGTAGTTAGTAAGTAGTAGTAGTAGTAGTTAGTAAGTAGTAGTAGTAGTAGTTAGTAAGTAGTAGTAGTAGTAGTAGTTAGTAAGTAGTAGTAGTAGTAGTAGTTAGTAAGTAGTAGTAGTAGTTAGTAAGTAGTAGTAGTAGTAGTAGTTAGTAAGTAGTAGTAGTAGTTAGTAAGTAGTAGTAGTAGTAGTTAGTAAGTAGTAGTAGTAGTAGTAGTTAGTAAGTAGTAGTAGTAGTAGTTAGTAAGTAGTAGTAGTAGTAGTTAGTAAGTAGCAGTAGTAGTAGTTAGTAAGTAGTAGTAGTAGTTAGCAGTTAGCAGTTAGCAGTAGTAGTAGTAGTTATAGCTAAAATTTCTATACAACTTGCTGTAGAAAGAGATTTCCATACAAGTGGACCGAAGGAGAACCTATTGGAAGAAAAAACTGGATACGATTGGCTGAAGTTTGGTTGGACGACTACAAAAAATACTTTTACGAGAGAATAAATAATAATTTGGTATATTTTGTATAGCTCTGCCATATGCCATGTGTATTACATACAGCTATAAAGCATTTAAAATATTGATATACATATAAATTGTATATCAATATTGTATAATTATTGCTTTGACAGGGTAACTATGGCGATATATCATCAAGAGTTGCACTACGTAAGAGACTGAAGTGTAAATCATTTAGCTGGTATCTAGCTAATGTGTATCCAGAGTTGTATGTACCAGACAAAGCCACACACTATGGAGATGTACGTATGTATGCAATAATATATACCTAATATATGTATTAGTAGACTCTTTGGGCTTGATATTGTTTGTAGATTTCAGCTTTGGCAAGTCATTGTTGTGTTGTAACTGGTCTCTTTTCCTTTCTTCCAATTGATTATTTGTTTAAAATTTTACATCCAAGTTTCTGTCTGCAACACTCAAAAAAATTTTAAATTATAAAGAAATTAATGTTTTCTTCTCCATTTCCCAACATTATTTTATGACTTGAAAAAAACTTAAAGCTATGTGGCATTCAGCAATGACTAATCATTTATTATTTTAGAATTGATTGTAGATTCGAAGTCGAGCGGTCGATTATTGCATAGACAGCGATGTCAACGGGGAGCAATACAATAACACAGTAAATACATATCCGTGCCACAACCAAGGTGGCAGGCAGTACTGGATGCTCACTTTTTCAGGAGAAATTAGGCGTGATTTTGGATGTTTAGACTATTCAGGAGGCGACAAAGTGTTTATTTATATGTGCCATGGCTTGAAAGGCCACCAAGAATGGAGCTATGAAAAGGTGACGTAAAAGGATGACCATTTATCTAAAAATTAGCAATTTACATTTATTTTCTAAAACGTGAGATAAATTAGTGATAATGTAATATATTTTAGAATGGTCAGATAAAGCACGTGGAGACAAATAAGTGTTTGCAGGCATCCAATGGAACCGAGTTATATGTAATGGAATGTGATGGACATCAAACAAAACAGATGTGGATTATGAAATCACGGCTACCTTCAAAGAAGACAACTTCATAATCAAATATAAAAATACCTTTTTACAAGTTTTTTCTCAATTTCCTAGCCAGTCCTATATTGAACAACTCAAGTGACTTGCTTCTTGACGTACATAGCACATTAACACACTTGCTAACTTGACGTTTTAAGAAAAGTGGTCACATTTGCACGTCGAGTGGATTTTTATCTGTCATTTATTTCTCCGTCCATTTTAATCGTCACCAAAGTGTTTAGTAGTTTTGCTAGCAACTTTTATATGTAGTAGCAATAAAAAAACATCTACATTTTGGTTCAACATATTGTCTCTGAATTTAGATCAAATGTGGTATGATCAATGTTTTGTCAACAAAAAATTCTGAAGTTGTCTCCTCATCATAAAAGACAAACTTCTACTCCTCCGTAAACAAAGACTACGCTGCTGTATTTTCTTAATAAATTGTTCTGCTGGTTGACCATACATGCAATTTTAATCCGCATTGTTTCAAAAACTTTCATTTCAAATGGTTTGTTTTGGTGGAAGTTGTCTTTCCAAAGGTAGATTTTACCGGAAAGACAACTCCATTGTAGAACAAACAAGTCAAATAAACCACTATTATTTATTCATTGTTTTGTTGACCAATTGGTAAGTCAATGCATTTAATCGATCAATCAATCTGTCTACCTATCTATCGGTCACACATAGGATAAATGCGCATCTACGGATGATAGACAAGGTGTTCAACATAAAAAGCCGACTAATAAAGTCAAAACGGCGAAAAGCGCAGTCAAGAAGCGCAAGCAATAAGCCATTTTGAACAACCAACTATTTAAGATTATTGAGCAATAAAATCTATAATTTATTATTGATATGAACAATAAAGTGCAATTATGCGTCCATTATTGCATGAAATAGATAATGAAATGTAATGGTAGAATAGAACATTCAGACTAAGTAGGTAGATAAGTTGGCAGCATACAAGATTCCAGCCTTAGATAGATCAACGACTTTTGGCAGATCAATAGTTAGGAAATGACAAACGATATTATACTATCCCCAGCTGAGATTGTACTGTACCCAGCAGTCTAACTAGTGATAGAAGCAACGAGTTCTTTGGATAAAAAATATTGATCCAACTAGTATAACACAGAAACAAACGACAAAAGAAATACATATAAAATAAAATAACGTATTAAAATCACATATTGGCAAATGCAGAATCTACTATCTTGAGGCATAAACAATTTAACACAAGTTGCATAATAATAACATAATAGTAAAGGAACCGAACCAAAGAAGACATATTAGCAGGAGGGGATAAGTGAATTTAGTGATATTATCTATATATGATTTAAATAAAATGTTAAATATCATGAGGAATGTGAAAGTTACTAGTGATTTTTTTTGCCTTCGCCTTTTTTCCACAACCACTGTTGTCTTAGATTGTTTGAGTCGCAGTAATTCATTGATAGCTCACGGAAATCTGCAGATACTTCCATACATTTACCTGATACGACGTGTTTCACCAACCCACTCTGCTACAAAATAATTCTTAGGTTAATATAAGAAAACAGCACAAAATCGGTATAAAGACCATTCCAACATTGAGGATATCAGCTGAAAACAGCACTGCAAACGGAAAACATTTCATAAGTAGCTCCACTAGGAGAAGAGTAGCTGATGACTAATATGTATAAGAAAACTGTCTAAAATGACTGATGAAATCAAATATAGCCGCAACTACCTCCTCGTAGACCCATTTCTGGTTCCCGCCCTGGCCGTGGCACATGTACATGTTCACAGTGCCGGAGCCAGTGTAGTCAACGCATGCCTCATCCCTGCGAATCTCTCCTGCGTCACTCATCAGCCAGTACTGATTGCCACCCTGGTTGTGACAAGGCCACATCTTCACTGGCTTGTTGTAAGAATGGTGGTCTGCAGGGCTGTCCACGCAGTGAGGAGACGCCTTGTTACGTATCTGAAACAATGTGCTAGAAATAAAGCAAAACTAACCTTGTGGACTTTCTGCTACGAATATCAACAACAGTTTCGGCGGAGAGAGGGAGGGGGGCAGGCGGGTGAAGTGATTACATAATATAATTACATCAAGTAACTATGACATTATGCATCGCATTAACTCACAACGTATCACAGTTTTTGTGTCAGTCATTCTAATTACTCTTTATCAGATTAATTCGAAGTTGTCTGCTCATCAGTGGGGACAACAACTCTGTACTAGAATACAAACACCCCAAACTTACGTCTCCGGTGTAGACAGCTTCATCAGGTATGAAGAGCTCAGGGTAGATGTTCTTTATATACCAGTCGAATGATTTACAGTTGAGTTTTTTACGTAGAGAAACTCTTGATGATATATCACCATAGTTACCCTGTGAAACAGATAATAATAAAGATTGGTATGTTTCATAGTGTCATAAATACTATATATAGCATACAACTATATGTTATGTACATTAAAAACCATACCAAATCATTGTTGATTCGTTCATAATAGTAATGTTTATAGTCATCCATCCAAACTTCAGCTAGCCTAATGGAGTTTTTTCTTACAACATTTTCTCCCTCCTTCCACTTGTACGGACTCCTCTTTCTATAACAAATATACTTAGAGAAAAAACTCTCGAAATTGTAATCCTAAATTTTCAATTGTCTACTACAGTATAACACTCGATACTGAACATTCACTACCTACAGTAGTACAGCACTGTACATTGACTATCTGAGGTCGTAAAGAGCTAAACATTCTTTACCTACAGTAGTACAGCACTGTACATTGACTATCTGAGGTGGTAAAGAGCTAAACATTCACTACCTACAGTAGTACAGCACTGTACATTTACTATCTGAGGTCGTAAAGAGCTAAACATTCACTATTTACAGCAGTACAGTACTAAACATCCCTGTCTACAGTAGTACAGTACTAAATATAATATACACCAGTCTTGAGTTAGTCTAGGGGCCTAACTGGCTTTTGGGATTTTGTGGCGCTCCACTATCAAACATCCACCAACGTCTGGGAAAAACCTGGGTGTACTGAGAGTTATCCTCTTCTTTTTCACAGCGGTAAGGTATAAACCCAATGATTTGTGAAGAACTATCTTATTTTATGAAACTTCTTTCTTATGAACAGGTTGCTGCAGTGTTTCCTGATGAACAGATTGCTGCAGTGTTTCCTGATGAGCAGGTTGCTACAGTGTTTCCTGATGAAAATAAGTACTCTTGTAGTACAGATACGCATCAAGAAATCAAATAATCGAGATTTAAAAGATGGAGGTTAACCAATTTGCAAACTTTATGCTGTATATGCATCTGCCAAACATGGCATCCCAACTGTAGTTAAATTTGATTCTGATTCTTACTGTCCGCCTTAGCACATAATCCTGATGGAGCGCGTGTAGGCAAATTACTGTTTTGTTTATTACGATGAAAAAGAAGAGGACAACTCTCAGTGCACTAAGGTTTTTCCTAGACGGTGGGGGTGTTTAATAGTGGAGCGCCATAAAATCCCAAAAGAAGCCTAGGCCTCTTGATTGATCTAGAGTATTCATTGCTCACAAAGCCTTCAGCTCAGTGTAATAAAACAAATTTTCTGGAAAAGATTACTAATATACACTGTACCACTACATCGCACTACATCAGCACAACAACGCACTACATCAGCACTACAACACACTACAACGCACTGATTTTCAATAAATAGCATGCAATGAATAAATATGTATGCAATGAAATGATCAAATTCAAACGTGTTCGATAAAACATCTCATGCCAACCGACCTAAAAATATGGCCGACGTGAGAGCAAGGGATGATCTCCAGTGTTCCTCCACACATCCATATTCTAAACGACATCTCCAAGTTCTCACCACCCCAGATGTCCATGCCAGCATCATAAGTACCCAGTTCTATGAAATACTCTTTGCTTATAGAGAATAGACCTCCTGCCATCGTTGGAGAGCGAATAGGCGCCACCTGGTGGAACATTTGCAAAGTCAGCATACTTCAAAGTGAAAATGCTTGAGAGAGAGAGAGACCCAATGCACAGTAAAATCTGGTTTCATTCAATTTTCTATTTCATTAGACAGCAAAAATAATCTCTTGTAGAGAGATTTACGATGAAACTCACAACAGGAAGTGCAGGATTGGCCACCATCTTTAACAATGAAATCACACAGATGATTTTGACACTTTTACAACAAACTCCACGGCTACAGACATGCTGCCAAAAGTCAGCTTTACCATCTCACCTCGTCTTTCCTTCTCTGGTTCTCTCTTTCAGGTATGGCATGCCAGTTAAACTGTAGATTCCAGTCGAACCCACCGACACTGGTATGTTTAGCACTGCCATAGTGAAACTCTAGTGTCGAGTCATCAATGACGTCTATGACAGGTGTCACCACTATCGTTTTATCTTTGTTTATTTCGTCCAATAAGGGCTCCAGCCAGCCTAATAAACATATACTCCATTTATTCACCGGTAAAATCAAAGCTGATAGCCACCCCCATTGGGTTCATGCTCGCTTTTGGTATAGCATGATTTTAGTTGGAGTACGAAACCCAGAAATGCGTGCAGTTATAAGATAATTCCATCTGTATGACTGGACCAAGAGAACCTTGTCCTAAAGCTTAGTTTCCATACATCTCCCAAGTAATCGCAGCATCTCCTGCGAGCACTGGCGACTCACGAGGAGTTGCGATCCCCTGGTTTCCATACTTTTGCATTTGATGGCGCCCGGCTGCGATTCCTTTGTGAATACATGGTAGATTTAATTATTATTATCATCCTATTAATTTATTTTATTAATATGTGAAAATTAGCTATTTTTATCATGCAAAGAGCTTTTATGTTAATAATTATTGTGATAAGAGGCAACCATAATAATAACACAAGTTTATTGCTACTGCAGTTTAAGCAGTAAGTAATAAATAATAATAAATTATTATCAATTATAAAAGGCTGTTGTTATTAAATTATTATTATTATAATTATTATTCATAATAATAATGATCAACTCAATAGCATTATTATTATTATTATTTAATTAATCATAACAATTTCACCAGTGAAAATTCCCAAAATTATTTTTATTTATCACTCACTGGTAGCTATTATTATTATTATTATTATTATTATATTTAATACAATTATTATTATTCAATCGTTATTTATTATTAATATCAACGAACAAACTACTGCTATTGTTGCGCTTTTTATTATTAGAAGCTAGAGGTTTTATATGAATGAAGTAAAAAAAATTATTATTATTGATAAGTCAATTTTTTTTGTCAATGACAAAAAATAATTATTATTTTTATAATAATATTACTACTACATAATTGCTTCGGCCATGGTCAACTTTCCTGACCTTTACCCTGATCTTTTAGGAAAAAGACACAAAACGATGTCGCCTAATCTTCAGAATCTATGTTTGGTCGCATGTTTATGGTCTCCATAGATCCTTGGCGATCGCCAGTTGTTCCCGATCGTGGGTGCGTCGCAGAAAAGTACTTTGCAAACAACTTTCGTGGGACGTCGCAGCAACCTCGTAGGGAATCGTGGCACATCGCGTAATCACGGTCTCCGTAAATCGCAGATCGTGGCAGAAGCTTCTGCGACCTCGTGCGAGCGCTTGGGAGATGTATGGAAACCAGGCTTTAGACTCCATGCCAGAGATCTGCTCCTCCATTACCACTTGTATGACTGGACAAAACTTTACAAATGCTTATTTGTAGCAAATTTAAAGTTGCCAAGCCTATCAAATTTAACTTCAAATTTGTGCAAAGTGAAAAAGCTGTGTTTATATTTGCACCAAAACATGAGATATTCAAGAAAACTTAAGATTTGTATGGGCCACTAAGCGAATCAAGCAATAGCTATCGGGGTCTTCCGTAGATGCATACAGGATGTTCAAAGCTAAGATGGCCGACACCCCATAACGTTCTAGCAACATTAATTTCGTCATTATTTTTCTTCAACTTTTCTTCTGACTTATTGAGATAAAAATTTTGATTGACGGAAACATTATTTTTTCCGGTTTTTCAAAAAATGTTATCAAAAAAGAAATAATAAACAGAAAACTGCTAGTCACCAGAAAGCACGTTTATCTAGATACTCAAGCAATATGTGGCTACAATATCTGTCGAACAAGCCATAATCGGTGCTGAGTATCAACCTTAAACTGACCTTCAGAGCACTCGATGTGGGAGTCAAGGAATGTGAATACAGCGCCTGAGGCAGCGGCAGCACCTGCTAATCTAGCCCTTATAAGACCTTCTCTTTGTTTCATTCGTACAATTGTTACTATATGCAGGTCATCCATATACTTCTTCAGCTGTTCTCCCAGATGAGCTGGAAATCGCATTAAAAAAAAACGTTACAGACTTTACAATCAGTTGCATTGACATAAAACTGTAAATAAAATAATTATTAAACTCATCGGTCTCTTACGTTTGTCAGAGAAATCATCGACTAAAATAATTTCTTTCAGTAGTTTAGGATCAGATCTGTCGATGACGCTATGTACAGAACGAAGCAATACTGACCAAGCCTCGTTGTGAAAGCAAATAATCACGCTGGTCTCTGGTAGATTTCTAGCGTAGGCTTTTGTTCTACATCTAAAATATAAATCATCTAACATGTTACGCACAACAAGTATGTTGTGGTCATTTGTGACACAGCTGTGCACCCCATCATTCGCTTACACTCTTTACATCATATATGGACATAAAACGCAACCTAGACACTGAACACTCATTGTAAAGGTGTAGAGTTGTCTTCTCTCTCAGAGATATGGATCCATTCATTTGTGATATACTTGTCAGTCATTCTCGCATTATAGATGCCTAAATCGCTACGCTCAGAGAAATAAATACTGCTATAAGAACTCTCCATTAGATCAATCTAATGTATGGCGGGGATAAATTTTTTATTGGTTCTCAAAACGTATGTTTTTGTGTTTTTAGCATTTTTAAATGGTCAAAACTAAACCAATTTGAATGACAATCGAGCTTCGATCTGGGCCCTTTATAACAAACTATATCAGAGGTAATTAACTATTATTCCAATTTACGTTCGGTGTCTGGGCTCATACTTTATAGCAGCTTATGGTCACATAGACATAGTGTTTAACTTTGCCACGTTTGTATGATCACTGAGACTGGGCACGACACAGATGGAGATCAACCTTGCACCCAAACCGTACCTCACATTACTGCCCCGTATAGCGTAACCATACAACACTCACTCTACATCTCTGATGTCAGGTAATTGCCGATGGACAGAGATCTGGTTGCTAGCAAATTCATTAAATGCATTATTTTGGAAGCCCTCATCATATCTTTTCCGTTCCTCAGGACTCAGGTTTTCCTTGTCAATGTTGACAGGCTTTCCTAACTCCCCTACAAAAGAGCAAGAGTTACCACTGTCTAAGCATATATGTATATTGGAAACATCAACATGATTAAATCAAGAAACAATAAAATTTTCTCTTTGATGATATTAGCCTGTGTAATAAATAAAATTCTTCAACAGAAAAAAGGAGCAGCTAACCACTTTGGAGAGAGATCATAGGCTGCTTTTGCCATTAATAACACAGAAGACGGTAAAATTATTTGTGGCACGAACGCTTCAAAGAAACATTCTCTCACTATCACGCCATCAAGCAAGAAGTATACTGCTTAAAACTTTCACCAAGTAAAAAAAAAATTTCATCTCATTAATTGGGTTGGTCATAAATCATTATTGATTGCCATTAACAAATAAAGTCGTCGATAAACAATAGATAAAATATTAATGTACGTGATCACATCATATTTTCTCCGAGTTACTCACTTCCTGTGATTAAATAAAACGCCTATTATCCTACAAGTTTTCAATAAATTATTAAGATAGCGATGGGTTGTTTAAATATTCTATTATCAGAGGTTTTATAATATAGTCAGACAATAATATCGATATATATAATAGGAGATGGTAATTTAGAAAGTAAAAAAGTGAGAAATTAGCAAAAAACCCAAGGAGCTTGTTGAACAAGTTGAAGAGAAAATACTTTATTACAAGTTTCAATTGTTAGCAAAGTGGAGCATCACCGTTGGATTCAACATGGTAAAGGAAATGTTCTCTTAACATTGTCATATCGTAACAAGACAGGACGCAATGCACATTGACTCAGGTTTACGTAATTGACGAATAAAATAAATGGAAATATTTATTGCATTTATTATAATCCATTTGCTCACATTGCTCACAACAGTGAACATACAACAGATACTGTTCGGTCAACAAGTAGGGCCTGATACTGTTATTGGCTCTCACTAGACAAAAAAATCAATAATTTAGTGGTGTTATTAAGAGTAGTCACGGCGGGTTCATCGAACAAAGGATAAAAATTAATAGGTGTTTGTAATTCAATACATTGAGTATGGAACGGAAAATTAGTTTAGAACCATGTAATTATTCAATGAGTAATTGTAGATTATCGAACAAATCATAGAGAAGATAACTTCCAATTTGTAATGAATTTAAGGAAAAATGGAAATGCCATCGCTATAAACTAAAATAGTTTGTGAAGTTGCCCTTTTCACTTAGTAGATCTTGTACGATCGTAATTTTTTGTAACACTTCCGAAGGATAGAAAACCGGTATATAAAAATGAACAAACTAGACTCACGCAATTTAATTTATTTAGTGTTCAGTGTCATTCGCGACCTACAAACAATATGAATGAATGCTCGTTGATTATTTTTTTTATTCAGTGAGCTGCTTTTTGTTGACCCACGAGTTCCGAAAAAAATTATAGTTTTTTTATCAAATTTATTGCTGATCTGATTATATTTATTGCAATTAGTTCAGGAACATAGTTACAGAATACTTTTAATATCCTTGCAGTGGGACAATAATGGAATTGACCTAAGCATAGCAATCTATAAAAGATGTCGTTGTCTTTATAAATGGCAGTGAGCAATATATGTTATTGTATATTTGGGTGACATTTATTTCAAAGCAGTTCATCTTTGATTGACTTTTATCCTACACATGAAATTGAAGATATAAACTAGTTTTTATCTCTTTACAATATTTTGTAAAACATATTATGATATATTTACTATTATTGGTGATATAGTTAGTATCAGAGGATAAGTTATTACATACATATCTAATAACAAATTATTTTTATAATGACTGCTTTCTATTATTACATGTATTATTATAACAATCACTTTATTTATGATATTATGTATATGATCATGATAATCACAAAATATATTAATATTAAACAATACATATCACAACATTATGTACAGTGTACCCATTCCCAAATGTAACGACTTGTGACAAGTTGAATATATTAAGGATGAACTGCTTTAAAATAAACGTCACTATAGTATTAGGGACAAAATATCCAATCTAAGACTTTGAAATTGAAGATATAAGCACAAGAAAATTAAAAATATAACAGATTCGGGGAGCTTTGGCGCAAAAATTTATGTAGATTGATGTTCAAGACATTCACATAAACATCTAATAATCAAATGTAACAAAACTAATTACCACTATGACACATTTAAGAAGTGATTATAACTAATAATATATACTTGGATTAATTAATTTTTTTGCGTGTTACTTAATTTCACAAAACAACAAAAAAAATATGTTGAAATCTCAACATTGACAACCCTGTAGATTAGAGCACATTTCAAGTTGAGCTATTTTCTTTTATCAATTAATTGTATCTAGTTAACTATTCACGAAGTTATGTGACCATTTCAAACATTATTCTTTTATAGCACTTTCTCATCATCTTATTCACTTGACAAAAGTGAATGAAATCTTCTGATGGGAATAAGTAATAAGATGGCAAGACAGAAAATCTCTCAGTTGACAAGCAAATCAGGTCTACTCTAAAAAATATAGTTCCTGGCCAAAAATATATGTCAGGTAAGAGTCCTGCAGTGTACATCAGCCGCAATTACTATTATTATTGGCTGTGTAATATTATTCATGAAAACATCCATTCACGGATCATAACGATTAGTTTGTAAGGCAAAAAATAATTTAAATCTAGCAGAATTGAACTTTATGTGAGCGAAACCTCGGATATTCCATTAAACCAATCAATGCACCAGACCTAGCGAATCAGCAATCTCAGACGAGTTGTCAGTGTGGAAGCCTTCAAAAGTACTCAAGGTAATCTCTATGGTGTAAGAACACGAGGGAACTCTGTACTTCAACCACTAATACATCAAATTAATGTGGAAACTTAGCACCCGTCCATCGAAGTAACACAAGTTAAAACAAGCATACCTAAGTCTACCACAAGTTAAGCTGTGCATAGAAAGTTGAGGTAGATATACAAACCGGGTGCATTAGGGTTTTGAGTTGGTTTCTTCAGCTGTATATGTAAAGGAGGCGGTATTATATTCCTATCAGGTTCATCCATTTGAAAGAAACCGACAACTCTCTCTAATGGCTTTTGTAGGAGCGGAACTTGAGGGAACTCAAACGCTTTCTCTGGTTGAGCAGGTTTAAACTGTTCCAGATCATCTCTCGACCTGAATCAATCATTGAAGACTTCTAGTTCTTACAACGACACTGCATGTACATATCGCGATTGAGCTAGCGATTAAGGATTTCACCTCCGACATCTTATCTGAGGTTATCGCCAGGGTTTGATCGAGTTCAACAAACCACTAACCATTTTCTTGATCAACAGATCAGAACACACAAAGATTATACCCCGATTTCCAAACCGAACATGTACGGGCAATGCCTCACTCTACCAACAATCATACAATAACTTACAGGTTTTAGTACGTAATAGTGAATTTGATTGGAATAGCAGTACGGATTTTCTTAAAAAATTGTGCAACCTTTGAGTGGAGTTTGCCCAATTGCTACGGCAATCGCTATACGTACACGCAGAATAACACTGTTGCAGATTTGATCACCATTAAATAATTTATTTATATACACAAAGTTTATAATAAGAGTATTCGCGACCTGTTCGTCGAACAAAATATAAAAAAACAATAGGTGTTCCTAATTCAGTATGTCGCGTATGCAACGGAACATTAGTTTAGAACAACATGAATATTCAATGAAGTGTTATAGTTTACCGAACAAATCATGAAGAAGATAACTCCCAATTTTAAAAATAATCACAAAAATAATAAAACTTGAACTGCTTCAAACTGGAATAGTTTGTCAAGCTTCCCTTCAATTTTGTAAAATTTAAACGCTTGCAATTATTTTGAATTATTTTTTAAGGTTATAAAACTGGTCTATGAAAAGGGAAAAAATCAACTCGCTCATTGTTATTTATTTAGTGTTCAATTTCATTCGCGACCTACGAACAATATAAATAAATACTTGCTGATTATTTTTTTTATTCAGTGAGCTACTTTTTGTTGACCCACGAGTTCCGAACAAAATGATTATTTATTGATTAAATTTATTGCCGGTCTGATTATTTTCAATGCAATGTGTTTGGCGAACAGAGGTCGCGAATACTCTTACTGTGCATCACATTAGAAAAAAATAAACTTCACCATGAAAATCGCAATTTCGGTTTGCTATTAATAAAAAATGATACAGCCAATTTAGCAGCAGTGGGTGGCAGGGTAAATATTTGAAGACAAAGAGATGATAAACATAAAATAAAAAAATTCAACAACATATAGTGAAATGATATCCGCTACCGATGAAAGCCACCCAACCAAACATTTCTCAAAACTATTTGGTAAACTGATTACCAATTCACAGCTACTGACTACAGTTGCATGACAACGGGAAGTCTCAAGCCAATAAATACAGAAGCAAAGGTTTGAATCACCACCAACCAGTTTAACTTAGCAACCAGCAAGGCTTAATGCATGAACAACTGCCCCAAACTACAGGACTACAGACCCAATCAGCACATATATTGCTATCCTTCACCAGCAGCTCCATTACACCAATGAGCCTGTTGAAGTTGTTAGATTGTTACAGGGACACCTAAGATAAGCTCATAACTAATACATTGCCTAATCCAAGGATTAAATATGATTTATACAACAAGTTCAACAAAGTGTGCATACTTGTAGTTGCTCCATAGAAAACTCCATGGATATACCCTGAAACGCGAATAAATTGCATAACAACCATTTTCACTCTCTTCAGATGAACAGACAAATATAAACAATACTTAACCCAAGCTACCCTATAGCAAGTTGACTGATATAAACATAAAACATCATTCAAGCTTATCACAAACACTGAATTAGTAAATAGCAAATTAAAAATAGATAATATGTCTATGAAGTTTTTGCAATCCCCTCATTTTTATTTACTGAGGAGCATGAGTAACTAGACGGACGTTGTCCATTCATAGATCAACTCCATTGATTAAACAATAAAAAATACATAGAAAGTTTGATACTACATTCTACTAGTATCCTATTCACTGTCCCAGAGCACTTTCCAAAAAAGTTTAATCACTTTAGAGCTGATTGTCTAGGCAAAGACGTACCTTTTTAACTGCGGTGGTCGATTGTCATCAGAGGAAGATCTAATAAATATTACACTGACTAGAATCCAAGCAGCACCAACAGCCGCTAATAACTTTACGATAGCCTTGGTGTTCCTGTTTACTCGAATTAACGCCATGTTATGCTACAATATAAAAAGTTTTGCTAAGTTATAGTGACTACAGTTCACTGCACTCTTTCTCAATAAAGTATAAAGAACTACAGTGCACTGTCTAGTGAGAGTGACTCAGTTCACAGCACTATGTTTAGTCACAGTGAAGACTAGACCTACAGTAATCCTCAGATTTAACTCAGTGACATCCAGTTTGTAGTACCTAAACCGGTGCAAATGTATGTTGATCTATGCCAGATCTTGCCTTGGCTCAATGAACACCTCATAAGTTAATCAAGCAATGCATTATGAGCACATTTTTGGCCATAAATCTTTTTACTGACAATTAAAACTATGAACATAGCTCTTTAGTAACACAAGGAAATACAGTCAAGTTGGAGAATTTTAAGTTGCACAATTCAGTAGCATTGACTATATTGAAAATACGGAGCCAAATGAAAATGAAAGCAGTCTAACTGATTTAGTATTAATATATTTATTATGTAATAGAGTTCCCACACTGTTTAAATACAGCATTCATATAGTGCAGTTTCATGTTTCCTTATAACATCCATTTATTGGTAGTAGTGCAAGAAGGCTCTTACTAGCTACAGTAATTAAATGCAAATATTCACTTTCAGTGAAAGCAAGAAACTCAATATGTCACCACTAGTAGGTAACACCCACTTTCACTCATCCTTTATAGTCAACCAGCTATACATGCATAAGTAATTCATAATTATTAAATAACGACAATAGCCATTCATCTTTGACCACACCACAGCAAGAAATACCAGAACAGAGATGAAAAAGAGAGCAAACGGAAAAATGGTCACCTTTATATATTGTGCCGACTACAAAATCTCAAATTTTTTGGTTTCTGATTCTCTAAAAAATATAGTCATATAGCGTGTAGGTAAACGCCTGTATGTAAGAGATGTTGCAGTAAGTGCCCAACACACGAGTTCCCTACATATTGAATCAAGCATTACTCTAGGGGGCTAGTGTTTCCACTACCATCTACTAGCCTTTCATGGTGTAAAAAATTGCACAACTCAAGTCAATTGTAGCAGTATTGTTGCTAATGGAAAATTCGTTAATCATGCATAACACTTCACCATTGCGAGTATGCGCACTTACTAAGAAAACAGAAAGCTACACTTTTCAGCAAGACTTCGTTATTTTCAACCATCATGTTTCTTTCAACCAACAAGAAACTTTATCACATAAACAACAAAATATATATCTAGCTACCTACGAATTCTGGCTAAGAAGACTACACATAATAATTGATGGTAAAAATGCTGGAAATTGAATCAATGCTTAAGGCGAATTCACTAAACAGTGTCAGGATTATAAGCCTGCAACAGTGTATATAATTATTATCTAACATTGTTGATTCTAGTTACTTCAGTGCTTTTACTACTTCGTTGCAATTAAAATACTACACACAATTGCACTAAATTTGTATTTAAAATACCGTGATAACTTGAATCACAGCTGCAATTTTACTGTCACCATAATAATTGGCCACAAACATTGCATTATTTTACAAGTAAATAAAAGCAAACAAGTACAACATAAATAACTATATAAGAGGCGATCAAATAATGTAATGATACCCAAAATAAAGCCATTAATAGCAATTATTATTTTCCTCTTAACATACACATGTATGTATGTAGTGTATATTTATAGTCCTCATCTCCCGGTCACTATACTTACCCTTGGAGGTTGTATTAGCATCAGCATCAGGCATAAATGTCTAAGGCACTGGCGTAGGACATACAGTAATTGGATTTAAATAACAATTGCAGTAGCATAGCAATATATCAAAAATACTTTCTCAGCGCAGTGCAATACCCAATATCCCACCCTGGGTGCTACCCCAGGTCAGCATCAAGATAGACAAATTAGCCATAGCATCAAAAGTTGACCGGGGAACCTCAGAGATTGTTATTTGTCTCATCATTCTTTGTCTCATCACTCTCGTATGGCATTTACCGAGCAAAGGCCAAGAATCATGGAGAAGACCAATCCACCATGAGTACTATTTGGATTCCCTAATAGGGGAGAGAGGGGCTAGTTGGTACATAGGGGCTAGTTGGTACTAGCTGCATCCCTTGAACTAAGTCATGCTGAACTTTGCCCTTTGGTCATGTGATGTATTTGTAGGTCAAATAGCCACCATATTAGTTGCAGCTCCCTACAGCACATGGTCTATGGTGAGTACTTATTTTCATTTTTTACTATCAAATTTATAACTTTTCAATGCTTGGAAAAAATCAACCTCAAAGGAATAATAAGCAGAGCAGGAATGCAACACCTTGAGTAGTAAGTGATCAATCAGTGACCTGTTCTTTCCACCAAGTGATATATTTTGTTCATTATTCTTCAATTGAAAAAATTCAGTGTTCTGTATTTTGGCATGCTGGGGCTAGTTGGTACATTTTGGTTGGGGCTAGTTGGTACACTGTACCAACTAGCCCCATATTATTTTACACAGCAGAATAGTTTAGTGTGTTTGCGACCTTCTGGGCCACAGTAGACCAGCATATAATCTATGAAATATATAAATATTTGACATCTTAGTTTCTGTATACATATTATAGAACCTAGGAGAATGGTCAGAAACTATCAAAGGAAGACTACTCGCGCCAGCTATAGCCAGGAGTCTCTTCAGCAAGCAGTCAAGCTGGTAACTGAAAATGGGTCATCCCTCAGAGATGCTAGTAAGAATACCGGTGTACCATTCAACACCCTGAGAAGAAAAATAAAAGCAGGTTCAATGAGTATTGGATACAGAAATCCAATGCAGATTATACCATCTGAACTGGAAGAAAGCCTCGCTAATTATCTACTCAAATGCTCTCAGATGAACCATGGACTGACAATAATTGAAACTCGGCAACTGGCATATGGCTACGCACTGGCTAACAATATCCAGGTAAAATCTTGTTTTATTTAGTTTCACATAACATGATATGGTGACGGATATAAAATCAATTAACTATAAATTTGTTGACAATGTTCAAAAACAACTTTTTATCAAGTTTCGACATGGTATATATCTTCCTCTTGCTTCCAGGTACCAGATAGTTGGGAGCGGGACCAACGTGCCGGTAAAGATTGGCTTCAGAAATACATGAAAAGACAGCCACAACTATCCATTCGAAAGCCTGAGGCTACAAGTCTTGCTCGCTGCACATCATTCAATCGCCAGACATGGAATGAGTTCTTCAATAATGTTGAGGCACTGATGGAAAAACATAATTTTCCTCCCCACAGAATCTACAACATGGACGAAACTGCCCTCACCACAGTTCATGTACCTCCACGAGTGGTGGCGGGCAAAAATGTAAAGCAAGTTGGACAGGTAACCTCAGCGGAGAGAGGGACATTGATAACAACAGTTTGCTGTGTGAGTGCGAGTGGAAATCGTATCCCGCCATCATTCGTTTGGCCACGCAAAACAACACGTAATGTCCACCACTACATGAAAGGAACACCGCCTGGCTCATTGGGGTTGGTAAGTCAAACAGGATGGATGACCTCAGAAAACTTTGTAAAATGGATGTCCCACTTCATTTCCCATGCAAAGCCATCACCTGATGAACCTGTCATGCTGCTTCTTGACAACCATGTCAGCCATCTTTCCCCAGAAGTGATACAGCTAGCGAAAGACAATGGTGTAGTCATGACTACTTTCCCACCTCACACTACAAACAAGCTTCAGCCACTGGATGTATCCGTGTATGGACCTTTAAAATCGTATTACGATGCTGCTTGTAACGGGTTTCTTCTTGAAAATCCTGGAAAGACCATAACTTTATATGATGTGGGCGGGCTAGCCGGAGTAGCCATAACTAGGGCTACCACTCCACAGAATATAGAATCTGGGTTTAGAGCCACTGGCATATGCCCTTTGGACAGGCACATTTTCGACGATGCAGCATTTCTTCCATCAGCTGTAACAGATCGCCTTCCAGAGCAAGCTATGCAACCAACAGATGGTGATGTAGGCCGTAACACCCAACCCACAGATAGTACAAATCAGCCGGCATCGCTGGCTGTTGTACCAGAAAGTACACCTTCAACCAGTAGTGCAACAGTGACATCGATAGTCACTCCAGAGGAACTCCGGCCATGGCCTAAAGCTCAACCAAGGAAGAATACTAACAGGAAAAGAGGTAGAGCCCTAACGCTTACAAACACTCCTGTGAAAGAGGCTTTAGAGGACGAAGCGAGACAGAGGTTAGAGCGAAGCCAGAATAAGAGAAAAAAGTTGCTTAAGAAAAAAGAAACTACTGAATCTGACACTTCGGACGAAGACGCTGATGCTGTTGTGCCTGTCCTGTCAGATTCTGATGAACCTGATGCAGATTACGTAGATGACGAAACCCTGCAAATAGATAAGGGGGTATTTGTTGTGGTCCAATACAACACTAAGAAGACCTCAAGGTTGTTCGTTGGGCAAGTTACTTCGGTGAATAGAGATGATGATCTTGTAACTGTCACATTTCTAAAGAGAAATGGAGCATCATTTGTCCGACCAGATCCTGAAGACATTGATACTATTAGCGAGAGTGATATAGTTCAGATTCTTCCACAGCCAACCACAATAGGCGGCACAGCTCGTGCTTGTTTGAAGCTGCTGTTCAACAACAGTCTGGATATGGTGAAGGAATGACTCATTTAACAATAACAATTCATGACTTGAATCGAATAGTTCATAAATGTAGTGTTTTATTTGGAACATTGTTAATGTTACTGTAATTTTATGTAAGTTAGCTCTTGCATTGTCAAATTGTTAGTTACATTCTTTTATCGTATAATATAAATACAGCTTATCAAAAAACAGTTCATATTTAAGCAACTCATGGTGGTGTCTTCACTATTATTAAATTGAGTGGATTGATTCATGTTTTGTGGCGAATTGTGAACTCTTAAGACAGCTTCTGTAGCTGTATCAACTAGCCCCACCCACTGTACCAACATGCCCCTTGGTGGGGCAAGTTGGTACAGAAATGGGAAATTTTTAAAATGAGCATAACATGTCTAGTTTGAAAGTTTGAGCAATGCCAACAATGGGTTTAATGCTATGTCACAGAATACTGCTATTTACTGAATTACATTGGAATCTGCCCAACAGTTATCCTGTGGCACGCTCCCAAAAAGTTTTGAACCAACTAGCCCCTCTCTCCCCTATGTCATAGACTGCTTCTTAAGCGTGGGCTCCATGTATATTTAATATTATGCTTTGAGCTACATGTACATCTACCAATTCGCTACCGATTTGCCCTTACCAATTGGAAATGACGTCAGGGGTTTCCCCTATTTTTTTTTCTACTAGCCATCCTCACACAATACCGGTTAAACTAGCTATATTTGATGTCATAGTCATAAAATGCTTTCAAACAACAAGGACGGGACACTTAAGAACGACTCTTTTTACATAAATAATTGCACTTGAGAAACCTTTTTATTGGAAACGTTAAAACCGCGAGCAGTGATATGATTGGTCAAATCACAAATTATCTACCAATTTTTTGAAGCAGATCAAAACCTGCCGATTGCCTAAAAAAAACATGCAGCCGATTGCATGACGATTTGTCCGGAAACAAAGGCTACAAAATCACGCAAAGCCAGTCAGGAGGTAATCGATAGATGTATATGAGGCCTTAATCACTATTTGCTTGTATTTATAACTGACATGTTATTAGGGTAATGCGTTAATCTAGATCAAATACTTCTGGCAACTCAGCCTATAAACGACTGAGCTTTTTCACTCTGGCTGCATTCATTCATTTACTTCATTGCTGTTTACTGCTCTTGTTTTCTTACACTGGCGTTGCTCTAAGAAATAAGGAAAATAATTGTCGACAATTCAAAAGAACTGAGATGTACGCCTGCACTGAGGGCTCAGCACAGTTGTGAAATGGAGATATACTCCTCAGCATTGGTTTTATAGTCATATGGGCTCAGTCTTAGCACTGGAAAGCGATGGAGAAATGACAGCCAGCCTTGTGGAGGCTGACAGGGATACTGCATCAGCAAACAGGAGGTTTGATTGACGGGAGTTGTTTAATGGAACCAAAGTGTAACACCACGATCCACCACATATATCATCAAATATAACGTAAGATATAGATATCCTGTAATCATGAATGACAAACATCGATAAATTAATTTTAAATATCACCACCAATACAATCATACATATTATTATTATTCACCAATAATGATGTTAGCTTATCATATAACAACAAATGTAATAATAAATAAGAATATTCAATTTTTAACAGCGAAAATAACTCAATCAGCTGTAAATCTGTGATTGAATATTTGATTGTTGTAAGTAAACTACTAATAACTACCACTTTTATAAATTTTATCACAACTCTCCTATTCTTCTTTACTGCTTAAAACACACGCAGGCGCTAAATATTGTGTATAGATTACAATAATAATTCATAATAAACAGTCCCTTTTTCATTATCATCAATCACAATGGGAGTATGACGATGATGATGCATTTATTAGAATATAAAATGAAGATTTAATATTTTAACAAGTACAAAACTTACATGAGAATTATGTTTATTAAGAGAAAGCATCAAAAATATAAATATGCCTCCCACAGTTTTTTAATTTTTCACGTATTCTTGGTTTATTAACTTTTTAATAACTTGGGGGTTACAGGCTACAAGAAGTAATATTTAAAACAGTATGAAGATAAGACACAGCCGCAGAGGTTTATTTAATTATTGCACTACTTACATAGCAGTGGGCTAGAAAAAACTTGGTTTGACAATGCTTATGGTAATAGTATATAACATATTGATTCTCTAGATTATTGCCAATTTCTCGGTATATTATTTATTATACATTATTAACATATTCAGAAAACATAACTTTAGTGTGAGTGATATTCACATGGAAACAAAAAATTCATTCATCTTGTAATGACTTGGATCTAGCTCTATGTTCCAGTGGGTCTATGTTCCGAAAAATTATTTTCCATAGAAAAACACTATTGTGCAACCTCATTCAAAATACACACTACATTACACAATGAACTAATGTCAAATTATTTCTTAATGAACTTTGTTTATAGTTATTATTTTTATTACTCTTAAAAGTAGTTTACTACTTTTCGCATTATCATAAAACTATTGTCATCAAAGTTCTTTCAAACTAAAAACAAAATTAACTCGTCCAATCATTTGAACCTTGTTACATTTAAACGTAACTTACCACTCCACAATAGTGGTGTTCTATGGAAAATAAATGGCCGGAACATGGAGCCGAAATCGCCGGAACATAGAACCACTGGACCATAGAGCATTCACGAATGACATAGCTACTGTTGCATTACTACTAATCAGTGACTACACCTCACTAACTTAAATTTACTATAACAACACTAGTTGGCAACAGTGATACATAGATAAATCATCTTGTTTTTTGAAGTAAGCTTACTTTTTCTTTATTATTTTTCGAGGCAACCACTGGTGTGACACAAATAACTTTCGCACCAATGGACAGATTACAAATTAGTCTAAAACAAGCTGATGTTATTTTTGTCAAAAAAACTGTCCAATTGAAAATTACACTTTTACATCATCCTAAATTAAAATACTATTATTATTATTTGTTAGCTGTTGTGGTTAATTAATTTATCAATAATTATTATGACTACTGCCAACCAACCAATACCACTTATTATCATAATAATCAAAATATAAATTATTACTAAATAATAATAATTATTATAAATTGTAAATAACTATTATTTAGTAGTAATAATTTATAATAATAATATATAATTATAATAATCAATGAATGTAAATGTAATGCCATATAATCATGATAACAACAGCAAACATGAAAATAGTAAGTTACAATAATAATAATATATTTAGTAATAATCATGACTGATAAGTAATAATAATACACTACAATACATAGTAGTAATAATAATATTTATACAATAATATCAAAGCAGTTTATTATTTATTATTAATAACATTATTATCTATTATTATAGATTAAAGATTCTATATAATAATAATAATAATTATAATAAATAATTATAATAATAATAATATCATTTATAATAATAATAATAATAATAATAATAATAATAATAATACTTATTATCAAGTTTAATAATAACAGTATTGATAATTAATAATATAATAAAAAAAATTTACCACTGATGGGCAACTCTCACTTACGAACTTACCTCCCGTTTATTTCACAGAGATTTGAAAAAGATCAACAACGAAGGAGGACGTAGTAGATAGATAGATGAAATAAAAATTAATGAAGAGGTTGTTGTTGTGTTGTTTCAATCGTCCGTGGTGTATGTTGTCGGCGTAGTTATTCTTTATAATCTACTATTATTTTATTACTTCATTATTCTTATTTACGATTAATAATATATTATATTATTAGTATGTTCGTCGTCGCCGTCGTTTGTTAATTATTGTTTTATGAATATATAATAATATTGTGATGATTGACGACGAGGAAGATATGATAAATACATTCAAAGTTAGCTCCTTCAATTTATAGCAGATAAAATACAGAAAGCAAAGCTATAAAACTGATTTTAACCGAACTGTTAGTTATAATAAATGGTCAGCAGGCGTGGCGGCCATTCATTGAACCACCAACTTCAACCTTACAACCACACATCCACATTTATGTTGTTGCGGTCAACGATTATATATATATAATCGTTGGTTGCGGTAGCAATCAGCAGCGTTCTGCATATCCGGCTTTATCATTCACTGACGCATAGTTGCAATCACTATGTATAAAGTTATACAATTTCTTTGTCTGTGTGAATTATCAAAAACGGGTTAGCAAAAACTCCCTAAAACGGTGAAATTGATGTAAGATAAAGTACTTATTAATGTTTGCATTAATATTTTTTGCGTCTATGACAAGCACTCCATTTTTTTTTGTTTATGGAAGAAGCTTTTTCTCTTTGAGGCTTTACAGGCTATGTAACTGCAAAAAGGGATAACCCCATGGAAGCGGTTCAAAACGGTGACGTTTATTTCGAAGCAGCAAAGAGAATAGTTGGGAAGAGTAAGCAGCGTCTATATAGCTTATAGTAATCAAGCGCACAGTGGTTAACCAAAACTAAGGGACGCAAATTCAAAGTACAGTTTTGTTTTTGAAGTTGTGTCCCTTGTTTTTGGTAAACCACCATTGACGTAGAATGAAGTTATTATGATTTTTTTAGAGATTGTTTTTATGTCAATTGATTTAACAGCCATATTTTTATTTAAAAAGGTGGTTCTCTAATCGCTTGCAAAACTTTGAAGTAGATCATGATCATTCATAAATCTTGCTTCGTTTCGACTCTCTCCTCCCTCTCCCCCCTTTCTCTCTGGTTTCACCCCTTAAAAGGTAGGCATTTACATGTATGTTTCTGCTGATGCACAATAATAATGCAAAAAAGTAGTTTGCAATGTGTATTATTAATTATTATTATAAATAATAATTTATTTTATTATTATAATTTATTTATTTATTAATTAATAATAGTAGTATAATTTATTATTAATAATAATTTATTATTATTATCATTATAATTTTTTTGTTATTATAATTATTATTATTATAATAATTATTTATAGTGTTACCATTTGTAATAATAAGTAATAATAATTATTATATTATTTTATTGTTATGAATGATAAATAACAAATAATAATAATAATAATAGTAATAATAATGATATATATATATATATATTTATATATTATTATTACAATGATAATAACTATTAATTTTTTGATGGTGAGTCAATCAAATGCATTATTATCATCATTATTATTAATAAAAAGCTAGTAGCATGCATTGATTGTAACAATGCATGCTACTAACTTTGTTTTTTATACGATTGTTATTATGACTGTTTTTGTTATTATTATTATTATGACTTTAATATGTTTTGCTGTAGTAGAGATTGTGTAATAATTATAATAAAGATCTTCTATTAGCCGCCTCAGGTCTAAATCTTCGTGGATTGTTGTAGAGAGTTTGCTCAAAGAAGATGAGTTCTTCACCGAAGCAGCAGCTAAGAACATTGACTCGTCATAGCAGAGTAATATGTTCTGCACCAAGTTGTAGTGGCTTTTTTTGGGCTCGCTGTGATCAACTTTTTTCGCTCTCCAAAGAATGAAGAAAGGTATGCTTTTTTGGAAACAACGATTCCATTCTTCTGTTCACTTTCACATATTAATTGAAGTAAAAACTTGGATTTCAATAATGATCTTTGTGGTGTAACATTATTGTTATCATTCCAGGTGTAAACGTTGGATCATCAATTGCCGTGCCCAGCATTTAGATGGTGTATCTGCACACAAAGCTCACGTAAATTGTGTAAGTATTATCTAATTATTAATTCTCAAAAATGGATTGTTGCACCTGTTTGTGATAAGATGATGCTCATTTGAAAGCGATATGATGTCCAAATTGGCAATAGGAAGTCTTGATTGCCAGGCTAGGAGGCGCAGGTTTTTCTCCAATTGTGTCCCATTGGTACAGCACAGTTTTGCAAATCGTTTTAGAGATTATGCTCTGATCACTTTGAGCACTCTCAGTTAACTAATGATGACCAAAATATGCTCAAGTGGAATGCTGTACCAAGACTTTTCAGCGGATTGGCAAATCAGTTGCCTTCTATTGAATGTCAGAGGTCAGCACCAAAGAGAAAAGTTCCGGAGGTAAGTAACTAATGTTTCCCAACACTTTTATTTCTCATGATAGCTCTCCTCGCTAAATTCAGTTGTGTTTTGTGCCTACTTGTGAGAATAGATTTAAATATGCAATCAATGTTTGATCAGAGATTACATTATTGGTTAATTCACACTTGCACAGCAGTATTCATCATCCACAACAAAAAGAGCTTGTCTTGCTAAACCAGGAGACTGTGTACGTAGTATGCTGCCTGTTATCGCTAGCTCTGGAAGAGTTGACAATTCCTCCAGAATCTGTGATAAATCTGTGGAACAAATGTGAAAACATTGCTTTCAACTGCAATGCTGGAAGCCACTGCGAACAGGTCCCCCTCTTGCGTTTTTGATTCCAGATCTAATCTTCTAGAGATATTTCTCAACATCCGTTTTCATCATTGTTTACGACTTTTTAATCGAGATCTTACAGAATCTTTAAGTAAAAGAAAAAGTCGAAAATATTTGAATCTATTGTCTTGAAAATTCTATGCCATTGTTTGTACTGTAGCACATCTCTCCTATGTTTCTAGGGTAACATAACATAATCGGTGTCAGGAACTGTTCTCTGGAACATATACGACTGACATCTGGAAATGAGTGAGGTGATGATCAACTGTGTGACTGTAACCCATCTCCAACAAGTTTGAGACTGCATGCTATGTTCATTCATTTAATTTTATTACTGTGATTACTAGTCTATTTTATGTTTTTTTGTTGTTGTAATTTTATTGTTCATTTTGTGTAAGTTTATTTACATATAAGCAAATTTATTTTAGTTGACAAATATAAATGTTTCAATCCTCTATCACTTGCCTTTTCTTCTCTGATTTATCTGTCTCAATCAGCATTATTATGCATTTATGGAGCTCAAACAACGGTGGCTAAGGATTGCGTAGTTGACAGAATATGGAATGACATTTGAATCAATGAATAATGAAGTGCAACTCAAATAAGTACTGTTGAGGATTGTTCAATTGACATAATATGGAATGAGGTTGATGTAAATTTATAATAAGAACGAAATACAGCAAAAGATCATAACTACTATTAGGTTAACCAAAAACAGGAGCAGACAATTTCCCTTTGGTACAGAAATCGCCGCGCTGCATGCTCTTCCCAACTATTCTCTTTGGAAGCAGTTCATTTACATAAAATATAAAATAGAGGAGACAACTCCATAAACATTTATTTATCAGCTAGCTCCTATAATACTGTTTCTTTTATTTTTACTATTAAAGAAAATGAACCTGCTTTCATACTGTCATAATGAGCAGTTCATTTATAATATTACTACTATTGAACTCAATCATGATATTTATAATAATTATAATAACTATGAATATTAATGTAGTGAAACTGTAGAGTAACACAGATGTCATGTTTTCCATAATGATAAGTACCATTATTTTATGTGTAGCCTAATAAAGATTATGATATTTAGTTAACACTGCTGCAATTACTTTGCTAAATCCCTCACACTAAAAAGCACAATATCATTGTAAATAAACTGATAATAATTAATATATATAGAGTTATCCCTCCATATCCCTTGCTTTTAATTGAGCGTCACTGTTGAAAACTTACAATTGGTAGCAGGTAACTCTGAGCAGTAATAGTGGGGCAATACTCTACATGGGTAAACTGAGGGGTAATAGTCTAATCAGAGAGAGGCCTGGCTCTGGGTAGTAAAGAAATAGACGTGAAACTTGCCAAAAGCCAAGAAAAATACGTGATAGAACTTTTAACTTTGTTATTTTATGGCAACACCACCAGCAGATTTGACAGAAAATGTTGATAGTAATATATTTAATATCATCATGACATTTCACTCATAATTCTTATGTATTTACATCCAGCATTTATCAGCTCATCGTCACAATAAATGTCTATATTTGAGCTTATAACGATTTCAACACAATCTTCTCTCTGCTGCGAGAGTGTCTTGTGTGTGAGTGCAGCTGGCATCTAATAAAACCATTAGTTTGGTTGGACAAATATTTCTGCATAGTCGGAGAATAAAAACTATTTAAAGTTTCTTTAGACAACTTGGGACACAAGCATACAGGTTGTGAAAATCGTACAAAACTTTTATCAACTCGGTGGAGTTTTGTCGGAATTTCCAATTTCATTGAATCTTTCCTGATTGGTCTAGATTGAAAACTGCCATTTCTAGATTTCCGTTCCGTTGATGCAAAATTTTCTCCTCTATTTTGATGAAAGAGGTTGTCAACTATTTTTACCGTTGACAAAGGTACCGTCATTTTGTCACTCTCACTCTTTAGGTATTGTTGTTCGTCTGCTACAAGCTGGCTAGTCTGTGAAGCAGGACTTTTGCTACCAATCACAAAATCATCTTTGTATATCGCTAGTTTTTGTCTGCTAGATCTTTTTGAACTAGGTATGCGTTCTGGTGGCACTTGTAACAACGCTTCATCTTTCATATCATTGTGGTATTCCTCATCATCAGAAGACAACTCCTCACTTTCTTCTTGCGCTTCTTCAGGCGGAATATTTTCTTCTTTTGTTGATGTCTGCACAACCTGCATTGGTCCTGCGCTGATTTTCTTACTACTGGTTGCTGTAGGTGAGTATTCGGAAGTGGGAGGTGATTCACAGCAATCGTCATTCAAGCTGTATCCTTTGGGATTATAATCAGTTTCATTGTCTATAAATCCCATACGCTTCAAAAATTTTGGTTGAGCAAATTTTGCAGCCAGATCGTCATAAGAGAATATTCTATTTTTAGCACCGAGATTTATAAGAGAAGCATTCATTGGCTTCAAAGTGTTCCATGAAGGTTGTGTTGATTTACTTTCAATTTTTTCTATAGGAACTGGTTTGTTGTTTTCATAATCTTTAGCATTAAGAGCTCGCGTTCTAGCCCACTGGTTGTATTCGTAAGCTTTGATCATCGTTATTTCTCTGAGCAGTTCTTCATCATTGATCATACGCTGACAGTATGCATCAATTCGTTCTACAGCACCAGTTCTTAGCTTGACGTGTGAATGACTCGGATAAAGGTTCTGTAATATAGCTCCGTCTCCAAGTCTGGAAAAACAACGAAAGTAGTATAATAGCACAAGCTATACCATGAAAATATGTTACAATCATCAAAGCAATGTATAGCCAAGTTATTCCCCTGCTGAGTGTGGTGTGTATGTTCACAGACATGCATTATTTATTTTTACAAAAGCATTTTTAGTAACAAGTTTACAAATTAAGAAAGTCTCCAGAGGAAACTGCTTTGTTTGTAGTTAATGTAGCGACTAAGAGACGCTGGGACATAGCTATCACAGACCATTGGTGAGATATTTGCTTTTGTACACAGCTACGTTTTGAGCTATCGAAAGTGATGAGAAGGTCACGCCAGGTTACAATGCTGTTCTAAACAATGTATGAGATTCATTTCACATAGAAATATTAGCAAACAGTTTGTTTTTATTCAAGCAGAACTTTGACTTCAGACTGTTACCAGATTTCAGGTTACTACTGCTTGGATATTTAAGAGTTGTGCTCTCATTATTACAAAGTTTTGGTTAGACAGACAACGTCTGAAGTACACAGTATTTACCTTATTTTAGCGCAAGAGCCTGCAGGGTCCCAGGTATAACCACTTTTCTGCATCATTCTAGCGTTGGCCAGTCGATCCGCTAGAGATGCCGTGCTCTGTTCGTCTGCTGTTGCCATCCTGTCGTTATGTAACGGCCCCGAGTATACTGACACCTGTGGATACATGGAAATAATGATTTCACACCAATAACGATATATATATAGCAACAAGATGGACATAGGTGAAAGTCCTGTGTACTGCCAGTGCACAGGCAGGTACCATTCATTGACAAAGATCTGTTTTTCAAGATAGCCTAGATGGTGTATTGGTTAATGTCTCTGGCCACAGGGCCAGGCTATGTATACATAAGGACTTGGATTAAACCTCAGTTAGATATGTCGTGTTTGTCGAAGTTATAAAAACGCTCAGAGCTAATAGTTGACTGACCATGAAAATTTCAGCAACAAGGTTCATTGTATGTAAGATTTATTGTATGGCCAGATGGTCAGAGAGTATCTAGTCTAGGGGCCTATTCTCCTTGTGAGACTCTGTGGTACTCCACTATCAAACACCCCCAACGTCTAGGAAAAAACCTGAGTGTACTGAGAGTTGTCCTCTTCTTTTCACAATAATAAGGTATTAATCCAAAGATTTGTGAAGAAAATTATCATATTTTATCAATTTATTTTCTGGTAAACAGGTGGTTACAGTGTTTCCTGCTGAGAAAAATTACTATTGTAGTAAATATCGCCCACAAAAAATTATAAGTTTTGAAAACTGGAGGTAAACCAGTTCGCAAAATTTATGATGCTGTATATAGTCTCACAGACATCTGCCAAACATTTTTTTGATCATAAATGTTGCTATATTCGATTCTGTTTCCTATTTTACGCTTTACAACGTTTATGTAAGCGGATTGCTATTTTACTAATTATTGTAAAAAAAGAAGAGGACAACTCTCAATACATTAAGGTTTTTTCCTAGACGGTGGGGGTGTTTGATAGTGGAGCACCACAAAATCTATGAGCAGGCTAGGCCACTAGACTAAAACACGTCGATTGTGATGAACCATTGAAGGGATGGAGACCCAGGTGGTCGGAGTGCATGGAATGGGATGGAGACCCAGGTGGTCGGAGTGCATGGAATGGGATGGAGACCCAGGTGGTCGGAGTGCATGGAATGGGATGGAGACCCAGGTGGTCGGAGTGCATGGAATGGGATGGAGACCCAGGTGGTCGGAGTGCATGGATAATGATAAGCAGCTCATGAGTTCTCGCCACTAAAGGGGACAATAGTAATGTCAGAAGGGGCTTCGGACCCTGAGTTGCTCCTGCCTCCAATGACTCCTGCATATTTTACAATGGAGTTCCACAACACAGGCGAACAAGTGCATCATACATACATAGTAAGTAACATGAGGTTTTGTACTAGGGTAACATGTGGAATAAAAGCCTGTAAAAAATGGTTATCTCGTCTAGCTTATTCTACAGTATGAACCTTTGTTACCTTTCTTGAAACATAAAATATAAGTTTTAAATATTTCTTTATAAATAGAAGTGTCAGCGTGCTTTTCTTTTGGGCTGAATATTATATAACTCTGAAGTGTCTTAGTGGATTTTGGGGCCTTCTAATCCACTAACTAAACACTTTCACCAGCCAAACTCCTCATTCGCTGGCCCGGTCAGGTAAGTAACGCTCGATGGCCTGCTGCCACCTATTACCTCTCTCCAAGAGGCAATCCTATGTCGGTATAACACTGAACTTGAAGTGAAGGAGTAATCTCAACTCCACAACAAGTAAAGAGCCCTCGGCGCAGATGCATCACTCAGTGCTTTTGAGTAAATATGTCTTTATTCTTATCCAAAGAATATAAGTATAAGATCCAATACAGTACTGTACATCATGGCAGAAGCTCTGCCTTTTATAGGCAGAGCACAGGAAGTAAAACAGGTAACTAACCAATGATACATAAGTAGGACATAATATAACAATTAACCATACAAGATTCAATATGAGCGAATGAAATAAGGTAAATAGAGTTAAAGGTAAGTGGCGTCCAGAAAAGGTAGGAGTCATGGGCTTACAGGCCAATCCTGGGCCTCTCTACTTCCTTTGGTAAATTTACTAGGCTTTCTAGGCTTTGGTCCTTGGTTTCATCAGATATATAGGTGGGTATTACGTGGATCTGGGCTAATGAGTCCTCTGAGGCTATTTTGGTCTCTCAGTCTATAGCGGCCATCTTGTTGCCGGTCCGGTATGCCCCTCACAGGGTCGGTATTGACCGATGCAGAGTCGGTACTCAACCAACGCAGGTTCAGTATACTTAAAACTGTTGTTCTGGTCATTCAATGACTAAATAATCAATGTCATAACCATTGTAGTAGTGATGTGCGCAAGTGTTGGTGTCATACAAACCCCCCACAGTATAAATGAGGGACCGGATTTGAGAAAGCTCCAGTCATTAGGAAGGGATATATCATATAAGTATTTCATAGTAAATCAAATGATTTGATACCAAGCATTATTTGATAAAAAAGCAAAAAATTATTTTGTGATTTTTAGACTAGTTATGGCAATATTCTTTTTTATCATTCTCAGCATGTCAGTGAACAAGCTGTGCATATATTACCACCATCTTGGCTATAACCTTGAAACTAACCTGATTAAAAGATGGAGTAGAAGAAACGGCAGGTTGTTCAGGCGCTCTCACCTCGGTCAAACTTTTCTGAGCTTGAAAACTGTAAGAACAACTCGGTCATTCAGATTGGGCTTGAGGGTATTATACAGAGGTTGGTGTGTTGTATTCAATCATCAGCTCATAACAATTTGGGCTGACCAGATAATTATGGCATAGGGAATGCAATCGATATACCATTGATAAACAAAACCTCTGGCTTCTGTATAGGTGTAATGGAAATTGATTTTACACTGTGTTAATCTTTGCTCAAATAGGAATGGACGTCAGTCAATATTATATTTATTTGAATAGTTGCACCGAACAAAAGGCATAACGGCAGCAGAGACAAGCTGCCAATATCAGCATGCTGATGACATTAGATATAAATGGAGCTGGTAGTTAGCAAACACAATCTGTCAACTCAGTGTTTGGATTCTTTGCCCCCTCAAAGATAATCTTTAGAGCGGTATCAATTTACGTTCATAGAACTTTAATTTTCAACTTTTGCTGATCTCTTGTTTGATTTGGTTAATCTTCTACAGCTTGGAATAGTTTTAAATGAAACTCAATCAGTACTACTAGCAGGAATGAACTTTATAGTTCAGCCATATTATAAGTTTTAGAACGTTGACTTGTCTACTATATTATGACATAATGCTGTGTTGGTGAAACATTCATTGCAAAGGCAATACACACCAACTTATTGAGTAATGCTTTCAACAATATGTTTACATCAGTTGCTTGTTAACTAGGTTATGTACCTAGATTCCTATACTAACGTTGTTAAATGGTTCAGGAAAACTTCCTAGCTGAAATTTTTCTCCCCGGTTTTGATACAGAGTCATATTCATATGCTTGACAAAAAGTATTATGTTAGTACTAATAATTATAATAATAAGATTTTTGCAGAAGACAAAAAACTTCTGATTCAACAACATTGCAAACATTTAGCATATCTGACAACTAGTATTACCAGAAATTGGCAATTTATATGCGCAAAAACAATCCATATTGCCAAAGCCGGGAGGTGAACTCACAGCTAAATGCATTATGACATGAAGTTACACCTCTGCACCAACTAGCCAAGCTACTACTAGGAATGTTACAACAAACTATCAGTATAGCAAACTCACTCTTAGAACAGCCATGTCCACGCACTTTAAGTCCTGATTATGTAATGTTAGCTAGCTGCTTTAGTAATACTGCTTTTACTATTGAACAATGACTGTCTCCATAATTCCTCTAGAGAGCCTTGCAACTTAGCCCTAGTAACTTTACCTTAATGATCAACTACGGTATGGTTTATTAACCCCATCAATATGCGCTACTCAACAAAATATTGAACTGAGGTAATGAGTCTATTAGAACCAATACCTTAATTAATCATGTGTGTACATTTATTGGAAAGGCACCGTTCTGATGTCATTAGCACGAGCTTTTGCTCTCATGTTTACTTTTGTAGGAAATTATTGTGTATTTCAATAAAGCAAAGGAGATGAAAAAAACGGCTTATTGTTTGAAATCCATTAACATTTGCTGATGAGTGCATTGATTTTAAAAATTCTTGAAAAGGCATCAGTACCTAAGGTAAAATGGTGGATGAGTGAACGGACTTTTAAAACGAGTAATTTTCCGTTGAGTTTTGCTAAACGTCTTTCCTAAATGTCATATGAAACGCATCGAAACTAGTTTCCAACTAATTTCAAAGATTATTTTTATTAGAAATAAAATTTCTGTACTTTGATTTAAGTTTGTGGCTTATAATTTATTTCTCCGGAATCATCCATTACAACGACAATTACTTGTAAAGCTAAAACAGAAAAAAGGACTAATCAATCTATCGTATTAACAGTAGGTATGAATGATTTACACATTCTTACCTGAGAGATAAGTCCTTAGAGGTCTCTGTTGATTGAGAACTGGTCAACTTGTCACTGCTGCCAATACTTGGTAGTTGTATCTTTCTGAAGAGATCATTGAACATCATTGGACTAGATATAAAGTCGAACTGTAGATCTCGCTGCTTCTGATCATTCTCCATCTTTAATCAAAATATAGTTTTTCAAAGACAACATGTTTGAAGTTGCTTCCACCGTAATAAAAAAATTATTAATATATGCAATAGTAGCAGAGATGATAAACTTGTTGTGGCGCTACTGGCTAGGTTAGGTATTGGCAGTTGACACTTTCACCTCTTGCAATAGATTTTACATAGAATATATTTGTTGTAAGATGAATAGCAAAACATACATCGCTACAAACTTTCATTGCCTATAAACAATCTCAACAATAAATTGCCATGCCAATATTGATCAAATGCAGTAATCATAAATACAACACGCTTGAAGATGATATAGCAGGGCTTTGTAATTATCATTTTGATAATATTCTACACTTACCACAAATATTATTTGACTCTGTGTAAATCTTTGCTGCCTGCCTTGACGCACTGTTGTCAGCAATAACTAGTTCAAGTTTGAACAGTAATAGGGGCTCTAGTTTCAATGTACATTTATATTGGTATTGTTTACTATTGACTTAAAATTGCCTTCATAAGTCACGGACTCGTGTAGACAAAAACAAACACAAGACTGGCGCTTATAATTTGTAATAAGAAACCAAATCCGTCAAGCTCAGCTTTTAATAGCCTCTAAATGACATAACATGGTCAAAGCTGATTCTTTGAAAACAGCACCAAATACAAACTTTGGAGTTATCTTCTTTTTGTGTGTCTATGTTGACTTTTACCAAAATTGAAGTTATTGTAACTTAAAAGTAGTAGCAGCTATCCTTGTCTGTAACATAACTTCCTGTTTGAGCTGCCGAATTTAAAAAATCTAGCATTGCCAAAATAATTGCCATCGCAACTTTGTCAAATGCTATGCACCAGCAAACAATTACGGCTTAACATAAACAGCTAGGTTATGTAATTTTAGTATTACGAGCTGTAAAAAAAGTCATTTAATTCAATAGCAAACAATTCAAATTACTTTCATTAATTTTGTTGCTTCAGCAGAACAAAACAGCTATCATTGTGTTTGTTGCTGTGGGCTAATCCATCCAGTTACGTAACAAACAAAATTTCAAAAGTAGTTCGCTAGCTGGTAGAATAACCACGGAGGTTAAAGCACGTAATTCCACTTGTGCATTGAGCTCTGTAGGCAGCATGACCATTCTATATACTCTTTTTGAAATTGATACGATTTGTCAAACAATCGAATTTTAAATTACACAAAAAATAGAACGGCGTTTTTTATTGATTATCGAACGCGTTATTGGATACGCTTCAGTTCGATGGGACTACTTCATAGATCGGCCATTCAACAATGTAAACACAACTTCTCAACCTCTTTTTTTGTATCGATTGTGGAATGCTGCGACATCAGTGCAGTGTTGGTAGTTTGCGTATTATATGTGAGCTAAAATAGCCAGATAAATATGCCTTAACGTTGATGAGAGAGAAACATTCACAAAAACTGTCTGGTGCAACTAGAAATGAAAAAAAATGATGAAATTCTGAGCAATCGCTCATTAAGCTTTTTTAGGTTCTGTATAATCACTAATTCATGAGAATTCTCAAATACTGGTTTTTGTAGATTTTTAAAAAAAATGAGCATCGCTTCAGAATAGTTTTTGTTTCATTGCTCTACGAGGTTTATTTTTTATTATTTCAAAGCTTTAAAACAGAAGTAATAGTGATTGTCACAAGATTTTATTGGTCTTGTCAAAGTTTGAAAATCTTCGATGTCAGAGATAAACACAGCCTGGTATTAGCTGCAAAGAGTAGCAGTATGATAGGGTGTAACACAGTTTATTGTATAATAACTGACTTTTATTGAGATCAAACAAATAATTCGTGGGCAGCGGCGCATGGCCCTCATATACTTCTGATAAAAGAATATTCCGGAATATTGTGGTAGATTTTGGTGAACATTCATGGTAAACTGGGAGTTTGCTCCACCATATCCCCACGCAATGCGCTAGCAATCCACCTACAGCCATCGGTAAGATGCTGTGCTGGTGGCAAAGCTATACTGTGCCGGTAGCACTATGTACAGGGCTGGTAGTGACTTGTACAGGGCCGGTCAAAGATGGCTGCCATAGTTGAGAGCTCCCGAAACCAGCTAGGACTTTACACCAAGCCAGGATCCGAAGCTACCTACCTTAACATCCGCAGTAACCAAGACCACAAGCTATCCAGAGCCTTGGGACCTTTTAGGACACTCTGATTGGACAATGGGAGATAGGACTCCGCCCTTAGCCAATTGGCGCCTTATCTATTTAATCCATATTGACTGCATGATTGGTTAACTATTTATATGTGCACTTGTATTGGTTCAATTACTTCCTGTGCTCTTACTGTTATACAAATTATGCTAATTACTTCCGTGAGCTCTCCTATAAAAGGAGAAGCTTTTGCCACAATCATTGCATTCATTCTCATGTCTTGCCACAGATACCCTAGAGGAATAATTACCCTTTAGGACATTGTCTTATGAGAATACAGCCATTATACAAGCACTACTCTGTATTGTTTGTGTGAGCCATGGGCTCTTGCTATTCCGGGTAATTCGGTTGCCTGATACACAGTTGTCACTGTCGAGCAGTACAGTGTCCCTCTAGAGAGAGGTACCACATTTGAGCTTAGTGGATGTTCGTGGTTACCAGACCGGAATCCATTACAATATGATGTTTATGTCTAAAAACAGCCAATCATTCACCATTAGAATGTTCTTGAATGTTACAGCAGCATCAAGCCTTTCTTCAAGCCTCCAATCTGCTAGATGATGCGTTCCATCACAAATTCCTTTCCTACTTTGACGATGCCAAAAAAAGAACAATACGAGAAACAAAAGCTCAATGTCCTGGTCAGCAAGACAAAGGATCCAGTACATCTGATGGTAAGTTTTGTTCATGTTATCGGTATTGCTCCGGCGTAAAATCAAGCTAGCGTATGCGGTAGTGACAATATTTATTGTGTGTTTTAGATCAATCTAAAGAATGATTCCCAAGAGCGACTTCTTTACGCTTTGTAAGAGATGAGCTCAACATTAACATTGAACATTACAGTTTAGCTACATAGATATCGGTTCTTATAAGACCCCAGTTAATATAAGGGCTTTATTTCTAGGAATTAACAAATATTATGTAACTTTGCATTTTATAACAAGTTTATTTGTTATGGAGAATAAAATCTCAGTATAATATTTTACTTTAGGAAATTACTTAGCAGAGTGGTTCCTTGCACGTGTATTCCATTCGTTCCTTCCAGCGTATTGTCGCGTGAAACCTTGCAGTTAGGATAAGTGTTCAGGATAAATCTTCTTATCGAGTGATCTCTCATATCATCATCTCCTATGTCTCGCAGGCTTTTCACAATTTCATCCACGCTCCATCCTCTACTTCTCAGTACACAAAAGTATACGCAGTACTTGCCACATATGGTTGACAAAACTTTTGCAATTGCGTCTCGTTACTCGGTATCGACTCTTCTTCTCTCTGTCTCTCCAACAACTTCCATACAAGTAAAAATTTACGAGGCACCCAAACAAGTCGAAACAATCCATGCCGTAATCGTTTGCAAGCAAGGCAAGGAAGGTGTAAGCTGGTAGTTTATTCCCATTCAACCACAATGGCTCTTTGCTCTTCTTGTGTTTTTTATCCTTATCTGCTCATTAAGTATCTTTAGGTTCTGTATAATCACTAATTGATGGAAATCTCAAAAACTGGTTTTTTTCAGGTTTTTTAAAAAATGAGCATCACTTCAGAAATAGTCTTTTGTTTGGTTGTTCTACGAGGAACGTTTTTTATTTCGAAGCTTTAAGATAATAATAACAATAGTGATGCTATTATTTTATTGATTTTTGGCAATGAAACTTTTTCTTTCTCCAAGAACTACGGACAAAGTTTTTACTCTTTCTTGCATTGAACGATTCACATTTTATATTTTTTTTCTCACTACAATTGTCTGTATTAGCACTAAGCATTAGTGGATACACAATTTTTGGTCTATGGGTGAAAATAAATATTAGTCTTGTGAGAAATCTTCCTGCAACATTTGTTTATATTTGAAAGAATTATAAATCATAATTCTTGATAAAGAAAAAATAATGACTTTTCCAAGAGTTGATTTTGCAAACTCTGATGTCGCTGGCAGGCCATACATCCACTCCACCACAAGACTTCTCACCTCTAGTGGGTTGATCATAACAGATATGTAGTTATCACGAATTATCAGCTCTTTACTGATCTGACATTTTACTAGACAGTTTATGTATTGAAAGAATATTATTATTATTGAAAGAAAAGCAGCTCATGATCTAAGACTGATTATCATATGCAATGTAAACTACCAGCTTCATAAAAAAATATAATAATTGTACTTAGCAGCAGTCAGTAATACAAGTTATATAAATTCCCAACTCTTCAATGTTTACAATCAAAATATTTTCAATCATTCACCAAATATAATAATATAAGTTAAGATATAAAATCTTCTCTGCGAGCAGCATAACTTTTAGACATCTACGAATAAAATATCCACCGAAGCGTATCGCAATTTAGAATTACACAAAACGAGTATTACAGCATAACGCACAAGTGTTTCAAACAGCCAGCACTTCCAATGATATTTGTATTTGCCGCGCCAATTTATTAAAAAATGACCAAAAAGAGAGGGGATTTGTCATTGGCAATATTTACGTGAGTGACATAGCGAAGAAATATGCCTATATGAACATCTTACATCAGATGACATGAGAGTCAAAGTAGTAACAGAAATTTTAATTGTAAGCATGTTTTTTGTAACTACGACTGATACCCAAAAAATTGAAATAGAACATTTTACGCAGATCTTCAGAGAGCTTTCAACATACTTTTGTACATCGTTTATAAAAAGGCACAGCTTTTCATTTGACAAGCAGAGATTAAAATGATTTGTGTGTTACGGGAACGACATGAATCTTGCCGACGAGATCATCCCGCAGATGCGCTTCAATAAAGAGAGTAGAGCCATCTTTGATGTAACTTCTGACTTGCTGTGCATTGACAGATGGTGGCAAGTCAAATGACTTTGTCATTTCGTTGTGCACCTTGCGGCCACCAGCATTTTCATCATGCTTGGCATGAACTGTCACCTTTCTTCCCTCTACTGCCACTGTCACCTGTCAGTGTCAAAAAATTACTGGTTGACAGCTGTCATAATTGATAAGTTGCTAGAAGCTTTCTATCTCAGTGGGTGGTATTCAAACAAAAAGCCGGTTTTGTCATGTGACTAGTGCTTAGCTGTACTTTATCTGCCACTTTGATCATGAAGTTTCTGTACTAGTAATGAACAACAACAAACAAAAAATGACTGACCTCATGTGGTTGATATCCAGCAATTGACAGGCTGTAATTGAGGGCGTCTCCAGTGTCAGCCTCTCGGGTCACGACAGAACCTGGCGACCCCAAAGGCATTGTGCTCACTGGCATGGAGCTAACAGCATTGGCATGCTAAAAGTACATATTAACATTTCACAAAGTGTGAAGGCCGAATGAGTACAGGTACGTAAGTATGGCAGCCGCTCTATCAATCGCCGAACTTGGTGTCAAATAATTTTTCTATCGTAATAAAAAATAATGATGATAATAGTAATTATAAAAATAATAGTTGCTAATTAATAATTATTGCAAATGCTTTTGCAATGCCCGAAAGGATGCTAGCTACAGTGGCTCTATCATTAGGATAAATGTAAATATTATTGGCAGAAATTAGGGAGTTGTCATTTCTTATAGTCAAAGAGTGCTGAATAGTCATAACCGAAATGCGAAGAGAATTATCTTAAACTAGCGCATAAGTATTTATTATTTTGTTTTAAAACTATTATCTATTTACATTATACAATGTCCAACATACTTTTTAGTCAAAAAATTTGTAATTTAGATTTGAAAATTATTGCTGTTGTTGATTTAAAATGACGCCGGAAATGCTAGGCTGATATTTTTTTCATTACAAATAAATTTCCAATTACGATAATTTAAATCGGTCGACCTGACCAGATTTAAAAATAATTTTTTCAACTCCATTATTGCTTTAGTTTATGAGATATTTAAAACATAAAAATGCACTTTTAGTAGGGGGTCTCTTCTACAGGTAGGGGATTTCGTCTAGAGGTAGGGGGTTTCAACTAGAGGTAGGGAATTTCGTCTAAAGGTAGGGGGTTTTAACTAGAGGTAGGGAGTTTGGACAGTAAGGGTACTGCGTAGGGTATGGGTAGGGGGTTTTGTCTGGCCCAATGCTTGCAATGCCACCATGTCATTTTCGGAGTTGTCTTAAACTAGTACATAGGAAGATAACTCCAAATACTAAGCAGAACACTGTTTCATCACGTGTGGAAAACTACGTTACATAAAAATGTTGCACATGGTATCACAGACGTTTTGAATGAGTTAATAACTAAACTTAATAAACTGAAGCCCAGAAACATATGCTGTAGGTACACACCACACATACCTGCTGAGTGATTTGAGAGGATGATTGTAAAGCAGGATTCACAGCGGGTCCAAGGCCTGGCAGGTAATTTGGTGGTCTGATAGGAGCTGTAATGCTCAGTATTCCATCTTTAGATAGAGTAGATCTCATCAAACCAATCTGTACATCAGCAGGTATATCAACAGTTCTCTTAAACTGTCGGCGAGACGTACTGTTCCCCGTCTTTTCTTCATGATTTGCTTAAATGAAATTTTACTATTATATTTGAAATAATTCAATAGGTTTGATGAAATTTGAAGGCTTGCAGCAACAATGCTATTGGTATTAAAAAAACGAACTAGCTAATCACTTTGCAAAGCAAGGGGACATAACTCTTATTACGATGATAATGGGTAGGCAACTCCCTATAAATGTTAACTCTATTGAGCAGCACTGTATCATACTTACCATCCGTCTATAAACAAACCCACAACCACAATAACATAATTTGAATGCCATGAAAACTATTAACTGTTAAAAAATTGAGAACAATAAAATTATAATGAAAAGGTTCACTTCAAGTGAAGATAGAAATCTAACCCGCAATTGTCAGTTGTCCTCCCTTGGTTGAGACATTTATCTCCTCTGGCTTGAAATCCTTGACGTTAAATCTCACAGCAAACTCAGGGTTTCCTGAGGGACCCTGAGTTAGAAAAAACGTTCCATAATCAGCCTCTTCTGACATATTCAGTGAAACAAACAGTTTGCCACACTCCAGTGCTGATAGCTAGCTTAACATCAATTTTTCTTTGTCACTTGGCAACCAAAATGTAGATATTTTCCATAGCAACGGTGCAAACAATGATTAGCCAAAATATTTAGTTGAGCGTGGATATTGTTAAAAGATGCCCAAGAATTTGGGTTAAACTGCCAAAATTCCCCAACAAAATCAATCTGAAAATAAAAACTATTTACTGTGTTTAGAAAAAACTGTGACATATTCCAGCTTAATAGCAATGTTTTTGACTGTAAACTCTTGTTTTTGGCTTTCCGGCGATAAAATTATATGGCTGACTAGGCAAAGTGTAGCGAGCTAGCACCAAAAAAACATTGACTGCTGGTAGTAAGAAACAATTAACGTGTTAAGGAATCCATAGAAGGTGATTATAAACGAATACCAAAGTGCATGTCAGCCAGCAACCAATAGTTAGCAAACAGTTAACGAGGTTTCTATGAATGCATCGTATATTATTATTGGCTAGTCTATAAACAGATCAAGGCTCCTCATTTACTGCACAAACAGTAAATGCTGCTCTAGATATGATGACAGTAAACAACCAGCTCAATATTCTATCATAGTAACTATTTGAAATATTTGAAATGGTCGCCCAGTTCAAGTATGATGCACAAAAGTTTTGAATCATTGGCAGATGATGAAATTGGCAGCAGAATGACACAATCGTTATTTCAGCTGGGAGAATACAATATCATAATTGGTGAATAAAGACTTGGTCATAACAACATTTCACAAATCTGTCACAACATCATCGCATACAATATAACGATATGGAAGTTATGTAGAAGCAGGTACGTAAAGGCAGCTATTTCTATAGGCAGCGGGTACTAATTATTTTGGGAAGAAGCAATTACTAGTAATTTCTAGAAGCTGATAGCTTTGGCTTATAGCAATGCCAGCAGGAGGAGGGTGGAAGTGAATACAGCAACAACAGTTAAACGCTTTTCTTCCAAATTGTGTGAAAATACCAAAAACAGAAAGTAATATAACAAAAAATGACACAAAAGTAAAAAACAAAAACATTCTGCGCTCCAATTTTACTGGACAAACCATAACCATAGCATTTCAAGAACAATGACCTTGATTAATCTTTGGCATTTATTGATCAACAAATTAAATTCAAAATTCTTTACGAATGAAACTAAAATTCTAGCTACTGTGGTTAACAACTGAAAGTCCAACAACTAAGGGTACACAGCAATGATAGTGCAAGTGAAAGAGCATCTACAGTGCAGAGAGGGGACAACTCATGAAACTAGAACTGCCTGAAGTAAAGATCTTATAGATAAAACCATCTCATTTAGTTTCTGTGGCGACACAGCTGCATTTTACTTCAGACCTTGACAAGAATTGAATTTAGAGGAGTTGAAGTAAGGTAAGTTGGAGTTGTCTCATCATTACATCGTAATTTACAACAAACAGTCATTTTTTCTAGATTAACTACATGAAGGAGGAGAGGGTAGTAAATAATAAACACTAAAAGAAATTGAGAAACTCAGACTTACTAAGGATATGGTGGATGTCTGCTAAAATAGAAGAAATACAAAAAATAAACATTTAAGGCCTCTGTTCGAAAATGTTCAACGAATGAAAAGGTACACATCAGAGAATGGTTTGCACCTAAAAAAAGCCTGGAGCCAAAAACCACCCGCTTCAAACCGGCATCCTGCAAGGATGATCATATCTTGGATTACATCATAAAAAATTGCATCATTGTCTGTGCTGGTTGCATAATTGGGTGAAGGTTACGAAGGCAAATAACGTTAGAACTGGGAGTGCTCAAAGGTTATGAATAATCATGGAATGTTAAAGAATGGGATTCAACCTAAATATTCCTTTACAAATACACTTACAACTATCCTGTAGTTCATCGGCGTAGTTGACTAAAATATTCCAGCAGGTTCTGAAGGGTAGGGAAAATGAAAATGGCTGGATAAGAGTGCGGCATTTTTGGCAAGCTATGCTTTGCTAATATTTATGCTGCTGACGGCAGAAAGCACCAAGCAACTGAGGAATGTTCAGCCGTTGAAACTTACAAACAAGTTCGTAAAGAATTTCGTTGGGAGTATAGTTGGCTGTGACTCCCACAAATTGTAGATATCAAATCGGGGAAAAAACTGTAACACAACAGAGGGATCTGTGTACATATCAATACTACATGGGTGTTCTGTTTCAACTATAGTTCATACATATCCAGGTGTAAAGTAAAAAAAAAATAAAAAATGAAAGCATAATAATAATAAATACCGGTTGGATGGCGTTGGTAGATTCATAGTGCCGTGAATGTTGATCACCAAACGGGGAAAAGTCAAAAAATCCTTTCTTCATGTCGTCTAACTTGGCCTCCCATTCTTGTCGTTTGTGGTCAAACTCGCCACCCATCAGGGAGCTGTTGTGCTCCGGCCATCGGTTTCTGAAGAAATCATCAAAGTCTCCATGATGGCGCCTCACAGGGATGTACAGCTCTGTTTTGTAGTTACTCATCTTGTCGGGAGATGAACTTACTGAAAGCACACAAAATATTGATTGTCAAGTCACTTCGTCTGGATGCAATGCTAACTGCGTTCATTACGTGGATTCCTAGAAGCTTTATTTGGTTTTATTATAATAAATACCAGTTTGCTAAAGCATCAGAACAAATGTTTAAATACTTGACTCGGGATACTACACCCAATTATTTTTGTCATGGAAAATGCATACTTAGTTTCATGGCCCTAAAAATTTTTTTACCAGCTTTTAATTCTTTCCTGGAAACAACCATACTCTATTATTGTCGCTTTAATGGCGGCGTTTAGCAAAGTTGTCTCTTTTTAGGAGTTGACTACGTCACAAATTTGGAGCTGCCTTTAGAGAAAATGATTATTTCATTGTATGCACTTTTTTCTAATTTTTTAGCAATGAGCTAACATTTGAAAAGTTAATACATGTATTATTAGTATTAATTTCCATGAAACCTGCTAAAGCAGTATTTAAGCCCTTTTGCATTTATGCCATACAGATACTAGAAACTGATTGCAAATAAAAAAATTTAATTCCTTTTCGATTTATTAACCTCACAAAACTTAATTATAATAAATAATGATGCAAAGATATTGCGATAGAACAATTTGTTTTGAATTTTAAATTTCAAAATGAAATATTCTGGTTTTTGAATATATTAATAAATTCTTTTGATAAGTAGATTGTTCAAAATGATTACATTTCACAACCTATAATTTGCAAAGTTTTCTTGGTTCAAAAGTTAGTGAAATATGTCAAACAATAATTGAAGTGAACTTTCAATTTAAAACTTGCAATTTAAAAGTTTTAAGCAGCGTTTTTGCTCTAAATAAAAGAATTATACCATTGTGTTATAATATTTCATGAATCAGGTAATTTCTAATACCAGAAAAGTTGCTGTTGCAGTCTTTGACCAGCTTAGGGGAAATCACTGATTTGCGGCTGCTCTGTCCTTGGCAGCTCTCCAATGTATTACTAGCGCTCCTTGGTTGTACAGGTATAGTTTGTTTCATCGTTCGACCAGCACTTCCTGTTTGAACTGGTACTTTTATTGAACTTCTGGTTGGTCGAATTCGTGTGACGCCTTCATCAGGTTTGTATTGCTGGTGACCGCGTTGTGCAGCGACTTCTGAATTGATTCTTTGATCTCTCTTGTAAGCATCTCCACTATCAATCGATCTCTTCAACTCTTCAAAATCATCCGCGTGCTGCAGTTTGATGGGAGAGATCGGATCTCCGTTAGATGTAACATCACTCAACTCGCTCACTTGCTTAGTTGTCTGCGGTTGTCCCCCATTTCTGGTTACAGTTTTAGTCGTCTGTGATCGAGAAAAAGTCGCTTGTCTGCTAAAAACTTTTGTGTTTGGCGCTGACATGCTTTTTTTTTCTACAATGCTGCCTGTACGCTTCGACTTCACTAGTTCGCTGTTGTTTGATGTCTCTTACGAATTATGTGATACTTTTGATAGAAAATCAATTCTGTTAGCTACGCAGATCACTGTACTAGTCGTTAGATCAAAGCCGTATGAACTAGCCACGTACGGCATGAATGCCTTTTATATAGTACTCTACGGTGAGACAGATCGTTGACATTGTCACATGGCGTCGGTGTTATACGGCAAAAACCACTCTCCAATACTCGGCTTTCTCAGCAGTCTAATTGCGTCTAGTGCCAAACTTTTGTTATTGTGGGCTGAGCTCTAGACTGTGGCTCAGTGTTTACTCTAAGTATTTAGTAAAGGCAATAACTGTATACTGACCCTACAGCGTGTTGTGTTAGAAGGTTGATGAGCCACTGCGTGCGCTAGTTATACTATAGCATGAAACAGACAAAGCTGTACGTTGCCCTCTTTTGAGATGGAATTAGGTGCCAGGTACATAAATACAACAGGTGCCTTTAGCTTTCATGCTGCCTGCCATGGGAGAATGCTGCCTTGTCTAATACAATAAGATTGACAAAGGGTGAAGCGTGTCATAGAACTGACATCAGGGCCCCCAGCTGCGGTAGATAGATTCTATCGGTAGTAAATACTTTAATAAGTAAAAACATATTTTGATTTATGACAATTTTAATTGTTATAACACTGGACTGGATGCAATAAGCAGAGCATAGAGTGAACACAAAACATTTACTCTTCGGACAATTTGTTTTTGTTGGAGCTCAAAACTGCTCAAACATCAAATAATCAAACTGGCATTTGATAATTTTATTGTACAAAAAAAAATGGGGATTTCTTCAGTATTTAAATCAAACTGACTCTATTTGCACATAAGAAAGAAAAGGCTCAAACACAAGTATTACAGGTAGAGTTCGATCATCTACTTTTGCTGATGCTGAAGGTTAGGCTATGGATAGACAGACTGAGGCAGGTGGTTAGCAGGTAGCTCTCAGTGGGTATATATTGATATATTGATATATTGGCTAGACTAGCTGTATAGGGAATAATTACATGCCATTAATAGTTGAATATCCTACCAGCTGTAGCCTATTAAGCATTCCTTTAGCAACTTTATCAATATAGATATATAAGCCTATCTATGGCTTGTTATACATGCTATAGAGTCAGAGGTATAATGGTTACATGGCTCAATATACTTATTTTTACTAATATATTTCATCTGGTAAAATAATTGTTTTGAGAAAAAAAAGCATATTTTTTTAAAATTGAAAACTGAAATACAAATGTAAGCTTTTAATAAAAAAAAAATAAAGACACAGTTTGGCCTCGATCCTATGAAACTGATCACTGTACACCGTACTATTGTAAATCAATTAGTGACACCTTGTTTATTAATCTAACATGCTGCCACCGTTTTTTTGTGAGTACTGATGATACAAGGAGACAGCAAATGTCAATAGCAAACAGTTTCAGTCCAGCATTTACTCCCAAAATGGAATTTTGTTTAAATCAGTCGATGTTGTAAAAAATATTTATGCATTAGATGTAAATAAATTTTGACAGATTGCATCAGAAGGAAATACAAATGACAGCGCAAGTTACCTAGAACAGCTGGCTGCATAGAGAATATACACTCAAGCAGCACGATCCAATTATTCATAGAAACCTCTATCATTTTTATTGATTAAAGGAAATGTCATCAATATTTCAAGTATGCAACTTTACCACCCATATAAAATATATCAGCTGATCACTATGGTGTATAGCAGTGAGCTCACCTCTTTCTTGTATCACACGAATCTATTTCATCAAGCGCTATATCCAGCGTTGTTGCAGCTAGTGAAGTCTTTGCTCGCTCTAATGATATTATCTGCTCACAAGGCAATAAATAGCAGCTGGGTCAGTGATTGAACCTACGCAGTACACAGTGAGCATCATCAGATTCTTCCAGAATTCATTACCTGGTACAATTGCTAATGCCAGCAGCTGATTAATGTATAAATAGTTACTACAGCAACTACAATACTATCGCAACCTAGAATGTTCTAGAAAGTTGCTAAGTGAAGAATAATGTTTGTTTACATATTTATTTAGCTAGTTTACTACTCATACTATCAGTGAATGAGAACGAAGATATACTTAACTTGTTTCTGAATAGGATAGTAAAAGTTATCTGCAATGAACAAAGTCTTTGTCAAATATTACACTTGCTAGGAAGTTGTCTTCCCCATTTAATGTGAATATTTCTTCAAGCATGCAAAAATTTAATCTGGCATCATTTGGATTGTTTGGCTGCAGTGATATCAGGGAAGAAGAGTTTCAACACAAGTTGTGATCAGCAGCGTCTCATCATCGTAGGATGGTGAAAAAAGCTTATCAGAAACAAATTATAAATACATGAAAGCATCTCATAAATCTGAAAACAAGGAAAACTTTTGACTTTCATTTGATTAGAAATCCAGCCATTTCGCAACTAATATTTTGGCATCAGGTGTTGAATACAAATGCCGCAGCAGTTTGGTTGAATGTAACTTTCATCTTTTTGCTTTAATTTTCAAAAGAGAACTCTCTGGGAAAGATGATGCATTACCTAGAGTGTACCATAAATTGCAATCAATAAATTTTATATTCTGTTAATGAGTATATTTGTTCTTTTAGAAATTATACTGCATTTGACGACTATCGTACATGAATATCCTATTTTCTTCGGATTTAATAAAAGTGAAAAGAAGAAAATTATTTTCCGAGGCAGGTTCAGAGAATCAATTATGTAACAGACTGAAATCGATATCGGCAGGTTTTTACATTTTGGTAAAAAATTCGTTAAATTTTTATTTGTGAGAAATGTGGTATTGACGAGTGAGCTACACCATAAGAAATATTCAACGACTTTCGTATGACGGATGCTGCAGATGTACCCTCCGCACCTCGATAATGATGAATCATTCAAGAGGAAGTTAGCAGGTGGTAGCATAAATACTATTTACATATATGGGTTGTCCTCGATGCTTGTTGTTTCACTGTTTCCCAGGCTCCAGACATGCTTATATATTCACCAAAACAGAGCCCAACCTCAGAATGCGTATTTGTGATGCAGATTTGTGTAAATAATGACATTTTTTCAAGCAGCCAATGCTGCATTTCCCTGAAGCTGTGAGACAGAACAATTAAATGACGGTAATGCAAACGTACAAATCTTGAAGTGACATGATCTCTAAAAACCTCTAAGTATCGCAAAGCGCTGCATTCCTGGAATAATCTAGAAAGGCTGCCAATATGAGTCAGCTGTTTCTCATGTTTTATTGCAATCACATCACAATCCTCCACCATTTTTAGCATATTAAGTACACGCAACCGATGGTTAGATCATCCCTATAATTACTTAACCATTGATCATTCATAATAATAGATCCGGTATGCTGTAGTGGGTAGACCTACACACAAAACACAGGTCAGGCATGCATGGCATGTTCCTTGCGTAAATAATTACAGATTACCTGTAATAATAGATTTTGTGCTTTCAAGAAGAGGACAACTCCACAACTATCCCAGCAAGAAGAGGGTTGCACATCCTGTTTACACTGCCATTTTATGTAAGCTTGATGGGCGATGATAGTGTTTGCTATTACTCGTAAGCAATCAAAAACATTGTTTATTAATGTTTTTCATATTGAATTTGGTCTGATTATCACAAATTTATTATTTTGCGACGCAATGTCTACAACATCTCCCCCTTAGCGATTACACTCTATCAGGTTGTACTTAAATTACCATATCCTTTTAACCTTACAACTTCCCAGACATTAAAATTTGATCAGATTTGAAATATGATGAAGTAGTAGAGCACAATATGCCACACTGACTGAATAATTATAATAAATGAATAAGAGAAAAAATGCAAGTGATCATTTTAGTAGAATTTATATGTGATGAAGAATCATCAGTACACTTTTCTGGCTGCAAAAACACCTCCGAAAGTTGCCTAATGTTTCATTTTCAGATCTGCTAAGTTAATTTAGCGCTTTCATTTTTAGAAAGGACAACTCCAAATCTGATGTTGTTTCAAAACTCTTTTTTACAGGAAATACAACTCCGTCTTATATGTCAATTCAGAACTTTCATTCTCAGAAAAGACAAATTCAAAACTGCTATATAATCATTTTAAGAGAAGACAATTCCACCTAATATGTTTTCTATTGAGCTATTGGAACAACTTTCTGCATACAGTACAAACAGCATCCCAAATTTTTATACAGATTTGATCCTTGTTTGGTATTGATGTGCCACCAGTCCAAGTACCATCAACATCAGTGTTAGAAATATTACAACCAGAATGATGGAGGCTAGTCTATATATAGACCATCCTCTTTGCCCAAATTTGTCATTATTTAAAAAAACAGGGTTTGTTCAGAGACATTAAAATAGCAAACTGTCATTTCCAGCTTGTTGTAGTTCGCAATTATAAAGTTTTTTTAAAAAAACGAACACGGTACAGTGAGGCGGCCATCTTTAGTTGAAAGTTTAATCTCCTCTGGTTTGAAATGTTTTACATTAAACCTGACAGCAAACTCTAGTTTATCTGATGGGCCCAGCGATGAAATAATTGTTTTGATGCAACATCATTGGCCGGGAGTGAGCCAATACAAACCAGTAGTCCGCTAGTGGAGCCTATGCAATACATAAACTCACGGTATGAATGAGCCTGTCAGTATGATGATGCAAGACAAGGTCGTCGATAGTTGAGAAGTCTAGGAATGAACTTTTAACATCGCCAAGCATATTCTCCCACTCCTGACGTCTGCGCTCCATCTCTGTACTCAAACGTGGAGTGTACAACTCCAGCCATCGATTTCTGAAGAAGTCATCGAAGAGGCCGGAATGGCGTCTCACAGGGATGTATAGCATTGGGTTATAGCTCATCTTGTTTGAGGTAAGATGTACCTGCTTTATCAGGTATTCCAACAACTCCTACCGTACCAGGTATTCCTACTACTCCTGCTATACCAGGTATTCCTACTACTCCTGCTATACCAGGTATTCCTACTACTCCTGCTATACCAGGTATTCCTACTACTCCTGCTATACCAGGTATTCCTACTACTCCTGCTATACCAGGTATTCCTACTACTCCTGCTATACCAGGTATTCCTACTAGTCCTGCTATACCAGGTATTCCTACTACTCCTGCTATACCAGGTATTCCTACTAGTCCTGCTATACCAGGTATTCCTACTACTCCTGCTATACCAGGTATTCCAACAACTCCTACCGTACCAGGTATTCCTACTAGTCCTGCTATACCAGGTATTCCTACTACTCCTGCTATACCAGGTATTCCTACTACTCCTGCTATACCAGGTATTCCTACTACTCCTGCTATACCAGGTATTCCTACTAGTCCTGCTATACCAGGTATTCCTACTACTCCTGCTATACCAGGTATTCCTACTAGTCCTGCTATACCAGGTATTCCTACTACTCCTACTATCCCAGGTATTCCTACCTACCACTACTACTATACCAGGTATTCCCACTACTACTACTACTGCTACTGCTACTGCTACTGCTACTACTACATCAGGTACTCCTACTACTCTTTCTATACTGGGAATTCCTACTACTCTTGCTATACTGGGAATTCCTACTACTCTTGCTATACTGGGAATTCCTACTACTCTTGCTATACCGGGTAGGGGCAACAGTCAATGGAAGTAAGGTGTCAATAAGAAGGGGTCAGGTCTTGGGTGTAATGTCTTTGGTCTAGAATTTCTTAAACAATAATGGGGTTCCAGCAGAGTAGTTTCGTTTTAAAGATGCAGCCGAAAGTAGCTAAGCCGATAGGGTAGCTTACCATTAGAAATCACAACTTGCTTGACTATCACCCTGAGTGACACATTTTAACAGCTGATATGACAGAAGTGATGTCATTTAGAAAGATCAAGGAGTCAATAAAGTCTCTAAAAACGTTTTTTGGAAATTTTTCGGTTTATTTACTTGAAAAAGTCACTTAGATATTATTTCACAAATACTACATGGTAGAACCATAGTTTTGTATTTTGGGTTTAATTAATGATTTGGTTTTTGATTAATTGATTAATGATGGCGCGCCCTTATTGTGGCCTGTGTCCACTGCGGCAATGTATTGAGACTATTTACGTGAACGGCGCATCGTCTGTATTATACACCCTATACCTATCTACTGCCCATGAATCGTTGGTTGCGGATTTCATAAATGTATAAGGATAGAATTTCGTTAATATTAATGGTATTGTAGCACCGTGGCAATCAGGCTTCCGGTCTTTATACTACTAGCGCCACCTAGAAAACTGTCGGGATCCATTAAAGCTTTCTGGGTTTGAATGTCAGGTAATTTAGTAGATAACAGACAAACCTAAAGTTTTTTGCTTCACAATCCAGCTAAGTTTGCTTTACCAAGGGGTGTAATTTTTGTTGTTCCCGCCTGTTGCTAATTAAAGTAAATTATTGTAATGGATTTGCATCGAAATGTCTCAGACGTAGACTTGCTCACTCTTGATTCCAACATTAGCATTACAATCTGGTAGATACATTGAAGGAAAGAACTCCAATTAGTGCAGTCAGACATTAGTCATCCGTGAATAACAGTGCCTAGCTAAGTGCAGATTTCTGCTTTCTGATTTCTGATTTCTGCACTTAGGTGCCTAGTGGTCGAAGCGAAGCATGGTCAAATGGAAATTCCCACATTCCTCATTGGTAATCATAACATGGCAATCTACTAGAGGAAAGTCTACTATGACAATGCGTTATTAGGAGACGAGAGGACGTAGTGCAATAAAGTCCGTACTAGAAGAAAGTATGATTCAAGATCATTATATACATTACCATCGAACAATAACTTTAAGTTTAGACAATTTTATACAAAATGTCATTGTCCATTCACCAACATCATGCTATGTTGTTTACACATTTTTTGTTTGTTTGCTTCACTTGTAAGATGGTTGTAATTTACCATATGTTTCAATCGTTACTGCATTCCGATTGGTTAATGTTTTTGAGCTGTTTTGTGTAAAAGCTCCATAGTCGTTATTGCTCACTGCAGTTGTCTAACTGAGATGTTTCCAAATAAATTAGCCAAATGGAGGAGAAGAGAAGTTAATACCCCACCCTTTCTAGTGAGGCTGCCTTACTACGGTCGTTTGGGCATTGGGTGCTCAAACTTTTAGAAGGAATAAAAGGTTACTCTGGAGTTAAAGTACTCTAGATCTTTGTTTCCTTTGCATTGATAGAAGACGAGCATAATTAGAAAGGAAGTTAACCCTCAAACTATTGCAATTAACACAAACAACTGTCATTAGTATAGTTGTGAACTAAGTGAAGAAATCACTTAGGTTGTGAAGGACATCGGTGTAGGCACGCTACCACCCACTTATAACAAACACACCGACGTCCTCCACAATAGCTCTATGGCTATCCAGCTTTACAGCAATACAATAACATTACAATAGCATTAAAGGTAGCTAGAGATTTTAAAGCAGGCCAGCAAGCTTTGAGTTCAAGCCTTAGTTCCACAGCTGACTATACTTTCCCTCACAGTAATAAATCCTCTCAAATGTTCTGAAGAAGCTTCTAGACAAATGTTTGTGCTGAACTGCGGAGTATTAAACCAACTTCTATGAAAATCCCTTTCTTAGCGATCAACCTGGATTGTAAATGCATTCATTAGACAATTTTAGAAGAGTATCAAAACTTCCTTCAAAGATCTTTTGAGCTGGAGCTCTTTCCAGCATTCTGTAAAAAAACATGTTTCTTTTACACTCCACATAGTATGCAACCAGAGGTCTCGCTTTAGTGACAAGTTCTTTTACAAAATCACCTTCGCTACTTGAAGAAAACCTTTGCCATTGGTTATTAATTGTTGGCAATCTTTTGCTTGTTTTATGACTTGGGAACAGAATGTGTTAGTACTTTGATGTATAACAGATGTGTTAGTACTTTGATGTATAACAGATGTGTTAGTACTTTGATGTATAACAGAATGTGTTAGTACTTTGATGTATAACAGATGTGTTAGTACTTTGATGTATAACAGATGTGTTAGTACATTGATGTATAACAGATGTGTTAGTACTTTGAGTATAACAGATGTGTTAGTACTTTGATGTATAACAGATGTGTTAGTACTTTGATGTATAACAGATGTGTTAGTACTTTGAGTATAACAGATGTGTTAGTACTTTGATGTATAACAGATGCATTAGTACTTTGATGTATAACAGATGTGTTAGTACTTTGATGTATAACAGATGTGTTAGTACTTTGATGTATAACAGATGTGTTAGTACTTTGAGTATAACAGATGTGTTAGTACTTTGATGTATAACAGATGTGTTAGTACTTTGATGTATAACAGATGTGTTAGTACATTGATGTATAACAGATGTGTTAGTACTTTGAGTATAACAGATGTGTTAGTACTTTGATGTATAACAGATGTGTTAGTACTTTAATATATAACAGATGTGTTAGTACTTTGATGTATAACAGATGTGTTAGTACTTTGATGTATAACAGATGCATTAGTACTTTGATGTATAACAGATGTGTTAGTAATTTGATGTATAACAGATGTGTTAGTACTTTAATATATAACAGATGTGTTAGTACTTTGATGTATAACAGATGCGTTAGTACTTTGATGTATAACAGATGTGTTAGTCCTTTGATGTATAACAGATGTGTTAGTACTTTGAGTATAACAGATGTGTTAGTACTTTGATGTATAACAGATGTGTTAGTACTTTGATGTATAACAGATGTGTTAGTACATTGATGTATAACAGATGTGTTAGTACTTTGAGTATAACAGATGTGTTAGTACTTTGATGTATAACAGATGTGTTAGTACTTTAATATATAACAGATGTGTTAGTACTTTGATGTATAACAGATGTGTTAGTACATTGATGTATAACAGATGTGTTAGTACTTCCGTCGAGGCAGACATTGATGTATTTTTATTGATGTTGTAAGAAGCTTTTTGCCAAGGAAATATCAGAGATGGGCTCAGCTCCTGTTTTCCCATCATACCAACAAAGTACCTGACCCTCAAGTTTATAATTTATTGTGTACATTGCCAACAGAACGTTTTGTAATATTTCGCTAGCTCTTTCAACATACTGAAAGTTTTAGCTAGTCACCCAAACCTACAATCTATTATTATTGCAAACTATTTGACTCGTTTTGAACGTATTATTGCTCAACACAGAGAACAATACACTTATACAAAAGGTTGGTTCGTTGACAAGTATTGTAAAACCCATGCCCCTGTCACCGTGTCTCGTTCCAGTATGACACTTTCTGTTGATTTACCCAGTTAAAGCCCCTATTGAGGTAGGTGTGCTCTTATATTAACAACACGATACACCTTGTCTACAAAGCCTCCCCCACCTTACTTGAGCCCCACAGCCTAAGCCCCCATGACCCCTCTGTCCACCATTAAGTTTCAACCCCCTATCTCAAATACATATCCTTCCAACACTAGTTGAATGCTGACGTTAGAAAGTTTATAGCTGGTAAAAGTTGACTCCCTTTGGGAGCACTCCTCTAAATCTAGGTACCGAATAAAGCTGATAGTGATGACAAGACAAGGGTAAGTAGAGAAGTTTTGGAGACCGAGTGGATAAAGTGGGAAGTGTTACAAGACTATAATAATGTGACTGCTTCAAAAAGTCAATAGGATGCTCGATATGCAACCATCCCTCAACTTGTATCATTGTATGGTGCGTTTGACTGGGTGCCATTGTTACATCTGGTGTTGGTTGTTAGAAACCTAATGGTCGGTTGAAGTCTAAGCCAAGTCTATATCGAGTCTACATAGAGTCTGAGAGCCCAGGTAAAGTCTGAGATAGAGTCCAGGTAGTCTGAGTCAAGGCTGTCGCGTTGTCAAAAAGCTAGGTCGCATAGCCCACAAACAAAAAATTTATGCATCGTTTTTAAATTTGAAATTTTTAATAGTGTAGATGGAGATGAAACAGATACATTTTGCTAGTACACGATGGTCGGAATGTCAATCAAATGGTTCTTTGTTGGTTTAGAAATAGTTGGTATATAAATTTATTTCGTCTAAATGAATAACACGATGCTTAGCATTAAAGAGTAATTACATAACATAAAGAATGCATAAAACAAAACATTCAGTGATTGGGATTGCTGTAGATACTATTACTAACATAACGGGTATCAAGTGTATACAGATTGCAGTCCGTGCGACAAAATCTCATATTGGCCAACATCTACCGAGGCCATTTATGCATCACCAGAAGCCGCAGAAGCGCCCAGAGCAGCAGAATGTTTGTTGGTGATGGGAACAAGATGGATTTTTCCTGCCAGATCATCTCTCATGCGAGCTTCAACAAACAGAGTGGAGCTATCTTTGATGTAACTTCTCACATGGTCAGGGTCTACAGTAGGTGGTAGGTCAAACGACTTCACCATCTCACTTCTTACTTTACGTCCATCTTTGTCTTCCTCGCATTTAGCGTGTACCGTAACTCTCCGGTCTTCTAACGTTACTGCAACCTGACAACAGAAGCAAATACAAGGTTACAAATAGAACATTAATAGGAAATTTTCACTATAGGCGACTAATTTTATTGCAGTAAATTTCTGCGGGGAGACAACTCACCTCTTCAGGTTTATATCCAGCAATAGACAAGCTATAGTTGATAGAATCTCCTGCTTCAGATTGCTTGGTTACCACCCCATCAGCAATAGCATCTGCAGTACCCTACAAAAGAGACAAACACTAGATATCTACCTCTATCCAAACTAAGCATTGGAATTGTCCACTCACCAGGACAACAGTACAACCAATTAAAAAAAATTCTCGCCAGCAGGTATCTAGTATATAATGTTTAGAGTAAGATACAAACCTGGGTGAGCAGTGGGGGTTTGACTGGAGCTGTAATACTTAGTATTCCATCTTTAGATAGAGTAGATTTCATTAGATCAGTCTGCACATCTTCAGGTATGTCTAAAGTTCTCTTAAACTCTCGACGTGAAGATGAGTTTTCCGTCTTCTCCTCATGAGTAGCTGCAACATAATATACTCTATCAGGTTGGAAGACTCACTTGACGTCACTTCAGGGAGAGAAAATCTCAGCCAAGAAGTCAAACTACTTACTAGTTTACATCTAATTTGTTATTTGCAATTTTTATTAAAATTACTAAAACGGTAATCAACCATGCATTTTAGTTACGCTTTTCTACGGTCGTTCCTGGCTAACGTTTATTTAAACACACCTGCTACAGTGAGTCGGCCATCTTTAGTTGAAAGCTCGATCTCCTCTGGTTTGAAATGTTTCACATTAAATCTGACAGCAAACTCTGGTTTACCAGATGGACCCTGCAATGTCACAAATGGTAAAAAATCTCAAGTTCATGGGCGGATGTTGCATTGCCACTGCACAAAATTTCAAGAGAATTGCTAATTTCGAACTTACAGTTTGAATAAGGCCGTCAGATTCATGATGATGCGAGACAAGGTCATCCATAGGTGAGAAGTCTAGGAATGAACTTTTAGCATCGCCAAGCATATCCTCCCACTCCTGACGTCTGCGCTCCATCTCTGTACTCAAACGTGGAGTGTGCAACTCCAGCCATCGGTTTCTGAAGAAGTCATCGAAGAGGCCGTGATGGCGTCTCACAGGGATGTATAGCATTGGGTTATAGCTCATCTTGCTTTACACGTTGACTGTAACAATAACATTGCATATGTTAAATACACAATTTTCCACAATACACTATAGTACCTGAAATTCCAGTTTCATGACAATGATAGATAAATAAATTTCACAGAACTTGTGTGAGAAGATAAGTTGGCTGGATTAATCTCACACTTAATTACCATCTTCTTTGAAAAGTCAAATTTTGAGCAGTAGCTATCATCACTATAACAATTACATCACAAAACCAAACGACTAAACCACATGGTATTTTCCTTCTAGCGTCATGTGATAGTACTCACCAAGTAAGTAAAAGTTCTGTAACACTCTCGTAACCACTGTTCCTGTAATTAATTACAGCAATGCAGAATGCCGCGCGGCTGGCGGGTTATATAGTGCCGAGGCCACTAAGTACCGGTTCAATCCGGATTAAGTAAGCGGTTTTCTAGAATTTACTGCGGCTATTAGTACTTGTGTAGTAGCTAGCAAGTCGTGCACAAAAGCACTATTGATCGAGGCATGTGGTGCAGCCAATAAAAAGGCGCATGGGTGACGTGACTCGTAGCACGTTTTTATCAATAAACATGTTTACTAGAAGAAAACTGTAGAAGATTCTTGCTGTTTATCATTGGAATGGCTCAAGATAAAGCCAGTACATCCTAGAAGGGGTCGCTAATAAATGTGACACATCGAGGAGCAGTTGGCTTCGGACTCCGTGGTGGGCGGGCAACGAACTACAGTAGAAGGCTGTGCTGCAATAGGTGAGTTGAAAATGTACTTGACTCATTGCTGAACAAGCGTTTGCTAAACTTGTACATGGCTTTGCAATAAATCATTATTTTTAAAAAAAAATACCCCTGGTTGATATAGTTACTGTTCCAGCAACACATTATGATATTTCTGAGAGTGACTACATACATTTCTAAAAATATACTTTTTGCTTCTGTTACCAACTGCACCTCCATAGCAACCTGGCACTCAGTTTTATTTATTATTAACTTCTGTGTCCACCATACCAAAAATTATTTACTACAAAAACTTAACAACAGCATTAGGTCATTGCATAGTTTAAATTACAAGAAAGTAACTTTTGTTAAAAAAGCAGCGATCTTTGTTGAATATTGCTTTTGCCTGCATGCTCAAATCATCCTTCATTCGCTGCCAGCCTAGCCATGAGTATTTCATTCCTGCGCAATTCCTGGCAAAACATAAATCAATTGTCACAGATCAAATATGTACAAGGCACAACCAACATACCTTAGAACGTTCGACCAACATACCAGGTGTGACTACCATACATGCAAGGTATGATTAACATACCATACGTACAAGGTGGACTTTATGCCATACATACAACATGTGACTAACATACCATACATACAAGGTGTGACTAATATGCCATACATGTAAGGTGTGACAGAAGATACTTGTACATCTACTGATTAGCAACCGATTTGCCCCAATGGAAATGGCGAGAGGGTGCTCCCTTATTTTTTTCCACCTACCATTCTCAAGCAATACCAGTTAAACTCACTATATCTGATGTCATAACTAGCCATAAAATGCTTTGAAACAACAAAGATGGGACGCTTACGAACGACTCTTTTTACATAAATAATTGTGCTCGAGCAACATTTTTATTGGAAACGTTAAAACCGCGAGCAGTGATATGATTGGTCAAATAATGAATTGCTTACCAATTTTTTGATGTGGAATCAAAACCTGCCAATAGGTAATTGCAAATAACATGCTACCGATTGCTTAGCGATTTATTTGGAAACGAGGCAGCAAAATCTTGCAATCGGTAGGTAATCGGTAGATGTACACGAGGCCTAACATGCGATACATACAAGGTGTGACTAACATACCATGCATACAAGGTGTGACTAACATACCATGCATACAAGGTGTGACTAACATGCCATGCATACAAGGTGTGACTAACATACCATGCATACAAGGTGTGACTAACATACCATGCATACAAGGTGTGACTAACATGCCATGCATACAAGGTGTGACTAACATGCCATGCATACAAGGTGTGACTAACATGCCATACATACAAGGTGTGACTAACATATCATACATACAAGGTGTGACTAATATGCCATACATACGAGGTGTGACTAACGTGCCAAGGATACAATTCATACAGATTTACCTCCTTAAAGTCTTTCACAGTTTTAAAGTAGAGACGCTGTTTCTCCAACAAATCCAAATATCGATCATTCAAACCATCTCTCTTCATCTTCTCCATCTCTCTTTGCTTTTCTAGCTATTGCACAGGAAATAACGTTATAAGTGATGCGACATTTTGATATCCTTGTTAGCCCACAAAACAGAAATAATTCAAAGCTCAAGCCACATTTTAGGTTAATGGATAATGAAGAAAGGACAATGAGGAGGTTAAGAGCCTCCCAAACAGCTTGAACTGATCGTACACAAGACAGTGTGAAGCCATTGGGGAGACAACTACTGGAGGGACAAGAAAAGTTCAGCTGATGAGATTTAGTAGCGTGTCTGTAAACCACTAACTTTTGCTTTGCTCATCTTGATTCCATCCACAATATGCTCAAATTGTTTGAGAAACTGATCTTTGTTAGCCTGAGTAGACATGCCCCTGTATAAAACGCACACGTACAACATAACCTCCTAAAACCATCATCTTACGTGTAGGAACTAAACAAACAATCTTATATGCCTGCACAAGCCAGCTGCAGTCTGGGAGAGTGCATTGTTTAGTAGTATGTAAACAACATAGCTGGAGGGTTGCCAATAAACAGTAAAACTCACGTGATGAAGTTGTCATAGATAGAGTTGAGTAGACTGACTTCCTTCTCCAGATAAGACTTAGAGTCATCTAATGTGTTGTACAGCGTGTAGAATTGCTTCGTTTCCTTGTGCGTAGCCCCCACTTGATAAAAATACAAAAACCAGTCTATTTCTGTTTTGTTCTCGTTTCTGTGTAAACAACTTAGCAAACAGCTTTTTAGCACCAGCATTGTACAGAGTTTATAAAAGTATTATTGCGCTATTAGACGTATTCTACATATATATGAGGGATAAAGTGATTTAGCTGTACTTCCTTTTAATGACAAGATATAATACACTAATCATGAAAAATCACCCACAATATATGCATGAGCTTGATATTATTTTTGCTAAATACAGCTAATTGTCTGACTGGAATGACATTCACAGTTGATGATGGAGTTGTCCCTTCTATAGGGAATAACTCTTGATAATCATGAAATAATTCCATAAGTATATCTTTATTTTCTCCTTCATTTTACTGAATACGGCGCCTTCACATGTGAGGAGTTCCTAGGATCAACATATGTTATAGAAAAGTCACAAATATCGAAGCTGGTTTTATTTCAATTTTTATGATTCGTCCTACCTTTGCTGTAGGTAGGATGAATTAAGGATACAAACCATCATTTAATTATAAATATCTACTTTGGCTTAGAATTATCATACCCAAGCCACAGAGTTATCATACAACGGCCATAGATTTGTCATACCTCGGCCATACTCAGGCCAGAGAGTTACCATACCCATGCCAGAGAGTTATCATACCCAGGCCCTAAAGTTATCATACCCTGGCCATAGAGTTATCATACCCAGGCCATAGAGTTGTGATAACCAGGCCACAGAGTTATCATACCTTGATTATATAGTTCAATGAACCTTCGCTGGTATTGACTGAGCTCAGCCCTGGAAGGCACCTCATCAATCCTTCTCTGCAGAGAGGAAATCTCTCTGTTCTTTTTAGCCTGCCAATATTTAAATCAACAACAATGAGAAATAAGAGCTCACGGATACATAAAGTTATGACACCATGGATACATAGAGCTACTACACCATGGGTACATAGAGCTACTACACCATGGATACATAGATTTATTACACCATGGATACATAGAGTTATTACACCATGGATACATAAAGTTATTACACCATGGATACATAGAGCTACTACACCATGAATACATAGAGTTATTACACCATGTATACATAGAGTTATTACACCATGGATACATAGAGTTACTACACCATAGATACATACGGTTATTACACCATGGATACATAGTTTTGAGGTAAAACTAGTTGGGCAGGAGACAACAATGGAAGTGCTGACATGATGCTATAGAAAAGCTGTTGTACATATAACATTTGTAGCTGTGCAATCATGTAACCTTCCCTCTAAAGTCAGGTGAAATATGTTACAGGGTGTTTTCTTCTGTTTCACATAAAATGATCCATTTTACAATAATTCTTTCAAAGCAGCCATTGACTTCCATATCCCCAGCCTTTGAATGCTTCCTTGACATAAATTGACAGAGGTGTACATAATTCACCTTTTCAAAATTCAGATTCACTTAGATTCAGTATGAAAATGAAATATTCAATTCAATTCGATTCAATTCCGTGATTAGCCAGCTAGCATGATTCACTTGCAATTCACTATGGTATCTCAATTCAACTCAATACAGCTTGAGCTTTTCAATTAAGTTGCTGATTCAGATTCGATTCCCATAATCTTACAATTCTTGTGGAAGTAAGCATGTGGATTCCGATTCAACTCCCCAGAAATATTAACAGCATGATTCAATTCAGTCTTGTTCGATGTGAGATTCAATTCACAATTCAAGTAAGCCAAAATGCAAATGTACATAAACATGCTGCACTGTATCTGTTATGAGTATTTAATTCGGACAGATGGTATTGTCACAGGGCTGGCTACTGTGCCAGCATTGCTCCGGAGGTGGTCGGATATCGTGGCCACTATAGCCGATCAGCCCCATAGTCACATGCTAGTTAGCATTACCAGGTGAAGACGAAGAACTCATTTTGGTAAAAATATCTGCTCTGGCGGCTTCCTTCCTACTCTTAGGCCTTGCTGCATTACTAAATGTAATTTTTGATCATAACAATAGTACATTCACCCTAATTGTTTGAAAATTTCTTTCTGAGATAGTACAGTACAGAATGACTTGTCACTTTCGAAGTTATGCTCTCTAAAACTCAGTCATAAAAAAACAGTACGGGGTGCTGCTATTTAGTCCCAACAATATACAGCATTTTCAGTTCGGAATTCGGCTAGCAAAATGTCTGGGGGAATCTTCAGGAAGAATTGGGTTCTAGATTCTATATATCTTTTCTTGGACTCTCAACTCCATGCTACCTGCAACATCTTATGAAAGATTCGTTGCAGATTTATTTCATGTATTGGTAGATTCAATTCAATTCACTACCTGTAAGAATGCTAATATACCAGATTCATACCCAATTCACACCCCTTGAAGATTCAATCTGGATTCAGAAAATATGTGAATTGAATCGGAATTGATTCAACTCCCTGAATCGATTTGTACAGCTCTGTAAATTGAGCACACTTCTAGACTACTCACTATGGCGAGTCTCATCTTGTGTAGTTTGGATTTGTCTGCCTCGTACTGTCTCTCAATCTCCTTGTTTCTTTCTTCATCTTCCTCGGTGGCACCTCCACATTCCTGCAACTCTTTTAATTCTTTCTGTAGTTCTGCCAGTTCATCCTGTTAACATTAACAATCAAACCGCTGACCGCTGACTAATACAACCTGTCAAACGACATAATAGACTTGTTTTGATCGCTGCAAATCATTGAAAGTCTGCGCCAAAGCAAGCAAAATTTTTGTGTTTTGGTGAGTGCAAATCTGCTTTTTAATACTATGCTGAATGCAGACTTTAGCATTCAAGAGGTTATTCACCTTATAACTTTTGTGCACCAAATTCATACAGTCCCAAATTGATACAGTCCCAAATTCTGATGACAAGCTTTGTCGAAATTAAGCTGTTTTATTTGAACTACAATTAAAGAAATGCTGACGCCTTGGAATGTCATTTTATTATTAAATTTTGAAACATTGTAAAAAAACTTTAGTTTGGACACATCTATAGTGGAATATAATAAAACAATAAAACATGATAATATTATTCACCTATAATTATTATTATAATTATCATCAATAATATTATGAATTAACATTCTCAGGTTTTTCTCTAATAGAGTAAAGCGCGCAAACTGAGAAAGTTTTCAAACAGTGGGGAAACCCCAATTAATTACGGAGATTTTGTCCATTGTTTTGTACAGGAATTTACTGTCTGGGTGGTAGCCACCTGTACACCTCCCGAACGTTTTGCCAACCCTAGCTAATGCAGTGCACAATAATTCTGTAATTATTGTTAACAGGCTACTATTGACTTTGGTCATGCAAGAGAACAACCGAATCTGGTGTAGATCAAGTGCTGGCAGTTGCAATAATTATTTAATAATTATTGGCTGCGTTTGAACCTCTCTAGGCTCGACAATAATCAGTGCCGTGATTATGGTCTAGTTTAAAGTTTGTTTCGAACTTTGCTGCACACAATAATTCCGCAGGAATTACTGTTTAGTTTATAGTTTGTTGCGAACTTTTGGCCACCGACAATAATGGTGCGGTAATTACTACTTGTCTGTTTCGACTCAGTCGAGACCGACAATAATTACGCTGAGTTATTATTGTATAAGTTTGTTTCAACTCCACAGTTCGGATTGCAATGTGTATCGAACTAATAGGGCACCAGGTGCTTTGCGTCGTACACCTCGGGTCGAGGGAATACGCAGTAAGAGAGCGAACAATCTTACTTTCCGCCAAGCCTCGTGCTTGCTAATAGTTGACCAGCGCTTGTAGTTATGCTGCTTCTAGCTGTGCTCAGTGCTTGCTTCTTGAGAGTAAAAATCTTCTGAGAGTCAGGCTAACTCTGATATTTATTTCATGAACACTCACATATAAACAAAGTAGGCGGGTGTGATTAGCACAAGTCACACCCTTAGGTAAAAATATTGGCAAACCACGCCTTGCCTTCCATGAAGCACCAAAATGCAAGTAATAATAATTTCGTGGAAAAGGTTAATAAAAATATAATAGAATAATTATTTAAGTGTATCTTGGGTAATGGCAATAGAACTATACAGTTTGGCAAGCATAGAACGCACAGTAAGAATAAAGGTGAATAGAATGTAAATGTTCGTAATGGCTATGTAACTATGTAAACAATATGGCGTCTCTTTACCGAAGAGTGCCAGCGTCCCTCACAGTTTTATATAAACCTCGAGATCATTATTTTTTGGGTTTCCCCCAGTAATAAATAGCTTGCTCAGGTTGTGCGGTTTTCTCTAATAATGCAATTATTCATTTTATAATAATTATATAACAAATTATTTTACTAATAAAAATATTTATATCTTTGTTATCGTCAAATAATAACTTATAATGATTTTTCTTATAAAATGCGAAATAGTAAATAGTCATGTGGTAGTTTTAAATAATTATTATAATAATTATATATAGTTGCTTAACCAAAAATAAAACTGTTACTATGGTGTGTTTCACAATTACTATTAAGATTCTTACTTTGAACAAAAGAACACAACTCCGTATTAAATAAACCTGTTTTGTTAATATATTCTTACACGGAAACTATGCCTGGAATGATCATTCCAATGGCATTCAAAAGCGCTTTCATGTACCAATTTTTGTACACTTAGCCAACTGTCATTGTGTCCGCCTCAATTTAGCCTCTAGTCACCAGCTGTCAGACCACACAATGTACATACAGTCAGTCACCTGTCACGAGCTGTCAGACTAAACAATATACATATAGCCACCTATCACTAGCTGTCACACTAAACACAAAATACTATAGCCACCTGTCACTAACTGTTCTAAAACCCAGAATATACATATGCCACCTATCACTAGCTGTCAGACTACACATAATATACAAATAACCAACTGTTATGAGCTGTAAGACCATACATAACATACATACAGCCACCTGTCACAAGTTGTCAGAGCCTACCAACCTTGCATTGCTGTTTGTATTGCTTTTCCTTTTCTTTTATTGTATCGTTCTGTGCCACCAAAACTCTTAACTTTTCTAATACACTACAAGTAATGAAAAATGTGTAAGAAATCAGTAAAAAGAGCTAATTCCAATCAAACTGTAGAAGCACATAGTGTTGGGCTCTTCCTTTACCTTTACCTAGTACAATATTTATTTGAACAAGCTGAGTATAGAGAAACAACACAAAGACTGTATGCACAGTTCATATATGAACAGCGTAAATCGAAGTTGATTGCACTTTTTGTATAACAAAAATGAAAACTGAAAATATTATAAACTTATCAAAACTTGAAATAAAATAAGATTTTGCCAACAGGATAATCAGTCTACCTGGAGTATGGTTAATAATTACAGCTAGAGCTAAATTAAACAGACGACCTGGTGACATCATGAGAGGCGATGTAATGTTTACAAGATGCATTGTTGATAATAGTTCTATTAGACGTTTATTTACTACCTTCTTCCAGAATGTTCTAACAGACTCATTGATGCCTTGAATGGTATTAAAGACCTCCATAGCTTAATGTTTTTAAAGAAAATGCTTGAAAATATATTTAAGTATATATTGTATATAGAGTAGAACCTATTCACAGACATACCACTGTTTAAGATTTGGGAGCTGTTAACGTAGTAATTATAATGAATACATTGAAGTAGTGGCAAAAAATAAATATTAACCTCAAAATTTATTACAGTCGTTTATTATTATACTATCCACAGATAATAATTACCTAGTAATTAATTCAATGGTAAACGAATAGCATCATAATAATTAATAATAGTTGGTTACAATTTATATACAGCCGGTATAATGGATTTAAAAACTCCTATTGGTCTGTAGGTAACCCCCAAAGTACTATTTTTCTCTATTGTTGGGTATATCTATGAGCTGTTTTTTACTACTAATGGAAGACAACTCCCAGTTTATTTGAGAAGTTATGGGAACTACGCTAGGAATCTGTGAATATATGGCCATATATTGACCATAACTTTATACAGTACACACACTAACAACATGGCCGACATGATAAAAGCTGAAATTGAACAATTTTGACCTACACTTTATTTTCTCCATTTTCTAACGCTTCCAACTTGTTCATTTCTTGCTCTATTTTCTCATTCATGGACTCCAACTAAAAGAAAATAATTAGAGCATACACACTACAAAAAAAACAACCATAGAAGGCTCTACACACATAGGAGCCACAAATTTTCCAATAGAATAGATATCTTTACTGGCTATGGCAGCTTCATGAGCAGAAAAAATACAACAAGAGTTAAACAATGGGCACTGTGCCTATAAAAACACCTTCACAAGTCGTTGAATCTATTTCCGAAACCATTGGACTAAAACCGAAGAAATAATTCTCAAAATGAAAACAGTTGCAAATTTTCAAAAGGATCTTTCACAAAAAAGGCGATTCTGGCGTGTTTATATTTTTATAGCAGTAATAATAATAATAACATAATGATAAATATAATAATAAATATAATAATAAATATAATAATAAATATAATAATAAAAGTCTCTTAAAGAGGATGTACAGGAACCAGATAAAACTTTCAACGCTGTTTTGCAGCAGTGATTTTCTATTTGGGACTTTTGATTTGAAGCTGCATCGAAGAGTTTACAAGGCAATGCATGCGGGTTTTGTAAAATAAAACCCAAAGTTACAAATAAACTTCTTAGTGCTATCTTGGCATGTTTCCAGGACCAAATAGCATTTGAAAAATGTGATTGCAGTGTCCTTTTGTGAACGGCAATGTGTGAGAAATATCAAAACTGGTACAAACACACGTGCTCTCTCGCACCTCAGATAGTTGGTCTCGGAGTTGTGTGTACTCCTCTTTCTTCTCCTGATAGGCTGCCTCTAGTTCAGCCTGCTTCTGTTTCCTTTCATCCAACTGTTTCCTTATGGCAGCAGTCAGCTTCTTGTGGTGTTGAATAGTACCAGGTTTGTCTATTGTTTGCTCTAGCTCTGCTTGCTACAGCGAGTTGTGCAGTGTGAATAGTATGTACAGTATATACAGTGCACACAGTATATACAGTACATATAAAATATACAGTACATGCAGTATATACAGTACATAGAGTATGTACAGTATATATAGTACACACAGTACACACAGTACATACAATAAATACAGTAAAAACAGTGTACACAGTACAAAAATAGTAATGTATACTACATACAGTACATACTGTACACAATACTACATGAGACAACACTGGCTAGACATTAGTAGTTAATAACTGAATAGTCGACAGGTAGCAGTCAGTAGTTAGTAACTAGTAGTTAGTAGCTAGTAGTTAGTAATTAGTAACTAGTAGTAAGTAATCAGTAGTAAGGTAGTAAGTAACCAGTAGTAAGTATCCAGTAGTAAGTAACCAGTAGTAACTAGTAGTAAGTAACTAGTAGTAAGTAACCAGCAGTAAGTAACCAGTAGTAAGTAACCAGTAGTAACTAGTAGTAAGTAAATAATAGTAAGTAACTGGTAGTCAGTAGCTAGTAGTTAGTAGCTAGTAGTTAGTAGCTAGTAGTCAGTAGCTAGTAGTTAGTAGCTAGCAGTTGGTAGCTAGTAGCCAGTAGTTGGTAGTCAGTAGCTAGTAGTCAGTAGCTAGTAGTCGGTAGCTAGCACTTACCTTCTGCTCGTACTCCTCTGAAGCCTTTTTAATTTGTTCAGACTGCATGAAGACCATAGAACCAATCTTAGATGGAGCTAGGTTAGTAGCCTGGCTGTCTGTACTAGCCATTGACCCCATAAGGGCTTGAATACGCTCCTGCAATAACAAGTACATATGTCTAAGGCAAAGGTGAAACGTGCTCCTCATTTGACAGTAATAAATGTGCTGTCTGTAGTAGACGTGAAGATAACACACACAATATATGGGCTATGATAGAAGATATGAATACTTGGTGCGGACCCACAATGGGATGTTTAGGCACTGAAGCCAGCAATAGCGGACCAGCAGTGCTGCTTTAGAGATGTGATGCCTGAGCCTCTCAGCTACTGCTGTTGGTTAGCATAGCTGTTGTATTACTCAAGCACAACATACACGAATAAGCAATGGTTAGCAGAAGCAGACAACTCCCGCGTTTACTACAGCTGGTTACACAGGGACTCAGGCGCTAGAGCTCACACATCTACCAAAAACTACCCTACTAGCTGCACAGGATTTAATCAACTCTCTTTGTGAAAAGTTGTCATTTCAAAATATTAAAAAATATTCTATCTTAAAGCTTAAATAGGCACAGAGAAATGCTAAATTATGTACCCAAACGAAAAAGAGTTGAGACATGATTTTGTTGTTTGGTAAGTTCAAACGCTTCAAATCCAAAACGCATGTATAAATATGCAACCAAGTCATGTTTTTATACAAGAGTTGTCTCTCATAGAGCAAACGACTCCAAGTGAACTTTAATGAAGCAATGCTGAGGTAAATACATTAAACTAATGTAAAGTGCAAACTCATGAGAGAACATCGACTTGAGTTAAACAGAGACACGCAAACACTTTACCTTTTCATGTTGCTAGAAATAAGAGATTACGAAGAACGGTTAGACAACGGTATATGAAATAGTAGGAATAACAATAAAAGGCTGGCCAATAAAATAATTAACAACTCCGTACAATATTACTGCAATGATCTCAGTTATACTAAAGATGAGACGACAGAAAAAATATATTGCATAAATATAAATCAGCCAATTTTGGGAGCCATAATGGATAGCTTGACAGAAATAATTGTCGCTGCTTTTTTGACCAATTTGATTCGATATCATCTTTGTGATTTATTGTCGAATTTATCGTTTCCAAAGATCAAACTGAAAATCTAAAACAAGGGCTGCTTAAAGAATCAAAGTTGAGCAACTGGCAGCAACAAATAAATAGAAATATACACGACAGCAGACGTACCTCTTCCCTAGCTATACTCTCCGAAATCTCTGTCATTCCTTTCTGTCCATCAGCTGTTTGTTTACCCTGCACCTCGGAACTTTGCTGATTGGACACAGCGTGTCTCCTACAACCAATAAAAATCACTAATATCATAACAACATTTCACTAGATGTTTATTCTTTCCCATCTATAAGACAACTGAAAGCCTGTAGTGAAATATAATTGGTGCGTCAAATGCAGCTCATGCTCTATTAACAAGACAGAAAACGGGATCTAGCATAAATTGCGTTGTATGATATTTGCCCACTTTCTGTGTGTTTCTAGAGATAACAACTAGCAGAGTCTACTAACACAACAACTAAATGCAGTAACCAACACAAGACATCACACACATGCATGAAGCTGAATGATCTGCACTCCGGAAAGCAAACACCACTTACAACAAACATGGACGATTCCTCCTATTGATGCTGGGGTTAGAAAAAAGTATGTCAAGTTCAGACGTACACATATGCCAGTAGTTTAGATTTGACTGTATCAAAAAAACCTGCAGGTTTCATGTATTCAAAAACAATTGATCAGTAATTTTGCTGAATCAACTCACTTACCTGCCATACACAATCGCTCACCTGCCATACACAATCGCTCACCTGCCATACACAATCGCTCACCTGTCATACACAATCACTTACCTGCCATACACAACCACTCACACGTCATACACAATCACTCACCTGTCATACACAATCACTCACCTGTCATACACAATCACTCACCTGTCATACACAACCACTCACATGTCATACACAACCACTCACCTGTCATACACAATCACTCACATGTCATACACAATCACTCACATGTCATACACAATCACTCACATGTCATACACAATCACTCACATGACATACACAATCACTCACGTGTCATACACAAACACTCACACGACATACACAATTGCTCACCTGTCATACACAATCACTCACCTGTCCTACGCAATCAATCACCTACCATAGACAATCACTCACCTGCCATACTCAAGTAGAGTGGACTGAACTCTAACCTCTTCGTCAGCATCAGTGAGTGGTTCAAGGCGCTTGTACTTTCGCCTAGGACCATACGCCCGCTGTGATCAGATAACATCACTAAGCATTCAGGTTATTTGTGACATATTGTCGCCAAACACAGTACGGTACAAATATTTCATGCATACTTGATTCATCGATGAATATAAAACTGGCATTAAAAATGTTAAAGGTTACAAAAAAAGCCTACAGAATAAAATACGTTATATTGCTTATTTATTTATGAAGAGCGATCACGATTGTTTCATTTTCTGTGAGAGAAGTTGATTTGCTTGTAAACTATGACATGAAATAGTATATTTTACAATATCTTTGCACTAGCTACAACGAATTATAATAACAAGGTTAATCAACTTAGTAAGAAAAAGTCATAGATCTCTTTGAACTGTTCAGCAAACCATGACATTTTAGTTCGAAACAATTCACGTTTTTTATTTTTGATCTAACAGCTAGCCCAAATATTTCATTGGTAATAATAATAAAAATAATCATCTATCAAAATTTGAAAAATGGGATTGAATTGTTGAGTTTCAATCAAAGCCAAAAGTTATGGTAGACTACAACATGTAGCCTAAGCTCCACATTAGGATAGACATGTAAAATACTCTCAACCGAAAATTGGAATCATATTCTTCTGTCTAACCTTGACATTGCGCAACGTATCCATGCTGATTTGTTTAGTAGCATGAAACTCCTCATCCTCTGGTAGCCTGTGATTCTTATTAAATTGTGAGACAGAGAAAAGTCTATTCATGTCTCCCATCTCCTCCTTGGTCTCTATAGCCCTCTTTACCAGCCACTAAAAAAATCAAAAAACAATAAGTTGAAGTAACAATTGGCACCAATCATCAAATGCTCATTTAGTTCTCACTTTAATAGACAAGGTTCCATTGGTATCTTTGGCAGGTTTAGTTTAAGGAGTTGTCTTCTCAATGCCCCCTCTCAAAACAAAACTCACCTGGATTACAGGATAGACGTGAATGAAATCCATTCCCTGTATCTGATGTGGCTCTATTCTGTAAGGACATTTCATTCTGGGCAAAACTGCTACAATCTTCTCTACCAGAGCTCTACAGATATTTTGAAAAAGATATACTTTTCATTACTTTAAAAAAATTCAAGCAGCTAGTATCATAGAACATATCATTCGCACAACAAAGTATTCTAACATCCCAGCTAGTTCATTGAACATGTGCGTGCAACAGAATTTACAAGCGTTTTTAAAAGATATGTTCATATACTTACATTTTCTGTCCAATAGTAGAGCTCTCTTGAAACAAAAGATCTACCTCCACATCAAAGTTACACGTTGTAATACACCATGTCATGCCACCAACAATCTACCAATTAAAAAAATATGTTTAAACAACAACTTTAAAGAAATTCTGTTATGCTTGATGAGAGACACCAAGATGAAACCGTAAAAAACAATAAATAAAAAAGAGCAAGTAGAAGCTCAAAAGCAGTAGTCTTAACAAGCGCAAACAATACCTTGTCAAAAGGTGATAAACCCTTGATTCTGGCGCGGAAGTAACCAGCTGCTAAGAGCAAATTTATTGTTTCCTCCAATTTCACATTTTGCTCTTCGTCTTGCCGGGATTCAGCCTGGATAATAGAACAGTAGGCAAATCTGCTTATTGTTAAAGTGAAACAAAATATCAAAAAACGAAAAAAAACATAGCACAGGAAATTGACAGCAAACAACATATATCATTCATTACCAAACAATAATAATTTTGTATATTAAAAAAAAATTGCTAAGATAGTAACGATAATAATAAAAAAAACAACATTAGTAATATTTACGACCGTATTAAAATAACTCTGTACTCTGTTTATTATTTATAAATGAATAGATTAAAAAATTATATGAATAATATATCCAATTATTATAATTATTATTTATTAGATTAGCAGCAGTAGATTATTATATAACTATTATGAATAATAAAATCAAATATCAAGAGGACTGATACTCGAAATGAGCCCCATCTATGTTGCATCTCTCACATAACACAGCTGAAGAGCTGGAACTGCTACTTTTACCCACTTCTCAACCACTCCATAACAAAACCTGAGGCACTCTCTCCCAAGGCCCGCATCCTCATGTTCTGGGTAGAGTCCCTAGACTCCAGTTTCGGGCAGTTAAGACTGTTGATTCAGTACCTATGAAGCTGCTTAGATTGTCGAGCAATGCACGTCATGTGATGTTCTAAGAATAAAGCTGTGGTGAAAGAAATTGCAATCTGTAAAAATGTGTGGTGTGAATACTAGAGCGTTGAGTGCATGGTATTAGTGGAATTTCTAACCAGTGGGTAAAAACTATCAGTCAGAGAATCCAGGCGTTCGTTCAACAGCATTGCATAAAAAAAGGATTAGTGTCATCTAGCTGTTTTGCACCTTTCCGACAGCAACTTCCTAATTAAGTGTAGCCCTAATTCTTCTGTCGCATAGCTCACACTCTCATCTCTGCTTTTGAAACTCAAAATAAGCCATTTTGCTGTCTTACTCTGAACTTGCTCAAGCTGATCAATATGCTTTGATAGATATGAGTCCCATGCCTCACTCGCATATTCTAAAACCCGAGGGCTACTCATGCGTGTATGAACATTTTAATTAAATTTCAAGGTAAACGTTAAGGTAAAAACATCCGTATATCAACAATAGTAGTAGCGTTCTATTTACGCAGTCATGGTAGGTGATTCATTTCTAAGTATCTTGTTTTTGAAAGGTAGGTGGTGAGTAGTACTAGTGGTAGAAGTAGTAATTTGTCATAAGCTTAGTATTATTTTATCACCAATCCAATGGTTGATGCTTCTTTAGGGGAAGATCCGGTAAAATGTTAAATCAATTAATAGTAATGTGTGTTCTATTATTATTTGTTGTAATAATGTACAGGAAAATAGCACGATTCCTGAAAAAAAAAACAAACATGAACAATCATAGTAGCGATTCTATTTGCGCATTACTGTTGCCAACATCCTGTGTATATTATTATTAGTAACCTCGAAACCTTTTGAATGCTTTGCCTGATATCATTATTTGAGGCTACCCTTTCTTAAAGCTGTGTACATGACATGCATACTGTACCCCTTTCTTTGTTTAGATACTCTTATATCACAAAGGCTATTCTTATAAGCATTTACGTTGCCTCATACTAGCCACCCTTCTTTTGTATGTGCAATTAAGGCTACCTGTACACAAAGAGATGTTACATAACCTGTTATATAAATACAGCTGCTGAGCCTCTCACTAGGCAGTGTAATCTCGGAGGCACAGCTGGTTTTTATTCCTAGAATAAATATACAGCATACACTCACTCAAGTTCATCTTGAATCTCTCTCATACAGCATACAGACAAACTTAGGGGGATGGGCTCCCTGAAGTCGGTCTGGAACAGGCTGCAGTGGGGCCGTGAGGCTCTGGAGGCACATTAAATCTTGCTATAGCGCTGTGGGAGCGAGCTGAAGGCCCACTGTGTCTCGAATCCTGAATCAACAGGATAGTGTGGTACCATCTAGTCGGCTCGACTGTAGGTCGTAAAATACTACAGCGAATGGCACGTGGATGATATTCCACACCTAGCCAGTGTGGAATGGCAGAGTTAAGTCCATATCCTGGAACGCTGATGAACAGGCAAGGCTGGTGAAAACCGTCAAAGTTCATATACCCATAGCAAAGTGGGGTATAGATCAGACCGTCGGTTACTTCTGGGGGCCTAACCCGCTCTAAGAGATCAAGGTGATCGCTATTGACTGGCTCACCGGCCGGTTGGTTCGCATATGCAGTAAATCCCTTAAGGTTGCGCGACCTGCTCAATGTACAGTCAGGCCCTAGTAAGCCAAAGGCTAATGAAGTAGTAGGCAAGGTAAGTGGAGAGGTACTCAGCCTGGGTGAGAGGCTGAAGAGTACAAGCAAAGAAGCTCTACCACTCCAGAAGACGACTGCTTCAACGACCTGTTGGTCTGGAAGCATTATTGTGTTGTTGAGTGAGAGGGCACATGGGAGGCAGACTTACCTGGTAGGCGCTGCCTATCGAGGCCTACCTTCAGGCAGACACTGCTGAAGGGTAGGTAGTGGTACGGACGGACGGTCGGCCAGCAAGCTTGCCGAACCAAGTAGACGACTCTGCCTACCTAGAGGAAGAGGTAGCGTGGGTGGCTACCGGAGTAACCGACAGCGTTACTGAAAAATCCTGCACAATAATTATAATTATTATTATAATAATACTATAAATAGTTATACTAAAGTCAATTATAATTAATAACAATAATTATTAAATTATTATTATTTATAATTATTATCATCAATAATTATTATTATTAAATTATTATTTGTCATCGATGATTTATAATTATTTATGTTGTAATAAAAACTACTGACCTCAACTTCTCGGCCTTCTGCATCATAAACAATAGTTAATTTTGAGCCACTACGTCCTCTGGGTTGAAACATGTTTACGTGTCGAAAAATACAAACACAAGCAGAAAGATGCTTCTAAAACAACTACAGCTGTCTTCTAATAATAATATTTTTTCTTTTCAAAACTAATGAAGTATACCGGAAGTTTTTCTAGATGGGCGTGAAAAATATTTTGTACAACCATCAACTGTCGTATATTACAATGAAACTTGTCGATACTATAAAAGTCAGTTAAGCATTAGTGGCTTCAATTTCAATGACTCCAATTATCCACTTGCTCTCGATTTCCGGGAAGAAAGTTTGCGTTTGTTGTTTCTGCAGTTTGTGTTTGTTGCAAAAAATAATTATAACAATAATAACTACTACTCACTGTAACTACTGTTCTCTCAAGAAGAAGTTAGTAATTATTCAATTATAACAAAATAATAGATAATAATGGTTATTTGTTATTTATTGCTCAGCAAGTGAAAAAAAATTTGATCCCCCCCACCTAATAATTATTATAGTAGCTGTGGTACATTTTGACGAGTGGTTAAACACTTTTTGCGGCTTGCGGTTAGACAGGAATGTATAATATTTTTTTAGCTAAGAGTAAATTTTTCAAAAATGTTTTAAAATTCAAAAATATTAGCTATGAAAACAAACTGTGTATCAACAAAATAGGCAAATAATAATCTTCAATTTGATGCTACTTTCAATAGTGTAAGATTTTTTTTTTGGTTTTTTCTTGCACTCCCTAAATAACATAATAATAATTACTAATAATGTGCAGGATTTTCTGGTAACGCGCCCAGTTACCTCGGTAGCACACCTGCACTTCCCTAGGAAGTCAGAGTTGTCTACTCCCGTAGTCAGCACTACTGGTCAGGCCGTCTGTTTCACTGCCTATGCTTTAGCATGCCTGCTAAAGTAGGCTGGATAGGCAATGCCTGCCAGGTAGGCTCTGTCTGTCTGCCACTCCTTAGGCAACTTAAGGCTTTTGGACCGAAAGGTCGTTAAAGCAGTTGTCTCTTGGAGTGGTAGAGCTGTCTAGTCTTGTGTGTAGTCTGATAGAAGTTCAAGATAATCTTGAGAGAGTGTAAACTGGCTTTTATTTTTGCAAACAAAGAGTCAGCTGCGCATCCAAGGTAACACTGATTAGTGTGGAGCCCAGCTGCTCTATTTATATAAAAACGTTACATAACTCCCTTTGTATAGGGCTAGACTTATTACAATATGGGATAGAGGATGGCTAACAAAGAGTGCCTTAACATGTATGCGAAATAGCCTCAGTGGTATGAGCTGAGCTACACAAAGAAAGTTTATAATGATTTAGTCATGTATACAGTTCTATCTACTCGTTGCTATGTTTGTAGGTTGCCACAGGAAGCTGCGCCATTTTTCCTGTACACAGCCCCCTCCATTGGTCGACGTCGGGGACCAATACAAGACATACAGGGAAAGATGACTGTGGCCTGCCTATATATATTGTCAACAGGTAAAAATGTATCGATTTGTTTACTAGAATAAAATATAAAATATAAGAGTAGGTAATGTGGTTAGATAGAACTAGGTATGCATAGAACTACTAGCGGGTAACCGATATACATAAACCGTCTATATACAGGTAAGTGCCAAGGTAAGTGGCTAGCGTTAATTTCGCTTTAGTTCGCCCTCGATCTCTCTGATCTGTCGCTTTACCTCTTGTGTCCGTTGTAGGAGCTTGTAAGCCTCCGTCGTCAGCGTGTCCAGTTCGGCCCTCTTTCTCTTTAGCCTTTGCTCCTCTTCTTGCCTACGTTGTTGGTGGTGGTAGGTTCTTTTAGGGATTTTGGTGTACGTTATTGTTGACTTGAGGGTTAGAGGGGAGACCTCCTTTCGGCGCTTGGCATCGGGCTCCTGATATGTCACCTGTCTGTGCCCCTTGCTCCTTAGGTCTTCCGACCTGTCCAGGCTGGTATGCTGCCTGCTCTTTCTGCTTGTAACTGCTTCCTCCCATCTCCGTGGGGGTGCTGACAGCGTTGGCCTGGGCACTGCCTTGTCTTTGCTCTGGCTATTGGTGCTGTGTTTGGTTGGCTTGTCAGGGCTACTCGCCCGTAGGGGCTCTCCCAGTTGCTGCATTGTGTCTTTATTTCGCTTGACAGGGATGGAGGCTGTGGCGCCACTCTTTAGTATTGGCTGCGGCCGTCCAAATGGAGGTGGGTTTGGCCACGTCATAAAACGTGCGAAGTCTGCATATGAGTCTGCGTCGACTTCGAAGAGGGGTGCAGCCCTTCCTCCATGTGCCGCTGCCTTGTTTTGCTTCGTGACATGTCGTCTAGCTGCATCCCTCGAGCTGGACTTCTTGCCGCAGGTACAGAAATAGAAAGAGTAATGCTGATGAGCGTGGTACATAACTCTCTTGCGAGCGTTAGTGTACCCACACTCCATGCATTTCCATAAGTCCTGGCCGTCGTCTGTTTGCGTAACGATGTTATTTAGCGTTGTCAGCGTCTGAGCTGATAGCCAGGCGGTTTTCACCAATGCCTCATCGTTTAGCTGCAGTTCGGCCTCCGACTTTTCTTTCTTCGGTGTTGTTTCCATGTGCTTGTCATCTGCAATAAATATTTTATTTATTCGCACTGGCTCTGTTTGCATTTCTCTCTTTCGCAGCATCTCCTCCTTAGTAGGCACTCTGTTTACACAGAGTGGTTGCCGCTTTTCCAGCTCGCTAGCAACCTCCATCAAAAATTGCTCACCTATCACTTGCTCTTCTGCTGCTGGATCCTCGGTGATGGAGAGCTCTGCTTGGCTTTCTTGCTGCTCCTTCATTTTCTCTAAAGCTGTGTTTGCGATGATGAGCAACTGTTCGGTGGAGAGAGAAGGTAGTGTGTGTGCTTCAGGCAAACGTGTAGTTACAACTGGCAGCAACTTGCCTCGTTTGGGCGAAAGTTGCCGCTCAGTGGTCCAACCGCTTGCGTGATTGGAGCTCCCTTCTGGTACGTCACTTGGCCACGTGACTGTTGCTTGTTTTTTCACAGCGGTCTCTGTGTGCGGTGGATCGTACCCCGGGGGCGCTTCACCAATCATAGAGCGCTCGCCGCTGGCTCTAGTAATAGAGCTACCTGCGGTGTTGTCTTCTCTCTCAAACTGCTTTCCCGATCGACATGATGTTTTGTCGTCTGGGGTAAGTTTATAATTATTTCTTTCTCGGTTTTGATTTGCCATTTGTTTCCAATAATTTTTTGCCTCTGCCAGCGAATTTGGTATGCCTTCGCCTCCAGAACACTGTTTCAACTCCAGTATTAAATCTTTTGGAGTGTTACTTCGTTCAGAGGGTAGGGAATATTTATTCATTGTGGCTGGTTGTTGTTGAGAACAACCTTGATTATCGAACTCGTTGTTGGCCATCGAGTAGCACTGGTAATCGGCTAATTTTGAGGGTGGTCTAGTGGTTCTCCTAGGCCTGCCTGTTAAAGCTGGTTCTGCACTAGTGGCTTGCTCCTCGGCCCTTTCGATGGGTTCAACAGGTGGTTCAGTTGGTGGTGGTTCGATGGGAGCTGGAGTGGGTGGTGGGCTAGGCTCGCTGGTGTCTGGCAAGGCTGGCCACTCCCTGTCCCTCTCCCATTGCTCCTGTCTACTCAGTCTTGGCCGTACTTCTGGGACTGTCTCCCAGCCCCTGTTTGCTGGCCTCTGAGGTTCGGCTGGTCTTGTTGCCTGCTCCAGTAGTGCTGGCAATTGACCTAGCTGGCGCTCCAGGGCTTGCAGGTTTGGCTGGGCTATGTCTCCTCTTTCAGGCATATTTCTTGGCTCCGGTGGGTGCACGGCTGGCTCTGGTGGCTGGCGTATATCAGGCATGGGTGGACGCCCTCTTCTTCGAACTGCCCCCTTCATGTTAGGGCGAAGGGCGGCCTCCCTGTTGGCAGGTGCCCTTCCGGCCGGCTCAAGGCACGGGCGGTATTCTTTTAACCGCCGTTCGTTCTGAGTTGTCACCTGCCCGTCCTTCTCTATCTGATATGTATGATTCGGGTATGCCTCTACTATCCGATACGGCCCCACGAAGCTGGGTTGGAGCTTAGGGTTGCAGCCCTTCACTCGCCACTTGTTTTCTACGACCACCAGGTCGTCTGGGGCGAACAGTAGGGGCTCCTCGGTATCCTCCTGCCGGATTTTGGCTTGTTGTTCTCTTAGCAGTTCGTGCGCCACCTGGAGGTCCTCTTGCATCTGCAGGGCGTATTCTGTTACCAACTGGTTATCCAGGGGTGCGGGCCTACCGTCCAGCTGGTCGGGTAGCCTTACTTCCCTGCCCAACATAAGGTAGTTGGGGGTTTCTCCAGTGGCGGAGTGTGGGGTGCCGCGAAAGGCCCTCATTACCTGGGGCAGCAGCAGGTCCCACTCCTCCTGTCCACGCCTTAGCAGGAGCGTCCTCAGCGAGTCCCCCAGCGTCCGGTTCTGCCTCTCCACCACTCCGTTACCTTGTGGGTGATACGGAGTGGTACGGGTCTTCTGTACGTTCCATAGGGCACACAGTTCGGCCATCAATCTGGATTCGAACTGTGCCCCTTGGTCGGTGTGGAGCTCTTCAGGTAGGCCCCAGTAACAAAATACCCTTTCATCTAGCGTGGTGGCGACCGTGGGTGCTGTGGCGTCCGGGATGGCGATGGCGTCTTGCCACCGGGTAAAGTGGTCCGACAGCACCAGGATCCATTTTTTTTTTCGCCGGGTCTCTGGGAGAGGTCCAACCAGGTCTACGGCTACCTTCTGAAAAGGTCTGCCGGCAAACAACCGTTGCCTCTCCTGGGTAGGCTGGATTCCCCCCTTCTTTGCTACTTGGCAGACCTCGCAGGACTTGACAAGCCGCCTCACCTCTGCAGACATCCCTGGCCAGTACCAGTTGAGCTGTATTCGGCCTTTGGTACGGTTTATGCCAGCATGGCTTAACCCATGTGTGTCCCATATTATCTGTCGGCGCCGCGAGGCCGGGCAGACCACACACTGCCGGGGTCGGCCTTTGGGAGCTATCTGCATGGTCAAGGTGCCATCAGGCTGTATTGCCAAAGCCTCCCTACGACTGTACAAAGCTCGCAGCTCTCTGCTGCCTTCTTCCAGCTCTCTCTTGGTCACCGGCCGGCCGCCTCTAACTTCCTCGTACATCCGGGCAACTGGATTCTGCCCTGTACGTTGTTGTTCCACCAACTCCATGCTGGTGACTACACACAGCCCTGAGGGGTTGGCCTCAGTTTCTTGGCTTTCTTGCGGTGCCGGTGTGACTTGTTGCGGTCCTGGTAGCACGTCTTCCGAGATAGGAGGCCTCGCTAACTGGAGTTCTGATCCAGGGGCACTGGCAAGTTCAGCATGGGTCGGCCCACCGTCGCGCTGCTCTATGGCACTGCACTGTCGGCAGTCCATACAAGGCTCACGCCTGCTTAACCCATCTGCATTCCCATGCTGTTTGCCAGCCCTGTGCTCGAGTTTGTACACAAACTCGGCGAGAATCTCCAGCCACCTCGCTATCTGGTTTGACGGCTCCTTCCGTCGGCATAGCCACCTCAAGGATGCGTGGTCGGTGCGGAGCTTGAACTCTCGGCCATAAAGATACGGCCTAAAGTGCTTGACTGCCTTAACGACAGCCAGAAGCTCGCGTCGAGTCACGCAGTAGTTCCTCTCGGCGGGTGCCAGGGTTTTGCTGTAGTAAGCAATGACCCTCTCCTGACCGTCCTGTACCTGTGACAGGACTGCCCCTATTCCTACGGCACTGGCGTCCGTATCCAGGATATAGGTTTTGGCTGGGTCAGGGTAGCCTAGTACTGGTGCTTGGACGAGTCCCTGCTTGAGTTGCTCAAAGGCAGCCTGCTCTTCCTTCTCCCATTTCCATGGGGTGTCCTTGCTGGTTAGGACAGTCAGGGGCTTAGCAGTAGTGGCGTACCCAGGCAGATATTGCCTGTAGTACCCTGCTGTACCGAGGAAGGCTTGCAGTCCTTTGATGTCTCTAGGGGGTGTCCATTCGGCTACGGCCCGCACCTTTTCAGGGTCAGTGGCTACGCCCTCCGCACTCACTACATGCCCCAGGTACTTGACCCGTTGTTGCAGCAGTTCGCACTTGGACGGCTTGACCTTCAGGTTGGCCTGTTGCAGCCTACTTAACACCTCTCCTAGCCGTTGCAGGTGTGTCTCAAAGTCGGGGGCGATGACTATCACATCGTCCAGATAGAGCAGCAGCGTTTTCCAGTGCAGCCCTTGCAGCACACGTTCCATCAAACGCTGAAACGTGGCGGGGGCTGAGGTCAGCCCGAAGGGCAGCACCTTCCAACGCCACAGTCCACTCCTGGTGATGAAGGCCGACTTCTCCTTGGCGTCTGCATCTAGAGGGACTTGCCAATAACCACTGGTCAAGTCCAGAGTGCTAAAGAACTTGCTGCCGGCCAGGGCGTCGAGGGACTCATCTATCCTGGGTATAGGATAGGCGTCCTGCCTGGTGACGTCGTTCAGCCTCCGGTAGTCAATGCAGAACCGCCATGTCTGATCTTTCTTGCGCACCAGTACTACAGGGGAGCTCCATGCGCCGTCTGCGGGCTCAATCAACCCCTTCTCCAGCAGGTCTTTCACTTGCCGCTCGGCCTCAGCCTCCTTTTCAGGCCCAAGCCTGTGTGGGGGCAACCGAACCGGTCTAGTGCCTTCAGCAACGGGAATCGAGTGCTCTACAAGATCAGTACGGCCAATATCCCCGCTATTTCTGCTGAATACGGCCTCGTACTTCTTGAGCAATCCCTTTAACAGCTTCCTCTGTCGCTCGTCTCTGCACCCTGTGCACGCCTGCTCGTACAGTTCAACCAGGTGATCAGGCACCGCTGAACTCGCTGACCCTGCGTCAGTCTGACTCCCAGATGTGGTCTGCTGTACCTCATCGGCCTCTACTCCCGTGAATGTCCCGATAACCTTGCCAGCGGGTAGGCATATCGCATTCGGGGTAGGGTTGAGGCATCGGACCAGCACTCGTCCTTGCTCATCTGGAGAGTTGATGCTTGTAGCCAGGGGTAGGTCTCCTGGCAGACTCTGGATTACACCCTGTGGACAGTAGCTCTGTGCGGCTAGATGGCACGGAATAGTAGCCTCTGTCTGTGGGGGAATCTCTGTGTTCCGAAGTACCTGGACCTTGGAGACTAGTGCCCTGCCATAACGGTCAGTGCATACCAGTTCCTTGTCCTGCATGACCAGCACTGGCTGGTCAAAACCCATGTGGCACTTCTGATTGGCCAAGAACGGCATCCCGAGGATCACGTCTTCGCTAATCTGGGTGACGACGAACGTCTCGGTGTACGCCACAGACCGTACTCGCCCTGAGATGCTGAGTAGACCGTAGAAGGGGAGTTTAGTCCCATCTGCCATTAAACCATGGGAGTCATACTCTTGCAGCGTGGCTTTCCGTCTGTCTGGTAGCTTGTCGTACACACTCTTGGAAAGCAGATTGGTGTTACAACCAGTATCTATCAGGTACGTCACTGTCTTCCCTTCTACCTTGCCTGGTAGGTAGTAACTGGACTTGTAGGGCCGCGCCATCTGTTCCACACACGAGGCCAGGGGAGTAGTCTCCGTAGGCAGTTCGGGCAGCACTAGGGGCTCTCTCCTGTATGGAACAGGAGTCTGCACCTCTTTGCGCCACTGCTTTCGCGGTCTCTCTCTCCCGGTGTGTGTCTTGGTAGGTGGTGGCCGTATCTCCTCATCGTCTGATGAGTCGTCGTCCAGGGCAGACAGGTGGGTAAACCTGTTTTGTGTCTGCACCGACACTGGCTGTGGTATGGGCGGGTGATAGGCTGGACGCCTAATTTCTCGCCACCCATCCTGGGTCTGTCTTTCAGACCTTGCTGCCGGTTTGTTTCTGGGTGCCCTTCTGCAGCCAGTAGGTTTCCCTACTGCTGCGGGCTGGCGGCGTTTCCCTGGTGATTGAACCAGGAACCCTCTTGGCACTCTCTCTGAGTGTGCCCTAGCCTCTGGCACTTCCAACACTTGACTACCCTTTTGGGCGGTCGGATGGGTGTACTGTCTGGCTGGGTGGTCTTGAGGGTGGCCACTTGCTTGGTCAGTTCGCTGAGTGCCTTGGCTAAGGTTTCCAGGTGGGCTTCTACCCCAGGGGTCGTCCTCTTGGCCTCTACCTGTCTGCACTCCTCCTCTCTCTGTTCTGTCTCGACATTTCGAACCTTAGGGCCCGTGTATGTCGGCTGGATCTGCAGGTATTCGTTACCTGCCTTCACTGCCGCCTCCAAGGAGGTTGGCTGTATAGCTAAGAGATGCCTTTGTAGGTAGGCGTTTCCCAACGTGTTCTGGAAATGTTCCAGGGCATACTCGTTTCTCATGGCTCGAGGGGAGTCCTCGTGGGCGGCCTCTACTAGCGCTTCAATGGCTAGGGCGTGTTCTCTAAGAGTGTGGCTGGGTTCCTTTCGGTACCCTGATAGCCTGGCTCTGGCCTCTCGGCGAGTTAGCCCGAAGCTAGCCTTTAGAGAATCCATTATTGCCCAGATCGTTTCTCCACGTCCACATTGCTGCGCCTTCCCCTGTAGTGACTGCCTCAAGTAAATGATGGCTGTGGCCGGCGCCCAATCATTGGCTTCCGACACCTCCTGAAACCTCTGGAGGAAATACTGGATGTCTCCAGTACCATCGTATGTCGGGGCTTTGAAAGGGGTCGCTCGTGGGGGAGCGTCTGTTATCTTTTCCATGATGTTGGCCAACTGTCCCATGATCCTTGTGGCAGGGTCTCTGTCCACACTCATGGCTCGTCTGCTAGTCATGGTAGTCGTCCTACTCTGTCTTTGTCCTAGGGGTTCTTTTCCAGGGGATTCGCAGATCCCACTGCTGCCACCAGTGTGCAGGATTTTCTGGTAACGCGCCCAGTTACCTCGGTAGCACACCTGCACTTCCCTAGGAAGTCAGAGTTGTCTACTCCCGTAGTCAGCACTACTGGTCAGGCCGTCTGTTTCACTGCCTATGCTTTAGCATGCCTGCTAAAGTAGGCTGGATAGGCAATGCCTGCCAGGTAGGCTCTGTCTGTCTGCCACTCCTTAGGCAACTTAAGGCTTTTGGACCGAAAGGTCGTTAAAGCAGTTGTCTCTTGGAGTGGTAGAGCTGTCTAGTCTTGTGTGTAGTCTGATAGAAGTTCAAGATAATCTTGAGAGAGTGTAAACTGGCTTTTATTTTTGCAAACAAAGAGTCAGCTGCGCATCCAAGGTAACACTGATTAGTGTGGAGCCCAGCTGCTCTATTTATATAAAAACGTTACATAACTCCCTTTGGATAGGGCTAGACTTATTACAATATGGGATAGAGGATGGCTAACAAAGAGTGCCTTAACATGTATGCGAAATAGCCTCAGTGGTATGAGCTGAGCTACACAAAGAAAGTTTATAATGATTTAGTCATGTATACAGTTCTATCTACTCGTTGCTATGTTTGTAGGTTGCCACAGGAAGCTGCGCCATTTTTCCTGTACAATAATAATAACATTAAGTTCAACAACCAACAACAACAACTACTACTACAGGAACTCATCTCTCAAGAAGAAGTTGACAAATAATCGACAGTAACAAAATAATAATAAATAATAATGATTATTATTTCTTATTTATTGTTCAGCAAGTGAAGAAGTTTTTATCCCCCACCCATGGATGTTGTATTTGCATGGATATGTATGTGGAGATATATTATGGATCAATCCTCCTCCTACTGCTACTAGTACTACTACTGCTCACATCTTTTTTATCATCATCATTAGTAATATTATAATAATTATAATTGCTATTACTATTTGATCTTCCTGAGAAAGAAAAGCAACAAATAAGTAAAGCTATCAGGTACTAGTGAAGCTTTAATCAACTACTATGTTATTATTATAGTGGTAAAAAATGTTTGACGAAAACACTGCTGAAGTGAATAATAATAATTGGTGAATTATCTATTAAGTCAATTGCCCCTCTACAACAGTTGTTTAAAGCAGTAGGTATCAGAACTTTTATTAGTAGGATTTTGCTGTGAGTTTCTGTGCTCACTTTGCGTGATAGCTTGACAACCGCCCACCTCTCTACGGACCAGAAAGTAGACTACTAAAGTCGGCTGTGACAATGTCAAGACCTTAGCAATTAGGCCTAGTTGATTGGCATGCTCAGACCAGCGAGGCAGCCAGACGAGTCTAGCTGTCAAACCTTGCACTTGACTCGCCAGTCAGACTTTACGACCCACAAACCAGTCAGTTCCTGCTGCTGACATTACAGTCAGACCTCCCAGCTAGCTCACCAGTCAGACTAATGTGGGAATTTTTTAATCAATCAGTGTGTGTAGTGTGAGCTTGCAAGCAATGTAGGAGAGTTCAAGTGAGAGAGAAATAAATGTTGCTCGCTTCAGTACTTTATTTTTACTGTATCTTTGCGTTTTCATACAACACTAGGAATATAGGAGCAGATCTCTGTCATGGAGTCTAAGGAGAAGGTTCTCCTGGTTCCAGGTGTACTTTTCATACAACACTAAAACCACATGTACATATAGCGATCACTGAGCGATTGCGGGAGTTTGTAACTTTTGTTTTTGGCAAAATCGCTAAGCAATCGCTATCGTCTTATTTGAGGTTATCGCTAGGTTTTGATCGAGATCGATAAATCGATAGTCGATTCCTTGATCAACCAATCACGATGCACAAATACTTTATCCTTGTTTCCAATTGTGTCTAGTCGTTCGTAGTGCTCCGATCTATCAATGATCTTGTAATAAGTTGCAGGCTATGCTTTGTAACAGCGAGTTTGACCGGAATTGCTGAAGAATGGATATTAGTAAAATGTTGTGCAATTATGGGGAGGGATTTCCCCTATTGCTAAGCAAAATCGCTAGCACAATCGCTATATGTGCATAAGGCTTAACTCTACTTGTATTGGATGGCTGCTTTTAAACAGCGTAATATAAGCTCTGCCCAATAGTGTTACCGCACAATATCAAAATAATAACAACCCATGGGGCTTACTTGACTATATGAAAAATAAAGCGACTTAAGTGATTAGGCATTAGGTCAGGACTAATAGGTGAGCTGCTTGTCCAGTTACTAGCTGTTTCCTGTTTAGTACTTTCAGAACCATTTTAGATTGCATCATGAACTCGGCTTGCTCTGATTGGAAGAGAGACAAAAGGAGGCCCGTCATAAGCTTTTCAGTAGAATAGTTTGTGACAAACAGTACTGTTCTTAAAAGATATATTTGAAAATCACTTGATATCCTCCCAGACCAGACATCTTACAAGATTAGCAGTGAGGTCGGTGCCTTTGGTGCGAGTTGGTAATGCAACTTCTATGCAGCAAGTATTTTACAATTGCACTTCCAGAGAGACAAGAGCTCGCCCCAAAAAATGTACTAGCGATATTAGCTGTTGAACTTTCCTTCTTTCAGTTTCGTTTTATGATTTAACCTTTTCAATCATATTGATTTTTCCCTCTTCTTCGTACTCAGGGGTCTAGGAGATCTAGACTAACATACCAATAATATATGTAGGGCATAGTGATAACTGGGTTGATTGTTGAATGCCAGAATGGCAACAGCCTGATCAGCAACAAGCTTGGATCACTTGTCGACAGTTTGGACCAGATTTTCTACGAGCGTAGATTCGAGGTCGACAAGGCACAAGTTATACTGGATACTTTTGGATCATGTTTTGTTATCTTTTCTTTAATTAAATTATATGTGAAATAGAGGGAAGTAAATTGTTTGAAAGAATTTCTTAAGAATGTATATTATTGTTATGGCATCTTCGTTACCTTTTGTGAGCCATGAATATTATTTTGTTTTGCCTTTGAACATGACATTTTAAGTTGTCTGCACTAGCAAAAGAAGACAATTATTACTTTTAGTATTTTTCCCATTACTATTTAATTGATTCGTGATCATGTTTATCGGTATCCATACCTTTTACTTTTTATGAGTAATGATTTTATGATAATACTGTGGTGCTTGTGCAATATGCACATACGGCAATTATGAGCAATTTTTAGTATAAACTGAAGATGTTCACTTCTTAGTGAGTTATTATTATTGGTGAGTTTATTAAAAAAAGAGCTTAAAACACCAAAAAGTGTGAGCTGTCCTCTGCTTTGCAGTTCTTAAGCCGATCATTGTCTACAAACACTGTTGACATCAGTCTAAGTTAATTGGCTAACTGGTCAAAGTTTCCGCCGACCGTCTTGTTTTGTGACCAATCGATCCAGCTTTGTCGGCACCCGCTTTTTGATCATTGATCCACTATTTGGCTCGGGCCTTCTTTCGAAACATTAATTTTTTTTAAATGTTTCTACATAAACTTTTTTTTCAAGTCCAACTGCTTCCATTTTAGTATCAGGCTGTTACTCTACATGGTCTTTGATGAACGCATAATAACAGATTTTTTACCTCTAAACTTGAAATCATGTTTTATTTATGATTAAGGCAAAATGTCAGGTGAAACAAACTTTGCTAGGGACATTATATTGTGAAGTGTTAGACAAATACTGAAAAGGAAAATACTAGGTATGCAGCTATGCTGATGGCGACTTCCTGCTTTAGCTACTAGTATCGCTCCCTGACAAACAATAAAGAGCCAATTTACAAATATATAGAGTACTTTCCCGAACACTAGAATGTTTTTACTACTTATAAATATTGTTGTTATTCTTACGTTTTTTACCACTCGTCTCTTTTTTTACTTATCACTGTTATTTCAGAAGCGCTCAAAAGACGGAGTTACCCAGTTTTCTGTAAATAAAAGCCAGCTGCTGTGTCTACTTCACCATTGTATTAGGAAGAGGCACAGCAGAAACACCACTCTCTCGTACACCCTCACTTTACCTTTGTACCTGCAAATTGTGAGAATAATAATAAACAATTACAACGACCCCACTGCTGACCTAGTTGAACAGCCAATTACCTCCCCCCCAATTAGTGATAGCCAGTATTGGCTGATAGCAAAGACGTTATTCTTATCCCACCCAGCCGACCAGAGCTTGATGCTCAGACAGTTATGCCAAGAGACAGCCCCCAGCCCCTAGGCTTGTCCGACGATGACACAGTTGGCCAGTGCAATAGATTTGATAATCACAGATGGCAATTGGAGCTTGTGCAGGTTATTGCTACCCTAGGAGTGACTACTAGAACTGTCACTAAAAAATCTTGTACAGTATGCTGTTAACATCCATTGCCACTTTTTTTAAAAAAGCATGTTACCCCAAATCACGATATTAATTCTCTGACCACTTTTAATGGGTTGGTGAGCATACTTATCAAAAGTATATTGACAACTGACTTGTCCACCAATATAGTCTTATTTGTGTGTCTCTATTCAATGGGGGTCCTGGCAGCTTTAAAGGTCGCACTAGTAATAGAAATACCGGATGCCCGCTTTCCATGACCCATACCATTAAAACGAAAGTCAACTCATTTTAACATGATAATCAAACTTTTTTCCCATTTACGTCAGTAGATAGGTATGGGGTGTATAATAATGACGATGTGCCTTTTACCTAAATCATAACAGTACATTGCCACTGTCTAAGCAAGCCAGTAGTTTACCAAGGGCGCACCATCATTAGTTTAAGTTGGCAAGGTCAATTAAACCCAAAATACTAAACTATGGCTCTACCCATGAGCGTAATATTTAATTAATTTTTTTCACTGGAATAAACTAAAATCTTCTAAAAAAAACTTGCAACGACTATAATGATTTCTTGACCTTTCTCAACAACGTATTTTTTTATATCAGCTGCTTGAAATGTCACAAATCAGGATAATAGTCAAGCAAGTCGTGGTTTCTAATGATAAGTTAAACGATAGACCATGCTACTTCCGTTTGCATCGCTAAAGTGAAACTTCTCTGCCGGAACCCAATTGAAGAAGCCTTATCTTTCAAAACTTTTTGTGCTTCAAAGTAAAGGGTCTAGCTTGTCAATCACTGTTTCATATTGCGACATAGTAGTTACTAGAGATTTTTATTTTTTTTTCAAATTTACGTTAACAGACATTTATCAGTTAGCCAGTTAGAATGAGCGTGCAGTTTGCAAATGGTTTATTTTTGTAGGTCGATAATGATAGTCACCTACTGTGTTTTACTGTTTGCTGGTGCTCATGCTGCAGCAATAGACTGGTCAGAGGTGAACCTACCCAAGGCACACATTCCATATTACTTCAATAATCACCCTGTACTAAAAGAATCATGTAGAGCCGACGCAAACTGTCCTTTTAAGGTAATTCTTGAGCAGACGCTGGAGATTCCGTCTTCTACTGTCAGACAGCTATTTAAATTCAAGAGCTTTGACCAGATTTTGTTTTGTGATTAAATTCTTGCCCAGAAGATTGAGTTCTCTGCTTTGTTTGTCTGAAAACCTCAAAAGTGTCAAATTTAATACACTTAATTTTTTATGTACTTTGTAGGCAGACCTAAACTCGACTTCCTGTTTTGGCTATGAGCTAAGCTGTAAGGCTGAGCATGTATTTCAGCAAGTTGATTGTCCCCAGAGGTCTAAATGGTACCAATTTCTTTTTTATTATCTGATATTGTGTTTAGTGGGATGAATATCGCAATGTACATAATTTGTCTGCTTTGGTTGGTAGGGCCAAGTCTGTTGAAGAGCAAAAAAAGACGTTTTGGGAGACTGGAGATTTTGGTATTGTTGCTGAAAAGATTAAACAGCTGAAAGCTTTGTGTTTATCGAAAGAGCCGGTGAGTATAACTGAGACATTTACCTTCTTAAGTCACTTCATTTGTTGTCTTATTCCTGCAGTATTTTTGTTTCTTTGTTCTTGTCTTTCCCACCCTTCTCTTGTCAAATTACTAGCTCTGCAGCTGTAAGTTCTGTTCACCTAACATTTTGAGTAAATGCATACTACAGTTGCCTTCTCATTGTTTCTGCTAAGCATGTTGGATTTGATTTATCTCTAATGTCGCAGTAGAAGACAACTGCACAATGCCAGTAGAATATTGCTGTTCGCTTATATTCATGTTGTTGGTAGAATGGGGCTTACATGGAGTGTGAGGGTGATGCCAGGTACTGCAGAGGAAAGAATATTGTTTTAGACTTGAGGGAAACCAAGGCAAGCAAAGTGTAAGCTGATAGTTACTTCTAGTTCAACAACAATGGCTCTTTTTAGAACTTGCTGTCTATAGTTGCCTTGTTTCATTTTTTATTTTCTCAGCTTTCATTGTGTATTCAGTGTAGTTGCTAGCTGATAATGATGTCTTCCCGTGAAATGGTTTTGTCGTTGCCTGGAATGACAGTCATGACTAAGTATTGATGATGGTGAAGTACTAGTGATGGTGAAGTACTAGTGATGATATTGTAGGTATGATGTAGATTTTGTTAAGAAAGGTGAGATAGGAGGCAGGTGTACTGTAAACAATAAAGTCAAGCAGGGATGGGATAAACAACATAGGAACTCTCTTCAATCCTGGTAAGTTATATACTAGTAGTTAGTACTAGTTAGTTATATACTAGTAGTTAGTACTAGTTAGTTATATACTAGTAGTTAGTACTAGTTAGTTATATACTAGTAGTTAGTACTAGTTAGTTATATACTAGTAGTTAGTACCAGTTAGTTATAGACTAGTAGTTAGTACTAGTTAGTTATATACTAGTAGTTAGTACTAGTTAGTTATATACTAGTAGTTAGTACTAGTTAGTTATATACTAGTAGTTAGTACTAGTTAGTTATATACTAGTAGTTAGTACTAGTTAGTTATATACTAGTAGTTAGTACTAGTTAGTTATATACTAGTAGTTAGTACTAGTTAGATATATTAAATAACACTTGCAGGTATCAAGTGGTGGAACACTTCACAGAGTTTGCTGAGCATACAGATGATGATTGTGATGTCATAATAGACAGACCTGTCATCATATCACAGACTGACGCAGGTGAGAATTTCGTAAAATATGACTATACGATGTGTATTGTATGTGAACGCATACCTATACTATATGCATTAAATTTATACATACACCTATATGATATGTATTATATATAAATGCTTACCTATACGATAGGTGTTATATGTATACTATACGCATACTATATACTGTATGATATATATTATATGTCTATGTATACCTATATGATATATTACCACATATACCTATATGATATATATTATATGTATACGTATACCTATACAATATGTATTATAGGTATATGCATACCTATACAATATGTATTCTATGACCACATATACATACCTATATGATATATTGCTACGTATACCTATATATTATATGACTACGTATACCTATATGATATATGACTACGTATACCTATATGATATATGACTGCGTATACCTATATGATATATGACTGCATATACCTATATGATATATTATATGACTACGTACGCTTATATAATGATTTATTTACAGTGTCAAACATGTTTCACCATTTCTGTGACTTTGTGAATGTGTACGTATCCCAGCACTTGAACAAGACAACTTTCTCTACTGATGTACAAGTTATAACATGGGACACGGTGAGTCTATACATTGCTGTATGTATTGTGTATGCTATGTGTGCTACATATACGTTATATTGTATGTATTGTGTATGCCATGTGTGCTACATATACGTTATATTGTATGTATTATATATTGTATACCTGTTAGTCACTTATAATGGTAGTTTTGTTGTTTAGCGTGTTAGTATAAACACTGACGTTGCGTTGTATTCACTGTTGCTATGGGTAGCTGTGTTTCCTTGTTACAGAATGGGGGTGGGTACAGAGACCCTTTCAATGTGATGTGGAGAGCATTCTCCCAGCACACTCCAGTCTCCATTGGCACTTACATCGGTCAAAAGGTCTGCTATCTTTTATTATTTGTTTTTTATTTTCTTTGTGATTTGCTACTAGTTCTGCTATTGTTTATTTAACATTTTTTTGTCTATTTTTTTATTTTAAAGTAATTATTATACCTCCCACTTGTTACATTTTTATCATTTATTAACGTTCACCATAGTTTTTTAACTTGTGTTTTTTCAATCAGCTGAGTTGATTTATGAAACAGTTGTCAGTTTTTCTTTGATCATTTCGTAGGCCCGGCAGTTGCAATTGATTTCCGTTTAACTCCAACTAGTCACCGATATCTAGCAAATAATTTAATATTACATTACTTAGAAAATAAGGAATCATATCAAAATATAATTGTTGTGTCTCATGGACACTCTTTGGTAACACTTCTCCATTTTTTCTGCAAGATCATCGCTAAATGCCAATAATTTCATCAATATATTCGCTGACTGGAATCTTAAGAAGTTGATTCTTTTTCCTCTATTATCGTTTTTTTTTGTAGGTTTGCTTCAAGGAAATGATGTTAGCATTACCTCCCCGTCAAAGGCTTGGGTTATTTTATAACATGCCTCTGGTAGGTACTACACTAGCTATATACAGTATAACATGCCTCTGGTAGGTACTGCACTAGCTATATACAGTATAACATGCCTCTGGTAGGTACCACACTAGCTATATACAGTATAACATGCCTCTGGTAGGTACTACACTAGCTATATACAGTATAACATGCCTCTGGTAGGTACTACACTAGCTACATACAGTATAACATGCCTCTGGTAGGTACTACACTAGCTATATACAGTATAACATGCCTCTGGTAGGTACTACACAAGCTACATACAGTATAAAATGTCTCTGGTAGGTACTACACTAGCTATATACAGTATAACATGCCTCTGGTAGGTACCACACTAGCTATATACAGTATAACATGCCTCTGGTAGGTACTACACTAGCTATATACAGTATAACATGCCTCTGGTAGGTACCACACTAGCTATATACAGTATAACATGCCTCTGGTAGGTACTGCACTAGCTATATACAGTATAACATGCCTCTGGTAGGTACTACACTAGCTACATACAGTATAACATGCCTCTGGTAGGTACTACACTAGCTATATACAGTATAACATGCCTCTGGTAGGTACCACACTAGCTATATACAGTATAACATGCCTCTGGTAGGTACTACACTAGCTATATACAGTATAACATGCCTCTGGTAGGTACTACACTAGCTACATACAGTATAACATGCCTCTGGTAGGTACTACACTAGCTATATACAGTATAACATGCCTCTGGTAGGTACTACACAAGCTACATACAGTATAAAATGTCTCTGGTAGGTACTACACTAGCTATATACAGTATAACATGCCTCTGGTAGGTACCACACTAGCTATATACAGTATAACATGCCTCTGGTAGGTACCACACTAGCTATATACAGTATAACATGCCTCTGGTAGGTACTACACTAGCTATATACAGTATAACATGCCTCTGGTAGGTACCACACTAGCTACATACAGTAGATGTTGTATGCTGGCAGCTTCTGCTGCCTCTTGTATTAGTCAGCATTAGTGATTCACTTTGTCTGTAGCAAATTTCTTTTTGTTTTCTACAGATAGACGGGTGTGCTGGTTCGGGCCTCTTTAGGGCTTTCAATGATCATGTGATACACAGGCTCGGAGTGAAACAAAATGGTCCCATTGTAAGTGTTATTGATGAAAGTATGAACTATTGGTGATTACTGCATGCAAACAACCCAACAAAGTTACAAATAGTAGCTTTTAAAATTGTGTGAGGATTTGTTTAATTACCTTGAATATTGTTGGTAATAAATGTATTTGTGGAACCTTTTGATGTTGTTACTTGTTGAGGCTACGGTATCTGATTGCAGCAAACTGTCATATTCAGATTATTGGTTTTTATTACTCGGATGCCGTGCAATGCAGAATGCCTGTAGCTGTTACATAACATTTGTTGTAGAAAGATAAAATAAGAATAACTATACTGAGCAGACAGACTAAATATAGAAATATAATAAATGAAGAGGAGGTAAGATGTTATGGTATATGTTGTATTACTTGTTGTGATTGGTTAACTTGACCTTATAATTTGTACTTAGTAAGTCTAGCGTGATGGCTTCACCGGTCTTATACGGGTGATGTGTTATTGGCTGACCTGACAAGTTCTTTCATTTGTTGGCTTGCTTTGATGTAAACATAAAAACTGGGCCAACAGGGTTTTAGAACTGCTAATGAGCTTAACTTATATTGTATATATTACTATCATGTATGTATGTGTTATATGCTTTACTTATATTGTATATATTACTATCATATATGTATATGTTATATGCTTTACTTATATTGTATATATTACTATCATATATGTATATGTTATATGCTTTACTTATATTGTATATATTACTATCATATATGTATATGTTATATGCTTTACTTATATTGTATATATTACTATCATATATGTTATATGCTTTACTTATATTGTATATATTACTATCATATATGTATATGTTATATGCTTTACTTATATTGTATATATTACTATCATATATGTATATGTTATATGCTTTACTTATATTGTATATATTACTATCACATATGTATATGTTATATGCTTTACTTATATTGTATATATTACTATCATATATGTATGTGTTATATGCTTGACTTATATTGTATATATTACTATCATATATGTATATGTTATATGCTTTACTTATATTGTATATATTACTATCATATATGTATATGTTATATGCTTTACTTATATTGTATATATTATTATCATATATGTATGTGTTATATGCTTGACTTATATTGTATATATTACTATCATATATGTATATGTTATATGCTTTACTTATATTGTATATATTACTATCATATATGTATGTGTTATATGCTTACTTATATTGTATATATTATTATCATATATTTATATGTTATATGCTTACTTATATTGTATATATTACTATCATATATGTATATGTTATATGCTTTACTTATATTGTATATATTACTATCATATATGTATATGTTATATGCTTTACTTATATTGTATATATTACTATCATATATGTATGTGTTATATGCTTTACTTATATTGTATATATTACTATCATGTATGTATGTGTTATATGCTTTACTTATATTGTATATATTACTATCATATATGTATGTGTTATATACTTTACTTATATTGTATATATTACTATCATATATGTATATGTTATATGCTTTACTTATATTGTATATATTACTATCATGTATGTATGTGTTATATGCTTTACTTATATTGTATATATTACTATCATGTATGTATGTGTAATATACTTTACTTATATTGTATATATTACTATCATATATGTATATGTTATATGCTTTACTTATATTGTATATATTACTATCATATATGTATGTGTTATATACTTTACTGATGTTGTATCTTGTAGCTGGTAGATGCTCTCAACAGAAATCCAAAATATCAAGCAAGGATAGTAACTTATAAGTTTGCGTGAGTATTTCATTATATCATTTATTGTGTAGTTTGTTGTGTAGTCTATTGTGTAGTTTGTTGTGTAGTTTGTTGTGTAGTTTATTGTGTAGTTTGTTGTGTAGTTTGTTGTGTAGTTTGTTGTGTAGTTTGTTGTGTAGTTTATTGTGTAGTTTGTTGTGTAGTTTGTTGTGTATTTTGTTGTGTAGTTTGTTGTGTAGTTTATTGTGTAGTTTGTTGTGTAGTTTGTTGTGTAGTTTGTTGTGTAGTTTGTTGTGTAGTTTATTGTGTAGTTTGTTGTGTAGTTTGTTGTCTAGTTTATTGTGTAGTTTGTTGTGTAGTTTGTTGTGTAGTTTGTTGTGTAGTTTGTTGTGTAGTTTATTGTGTAGTTTGTTGTGTAGTTTGTTGTGTAGTTTATTGTGTAGTTTGTTGTGTAGTTTATTGTGTAGTTTGTTGTGTAGTTTGTTGTGTAGTTTGTTGTGTAGTTTATTGTGTAGTAACTAACTGCAAGAACCTGGTAATTGTCACATCATTTTTTTTAGCACTATTGTTTTCCATTTTTTGACACTTTTTATTTTAATATTAAACTCAGTAGTTGACTTACAGGAAGGAAGATGAAAGAGACGCTGATGTTATGGATCAGTTTAAGGTGAGTACTAGACAGGCTCGCTAACTAAAGGTGCGGTCGCACTTTGATGATATTGCAACGAAACGTTTACCGAAACGTATAAATGAAGTAATAGTTTCGTTGGCAAGGGCTTTCGTTGACGTTTTGGCAAGACCTGGCAGCGCTAGGTTGATAACTATATCGGCGGCATACTATTGGTTGACTCAAAAATTTTGTCATGCTATTGGCTGCAAAGCAATTATTTTGTCAATAGCAAACCTCACGCGTGAATGAACAAACTCTTTGAGGTGTGACACCCTCAGCATACCGAGAACAGGTGTGACACCCTCACATGTTATCGGTCTCGCTGCAGTTATGCGTTTGGTTGCAATATCGTCAAAATGTGACCAGACCTTAATTACCATATAATGGCACCAAAATATTTACGATTTTTTTTCATTTTTATCACCTTCACTCCTTGAAAATCTGATTTTGCAACTGTGTGATGACCACTTTTTACAAACCTTGTTTTCCTTTTCCTGTCTTTCTCTGCAGCAGCCATCATTATTTACCTTGATCAGTCAGACAACTGTTTCATCATTGTGTACAACTTTGATTCTTTGTTTTGTCAGTTCTCTCAGATTTTTACATGAAGGGAGACAATATAAAACACTAATGTACATGTACCTCTTTTCTTATAATCTTTTTACCATATTCCTTGGAATATTGCTAATCCACTGGAAACAATTCGTTCTTTTTAGTAGTTCACTCGTCCCCCCCCCCTCCCCCCCCTCCTCCCCCCCCTCCTCCCCCCTCCATTCCTAGTTCACTCATCCCCCCCTCCGTTCCTAGTTCACTCATCCCCCCATTCCTAGTTTACTCATCTCCCCCCCCCTCCATTCCTAGTTCACTCATCCCCCCCCCCCCCCTCCATTCCTAGTTCACTCATCCCCCCCTTCTCCATTCCTAGTTCACTCATCCCCCCCCCCCCCTCCATTCCTAGTTCACTCACCCCCCCCCCCCCCTCTCCATTCTTAGTTCACTCATCCCCCCCTCCATTCCTAGTTCACTCATCCCCCCCCCCTCCATTCCTAGTTCACTCATCCACCCCCCCCCTCCATTCGTAGTTCTTTCATCCCCCCCCCCCCCTCCATTCCTAGTTCACTCATCCCCCCCCCCCTCCATTCCTAGTTCACTCATCCCCCCCCCCCCCCTCCATTCCTAGTTCACTCATCCCCCCCCCCCCCCTCCATTCCTAGTTCACTCATCCACCCCCCCCCCTCCATTCCTAGTTCACTCATCCCCCCCCCTCCATTCCTAGTTCACTCATCTCCCCCCTCCATTCCTAGTTCACTCATCCCCCCCCCCCTCCATTCCTAGTTCACTCATCCCCCCCCCCCCCCTCCATTCCTAGTTCACTCATCCCCCCCCCCCCATTCCTAGTTCACTCATCCCCCCCCTTCTCCATTCCTAGTTCACTCACCCCCCCCCCCTCCATTCCTAGTTCACTCATCCCCCCCCTCCATTCCTAGTTCACTCATATCCCCCCCCCCCCCATTCCTACATTTTTCTTTTGATATAAAAATTCTGAAATGTTTCAGTTCGATAAAGATATGATCTAAAGATATTCGTTTTCGTTTTAAAGTTCTTTAGTTTTTTATTTGTATTGTATGTTGTGTACTGTATGTTGTCTGTTGTATATTGTATAGTGTCTGTTGCCTGTTGTATATTGTATGTTGTATATTGCCTGTTACCTGTTGTGTATTGTACGTTTTATATTGCACACTTTAGAGCACGTACAACAGCGATGTATTTATTGGCATGCATGGAGCTGGCCTCACTCACTTGCTTATGCTGCCCCATTGGGCTGCCGTTATTGAACTGTAAGTGTCAACTATTCACCAATGGGGACCCGGCAGATTTTAGGTGCTCACCAGGGGGTGCTAATTTGATGATACCGGAAGTTTACTTGAAGTTTTATGATAATATCGTTAAGATTTTCAAAAATCCACTACTTTTATTTTTATTTCTTGCTTTAGAAGTTTCTTCTCACTGATATATTGAAATGGCAGGAGCTCCAATGTCTGTTTTAGGTCACTGAATTTTTTTTGGCACAATAAACAGTTATAATCAACTCGAATAATCACTTTTTACGAACGCTAACAATTCTGACTATAGATCGCTATATAAAATATAGAGTGAGCTCGTAAGAGTTATCTCCCATTTATTATTATTTATTACTTTTATTATTTATTTATTGTGTGTTGTCCTCAGGGATTAACACTATTCATTTTATTTTAGTGTTAAATAATTTTCATTCAAGCACAAATTTGGTCCAACTTGTGATTAGGAAATTGCAAGTTTCACTCAAAAGAAAATTAATTCATTTAGTTTAATTAATAATTATTATTATGATGATGATTATTTATAATAACAATAATATCAAAAAAATTATCATTCATTTGCCCTAAAAATTAAAAAATATAAAACAAACTCTTAAAAACAATTGCTTTTTATTAGTCACATATCACAGGGTACACCAGATTTTTGGTACACTTGGGATTGTCATAGGAGTTTGTTATTATTATTATTATTGCTAGTCGTTGACTGGAGTTATGAAATCCGCCACAAACGATTCACGAGCAGTTGATGGGGATGGAGCTTGTAATACTGAGGATGCGCCGCGTAAATCAAGCATAATAGTATATCGCTGTTGTTGAGATAAATTGACAGGGCGCACTGTAAGTTATTTACATTGGCAAACTTAGTTAGGCCCAAAATACGATACTTTGGTTCAACTGCATACTATCTATGAGCACCATTATTAAATTAATTTTTCAAGTGAATAAAGCAAAATATTTTTCAAAATAAAAAATTAGAGGTTATATCGATCCCTCAAGCTTCCTCAATCACATCCTTTTTGTCATATTAGCTGCTTAAATGTCTCAAATTAAAATAACAGTCAAGCAAGTCGTAAATTCTAGTGATAAGTTATATTAGCAATTGAACTGCTTCCGGTTGCATCTACAAAGAGAAACTGCGTGCCGGATCCCCATTGTTTTACTCCCTTCCCAGTTTTATCTGTTTCCTTCCTTATTCCTCTTATTCCCATTTTTTTCTTCCTGTTTGTGTCATATGTTTTCTCATTTCTTTTGTTTGTTTTTCTACATCTACATACTTGCTTTTCTTCCTGCATTCTATATCCTTCGTTTGCTCAGTTTCACTGAATTGTACTGTTTCACTGAGTCAGCATCTGCATTAAGGTATGCAATAGACTGAAATAAGTGTTTGTATCTTTAGGTATCACTGTGGAGACCCCAAGTGCTATGAGACTTTAGCACGACTTAGAGGTGTTAAGTACTTTACCTGGACCAATATGGACAAACTTTACCCTGAGGATGAGGTAAGGTGTGCCATTGCAATAGCAGTATTGTAAGTGTTACCATCAAATGATATGTTTGTTATTGTTGTAATGTAAATACGATGGTTATTTCATTGTATAATTGAAATATTGTTTCAACTTTTTTTCTGGCAAAATATGACGAGCCAACTTTTTATGGTAATAGGTGTATTGGCAGGCTGGATCGATGAACATCTGCTGTTACCTCTATTTGGGACCACATCGGTGCATCGATCCAGGCGTTTACATTTTATTATATAATAATAAGAAATAAGATCTTCCGATCCGGATCAGATGGCGAAGATATAAAATTCCTGTGTGCATCGTAGCTAGCATAATTATTTTCACATGTGTAAGCAATTCAGCAGCGACGGTTATTGTGACGTTAATTCCTTACTGGTACTATTAGCATGATGCATCGGTAAGTAGCAGATAGAGTCAAAGAATAAACAGCTTTACACTTGTCTGGTTGACAAGGTTTATTTTGAAGCACTTCATTTTTTAATAACTGTAACATTTATCTTTATTGTTTCAACAAAATAGCTCTATTTTCATTATTATGATCAATCTATTTCCAGTATATCAATATTGTATATGGAAATCATAAGAATTAATGATAAACATATATAATAATTAATAATATATAACAATAAAATAATAAATAATGCCGAGAGTGAACTGCTTTGAAACAAACGTCACCCACGTCGGTATACAATAAGTTTTATGTTATGGATCAATAATGTTCGAGACCTATGAGTATGCCTCGCAAATTAGCATTTTTTTGCCCTTGAGGATAGTATTTTGCGATCCACTAAAAATGTTGCTACTGACCCAATCGCATTAAATAAATTGCGGAAAGTTAGTTATTAAATTTGTTCTACGGATCGATCCAGCTCGCGAATACACCTAATAATATAAGATGAACTGAGTATATAATAATTAAATATATTTTTTAGGAATTAAACACTAAACCATTAAAATGCATTGTTTTGTTGTACCAGTATTGACATCAGATGAGAGATTGTAACAATAGAGATAAAGTTTAGATCGTTCCTTTATCAATGAATTCTGTATATAATCAATATGGCCGCCGCTGCTACTTTGCGATCACTACTACGACTAGTTCTAAATCAAATCATCTGATTTTGTAGGGTCACCACCCAACACTTGGAGCGCATGAAAAGTTTACCAACTACAGTTTTGATGTCAGCGAATTCTTGAAGTTAATCAAGCGCGCAGCTGATCATGTGATGAAACACCCAGAATTTCGTTCTGCTAAACGTCGGCTGTACAAGCCGTCCGCGGTCAGAGATGAGCTGTGATATACCCTTGCTGTCAATGCCAGTGTTTAGTAATTTACCCCTCTAGAACGGTGATTGGATGTGAGGTTGGAGTTGTCTATGACTACATTAGCTGTAAATGAACTGTGTATTGTGCTGCAAAGTAGTGCCTCCATTTGAACCTTTTCCATTTAAAATAATTGTCCAGTAGAATTTAATTTCATTAGAGGGGTTAGGTAGCCTTTTCTCAAAACTTGTTTAAAGTTTTCACTTAGATAAAGTTTGTTAAGGGGTTAAATACTTTGTTACTGGTTTGATTTGTTACTAAAAGTAACTTTGAAGTAACGCAATACTAAACATACTTTGCATATTCTTTCAAATAAAATATAACCCTATAGGTACTTAGAATCCAGTCATATGTCTTGCTAAGTGTTTAATCTATCAACTTTTTGAACAGTCAAAGTGAAACTAGTTAGTTATACATTGCCAAGTGTTGGATCTCTCTTGAATATAAAATGGTCATATTGTTGCCAACAATAGTTTCTTATCTTCTTATTAATGATTTACAATACAACGCTCAAAATTTTCACTCAGAACTCTTAAATAATAAGTTATATTATATATAATGATAGGTATTTGTTGAACTATACAGTCGTATCCACTTGGTGAGTTATCATGGATATTGCTATTGTTAGTTATTTTAAACATTTTTCAAATCATTTTTTTTCTTGCATTTACTAGGTGTTTTCTTGTTAGAAACTGAGTGTGTTAGTGTTGGTGATGTGTTACAACTTCGTCCATAATATCCGGCAGTTTCTTATTTTGTGACGTCTAAAAAAAGGTTCATGTTGAAAAGACATTTGAGCCATCACTGCTTGTCAACTTTCAGTGAAGTGAAACAGATAAAGTTTTGGTACTGTTTGTATTTATACAAAGGTTTTTGTTTACTGAATATTTGAATGTCTTGATGGACACTTTTTTTTCTTCCAGTGTAATATAGCCTTTTCATTTTTGTCATTCTGAAGGTTATAGTGCCTTGAAATAAAACTTTAAGTCTTTGTGATGGTTTGTTTTGTATTGTTAGCTGCCATCCTCACTGCTTTGGCTCTATGAACAACTCGGTGTTGAGTTTGTTGTTTGGTGGTGATTTCATTTCAACAGTATGATATTTGCTATGATATTTTAAAATTCAATACATCAACAATTGCTTTGAATTTTCTTCACCATTTTTTCCAGCTGTTCTGCTATAAATTATAGAATTAATTGATTGAAAGAGCAACCAAATGTAAAATGTACAGAATTCATAACTGAACAAAAAGTTTTACCACCAACTAACACTTTGTGATTTTCTCCCGGTTCTAGATAATTGCTACCTTTTTTTTTATTAAGTGTTAAGAAAATTGTTATCATATTTTTGTTAATTAACACTTACAAAATCATGAAAGATTTTTGATAACACTAAGTACCAAACAGTCGATAACTTCCTGATAACTCGATATTAAATTCATTTTATCTTGCTATAGTCGCATCTACGAACTTTAAATAAAAATAATGTGAAAGATCAGTTTGATCATTTTGCTTTCCGCAGGCTATGGAGACTGTCTGTTTTACCTACTGAGGAAGGAATGGTATAAAATACACACGAGCACTTATCTGCTTATCATTGGTCAATACAATATATACACTGCTTATCATTGGTCAATACAATATATACACTTCTTATCATTGGTCAATACAATATATACACTGTCAATGATACTTATCTACAACAATGTAATCACATTCTATCGTGTGACAATTACCAACACTTGTGATCACAATTGTCTTTCACCTCCCTGATACCTTATCTTTTTCTCCCTCATTGTTTTACTCGTTCGTTACTAAATCCGTCCAACGTAGTCATTTGTTGGTCAAAGGTGTCTGGGAGAAAATGAACTGTTATCTTAATTGATGCGAGGAGGGGAGTTGAAGCTATATAAATAATTGGGGTCCAAAGGCTATGAGAGAAGGACCAATATATTGGATATCAAGCTATTATGTTGTCATGAGCCTGCTTTATCAGGTAACGGCTGGAACGCTGGTTTGGCATTTAGCTTTCTCGTTTTGACAGGAAAGCATCTGTAAAAGAATCACTCAATGGAGTTAAGAATTATAGTTCTGTGTCTATGTGTCACACTTGGTACGTAGTTTGTTAACTCTGTACTGTTCACTACACAGAAAGAATTATTACTATTATCAATTTCTCTCATTTACTTATTTTGTTCATTTTTCAGCTGCTATTAAACTATGGCTCTAATTTTTTTAAGCGTCTGAATTACATGAATTTTTTGCTAGATTCAACTTGTTTGAAATAATTTTGAGAAATTGGGAGTTCAGTTTATTTCAAATTTAATTTTCAGGTTTTAAAGCAGCACACGACATATTTTATACATCAGATTCATTTCAAATTTTTGTGCAAAATAGTGCTGGTTTGCCGGATTTCTTGAAATTTTTTATATTTTTGACGTAAAAAACTGTTTACTAATCTTCTCGTTATTTCACCAATACGCATCAGAACAATCTCTGCTGATCGATTTCGTTTTTTCCGCAGGTAGTGGGTATCTGTGCCCACCTGGATGGCTGCCATGGAAAGATAACTGCTATTTTATCTCCTCACATAACAGCCCTAGAAAAACTTGGCACCAAGCCAGTTTAATATGCAACCAACTTCAAGCGGACCTACTCAGTATTGAATCTCAAGAAGAATATGTAAGTTTGGCTTGCTGTCAATTACTAGCAACGTAAAGATGTTGGTAAATTTTACATTGGATTTCTGCTCCCAGTAAGCAGCTAACAAGATTTGTTTTGTTGCAGGATTGGCTGGCTGGTCATTTGAATCAGATCACAGTGGATGGGATGGTACAACAGCAATGGTGGACTGGACTTAGTGATGAGAAGACGGCAAATACCTGGAGATGGAGCTCTACAGGAAAACCAATCTCTGCAAACACAACATTGTTAGTTCGTTACACAGTTAGCTCGTTGTACTTGCATATTTTAGAAAACTCACAGAGGAGACAACTTTTCAACAGTATTATAACCTATGCTAGATTTTGTCGGACAATTTCATTTTTGAAAGTTATTTGATGCTGGATACTTCTCGCGTGCCGGGATGGCTATATGAGACGATTTGGTTTTATTGTGAAATATGCAAGTTTTGTTTATTACCAGCTCGAAAACAAAAATAAAAACATATACCACGCTTTGTAATTCTTGAGAAAGAAATTCTTTTTTCTTAAAGTAACAAAAGTGTTGATGTTATTTTATTTATTGTACCTTTGAAAAGTATTTATTATTATTACTGCTGTTATACTTTACATGTCAGAGTTGTTCTCATCGCAAAAGGTTACTGTTAGAAAATTTGGAGTTGCTTTTTTTCGGGGGGTAATGACTATTTTATCTTAGCCAGTCGATATTGCTAATGTATGCAATGAACTACATTGCACAGCTTCATACTTCAATATAAATTTGAAATACCATTTCTTAACTTTAGATTTCTATATTTTGGTCGAAACGGTTTACAAAGTGATTTAACTTGAAACTATCCAATCGTAATTTCTCATTTCTCATTTCTCTCTTGTACAGCACATGTGGTATATTAGAATTGGAGTTATGCTTTCTCTGTTTAGGTCATGGGTGGTTGGCTACCCAAAGGATCACAGCGAATCCGAGTGTAAGAAACAGAAATGTAACCGATGCGCTTTGATCAATACCAGATTAAAGTATATTCCTAAAGTCGTAAAAGACAGCTATATACGGGGCCTCACTGAACAGTCCTGTATTCAACCCAACCCATACATCTGTAAACGGGCTAACATCACAGGTGAGAGGTTTAGTCGGTCCCACTGGCAGATGTCTGGAGCTCAATTGTCATGTCCATCTCCTTATAACCGGCTGCTTCGCTAAGGGATCCAAAGATATTTGTTAAACATTATTTTCATAAAAACATGACAGCGGCATTAAAATATTTTTCACTCCCGTTATCGTTATTTTTTATTTTCACCGATTTTTTTTTGATGCCAACTTTTGGAGGGATACAGCAGAAAATACCGATCACAACTTTGAATATGTTTCATTGGTGAAAAGCCGTACTCTGCTACTTACCTATCAGCATTACAAAGTTATATATAGAGTTGCGTGTTTTGACTATCTGATATCTCTCTACCAACAGAGCTGCCCTCCAAGTGTGAGTACGCTGATGGATGGTTACAGGTAGGCAAGGCTTGCTGGAAGTTATTTACCGACAGAAAATTATCTTGGTATGAAGCACGGTAAGTGGAATGCTCTTATTTGGTTTTTTGTTTTTTTTTGCTTGGTCTTAGAGAATAAAGAAAATTCATTAATGTTTCAGCCAATTCAATATTTGTTGGTTTGGTGCGGTGATGTGTTGTGTTGTGTTGGTGTAATGTGTGGTGTGTTGTGTTGTGTTGGTGTAATGTGTGGTGTGGTGTGTTGTGTTGGTGCAATGTGTGGTGTGTTGGTGCAATGTGTGGTGTGTTGTGTTGTGTTGGTGCAATGTGTGGTGTGTTGGTGCAATGTGTGGTGTGTTGTGTTGGTGCAATGTGTGGTGTGGTGTGTTGTGTTGGTGCAATGTGTGGTGTGTTGGTGCAATGTGTGGTGTGTTGTGTTGTGTTGGTGCAATGTGTGGTGTGTTGGTGCAATGTGTGGTGTGTTGTGTTGGTGTAATGTGTGGTGTGGTGTGTTGTGTTGGTGCAATGTGTGGTGTGTTGGTGCAATGTGTGGTGTGTTGTGTTGGTGCAATGTGTGGTGTGTTGTGTTGTGTTGGTGCAATGTGTGGTGTGGTGTGGTGTGGTGTGTTGTGTTGTGTTGTGTTGGTGCAATGTGTGGTGTGGTGTGTTGTGTTGGTGCAATGTGTGGTGTGGTGTGTTGTGTTGGTGCAATGTGTGGTGTGTTGTGTTGGTGCAATGTGTGGTGTGTTGGTGCAATGTGTGGTGTGTTGTGTTGGTGCAATGTGTGGTGTGTTGTGTTGGTGCAATGTGTGGTGTGTTGGTGCAATGTGTGGTGTGTTGTGTTGGTGCAATGTGTGGTGTGTTGTGTTGGTGCAATGTGTGGTGTGTTGGTGCAATGTGTGGTGTGTTGTGTTGGTGCAATGTGTGGTGTGTGTTGGTGCAATGTGTGGTCTGGTGTGTTGTGTTGGTGCAATGTGCGGTGTGTTGTGTTGTGTTGGTGTAATGTGTGGTGTGGTGTGTTGTGTTGGTGCAATGTGTGGTGTGTTGTGTTGTGTTGGTGTAATGTGTGGTGTGGTGTGTTGTGTTGGTGCAATGTGCGGTGTGTTGTGTTGTGTTGGTGTAATGTGTGGTGTGGTGTGTTGTGTTGGTGCAATGTGTGGTGTGTTGGTGCAATGTGTTGTGTTGTGTTGGTGTAATGTGTGGTGTGGTGTGTTGTGTTGGTGCAATGTGCGGTGTGTTGTGTTGTGTTGGTGCAATGTGTGGTGTGTTGTGTTGTGTTGGTGCAATGTGTGGTGTGTTGGTGCAATGTGTGGTCTGGTGTGTTGTGTTGGTGTAATGTGTGGTGTGGTGTGTTGTGTTGGTGCAATGTGTGGTGTGTTGGTGCAATGTGTTGTGTTGTGTTGGTGCAATGTGTGGTCTGGTGTGTTGTGTTGGTGCAATGTGCGGTGTGTTGTGTTGTGTTGGTGTAATGTGTGGTGTGTTGTGTTGGTGCAATGTGTGGTGTGTTGTGTTGGTGCAATGTGTGGTGTGTTGTGTTGGTGCAATGTGTGGTGTGTTGTGATGGTGCAATGTGTGGTGTGTTGTGTTGGTGCAATGTGTGGTGTGTTGTGTTGTGTTGGTGCAATGTGTGGTGTGTTGTGTTGGTGCAATGTGTGTTGTGTTGTGATGGTGCAATGTGTGGTGTGTTGTGTTGGTGCAATGTGTGGTGTGTTGTGTTGGTGCAATGTGTGGTGTGTTGTGTTGGTGCAATGTGTGTTGTGTTGTGTTGGTGCAATGTGTGGTGTGTTGTGTTGGTGCAATGTGTGGTGTGTTGTGTTGTGATGGTGCAATGTGTGGTGTGGTGTGTTGCGTTGGTGCAATGTGTGGTGTGGTGTGTTGTGTTGGTGCAATGTGTGGTGTGTTTTGTTGCGTTGGTGCAATGTGTGGTGTTCAAATAAATTTGTTAAATAACAATTAAAAGGTTATAATTATGAGATACTTTATGATATATTTCAAACGTTCATACATTGTGCCAATCAGTATTACATATCACTATTACATATAATTATTACATATCACTATTACATATCACTATTACATATCACTATTACATATCACTATTACATACCACTATTACATATCACTATTACATATCACTATTACATGTCACTATTACACATTGCCCACTAATTGTAGAGATTACTGCCAGGAAACAGAGAATGGTCAGCTAGCCAGTGTGCACTCTATGCAAGAGCAGACAACTCTACTCACTGTAGCAAATGACAACTTTGATCGCTACTGGATTGGTCTACAAGTTAACAAGGTCTGTCACAGGAACAAAGAACAAGAGTGAATCTAATAAAATGTGAACTTTATGTCATTGTTTTCACTTTTATAGAGTGGATCTATTGTGGATGGTTTGTGGACAGACGGCAGCGTGCTGTCACATGATGCACAGGACACATTCTGGGCCGCACAACAACCCGACTTTGTTGAGTAAGTGTTCGCTGTTCCATTAAATCAGTTTGTCAGATAGTGAGCTCCAAGAACAAAATTTCTGCTGGATAAAGTTTCAATACCATAATTGTTATATCAGATGGATAAAAACCACTCATTTTAAACATTGCTTTCTTTTGTGTTTGGGTGAAACGTATTACACCATGTAAAGTAAAAAATATTATTCATCATATTGTGTGTGTGATGGTAGAGCTCAGTTTAAAAGTTTAAAGTACAATTGTATTGTTTTAGCATGCCGAGAGGCCGGGGTTGTGTGCACATGGATAACGCAGATGTTATAGAAGAAGGATGGCACATTGGTCATTGTTACACCGATATGAGCTTTATATGCCAGCGACCTCAAGGTATGTAGAAAAACCTTGCAACTGTGATTGCTTTGTGAATTCATTCAGGTGTAAATACTTTTTGTGGATTTGTCTCCCTTATAATAAGGGTAATTTCTCTCTTATTGAAAATTATCCATCTTTTTAGGTTGTCTCTCTCATTGAGAGTTACCTCCTTTTTATGTGTGTTTAGACAACTCCTAACTCAAAGGTGCTTGACTTGTTTGTCAGTTTTGCTCAAATTAAATGTAGCGGCATTAACAGATAAATTTTGAGATATTTTCTAATGGTTTTTGTTTCAAATTTCTACGGTGGCAGGTGTCTGTCCTCCTGGATGGGCGACTATCAATGGCAGGTGCTATGAGCTTAACCTACAAATCAAGCAATCCTGGGAAGGTGCCAGCAAACATTGCATTGAGCAAAATGCCTCCTTGATGGAAATAGACACCGATGTTGAACGGCAGTTTCTAACCAACTCTCGTTACATGTTTGACCTTGACATAGACGCAGTTTGGATTGGCTTCAGAGGTTTGTCATATTGCAGCAGCTTAAAGTTGGTGATTGTGTTTGTCTGATAATTTGATGAGATACAATAGCTCTTTAGTTTCTAGTTTCTTGTGTGAGTGCTATAAAGGGTGAGCTGGTAGAGTTGTGACCTTCTGACGTGATAGAGAGGTTGATCGTAGCTCTCCCAATCTGAATGTGTTTTGTACAGAAAAAATTATTGATTCACGATACAAATATTATCAGTTTTTGTTCTGAAACTCTATGAGGTTAAAAATTTTATTTGTTATCAAAGCCATAGCACTTCAATTATTCCATTTTCTTCAAACATCTAAACGCACTGGTGAGTTTTTTTGCGGAAAACAATAGTTATATAAATAACCACTGGAGCATGCAGGTTAACTTGGTTCAGCCTCTTTGTGATGAGGCAACCCCAACTTCATTTGCCTTTTTATGAAAAGACAACTCCAACTTTGTTTACCCCAATGAAAAGGCAACTCCAACTTTGTTTGCCTCTTTATGAGAAGACAACTCCAACTTTGTTAGCCTTGTAGAGTTTCTTGGGGCCTATCGCTGGCTCTCTGGAGGTAAAGTCAACTCTTCCCTGTACATTCTACCTGACGGTCTCGCAGTGAATAACAGGAAATGTGGACTCTTATATGGCGGTAGGTGGTTCGCACTTAAATGGAGCGAGTTTTTGTTGTTGTTTCACAGCCTAACTTGCATCTTATAATGTAGCTACACAAGTATATGTTTTTGTCATAGACACAAAGTTTTATTGCGCTTTACAGATAGTGATGGTAACATGTCTGTGACTGACAACTGTGCGAAAAATTATCCTTTTATATGTGAGGGGCGTGCAGACGACTCCCTCATGGAGTATACACATCCACCAGGTACTAAAGCTATGATACAGCCATAAACAATATAATATAACTAGTAAGCTGTTATACAATACATACAACTTTTGCGTATTCTACAGTTGATACATTCTGTGAGCCAAGTTACTTCCAGTACAAAGGTCGCTGCTACAGGATGAACTCTGACTCTAAGACATTCGATGATGCAAGAAAAGCTTGTATCAGTGAGGGAGGTACGCTAGCCACCCTTACCAACAGCCAGGAGCAAGCCTTCATCAACTGTGAGCTCTATAATATACTACATATATTATAGAGATAATATATGATATTTTTACCGTTTATCAAAAAAATTTTGATTTGGAATGCTCAGAGTTGTACAACCTGATTTTTCTGACATTTTTATGAAAGCTTTGCGATCGGTTTTTTAAATTAGGTGACCAATAATCAGGACTGCTCGCTGCTGACTCACAGTACTGGGAAATACATGTACAAATGTATATGCTATACATTTGTTATCTGAAATGAAAGTTGTTGTCTTTTTATTGGATTGGTGAAGCCTAAAAACACAACCTCGGATAATAAATAGAGACTTTGACGATAAAATCAATAAAGATACATTTAATAATATATCAAGTTTCCACCATTTATGGTTTTGTTATTGAAAGAAACTACACATGACTCTTATAGTCATATGTTTGCAATTAACACTCAGGTGTGTGTTAATTGCAAAGTTTAGAGTTGTCTTTTCTTTAAGAAGTTGTATCTAAGTTTTGGAGTTGTTTTCTTTTCATTACTCAATTGTCAATGCAATATTATTAATGCAGTTTTCTAGTTTTCGTAAGTACAACTGACTTGATTTTTAAGTACAACTGACCGGGCTTTTAACTCCTGGTATCGTGAAAGTATTTTAAGCTTCCTTTATTGCCTCCCTGCGTTGCGTCTGCTTGCATTCACTTGTAATGCCTGATGTGTTGCAGCACACACTTCACAGATATACTGGATTGGACTGAGTAACTGGGGCAATGATGAGGGGTGGAGGTGGGTGGACGCTTCAGTGCCCAACACTTACAGAAACTTCATCAGCACTTACCACAAGCTACTCAAATCTGGTAGGCAACATCTACTACTACACTAACCGTCTAACTTGAACTTAAGCGTGCTATATTGTCCAACAGAATTTGTAGTTCAGAGATGTAAACAATGAGTTGAAATAAATTAATGACTTGTTACATTTCAGGACGCAACTGTGTGTACATTATTGGAAGGCCTGGAGGCAACCAAGGGCAGTGGTTTCCCGGACCCTGTAATGTAGAGTTTCCCTACATTTGTGAGAAAGCTGGAACTAAGGTTAAAGTGTCTCCAACTACACCACCACGTATGATACTAAGACTCTGCTTGTTTTCTCACTGACTTTAATTCCACACTCTAATGGGAAGTCCCGATGACATTAGGTATATTGCGTGGAGTTTCATTGCAAAGCGTGCATCCCCCGGCACAGGAGCAGTAAAAGGTTGGATGCTTTTCCTGACATCACCATTGACATCACCACCCATCGAATACTCATCACTATCCATGAGCTCTGACCTCTAGCCTATGGCGGCTCCCAACGAAAGCTCCCTGCTCATGTTAATTGGAAACACTACCGAATTCAATTGTACAAGCAATATTGTATATGTCTATTTACACCTTGTAGCTTTAGATCCTGACTGTGGGGAGGACTGGAGGACCCCCGTTCTGTTTGCAGCAGACGGTAGCACTCCGTTGAACTACTGCTATCAGCTGAACAAAGAAGCTAGAGTGTGGGCAGAGGCACAGATAGACTGTGAGACAAAAGGGGGGCAACTGGCTAGTATAACCACCCCTTATGAGCAAACAACTGTGGAGAGTGAGTCTAGCTTTGTCTTGATTGATGGTGACGTTTATTTCAAAGCAGTTTATTTAGTTTTTGGATGAAAAAGAGTAGACAACTCCATATAAATTTGTTATTAACGGTTTAGGGTGCTTTCGGATACCCAAGGCAGTCATTAAACAGTCGTTGAAGGCTCATCGATGACTGTCGTTTAATGAAGGTTGTTTGTGCTTTAAACCATAGACATATTTATTTCCAACAACGTCTGTGAAAACTGTATAGCTTAAAGCGAGCCCACTTAAGTTTCTTTACGAACAGAAGTTAATTACGATGATGTTATCGTTTGCTATATTTTTTATATACACTATAATGTATTGTTAGGACTTACAACGGGAGAAACAGTGATAATAAGTTGACTCGTTAAAATTGATGGCTAGGTGGAGACAATTCTATGCCCTCAGCGACACTACCTACCTCACTGGTCACTTCCATCGTTGAACCCAAAATGCCCATTGCCGCCATGGTTTTTTTGCCATAAACAACGGGTTTCCGAATGGTCTTGCTTACTCCCATTGTTAAGCCCTACGCGTAGGGCATCCGAAAGCACCCTTATTTATAATAATATCGTGTATCTTTAATATCAGGCAGTTATAAAAGCATTTGCAGCAGTATTACAGTATAATTATTATTTGGCTATGCATAACATAATGATATGTATTTTTATGGAAAACATGAGATCTGTGTGACATGACAATTTGATGACATTCCATAAAGCTAAAAATACCGATTTATTAAAATGATAATAATAAATAGCATAATCATGTGCAATAATAGTAATACTATACATAAATTGATCATTATGACGATATGAAAGCATATTCATTTTGTTTAGTAATAAAAAAAACACGGTATTATTATTATAAATGAATCTTATTAATAAATTTATATGGAGTTGTCTACTCTTTTTCATCTAAAATCTGAATGAACTGCTTCAAAATAAACGTCACCTTGATTGACTGGTCAAACGATATTATAAATTCTACTGGAAAAAATATTGAAGGCTAATGTCTTACTCAAAGAATTTTAATTAAGCATTGAAATCTTTTGGGAAATGAAGTAATTTTCACTTTTTATTATAAGTTTATTTTTACAGTCTTGTAGGAATAAGTAAATTTTGAATAAATATCTCAGATAGTTTGTTACCCCATGCAACATGTTATAGACTACATTCCATACAAGCTACCTGGTGTATCTGTATGGCTGGGCGGGAGTGACAAAACTACTAACTCTGCTTGGGGCTGGATAGACAGCAACCCTTTCTCATACGTCAACTGGGATGGCCTAAGGCTACATACAAAGTCTCTGCTCCAGTGTATAGCAATGAATGTGGAGAGTAAGCAATGGATGCCTGAAGACTGTAATAACAAGAAGGCCTACGTATGCAAGAAACCAAGTTAGTCTCTGCATGTCCCTCTAATACATGTCTGGGGGTTATCTCTATTGACCAGCCAGTGAAATATCTATTTATTGCATTCTTGCTTCCTTCGTATGTATGTATGTATACATATTGCTGCTACTGTTTATTGCAGAGATGAATCAATTTACCACAACGACCCCCACCCCACTCACAACTACTATCGCACCAGGTACTTAGACTAATCATTAAAAACTTGCGTTTATTTTTATTTCTTCAATCCGTTGAACTTTTCTGCAGAAAAAACATGTTGGGTCAAATGTAGTTTTAATTATTATTGATTTTTAATTTTATTATTTTCAGATGTCATGCCACTGCGTCGGCAAATGGCTTCAAAATTTTTAATAATCAAGTCGTCTTCTCTCTGGTCATACTTATCATAGACTTAAGGAAGGATAACTCTCTCTTTGTATTGCTTATTAAATATTTATTTGGGTTCACTCAGGCATGATGATGGGCTGCCCAGACTCGTACCAGCTCATTGGATCAAACTGTTACAAATTGTATACCAAGGCAGCAACACAGAAAGTCGCCAAGGATACGTGCACTAAAGATGGAGCCTCATTGGCCAGTGTCAGAAATGAGCTAGAAAACATCAACGAATTAAAGTATGCCTACAAAAATAAAGGTTTGTAACAACTTTTGTCTTGTCGCCTGGATAAGGGATTAACGAATGCTATGAATAGTAAAACGCTTCTATTGGCAAAAATGGGTAAATTTATGAAATTGTGTTGGTAACTTTATGGATATGTGTAGGTAACTCTATGGATATGTGTAGGTAACTCTATGGATATGTGTAGGTAACTCTATGGATATGAGTAGATAAGTCTATGGATATGTTTAGCTAACTCTATGGATAAGTGTAGGCAACTCTATGGATGTGAATGACTTAGCTAAATGTTTAATTCTGTTTGAAGGACAGAATCTAAAGTGGTGGATAGGATTAGAGGACAGGGACAACAATGGTGTGTACTCATGGGTGGATAAAACCCCTGTGGAGTTTGTAGACTGGGGCTCACACCAACCCGCACATCTGGGGTACTTACGCTGTGTGGCCATGAGCCAGGTTTGTTACCTGAATGGTTTATGTTATATAGTTATATATTATATTTGTATGCACGTTTCTATGCGAATTTTTTTACCTCTATTTGACCTCTACTGACCTTTATTTAACCATTTGATCACAAAAACTGAGTTTGCAAACTATTTGTGTTGGTATGAAAGTTATCATGTGAAAGTCCAAACAAGTGTCATAACAAGCAAGCATTGTTCAGTGTTGGCACTTGTTGCTCTATCTACTGTAGAAAGGCCAATGGGAGGTGATGTCATGTGAAACTGTAGCTGATGGGTTCATATGTAAGACTTCTCCTAATCTTGTACGCAGCACTAATCCAGCAGATATGAGTAAACTTTGTCCACCAATGACAGTGAGTTGCTTTGCTTTTCTTTATTCTGATTGGTCAGTTTGACTGCTCATCACTAATTTTTTTTATTGGCCAGTAGATTTTCTCTCTGATTGGTCACTTGGTGTAACCCTGTCTGGTAATTGAACCTGTTCATTGATTGGTCAATGAACCTTTCTCTGATTGGTCGTTGAACGTGTCCTCTGTTTGATCACTGAACCTGTTCTCTGATTGGTTGGTGAGGTTGTTCTCTGATTGGTCAGCAATATTTTTTATCAGTTGAAGAAGAAATATATTTTCATTAAAAATTGGTTATTTCTGTTTGCAAATTATTACACGTATTTTAGAGAAATATTTTAACGAATCAATGTAGTAATTAGCTGCCATCTTTGTTTACTAAATAACTAGATATTACAAATCAAGCATCCTTAGCCTTGCGTATAGCTTTAGTCGTTTCTAAAGAATGTTGGTATATTATAGACGCACATGTCAGACAGCGCTTGTTATCTGGCTGCCTTCAGTCACTTTAACTGGCAGGGTGCAAAAGATTCTTGTGGACTGAACAACTTTGAGTTGGCTTCATTTGACAGTCCGTGAGTAGCCTGAGCTCCCTTTTAGTTCTTAAGTAGCCTGTGTTTCTTACCATATCTATTTTTTAAACAATTTATGAACACAACACTGCTTATCTGCCAGGATTTTAACATTCCCCAAAATTTTTTACTTTTATTTTCTGATGAAAAGCATTTCTTTAAAAATATTTCAAACGCTGTTCAGAGTTACTCAACCTACCAAAAATCTTTTCAAATACTTTTTTGACATTTAACCATTACAAGTTTTGAGCTAAAGTAAAATAAATTAAAATAATAATAATAAATAGTTATGTAAAGAAAATAACTCATACACAGTTAGCTTACCCATACAGCTCCATTAGAACTATAAGTATAACTGAAACAGTGAAATAGATAAAATACAAAAATTGAAATGAACCTAGACAGTAACAAATGCAAACATAGCTGGAATGAACGTAAACACATCCTGGAATGAACGTCGACAGACCTGAAATGAAAGTCGACTATGTTAGAGAAAAGAAAAACTCGACGTTCATTCTCAAAGCTGTTGACATCCATTCCTGGTGACATGTAAACTTTCGTTTTGACTTTTGTTCCACGAATAAAAAAAATCATCTACCAAAGTAGACAACTCCTGGAATGAATGTTAAAATAATATTTTATATATCGCCGAGAACTAACGTAGACACTTCCCAGACTGTCGAAAAAACTTTCTCTATAGAATAGTCATCGTTCGTTCCAGGTCTCTCGACGTTCATTCCAGCTATGTCAGCATTCATTCCTGTCTACGTTCATTCCAATTCCCTAAAATATTGATTATTGATGGTGTGGCAGCCATTACCTTGTGATAGCATTTACTTACAGCGAGGAGGCAGCGTACATCCTTGATATATACGATGGTACAGGAGCATACAACTTCTGGGTTGGATACCAGAATGTCAACGGTAGCTACTTGTGGAAAGGACTGCCTGTAGAGACTAGTTCTTTCCTTCCTCAGTGGAACAAGGACCATACTGGTGAGCCTTTTAGTTACACTAGTAGTTGTCTGCTCTCTTGTGTTATGATAACTCCAACTTATCAGCAATTGAAATTGGAAAATTTGAAGACCGAACTATGGTTTATGATGTAACAATAATTGGAGTTTTTTTATTATTATATTCTTGTAATGTTAATATTTAGCCTCAAAAAACTGAAACTCCTATCCCATATAATTTTGAAATACAGCGTTTTTTTATCAAAAGGGTCTTTTTTTATTATGCATCAAGAAAAATAAAGCATTTTGTGCATCGTACTCAATTCATATTTTATCGCGACCTAAGATTTCGTAAAATAGCAATTTAGTGAGAATTGTCTTATTTTACTGCGAAAGTTCTTTCATAAAAGCAAAAAGCCTTTGAAACAAATGTATATATATATAAATGTAACACGGACTTCAATATCTAAGCTACATATTTGCTTTAATGATTATGTAAGAAAATGATTTATTAGTTAAATCAATGATATATATAATAATAATTTGCTAATAAAAATCTCACAAATTTGAAACTTGGATTCTGTACCTGTGTATAACGTAGTTTTATCAGTCAATTCAAATGAGGTATTACATAATAATTGTACCAAAGTTATGTAATAATTGACATTGCTGAACAAGCGCTTGATATGTCATAGCAGTAGTATTGTAGGGGTACATTTGCTGTTATCTCTGCACACCAGGTAATGAGTACAACAATTGCACTTATGTAAAGACAAGAACTGGACAGCTGTATGATGGGGATTGCACTACTCGGCTGCCATTTATATGTAAGACATACAGACTGGATCATAAAGTGAAGCCTAGTCAACAGGAAACAACATGTCCTAACAAGTGGCATCTAGCCGGTGACAAATGTTACCATGTAAGTCTAGTTTTTTCAGAATATGGATTGTATGAAGTTTTAGAATCTGTGAGACAAAATACAAACTAATGAAGCAGCTAGTAAGGAAATGGACCGTCATACTAAAGTTTTCATATAAAGTTTGACTATTCTTCTGTTTCATTTTGCAGATTTTTTCTGTTTCAGGCATTTCAAAACTATCGCCGACCATACAAGAAATCGTGGTACGCTGCCAGACAGCATTGTATCGATCTGGGAGGTGATTTAGCGAGCTTGCATTATCAACTGAGTGATGACAAATCACTGAAGAGTATCTTCAGGTAACTTTATCTCTCTGCTCTAGACATATTCTACTAGCAAAGAATAAATCCATCAAGTATCTGTTATTTCAAAGTTTTTGATGTTTTGTTTTAGCAATCAATTCTCGCAAGTACAAAAGTCTGAATACTGGCTTGGGTTAAACAGGCTAGACAGATCCAAAGGTATGCATGGATACACCAATGGTTGTAAAATATTATTATTATTCATTTTGTATTTTTCAACCACTTAAGGTTTCACTTGAGCATATCCAACGTGCTTACAGCTGTATGATTATTGTTAGTATGGAAATAAAATTGATGAATAATCAAAAATTCTTTACTATTCGGATTTAAATTCAGAAATGCTAGGCTGCGTTTAACAAAACAAACTTTTATGAATATTTTTGGGTTGTTTCTCTGTGCTGCTGTAGGTTACCGATGGTCAGATGGCAGCAATGTAGACTGGACGATGTGGGCAGAGGGAGAACCAAATGATAACCAACTTATCGAGTCTTGCGTGGTGGCTGCAGTCATGAGCAACTACAACTCTCCTGTCAAACTAGAGTTTAATGACAAGTATTGTGCTACAGCACATGATTATATATGTCAACTGCCAGCAGGTAAGTTTGTATGTAAGTGACAAGTGCTAGCACATGAGTTTGTATACAAGTGACATGTGCGGGCAGGTGGGTTTGTATACAAGTGACAGGTGCTAGCACATGAGTTTGTATACGAGTGACATGTGCGGGCAGGTGGGTTTGTATACAAGTGACAGGTGCTAGCACATGAGTTTGTATACAAGAGACAGCTGCTAGCAGGTGAGTTTTTAGACAAATGACTGGTTCTAGCAGGTGAGTTTTTACACAAGTGACTGGTTCTAGCAGGTGAGTTTTTACACAAGTGACTGGTGCTATCACATGAGTTTGTATACAAGTAAGTGACAGGTGCTAACAGGTGAGTTTGTATACAAGTGACAGGTGCTACCACATGAGTTTGTATACAAGTGACAGGTGCTACCACATGAGTTTGTGTACAAGTGACAGGTGCTAGCACATGAGTTTGTATGCAACCGACAGCTGCTCGCAGGTGAGTTTGTATACAAGTGACAGGTGCTACCACATGAGTTTGTATACAAGTGGCAGGTGCTAGCACATGAGTTTGTATACAAGTGACGAGTGCTGGCTGCTGAGCCTCTTTGCGAATGATTTTTGTCAGCTAATAATACTTGAGTTGATTTACTCGATTTCATCTGTAGGGACAACAACCGCAACTGTCAAACCGACCACCACATTACCGACACCATCAAGGATTCCCGGAGTGCAAGGTAACCTTTTTCACTCAAACTTCACTGCTTACATGTGCCAATGGTTGCATCGTATATGCTTGTCTCTTTATAATGAAATATTGACTGATCGCTATATTCAATGGTTACACAGGCCAATGTGACCCAGGCTGGCTGGAGTTTGCAACAAAGTGCTACAAGTTTAAGATGGATTATCTTTCATGGCATGAAGCCAAATCTGACTGTGAGGAAGAAGGTGGACATTTGGCTGTTATACATAGCCTCAAAGAAAATGACTTCATCTTATCACAGGTATCTTATATAATAATACCACCAGCAAGTCTTCATATGGTTAAATAGTAGATGAAGCAGCCTGCATGTATTACTTATAACGAGCTGTATGTTCACCTGTGTAAATAGCATTTATGGGCCTCATATGTGTGCCCAGCGCATACATAGACCCCCTGGTTAATAGGTGCACAATTCACTTTGGTTGTTGGGTGGCATAACTCCAAATCACTTTAAACAATCTCATTTATTAGAGAAATATCCAAAACAAGTGCTGTGACTGCTAATGGATCATTAAAATTCAGAAATCCATCTTTTCCTTAGCATTTATTTTTGACTATCTTTTTTTCACCTGTCATACACATGTCATACATCTGTCAGACACCTGTCATACACTTGTAATACATCTGTCAGACACCTTTCATACACCTGTCATACACTTGTCATATGCCTGTCATACACCTGTCATACACTTGTCATATGCCTCTCATACACATGTCATACACCTGTCATACACATGTCATATGCCTGTCATACACCTGTCATACACTTGTCATATGCCTCTCATACACATGTCATACACCTGTCATACACATGTCATATGCCTGTCATACACCTGTCATACACTTGTCATATAGCTGCCACACACATATATTTATTTGTAGATTACTCGCACAAGCCACCAGCACTGGGCCATAGGACTGACAGAATACAGGAATAAAAAATGGGGGTAAGTTTTATCTCTCCTGCTCCCGCATTCATAACATTTGGTCGCTCTGGTTTATTTTAAACATTTATTTATTTAATTTTATAGTTTGAATTTTCCTAGCGGTAAGTTATGTAACATTGTTAGCATTTAGCAAAAGCATACAATTTTTTCTATAGTTCTCTTGTACAATTCATAAATAGTGATTTTCACCAGGTAGACTTATTTTTATTATTTTTATACAATAGAGTTATTTACAATTGTGTACATTTGAACAAGTTACTAACAGTTATCAAGCGTTCTTGCCCTGTAGTTTTGTTGAGTACATACTAGTCAGTGGTACTTGTAATGTTTGCAGTTGGGTAGATGGGACAGCACTTGACTTTACTCCCTGGCATGAGGGAGAGCCATCAGATCATGGTGGTGCTGAGGCTTGTGCAGAGATATACCACGACAGCGGTAAGTATCCATTTCTGCCAGCATCAACGCTAAGATGTGTGCTCAGGTGGCAGCAGCACAGGCAGCCACCTGTCTGCTGATTGGTTTTGAGCATTTTAAATATTTATGGGTATACCCGCTAAGGCTGCTCATTATAAACTGTCAAATGAGGTTTTGTATATAAATATTTTTTTTGTGGTGAAAACATTATTGTATTGACCAAAGTGTTTTTGTCATATTAGACATGTTGGGAAATTTGCTTTGCTGGCTGGTACAAAAATGCGCACGTGCGCCTTACAATTAGTACCTTTATGAACGTTCGCCGCAGAGGTTGTTGGGATATTTGACCACAATAGCGTTTGTTATTTTGTTGGGAATTGAGGATATGCTCAGACGACAGCAATTTAATCAAGATTTTTAATACGACCGCCTTGTTTTTAGTATACTGAATAGATTATGGTAGTCGCAGGAAGTGAAAACAGTGCTGCAAGTAGGTACATGGCAAACTGAAGCTTTCATTATAGAACGTGTTTCTATTATTCACGTTCAAAATCAATCGCTCGCAGAAAGTCCCCAACCACATTGTTTTAGCCGTGAAATTTATTATTTTTCTACGTTCTTGATTAAAACGTTTGTGCGTTTCATTTCAATTTGAACTTCCTTCAATTCCCAAATCTGCCTGTTATACCCTGGAAAGCTGCTACAGCGTTTCTTTTTCTCTTGTTGTAGCCTGGGATTCAATTACATTTCGTACTAATAACTTACTTTTACCAGAAGGCGCTGGACAAACTCTCCATCTCACTCTACCATTTCATGCATTATTTTGTGATTTTATAGGCTTTTGGAATGACTACAACTGTGCTGTACAAACCAGAGGTCATATATGTCAGCGACCTCTGAATGGTCACACGCTGCCTGCTACCACTACCGGTCGCCCTGCCTCTGGCAACTGTCAGGATGGCTTCCAATCTTTTGGTGAGTTCTAAGGAATTGCTGTGTTAGCTTTACTGGGTAATTTCTCCTTTACTTTAGCTGTCTGTGAGTGGAAGGTTTCACATCCATATCTCATGCACAGATGGTAGATGCTTTGGGCTATTTGGTCAGCATGAACCTTTATCTTGGAGAGATGCTCAAGATACTTGCAGATCTTATGGACTAGGCTATGATTTGGCATCCATTATGAATGGGAAACAACAAGGTTAGTAGCAATACCTTTAATCGTCTGCACACAATCCTTGGTCATGTGACTGCAAGCACTTCCTGTTAGTAGTTACTCATACTTGAATTATCTGTTGGCAGCGTTTGTTGGTTTGACAACTTATGAGAGTGAGCTGCCAGTGTGGATAGGGTTCAGTGATCTGACAGGGTTTGGCAGGTTCACCTGGTCCAACAACGATCCAATAGTGAGCACTCACTGGGCACAAGGACAGCCTGAACGAGATACTGAGAAAGTAAGTATAGTATGATATTATATAATACATACTATATTATGTAATACAACACTATATTATGTAATACAGTACTGTGTTATGTAATACAGTACTGTGTTATGTAATACAGTACTGTGTTATGTAATACAGTACTATATTATGTAATACATTACTGTGTTATGTGATACAATACTGTGTTATGTAATACAGTACTGTGTTATGTAATACAGTACTATATTATGTAATACATTACTGTGTTATGTGATACAATACTGTGTTATGTAATATAATACTATATTATGTAATACAGTACTGTGTTATGTAATACATTACTGTATTATGTAATACAGTACTGTGTTATGTAATACAGTACTGTGTTATGTAATACAGTACTGTGTTATGTAATACAGTACTGTACTGTACACAGTATTGTATCACATAACACAGTACTGTATCACATAACACAGTACTGTGTTATGTGATACAATACTGTGTTATGTAATACAATACTATATTATGTAATACAGTACTGTGTTATGTAATAAAATACTATATTATGTAATACATAACTGTGTTATGTAATACAGTACTATATTATGTAATACAGTACTATATTATGTCATAGAGTACTCTATTATATTGCAGAAGGGCAGGTGCATACAGGTAGAGACGGACGTAGAAAAGAGAATAGGTTTATGGAAGTCATCAGGATGTACAATTAAACTACCATACCTGTGCTCTGGTCCGCTGGGTACGTACAAATTATTTGCACTTCCTGTTTGTACAAAGTACCACATATACCTACACTTCACCTACTCTTCATATTTTATATATTTTTATTAGTTCAGAAGCGCTTTCTATGTCAATGCTGGTTACAGTTTTATAAATGGCCATAGAGAAGCCCCCACAAATCTTTTTGTAAAAAGAATACATAATTTTGATTATTTATTCTGATATTCCTCGGATTTTTTCTGTATGTTTTCTCAAGACTATACCAACTGTCTGTACAGAAATGTTTTATATATATTCTTCGTACATTTTTTGAGGCGTTGTATGAGTTAGTTGTAAGATTGTGATTGGTAGACCCAAGTATTGCTGACCCAGTCACCACTGCCAGCTCCCTCTGCCGTTCTGGTTACAAAGAATTCAACAATCAGTGCTATAAAATATTCACTTCTCCTCTCAACTTTGATGATGCTGCCGACAGCTGTTATGGGTTCGTGTTTAAATTTATTGCTCTCGTGATTTTTTTATAAAACACAATACACAGCAGACAATGTCATCTATGCAGTCTTGGTTGACTCATGGGAGCACAACTCCTCACCAGTTTTATTTCATCAGTATTATTAATACAAAATTTTCAGTTTTGCACTCATTTTGACTATCATTATTGTTCTTCAATGTTACATTTTATTCCCTCAGCTCAATGTAAAGGGGGATTTAAATAAAAATAACAAAGTTATCTAAAAGATTTCCAAATAAATTTTGAATAAAATTGGTCTTGAAACTGGCTTTTGTATTGAGCATTTTCATATTGCACCAACAACAAATAGTGTGTATTGCTAGTACACGAGGCTACATCAATCTACTATGACTGAATGTATTTATACTCTGAGCTTATTTCATTTGTGTGCATCAGTTAAAGTGACATTAGCTTGTTTTAATGAAGTAGATTTTAAGACAAGGTAATAATCTTTGTACAACTTACTGAATACACGCCTCAGTCTGTCTGCTGTGTTTAGAGATGGAATGGGTTACCTTACGTCAGTCTTAAATGCCAGAGAGCAATCTTACCTGGAGGTACTTCTGGCTTCGTCCAACACAAAACTGTCCGATGTGTGGATTGGTATGAAGAGGGAAGAGTATGTAGTAGATGTAAGTCGTTACACTGTAGTATTGCATACATTCGCTAGTAGAGAAAGCTTATTCAAAGTGCTCATTCTTTGATATTTTTAACTGAAATTTTTTTTCATGATTTTAATATTTATTAAAATAAAATGTTATTTTTTTTATTTATTTGATTAAAAACAATTTTGTATTAATTTGTTTATTTGGTACAATTCTGAAATTTCTCGTCACTTTTTGCTTTATATCTGGTTATTTTTAATATAGGTGTCAACTTATTATCCACAGAAAAGTTTTGCTAGTTGAATCTGGTAAAAATACCAAAATTGCTTCATAATTTATCTTTATAAAAAATTGACAGGATAGGGAGGTTGGTCAATACGAATGGCAAGATAGATTTCCTGTTAAATATTCAAAATGGATGCCAGGCCAGCCGAAACATATCGATGAAGTGCCTAACTGTGTTAGCATGAATGCCAGCAATGGACGTTGGGCCTCAGTCGACTGCGACCCAAGCGTCACTAAACCTTATATCTGCAAGATCTCTACAGGTTAGTATATAAAAATCTTGTGTAATTGGTCCAATCAACTGTTTCAGCTATGTCATTTATCCAACCAACTGTCTCACATATCTCATTGGTCCAATCAATTGCCTCAGATGTGTCATTGGTCCAATCAACTATCTCAGTTGTATTATTGGTCCAATCAACTGTTTCAGCTATGTCATTTATCCAACCAACTGTCTCAGATATCTCATTGGTCCAATCAATTGTCTCAGATGTGTCATTGGTCCAATCAACTGTCTCAGTTGTATTATTGGTCCAATCAACTGTCTCAGATATCTCATTGGCCAAATAAACTGTCTCATCTTCTGCTATCCGTGTTTGTTTTTTCTGCTTCTCTTTGTGTCTCCAAAGACCTTTGTGGTTAAGTTTTCTTTCACATTCAGTATCAGCCCCAGCTGTGTTTTTCTGGTGGAAACCTAGAGTTGTGTGCCCATGTAAAGCATTCAAATAAGTCACATGGTTATTATATTCAACTTTAATGATTATTAAGAATCCTATTGTTTTTATATTTCATGAATTTGTCAACTTGAGCAAGTCATCACTGCCAACTAGTATGCATTAAACATGTATTAACTTTAGTTGTGTTCTCTTACACAGAACCTCGGCCTACCTACCCCTCGACTCGTGTAGTATGTGACAGCCTAGAGGCTATCAACTACAGAGGCATGTGCTATACATTCCATACGCCCAAATATGGTAAAGACTGGGGTGACGCTTCAGCGGAATGTGCTAGTGTAAGTATTTAGGTCTATCAACTATTCACATATAAGTTGGCTACAGAGAGGTGAGATTAATTACTTCAAAATAGTAGTATTCGTCACTATAGTTGTAGTCACTGTAGTATTAGTCACTGTAGTAGTAGTCACAGTAGTACTAGTTAGTCACAGTAGTATAAGTTACTGTAGTTGTAGTCACTGTAGTATTAGTCACTACAGTATTAGTCTCTGTAGTATTAGTCACTGTAGTATTAGTCACTGTAGTATTAGTCACTGTAGTATTAGTCACTATAGTTGTAGTCATTTTAGTATTAGTCAATTTATTATTAGTTAGTCACTGTAATATTAGTCACTGTAGTTGTAGTCACTGTAGTATTAATCACTGTAGTATTAGTCACTATTAATATGATCAACATGCCTCCTAGTTTCGAGAAGGAACTTTGATGCAGTATGTTCTCAATTATTTGTAACCAAACTATTCTCAGCTGACAAAAGAGAGAACTTACAAAGAGTATATATTTACAGGAAGGAATGTCTTTGGCCAGCATACACGATGCAGATACACAAGAATTCTTCACTGCTATGATACTAGACTCAGTTAAACCAATGTATGTGTGGATTGGACTCGTCAAAGCTAAATATGGTCAGTGATTGTGATTGGCTGTTTACATGCCTTCTCTGAGGCTATTTATAGCTCAGTAAGATTGGTATTATATAATGTTTGTTATTTTGTTGTATGAAATATATTATGTAATAGTAAACACTTATGTATTTAATGTCAAGTTTTGAGTAATAAACAATATAATACATATGTATTGTGTATTACATTGTTACATTGTACATTACCTTGTGTAATATACGTATACAATATAATATTCATGTATTGTATATTACATCGCTATATTGTACATTACCAGGTGGATATGTCTGGTCAGATCAAAGTGAGATGCAGTATGAGCAATGGGGACCAGGAGAACCTGCTCAGAGGCTGGAGAAACAAACTGATGCTTGTGGATTTCTTAAAATAGACAACCAGCTTTCTCCTCAATATGGTATGCACTTTCACTTTAATATCTTATGCACTTTCACTTTAATATCTTATGCACTTTCACTTTAATATATTATGCACTTTCACTTTGACATATTATGTATTTTCATTTTAGTTTATTATGTGCTTTCATTTTAGTGTAGTATGTACTTTCGCTTTAGCTCACTTTGTTTTTTCCATTTGAGCATAAAATGTACTTACTTTCTCTTTAACATATTATGTACTCTCACTCTCGTAAAACATGTGGTTTCACTTTCGATATAATACACATGGTTTCACTTTCGATGTAATACGCGTGGTTTCACTTTCGATATAATACGCGTGGTTTCACTTTCGATATAACAACGTGGTTTCACTTTCGATATAATGCACGTGGTTTCATTTTCAATATAATACACGCTTTTGCATTAGTATAATTAGTGCTTTCACATCAGTTTAGTCTATAATTTGTTATGAGAAGTGATAGTTTAATATTGCAGTGCTGTCGAAACTGTCATTTCAGTGTACTTAGCACTTTTACTTTGGTTTAAAATGTACTTTCACTTCATGGTAGTTAGTACTTTCACTTTTGTGTAATGTGTACTTTCACTTCGTGTTAGTTAGTTCTTTCATTTTTATGCGTACTTTCACTTTACATACCATGGTAGTTACCACTCTCATTTCTGTTTACTGCGTACTTTTACTTTATTGTACTTTCTCTTTAACATTTATAGAAAAGTATTATCTTTCCACGCCTTAGTCAGTGGAACATTGTTGTATTTGTTGTTATTGTATTTCAGGTGCTAATTGGACTGCTGATAGATGCTATGCAAATAAAGGGTGGATATGCCAATCACCGGGACACCTCCTCACCGCCCCCACCACCAGTAGTACAACAACTATTCCTACTACGACAGTAAAACGTTAGTTCTTAAGCTACATTACAGTACCAGCTGAGATAACATTATTTTAGATGCCTGAACCATTAGTAATTAGAACCTTTTGCTATAAACTGTTGGTTCTAGATTGCTATGAACTGTTGGTTCTAGATTGCTATGAACTGTTGGTTCTAGATTGCTATGAACTGTTGGTTGTAGATTGCTATGAACTGTTGGTTCTAGATTGCTATAAGCCATTGGTTCTAGAGCTCTATATAAATATATCTGTCCTGCTGTAGAGTATTGTGATGGAGACAGGAACTGGAAGTACTACAATGGCTCCTGCTACTACGTCAGCGATGAAAGGATTTCCTGGCATGATTCCAATGCTAAATGCAAAGGCATGGGTGCAGAGCTGGCCAGCATTCACGGAGATGATGAGTTTGAAGCAATTGTAAGTTTTGTTTTCATGGTTATATATGAACTTTACAACACCTGTGCTGTTACATAAAAGCATAACTGTCTCCTTGGTTACCTCTAAACATACCACTGTCTCCTTGGTTACCTCTAAACATACCACTGTCTCCTTGGTTACCTCTAAACATACCACTGTCTCCTTGGTTACCTCTAAACATACCACTGTCTCCTTGGTTACCTCTAAACATACCACTGTCTCCTTGGTTACCTCTAAACATACCACTGTCTCCTTGGTTACCTCCAAACATACCACTGTCTCCTTGGTTACCTCTAAACATACCACTGTCTCCTTGGTTACCTCTAAACATACCACTGTCTCCTTGGTTACCTTTAAACATACCACTGTCTCCTTGGTTACCTCTAAACATACCACTGTCTCCTTGGTTACCTCTAAACATACCACTGTCTCCTTGGTTACCTCTAAACATACCACTGTCTCCTTGGTTACCTCTAAACATACCATTATCTTCCTTAGTTACATGTTAACATATGTCACCGTTACCTTGGTTGCAGCTGAAGAACAAACGATTGGGGAATTATATAACTGCTATTGGACTTACCAGGCTGGGACTTAGGAACTGGGAGTGAGTGTGTCACCAGCATATAATATATACATATATAGTACATGCAATATATACATATATAGTACATATAATATATACATATATAGTACATATAACTTATACATATATAGTACATATAATATATATATACATATATAGTACATATAATATATACATATATAGTACATGTAATATATACATATATAGTACATATAATATATACATATATAGTACATGTAATATATACATATATAGTACATATAATATATACATATATAGTACATGTAATATATACATATATAGTACATATAATATATACATATATAGTACATGTAATATATACATATATAGTACATATAATATATACATATATAGTACATATAATATATACATATATAGTACATGTAATATATACACTTTTACGTATATCACACACTCTGCAGGTGGGTAGATGGAACTCTAATAGACTACAAAAACTGGCTGGATGGAGAGCCCAACAACCACGATGACTCCGAGAGATGTGCCTTCATGTTCACCTTCACTAAACCCCGGGGTGAGTCAAGAACACAGTCTATTCTAGAGGTCTCTCTAAGTAATCCCGCTCAATGAATAAGTTAGCTGATTTCTTTCCATTTATTTTGTCTATGAGCTAGCCAATTCCTCACTCAGATATACCTACCTGTCACTATCTCCTCACACAGGTATACCTACCTGTCACTATCTCCTCACACAGGTATACCTACCTGTCACTGTCTCCTCACACAGGTATACCTACCTGTCACTATCTCCACGTACAATGTTACCTACCTGTCACTGTCTCCCCATACAATGTTACCTACCTGTCACTGTCTCCACATACAATGTTACCTACCTGTCACTATCTCTACATAGAATGTTACCTACCTGTCACTATCTCCACATACAATGTTACCTACCTGTCACGATCTCTACATACAATGTTACCTACCTGTCACTATCTCTACATACAATGTTACCTACCTGTCACTATCTCCCCATGCAACGTTACCTACCTGTCACTATCTCCACATACAATGTTACCTACCTGTCACGATCTCTACATACAATGTTACCTACCTGTCACTATCTCCACATACAATGTTACCTACCTGTCACTATCTCCTCATACAATGTTACCTACCTGTCACTATCTCCACATACAATGTTACCTACCTGTCACTATCTCCTCATACAATGTTACCTACCTGTCACTATCTCTACATACAATGTTACCTACCTGTCACTATCTCCACATACAATGTTACCTACCTGTCACTATCTCTACATACAATGTTACCTACCTGTCACTATCTCCACATACAATGTTACCTACCTGTCACTATCTCTACATACAATGTTACCTACCTGTCACTATCTCTACATACAATGTTACCTACCTGTCACTATCTCCACATACAATGTTACCTACCTGTCACTATCTCCTCATACAATGTTACCTACCTGTCACTATCTCCACATACAATGTTACCTACCTGTCACTATCTCCTCATACAATGTTACCTACCTGTCACGATCTCTACATACAATGTTACCTACCTGTCACTATCTCCTCATACAATGTTACCTACCTGTCACTATCTCCACATACAATGTTACCTACCTGTCACTATCTCCACATACAATGTTACATACCTGTCACTATCTCCACATACAATGTTACCTACCTGTCACTATCTCCACATACAATGTTACCTACCTGTCACTATCTCCACATACAATGTTACCTACCTGTCACTATCTCCTCATACAATGTTACCTACCTGTCACTATCTCCACATACAATGTTACCTACCTGTCACTATCTCCACATACAATGTTACCTACCTGTCACTATCTCCACATACAGGTATACCTACCTGTCACTGTCTCCACATACAATGTTACCTACCTGTCACTATCTCCACATACAATGTTACCTGCCTGTCACTATCTCTACATACAATGTTACCTACCTGTCACTATCTCCTCATACAATGTTACCTACCTGTCACTATCTCCACATACAATGTTACCTACCTGTCACTATCTCCTCATACAATGTTACCTACCTGTCACTATCTCCACATACAATGTTACCTACCTGTCACTATCTCCACATACAATGTTACCTACCTGTCACTATCTCCACATACAGGTATACCTACCTGTCACTGTCTCCACATACAATGTTACCTACCTGTCACTATCTCCACATACAATGTTACCTGCCTGTCACTATCTCTACATACAATGTTACCTACCTGTCACTATCTCCTCATACAATGTTACCTACCTGTCACTATCTCCACATACAATGTTACCTACCTGTCACTATCTCCACATACAATGTTACCTACCTGTCACTATCTCCTCATACAATGTTACCTACCTGTCACTATCTCCACATACAATGTTACCTACCTGTCACTATCTCCTCATACAATGTTCCCTACCTGTCACTATCTCCACATACAATGTTACCTACCTGTCACTATCTCCACATACAATGTTACCTACCTGTCACTCTTTCCACATACAATGTTACCTACCTGTCACTATCTCCACATACAGGTATACCTACCTGTCACTGTCTCCACATATAATGTTACCTACCTGTCACTATCTCCACATACAATGTTACCTACCTGTCACTATCTCCTCATACAATGTTACCTACCTGTCACTATCTCTACATACAATGTTACCTACCTGTCACTATCTCCACATACAATGTTACCTACCTGTCACTATCTCCACATACAGGTATACCTACCTGTCACTATCTCTACATACAATGTTACCTACCTGTCACTATCTCCACATACAATGTTACCTGCCTGTCACTATCTCTACATACAATGTTACCTACCTGTCACTGTCTCCACATACAATGTTACCTACCTGTCACTATCTCATACAATGTTACCTACCTGTCACTCTCTCCTCATACAATGTTACCTACCTGTCACTATCTCTACATACAATGTTACCTACCTGTCACTATCTCTACATACAATGTTACCTACCTGTCACTATCTCCACATACAATGTTACCTACCTGTCACTATCTCTACATACAATGTTACCTACCTGTCACTATCTCTACATACAATGTTACCTACCTGTCACTATCTCCACATACAATGTTACCTACCTGTCACTATCTCTACATACAATGTTACCTACCTGTCACTATCTCTACATACAATGTTACCTACCTGTCACTATCTCCTCATACAATGTTACCTACCTGTCACTATCTCCACATACAATGTTACCTACCTGTCACTATCTCTACATACAATGTTACCTACCTGTCACTATCTCTACATACAATGTTACCTACCTGTCACTATCTCTACATACAATGTTACCTACCTGTCACTTTCTCATACAATGTTACCTACCTGTCACTATCTCTACATACAATGTTACCTACCTGTCACTATCTCTACATACAATGTTACCTACCTGTCACTATCTCTACATACAATGTTACCTACCTGTCACTATCTCTACATACAAGGTTACCTACCTGTCACTATCTCCTCATACAATGTTACCTGCCTGTCACTCTCTCCACATACAATGTTACCTACCTGTCACTATCTCTACATACAATGTTACCTGCCTGTCACTATCTCCTCATACAATGTTACCTGCCTGTCACTATCTCCTCATACAATGTTACCTACCTGTCACTATCTCTACATACAATGTTACCTACCTGTCACTATCTCTACATACAATGTTACCTACCTGTCACTATCTCCTCATACAATGTTACCTACCTGTCACTGTCTCCACATAGAATGTTACCTACCTGTCACTATCTCTACATACAATGTTACCTACCTGTCACTATCTCTACATACAATGTTACCTACCTGTCACTATCTCTACATACAATGTTACCTACCTGTCACTATCTCCACATACAATGTTACCTACCTGTCACTATCTCTACATACAATGTTACCTACCTGTCACTATCTCTACATACAATGTTACCTACCTGTCACTATCTCTACATACAATGTTACCTACCTGTCACTATCTCTACATACAATGTTACCTACCTGTCACTCTCTCATACAATGTTACCTACCTGTCACTCTCTCATACAATGTTACCTGCCTGTCACTGTCTCCACATACAATGTTACCTACCTGTCACTCTCTCATACAATGTTACCTACCTGTCACTATCTCTACATACAATGTTACCTACCTGTCACTATCTCTACATACAATGTTACCTACCTGTCACTATCTCTACATACAATGTTACCTACCTGTCACTCTCTCATACAATGTTACCTACCTGTCACTCTCTCATACAATGTTACCTACCTGTCACTATCTCTACATACAATGTTACCTACCTGTCAATCTCATACAATGTTACCTACCTGTCACTATCTCCACATACAATGTTACCTACCTGTCACTCTCTCATACAATGTTACCTACCTGTCACTATCTCTACATACAATGTTACCTACCTGTCACTGTCTCCTCACACAGGTATACCTACCTGTCACTATCTCCCCACACAATGTTACCTACCTGTCACTCTCTCCACATACAATGTTACCTACCTGTCACCATCTCTACATACAATGTTACCTACCTGTCACTATCTCTACATACAATGTTACCTGCCTGTCACTGTCTCCCCATACAATGTTACCTACCTGTCACTATCTCCTCATACAATGTTACCTACCTGTCACTATCTCTACATACAATGTTACCTACCTGTCACTATCTCTACATACAATGTTACCTACCTGTCACTCTCTCATACAATGTTACCTACCTGTCACTATCTCCACATACAATGTTACCTACCTGTCACTCTCTCATACAATGTTACCTACCTGTCACTATCTCTACATACAATGTTACCTACCTGTCACTATCTCCCCACACAATGTTACCTACCTGTCACTCTCTCCACATACAATGTTACCTACCTGTCACCATCTCTACATACAATGTTACCTACCTGTCACTATCTCTACATACAATGTTACCTGCCTGTCACTGTCTCCACATACAGGTATACCTACCTGTCACTATCTCCACATACAATGTTACCTGCCTGTCACTGTCTCCACATACAGGTATACCTACCTGTCACTGTCTCCACATACAATGTTACCTGCCTGTCACTATCTCCTCATACAATGTTACCTACCTGTCACTATCTCCACATACAATGTTACCTACCTGCCACTCTCTCCACATACAATGTTACCTACCTGTCACTATCTCCTCATACAATGTTACCTACCTGTCACTATCTCCACATACAATGTTACCTACCTGCCACTCTCTCCACATACAATGTTACCTACCTGTCACTATCTCCTCATACAATGTTACCTGCCTGTCACTATCTCCACATACAATGTTACCTACCTGTCACTATCTCTACATACAATGTTACCTACCTGTCACTATCTCTACATACAATGTTACCTACCTGTCACTATCTCCACATACAATGTTACCTACCTGTCACTCTCTCATACAATGTTACCTACCTGTCACTATCTCTACATACAATGTTACCTGCCTGTCACTGTCTCCCCACACAATGTTACCTACCTGTCACTATCTCCACATACAATGTTACCTACCTGTCACTATCTCCCCACACAATGTTACCTACCTGTCACTATCTCCACATACAATGTTACCTACCTGTCACTATCTCCTCATACAATGTTACCTACCTGTCACTATCTCCTCATACAATGTTACCTGCCTGTCACTATCTCTACATACAATGTTACCTACCTGTCACTATCTCCACATACAATGTTACCTACCTGTCACTATCTCTACATACAATGTTACCTACCTGTCACTGTCTCCACATACAATGTTACCTACCTGTCACTATCTCCACATACAATGTTACCTACCTGTCACTATCTCCTCATACAATGTTACCTGCCTGTCACTATCTCTACATACAATGTTACCTACCTGTCACTATCTCCACATACAATGTTACCTACCTGTCACTATCTCTACATACAATGTTACCTACCTGTCACTGTCTCCACATACAATGTTACCTACCTGTCACTATCTCCACATACAATTTTACCTACCTGTCACTCTCTCATACAATGTTACCTACCTGTCACTATCTCTACATACAATGTTACCTGCCTGTCACTGTCTCCCCACACAATGTTACCTACCTGTCACTATCTCCACATACAATGTTACCTACCTGTCACTATCTCCCCACACAATGTTACCTACCTGTCACTATCTCCACATACAATGTTACCTACCTGTCACTATCTCCTCATACAATGTTACCTGCCTGTCACTATCTCTACATACAATGTTACCTACCTGTCACTATCTCCACATACAATGTTACCTACCTGTCACTATCTCTACATACAATGTTACCTACCTGTCACTGTCTCCACATACAATGTTACCTACCTGTCACTATCTCCTCATACAATGTTATCTACCTGTCACTCTCTCCACATACAATGTTACCTACCTGTCACTATCTCATTAAGTGTAGTTCACTTTAAGCTAGTAGTTATCTCCCTTGTTAGAGTACATCAAAGGAAAGTGGAATGATCAACACTGTGGAACTCTGGGAGGTTACGTCTGCAAGAGACCAGAGCATCCTCTTCCTACGACAAAGAATCCGGCAATACTTACCTTTTTGGACATCGGAAACTGCCCTAGTAGTTGGGGAAAGTTTGGTAAGTACTCCGCACTTTGCACTTTTATTAAATGATTCTGTCAAAAACTAAAACTGAGCAGAATTCATAGTTATCAACTACAGAGTTTGATTGATGGTCACTTTCGGATACCTACCTATGTCAGACAAACAGCGCCACACAAAACTTGCCCATACTTTTCTACATTGTGGCCCAGTTCATGTAGTTACTGTAGACGAACAGCGCCATCAGTTGAAAATTGTATGGCGCAGCTCGTCTACAGCCAACAGCCGAACTGGGCCAAAACATGAAAAGGCAACTCCAAGACACATAGTCCTCTAACAATCCCTATATAATCTTTTGTGAATATGTCGTAATTCATTTTTTCAGCAAAATTAAAATTGAAAGAAACAATAAATAATTCAACTCCTAAAGAACTCGATTTTTCATCGATCCTCTTAAAACTATTATTGTAATAAAATAAAAGATGCTTAATTTTACTCCAAAGCTTTGATTTAAAAAAGAAGTTAAATATTTTCTCAAACAAAAAGTTATTATTTTTGTATATTTATATAATTAATATTTTTATGAATGCCATATAAACGGTTATTGTGCCCATAATGAACAAGTTTGAAAACGGAAAAACCGCAGAAAAAATATTACCAAATTAAAAGTATTTATTGTTCTAATTCACTGGCTATATGCTGCCACAATATACGGGTAAATTTAAGGCTATAATTATTGGAGTTGTGTTTTCTTGTTTTACTAAAGTTACAGTGGCGCGGATTGTCTACAGCAACTACGCGGACGGCGCCATAGTCCATAATAATCTAGGCAAGAGTTCTGTGACGCTGTTCGTCTGCCGTAGCTACCCGTAGAATATCCAAAAGCATCCTTTGTATCTAAATACAACACACAACCTGGTTACTTGTTTGTAAAAGATTTATTCATTGCTTATTGCTTGTTGCTCATTTCCTATTGCTTGTTGTTAGTTGCTCATTTCCTATTGCTTGTTGTTTATTGTTTATTTCTTGTTACTCACTGTATATTGCTCATTGCCCTTTGCTTATTGATCATTGCTCATTGTTGCTTGCTCGATGTAATGAGATTGTACATCTGCTAACAACAACTCATCCTAATAAATACACTGTACTGATAGGCAATAAATGTTATGGACTTTTCACTGACAAACTACTGAATTGGACAGATGCCAGAAATGATTGCAGAGAGAAAGGAATAAATGGTGATTTAGTGTCCATTCACAGTGTGAAAGAACAAGGTAGCAATTGCATCTTGCTTTTATACTCAGTTTGTGCAACATTGCATTTTAAACTTCTATTAAGTTTAAACTTGGTTTGATTTAAAATAATTTTAATTTAATTTGTTTTAATATGCGCATTGTACGCAACTGACCTACTTTGTGTAAAATAGCATTTATAACGAGCCAGCTGTGGGACTTGGATGACAATGTATGGATTGGTTTGAGTGATCGATTCTGGAACAATCACTTTTGGTGGTCCAACAATGATCGAGTGCAGTACACTAACTGGGCTATGAATGAACCTAACCAAAGGGCTTCTGTAAGTGTGATTTCATTGGTTGATTCAATGCCCATTGTTGGTTGATTGCATTAGCCAATGCTTGTCATTGGTTGATTGCATTAGCCAATGATTGTCATTGGTTGATTGCATTAGCCAATGCTTATCATTGGTTGATTGCATTAGCCAATGCTTATCATTGGTTGATTGCATTAGCTAATGTTTATCATTGGTTGTTTGCGTTAGCCAATGCTTGTCATTGGTTGATTGTATTAGCCAATGATTGTCATTGGTTGATTGCATATCTCAAGGTTCATTATTGGCTGATTATATTAATCAATGCCTATCATTTGTTGATTGACGTAGTCAATGTCTGTTATTGGATGATTTCATTGGCCAATGTTTATCATTGGCTGATTGCCGAGTCAAAATCTTTTATTGGTTGTCTGCATTAGCTAATGCTTATCATTGGTTGATTGCATTAGCTAATACTTATCATTGGTTGATTGCATTGGCCAATGCTTGTAATTAGTTGAATGCATGTATCAATGATTATAAACAATTGATTGTATGAGTCAGTGACTATGGTTGGTTACTAAACATGTCATTGGTTGCTGTAACGATGACTACCATTGGATGATTGCATGTATATTATTGATGACAGCAAAACTGTGTAGAGATGATGTTACATGAAATATCACCTGGTAAGTGGCGAGATGAGGATTGCTCTCTGAAGCAACACTATATCTGCTCATCCGACAAAGGTGAGCTCTACCAAATGGGAAGTTGTCTCTTCATTGCAATGAGTTGGCAATGAGCCACTGTGATTTGTTCCTTGCTATAAATTTACTAGCTACGGTAGGGTTGAGTTTAGCTTGTATTCTTTGTGCTCCTTATTTAACAGATCCACGTATATCCAGCCCCCCAACCGTGGCACCCATAGAGTTATGCCCTGAAGGCTATACTTATTACCAATTTGCTTGCTACAAGCTCTACTCTAACAAGGTATTTAGGTCAATGCCCTATTTATTATTTGATTGCTAATATGTAATTTGTTTCATCAGTCGACAACCCATGACAACATGCATGTAACATACATGTTGTTGTACCAATGTTGTAGGTGGGATATGGTACAGCAGATGTAAGGTGTAACAAGGACAACGCAAATGTTGTATCTATTATATCACCGTATGAACAGGCTTTTGTTGAAGCTCTACTTGTGTTTGAGAATAAACCTGTGTGGATTGGACTCGTTGAGCTCGAAAGAGACACGGTAAATGATGTATCTATATTCCATAGATATCTGAAGTAGAGATATGGTATCATGAATCGTGTGCAACAAGATGATTCTCTCACTTGCATTAGCTATCTCTTCCAACTTTCAGGGGGACAACCTCAAATCTGACAGGTTTCTATGGGAGGATGGTTGGCCCGTGGAATACACATTGTGGGACGATGGTATGCCCACCCCTACCGACAATAACAGTCCGCGTTGTGTCACCCTCAATCCCCTTACTAGTAAATGGAAGCTTGATGACTGCTACATGTCTCACTCATTCGTCTGCAAGCAATCTAAAGGTGTGTATTTTATTATTTATTTTAATGTTTTTTATTAACGAGTTTTTGTTCGTCTGTTTGCTTTTTCGTTTTTAGCCTATGCAAGCTACGTGTTATTCCTATGCCCTCTGATAAAACTAGAAAAAGGCGAAGGGAAACCTTTTGCTATCTGTGAAGTTCAAGGTCTCCGTATATTACTGATTCAGTCTGCTAATTATTATAATATTTTGTTGCGCAGTAAAAGTAGAGCCAACGCCTCCAGCGATGTACCGATGTAGTGAAGGAGAGATCAACTATGAGAATAAATGCTTTAAGCTTGGTACCAAAGGCAAGCAGACCTGGTCACAGTCTCACATGTCCTGCTTACAGGTGAGCAGTTCAAATTTATTACTTTTTATGTTGGAGTTGTTCACTTTCGTGTCTGATGACTCCAATTTAAGTATTCGTGTGCTACAGTAAAGGCCTGTAATAGAGCTGTCTTTGATCTTTTCTCAAAGGGCATAGCATAGCAATGAGCATAGCCTGTTGTTATGAGCATAGCCTGTTGCTACCCTTTGATGTATAAAGTATATACATATATAATATATACATCACTGTTATTTTGTGTCGCTCGTTGAAGCCATTTTAGTGACGTAACCAATTGTAGATGGGTATGGAGATGGCTAGCTTCCACAGCTATGATGAGGGAGCAGCTGTAATGCGGATACTCTACGACTCCAAAAATGTTGGAAATATTTGGCTTGGACTTATCAGGAATGTCAAAGGTATAAACTGTATATCATCTTATGCACCTATAGTGTAATATTTACAACATACACTACTATGGCATATTATATACAATATACAGTACATATAGCATGTTATATACAATGTACAGTATATATAGCTTATTATATACAATATACAGTACATATAGCATATTATATACAATATACAGTACATATAGCATATTATATACAATATTATACAGTACATATAGCATATTATATACAATATACAGTACATATAGCATATTATATACAATATACAGTACATATAACATATTATATACATTATACCGTACATATAGCGTATTATATACAATATACAGTACATGTAGCATGTTATATACAATATACAGTACATATAGCATTTTATATACAATATACAGTACATATAGCATATTATATACATTATACCGTACATACAGCATATTATATACAATATACACTATATATAGCATATTATATACAATATACAGTACAAATAGCGTATTATATACAATATGTAGTACATATATTATATTATATACATTATACCGTACAAGTAACATTAACCAATGGACCAATGACAACTTATTGCAGGTGGTTTCTATTGGATGGATAAAACTCCAGTTGATTGGACCTACTGGTCTCGTAACGAACCCGACAACAAGTTTGATAACGAGGCTTGTGTAGAGATGGTGTGGTCGGATAACGGCAGGTGGAATGATGTCAACTGCGGAGCTTTGGTTAATTACCTCTGTGAGAGACCTGCAGGTTGGTAAATTATGCATAAGTTGGTAGTTCTATGCATATGTAAGTAACTCTATGTATAGGTTAGTAACTCTATGTATGCTTCCCGTTCTGCCAAGTAAAGCTTCCTTTCCAACATTTTTGTAAAATTTTGTAAGATTTGTATAGTTGGGAGTTATGCTCTCATGGATGATCGCTGATTACAGAGGCATTCAGTACCACCCCGTCCACTACTACCAAGGCTGCTGGAACAGCTAAGACTACCCACAAAATACCTGCTATTAAAATCAAAACCGCACCACAGGCTCAGACAACAGCTGCCAAATCACCACGCGCTAGCAGAACAACCACTGCTGCCGCAGCTGGGTCAGCAGGCAGGAGGAGGCAGACAAGTACAGCTACCGCTAGTGATGTACCTCTGATAGTAGGAGTTCTGGTGCCGATACTGGTGATAGTAATTGGAGCAGCTGTAATACTGTATGCGCGATACAGGAGATCTAGAATGGTTGGTTTGCTGCCTTCTATAGCTTTGCATTGCCCTTGTACTACCTTGTACTCCCCTGTACTACCTTGTGCGGCCTTGTACTGCCCTGTACTACCTTGTACTACCTTGTACTACCTTGTACTACCTTGTACTACCTTGTACTACCTTGTACTACCTTGTACTACCTTGTACTACCTTGTACTACCCTGTACTACCCTGTACTACCCTGTACTACCCTGTACTACCTTGTACTACCTTGTACTACCTTGTACTGCCTTGTACTGCATTGTACTCCCCTGTACTACCTTGTGCGGCCTTGTACTACCTTGTACTACCTTGTACTACCTTATACTGCCTTGTACTACCTTGTACTGCCTTGTACTACCTTGTACTACCTTGTACTGCCTTGTACTACCTTGTACTACCTTGTACTACTTTGTGCTACCTTGTACTACCTTGTACTACCCTGTACTACCCTGTACTACCTTGTACTGCCTTGTACTACCTTGTACTACCTTGTACTGCCTTGTATTACCTTGTACTACCTTGTACTACCTTGTACTACCTTGTACTACCTTGTACTACCCTGTACTACCTTGTACTACCTTGTACTGCCTTGTGCTACCTTGTACTACCTTTTACTGCCTTGTATTACCTTGTACTGCCCTGTACTTCCTTGTACTACCCTGTACTACCTTGTACTACCTTGTACTACCTTGTACTGCCTTGTGCTACCTTGTACTACCTTTTACTGCCTTGTACTACCTTGTACTGCCCTGTACTACCTTGTACTACCTTGTGCGGCCTTGTACTACCTTGTGCGGCCTTGTACTACCTTGTACTACCTTGTACTACCTTGTACTACCCTGTACTACCTTGTACTACCTTGTACTGCCTTGTACTGCCTTGTAATGCCTTGTACTGCCTTGTACTGCCTTGTACTGCCTTGTACTACCTTGTATTGTATTGTACTGTACTGTATTGTATTGCACTGTATTATGCTACCTTGTACTACCTTGTGCGGCCTTGTACTACCTTGTGCGGCCTTGTACTACCTTGTACTACCTTGTACTACCCTGTACTACCTTGTACTACCTTGTACTGCCTTGTGCTACCTTGTACTACCTTTTACTGCCTTGTATTACCTTGTACTGCCCTGTACTTCCTTGTACTACCCTGTACTACCTTGTACTACCTTGTACTACCTTGTACTACCTTGTACTACCTTGTACTACCTTGTACTGCCTTGTACTACCTTGTACTACCTTGTACTGCCTTGTACTGCCTTGTACTACCTTGTACTACCTTGTACTGCCTTGTACTGCCTTGTACTACCTTGTACTACCTTGTACTGCCTTGTACTGCCTTGTACTACCCTGTACTACCTTGTACTACCTTGTAATACCTTGTATTGTACTTTATCGTATTGTACCGTATTTTATTGTATTGTACTCTATTATACTACCTTGTACTGTAGTGTATTGCTGTCCTACACTACAGTACAATATACTGTAGTGTATTCTACTATATCGTATTGTACTTTACTGTATTGTTTCGTACTGTATTGTAGTGTACTATAGTACACAGACTCATGATTTGGAATTGCTCTATAACAGTAGAGCTATCATGGTTTGCTATGAATTGCTCTATAACAGAGTAAAGCTATCATGGTTTGCTATGAATTGCTCTATAACAGCGTAGAACTATCATGGTTTGCTATGATTTGCTCTACAACAGAGTAGAGCTATCATGGTATGCTATGAATTCAATAAACTAGAATATTTATTATTTAAAAGATTTTGTGTAAAAATGAATGACGTCCATTCCAACGACAAAACTGAGAGTTCAAATTGTTTTTATCACAACTTTTTTGCTTTTTCTACACTTTGTTATCTGAGTGTGTAACGGCTTTTATTGTCAAACTTTGTTGTTGTTTTATGACTTACAAATTCAACAACCACAGGTGTCTTTGTCATTGTATGTTTGGTACAACATTGTTCACAATCTCTTCAAATGAATGTGGAGATAAATTGGAATGAAATATATCAAGCAGGTTACAAACTTGGGTAATTTTTAAGCTTTGAAGTTTATTTTGCCTTCTGTCTTTGTTCTCAGGCCGGCACTGACGTGAGTGGAGCCAGGTACCAGCGCAATGACGCACATGAAAATGGAGGTAGTCTCAAGTTCACAAATAAGTTATATGAGCAGAATATCAGTGGAACTGAGTCTATGGACATGAATGCTCTATCAAATACTCCAGGAATTACTGTACCCTGATTGCAAGAGGAAACAACTTGTAAATTTCTTTTTGATTTAAACTATTCATTTTTTTCTACTTTTATGCAATGTATTAGCTCAGGTGACAAGAATGATACATTTTACAACATGATATGTTAGCAATAATGCATACGAATACATTTCATACAAACACTTCGTGAAAGATTGTAATTCACTAAATGTAGGTGATTGCGCAAGCATCAGAGGCCAGACAACACCTAAATCTTTTTGTCCAATGACATTTCTGCATGATCATCAATCATCATATAATGAAACATGCCGTTGTTTCACTTGTTACCAGTTATTTCCTTTCTATGAAATTTATGGTGTTACGACAGCATTGGTTCTTGATTCAAAATAGTTATCTTTTGAGCAGGACAATTCCATATCAGCCATTATTGCATTGCTGTGGGTGGTCAGGGCCTGGTTTATTCCAAAAGACAAAATGGTTGCTTTGAGCCAAGCTGGTATTTCACTAAACTGAAACGTTGCTAGTCCACCCTCTAGATAAATGTTTGTTACTAGTAAATTATCCGGTACACGTAATACTGCATAAGTTGACCTTGACATTGCCTCGTCCGCATCTTCACATCTGAATCGATACAGCGGAAACAGTGGACCAGATTCTCCTTTAAAGTAAATCGACTGCTCAATGAGGGTTGCTATTGGCTCGTTGAAACTGGTGTAGACGTCCAGCTGATTAGTATCTGATTGGCCACCACTAATACGAAAAATTGGAGCTTTGGATAAACGATCTACAACAATGAGGTCTTCGGATGCTTGCAATCGCTTGCACACCATCATTGAGTGGCGGGATGCAAGGAGGAACACTCCATTTTGTTTCTGAGAGGTGTATGGTCTCATTTCAACAATGTTCATTTCTCTCAACGAGTCCAACTGAGGAAAAAGCATGTCCCAGCTGGAAAGCATCGTGTGGTGCCACTGAATGAATGATCAATAGTACTGTTGCTTCCCGAGCACAGCTGGAATTAGGGCTATGGCTTTGGCTTCAAATTTTTCAAAAAATATTTAGAATATTATTGTAATGATGTCAGAAAAAATTGTGGGCGCAAATTTTTTTAAATCAAAAAATCTTTTGTCATTTATGATTTTATATATTATACTAGCCAGATGCGTACGTATTTTTTCACCATGAGCAGTATACAAGAGACCATTTTTTGACAAGTTCCAAAATAATGGTGATCTATCTTTAAACTGCCAAAAGTATGAAAAGTATGTATCATTTTTAATATTTGTTGTTATTTCACATGAGCAGCCAACTGTTTGATAGCAAAGGTGTAAAATTTGATGGTGATTGTGCTTGATTAAAAGTTTTGATATTTTAGTGACAGCAGGCTCATCTACATTTATCGCATAGATCTAAAGACATATCTTACGTTTATCCCGCGTTAATCTGTTTAGTTATTAATTGTTAATCCGTTTATAATCTGTTGGCCAATGCACATGAAGGCAGCCGATGATTGCTCATTGATAGACACTTCAAGTGGGTTGATTCGCCTCTCCATAAAAGAAACATAAATTTGTGCAAACAAAACCAAGTCAAGTTACAACATCAAAGTTTTTGTCACAATCTTTCTACGGCATTTTGAAGCCACCAGCTATTTCTCAATGAATAAGATTCTGGCCACAAATGAAGTTATATATAAGAGACATAACAATGGTAATAACTGTTACATGCGCAAACTATTGCTCTGCATTCCAATGGCTTGTTAGTCGTATTGTTACCATTAAACAATAGATATAATACAAAAACAAATGATGATTGAAACGAATGCTGACAGAGGTAGATGCAGAAATGGGTGGGATGAACGTAGACACCTCCTGAAGTGAATGTCATCTGAGATAAAGATGAAACTTTTGTCACTCATTCCCATATGTGTCGATATTTGTTCTGAACAACATATACATTTACCCTTTTAACATTCATTCCAGGGTTTGTCCATTCGATAATAATGGATATTTCTTTAACTCTGGAACGAACATCAAATGATAGTTAATGCATTTTCCAGAAATGAATGTTGACACTTCCAGAAATGAACATCAAAGTTTTTTCTCTTTATCTTAGTTAACATGCACTGCAGGTCTGCCGATGTCTGTATTTACTCCTGTAGACATTCACTTCTTTCCGCGTTCATTCCAGTGTTTTAACAAATGCTGAATTTTTTTCGCTACACATAACTTACACCAAGTTGGAATTTGATCCAAAAATACATTCATTATTGAAATATTCATTTTCGTTAATTTTGTTAGAAAAACAATAAATCACTGGAAATTGTTGAACCTGAAAAAATATTTTCATCAAAGGTGGTGCAATGCAACTATGTTACTCTAATCTAACAGTATCAATAAGGAGTTATCTGCTCTCATCATACATGACTAGTTCGGCAATCTGCAGAATGTATATTGATTTCAGTGCAAACAGCATTGCAGCATCCTAACTTCATCAAACATGCCGAATTGGACTCACTAGAACAACGTTAATGCAACACACTACAGTACACTTAAACAATTGCAGCTGTTTACATTCTTACTGAACGACATCGGCATCGATTGATGTTTAACAATGACCTCTTCAAGTTAACAATTTACAGACAATATGGCAACTGCAAGCCCATCTGATGACATCAACGTATGCTTAGAGCAGTCGAGGGTACACACTTGGCTGTAATGCTACGCTCTGGAATGGGTGGTAGTTTTGTAAATGTGTCAACATCTCTTTCATTCTCTCTTAGTTGTTTTATCTTCTCTGACTTCTGGTCATTGCAAGCTGAAATATGTAAGTTATGGAGTGTCTTGAGTTGGTTTAGGAAATAATAATATTAAGCATAATTTTGTCTAAAGTTCACAGCTACAAAAGGGAATTTGCCAATCAACATAGCAATATGAAACAAAGTGTTGAATATTGTTTTCTTATCTCAATATTCTATTTTATGAAAATTTTAATAATTATAATACTAAAACACACAAGCAAAATTTACCAGGGTGAGCAGTTCCTTCTAGATAATGGTGAGCATTATAATGCGTTTTAATGTTTACCTGCTGTAGCTATTTCAGGTTATTTAACATTTCATCAAATACCTGATGTAAACATTCACTCTAACTTTTCTCTGAGCAGACAGATCACAAGGACAGATTGTAACACAGATTAACATTACATTAAACTGTGTCAGCTAAAAAGATGCTGTACTTAATTAAAAACCTAGTTTCATCATCATATTTTGCGATAGAAAACTTGCTACTATGTAAAGGCAAAGCGCCAACATTGGCGAGAAGCATGCAGTTACCTGAGAGAACTGATGGAGTCGTTAAAGTTTTGTCTGTTTTGGCTGAATGTCTGTGAGTTAGATCTGGACTTTGGTGTCTCAGTAAATTCTCCTCCAGAAACAGAGTGTCATAGCGAGTCAACAGCTTCTATAAAATAGTTCAAAGTACATCAATTGAGAAGTATTGTTTTAGTTGTTTTTACTGTATAATACAGTGAAAGAGAGCAAATAACTTTAGAGAAAGCAGATTGAGGTACTCGACAACTTTAATCTCTCTTCCGTATTCATGATACATTGTTTCACAAAAAGTGCATCAATATAATGATTATTGTTCTTGTGAAATATCATAAGGCAAAAGAAGACAGTGGTGGTAGTTTTTATAAAAAAAAAACGACTAAATCTTATTAAAAATTATTAAAACCTGCAAAATACAAAAGTTTAAACTTGCCTGCTTTTGTCTCTGAAAGTAATTTCTGATAAATATTTTTTGGTGCTGACTCTCATAATGACCTATGACCTGAGAAATGTCAATTAAGGGCTGATCTTTTTTGGTAAGGTTGTTATTACTTCTGCACATTGGTGGTGCGGCTATACCAGAAGTCTGCTCTGATGTATTGCTTAGCTTCTGTACCTTAGCTTTATCTGCTTTTGTTGAATGTGATGTGTGACCAGGGTCTTGTCTGTGTGGGGTCTGTATGATAGCGCTGCCCCTGTCGGCAGCACGAGACAGAATCTTACTCTCTTACTCTATGTCTTATTATATTTGATACAAAGTGGATTTCTCTCTCTCATCTAATACATTTGATTACATTTGAAAGATTTTAACAAAATCACTAAATAGTTTTTATAGTGAAAAAATAATTCCTTGAGACAAAGAGAAAAAACAATGAATTGTGTAACGCTTTTTTTTTTTAAGAGAAATAGTTTCATATAAACTTTGGCCATTGAAACCTGAGATTTAAAATTCTAACTTTTGATCAGCTACTAGAAACGTGTCTTAATCTTTCAACCCTCGTAAGCTTTTTTCAACCAAAACATTTTCAGACAAGTTCACTCACAAAATAAATGTGAAAACTTTTTTTAAACAATTTTTTATAATTTATTGAATTACATAACTAAACTTGGCAAACAAAGTGGTTTTTAAACCAGTTGGTAAGTAAAAGGTTACCAAGTACTAGCAAATGATTACCTTTGCTAAATAAACCATTTGCTTAGTTCACTTTTTAGTCTAAATTCCATAAAAACTTATAAAATTCGTTTTCAAACAAAAATACACACAAACTTCATACGTGAACTTGAAAGTCTTACAATGATTTGAGCCATTTCATTCCGCTCTCTGTCTCCCAGGGGTAGAGAGGTCGAGAGAAATCACCCAGCTCTAAATGACCTTTGCTGTTTATCAAACCCAGATCACTTTTAGCCTTAGCTCCTCTAGTGCCTCCGCTAGCTGTCTGCCGTCTTAATGAGGGTGTTGAAGGTTTTTCTGGGTTATTTATCTCCGCTGCTCTGTGTAATAAAATTCCGTCAGCACTGAGGATATCAAGAGGACACGACTCTTGAATTCTCTTGTCCAACTCATCGATTTCTGTCTGAAGTAGTTCATTGCCACACAAACCGTAGAACCTGTCAATCATTTCAAAATCGATCAAACATTTGTTCTTTAAAATATGAAAGGTTGGTAACATTGAACCATTTATGCCATAACAATTCAACATATTTCATTACCTACTTGTATGTAACCGCATCATTTTACCAACTTGAAGGAAAATGTAATCATTTGTCCCAAAAAAAATTACTTTCGGCTAACGAAAACCCCATGTTTTGTGTGATATGTAACATAAGAATAACATACAAATTTGCAAGACAGCATTTGTCACAACCGCAATAGTTCATGTAACAAAAATATTTTCACGTAGTGACTTTATTGCGTGTGTGTGGCCCACAAATAGTTTGAAGAATGCTGATTTGGACCAAAAGGCAAAAAGGTTGCCAACCCTGTACTAATATTTCCTACATCACACTATTTTTAATACAAGATTAGACCAAATACTGAAATGGATTGCGGTATGGTTTCCACGGATATCCACTATTCTCTGGAGAGGGGACACTGTACTGCTCGACAGTGACAACTGTGCAATCAGGCAACCGAATTACCCGATATAGTCAGAGCCCATGGCTCACACAAACAACACAGCGCACAGTTTGAATACTGGCTGTATTCCTCAACAGTCAAAGTCCTCAGGTGGCAATCCACTAGGGTTATCGGCAAGACATGAGAAATAATGCAAAGAATAAGAACAATGCCAGCCCTTTTATAGGTAGCTGACAGGAATTAGCATAAAATCATATAAGAGTAAGAGCACAGGAAGTGATTAGACCAATGAGATTACATATATAAATATCTAACCAATCATGCAATGTACAAAGATTAAATGAAATGAGCGCCAAGTAGCTAGAGGTGGAATCCTATCTCCTACTGTCCAATCAGAGTGTCCTACAGGGTCTTAAGGCTCTGGCTAGCTTGTGGTCTAGACTACTTCGGATACAAGGAAGGGTATCTTTGGTTCTTGACTTCGTGCAGGATCCTGACTGGTTTTAGAAGTCTTCTGCTATGGCAGCCATTTTTGACCGGCCCTGAGTCACCATACTGGCCCTGCACACTGTGCTACCGGCACAGTGAGGCTTTACTACCGGCACAGCATCTTACTGATGGCTGTGGGTGAAGCTCTAGCGCATTCTGTGGGGAGATGGTGTAGCAAACTCCCAGTTTACCATTACTATTCACCAAATTCTACCACAATACGTAGCTTTCTCTTTCCTTTTTTTCTCTCTCCACTCTTGTTCGCAGCTGTAGTTGTGTGGCACCCCTTATGGTGTGATACATTGACTAAGCTCTAGCCCTAGCTCAATAATAAAGTATTAGCCATTCTCCGGCTATAGAGAAAAACTTGTCAACACAAAATCAAAACCTAGGAGGCCCAATTTGTTCATTAGACTAAAATATTTTTTCACATCAAAACTGTCAACGTGAAATACAGCTAATGAACAAACAATGTAGCAAATGCAAAGTTTGAGGGTTCAAAAAAATGCTTATGCTTGTTAGCGAAAGAAAACAAAAATGAATTCCCGAGTTGTAGCCTCCTAAACAATAACATACCTTCTAAGTACGGATGCTTGCTGACTACGAATTTGTCGCTTCACCTGCGAGGCATGACTATCAAGTTTGTCCTGGACCGCAAGCAGGTACCTTCTCTCACACCTGTTGGTAGCCAAGCATTTGGCGTAGGTAAAGGTGGGAGCCTTTACTGAGTGCTTGGACTTCTGGGACATCAGAAAACGGTAAACTACTTCGTGCGAAATATTTCACTAAAATGTTTTTATTATTGGGGGTTGCTAGGTCTTACTGTTAATTGGATGGACGGTTTATGAACTGTGCAAAGAATCATGAAATATAAGACTTTATGCTACAGAAAAATATTTGTGTAAATGATGAATGGCAGGTAATGCTGCCTGTAAAGCCGCTGTCTCAATATCAAACAGCTAAAGACAGACTTCTCTCTAATATCAACAATGAGAAGAAAAGACTGTGAGATTAGTTACACACTGGAAATATTGAGTAAATACAAAGATGACAAATAAAAATTTCTGAGTGGATGTCGAGTGTGTGGCAATCTCTTCAAGACACTTGTTTGTTGACTTCTGCGCAATAACTAACGCCAGCCATATTTATAATCAATAAAAATAACCTCTGAAATTTCATCACGCTGTATTTAAAATAAAAGAGTATTATATACAGATGTCAGTATACAGGAAATATCAAAGTTTTTTTTATCAAAGTTTAACTAGAAAGTTGATGCATCCGGTGTATAAAAAGCAAGTGTAAAATATGTCCTATAAAAACTGCAGACAAAAAAGTGTGTGGTGGTCCAGTGATGATAAATGCACCTCAGCTGAAGCTTGGTAACAGATGATGACAGGTGTCAGATAATGGTAAGTAACATTAATGACAGGTGCCCATTAATGCCAAGTGTCAATTAAAGCCAAGTGTCAATTAATGCCAAAATTGAACGATGTCAAATGTCAAACTATCCATTTGTCAGATATCAAGCAATCACGTCTTATGTCAAAAATGTCACATGTCAGTCTTCATGCGACTTTATCACACTTTTGACAGTCATATGGGGTCAAGGTTCTATGAGTACACCATCTCGGCTGGCCATGCTTGGATCTTCCTGGTAGTAGTTGTGAGGTATGAGATTGAAGGACATCTTCTTGCCAGCTACAAACAACAACAGACATGACACTTCCTACTGTCTCACTCTACTGGCCTGACAGCATAAACTAAATAAAATATTTCGTTGTCTATGCGTTACACAGAATAATCTCTTGCTTTACCTGTAGTGGTAACAGGTATATCCTCAGCAGTAGGTATATGGTTTACACCTGTGGTCACCCAACAAACGAGATCTTCATTTACTATAGACTCATTATCTTCTTGAAAGTATTTCAGAGAGATCAATGGGTCGTATGGATCACCTAAAAACATCATGAACCACTAAAGCCGTGGAAACAAGAAGTATTCTGATATATTGCTTTTTCGTTTAAGAATATAGCAGATACTGTAGATAGATTTGAGTAAAAATATTATTGAAAATTTAATAAAAAGCAAAAGGTTCTGTTCCAGTATGAGTACAGGCTCCCTGACTCCACACCGTAGACAATGAGGGAAAACAAACTTTGGGAGAAGTAAGACAAGGTGGTAGGTTCTTCATCCTTTTGTCTAGTGACGGAGATTTGATGATGGTTCCAGGTAGCTAGCTGTGACAGCGGGTCTGTATGAGGTACAATTGGATAAACAAAACTTGCCGACTGGATTCTGTAACCTGTAAAGGACGGCATGAAAATTTTACGGATAATTATGGTGGTAAAGATCACAATATCATGCTGAAAAGTACGTTTTTTTTTCTGTTGTACAACATTAGCGTAGCAAACTATCATAAAATGGCACATGATATTCCTGTTGGTATAACTAAAGCAGCGAAATTTTAAAACCATAAAGATATAATATTGATTTTATGTTTTTGTAAAAAAATGTAAAACAGTTGCTGAGTTGAGTCAGTGCCAACAATTTACATTGATAAAAGTTCTTCAAAAACAAACCAATGCCTTCAAGATAAATGGTTATGGAGGTGTAGAGTACAACGTATAATATATTACGTAATATATTATGTAACATATCACGTAATATATTACGTAATGGATCGGGTCAATTTTAAAATAAACGTACCACAAAAAGCACTATACAAAAAGATGTTGAGTTTTTTATGTCAAATGTCATATTTACACGCTATTGAATACTTATTGTGATTTACTCAGGCAAAGGTCACATGAATGTCGTCTAATGGCAAGTCACTAACCTTTAGGTTGATTGTTCCTAGGATTCAACTTCTCCTGGTTGTAGACGACGTATTCCTTTGGTTTGGTGAAATCATAGTTTATTATAGCCTCTTGTTCTGTAGATATCATAGACTTCTTCATCACGATGTGGGATACATTATATGCAGTGTTGTACGGGTGGGGACGACTCTCTGACTCCAAGTCTAGTGTCTGCAAGGAATAGAAACTGGTAGATGATAAACAAAGCAGGGCTATTTTTTAAAATTGATGCTAGTCATGTTTATTTCGATCGGAATAAAGATTAATGATGCAAGAGAGAGATCGAAGAGAATGCGTCACATTAACATCAGTGCACCACTAAACAGCTGACAATCCATTTGGGTTGTCAGGTCATATTTCCAATAACCTAACATGTTAAACTTCTGCAAGTGTCAAGATGTGACAATGACAGACTGCTAGTTTCAACAATAGTGATAGCAGATGACAGAAAGTGCTAGCAGGTGAACTCAGCAGTGAAAAGAGATGATAGCTATCTCTTACCATGAAATTATTAGAGCTGGCTGGACCAATGTCAAGGTCAACTTTGTAAACAAACAGGTGAGTGTGTACTACAGCAACGATTCCTGGGTCTGGCAACAAGTCATAGCCATACTTTATACCGTCGGCTACATCCGGGTGAAATACTTGAACATAACCTGTAGGTGACACCTGAAAGAGCACAACTCCAACTATTAGCATTTCTTAACCTGTCTATTAATAAAATACATAGTACAGTCAACCCCACACTACCTACTGCAGTCTACCACCCACTACATAGTAGAGTCTACCACACACTACCTAGTACAGTCAACCACACACTACCTAGTACAGTGAACCACCCACTACCTAGTACAGTCCACCACACACTACCTAGTACAGTCAACCACCCAATACCTAGTACAGTCTACCACACACTACCTAGTACAGTCTACCACTCAATACCTAGTACAGTCTACCACACACTACCTAGTACAGTCTACCACACACTACCTAGTACAGTCAACCCCTCACTGCCTAGTACAGTCAACCACACACTACCTAGTACAGTCTACCACACACTACATAGTACAGTCTACCACACACTACATAGTACAGTCTACCACACACTACCTAGTACAGTCTACCACACACTACATAGTACAGTCTACCACACACTACATAGTACAGTCTACCACCCACTACCTAGTAGTCAACCACACACTACATAGTACAGTCTACCACACACTACATAGTACAGTCAACCACACACTACATAGTAAAGTCTACCACACACTACATAGTACAGTCAACCACACACTACATAGTACAGTCTACCACACACTACCTAGTACAGTCAACCACTCACTACCTAGTACAGTCAACCACACACTACATAGTACAGTCAACCACACACTACATAGTACAGTCAAACACTCACTTCTAGTCAACAAAAAACTTCATTATACATACGCTGCTGGTGATAACTCCAGTTTGATGAATCTCTACATCCACCACATAGTCATAGTTGAATACAGTCAATATTTGTCTGAAAACTAACACAATGTCGTCCATGCTCATGGTAAACCTAGACTGAGAGTAATGCCTTCTCAAGGGTACGTGTTCTCTAAAATAACATAAGACGTACCTTACATGCAGGTTAGGTAACAAGTTAGATAATAGGAGTAATGTGGTAGACAATAAATGGGACAAGGGAGACAACTTTACCTGTATTCAAACACGCAAGCTACTTTCTGTTTTTTGACGGCTTCATCAAAGCCATTATTCCAAATGTAAGCGTCGATATATTCAGCTGATTCTGGGCAGTCAAACCCTTCGACCAGAGATGAGGCACTCAACCCTGCCACAAATGAGAATATATCGCAATGTGCTCATGTAACTTCAGTTTAGTCTAACCATTTATGTGCACTTGAAAAGGTTTCAAAAGACTCGACCAACATGATGGCAAAATCATTCCTTACCCAAGTTCCAGCCGACATCCATATAGTTCCGGTAAACGACATTAGGCTCAGGTCCACTATATCTCACCATCACATCCTGTAGCCCTAGATGATAGGCTATGCTACAAGACAGTGCAGTAAGTTCTATAGGGTGGTAACTGAGGTCATAATATAAAGGAGTACGGACTTTTCAAAGACGACAGTTTGAAAAAAAGACCACTTTGAAAATGACTAGTGTAAAAACGTTGGCTTTCTTCAAAATGTTACTTGCAAAGTTGTTCCTCACTAAAACTGTAGATGCATTTCTTGAAAAATTGTTTCAATGATTTATCAGATATTTCTAATATCGCTGTTAATAACTATAAAATACAAAATATTTATTTATAAATAATAAAAAAGTCCTAATAGTTATTATTTTAAATAGTGAGCACTGAAAGGGCGTTTTTAAACTATTTGCTTGAAATATTATTTAGCAAGACTAACTCTTTAATTGTTGATAAATAAATTTATAATGGTAAATAAAGTGCATTATATTTGTTAGCAAAAAGTTTATAAAATATTTATTCATAAGAGGAAATGTAAAGGATAATTAATGCTAAAACAGCAAGCAAATCATTGCAGAAGTAGAAATTCAAACCTAGCAAAACTTTTTTAGCTATAACATATTAGGGTTGCTTTTTTCTGGTTGTTAGGAAAAATTGCATTGCCAATCAGGCATGAGTGTTTTCCAAAATTGCAGGAAAACACAGCATACCTGACTGAGGCTCGAACCCAAGCCCTTCGGTAACTCCCTAGCCCAGTGGCCAGACACTTGAACCATTTCACCAACTCGGCATCTGTTATAAGGAACCTTTGCCAGTGAGTGGTACCTGTGTGCTGGACTGCTGTTGGACACGTCGACTCTCACATATGGTCACCTAGATGTCTGGCTACTGAGCTAGGTGGTGATGCCATAACGCCTAAGGTTCAAACCCAAGTCAGGTATGAGGTGCTTTTCAGCCGTTTCAGAAAACACTCTTGCCTGAATGATCGTGACAATTGTCTTAACCACAAACAAAATCATCATATCAAAATAATGGTCCACAAAAATATCACAATAAAATTTTATTTTAAAGGTGCTCCAAGAATAAAAACAAAACACTGAATATTTTTGATGCATGACACTTCACAGAAATGGTCCATGAGCTGCTCTCACTGCATATTTAGTGGAGACAACTCTTAACATCAACCAAAAGACTGTAACAGCATACCGTTCCCCGTTGAATGCCAAGTTATGAAGTTGAGCCGGAGCTTTTGGAGAGAAACTAAAGTCAAACTGCCAGCCAAGCCATTCTACATGGTGACCATCTACACTGAATCGTTGTACTTTTGTATTTTGTACAGGTGGAGGCAACTCGTCTGGGTTTACATCTGTACCTCGTCTCTCCGGGCTTCCAAAGCTTCAATTATTATAATAATAATTAGTTGTTATATATGACATAATACACGGAATAAAAAGCACCATATATAAAATAAAGTATTATTATATATAAAATAAAACACTTACGTATCACCAAGTTGTTGTTTAGCAGGAGAAGACAAATCTCTAACATTGCCAGCGTCGTATGCATCTACCAACTCTTGAACTGAGCTGTACTCTTTATTGTCATAGTACAAATTCTTCACAGCGAAAGTGTCACCATTTCCTGGCGTGTACAGGAGAACAGAGAGAGAGGCAGGCCACACGTAGAAACCAATCACATCTAAGAAGTATTCACATACGACAGCGTGTCAACAAATCATTTTCGCGTACTTGTATGACGCCATATTACAAAATGGCTGCTAACATTTTTATTGGCTCAGTAAAAGGTGAACACATGCTTTCATCTTCTGCCAAGTCTTGAGCGAAGCAGTTTTTCGGAGCAAAATAAAAGATTTTAAAATAATCCTTCCTAGATTACTATAGGTAACATGGAAAGTGATCTAACAGCATTTTATCTCAGTATCATTAGATTAATCTTGCACAGCAGCAATGTATTTAATCTTAGAATAATCTCATCGTCATTTATTGTCTCAACTATTTTAAGAATATTCTTCTAGTATTACATGAAAAAAAAAATATTTGGTTATGAAGTTTATTGATACTCTATATTAAATCCTTTTGGGATTTTTTGTAGCATCAAAAGGTAATTGAGATGGGAGATCATAAAGATGAGCAAAAAGCGTACAACAAAAAGGCAGCAACTGCTACTTACCAGGTCCAACGAGAGTAAAGAACAAGACATGCCGATCAGTATCTCCTGGTATGATCCTTGGTACAGTTAGGTAGGTTAGACAAGTCTCTTGTCCACACGTGGAGTCCAGCCACTGCCCGTAGTGGGCCCTTAGCATTGGTGTCAACGGCTCCACTGCAATACCACACAACTATCCTAAATGCTTGCAAAACTCATTGAAGGTAAGTGTTAATGATTACCTTGTTACATTATTTTGTTAAGTACATTATTTAATAACAAAAGTTTTCAATACCGTAACCATGGTTGGTTTCAGACAGAGCTATTTGGCTTTTTTGTTGACTTTGTTTATAAAACTTTGGCTTGAATTCATTTTATTATAACTGTGTAGTAATAACACAAGAAAATTAAGTGTATTTATTTGCTCATATTGTTGTAACTAGTAATTAATTATTAGTACAATATCATTATGGTGTTAATTGAGAGAGGACAACTTCAAATAAACAAGACTCACTGAGTTGATAAATAGCTGAATGTATAGTCCGTGCTTCTACTGATGGACACAATGGTCTGCTCTGCCAGGAGGGAACTCTGTTACCTGGGTTCACAAAGTCCTCAATGTTGGTTGGTTTGTCGATGGGGTACACCACCACCTCCTTAACAGACTTGGGGTTGTCTACCCCCAAGAACATTGTCACCTTAGAAATTAGGAGATTAAATGTACATTCGATGCTACTCACTGCGCAAACATTGAAAAACGCCAAGTATTTCAGAATTCAACGAGACTAACATTCTATTGAAGCTTCTTGCTTGTAATCAAAGTAACAATTACATAATAGTCATGCAGAGTCTGCTGACTTCCTACCTTAGCTTTGCGTACAATATCGCTGCCGCTGCCATCCAGGTACTGAATGACATCTGCCTTAGGCGGTACTATAGCCTCTATTGTAAATATGTAGTTACTGCCAAGGTCAGCGTTTGCAGCATCTATCAGATTGTAGCTGGCTTCTTCAAACATGTAATTCCTTATTGCTTTGTACTGTTTGGAGGTGAGATCTGAGAAGACCTATCGCACAATCATATCAAAATACCAGCAATGTTACATAATATTATATATCTAGATGGATTGGCAAAGAGCCATCTCCGCTCAAAACTCTCAGAAACTATATATCAGAAACTGCTTTTTCCAAAGTTACGATGGATTGTTTACATACATTATATGTACATATATATCGAATACATTACATTTATACATGCTGTTTTGCTTTTGATTTGCTGTCTGAGACACATTAGTTGGTGCTTTAATTAAGACATCATTAGAAAAGAAAAGATCTCAAGCTCTGAGCATCAAAAATATATTATAAAAAAGTAAAAAAAAGACCAAATTATTGCTGTTAAGTGAACAGAAAGTTTCCAAGTTGTCGAAAGACTTTTTGGGGTACAGCTGACAGTTGGCTGGAGCTGCCAGAAAAATCATAAAGAAGTTGTCTTTTCTACATAAAGGGTGATCCAGTACACACAAAATTGTCTTTGTAAGATAAAACGACAATTGAGTTTTGTACCTCCAGTTACTAAAGAACATATGCATTCCTGGTGTCTGCACTCTTTTGGGTGATAGTCCCGTAGGATGTAGAGCAAGCAAAAAGGAACATGATCACATTTTGGACCTGTCAAGAACATCACACTAACTGGCAATGATGACAGAAACTGTAATAAAATCTTTCATGGCAGACAACCCCAACAGACACATCTGCAAAAGACTAGCTGGCCGGCTCTCAAAGAACAGGATGTACGACAGTATGTGGTCGAAGCCTTGGGCCACCACGGCCACCAGAGCCACCGTGGTTAGCCAAAGACATTACAATCGTCTGCAAAAAGCCGCAGTCATCTCGGCTTCATTAATTGATGACAAGCACGTGCCAACATAAATCATCCAATCAAATAGGACAAGTATTTATTATCTACATAATATATAGGTCATGCAATCGGATGGTGGTCCGTACAATAGACCAACGGCGACTTATATATTAGAAGGAGAATCTAATTTCACCGATATAATATGAGCAGGCAGAGATCGGTTGTACATGCAATGCTGAGTGTTTGTGTAAATCATAGCAGTAGGTGAAACGTCCAAGCGACCAAATGATTAGAGTAATGTCTCCCCCAGCTATTGGAGGGGTATAACTAGAATACAAACCATCAAACACATTAGTATATGTACAAGAAGGGAAGGTTTGTGTAGGATTTGGGGCTAAGATTTTTAGATGTAATATCATAGAAAGCTGTAAGCACTAAACTTGCTGGTAGACCTCCCACATATTTAATGTCACCCCTTATATAACTGGTCTATTGCACAGGTCTAGCTGCTGACAAAGCCTCACCACCCATTGCTGCCATGTAAATGAGTCTCTGCTGCTCATATGTAATCATAAAAAAATGAATAAAAAATAAAACGATGAGTTTTTTCACAAAATGTATGATCTCAACTGGTCACAGGATGCCGTAAAAAAACACAACAATTGTCAGTCTGATTACAAGAAAAACTTTTAAATTTGCAGAATTGTTTTTAAAAGAAAGTATATTCACCTTAAAACTATTTTGAGTTGTATTAAAACACAATTTGCTGTCTGTTACAACAATTTTTTGACTGTTACATAACATACTTTTTACCTATGGCATTCATTTGATTATTATCTGACAATTTATTCAATTTAAAATAAACTTGTGCGGGCAACAAACTATAGTCTTGGCAGCAGTTAATTATTCAAAGAGGGATCTTTTGACACTCAATATTCAGTAGAAGAGCCAGTACCTGACCTTACCATAAGAGGCAAGTACCTCACAGAAAAGTAACTGGCTTGGAACCTCGAACTGTGGTTGAAGGGCAATGCTAACCACACAGAAATATGTGATGGTGATGGAAATTGGCTTAAATATCGGTTGATGGAGATAAAATAAGTTATTAGTTAGACAGACCGCTTTATTTCTGTTGAAATTCTTTGCTAACTATGATTGCATCTATGATCTACTAGCTACTAGCGGTTAACTTTTCCTGCTCCATAATCCGATATATATATATAATACACACAATGTCAGTTTAGTGAAAGTTGTTTGTATAATATGTAATGCGATGTAATAGTGTACGATGTCATCGTATGTAGTAGTGTACGATGTAGTAGTGTACGATGTAGTAGTGTATGATGTCATCGTATGTAGTAGTGTACGATGTAGTAGTGTACGACTTAGTAGTGTACGCAACACATGCGATCAATTCCTTCAGTCAGTTACTCATTCAAACACATTATCATTTTTTTGATATTGGTAACTGGAATAAAATACATCTACATGTTTGCTGACTGATATAAACTGATGAACGTACCTCGTTAGCTTTCCTGCTCTCTTCCTTAGAGGAAGTTACATCCTTATAATTTCCTCCGACGAGTTGGTGATATTTGACGATATACACTATCATAACTATCATAAACGTGAGAGCTAACAATCCCAGCACCACTATAGCAGCTATCCATTTCCTGTTCGACTGTGTAACAAAAGTACATCAAAGTACAGACACGATGGAATAAACAGCTATTTCCGTGTAGACTTTTAAATTGTTTGAAAGCGTCTAGTGCTAAGACATTATTATGTATCCGCAAAACCGTATTCAAATAAATCAATGTACATGTAATGCTACATGTAGTGCTGCATGTAGTGCTAAATGTAGTGCTAAATGCAGTGCTAAATGTAGCGCTAAATGTAGCGCTACATGTAGTGCTACATGTAACAAAATGTAATAGCTTCACATACCTGGATGGCAGCCATGTTAACTATCAGACGGCTGCAACTAAAACTAGCTAGCCCCTTGCACACACGTTTAGCCTGGTCATGTGACCTAATGAATCCATTTCAATAAACGGTTAATGGTTATTGGTCTAAGCTAAGAACTATGTTCGCTTACATGAGACAATTTGCTAGCCACTTTCAACTGATGAGACGAGTGAATACAGAGTATTTCACATGTAGATGAGTAGATAATCGCTTGACAGGAGCAAGCGGGTGTAAAATATTTTATTTAAGCTGAATGATAACTAGTATAACAAAATGCATGATATGTATTCTGTGAATGACAAAGTCTCAGAAAGCTCATTGAACTGTCACCTTTCGCATTGAATAACTCTATTGATTTCAGTGTAGTCAAACACTATAGAAACAACTGAATCAATTTCATGTATTATTTGTATTCACTGAATAGTTCATTCGGTTAATTTCTCTCATTATGGCCGATCTATCACTTCACAGAAGCAGCAGCTGCAATGTGCAGATGCACAGGTTAAAGGTCATCACAGGCTATTAGATGACTTATGGTTGACTGCAATGAAAAAAACAAATTCAAATGTTCACTACATACAGAGTGACTAGTAGATGATCGAAAGTACAAAAGAATGCATTTCAAGTAAACTTTCATCTGAACTCTACCCACTATGTGTTTGCAAAATTATTCCCAAAACCCCTTAATCAGTGGATACTGAATCAATCTTTGATTAGTCTCAAATAAACTGAGGCTAATGACCCTAGATCTATCTTAATATAACCTTCAGTACATGAATTTAATTCTCGTTTGACCGTCCTGCATATTAGTATTGTAGTTGTAGTAGACTTCCTCCTCCTACACGGACACAACGGCATCCACTTCAACTAGACACTAACAGACAAAGCACACAGAGTTTACACAAATAAAACACTTTATTATATCAATCTATTTAACAATAAAACATGGTTATCTAACACAATCCACAAGACTTTTCCCTTTTCACATGTACAGCAGCTCCTTTTATAGGAGAAGACGAGAAAACTCACCCCACTTATTAGGGGTGAGCCAATAACATACAATGATACAAAATATATACAAATAAAAAGAGATAACACAACGCAATATCAAGGCAAACCAATGAGAGAGGTGAGCACACGGCAAGGTGGCTCTGGGCTCCCTTCCCGCTCCTACTGTGGTGGTGGAAATTTTCCACTCCTTATAAGGCATCCACACTTCCTAGTATCTGCTCCTATCCTTTGCATTGCTTCAGTCTCCATAAGGCGAAGGGTTTCCAGCTCCTGAGGTCCCAGGCTACCTTTAGCAGCCATGTTCATTGGCTGGCCCGGGGTACTGACTCGGGGTAGGTTCTATAACATATATATGTACAACACAGGGTCTATACAGGCCCGGGGTAGACTCGTGGTAGCCGGTATCCCTAAATCCGGGATAAGACATAATATATGATAAAGGGAAACCCTCCGGGTCAGCTTCTGTTGCTGATAGGGTAAAGGTTGTGGGAAGATTTAGTGTGGGAGAGGGTGGGGAACGAGGCCTAGTTTGTCTAATTGTTATGAAAACCTTCCACAGTATTACGTAGCGCTTGCAAGTGTGCTTCAAAGTCGGTCAAACATGGTACTTGGTTCTTCCAAACATTTATTCTATGATTCGAAATACAATACAATCTGATGGCACATGATACTTTGCATAAGATTACCCCTCCTCGGTCTATAACTAAATCTATAGAATTGGCTTGGTGCGACGACACATTTTCGTACAAAAATACATCTCCATCGATAATAAACTCGATTCGCTTGTTATCCACATTATCAGGTGAGTAGCATATGATTTCTTGGATCACAGAGTTGCTGGGCAATAAAAACGTAAACATTAACTCTGTCGGCGAAGGCTTGCTAGACACACTCGCTTTTACATTGTGTATCCTTCGTTGACGGTGATACGATTTTACTCCAAACATTTATTGTATCGACAATTCAGCCACAAATTCCCCCGGGTAATCATTACCCCTATCATCTTGTATCGTGACTCGCAACTCGTTAATCTCACCGTTATGCATGCGCTTGTAATTGTTTATCGGCTGGTATTGTACTATATCGCCAACATCCGTATTGTCTACGTGGATTGCAGCCAACAAGTCGCTGCGCTTTCCATTCAAAAAGTTTTTTGATGTGTCAATACCGTGGACGTGCATGTACAGACACAGTGGGGTCATGTACAGATACCCGTTTTTGATCAGCTTACTTAACCCACCATTGATGGTTCCTTTCCCCAATTCCACTTTCAAGGTATTCGGGTCGACTGTTATTGCCCTTGGTAGTTTTCGGGTGATATCGTCATACGTATAATACCCCGGAGGGAGTTCAACGGCTGTGTGGCCACGTTCTCGGTAGATGGTTTTCTCTGTCAAGTTATACATATTCATGTACAATGACATCGACTGTAGGCTGATACCGGTTGCGTATACCGGTTCATCGAGCTCCATCCTTCCAGTTTTTGTTATAGTATGCGTTGTCATTTATTAATAAATGGCAAAGTTATATAGTGCTTATCATATAGACTTTTACGGACTAGACATTGTAGTTTCCGTAGGTCGAGAAAACAAAACCAAATACGGATTTAGTAAAACGTTTGTAGACATTACACCAAAACCATTGTCTGTCAATAACTTTGACGACGTAGACAGGTGGTATAACGAGAGAATCAGTTATCACAGCGAACAGTACAAGTTTGCCCTGTACTGCGCGTCGACTCTTTGTGGAGTGAGTAAAGATCATCTTACCAGAGGTCTACCACTTACGAGATCCATAATGAATTTTCACGTGCTATTCCAGACTAAGAAGATTTTGGCTCAGATGGAAGTTAGAAATCCTGACGATCAAGATTTTAATCCTCACAACAATCCTTACAACAAGACCGAATATCAAAAACTCTTAAACGAATTTGGCGTTGTTCCAATGGGTATACCCATCATAGATCAACCGGCCGGCGGATTGGGTTACATACAGAGGTCTATTGGAATTTTGAAAATGACTTCGATAGCCAAAGATCTCGGTAGGAAACTACCGACCTTCCCCGCCACCGGAAAACCAAATGCCTACATGGACATTAAACCCAAGGGCGGTGATTGGGGTACTTACTACCAGTTTAAACCTTGGAACAAAAATGTCGGCGTAAAGATGATCGCCGTAAACCAAGAACCTTTTGACTTTAATCGACTCGTTATGGATCACTCTAAAAGCTTTACAAACCCCGGCATAGTACGACTAAATGAATCTATCAGGGGATACGTATACTGTCTACTCGGTGCTCAGGTACAAGCCAGACAGGCGGGCTCTTCTCTAGAGAGCCAACAACAGTTTTTAGTCTTGGTCAACGATCTGATTGCCAAAAAACAGTCTTTAGAAGAGTCTATCAAAAACTTTGAAGATGCTCTAAGCAAGACCCAGGGCATCATTGGTTATAACATTGCCAAGGGGTTGTACATGATTCCCTCTGACATGAATCTAAACAAGCTAGGCGAAAGTGTAAAAGGTTTCAACGATGAGATCAGGGTAGCCAAGAGTTTTGATACAATAGGCATTAAACCATCACCTAAACCTCCTGCTCCAAAGCCAGTTATACAGGCAGCTCCAACACCTCCTGTAGTAACTGTGGCAGCTCCTACTCCAAAGCTAGTTGTACAGGCAGCACCTAAACCTCCTCCTGCTCCAAAGCTAGTTGTACAGGCAGCACCAACACCAAAGCTAGTTGTACAGGCAGCACCAACACCTCCTGTGGTACTGGATAGGTCGGAGCGTGACGTTCATGGGGGTACCAATACGTTGATCGGCAGAAGTATCGTAGCCGCTGGTGTTGCATACATTTTGATGTCTTAAGACATTTTATAGCATTTGGACTATAAAATGACTCATTCTTTTTGGCAAGTACGTTGCGCAATTCGGCTTTTCTCTTACTACTATATCCCTTGATACCGCGTTTTTTGGCACAGATCCTCAAATCTTTGAGACTCATTTCATACAACCACTTTTGATCAAATGGCGCATCCGCCCACAGTTGATCAGATTTGGAAATTTTGCCAGTTTTGCCAGTTCGTCCGTTGTAGTCTTTACCTTTGTGCTTATATATTGTATTGGATTCTATCCATTCGTCGTAGACTGGAGGATTTACAAGATCAAACAATTCTAATATATGCTTGGGTATTTCTTTAGCCATTTATTTATACTCTTTGATTTTATAATGTCCGTGTGCCAGACTGTCTATAGAGTTTAGGTAATACCTTTTGTCATCAAAGGCTGATAGGGTCTTCTTTTTAAAGCTGACCGTCTCTATGGTATGTTTTTTCGATCTGAGAAATGTCATCCAACGGTCTGGGGCAGGATGACCGGTGTGCAGGCATTGTTTGTAAGTCTCAAAACACAACGACTTGGTAACGCATTCCTTTACACCTTTACACTTTTTCATTCCAAAACCCACACCATCAACGCAGTAGGACTTTGCTCGCAAAGCTACAAATTCTGATATCGGTCGACCACCACCTTCATCCTTAGGTAGGCCTATCACCTTTTTGTTCTTCTCGCTGTAACATCGGTGGTCTTTTGGATAGTTTTTAGTGTCGTACTCATCAAGATTAATATTATCGTAATAGTCCTCAGTCTCCACAAACAGAACTAGGCTATCGGTATCCGTGTACAACAACCTAGCGTACGGATATTTTTGTCGTATGTCGTTGTAGAAGTAATCATACATGAGCTTTTTTGACAAGTCTAAACTCGCCTGACCAACGTATATGGGTTTGTTCAGCTTTACGGTAGCCTTGTTCATGAGCACCGCAGTTAGGTGTTCGTTAAACTCTTTGGTGGACTTAAATCGAGGCTTGTTGATCAACTTTTGTTTTCTCGCGGTCTCTACCGTAAGTTCGACGTCTATTCTCTTGCGTACATTTTCCATAGACTTGCCAAATACGGAATTGTTCACGAGCTTGAAAAAATCTTTTTCAAAATCCGTCTCGGCCTTTTTTCTCAACTCGGTGTTTAGACTGATATACGGCTTCATCCAAGCGCTCTCCTTGAATTCTAATACTCGGTGAAACTTGTCTATTCTCAGCCCCTGTTTGATGTAAAAGTCTAACACTCGATGGTGTACGACGTATTTGCGTTTGTCGTTGAGGTTTGGCACCAACTTGGGGACTTTGGCATACCTAGGCTCTCCGAGCTTGTCTAGTTCTCCCACCGAGTGCATGTACTCTGACCACTCGGTAGGTATTATGGACTCTGGCACTAGCGGGTAGTCATTATGTTTGTCGTGGAGCTCTTTGGGATACAGCAAGTCTACCTCAGCAATGTATCCTTCATCGTCGGCGATATCATCATGATCGAGACAACCATCATGTATTTCTACGCACCGGAACCCGCCGGTTGGTAGTTTTTGCGACATGGCCCATCCATACAAGTTGTTCATGTCCTCGTACACTATGTACGAGGTCTTCTTGGCGGGGTCGTACCCATCCACATACGGATTGTTTGCCTTGGCATATCGCGTTCCACCGCAAGTGGACACACCACCTCTGATACCACTCTCTACAAAATTGTACATATCCAAGTCTGAGATTAGATCCAATTTTTGTCCAGTGTTTTTGAGCAATGCATCCCAAGATAACGATGGCGCAGACACGTAATGACACGGATCCAGTCCGTACTGATTCATAGCCGTCGTTCTGTAGCTTTCAAATACATCAGTCAATAGCAACACGTCAGTCTTGAGGTACAGGTCGTGGTAGTCACCCATGGTCTGACAGTCTAGCCTTTTCCACACATTGCGAGCGTGTTTATAATCAGCATAGCTTATTCCAGCGTAACCATCCAACGATGACGCAAAGTCTTTTTTACTCGGAAGTTGAGTCTCCTCAAACCTATCGTGTGAGTCCATATACTCGTACGGATACACCCCCTTCCGAGCGAGCAGGTTGGCGTATTTAGGATACTCGCGTTTTAGGTAGGGATAATCTTTTATCCCTTCTACCAACTTGGCTAGCGAGCTGTTTAGGTGTTGAAAGCTGTCCATAAACTCAAACCGACCCATCCTCATTGACATGTACTTTTCATCCGTGTTGGCAATGACGTCCATGCCTCCTTTGCGATTACCATTGTCATCTATCATCCCCTCATACCCCTTGGTGATGATGTGGGAGTCGTACCCCTTCAGATTGTGAAAAACCACCTTGATCCTTTTCGTTTGCCGATGTTTGAGGTTGCAAGAGTTGTGCGCTGGTCCTCTGTACAAACCGGAAACGTGATCGTGGTCTCTTACCAGCCAATCTTTATTCGTGGACTGACGTCCGCACATGTAGCACTCTGTCGCTCGTTCAAAGTCTCGTTGCTCTAGGGGGGTGATGATCATATCAGCTATTGGAATGTCATCGACCACCTCTCCTATCTCATCTAGCTCATCAAAGAACCTATCCATGCAGTCCTCACCCCTGTAAGTCTCAAACTTTAGCGACTCGCCCAGGCTGTTCACCAAGTGTACACCGTAAGCGCACGCCGTATGCACCTTGGTCTCTTTGTCGATAACGGACTCAAAGTCGGCGTAAACCATATACGGAACTTTTTCCATCTTTTTAATATTTTTAAACTCCATCGAGGCTCAGGCTCAGGCTCAGGCATCTTAGGGACGCACGTGCCGTCGTGGAGCGCCAGACACTTTTCGATGTGATCTTGAAATGTTCACTCGCACGTAGAATGGTGGAAACATCGTAGACACGTGTGCATCTTATGCCCATCTGTAGTCTGTTTGTTCATTAGGGCTGACATTTTTTTAATCCACATAAAGTGACCTTTGTACAAAATTAAGTTCACCTCTTTCAGATCAAACACCTTGTACAGACAATTGTCTGTATGAATAATTTCCAGTTTTTTATTTTCTTCCTTCCATTCAAATACATTCACCAGCAGTTTGTTTTTGTCAGCAAATCTCTGTATCTGATCATTTTCCAACGTCACGGGGTATTTTAACATTGATGTGTTCAACTTAGCTTCATGCGGCTTATATTTTTCTAGTCGATCCGCATTGTCATCTGCAGGGTACAAGCATGAGAGCACTGACCACACAAAGCACTTGTTGTCGTCCACAGCTTCCGGGTTTGCCTCCTTGACGGCTTTTACCAACTCTGACTTTTTCGTCTTGGTGTTGAAAGGTATACCCAGAGAACTAGCAATCCGTTTTACTTCAGCCATTGACTTAGCTCCGCTATTGTTAACATTAATAACCGCAAGTTTATTCGCCAAAGTCTTGGGTGTTTTTTTGTACGTACCACCCCGGAAAGGCGTCCATCGATATATCTCGAGATAAAATCTTGGCACACGAGTCAATACCCAGCCAGAGCCCAAGCTCGTAAACTCATCTACTTTATTCATTATCGCTGCCAACTGACCATCCAACTCACTATCTAGGTTAGTTGATTGGATAACTGCTCGCGCTCGCTCACCTGATGTGCCCCAGAAACGAGTAATTATATTTTCACGCTCCTCATGTGTAAATACCGCCTCCATGCTCACACGCACTTTCTTACTATTGCCAAAGACCTGACGTATCCTATTTATGATGAGTGGCTTGACTTCACCCCATAAAAACTCAACGTTTGCTGACTGATAGCTGGAAACATCTACAGTGGATTTGTCAATAATTGAATCGGTAAAAGTGGTAGTTATCTCCACCCGTGGTGCTATGTCATTTTCATTACTCAGCAGATTTACCAAATCTGATTTCTTGACGCGCCCTCCATACCTTACACTTCTAGCATTGGCCAGTTCTTTCAATTCTTTTAGCTTTAGATCACTCAAGGTTAAAAGTCGGTTGCCACCAACAATATCTTCAAGTTCTGTCTTTTTAAGCTTTGCATAATTTCCAAACCCCAGACGCTTCGCTTCCTCTCTCATCCAGCTAGTTGGTGGCTCGTACAGGTTTTTCACATGATCCACTGGATCATTAGATTTGAGTTTGAGCTTGTGAGTTCCCGTTACTATTATTGGGATACCATTCTTGGTGCGCCTGATGACATTTGATTGATTACCAGCCACATGATACTGAAGCTGACCTCTTGTCATCTTACTGACACCTTTCACCCCCATCCGCTTGGCATCTTGACGAAGCCATTGTAGACTTCCTTCTCCGTATAAATTTTTCACCTGAGATGCATCCACATCCGGTGATTTAGTAGGCTCTCTGTAGAGGCCTCTGACACTTTACAACGTTTGATCAATGTTTGTTCTTTCCATTTATTATAGCAAACCTTTAACCCTCAGTCAAACCTGGCATCTAGTTAAAGCTGGCTATAGTAAACATTGTTCATTAATAGACTATATGGCATAACATAATTGATGAGTTCAACTGTGCGGCTTGTTTACTAATAGCTTTCTTTAACTCACACAAAAATCACTCATGCGCGTAAATTGTGAGAGTAAAAAATGTCCCAGTTCTTGACCTCATATATGCTTAAAGGTTTGTATAATAAAGGGTAAGATTTACATCAAGCAAGCAAGGCACGCACTTTATTGTCCGTTAGCCGTGTGTCATATGACAGCCGTAATTCTAACTCTCCAAGCGTAAACGTTTGTTCTTTCCATTTTCCACAGTTTGCGCTTTGGAAAATGCGTAACAATTGCAGAGTGGGAAATTGCCTCCCCTGACTAAAAATACTCAATTTGGGTGAGGGTGAAAAATGTGAGCCAAAACTGGGAAATCACATACTACTAGAGGCCCTTCAGGGTTCTGAGCTGTACCTAGCCTTTGGTCGATACATCTGGTAATCCATGGAAGGGTACTTCTGGCTCTATGGTTAGCGTAAGATTCTAGATGGTTTTAAAGATCCTCGGCGAAGGCGGCCATTTTGTGCCGGCCTAGTATTAGCATATCGTGTCAGCCAGGGGTCACTACCGGCCCTGCAGGGGCCAAGATCGGCCCTCCAAGCTGAGCCACTGGCACAGCAAGTTATTCTATCGGCACAACACCTTCTAAATGGCTGGGAGTAGAATTCCAGGGTATATCTGATTGGTGTTTGATAGCAAACAAGTTGTCTGCTAGTGGCATGCACCAAAATCTACCACAATATAACCATATAACCAATATATATTATCTTTGTAAACACGCAGAGAGTCAATATAACGTGAAAATTTTGTGAATTGGAGCCGCTGTATGTTAATCAACCAATCACATCATGAGGGACAGGGTGAAAAATGGTTCATGATCGGTCTGCTTCAGCCTGCGCTACATGTACCACCCTACGTGATGGAACGACGGATAACGGTGATATTTTGGCTCATGTGGCAGGCCCCTACCTCCGACACTTTATATTTAGCATTGTGTCTTATACCTAATTGTTTGCTGTTTTTATCCTTTGTATTAATTTGCTTGTATTTGTCGTATTTAAGCATTATGCTAACTAGGACAAATATTTCAAAAATTCTCCTGTTCGCTGACCAGCACTCTTCTTCCAGTTATTGCTTGAAACTGGAAATATCTGTCGAAATCATGCTGGTAGATTTTATATATAAATTATTACTTATTCTACTGGTTGAAAGGAACATTGGTACAAATCATAATTAATAACAAATCAACTGGTATAATATCAACATAGCATCAATGACGAACGATAGTAAAGCAGACTTCTGCTTGGTGAGTTACACGCGCAAATCCTAACTTCCTGTTTTAAGTCAATTTGTAATACAAGTTAACTTATCTAATCACTCTCTGGTTACAACTGTACTTTTGTGTGAGTCCGTCAGTAATACACTCTTGATTATCAACTACTTGTGGCTATCTACTATGTCCTTTAAAGCTGCTGTAAGTCTGTTCAGTGTTCAAGCTAGCAATACAAAATACCAAACCAACAACCAAATAGGATGGCAGCAATGAGGAAATGCTAAGTATGGGAGTAGTTGTACACAATCAAACCACAAAAATCTATACCAGTAATACTCAAAAAAATATCATGTATGTTTATTCGATTTAATCTTGTTGGTCCGGATGGACAGCTATACCGCTTACTGCCTATTCTTATTTTCCCACAACGCTGCTGCTTGAACCACTGATACAATACCATGCTTTGCCAAGGAGTTTGGTTTTTCTAACATAATGTCAAATTACTGGCACACAAAATAAAACACAGTTTACTTTTTTTAGAGTTGTAATGAAAAGAGGTGGTTGACTGTCATCTTTCTCTGATGTTCAATTATTTTGACCACAGAAAGCTTATACAGTTAACTAGGGCTGCCAGATGTGAATTGTCTCCAAGAGGGACACTTTCATTGGCGTGTAGAAGGACGGTCCTGGGATATCATAGATATTGATAACTGCTCAAAGTACTTATAGATTCTAAGTGTTTAGCCCTGGGACAACATTTTTTTTATATGAGCAGAATGAGTACTGAAATATAGTTATGACTGTCAACAAAGTTTTTTAGACACTGAACACCAATGCAGATAGCAAATCTACACATGATTCATAAATTATATTTGTCAGCTGATTTGAGTTTTTTTAGAAGGTCTGGTTTTGACTTAACGTAATCATGAAAGTCTCGGCAATAATGATTAAAGCTTGTGAAACCTGAAGCTCACAACGTATGAGCACGGCAGACACTCTGTTACGCACATCAGTCTATTTAGCATTCATTTGAGAGTATACTCGTTCTGCTCCCGCATTTGAGCTAGGAATGCTCAAAACAAAACACACTGTTTTTGACAATTTAGGACATACAGAAGCTTTTAAAATCTCTTTCCATTGCTGAGCACAATCTTTGATATCTTTCAACTCCAAGGCCGTGCTGTTGTTGTGCTGCTGTTTTCTGCTCCTTTTTCTAGGAGACAAAAACCACATTTTATTCAACCAATAAAAAGTAGATGTGAACAAGCGATGCATTTTGCATGCAAGAATCCCGTCTTTATTTCTATGCTTTCATCATAATGTTGTAGTGGATTATACCAGTCACCACATGTGACCACTACTTAACAAAGGTCTCTATGGTGGTCTGCGGACATCAGGCAAGCCTAATTGAGCAATCCAACAAGTAGAGATTGATTGCAGTTACATTAATAGACAAAATAGGAAAAGGCATTTATTGCCATACCGGCCCTGCACAGGGTAATTACTACCCCGGCCCTGGGTAGCTATCCCAGGCCAGCAGCAAGATGGCTGACAGCCCTAGAGATGAAAAATAGCCTAAGATCTTCTATGATCAGTATCCAGAAGCTAACTATCCTCAGAAGTTGAGAAAGTAGGATCCAAGACCAAGAAAGACCAAGAACCTATGGAGAGAGAGATACCTCACTATTATTGGCTGGAATACCTATAGACTCCTCCCCTCACTTCTGGGCACCAGCTACCTATAACTTATTTACTCACATTACATTGGTTACTATTAGTATGTATCATTCTATTGGTGAGTTTGTATTGTTCTTATGTGTGATTGGAGTGTTTGGCAAACTAGGCCAAACACTTTCTGTCACTTCTTGTAACTCTGCCTATAAAAGACCGAGCTTCTGTTCAGATCAATACATTGCCCTACTACAGCAGACTGTACTTGCTACTTCTTGGTTTGTCACCTTTTTATTCTGAGGAAGAATAAACATGTTCACATCACTCGAAAGCGCCGAGTATATATGTGAGCCGAGAGCTCACCACAGTTGTTAAAGTTGAGGATTCTCCTTTACAACCAGTACCTTGTGGCATCTCGGCATGGGGTCACCTCTGGGGAGAGGTTGACTGCTCATTGTCAGCCCTTGAGAGGCTGACTGTCTTGTTGTGCCAGTAGACAACAGCTTGCCTAGTGACAACGACTAGTGGAGAAGTAGCAGGACGCCAAAATCCGCAACAATGTGATAGAAAAGAGCGAATCGCTGTGCTTGATGCATGCAATATCTTTGTAAAGAGGAAATAATGACGGGTTAGTTTCACTCTGATAACGTTTAATGAAACTGATATATAATCATAACTAAATTAATAAAAAAATATATTTCAGTCAAATTGATTGCAGAATACGGGACACTTGTTACCAGTCAGTATTTTAGACCTTCGCACCAGGACAAGTCCAGACAACCCGGGACGTCTGGCAACCCTACAGCTAACTAAAATTTAAAACAAATTCATGGACCATTCGTTAGAACATTTGAAAGCCGCTAGTCACGTCACAGATATATAATAGCGTGGGTCTGCCTCAAACCATCATGGCAACAAGAGAACATAACTCCACAACTGTGTAGAATGGTTTGCGTATCTGCCGAGCCATACATTTCCCCGCGTGAAACGATTCATGATTAGCTTAAAAATAAGCTGCCTGGGATCCAAAGCATGAGCCTTCAACTCTGTCGAGTTTAATGTTGTCAAACACTTACTTTGGTTTCTTAAACTAAAGATCTCATGTCACATTTTTTCTTGTAATACCACTACTTCTTGCTAAAACTAAATAAATAAATACACAATTATTATGATTATCCCAGCTCTTGAGCAGTACCCTGTTGCTTAATTATTATTTATACTATCACTAGATCTTATAAAAGTCAACAAAGTCGTTCTTGTTTTGTATCAACTACAACCAGAAGACTAGAAAAACGGTCACGGAAAACAAAATAATAATTATTAATTAATAATAATAAAAACGTGAAAAAAATAGTAGTGTAGTAAGTAGTAGTGTTAGTTAGTTAGTGGTCTGTTTTTATTGTTTATGATAATGATCCACTATTATTAAATATTAATTAATTTACTTTTATTATTTTAATTACATCATAATTTTTTGTAACCATAATAATAATAAAAGTTCAACACCTGTATTATTATTATTATTATTACTACAAATTGAAATTATTATTTATTGTAGTATTGTTGTTGTTGTGGTAAGAAGAATAATAATAATTAATAAACAACAGCAATAATAATAATTAAGAACTTCAAGTGATAAGATTGTTCTTATGATAAGAACAACAACAGCAGCCTTAGTTAGTTGATAAATGATGATCATGATTGAACAAAAGATTTCTGTATTATTATTATTATTGTGATGATAATGATGATAATAATAATTATTTATTTATTATTAATAATGATAAATAAATGATGATGATTGGATGGATAAATTATTATTATTATTATTATTATGATTATTTATTATTATATAATAATAATTACTGATAATTAATAATAATCAGTACTTTTTTGTAAAATCAGTCAGTTGAGGGGGCTCTCTACTATAAATCTTATGTTTTAAATACCTTAATACCGTAAGCTATCTACACAGATGCTTTTATTATAGGAAAACTGAAACACTTTACGTATACGCATGTATATAACCACCTTGCATTATTTTACATACATATAATAAAATAATAAATTGTGTATTGCAACAAAAATATTTAGGTTTATTGAATGGTTGCACCAGCCATCATCATAATACATACAACTTCACGTAGTAGCATCTGACATACATAGGCCTACATAAGTTTTTTTCTAGTATGATTTTTCTCGTTTTTTTGCTCTTTTCATCTATGGCACTGTGATCCCCGGTTCTTAGCCACGATATATCATGTTTCCTATAGTTGTTTAACTTCAATGGTGAACCAACTGGGTATAGGATCAGATTAGTTGATATGGTCTCTATAAGAAGAGAGGCTCTCTGCTTTGTGATAATGGCATTCATTGCTGTAAAATCCCACTCATGTGCTGCAGAACTGGCTGAAGTGTTTGGATGCATCGTTTTATTTGCCCCAGAACTTAAAAACTCCTGAAAGTCATCTACATGATTTCATTTATTAATCCATCCTTACCTAGTCCAAGATTTGCACAGTGATATCATATGCTGTCATCGGCAAACACAGGGTTTTTGATATTTTCTTCCAATCATCCAGATTAATTGAGGAGTTTTCTGTGATTGATGAGCTCAGCATACAGGTCTTTTTTCAATGTGATGTTGCAAAACATGAGTGCATCAGTGCTTTCAGGTAGTTTTAATTTAGTCTTCTGTTGCACAAAATTCACTCATTAGAGATTCATCAAAATTTTGTGAGCCCTTTACTTACGAATCTATAGCTGCCCATACCACATATCTATACGGCTTAAATTTTTAAACAGAAAAAAAATTGTTGCTATTCATTTAAACAATTGCAGTGAAGGCAATATTTTTAAACCCGTTGTATCTCTTACTGGTATAGCATACAAGATGGCCAACCAAGTTTCAGTGAGGTCGGCGGTGTTTGAGAGTTTGCACTCTATACTGTCTGCTAACAAGGAAGAACGTGATTGTGGCGAGGAGAGATTAAAGGTTTTGGAAGTCACAGAAGGTGTGTTTTATGCGTCTGCAGAAATATATTGTGTGTTAAAACAATGCATTGGACTTATAAAAAACACTTATGCTTTTGGCTTTGACAACACGCGTAGAAATCGAGAGCAATTTAGCAAATTATTGCTGTATCAGACAAGGCTCACTCTTTTTGCAATTAATATTTGAAATATCAGATGTGGAGAATCCAGCTATTTTACAACAAAACTCTTTCTTCCGTTTTTTTTTCTAATAGACATAAAAAATAGCGGTCACAGCTTAGCAAATATATCTAAATCCTATGATTCAAAATTTCATTTACTGATAATGTTTTCAAGTGCCTGTCGTTATTGGCATTGTAATTATCCCCAAATTTTTATCTACTGCTATTTGGGATTGGAACGAGTGTAGACAGGGATGAAAGTCGACAGGAATGAATGCCTACAGACCTGGAATGAATGTCGACCACGCTATAACGAAAAAAATTTGTAATGTAAAACATTATTTCGAGTTTCATTCCAGGGGTTGTCTACTTTGACGAAAAAAGGGCAAATCTTTTATATTCCTGGAATGAATATCAAAACGGTAGTTTATATGTCGTCAGGAATGAATGTAGACACTTTCGAGAATGAACGTTAAAAATTTCTGCTTCTTCACATAGTCTTCATTCATCCCAGGTCTGTCGACTTTCATTCCAGCTCTCTCTGCATTCATTCCTGTCGTGATTCATTCCCGTCTTTCTTTGTTTATTCCAATCTTTACGGCTATTACGGGTTAATTCCTTCAATGCCAGTTGATGCTACGTGTTTCTCTTGTATTCTCTTTTACTGGTAATACACTTAAAAATAATAAATAGTTATAATATAAAACTAGATACTACGTTAGCCAAAAATACGTGCCACTTTCTGGTTGGAATCAAAGCATGTAAATTTAGTTTGTCGTATCCTTCTTCTCTAGATTTTGGTCTTGTTCTCACTGAGATATGCATCGATGCTGATGAATTGGCAGCAATGAAGCAGCTGGCAGCTGTGCTACTTCGACAGTACGTCGACGTTCACTGGTCAGAAGATGCGGAGAAGTTTTCTCCTCCTGAAACGCCTACACACGTATGCCATAAAAGCTTTATGACGTTAAGTCTTTGATCACTACATTGCTAATTAGGCTTTCATTACTGTTTTTTTTCCAAAACTTTAATTTGTATATTTATTATTCTGTTACTTAAGGCATTCCATGCTCTGGAGCTTTTGGTCTCAGGGTTAATCTCCATACATGTCGTTGATCTCGTGGGTATCCTAAAATTCTGTTCAATTTGCTTCGACGTTCAGTATCTATGGAGATGTTCGATCATAGAAATCTTTGAAGTCGTGAAAATTTTTTGTGCTTGTGCAATGTCAAGGAAAAAGTGAAACCATACTGCATTTTTCTGCATTTTTTACGTTGCTCGTTTTATGTGACGTAAAAACTGACTAAAAACCCAAGTATCAATAACGATGCATATCGCTGCGTAACTTGAATGAATTGTCATTCGCTACCTTTCGCAAACAAGTTACGTCTTTTTGTGAAAAAAGCTCAGAAATTATTATCATTTTTTTGTTTTTAAAATAAACACCAGACCAATTTGCACACTGCGGCTCTGATTCTAATTAAAAGCTGTTTATGGTCACATACATATAGTGTCTAACTTTGCCATGATTTTATGATCACCAAGAATGGGAAACTCCAAACACCTACTGATGCTCGCAGTACATCGTACGAGTTTTCACAACATGTATGGATATCAGACTCAATTTCGGCGGAGGCCATCAAATCTAATAGTTGTTTTCCATACGACGTTTTTGTGCTTTCTTATTTGTTGTTTATAACAGTTTTTTTTTCTTAGCTATGTTCTTAGCGAAACAGATATTGTTGTAGGTGAGGGTGGCTATACGTTCCCTCATACCTCGGGGGCTTACTGAACCAGATAGTAGAGTGAGATCCATAGCTGCTTATGTTATATCATCGATAGCTCACTGGGACTGGCCCGAACAGTGGCCTCAGCTGTTTGAGCTACTCATGCAAGCATTGAGTAGCAGCAATAAAGATGCAGTGCATGGCAGTATGAGAGTGCTCACCGGTAAGTGTCTTTGACCTGTCACTGGCCTTGACCTGCTACTGTTCTCTACCTGCTGCTGTCCTTGACCTGTTACTGTCCTTGACCTGTTACTGTCTTGACCTGCTACTGTCTTGACCTGCTACTGTCTTTGACCTGTCACTGGCCTTGACCTGCTACTGTCTTTCACCTGCCGCTGCCCTTGACCTGCTGCTGTCCTTGACCTGCTACTGTCCTTGACCTGCTACTGTCCTTGACCTGCTACCGTCCTTGACCTGTTACTGTCCTTGACCTGTTACTCTCCTTGTCCTGTTACTCTCCTTGTCCTGCTACCATCCTTGACCTGCTACTGTCCTTGACCTGTTGCTGTCCTAGACCTGCTGCTGTCCTAAATCTGCTACTGTCCTTGACCTGCTACTGTCCTTGACCTGCTGCTGTCCTAGACCTGCTGCTGTCCTAGATCTGCTACTGTCCTTGACCTGCTACTGTCCTTGACCTGCTGCTGTCCTTGACCTGCTACTGTCCTTGACCTGCTACTGTCCTTGACCTGCTACCGTCCTTGACCTGTTACTGTCCTTGACCTGCTACTGTCCTTGACCTGCTGCTGTCTTTGACCTGCTACTGTCCTTGACCTGCTACTGTCCTTGACCTGCTGCTGTCCTTGACTTGTTACTGACCTTGACCTGCTACTGTCCTTGACCTGCTACAGTCCTTGACCTGTTACCGTCCTTGACCTGTTACTGTCCTTGACCTGCTACTGTCCTTGACCTGCCGCTGCCCTTGACCTGCTGCTGTCCTTGACCTGCTACTGTCCTTGACCTGCTACCGTCCTTGACCTGTTACTGTCCTTGACCTGCTACTGTCTTTGACGTGCTACTGTCCTTTACTTGTTACTGGCCTTGACCTGCTACTATCCTTAACCTGCTACTGCCCTTGACCTGCTACTGTCTTTGACCTGCTACTGTCCTTGACCTGAGGAGATCTTTTACTAGCATGACTCCATAGTTATTATGGAGAGTGCAATCAAACTAGGGACCACGTTGTTTTTATGCCCTTATGTATTTATGTCCATATCCAACCAGGCATAGCATATGGGCATATATATGCCCATATGCTCTGCCTGGTCGGATATGGGCATAAATAAATATCATTGAACTGAAGCTATGACAGAAATATCTATTAGCACAGTTTTTCGACAATATCTGCTAATGAATGCAACTGAATGGTAGAGGTAAAATAAAAATAACTATTATTTTTTCATCATTTCATCACTATTTTCCTTTTTATTATTTTGTGTAGATATCACAAATCACTTTTTGGTTAGTGTTCTGGTAGGTCAAGGTTGAAATGATTGCCAAAAGTATGTGAAAATTTCATGGCGCATTTAAAGCGCTCGGTGATGGAGATAGGCTCATTGATGTAGTATGATCAAAGGCAGTACCATAGGATGGCAGAATATCTTGCTCACAGATAACCGTGCTGGGAATCGTACCCCAGATCCTCAATTGAAGTGCAAGCACTTTAACCACTAGACCACATGTGATCATTGGTTGCATAGCAACGCAAGTGGAACTTGTATTGTTTCTTACAGAGTTTACCAGAGACATCACAGACACACAGATGACTCAGATAGCCCCAGTTTTATTGCCAGAGCTGTACCGTATATTCATAGCCACAGGACAATACATCAACAGGTCTAGATCTAGGGCCGTTGTGATATTTACTACCTGCGTCAATGTAATCATATCCCTCGGCGAGGTGGACAAGGTTGGTCTCTTTATTCCCAATGTCAAAAAGTTGCAACTTTCCAATATTCTTTGTGCCCATTTCTTTGCCGCTAATGAAACTGTTATAGACAGTTTGTAACCTTCTCGTGTGGAGAGAGGGCAACTTCTTACTCTTCTGTGTATTTAGTTGAAACCAGGGGGTGGTTTCAATTAGCGTCATAAAAGTGTCCTAAGGCCGTTTTGGTCGTTAATTTAGACCTAATTGGTCGAAGACATTTAGGACTGTTTCAATTACAAAATCTAACGACTGCTTTATGACTAGTTTAGGTCAGATCCTATAACCACACACTCGTGGTTATAGAAAGGTCCTTAGCATTTATTTGCATGTAATAATGATCTCATATGAATTATAATGAAAAATAATGTGTGAGATATTGGCAAATGATGTCTGATAAAATAATAATTGTGGTTAGAAAATAAAAATGAAAGAAATACGATGATTTGAAATAGCCATGACAATCTAAACCAAATTTTTTTGCGGCCATTTCTTCCAAAAAAAATTATATTGTTTAGCTTGCATTTGTATTAGAACTCGTCAATCAAACTATCTCAAAAACAACCATAACATTTATAGCAGCAATAAATGTTGTTAAAAAAATTATTAACTTTGATGAACTAATAAATAAACAATTTTTAAAGGCGGCTATTTGAAAGCTATTATAATAATAATAATAATAATAATCAAATTTCAGTGCGGCCGTTTCTGGGAAAAGTTTAGTGGTTTCAGTAGTCTCGCCTTAGTGCAATTACATGACCAAGTGATAGCAAGCATATTGTGTGCGATCGCTGATGCTTCGGTCTAATACACAATGGTCATCTGCAGTAATTATTTATTAGCTAACGACCGTCTAAATTAGCGACCACCTAATTGAAACAAGATTAGCTTGGGCCTAGATTTGTCTTAAAACTGTGACTACTTGGTTATAGAACCAGATAGGACTAACTTCTAATTGAAACCACCCCCAGGGATAGGACCAAAAATACAATTGAATTTTAAAATGAGGTATTTTTTCAAATTGGCAAGTATTTGAATTTCAAATTTTCAAAACTGGGGCATTTGAATTTATATTTGCATTTGAATGTTTTTAACTACAGGTATTTGAATGTAAGCAACCATAGGTATTTAAATTTATATTTTACTTTGAATGCATGCAAAAGTTAAATTTTTGATGATTTATGGTAGTAGCCAACTACCACATTACACCACATCACACCACGCCGCACCATTGTAGTCGTATTGCATAATCATATTTTGGCTGGCATCAGAATCAATTGTTGAGACAATGATTAGATTAAACATACATGGAAGGCATTGTAGGCTAGATGGCGAACAGACGGAGAAGCTTATGAGATAAAACAATATCATTTTGTTTGTTGTTCTCATTATTCCATAAAATTAATAAATGTTCTTATAATAAGCAAAAGTAAAATAAAACTAGAGCAATAGCAAGTCTAATTATGATTCAATGTGGCTCTACTCAAACTAATTTATTTTCTCAAAATTCTCAAGCTTGTCAAATCATACACACTACACTCCATTTAATTTGAATTTAAATTAAACTGGAAAACATGAATCAAGCTATTTGAATTTTTATTCAAACGTGACGATTTAGCTTTGAAGGTAGTTGAACTTTAATTGAATTTGAAAAAAGTATAAAGTATGGTATTTGAAACTTTATTTGAGTTTGACGGTTTTATTCTGAGAGTATTTGAATTTTAATTGAACTTGATAGTTCAGATTTGAGGGTATTTTAATTGAATTTGTTGTATAGAGTTGGTCCTATCCCTGGTTCAGACTGAGGTAATTAGATTAGCTTTTATACTGGCTCTGTGGTACTGCCATTGACCTTGTAGCCAGGCGCTGCAAGTTAACTTCTCTTGACATTCAAATTTCGTATAGTAGCAGAATATTCCAGCAACTACTCCTCACAAGATTAAATTACCACCTGATGCTGGTATAGCTGTCTTTTTAGCTGGAGACTGTCTAAACATTGGAGTTGTCTTTTCAGGGGTAACAACTGAAAGGTTTTGTCTCCACATGTTGAAAATGCCCGATGTCAATTACAGTCCTTGCTAATAAAGCCTTCGAGTAGATAACTCCAGTTACGTGTCTTATAAAGTACTTAGCTAAATTCACAAAGTGAGGCCTCAACAATATATTTGGTCTGTCGGCTGTGGTGACATGAATGTGATTAAATAAACTGCTCTATTGCTCTCTCAGGGCTACGTGAAACAGCTGCTGGTGCCGGTGTTACCAAAGTTTATAGAAGCATTCATTGAGGCTCTTTGCTCTAAGAACACAGAAGTGACAGACACAGGCATCAAGACTGAAATAATGAAGGCTTTGATAGCCCTAGTTAGAGGCTGCAGGTCACATATTGCGCAGCACTTTAAGTCTATTGTGACTAGTGTGTGGCGGACCCTAGTAGACTCGTCTGAGCAGTATCCTTCTAGTCCCATCTTCTGTGTGTTCTATTTAAGTCTATGCCTTGCTTGTCTATGGAATATACAATCTCATAGATAACTGTCACATTCCTTGACACACAATGCAGGTACTTGCAAACCAACATCTATGATGCAGCTGACGATCTAGAAGAGGACCCAGTAGATTCAGATGGTATGTACCAAACTTTTGTAGCCCTAAATCATCTAGCCCTAGGTCTCTCAGTTGTTAGATAGAGTGTAAGATGGAGTTGTGCTTTCATGTGAGATAGAGTTGTTCTCTCTTGTAAGATGGAGTTGTGCTTTCATGCGAGATATAGTTGTACTCTCATGTAAGCTGGAGTGGTACTCTCATGCGAGATAGAGTTATATTCTCATGTAAAATAGAGTTGTGCTCTCATATAAAATAGAGTTGTTCTTTCCTATGAGATAAAGTTGATGAATCCTTGTGCATTCCTGGTGAATTAGTCATTAGCTGAACGATAATGAAAGTTTTATGATGTACGTCAAGGGAGCCTTAGAATTTTCCAGTAATATTTGAAATTTTAGAATTGAAGTGCGATATTGTTTATGTTACATTCCTTCACAAAGTGCTTGGTTTTGAAAATGTTTTAGGTAACAATAATAATTATATGTATATTCCTCGCAAAGAGACTGTATTTTGTTATAAGTTTTTTCGATCATGAGGTGTAATCGTTGGTAGGATCGATCCATTAAATGAATAATGTTTTTCATGATTTGTTTTCGTGTCCGTAGCGATATTTTAATACCATCCCTATGGAAAAATAAAGTTGATTTGTGAGGCATTCTCAAAGGTCGCGAACACTACTGAACTATCATACAGAATTAATACATAAACGTGTGAGTGACATTTATTTCAAAGCAATTCATTCCCTGTATTATTATTTCATCATATTTGTTAATAATATAAATTATATATATTGTTTATTATTATTAACTATTATGATTATCGTATGGAATAGTAATATATTATAAACAAATTCATCATCATAATAAAAAGCGGAGCCATTTTGTTAAAACAATAAATATATTTGTTATTGTTATACTTAATCAAGAATGGATGGCTTTGAAATAAAACTTGACGAACTGGGCAAGTGTAAAGTTATTTATTTTTTGACTCGCTATCACTATCTGCTACTTCTTGTAACATCGCGCTATGAGTACCTGTAAGGAATCAACGACATTGTTAAGTGTTGTTGATGAAATGCTTACACATTGAAAATAAATATGCTCGCTACAATCCACACTGAGATTTTTTTATGTTTTCACAAACTGATAGGATCGAAAAATATAATTTCATATTATTATATAATAAAATGTAAACCCCTGGATTGATACGTTCGCCGCCCACCGATGTAATCCCCAATTATATATGATAGCAGCTGTTCATCGATCCAGCCGACGAATACATCTATGATGTTTATATATAAAGTGATCATAAGCTCTTCTGCATAAGACATTTTGTTTATTTTTAGACGGTGAGTTCATGAGGTATTGTTGTTTGTTATTGTCTTGTTGGTTATTTCACTATCTGTCAGTGCATATATATATAATATATATGTATATATATATATACATGTATACATCCGTGTTTTGTGTACAACTGGCTCTCCTTAGATTGTTAGTTAAGTCACTGCATCATATAATATATACATTTGTTATATTTTGTTATGTAATATATACATTTATATACGTATACATATGTTATATTACATAATATGTACATTTGTTCTATTATGTTATGTTATATAATACATACATTGTTTGTATCATGTTATATAATTGTATTGTATTATGTTTCAGGGGAGTCTTTAGGCACTGAAGCTCTCATATATTCTGTCTTTGAGTTTATCAACGTTTTAGTTGACTCACCAAAGTTTCATCCTGTGATAAAAGAGAATATGAAACAACTTCTGTATTACATAACGATATATACACAGATATCTACAGAACAAGTAAGTATATTATACCACAATATATACACAGATATCTACAGAACAAGTAAGTATATTATACCACAATATATACACAGATATCTACAGAACAAGTAAGTATATTATATAATATATACACAGATATCTACAGTACAAGTAAGTATATTATATAATATATACACAGATATCTACAGTACAAGTAAGTATATTATACCACAATATATACACAGATATCTACAGTACAAGTAAGTATATTATACCACAATATATACACAGATATCTACAGTACAAGTAAGTGTATTATATAATATATACACAGATATCTACAGAACAAGTATGTATATTATACCACAATATATACACAGATATCTACAGAACAAGTAAGTATATTATACCACAATATATACACAGATATCTACAGTACAAGTAAGTATATTATACCACAATATATACACAGATATCTACAGTACAAGTAAGTATATTATACCACAATATATACACAGATATCTACAGTACAAGTAAGTATATTATACCACAATATATACACAGATATCTACAGTACAAGTAAGTATATTATACCACAATATATACACAGATATCTACAGTACAAGTAAGTATATTATACCACAATATATACACAGATATCTACAGAACAAGTAAGTATATTATATCACAATATATACACAGATATCTACAGTACAAGTAAGTATATTATATAATATATACACAGATATCTACAGTACAAGTAAGTATATTATACCACAATATATACACAGATATCTACAGAACAAGTAAGTATATTATATAATATATACACAGATATCTACAGTACAAGTAAGTATATTATACCACAATATATACACAGATATCTACAGTACAAGTAAGTATATTATATAATATATACACAGATATCTACAGTACAAGTAAGTATATTATACCACAATATATACACAGATATCTACAGTACAAGTAAGTATATTATATAATATATACACAGATATCTACAGTATAAGTATGTATACAAGTATACACACATATATAATGTTCACCTAGATGTCTACCTGTTGTCTAGGAAGATTGCTGGACTCAATCACCAAACCAGTTTGTGGAAGATGAAGATGACGACAGTTTCTCTTTCTCTGTTAGAATATCAGCTCAGGAGTTGCTGCAGGTCTGCTGACTTTATCTGTAGATACTCTAAAGTTTACAATGCAGGATGACTTCAAAAAATTTCTTTGCAGTTTCGTTTTCGTTGGTTGACAGCAGAAAATGGTTATACTGAGTCAAATAGCTTCTTCACCATTTCCTGTGGTAAAGACGTTGTTCTATCATTTTTGTGCTCCCTTATTTTCATTGACAGGTAATAATCGGAGAGTTTGGTGATCTAGGGCTAATAGCCTTAGCAGAGAACATACCAGCTCATTTACAGCAAGCTCAGGAGATGAAACAGGCTAACAATAGTGGCTGGTGGGTGCTCAGTGGGTGGTCTGTGTGTAATTTAATTGGTTGGGAGCTAGTATACCACCTCAAACTGTATGTTATGTAGGTGGAAAGTACATGAGGCTATACTACTGGCACTTGGCAAGGTGCCACATATGTTTATTGGTGCCATTCAGAGTGGAACTATCTCCCTCAATCTAACTGACTTCTTACACAATGTTATACTTTCTGATCTAATGCATGAAGGTGAGCCAAAATATCTGTTGGTGACCAGCTGTATATTTGGAGTCGTCTTCTTTTTGGTATGGAATATAATATTATCATTTTTATTCTCAGGAACCCCGTTTTTAACTGGTCGATGTATGTGGCTGGCCAGTAAGATGTCCCATCAGATGGATGGACCGTTGCTACAGAAGTGAGTTACATCCTGTATACTTTATGTAGGAGAAATACTTGTCTGCAAAACTTCGAGTTCCAAAGCTAAAAACCTTTAAGGGCGTAGGACAGGGCCAGACAAAACCCCCTACCCATTACCGTTGAAACCCCCTACCTCTAGACAAAACTCCCTACTAAAAGTGCATTTTTAAGTTATAAATATCTCATAAACCAAAGCAATATTGGAGTGAAAAGAATTATTTTTAAATTGAATAATGTCAACAGATTTGAATAATCATAATTTGAAATTTATTTTTGACAAAAAAATATCAGTCTTGCATTTCCGGCGTCTTTTTAAACCAACAACAACAATAACTTTTAAATCTGAATTACAAACTTTTTGACTAAAAAATTATTGCACATAGTCAAATGTAAATAAATAATAATTTTAAAACAAAATGAAAAAATAATTCTGCGCTAGTTTGAGATTATTTTCGGTATTCTGATTATGACTCTTCAGCACTCTTTGACACTAAGAAAAGACAACTCCTCTAGAAGTAGGGAGTTTCCTCTCCATAGGACAGGCTTTGCTAGATGCACTCTAGGTGTAGAGTTGTCTTCTCCCTTAGCATTGTAAAACTATTGAGGTTAACTTATTGCAAGCAGAATACAATAAGTCTATTGAGGTCTATGGAGGCCTACGGCTCCTTTGGTCTACAGAGAAGGTGATCTGCGAGCCGCAGCTCCCTTATGATACTATATATTACATTTGAATAATTAATTGTAACATTTTCATTAAATTTTCATTTTTAAATCAACTTCTGAAATCTTTCATTATTATTATTTAGTGATTTTCAATTTTTGTTTTGGAAATATACTTTGGGTAATGTTTTTTCTCATCTCCAAATCTTACAACATCATACTATTCTTATTGTTTAACTATTTTGAATAAAAATTGTCCATAAGTTTTTTCGATTTTTTATCTGGAAACTCTGTCACATGAAGGCCGGCGTGTGCAAAATAACTACTCTATCAAAGATGAAAAAAATTGCTGACAAGAAAAACAGCTTGGAAAAAAAATTAAAATTTATTGCAATCTCATCTCACAAAAGTGTTTGCACGATATCAATATTTGGGAAGCCCTTTTTACCTCCGTATAATCTTCGAGAAAAAATTGCGTCATGGTCAGCATTGATTGCGTCTTTATGAATCACTTTACTTGCGAAAGGGCGACTGTATAAGTTTTTTAAACATAAGCTGAAAATTTTTAATTAATTCAAATCCAATCAAAATTACCTGTCTTGGCCCTTAAAATGTTGGCTGTCACCAATTTATCACCTACTGTGTGTAAAAATAAGAACACAACTCCAAAATTGAATTTTTTCATGTTTTAGCGAAGTGAAACCTTGTCCACAATGCTGTAGGTAGTTTGTACAGTACTTTGTTGTTGCGCAGATTTCTAGAAGCTACTGTGACGGGTCTATCAGACACCCAGCCTCCTTGTGTCAGAATCTCCTCTGTGAGGGCCACATACTATTTCTGTGAGAATTTGATGCAGTCTAAACAAGCTGAGCTCCTCAACCCTATTCTACCTTTGCTCTTTGAGGGGGCCATGTCTATAGCCCAGGCTTATGGCACTGAAGTTTTGGCTCTCTGTCTAGAAACCATGGAGATTATACTCCGAGTATGTGAGATTATCAGATTAATCTATTAAAAATAGCCGAACATTTCATTTCTGATGGAAGCGTTGTGGCTTGCGAGTATCAAAGTTTATCTTACATTATATTTGGGACAATGCGAAATGTGTTATCTATGTCTATTTATATTAATGTATGGAGCGTCTTGTGTAGATCTATGCACGACACAGGTTACAGAAGTTTATTTGTTTTTATAGATTAACAGAGACTTCACATCTTCAATTGCTGAAAAGTCTATGCCCTTGTTTATGGCAGTATTTCTCAAGTACAGCCATGGTAAGCATACACAGGCCCTGTAGAGTCTGTTAGAGTAAGCTGGCGTTGGTTTATTCCAGAATGCTCTAATTGCCTTTGCGCAGGCATCACACTTCATAGCCTAAGTTCTTGTTGCTGTTCAGAAACCGAGTCACACTTATTCATAGAAATAATACGCTGAAACTAAATTATTATTTTCTAAAATAAACGATTCTGAATTTTGTAATTGTTATATTTTCTGTTGAAAGGGAAACGTTACCATGCAGTCGTAATCGCTGTAAGGATATCGCACAGCTGTTTTTGGTAAAACGAAGGACAAAATGTTAGAGCTTTTGATGCTGTCAGCATATAATTCTGTTTCTCATAGCAACAATAATCTCTTGCTATTTAGAGGTAAAAATGTTCACTTTTGTTTTGATGCTCAGTCATCAAGCAGCTAAAGATATAGACCCCAACTGTTGTATAACAAACCCCCTGAGGGCTAATATCCACTGCTAGCACTATCCTTGCCCGCCGGTTGTTTCCAGTACCAAAGAGCTTTTGAGAAAGACAGTCGCAACTCTTGTAGTTGACCCGCTAAAAGCAGTTTCAGTGACTCTTAATTTTTATGGGAGTTTGCTCCCCTTGTCATAGAATGAATTGGAGCAGATAACTCCAAAGCCTGTTTACTCTACATGTAGATCAGCACATAATAGAGATATGCAGGGAGCTGATTGTCCATCTGGCAGCGGCCCGTCCAGACATTGTACAGCAAAGGATGCTGCCAACGCTCGTCAGTATCATACAGCAGCAACACCCTGAGAGTCTCCCATCCACCCTCCAACCAGTATGTGGTCTCTCAGTCTTTTGCATCACTCTATGTTAGATCTCTTGTCTCTATTATATCTTGTCTCTTCTCTATATTATATCATACCTTCCTGTTTTATATATCATAATATCCGATATGCCTTTTGACCATTTGAAACTAATGTTATCAAGCAATGACTAGTCTGTATGTTACAGGGAAGTCTAGAGATGATAGAGACGTTAGTACGTGGTTGTACCGACACTATATCTGCTGAATTGATGGCAGTCTTCCCCATGGTGGCCAATCTTACTATCGCCACAGATGACAGTTCAATAATGCAGGTACACCTGTTTTATGTCGTTTGATTAGGAGTTGTGTTCTCTCTCCTTTAAAAGAGAACAGTATCTGTTAGTTTTATGTAGAAGGCTAGATTGATGGCTGGAATGTCCAATAATAATACTTTTGATCAAATAGATCACAGGCTACTAAAAATGATATCTTGAACTGCCAACAATGTTTGGTGCAAATAGAGGACAACTCCCTCAGATATCATGGTTTTTCCTTCCTTGTTTTGCTACTACAAACTACACATGGTGCCATATTTCTGTGTTCTATCTATTATAGAATGGTGGAGAATGTCTCAGAGCCTTTATTTCTAAGTCAGCTCAGCAGGTGGTCATGTGGCAGGATGAGCAAGGTGAGTGGCAGCGACAGCGTACTCAGTGATATAACTTACCAAACCTGGCAGCGTTCTTTGTGTTGTTTGTGCTTGCCATTTTGTCGCATGGTAGGTTAACATATGTTGATACCAGGCCTGGACGATTGCTTGAGTTTGGAGTTGATGTTAGACAGTTGTCCTCTCCGAAAATTGGGAGTGGTACATCTCAGCCTATCGAGATATCGGGCTTTTTGGAGTTGTCGATAATCGTCCATGAAAACGATCAAAGTTCAATAGAAAAATGCGCACTAAACACTGTTCTTCGCCCTGTTACTGATATTATTTAATAATTACTATTACGAGTATTGAATATAGAGCTAAAAATAACTATTATTATGACAATATTATAGTAAATAATTATAATCATTGACCATTAGAAGAATAATAACAGTTGCAGTAATAATATAATAAAGACAATGAATAGCACATTAATTTTTATTATGAAAATAACATTAGTAAGAAGTGATATTAAATTGATTAAATAATTATAGTAATAATAGGTAAACTAATTAATTAATATTATTCTTTTAAATGAACAGATTGATAATAAAAGGATCAATCATTCAGATTAATGGTAATAAATAATCATAAACAATAATAGCAATAACAGAAATGATAATAATTCACACGCGATACTTATTTATGAACATTGTAAAATAATGTATAATAATAATAAGATACCAACTTGACTTGGTGCTTACAGGTAAAAAACAATGTTGCTTCTAGTTGGAGTTGTCATTAACTGGTCTTTAGTGGACAACTCCTAAAAATGAGTACATATCTATTGACTTGCAGCTGAATTTTAAAGTTTTTCAATTTGGAAATCTCGTGAGGGCAGACAACTCAATATAAATCTCACCCATCTCTTATCTAGTGCATATCGTACAGGCCTAATTAATACATTTCCAAACAGGTGATGAGACCATGAAATATAATGAAAGCTCTTTTATCATGTTACAGAAAATCCGTTCTACTCATTGCCTGCATTGAGAGCGTTATTTTGCATGTGTAAATCTTCATCTCTAATAATGAAAAATTCATCCAATCGGCTCGTTTTCTATCGCAACTCAAAATCTGTAGGGTTAAATATCTACCACAGCAGTTTTCTCTGGCAGGCTGTATTGTATATCCTTGATCAAATCTACATTGCCAGGTCACACGGGCCTGTCTATCATTGGCTCAGTAGTATCAAAGCTGTTAGATCCAAAAGCCCCAGAATGCAGTGCTGCTTACGTGGGCAAACTTGTCTCCCTTCTCATCTCTAAACTGAGTGACTCAATCGGCGCAGACCTAGATCTTATGTTGAGGGCGGTGCTTAGCAAACTACAGCGTACAGACACGCCCACTATTGTACAGGTATGTACAAGCTGAAGCTATATGTGGATGTCGCTAGTGGTCTCTACTTTTTTGTGTTAGAGATAAAATAGAAAGTTTATTTCTGTTAATTTGATTGTGATTGCATTGATTGGCTTGTTTTTTTTTATCAGCTGGTCTGTTTTAGTAGTATAGGTAGGTCTATTTTGATTGTATTGGTAGGTCTGTTTTTATTGTATTGGTAGGTCTGTTTTGTGGAGTTGTACTTTCACACCATTTCTTCTATTGCCACATAATCTGCTTGTGAATTTGTATTGTTTCCACTCGCTGCTATAGTTACCGGGAGTCTGATAGAGAATATGGAAGGCTTAACTAAATTGTGTATCATTTGTCATCAGTTGGAATATTGTAGATGCGATAATTTTATTTAATACTTTTTCACTAAACAACTCTTATTATATTTATTATAATAATTCAATTTTAATGTCCCACAATGCATCATCCCTTTTGCCGAATGTTTAAGTGATTGTTTACAGGAGCTGATTATGGTGTTTGCTAGACTGGTGTTGAGTAAGGTAGAGGCTCTGCTAGACTTTCTTACGATGACTCCTGGACCAGATGGCGGCTCTGCACTCAAGTTTGTGCTGACTCAGTGGTGCTCTCGACAGGAGCTCTTCTACGGCAGCTATGAGACCAAAGTATCGTGAGTTGCTTTTCCTTTTTTTATTATTATTTAGTTTGTACTATTTGTTTATTACAATAATATATTGTTTCATCCGCTTACTTAGTTGTCTTGTAATACTATAGTTAGTCAGTCTTTTTGTCTTTTAAATGTAAATCCCAATTTTTAATTTTCTCATTTTGTATGAAGTTCTTTTGTCAACATATATTGTCGCTTTTCTTAATTTTTTTTTAAATGAAGCTAGTTAACGTATAGTGACGTTAAGTATAACTGCATTGTTCATGATAAAACTGGCACTACTATAAAGGTCTCCGCACACGCACCGATTTTGACCCCAGTTCTGTTTCCGTTGGCTGTGAATTGTGGATTGCCAGGAGTGGTTCCGTGAAGAATTATACCAGTTTTGCAGGACGTTAGCAATTTAACATGTTAAATATTTCTTCCGTCCCGCTCGCCGTTTCAATAAATCTCTTAGCTGTGATTGGTTAATATCAAATAGCGAGTCGATTTATAATTTTTGTTGTTTTTTGTTTAGTGAAAATTATAGCATATTAATTATATGTAAATAGTTACAATATAATGATTACTATTTACATTAATGGAATAATTAAAATATATTATTATTCTAGTGATTATGATACACAGAAAGTTTTAGTATATATTAATTAGAAAGTAAGAATAAATGAAAAAAAGTTGTTATTTTTTTACAGGTAAAACAATAATAAAACTATATAGCGATTATTAATTTAATGGTTGTGATATATAAGTTGAAATATATCATTAACAAGTAGTAATAAATTGAAAAAAATAATTATTATGGATAACTAATTAAACACTGCTGTGAAGTGATTGTTGGAAACTGTAAAAAAACCTAGCTCGCATGATATAGATACTAGTGATTTGATTGGTTGATGAACGATTGGCCGATATCATTGTAGTTAAATGTTAATCAAGCGGATACGGCTGATAGTTATCTGCTCCTGCCTTAAATGCAGTTGTTTTGTTTAATCACAAGCAACTGATGTGCTGTCGAAATCAAGCTGTCATTGATTGATTCAACTGTAAAGCTGCGTTTACACTAGGCGACTGCCCCTCTTTCTCCTTTGAAGTTTGCCGATTGCGACTTGGCGCATGAGGCCGGTGGAGATGTAGGGTTGTCGCAGGCCGAGACCCAGCAACCCAGCATTGTTGGGTTCGAGCGTCAAGTGGCAGCGTCTTCATAGCCACGTGACACAGTTTAACCAATTGAATTGCTCTATATAGCGGCTCCAATATTTTGTTTATTCTAGCCTGGATATAATGTAAACAATGATTGTTATAAGATCGTAAGGTTATTATTAAATAATTAATTATTACCAGCATTGTTGACATGTGTGTTTATTATTTTTCATATCAAAAGAATCAAACTATATATGTTCAACAATAATAAATAATTCATATTCGGAGTAGTTATCATTATTATTTTGGATGCAAACACAAAAAGAACGTTAGATTTTCTTCAAATTATTATTTAATTGCAGTAAGTACTATTATTATTTGTAGATAAGTTAAAAGTTCATATTATAGGTAAATAAAAAAACCCATTCGACGCATAGGGAACTACTGCCTGGTAGAAAACTGGTAATAATTAAATCACAACTCATCAGTCCAACTGCATGAGCAGGAACGCAATAAATTATTTTAGCTAATCTGGTTGGGCAACTCCAAAGTTGCAAACTCGAAAATTCCGGATGTTGCAGTATTGTAAAGCCAACATGCGTCTGCGCCTGCGACCATCAACAGAGTCGGAAGCGCAGTCGCCTAGTGTAAACGCGGCTTAACTCTTTCTAACGACACACAATGGTTTGTGGAGTCACACTCCTTTATATAAATGATTGTAAGAGAAGGTAAGGTGTACCATACATATATTGCTTTCTGTAGGTCTATTGCCCTGTCTAAGCTTCTACAACATGCCATCAACACAAATGATCTGAGGCTACAAGAAATAACTCTAAAAGAAGAGGTCCTCCCGCAATCTAGTGTAATCAGAACTCGGTCCAAGGCAAAGGGTAAGTGAAGTTGTCTTCTACTGTTCTCAGATAACAATCAGGTCCCTCCCCTTTTTGTTGGTTTTAAAGAAATGATCTCAAGCTCTGACTGTGTTGGAGAGGTTGATGTGAATAAACTAAATGTGTTGTTGTATGCATTAAAGTATTTCATAGAGTAGATAGTTTGAATGTGAGAGAGAAGGCAACCAGGTGAGGTTTGCTCACACATTGAGTGTGACCACAAGGTGTATACTGAGAGCTCCGCCTACCCTCTCTCTGATACTTTACTGTGCAACAGTTGGTGTACTGTACAACAGTTGGTGTACTGTACAACAGTTGGTGTGCTGTACAAAAGTTGGTGTACTGTACAACAGTTGGTGTGCTGTACAACAGTTGGTGTACTGTGTAAGTTGGTGTACTGTGTAAGTTGTTGCTGCAGCGGCCACACAGCAGTGGACGGACACTCCAATACTCATTAAGATGTACAAGTTACTTATCAACGAACTAGCTCATCAGTTAGAAGAAAGCCAATTCACTCCTGGAAGCAATGGCAATGGGCACGGCATTGGAGAGGTACAGCAAATGTTTTAGTAGCTCTGGTATTGTGTAGCGACAGCTAGCATTTTACAACAGGAGTTGAGTTGTGGCAGCCATCCTAGATGTGTCCAAGTATATTTTATTGCACTTGTTTAGGAGTTATCTACTCATTATTGTTCACTTTGCCAAAAGATAATTATTGCTATTTTCATTTAAGACCTTATTGGTCAGCATATAAAGACTATGGAAGCCTGATATTTTGGTTGGTGCATTTTCAAACTATTCACTCTCGAGGTTGAGTGCTTGAGCTGTTCCATTTCTCATTAGCACCTTTCTACCTTTGTCTTCCATTTTTTTAGGGTGGGGACTACAAAGATGTCGGAGATGATGATGACGACGATGACGAGGGTCCGGAATGGTTGTCTAATTTAATAGATGCCAATTTATTGGATGAAGAAGGTATGACTTGGTTAAAAACCGTTTGATATAGATTGAGTGGGGGTAGGAAATGCGTGTACAATATCTATCTGAGTTCTTTTAATGCTAATGAAATACCAGGGGTGGGAGAAAATGACTTTAAAGTCGAGTCAAGTCAAGTCATGAACTTTGTGAGTCGAGTCAAGTCGCAGCCATTCTGAGGTTCAGCTGAGTCAAGTCAAGTAAAGTCACAAACATTGTTGAGTCAAGTCGAGTTGAGTAATGAAAAATTTTAAGTCAAGTCAAGTCTGACTCAAATGACTTACAAGTCAAATATCAAGTCACTTGAATATCTCAGAGTCTATTGGTCGTATAGCATTATCAAAGACATCATCGTGATCAGCAGATTTCAGAGGGAGTAATTTAGATGTCTAATAGATGACTAATACAAAACTTTCACAGAAATCAGACGATTTTTATTGAAAGATTTCCCTAACAGCAACAGATGACAAAAATATTGGCAATGATAAATCAGTGGTTCTGAACAATAGTCTGGCAGTATAGCGTTTGTACTTATGGAAAGCCAGAACCAGTAGAATGTTATAGCCAATAAAATATTCTGTTCACAGTTTAAGCAGTAGACACTTCACAGTGAGTTAAATGGTTTAACCCTATTTCTTGCATGGCAGTTGTTTTTCCTCCTTCCCTACTTGAAAAAAAGGTCATCATTTTATTTTAGTAACTTAATTTTGTAAAATTACTTGTTCTTTTTCATTTTCTGTCAAAAAAATCTCTGCAGTAAAGTTGTGCAATAAATTTTGAAACACGTGTTTAATAAAGTCAAAAAACATTAGGAATTTTACAAGTTGCAATCAACTTTTTTTTCCAGCAGGGAATTTGACCTACATGCAGTTGACGAGAAGTCGCATTAAAAACAACAACCCTACTGAAAAAAAAGTCTTCCCCATTTCACAAACTTTCGTAACCAGAGTGCACTAATTATTTTTAGTACATTTCTAGTTGACAAAACAAACAGTATTCTGCATATGCACCTTCTTCTTGTCTTCTTATATTTTTAAACGGTAGAAAATCATCAATTATTCTATCTTTTTTTCTGGTAGAAAACATTTGAATGGAAGGCCTAATGTAATTTTCTGATCACCATACTCCAGCAAGCATACAGTTGGCTAACTACTAGCTGGGTTGTGCACTAAATAACACCTCTGGTTCCGATAACCAACGAGGAAATACAAACCGCAATGACACACGGGTATTCTGTTAATTTAGGAAATTGTGGTAGGAGCAGACAACTCTGCGAGATTGACTCCAAATGATTTGATAATGACTGTAATAAAGTCATCTGTATTATGAAGTCGAGTCAAGTCAAGTCATGAAACTTTTCGAGTCAAGTCGAGTCAAGTCAGACGAGGCATCAAGTCAGAGTCAAGTCAAGTCTCTGCTCAACTAAGTCAAGTCAAGTTATGACCTATGACTTGACTCTAAGATGACTTGACTTAGTCCGACTTATTCCCACCTCTGTGAAATACCTTCAGAGAGTGAAGTTTCTGTGAGGTTCTACTACTCTTTTTATGTGGATATCTCCTCGTAAATCTCAAAATTGCCGAAAACTTGCCAGTTGTCTTTTCTGTGAAAGACCGCTGTATTTTAGGTGACATTAATTATTCGACCTATAAGCACATAGAAAGCTTTCTCTTGCAGTCTCATGTAAACTAAGTCCAAGGAAAACCAACAAATGAAAAGGGAAATACAATCCTCTTTCCACACAGCTTGTACTGAATTTTGCATATATTTTTTATTTGATATTCTCACCGAGTTACAAAATTGAAATTTCATTTACTTTAACCTGACACTACAGTATTTGTGTGAGGGAACTGGCTTTCTTGCAGTCAAAATAAATTGCAGAAATGCCTATTTGTAGTTGCCTACAAAAATTGACTCATGATTGTCGGCCAATTAGCTTTTGTGAGAGTTGTGCTCTCATTATGCAATGTCAATGTTTCAACCTACCCAAATACCACATTTGTAATTCTGGTTTATTATCACATTCACCTGCTACAGTGTGGTCTGCTAGTAGTCATTTAGCCATTATAATTCCTCTACGCAAACTGGGCTTGCATATCAAAATTCTTTAATCCTAAGTTAATCACAATAAATAGAGGACAAGTTTTCAATTCCTGTTAATTCAAAGAACATCTCGAAAAATAAAACAAAAAATATTTGTTTGCAGATGGAGACGAAACCGATCCAGATGTGCTCAGCGATCCCCTCTACCACCTCAATCTTAAAGAATACCTTGTGGATTTCATTAAGTCTTTCTCACAAACACAGCACTATGAAACATTCAGCAGAAGCCTTAGTTCCCAAGAACAATCTGTGCTCAATGTTGTGGGGGTCGTCGCTGCGTCGTGACATCCCCAATCAATCAAACATACATGACACCAGTGCAATATTGTTTTATGTTACATGTTGAATTTACTCATTTATTATATACAAAGTGTGCAAAGCTAAGAAGTGTCTGATACCATCGCTCATACAATATAGAATCCTTCTCTCTACCGACTGTAATTGTTAATCTAAGCAGCACTGCGGTCACGAAAGACACTCAGCCACGTGTTTAGCACAATTCTCAAGTTTTCCCTCTTCTGTTCTCTTGTTCCATTTTCTTACCATAGTCATAACGTCTAAAGAATTGGCGACAGCTGCACATTCTTCATCCTTCCATATTAGTGTACCCAGACCACAACACAGTCTGAACTTGGCGTCATCATGTACAAGGTTTGCATCCATGGCAATCATAGCAGTGATGAGAGTAGACTTGGTCTCTGCCTGAGCCGTAGGCTTGAGTATGACGGCAGTATTCATGAGCACCGTAGCGACTGCTGTCTGCAGGTTCTTGTCCCTAGATTTGCTACAAGCTACTACTAGTGGTATGATATTCTCACAGTTGGCTAACAACAAGTTGTGGCCAGCACTATGTGCAGGTAGATTGGAAATTGCTCGTAATGCTACGGTCTGGTTAATAATTGTCTGCTCGGTGCTAATGTACCTGACAAGGAGCGCTAATACCTCGGGACCTCGCTGGTCGCTGCAGAAATGCTCATTGGTAACTCTATTTCGTAGTGCGACTCTTAATGTGTCTATGCAGGGAAATACATGCTCTACAAACAGAGAAGGTGATGTACATGATTGCTAGATTATCTAAAGAAAATCAATGGTACTATTTTGATGTTTCATCTCATCGCCAAAAGAATATAATTTAATTTTGAAGGGTTGTCCGCCACTTAAGCCAAGCTAACATAACTTCTAACTGCTGATAATAATACGGCTAGTTGATAATCGTGTTTGTTTCATCTGGTAGCTATTATTAACTGGAATTGATTAATGAATGAATGATAGTTATTATGGGAACAGCTGTATTCTCTCAGTAGACGCGATCAAACAGCCAATGTGAAACACAGGATAGGAACTTGTACCTTTGGGCCATTGGAGAAGTCTCCAAAGATATGCTAACATGGGCATTGTAGGATCTTTGTCTATGTTGCATAATTCAGCCGCTACATCGAGGTCCCCTTCTACACACTGTTGACTGCCTTTTAGAAAGGCATTCAAACCCTTCAGTTTCTCTACGACAAGCAGTGACAACAGGTAACAAATGCTAGCAGCCTGATATGTATAAATTATACATTTATATAAGATTAAACCCGCATAAATTGATCCCGTAAAAATCAATAAACCAGTTTATTCGACGTGACACTGAAGGTCCCAACCATCAACCATTGAAAATGGTTTCAAATGTCTCAATATCGTCATCTATAATTTGACAGAAAAATTTGTAGCTTTTTTATTTGAGATTCCAATTGTCAAACAGATTCCATGAAAAGCCTTACATGAAGCATAGTGTTTGCAAGCGGAGTTTTTCTATCGCATTGAATGGCAGAAATTTTCACAACCGGAGATCAGAGGCTAAGAAACTGATGATATTTTTTAAAAATTCTTGGTACGATGCCTCAGAAACTTCACCACGCGCTTTTCTGATGTTGGAAATGTAGTCAATCTCAGATTGAAACACAGATCCAAGGCTATCTAATAACAAGCAATAAAAAAGACACCAATCTCATCCTAAGTGAAAAAATCAAAGTGTGGCCAACTCCCCTTGTCACGTGACCCCCACGAAGCCAAATGCTTGAATGACTACACTATAACTTATAGAAAAAAGGCTCAATTTCAACGGCTCATAACGCTGCAAACTGACAAGTTAAAGCTTAAAACAACCATCCGTCTGAAAGCTCAGGATGTCTCCTAGTTCACTGAGAATTTTAAACAAAAACATTTAAATCTAAGCTAAGTAATAAGGGCCGAAATATAGTGCTTATATTACCACTTGTATTACAAAAAATATAGGAATTATGAACTACTTTTCTTGTACCATTCAACTTTCATATCAAACTTCAAATAACTTTAGATATAAATAATAGCCAAAATCTATTGATAGAATCATAATCTCAAAGTAGTTTAAATAGTAATAACATAAGTATTGTAAAAAACTAATTATTTTTTACGGTACCGATGAAACCAATCATTTTTTTTCAAAATGAGCATACTACTTTTTGATATTATTCATACTTCACTTTAGAGTAGTCTATTACGAGTTTTCATTATTCAGTCAGATGTTTATGAAAAATAATAATAAATACTAAGTAAAATAAATAACAAACATTTCCTTGGTTTTATTATTATTATTATTTCGTTTTTGCCACAAAACCAAGTCGCACTTTGGTATTTTGGGTGTGTGCCATATATATTGTAACTAACGCGACTGTGTGCCCTATATACAATTACAAAAGGTCACGTAAATTCACTGGTGTGAAAGCGAACGTTTTTGCATTATAGGGCACATAATCTTTAGTAAACGTATTGGCAAACATTTGGTACTGCTCAATATAGAGTTATTCCTCAGAAGGGGAGACGACTCCTTGTTTATTCCTGGCTCCAGTGACGGTAAAAAGTTTTAAACAAAAGTGTGCTGCCAAAGTCCACTTACTAAAAAAAAAAATTGTGCTAGATCGAAACAAAAGATAATCACAGAGGTATTAATGCAAAAAAAAATTCATTTTATGTTGCGAATATTGAATAAATGCATAAAAACTATTTCAGCCAATGATCACTTATACGAGTTTTTGTGAAATTTGGCTCCAGTGGAGTTGTCCTTATATAAAAAGGCGCTGGCAACGGCTGACCACACTTTGATTACTTCACTTAGATCTCATCAAGTCAATGCAATCTAACCACGTTAGTATTGCTGCAAAATAACAAAAAATGCAGCTGATATAGGTAACGTAGTTTATTATTATTGTTGGTTCTTTTTTTAATGATGATTGAAAAATATAATACCAATCGATAATTCATAAAAATAAACATAGGAAAATCATTTATTATTTTTTGCTATTTTTCATTATCATTTATTATTATTATGCTTTGATTAACATCCAAATAATAATAATAATTATAAACAATGTGAAAAAAATAGCATGGAGTAACCATATTATACATGGTATTACTATATTATTAGTTACGTAACCATTATTTATTAACATTATAATATTATAAGATATATTTATGGTTTTCAAAGGTATATTTGGGCAATCCAATACCATCTCTAACTAGTTGTATTTTCCTTGGCCCTTCAACATTGAATTACGCGGGTGTACATTGAATTATGCGGGTGTACATTGAATTATGCGGGTGTACATTGAATTACGCGGATGTACATTGAATTATGCGGGTGTACATTGAATTATGCGGGTGTACATTGAATTATGCGGGTGCACATTGAATTATGCGGGTGTACATTGAATTATGCGGGTGTACATTGAATTATGCGGGTGTACATTGAATTATGCGGGTGTACATTGAATTATGCGGGTGTACATTGAATTATGCGGGTGTACATTGAAGGTTCAAGTATGTAGTCACTCACTTATGACTGCTTCGACAGTAACCTTGTTGAAAGTGACAACCATATTCAGAGGGAAGAACTCATTGGTGACTGGCTGTTTGGTAGCCTCAGCTGGTCGATAGCTGCCTCCGCCTATCCACAACAATAGTACAAAGCGATACACAACTGTTGCACTGAGGCTAATTCTATGCTCCCACAGTAACAATACAATCAGTAACAAACCATACCCTCTACAGAGAAGAGCCTACCTGTAAATGGGTCAGCACCTTGAGACGGTACAGAGCCTGCACTACTGCCACCTGCACCAGATGGCACATATCTAGCTCCTCCTGTAAATGGGTCAGCGTACCCACTCCCAGATGAGGCAGGGCCACTAGGGCCGGGGACATAGCTGGACCCACCTGCACAATAAATTCCATAGGCTTGCACTCTTTTTAGAATTATCAAATTATGTTAGGTCAACAATTTTTACATAGGAAATCTGGCTTGCTGACAAAATCAAATGATGAAATTGTTTTTCGGAGTTGTGTTCTCTTTTGCTACTAAACTTGCATCAATCCAATACACAAAAATTGCTCCGTTCTTCCAAACGGAATCTTTATTGCTGCATTCTACGGGTGAGCCAGCTTGATAAAATAAACCATGTAAATATCAGGTAAGTAAACATATACATTCAGTGGAGCTTGCTTGTAACAAAAGTTTCAATGACTCAGGTAGAAACTTAAGGCTCAAATACACTGGAAGCAAAATCTGTGTGGCGCGACAATTTGACCACCAACAAAACCGCCTGACGCTGCGGCGTTAAAGCACACTGGTGAATGCCGCTAGGAAATTCAGTCGGAGTTATCCACTCCCAAAGTGCAGATAACTTTTGTTTTATAAACTAAACACTGCATCCATTTATTTTATAATTTGTGTGTGATAAATCACAAATGCAAGGTCTTTGGCGAATTTCTTTATTAGCACCTCGACATTACACATTGTGAATTGAAGTATGAGTAGTAGTTTAATCATGGTCACTTATTTTTTTATAATTAATAGTAATAAACTTTATTATTGCGTTGGTACAGCTACGACAACTTCTCTACTATTTAAAAATGAAAAAATTAGCTCGCTATCATGGAAGTTACTGACCAATCAGCATGTTTGCTGCAGCGAAATATCAAACATGTTTGACATCTTGAGCGTCTATATATTTTTTGACATGCGGCGTACCGCGGCAGATTCGCTAGCGAATTTCACGCTTGCCGCTTCCAGTGTGTTTGAGCCTTTGCATGTTGGTAAAGTGCATTTATACTGAAATCTTCATATAATAAACAAAAACTCTAGCCCTCTTTAGTTTGTTATAAGAGAGTGCTTCTGTATCAGCCAAAGTACACATATAGAGGGAAAACAACTCCATGTTTTGAATATTGACAATCTAAACTAATCGAAGCTTGATACGTTAAATAGAGCTAAACAAAACTAACTGGCTTACTACTAACTAAGTATTTTTTGAACAAGCGCCTCAAAATGCATTTAGAGGGAGGACAGGCTATTCTGATACCCACATAAAAGGAGGACAACTCTAATGATTTGGTAGTCAGCAACATAATCAATGAAGTAGAGATGATGTAGAGATGAAGTATAGAGGTGAAGGAGGGGTGAAGGAGGGGTGAAGTATAGGGGTGAAGCAGGGGTGAAGGAGAGATGCAGAAGAGATTCAGGAGAGATGCAGGAGAGATGATGTAGAGATGAAGGAGAGATGATGTAGAGATGAAGTAGAGATGAAGTAGAGATGCAGGGGAGATGCAGGAAAGATGAAGTACACATGAAGGAGAGGTGAAGCAGAAACCAAGAAGAGTTAACAGATAGAAGTGACACTTACCTGTGAATGGATCTCTGTAGTTGCTATCAGCAGTTTGCTGACTCATAGACACACTTTGGCTGTTCTGTACAATAAAGTCGCGGACCTGCTCCAAAAACGCCTGATCCAGTCCGTGTTTAGTGAGGAAACGCTGGGCTGCTACCCACGGATCCTCAGTCATATTGTAAGGTAACTTTAAGGGAGGCTGCCCCTCTGCGATGTCCACACTGAACACAAAATCGTACTCCTGCAATAAAATAATATTATTGAATGTAAAAGAATTAATGCAATGAAAGTTTGCCAGCAAATCATTGGAAACCAGTGAATTACAGAATATACGAAAGTGAACTACCACACATACATTAGCAAGTTCTTTCGACCTAACCAAGTTATGTCACAAAAACAAATCCGCAAGAACCTAGCTCTGTGCAGCACTGTAGAGCTAAATATGTAATGCGAGTTTGTCACAGACAGTCTAGCAGGTTCATTTACCAGCAATCAGTACAAAGGCACTAGTACTATCTCAAGCAAACAGCCATGTTTGTTTGGCACAGGTAAATGAGGACTGTACGAAAGTCAGGGGAGCACAGAACACAGGGTAATATATAACACACACACATACCTCACCTATGAGAGCCCATCACATAATACATAACATAACAACACATGCCTCACCTATGAGAGCCCATCACATATTACATAACATAACACGAGATTTCAATAAAAAGGAATGGGATTTTGGTCACCGAAAGGTATTCCTGTAAACACGGGAATGTGGAAATAGATAGAGTTTAAAAGGTAAAAACTGAGATGACATTGAAATCTCTGACCATAAAGCACACCCCACGCTCTACACACCAGCAACTGGTCTAATCGCTGGCACTGAATAGTTTCTTGAGCACTTAAAACTATAGCTAGGTACCACCAGCTACATTTACTACTAGAGCTAGGCACTACCAGTTGCTGAGATAAAATAAATTCCATATCAAGACAAACAAACATGCTACGTAGGAGAGAAAAGTATATATAAACAGAAACAATCGGAAAAAGGGAGATAACTATATATCAAAGGAATAAACTGATCACACAGTGGTGACTACTACATACCAATAGAAATAATCAAACTGCACAGGGAAGACAACTACATATGATTAGAGATCACCAGACTACACAGGAGAGACAACAAAAATAACCAGACTACACAGGAGAGACAACAAAAATAACCAGACTACACAAAGGAGACAATAGGAATAAGCGCACTACACAGGGGAGACAACAATAGAAATGACCAGACTACACAAGGGAGACAATAGAAATAAGCAGACTACTCCAAGAAAGCTCACCTTCCCCTCATGCAGAGTCTTTCCAGTTGACTGCCCACCACTGGACCCCACCACATCACCAACCTTACTCCACTTCTGCTCCGCTGCACTCCACTGATGTGCCTCCACCTTAGTTCCAACTTTAATCATCTGCACCGCCCCATCCTTCTTGCCTGAAACACAAGCTACATACAACAAGCTTACTAACTACCCACAGGGGGCGAAGTAGCCTTAATACTAACTACCCACCAGGAGTGGATATAGCCTTAGTACCAACTACTCACCAGGAATGGATATAGCCTTAGTGTTAACTACTCACCAGGATTGGACATATGCTTAGTACCCATTACTCACCAGGAGCAAACAGAGCCTCAGAACCCGGTAGTTTGCTGCTATCTATGTCCCCCACTTGCGTAGGTATCTCTGTGGCAGAGACTTGCTCCTCAAATGCTTTGATCTCTTCGGAGGAAGCCATCCTGTCGCCACAGTTAGTGAACACTCGTATCACCCCATCGCTGCACCATAATCATACATAATACTACACCTACACACCATGTACATACACAATACTACACCTACACAGTATGTACATACACAACACCACACCTACACAGTATGTACATACACAATACCACACCTACACAGTATGTACATACACAATACCACACCTACACACCATGTACATACACAATACTACACCTACACAGTATGTACATACACAACACCACACCTACACAGTATGTACATACACAATACCACACCTACACAGTATGTACATACACAATACCACACCTACACAGTATGTACATACATAATACCACACCTACACAGCATGTACATACATAATACCACACCTACACAGTATGCACATACACAATACTACACCTACACAGCATGTACATACACAATACCACACCTACACAGTATGTACATACACAATACTACACCTACACAGTATGTACATACACAATCCTACACCGACATTGTTTGTACAACCACATTACTACAACTACATTGTAAGTGCAAACACAACACCAACCTTGACCCTGTGACGATGTCACCGTTGTGTAAGACGCAGACGCTCCATACGCTGGTGGTTGGGTGGCTGATAGTCTGCACGCAGTCTCCATTCCTCCAGATCTTCAGTGACCTGTCCTCACTGACTGACACAAAATCTGTTGAGTTGGGGAAGGCAGCAATAGAGTAGACATAATTCATGTGGCTGTAGTACACCTACAATATCACCATGTACAGGAGAGACAACTCCATATACAGCTACATCATCAATATTTACCAGACAGTGTCGACTATCTTTCACAAAAAAATAAATAAAAAGTAACTTCGCGATGTCAACCAATAAACACCAAATGGAGAGCAGACTTACTTGCAACACGCCGGCTGTCAGAGACCAGCGTCTGATTGAAGAGTCGTTTGAGCAAGAGAGAAACTCCTCACTATTCAATGGAACTAGACCTCTGACACAGTCATCATGGCCTGAGGGGTTATACAGAGTGTAAGTCAAAAGAGCTATAACATACTAGATACAACTTACTAAATACGACTTACTAGATACAACTTACTAAATACGACTTACTAAATACAACTTACTAGATACAACTTACTATATACAACTTACTAGATACAACTTACTAGATACAACATACTAGATACAACTTACTATATACAACTTACTAGATACAACATACTAAATACGACTTACTAGATACAACTTACTAGATACAACTTACTAGATACAACTTACTATATACAACTTACTAGATACAACTTACTATATACAACTTACTAAATACGACTTACTATATACAACTTACTAGATACAACTTACTAAATACAACTAACTATATACAACTTACTAAATACAACTAACTATATACAACTTACTAAATACGACTTACTATATACAACTTACTAGATACAACATACTAGATACAACTTACTAGATACAACATACTAAATACAACTTACTAAATACAACTTACTAAATACAACTTACTAGATACAACATACTAGATACAACTTACTAAATACAACTTACTAGATACAACTTACTAGATACAACTTACTATATACAACTTACTATATACAACTTACTAAATACGACTTACTATATACAACTTACTAGATACAACTTACTAAATACAACTAACTATATACAACTTACTAAATACAACTAACTATATACAACTTACTAAATACAACTTACTAGATACAACTTACTAAATACAACTTACTAGATACAACATACTAGATACAACTTACTAGATACAACATACTAGATACAACTTACTAAATACAACTTACTATATACAACTTACTAGATACAACATACTAGATACAACTTACTAGATACAACATACTAGATACAACTTACTATATACAACTAACTAAATACAACTTACTAGATACAACTTACTAGATACAACTTACTAGATACAACTTACTATATACAACTTACTAGATACAACATACTAGATACAACTTACTAGATACAACATACTAGATACAACTTACTATATACAACTTACTATATACAACTTACTAGATACAACTTACTAGATACAACTTACTAAATACAACTTACTATATACAACTTACTAGATACAACATACTAGATACAACTTACTATATACAACTTACTATATACAACTTACTAGATACAACTTACTAAATACAACTTACTAGATACAACTAACTAAATACAACTTACTATATACAACTTACTAGATACAACTTACTAGATACAACTTACTAAATACAACTTACTAGATACAACTTACTATATACAACTTACTAGATACAACATACTAGATACAACTTACTAAATACAACTTACTATATACAACTTACTAGATACAACATACTAGATACAACTTACTATATACAACTTACTATATACAACTTACTAGATACAACTTACTAGATACAACTTACTAAATACAACTTACTATATACAACTTACTAGATACAACATACTAGATACAACTTACTATATACAACTTACTATATACAACTTACTAGATACAACTTACTAAATACAACTTACTAGATACAACTAACTAAATACAACTTACTATATACAACTTACTAGATACAACTTACTAGATACAACTTACTAAATACAACTTACTAGATACAACTAACTAAATACAACTTACTATATACAACTTACTAGATACAACTTACTAGATACAACTTACTAAATACAACTTACTAGATACAACTTACTATATACAACTTACTAGATACAACTTACTAGATACAACTTACTAAATACAACTTACTAGATACAACTTACTAAATACAACTTACTAGATACAACATACTAGATACAACTTACTAGATACAACATACTAAATACAACTTACTAAATACAACTTACTAAATACAACTTACTAAATACAACTTACTATATACAACTAACTAAATACAACTTACTAGATACAACTTACTAGATACAACTTACTATATACAACTTACTAGATACAACTTACTAAATACAACTTACTATATACAACTTACTAGATACAACTTACTAAATACAACTAACTAGATACAACTAACTAGATACAACTTACTAAATACAACTTACTAGATACAACTTACTAAATACAACTTACTAGATACAACATACTAGATACAACTTACTAGATACAACATACTAGATACAACTTACTATATACAACTTACTATATACAACTTACTAGATACAACTTACTAAATACAACTTACTATATACAACTTACTAGATACAACATACTAGATACAACTTACTATATACAACTTACTATATACAACTTACTAGATACAACTTACTAAATACAACTTACTATATACAACTTACTAGATACAACATACTAGATACAACTTACTAGATACAACATACTAAATACAACTTACTAAATACAACTTACTAAATACAACTTACTAGATACAACTTACTATATACAACTTACTAGATACAACTTACTAGATACAACTTACTAAATACAACTTACTAGATACAACTTACTAAATACAACTTACTATATACAACTTACTAGATACAACTTACTATATACAACTTACTATATACAACTTACTAGATACAACTTACTAAATACAACTTACTATATACAACTTACTAGATACAACTTACTATATACAACTTATTATATACAACTTACTATATACAACTAACTAAATACAACTTACTAGATACAACTTACTAGATACAACTTACTAGATACAACTTATTATATACAACTTACTATATACAACTAACTAAATACAACTTACTAGATACAACTTACTAAATACAACTTACTAAATACAACTTACTAGATACAACTTACTAAATACAACTTACTAGATACAACTTACTATATACAACTTATTATATACAACTTACTATATACAACTAACTAAATACAACTTACTAAATACAACTTACTATATACAACTTACTAAATACAACTTACTAAATACAACTTACTAAATACAACTTACTAGATACAACTTACTATATACAACTTATTATATACAACTTACTATATACAACTAACTAAATACAACTTACTAAATACAACTTACTATATACAACTTACTATATACAACTTACTATATACAACTTACTATATACAACTTACTAAATACAACTTACTATATACAACTTACTAGATACAACTTACTAAATACAACTTACTATATACAACTTACTAGATACAACATACTAGATACAACTTACTATATACAACTTACTATATACAACTTACTAGATACAACTTACTAAATACAACTTACTATATACAACTTACTAGATACAACTTACTATATACAACTTACTATATACAACTTACTAAATACAACTTACTATATACAACTTACTAAATACAACTTACTATATACAACTTACTAGATACAACTTACTATATACAACTTACTATATACAACTTACTAAATACAACTTACTATATACAACTTACTAAATACAACTTACTATATACAACTTATTATACTACAATAACGGACAGACTTATTCTACAGCTCTGACTCACCTCTCAGAGTTTGCTCACATCTGCCAGCTTTCCACACTTTGATGAGTTTATCAGCTGAACCAGTAAGCATGTATCCACCCTCTGGCATCACAGCAACACACCACACAGCCAACTCATGACCTAAGAAAACACACATTCACTGATATACAACACAAAAATAAAAACTGAGCCTTGGGCAAAACAACAAAAGCTAGACATTACCTGAGAGAGTCATCAAATTCTTATCTTTTAGCCAGACTTTAGCGGTTTTATCCCAGGACCCACTGAGCAATGTTCCATGTTTACCCAGCGCCAGCGAGCACACTACAGAGCACCAGCAGTTCATATAGGAAGGAAGAGATGCAACTTGGTAAGAGTTATGCATTTATTTCAACGTTGTACCTTGATCAGTAAAAACTACCATAAACTACTCATTACATCCAATAATGTGTGCAATAAGCTGACAACATATACATCAAAACTTCAATAGAAAGTTGTAAAACCACACCAAACATTTCATTAAAATTATTTCATTTCTGTAGCAAGCAATTGTTATGGTCTTAGGTATTAACATTTTCACAGCTGCGAAAAATGTGATGCACACCTGACCGGGGTTTGAACTCTAAACCTTACAACAACAGTGCCTAGCTCTATATTTACACGTATTAACCATTACACCAACTAGAACCACATGGCTGCTGTAATGGTACGTAGTAATACAATTATTATATCAGCTGACCTGTGTCGGTATGGCCCTCCAGTCTGAGCAGAGGTAAAGGTGAGTCAAAGCTATAGATGTGTATCATCCTGTCATTGCTAGCAGTAACAATCAATCCATCTGGGTGTTCTTCATTGGGAGGTAGAACGCACACAGCGGCAACAAAGCCACTGTGTCCGCTCAAGATATTCCCTTCACTAAAGCCATTGTTCGTCCTGCCAACAGGGTTTTATATACAACATTCTAAATTACTCTATTAATTCTATTCCACAAGAAGATTGGTGAAAAACTAGTGTGGTACGTATAAAACACAACGAGTACTAATATTGTTTCTTTTATGTACATAAATTTAGTTTGGTATTTATGCTTATATGTACAAATACATATTAATAATTTCATTTCAAGAAATAAAGTTATAATTCATTCAAATAAAACAAATAACAATTTACATAAGTCCGAAGTTTTAAAGTGATCAGCTTAAAATCATTCACAGTGATGATAGCCGATCTCAAGCAAAAACAAAATGTCTTCCATCAATTATGCAAAAAGAGAGCCGTTCAAGCTGTTGATCAACAATAACGCATGAGTATTAATAATAAATAACTTGACCAGAATCAGAAAGTCCATTTTCATTTGGAAATATATGTGTTTGCTGTACCGTCCCCCCCCCCCCCCCCCCATGTACTCAAATCCTGGGGAAAGCACTGTTTCAACTATAACATGTATTATAATAACATTAAAAGCAAAAGATTTTCATAAGAATAACTGCTATGATGATGAGAAACATTGTTATTTTGTTTTCAAACCTACTTTTGTGTCAATCAATTTTTTTTTTTTATAGTATTTTAAATGATTAATGACAAGATAGTGAATAAAAATTATTACTAAAACTGTTATTCTCCCTTTCAATACTCTGTTACAACTGTATCTTCTGAACGGATCACTTGAAATCACCAGCAACTGCATGTAATCCATGAAGATCAACAATGTATTAATCAATCAATAGCAGTTCAATGATTGCTTTTGCATGCAGCTCCAGTTTCTATTATTATTAACTATTACCAGTTTAACTGTTTCAAATTGTGCATCCATTTAACATATAAATTTCAATAGCGTAGAACTGGAAGCATATCACTCTCATTAACTTTTGTACGGAAGTTTTAGCGTCGCAACAATACTGCCATACTAGATTAGTTTCATTCTCAATACTCCACACTAGAAGTAATGATGGCATAAATTGCTGAAACTTTACGCAATAAATTAGCGTCTACAAATTGATCACGAAATATGACATCACACGTCAAAAGCATTGACATAAATATTTGTAGCACCTGTTTTTTTTCAGTTTCCAAATGTTCGGGAATTACAAAATTTTCAATAACTTGGGACCATATGCTGCTAGAAACAAAATTTTAAAAGGGTTTAATAGGATACACTTTGCCGAATGAGATCAACCAATCACTGCACTGCTTACATCTTTGTATGAGTGAGAAAAAATGCTTGAAAAACACGTTGAAAACGAGAAAATTCCCAGTGCGCCGATGGACCATATGATTTTAGTTTATGTTATATCACTAGCCTGTCATATTACCGACCTGTTGATATACTATTTGTTATAAATCCTTTACATCTGGAGGTAGGAAAATAGATTTAATAATTCCCTTGCCAAATAAAAACGTAATTTTTTTTAATATATATTATCATGAAGCAACTAGTAACTAACCGCAAATTAATTACGCTCGCTTGGTCATGCGTCGCGGATTTCACTCTAATGTATCAATAATGAGGCGTAAAACTAACCGCAGTGCGAACATGAAACAAAGTAATTTTGGTGCTGAGAGGGTCATTTTTAAAACTCATTTTCTCAGTAACTATCAATGGGAGACAAAAATGTTTACTACTATTGTGACTGCAAGATATGATTCTACGCCATGATATGTTTTTTAACGTCCCAAGGCTGATTTTAAAAATATATTTGTATTGTATTGGCTAAATAAATCACAGCCATACTCACGAATTAACTTTTTCTGCAATGATTTTGACTTAAAGTGTACTTTTGGTCATTTTCCACAAACTATTTACCGATGGCTCAAAGCTTTTAGCAAAAGAGGCTCTAAAACCCTGCATATATATATATACCCGGATTTCACATCCCCAAAAGTTGAGAGCCCTGAATAGTAATAACAAGATTATTATTCATTGATACATAATTAATAATAATTAATTAAAATCTAATAATAATAATAATAATCAACAATATTATTTATATATCACATGCATTGATAAATAATGATGATGATTGCTACTTTCTAACTAACTCACTACTACTATTAGTAAGTAACTGTAACTATTAACTAAGTACTTCTAGTTCTACTAACCAACTACTACCACCAACTAACTACTACTAACCCATTTGAAGTCCAAACACGACCTGTAACATCCCTTGATCCAGAAACAAAGACTTCTTTAAAATCACTTCCTCTACACAATGATCTCACATCCTTTTCATGGCCGACCACATTGCATCTTAACTTATAAAGCGAGTCGGACATTTTATTGACTCGTTTCGAATAATAAAATTTTTTTCAATGAATGAAGAATACAAAAATGTTCAATCATCTACACACTGTAGTGGTTGCTTTCCAAAATTTAGTTTCCGCTTTTCATGTTTGATTTCGAGCATTGCCCTTGAGCATTTTCTGTAAGAACATCAAAAACTTCCTGTCAGCTACGTTTATAAAAACTAAGTATTAAAATATCATTTTGATTGCACTGGGCAATTTAAAAACTAGTTGTATGTCTATTGAAATCTCGTTATTTTGAAAGATTCTGCTGCATGTTTCGAATAGTTTCCGGTCACGTGTCGTAGTAACAACGAGGTTGCCACCCAGAATAACAACATGGCTCACCTCACATTATTATTAACGATTATTTAAAACTATTCTATTGCTAATTCATCGGTTCATACTGACGGAAAACCGTCATACTGGAAAAATTAGGTAGTACTCGTCAAGCAATTTGAAAGCGTAACCATGAGCCACGTTCATGAAGGGTAAGTTATTTTGCTTTTATTGGTGGCTGAAAAAAGTAGTAATCAAATCAATCGATCCATCCATATATATAATATTATTATATATATAATATTATTATGTATTATATTCAATAATAATTTATTAATAATAATAACAACAACAACTGCTACTATTATTATTATCATCATTACTATATAATATATATTTTTTATTCTTCTGCTATTAGGCTTTTTTATGTTTTCACTAGTTTTAATACAAGTGTAACAAATGTCAACCATGCTTTAAAGCAGCACATTATTTTGTGGGTAATTTTAGTAGGGGTGAGCATTAGCGTCAGACAACATGTAAAATACCATTTCAACATTTGATTGTGAAAAAAAAACAAACATTTCCGCTTTGTATCAAAGAAGATCGCGCCTGGAACAAAAATGAGAATGATGTATTATGTGATGCTGTGAATGATTATTGACACTTTCTAAAGTGAATGTCAAAACATTTTTGATAATTGAGTAGTCGAAAACCATTCCAAGTGTGTCGACGTTCAATCTTGAAGATATCCATGTATATGCCATATGCCATATTTTTGTGCATCAATGTTAATAAGCACGCCATTCTATGTTCATTCCAATATTTCGATTAATTGACCATTATTTTTAAATGCCATTGAGTCAAATGACAAGTTAATCATTTGACCAACTTGAAAAAGTTAGTCAGTTAGTTTGAAGAGTTGTTTATGTTAGTTTCCTATTAAGGTCCTTCAAAAGTCACCTAGCTTCAACCCCAAAAATCATTAATAGTAATAAGGGAGCAGATCTCTGTCATGGAGTCTAAAGAAAAGGTTCTCCTGGTTCCAGGTGTACTTATAGTTGGCACCTACCTACCTTCAACCCCAAAAAGCATTATCACAAGAAGTTTTTGAGACTGTACTCGACTGAAAAAATGGACACACATTTATTTGTTTAATTGATGGTTGAAGCATTTTATTCCAAAACATCACAAGCCAGCAGCAGTTGAAGTTTAAAGATAAAGCAGAAAAAATTAATTATTGATGTATCTATTTGCAGCCCTTTGGCCACGTACAACAGTCTACTAGACCCACATCTCTCAGGCTATTTCAGCAATACACACATCAGGAGACATCTAAAAAAATCCAAACTGGTAAGTCTGTTTTTTGGCAATATACGATGATAATAATATATATTGTAACAAGAAATTTTTTAAACATTATTTTGGTGGACATGCCCAACTATTGTGTATAGTAATGGTTTATCTAAATTTTTAGATAACTAGGAAAGGGGAGGTAATTACAGAGAGTAAATACCGGCTACTGAATGCTAGGGCCAACCACAGAAAGGAAGTACGTACTATGTTAGCGCAAGCTATTGTACACAAAACTTTGGACATGGAACGAATGAGGCAAGCAGAGATCAGAAATCGGCTGGACAAAATCCGCAAAATCGAACTGGTTAAGAAAGTGAAGGTGAGTGTTTTTAGCTGAAGTTTTTGTATTTTCTTTTAACTCTTTTATTCCGGATTATGAACTAAAGTTGAGAACCTAGGTGATGTTAAATCATGGCGATGTAATCGATTTGCAGCACTGCTGTAGTGTTAGTTTCTAACAGCAGGGTTGAAGGTCATTATTTCTCTAATGCGCTGTACGATGCCTGATTACATCACCTAAAGCTGGATTAGAAGTAGAGAATATTATTGAATGACACTTGATTGTAACACCTAAATAACTAAATTCTTCTATTTAATATTATTATCCATGGTCACAGAACTTACTGCTAAAGTCATTGTAGAGTTCACAGCTATGGTTTGTTCAACAGAAACTTTACATAATTTTGTAGGCTGAGCGCAAGTTTGGTTACGAAGACACCATCATGGATTTACTTCGACCACCCAGTGAAGTCAGACGTCGGAGACAAGACGTAAGAATTGTCTAAAGTTTGTAAACAACGCAATTAAATAAAATAATCCAATGCAAGAAGCTATAGTTAGCTTGAACTCCCATGAGATATGTATGTATAATTGGCACTTGAATGCATTGACATTTAAAGCTAGCTGTGACATCGATAAATACCAAGTCCAAGTGCTTGAGTTCTCTAACAACAGCTGATACTTGGCTTAATTGCTAGGCAACAGATAAACATACTTCAATCTCTATTTGCACTTGAAGTTATAAATCAGATAAGTAAAGAAATAATTGCAGCGGGCTGTTGATTTAACTAGCAGCATACCATGGTTAGATGTGTGGCAGCATATATTACCATTTATTATTGTGTTATTACCATACAAACACTAGCGGCGCACTTGCCTTTGTGCATAAAGATGTGTTTAGGATATCGATAGCTAGGCATTTTCAATAACTGTTTGTTCATTTGAGCTGCGCTTATTATTGCCTTTTGCTCACTGAACTGGCAGCCAACAAAGAGATGTTTATACTATAATGTATATTAACGCTACAGTATGTTATCCCTACGTACACAGTTCATTGTTTAAGCACAATAGCATTGTTTAGGCTCTGGTACTTCCATCGGATGGCGTATAATTTGCTTTGATTTTTTTACGTATTTCAGTCAGCGAGAAGTTATGAATCGCTGCCATTAATGGACAGTTCTAGAACTGGTGCGAGCAGCAGACAAAGTGGAAGTTACTCTAGTAATTATAGGGTATGTCTTCTAAGTCATGCTACTTAACAATTTTTGCTAGCTTGGTCTTGTTTTGTGCCATTACTTTCTTGAAACAAAAGTGCAAAAGACTCAAACTTTCAAGTTCTCATTTTTTGTTTAAAATTTCTTGTCTTTCTTTGTGAAGATTTTTAATAATAAAAGATTTTACTAGAGAATGACAACTCCAAGTTTGTATCAGAGTTATCTCCCTTGAGAATGACAAATGTGTCATAGTGCCACATACAATTTCATCATGACCTGTTTAATAGCTTATTGTTCCATTTAGGAAAGTGATAGTGCCTTTGCTGTTTTTGTTGTTGCTGTGATGCACTCTTTTCTGTTGTCTCCTCACCAAAGAAGCGAACAAAACCACATATTGCCATTTTTCATAACCAATTAAATAATGTCTAAATTTCATGTCACTACAACTAGTATGCTTGGACGTTATGAGAATCAACTTTGTAACTTTGTTTAATTCATTTATTTTGTGTCCGCAGAGTAAAAGCAGGCAGGATCGGAGAGGTCAAAGCGCTAGGGCTCACGGATCAAGAAAACATGATCGCTCACACTCCAGGTTAGTACAATAAAGCAAGTTGTGTTGCCTACACTAGGAATTGGCTGTTGGAAATTCAAGATTTGGAGTTAACTTCTCCCACTTTTGTATTACTTGGTTTTAAAGAAACATCAGTTTTTTTTCTAATGTGTCCGTACTTATAAGAAATATAAAAAATTCGTTATTTGAGGTAAGATTTTGTGGCTCTGGGTGATTGCGATGTGTTGTATCAACTTTAGGGAAAGACACGGGAGGAGACGATCAATTTCAAGTACTTCATCATTTGATTCAGAGTCTAGCGAGTCGGTACGGGAGGGGCACCATATAATCCCTCATAGATCCCAGTCTAGAGATAGAGTGAGTTAATCATACAATGAATAATTAATTTATGTGGTTTATTAAATAATATCTAAATCTGGTGATATATTTTGTGTAACTTGTAGGGAAGTCGCTCTAAGTCGCCATATCTTAGCGAAGAGAAGTCCCAACCTCCGTTGGCATGGAAACCTAGTCCCCCACCTAAGAAAGCACCTTTAGGGACTCCTAGAGATGAACATGGCCGGCCTATTGGATCGAAGAAGCATGTCAGGGTTCGTTTATTCTCTGAACGTCAACAAAACGGAAATACCAAAAAATTTTTATTTTCTCATCTACTTCTTTTTCTTTACAGGGTCGAGTGATTTTGCACAGACAAGAGCCAGCGTTTAAGCATGAAAAGGAAGTGCAGACATTTTGTGAGGTGACTCTGAAGTACCTCGGCGGTACTCGCAGCCCACAGTTGCAACAGCAGATTATTGTTGAGCAGCAGCATTGTGGAGGAAATACACTTACCGTGTTTAAAGAGTATGTGAAACCTAAATGTAAGTATGGAAAGTATTCTATATCATTTTGTATGGAAAAGTTGTATAGAAGTGTCATGGGCTAATGGTTGGTGACAAGTACAAGCGTGTTTGAGTTCAGTGGTTCGAATCGACATGGCGAATTTTTCATTTTATTTAGTTTTTATGATTGAAAAATTTTCCAAGTAGTAATCTTCTATTTAAATGTTTCACATACTTTTAATTTTTTTTAGCTATCTTCACATTTATATCTAAACGCCACAGAGGTTACCCGTTTGGTCTGACGTTGTACATCGATGGTGCTCAGGATTCTACTGTGAGCACCTGCTGTGAGTACAAGCATAGAAAAGGTGCTCTATTGGGCAGTAAGTCGAGCCACTTCCTGTTCATGGGCGTGAAAGGGGCTGCACCGTGCTACAAGTGCCAAGTAGAGGCAGACCTTACCAAAGAGTCAGAGAAGAAGAAGGAAAAGAAAGATGCTGCCGAGGACGGTAAGCAATTTGTAACGGAATACCTAGTGATGGGAAGTAGGGCAATTATTACAGCATAACGTACTGTAACAGCAGATATTGTGATCAACGCTGGCAAGGGTGAATGCAGGTAGACTTGGAATAAGTGCAGGTAGATACTCGGAATAAGTGCAGGTAAACTTGGAATAAGCGCAGGTAGACTTGGAATAAGCGCAGGTAGACTTGGAATAAGCGCAAGTAGACTTGGAATAAGCACAAGTAGGCTTGGAATAAGCGCAGGTAGACTTGGAATAAGCACAAGTAGGCTTGGAATAAGCGCAAGTAGACGTGGAATAAGCACAAGTAGACTTGGAATAAGCACAAGTAGGCTTGGAATAAGCGCAGGTAGACTTGGAATAAGTGCAGGTAGACTTGGAATAAGTGCGGGTAGAATTGGAATAAGTGCAGGTAGACTTGGAATAAGTGCAGGTAGACTTGGAATAAGTGCAGGTAGAGACTCGGAATAAGTGCAGGTAAACTTGGAATAAGCGCAGGTAGACTTGGAATAAGTGCAGGTAGAATTGGAATAAGTGCAGGTAGACTTGGAATAAGTGCAGGTAGACTTGGAGTAAGCGCAGGTAGACTTGGAATAAGTGCAGGTAGACTTGGAATAAGTGCAGGTAGGCTTGGAATAAGCGCAGGTAGACTTGGAATAACCGCAGGTAGACTCGGAATAAGTGCAGGTAGAATTGGAATAAGTGCAGGTAGACTTGGAATAAGTGCAGGTAGACTTGGAATAAGCGCAGGTAGACTTGGAATAAGTGCAGGTAGACTTGGAATAAGTGCAGGTAGACTTGGAATAAGTGCAGGTAGACTTGGAATAAGTGCAGGTAGACTTGGAATAAGTGCAGGTAGACTTGGAATAAGTGCAGGTAGACTTGGAATAAGTGCAGGTAGACTTGGAATAAGTGCAGGTAGACTTAAAGAACTGTATTATAGGAAGTCTTCACATTCCTTTCCAGCGTTGTATAAATTTAGGTTTCAACATTCATTGAACCATTGTTGATAGTTCTAATTTTGACCAAATACCCAATTCCTGACAAAAAGTGTCGAAAGTAAATTTCATATGTTGCTGGAAATTAACGCTGGAACTTTCTAGAGAGAATGTAGGAATGCCAGTAGTATAGTAGGAGCAGATCTGCCTTCTTTGTCGTATAGTTGTCACTTGGTCCACGTCTGCCGTCCATGTTCATGCAAGGCTCGCCTGCATTCATTTCTGTAAGCTGAGAAATGGAGCAACAATCAAGTCGGATCTTGTGCCAACTAATTTTGGTTTAGAGTCACTTCGAAAACGGTTGAGTGTTTTTTTACTTCATTTCAGTAGCATACGAAGAGGATTTTGAAGATAGTGATGCTGAAAAGGAGCAGGAAGACAAATACACCAATGACTTCGATGAAACGGATAAGGATGACTCAAAGTCTTCTAGAAGCCACCATTCAACGGCACCAAACACTCAACGGAGCAATACAGATGGTGAAGATAATGACAAAACTGCAAGAGAGGTAAAATACTCACATCTTGTTTGCTGGTCAGGAAATGGTTGCTTTTCATGTTACAATAAGTTCTACTCTGTTGCTATACTTTATTAGCTGGGAACTTGATGTTCTTAAGAAACTCCTTTGGAGATTAGCATAACTTCAGACTATTTTATTATTTTTGTAGTCTATAAATATATTAATTATTAGTATTGTCATAATTCTAATTTGTAGGTAAAAAGTTTTGAGGATGAGTTGGAGCCCAAACCCAAAAATGCAGCTAGTCCAGAACCTCGGCGATCTCGATCGTCAAAAAGCAGAAGTAATGAGCGAGACAGTAGCCTTTCCTCCAAGCATTCAGTTGAGATAGCAGTACATGACAGCGATGATGAAAGTAGGTGATAGTCATCAATATAACCTTAGTTTATTTGCTGAGGTAGTCTTGAATAGTAATACGTGCTCTCTTCAGGTTTATATTATTTAAATCCACTTTGCTTTGAACAGTAACCATGGTAATAATGGTTCCTAACTGTGCAAGTCTGGTCACATCCAAACTTAAAACTGTTAAGAAATAGAAATATTTGCCATTGTTAAAATGGGAGTTGTCTTCTAAATGTACACCCGTTTCTAATATCCCATGTAATAAATAGTTTGTATGACTGTAAGATATTTCTGTTTAACTCACCGGTTTTAACTTTTTCAAACAATTTTTGGTTACCAGCATAGTATGTAGATATTTATTATTGAAAATTTTATTACGCGGCGTATTATTATATGTGGTACAAAATGATAATGATTATTATTATTGCTGAACAATTCTAAATAATTAGTTGGTCTAACTCTGTCGTGTTTTGTTAATTAGTCCCAACCAAAGAGATAGTTGAGCACTACCTGGATAGCATGGCCAAAGACACACCTGCTAATAATGAGCAGGTGTCGTCTGCACATGATGGTTTGTATCTGTAGTTAACAGCTTCTTCCTTATTTCTGTTTCCTGTTTTCTCGCCGCTTATCTAATTTTGTCTTGTTATGATTATTATGATTATAATTTCATCACTTTTCCCTGTCCAATCACAGCTTGCTGTCTATCACTCCTAGCGTTGATTTTTTGATTGAGTTTAGATATTCCATTCCTTGTCGCTCACAAACTTTCCTCCATCCACAAATGTTCAAACCTCCGTTTTGTAGACATAAATGACTGGCTTAGAATTTATTAAAATTTAGCTAAAGTTTGTCTACTTTGTTACGTTTAGGAGGAAGTGACAAAGAATCACCTCGCTCTATCAAATCTGAAAAGTCTGACAGCTCTCACAGTTCCAAACGCTCGAAAAACTCGTCATCATCTGCGCGCTCTGTCAGCTCTAAGAAATCTAGCCAATCAGAACGTGACAACAGCCCTATAGTAAGTGGAACTAGTTAATTTCCTCATGACATAAATGGGTTTTTAATACTTTACTGTGACTTAAGCACGCTTGTCTCTAGTACTTTAGTACTAATTTAATATCTAACAACTGAATTATTTTTCATATCATTTTTCTTGTTCCTAATTATGTGCAACATATTGTTAGTATTTGTTCATAATATTTTTGTAATGAGCAAATAATATTTTATAGCATACAAAAAACACTGCTTTGCCACATTTCTCTGCTTGATAATTTTATTAAACGGTTGATTGTAAGTTTATTAAAAAATTTTCAACTACAGGATGACAGAGATTCTTTGAAAAGTGACAGGTCTATCAAGAGTGACAGGTCAGGAAAAAGTGACAAGTCTGTCAAGAGTGACAGGTCTGTCAAAAGTGACAGGTCTGAGAAGAGTGACAGATCTGAGAAGAGTGACAGATCTGAGAAGAGTGACAGGTCTATCAAGAGTGACAGGTCAGGAAAGAGTGACAGGTCTGAGAAGAGTGACAGGTCTGAAAAGAGTGACAGGTCTGTCAAGAGTGACAAATCTGTCAAGAGTGATAGATCAAACAAGTCACATGATTCCGAAAAATCTGACAAGTCATCCAAGTCCACAAGCTCAAGTAGCTCTGATAGCACAATCAAGTCTGAAGGCACTGTCAAGTCTGATAAACCAGCTTCACCTGAACCCAAGGAGACATCAACCACTCGACCCATTGACGAGAATAGCTTTTATACTCTCTCGTCTGCTCTCGTTATGGAATGTTCTAGAAATGGAAACAAGCAAATGACTGTGAAAAACATAACCGGCTCAGTAAGTTGCTGTTTATATAATTCCCCACTAGATAGTTGAATATTTGGATATATGATAATTTTTCTCTAACAATGCATATATTTAGGGCTGATTGTATTGGTTGGACTTTGGCTTTACAGGTTGAAGAATTAGCTCAAATCATTGAACACAACCGTGACCTGACAAAGCTAACATTGGCAGACTGCCAACTCACAGACTCTGAAGTAGATCAAATAGTGAAAGCCCTCATTTCATCTGAAAGCTATTTACAGGTAAAATAGCTACTATCTATCTAGTGTATTTGTTCATTAAAATATGTTTTTGGATCGATAGTGCAACGCATGCAAGAAACTGCCATTGCAGACTGTTTGTTTTGCACTCAGTGTCAAGACCAGCCAATTAATGACATCACAACTTTGAATTGTCAAACTGTACGTTTTTACCAGGTTTATTTATTAATATTTTTTTTGTATCACCACAACTCAACTTTTATTTTTCTGTCGATTGGTTACTCAATGCTCCAACCAAAATCTCAAAATGTATCAAAAAAGTAAAATAATAAATGTAGAAAATATATTCAAATGAGCCAGGAGTTGTCTGCTTTCATCACAATAAATAAATATTGACACTTCCTGGATCAAAAGTTGAAATTATATTTTATGGGAGTAATAGACAGTAATAAAAATAACGTCTGCTTCATATTGGCATTTAATGGGTATTTAATGGGTATTTAATGGGCATCATATGGGCATCATATGGACATCATATGGGCATCATATGGACGGCATATGGGCATCTAAGGGGCATTTAATGGGCGTTAAATGGGCATTTATTGGGGGTTAAATAATGTTCATTTTTAGGTAGGGTCTGCGTTAATTCCAGATTTCTTTGGCGTCAATTTTATTCTGCATACACTTTCGTCCGTTTTGGTCCAATCTTATGTAACTATAGAAAGGAGATTGTTCATACGAAACTGAGTCAGCCAACACTGTATTTGAACTTGTGGTGTCTTTCTCACAAACGCTCTCTGTTACATTTCCTGCGAAAGTACAGTTTCAATACGCAGCGCGATTCTGAATCAGGGGTTACCATATTATATAGTTGGAACTATAAAACTTTGTCTGTACTTTACAGGAGTTGGATCTGTCAAAGAACAAGTTTGGTTTGAAGGGAGGCCTGTCACTGGCTGCTCTCATATCTGCCAAGAAAAAATCTCTGATGATTCTGAGGTAGACAAATAAGTATTTTTATTTATAAATAAATAACACTTGGTTTTTACATTATTTTTTACTGTTTTTCGCTCTTTTTATACTCAAAAAAAATTAAATGTACTCTCATTACTGCAGTTTCATTTCAAGTATAAACATGTTTGTTTAGCTTATGTAGTCCTTTAAAAAAAATGGTGACATTAAAAATAAATTTATTTTTATAGAACAACAAGGTTAAAACAAAACTTCTCTGCTCTTTATTGAACATGGTTGCCTGAAAATATTATACACTATAAATGATTATAAAATATAAGGTGATATTTTTTTATAATTTAAAACATAGTAAATCGATCTTTTTTTTATTATGAAACAAGCGTGCAAACTCATAGACACTGTAAACTAATGCATACTTTAGTTTCTCATCCAATTTTCTGTGGTTGTGCGCAGGTTGAATGGAACGCAGATCACTCAACTGTCTGTGACAGAAATGCTCTCCGCTCTAGATGCTAGCAATGTGAATTTGTCTTCTCTCTATGTCGACAATTGTGTTGAAGGTACCGCAATCTATTTCTTCTACTGCAGTCTCCTGTGCTGTAACCTCTCACTACGTCTGCTTGAGAAGAATTTATATTATTTGATTATGTGTGCTGTAGAAGGGGGGACGTTATCAGCGGAGGGAGTTAACTCCCTTGCCCAACTCATCCGTAAAGATAGAAGTAGACTGAGACAGCTGTCAGTCAGCCATGTAAGAGTTGTTCTCTCTTTTTGCTGTGGCATTTGTATTTAATTTCATTTAAATATTACGAACTTCTTGTACTGAACTATAATAATTAATTAGTTTCATGATTATCAGACCATTTTTTTTGTAGATCTCTTTGGACTCAGTGAAAACATTGTGCGATGCTATTTCGGCATCGTGGAGATCAATGACATACGTGGAGTTGTCTTCTATTTATGGACTATCCAATGCCGTTGTATCTCCTATCCAATTTTCCTCTGGAGTTAGCATCACCGAACTTTCACTAGCAAATAACAACATGTCAGATGAGACAGTAGCCATTTTGGTGAAACAGTGGCGCTCTGACAAGCCAACTTTGAGAGATGTTATCATAGATCAAGGTAATCCGATGGTAACTAGTGTCGGCCATGATAGGCTAAAGAGGTTCTTAGCCGGTCTAGCTGAATCTGAGGCTACTACCTCATCGGATGAGTCATCGTCAAGTGACTCATCTTCTGAGGCTGGCGGCAAGGAGCCTACTCCTGTGGTTAGCAAACCTCCTCTTCCTCCCAGAAGGCCATCTCTGCAGTCGTCGGTCAGTGCCAGGTCAGACAAGGAGTCGGAAAAAGCCGAATCGGAGAAGGCTGAATCGGAGAAGGCAGAGTCGGAGAAGGCCCAATCGGAGAAGGCTGAGTCTGAAAAGGCTCAATCGGAGAAGGCTGCCTCAGAGAAGATACAGTCAGAAAAAATCGATTCTGAAAAATCTGAATCAGTTTGGTCTGATTCGGAGTCAACGGAGTCTTCAAAAGCAGAACCCAAAAAGCCTGCAGGTAAATTTATTTTCACAAATCTGATGTAGTGCTTGCCAGTTTAGCTGTAAGATCAGTGCTGGTATACTTGGCACTTCTCAAAAGCATAAAAACTGCAGATTTTAAATTGAATATTTGCTATTAATAGATGAGGTAAATAAAGCTAGCAGTGGGACTTCCTCAGCATCTTCTAGTGATGCTGACTCTGATACTGGGGCGGACAGCAAAACAGAAAAGCGCCGGGTGACCTTGAGTACGACGTCTGATGAGACAGTCACCCCTAGAGGTGAATAGTACTATTTCTCCTGCAACCATGCTAGTGATAGCTGCTGAGACTGTTTAGTTAGCGCGCATGTTTGTAGTGCTATGCCTGCATTGAGCTCTCCAATAACTAACCATTGTTTAACGTTTTTACTTCAGAGCTCAATGATATAGCGTACATGCCAGTGATCTCTTTATCAGTGTCATTTTAGTTTACTATTGTCTTTCTATTGTTTGTCAAAAGTATGTTGACAAAACATAAATAATTTTATATAACTTCATTGTTGGTTATTCATATATTTGATTTTTTACCTACAAATATATATCATACGTGAAATTATGAAAGTCTTTGCTTGAATTTAACCGAAGTAAGTTTCTTCTAATTTGAAAATGTTTTGCTATTTTCTGGTAAAGTTTCTCTTTTCTTTTCTCGCTGCCATCGCTATTTCATTCACATTTAGTTGCTGCTAGATGATTGCACTGTTTGCTAAGCTCGTTATTTCTTAGGCGCAGCGTTATATAACAATTCTCTTTTCCCACTGTTTTCATTTGAACTGATTTATTCTCAAAGGTGAGTTTCGCAAATGAAGTCGTCTAGCTTGGAAGTTTTTAGAAAAGAGTTTTTAATCAATGTATTGAGTGAGTGTGGTTGATCATGTTATCTAAGGCAAAAAGATTTACACCTGTTTTAGTTTATTTCTTTTATGCTTTTATATTTTCTTTTATTTCAAATCAATGTTAACTAAGTCATCGCGACAAAAATTAATAAGCTAGTTATATTTTCATCATATATTTTTATTTTGATATGATATTAGTTTACAGCCTGCATGATTATTTGTGTCGATATTGTGGTCGCTGTTGTCCATAAAAATGTTGTAGTAGCTACTGTCAATGTTGTATGTACACATGTAGCTGTAGTCACTGTTGTGAGTGTACATGTAGTCAGTGTTGTGCGTAGACATGTAGTCAATGTTGTGTGTACACATGTAGCTGTAGTCACTGTTGCGTGTATACATGTAGTCAATGTTGTTATGTCTGTCTGTGCACGTCTCAATGTTGTGTGGGTTGCAGCGTCATCTGCGTTGTTCGATCTCGGAGAAGCAGATGACAACGACATCAGAGAGTTGACGGATGATAAGAAGGTGCCGGAAGGTACTTCACTAAAGCAGCACCTCAACTCTAACACTTCTGAGATTCGTCTTGTTGGGCTCGTCGAACCTCAGGTAGAAAGAAGCATTATTTATTTTGGAACTAAAACTCAAGAACAATCTTGATTAGTTTACCGCTGATCACAAGCAACTTTAGATATTAAACGGTTTGATTAGATATTCGCAACTAATAAATCATATTTTATTATTAACTAGCAGTGATAAATGTGTTGTATTCTAATACGCCTGCTCACTCTGCTTCTGCTCCTCAAACCCCCAGTTACTCTTCCTACCCCCCCCCCCCCCCTCCTGTGTTACTCTATTCTACCTGTTCGACCTTCACCTTGTTCCCTCTTTGCCTACCTCACCCATTTGTTCTTACAACCATCCTTCACTTCGCTCTAACCTTCTCGGTTTCACACTCGCCTAATTTTACTCTTGATCTCTCTCCTCCAATCAAATCCATAGAAGGTACACAAAGACTGTGGGCTGTTTCATCGATCTCTAATTATCTGCCATTAATAAAACGTGAATCTTTTTATTTGTTCTCTCTAACGCTGTTAAAAAAATGTTAAACTCATAAAGATTTTGTTTGAGAGCGACTGACATAAGAAAACCTGGCGATTCATTTAAATGGTCCAATAGTTGTTTGTACAGGAGTTTTCTACCCTCTCCGCGTGTTAAAGACATACATAAACCAGTCGTGCAGGTGTTCAGGTAAAGAGACAGAAAGTTTCCCTTGTATTTAGACAGAACATTGGTAATATGAAAATATTATGAAGAATTACCATTATTATACTAAAAACTATTTTTTACTATTGTGTCAAAAGATACATCTGGAATTGTGTGTTACACGCGTATCTAATGGTGTTCACCAACCTTCATCCAATTTGCAGCCTTTATCACCAATCATGTGTTGGGATTGAGGCCATCTAATACCATGTGACCAACGGAGCTTATCTGACACCAAAAATTGACTTGATGTAATAGAAACTATGTCTGTCTGTCTATCTCAAAACTTATTTGCTCCAGGAAACACTTCTCAAAGCATGAAGGGGCTATTAATTATATGTAATACCTTGCCTTGGTCTGATTGTAATAAATACAATATTAGTCTTTGTACCAGTATGATAACTGGTCCAAACAGAAGTTTAAACAATTGTCTCAAAATGCCCACATCACATTTGCTGCTACGAGACCAAAATGTCAACTTTTACATTTCTAGAAGCTCCAGCTTATTTATCAATAAGGGTTCTACGTTGTATTTGGGCGAAAACGAATGGTTTTTAGCGGAGTCGTCTTTTTTAAAAACTCTGTTATAAGTTTGGAGTTGTTTCCTTTTGCGAAAACAACTACGTTTACATTTGGTCTTGAAAGCGCAAACCCAATTGTGACAAATAAAACCTGGCAGTAACACTCTTTTGTGAAAGAAGGAAAGAAGACTAGTGCAACACCACAAACGCTTGTACATAAAAAGTTCGGTCAACAAAAGATTTTCCTGGAACGGTTCTTTCACTTTAGGCTCTCATTTCTGTAACAAACTGAACGTAGTTGGAGTATTGACACTTTCAGAATCTGAAGGAACTATTTAGCAAAAGATCACACAGTTTATAAATTTACTTCATTCAAGGGCGCATCCATTATTGGTTTTTGTTATTGTCTAATCTAGAACAATCTATTGTTTATATATTTAAATGTGAAAAACGCCCGTCTGTCCACATGTTTGTAATTTCGTTACCTGCCTATTTCACTACCCTATGAGTGAGAGCGAACATCTGCACAAACATTTTATTGAACCACTTGGTTGTCTAGTCAGGATATGGTCTCGCCATTCACTCTCAAATCGGAAGTGTTTGTGAATTAATATTTTCCCTAGCAAAGCACTCATTGTCAATAGCAGAATATGGCAGTTCAACGAAAAGTGCTAGCTAAGTTTCTTACTGTGTATTGTATGAAATTTAGCTTAAAAGAGGGAGAAAAGGGAGAATTGGAGGGGGTAGAGCTGGGTGGGAGTGGAAGGGGGGGGGGGAGATGTTCTGAATACGACAAGTGTTACTGCTGATTAAAGCATATTTCATTTAGCTTCTCATTGAGCGACTGACATGCCATGTGTATGCTACAAATCACTTACTGTGAGCTTTAGCCAACTATGATACATATTTGTTGTACAAAACTGTTAAATAAATGGTGTTTTAACCTAGTATTATCGGTGATGTAACTATATTTTCTCAAAAAAAGATTATTGACGACATAACCAGCCAATCAAATATGCCATTGCAGGTTGAAGAGTTGTGTGCTCTGTTAAAGAAGAATAAAAGAGTCACGTCTATCAAACTTGTGGACTGTAAACTGGCAGGTTTCACCAAACAGTTCACAGCGTCATTGAAGAATAACGAGTCGCTCAAGGTAGAGTATCAGTACCTGGAGTAAATAAGCACAAAAAATCAAGTCAATTTGAGCATTTTCAACAAAACAGCGTATTGCTTGACACCACTATAAGTTCATGATTCCATCAGAGATATAGTTAATGGTACCTCTTTTACATATATTACAACGTACTTTAATTGATGTTTTACATTAATGGCAGCTTACAACTGGCACCTGTTGTTTGTTGTCTCTACTATCTCATTACCAAAAAAATTTTCTGAGACACAGACATCAATCTGACTTACAACCAAAGAGATACTTTCTCTTGTCATGTTGGGTTTTTTTCAAAAAATTACTTTTTAGTGGCAGTCATTTAAATGAATAATGGCAATGTATTTTATTTTCGGCCTTGTCAACTAAAAATTAGATGAGTGTGTTCACTGTACCCAGAACTGTCTTACAAACAAAACTAATCTGTGTTCTAATACAAACTTGATGATGGCTGTTCTAGGAGGTTGTTTTAGCTGACTGTAAGCTGACAAGTGCTGACTGTCCACATTTGGCTGCCTTGGTATCCAATCACCTCTTCACCCTAAACACGCTTTCGTAAGTCTAACAAGTCCAGATGTTAGTGTTTTGTTACAATACTATTCCAACTTAATAAGAAAAATGATGAGTATTTAAATTTTCCTTTTGATAATTTAAAATAGTGGTTACTGCAATGGTTTCACAAGGAAGCAGCTGTGGCCTAGTGGTTAGAATGCAGGTGTGGAGATGAGCAGTGGACTAGCTGGTTAAAATAAAAAAAAAGATAAAAATAACAAACATATGCAGTTCAGGTTCTGGTTCCAAAGGGGCCATTGATGGTGCCAGTAAGCTCATCCGACCTGAAATTGCTCCTGTGCCCCAAAGACATCATTGCATGTTTTACAATAAAGTTCCGGACATCTAGTAACATTAGGGTTTAGCACTAAGGTAACAGGTAACAGGTAGATGTAAAGCTGGTGAGCTTTGCAATAATGACTTCACAAATATAAAATAATCAATATATTATTTTTGATTAAAAAAAATTATTTACTAAAACAGCCTGTAATCGTTTTTACAAACCCCACCTGAACTTCAAAGTAGTCAACTTTCGCGAATTTATATAGAGTTGGAACCTAAAAAGCCACAAAAGACAAAAACTCAAAAAAGTGCAATTTTACCAACGATATTGAAACAGATTTTAAAATTTGATTCTTTGTAGTCTAAGAGACAACGAAGAGCTGAGTGATTCTGGAGTTGCATCAATTGTTAAAGAGTTTTCTTCTCAGGCACAAAAAGCGTTCAATTCCAGAATACAGAAGCAAGCCCAAGAATTAGTCAACAAGTCTTTAGCAGGTAGATTAACTTACAGCTATATCTGTCTCTTGTCTCAGGCTAAGAATTGCTTAAGTGAATGATATAGCAACAGCTTTTACTTACTAAATGCGTGTTTATTATTTATAAAAAACCAATATTTAAAAATTTTTTTTCAAGTTCTAAGCATAAACATATAGTCGTACTTGCTTGTCTATTTTGAAGACTCTATTAGAGCGGTACACGGAGCTGGTAAGTAAGAGGAGGTCTAACATGGCTTGTATCACTACTTATGTCCACAAAAAGTTTTTTTAACATCTTAAAATTGATTACAAAAAATAACATTGGATGAAAATTATGCCATTAACTCAAAAGTCTACATAATGCTTGTACAAGGCTGCATACTCACTTGGCACTCAACACAATTTTTCAGTCTCAAGAAATACTTCTTTTATAAAACATTAACTATTTGGTGTGTGTTGCCATTACCTACAACGAGCCACATCCCCAAGTTGAGCTGTCATCTATATTTAAAAAAAAACTAGCCTGTGATTATTGAGAACTTTAGCTGTTTTTTAAATCTTATTTTTCTTGAAAACGATACTAGCAAAAAACTAATAGTAGGTAATAATGGTGAAGTAGCATGTACGCAGAGATCTGCTTCTACGTTACTACTCATGTGCACAGAGATCAGCTCCTACATTACTACTCATGTGCGCAGAGAGCTGCTCCTACATTACTACTCATGTGCACAGAGATCTGCTCTTACATTACTACTCATGTGCGCAGAGAGCTGCTCCTACATTACTACTCATGTGCGCAGAGAGCTGCTCTTACATTACTACTCATGTGCGCAGAGAGCTGCTCCTACATTACTACTCATGTGCGCAGAGAGCTGCTCCTACATTACTACTCATGTGCACAGAGATCTGCTCTTACATTACTACTCATGTGCACAGAGAGCTGCTCCTACATTACTACTCATGTGCGCAGAGAGCTGCTCCTACATTACTACTCATGTGCACAGAGAGCTGCTCTTACATTACTACTCATGTGCACAGAGAGCTGCTCTTACATTACTACTCATGTGCGCAGAGAGCTGCTCCTACATTACTACTCATGTGCACAGAGAGCTGCTCCTACATTACTACTCATGTGCACAGAGAGCTGCTCCTACATTACTACTCATGTGCGCAGAGAGCTGCTCTTACATTACTACTCATGTGCGCAGAGAGCTGCTCCTACATTACTACTCATGTGCGCAGAGAGCTGCTCCTACATTACTACTCATGTGCACAGAGAGCTGCTCTTACATTACTACTCATGTGCACAGAGATCAGCTCCTACGTTACTACTCATGTGCACAGAGAGCTGCTCTTACATTACTACTCATGTGCGCAGAGAGCTGCTCCTACATTACTACTCATGTGCACAGAGAGCTGCTCTTACATTACTACTCATGTGCACAGAGATCTGCTCCTACATTACTACTCATGTGCGCAGAGAGCTGCTCCTACATTACTACTCATGTGCACAGAGAGCTGCTCTTACATTACTACTCATGTGCACAGAGATCAGCTCCTACGTTACTACTCATGTGCACAGAGAGCTGCTCTTACATTACTACTCATGTGCGCAGAGAGCTGCTCCTACATTACTACTCATGTGCACAGAGAGCTGCTCTTACATTACTACTCATGTGCACAGAGATCTGCTCCTACATTACTACTCATGTGCGCAGAGAGCTGCTCCTACATTACTACTCATGTGCACAGAGATCTGCTCCTACATTACTACTCATGTGCACAGAGATCTGCTCCTACATTACTACTCATGTGCGCAGAGAGCTGCTCCTACATTACTACTCATGTGCGCAGAGAGCTGCTCCTACATTACTACTCATGTGCACAGAGATCTGCTCCTACATTACTACTCATGTGCGCAGAGATCAGCTCCTACATTACTACTCATGTGCGCAGAGAGCTGCTCCTACATTACTACTTATGTGCTCAGAAAATACTGCAAAACATAAAATTTTGTCTTAATATATTTTGGACTCACGTTTGCGTTCCATAAGGGATTATATTGGTGATACAAGCCATAGACCACAATGGAATAGTCACTTCCACACAACCTAGTAGTTAGTAGTTGTTATAGTGACGCTTTTGCATGATTTCTCTAACATTTCTATGGATTAACATTAGTAGCAAGTTTAGAATACAAAAGGATTTAAGTCATCAGATGAACTTTGTAATTTATTTAAATGGTTTGTGATTTAGGTTGTGTACATTTTTTCAAACGCTTTTGACTTAATTTTTTGTAGATGTGTTGTACCACTTTTCAAACAGTGTTTTCTTTGTTTTTTTTACCTGCCAAACTTTTTTTGACTTTGTTAACAATTATGACATTTTCTGAAATTAAATCAGTTCATTTCTTATTATTTCCAAAATTACGTTCATTAGCTTGGCACTTTTAATCTGATTAAACAAATTAGTTGATTTCCATTAGTATGGTCTGAAAGTTTAGCGAACCCAGTTCATATCAAGTTATTATAAAACTTGTTTACAAAAAAACTAAAGTAAAAAGAGTTAATTATTTTATTTTTTAAGTAATTTTTTTCACATGTTTAGACGCGGTCAAGTCTGACTCACTTGCCTCCATAGTCACACAAGGTTCTGATGAGCCAGAGAAAGCAACTCCTGTGGTGTTAGAGAGACCACCAGCACTGCACACACTTGTTTTATCCAACAGTAGGATAGGGAATGCGACAAGTGAACAGGTAGATGGAATAAACTATTTATACAGTTTCATAATTTTTAAAAACTTCTATAACAAGTTGAAAAAAACATGCAAACAAATATTTTTGAAATCAAAGGTTTAAAGATGACAATTTTAATTTTTCTCCAATACTATAATGTAAGTTATTTTGATTTATAGATAACCAAGCTACTACGAAATGGAGGAAATATTGAGAAGCTGTATTTAGCCCAAAATCCTGACATCACCATGTTTGGGTGGAAAGAACTTCTCAATGCTGCAGCAGACTCTAAATCTCACCTCAGACACCTGGATATTAGCTCAAATCCCATAGGTAAATGGGGAATGTCTACTGGAAGCCCGCTGTGGTCTCTACCAGGTATAAGACTTGACTATTTAAACTTATCTGGCTGCAAACTGATAGATGACAGCACGGAGTCTCTGGCTGACAGACTAGCTGAAAAACACACAAAGATTGGTGAACTGAAACTAAAGCCTGGGAACCAACTTTCTGCAGCAACAATCAGCAAACTCTCCGCTTCATGCCGATAAATTGATTGATTTCCACACTTCTTGTGAAACTTTTGAATATGTTTACAGCGCGAAGTGTCACCAACACAAAAATTATGTTTTAGTTAATAATCTAGTTGTGAGATTTTTAGTTGCATATTTTTCTAGTTTGTTTCTTACAATAACCTTGAGAGTGGCAGTTGCACACTGCCTATTCACTGCAGGTGCTTTTACGCTGTATTTACAAAGTTTAAATTGTTTGGTGTTGTCAGTCACAGAATACTGTTGCTATGTTGTCAGTCACAGAATACTGTTGCTATGTTGTCAGTAAAGGAATACTGTTGCTATGTTGTCAGTAAAAGAATACTGTTGCTGTGTTGTCAGTCACAGAATACTGTTGCTATGTTGTCAGTAAAGGAATACTGTTGCTGTGTTGTCAGTCACAGAATACTGTTGCTATGTTGTCAGTCACAGAATACTGTTGCTATGTTGTCAGTCACAGAATACTGTTGCTATGTTGTCAGTAAAGGAATACTGTTGCTGTGTTGTCAGTCACAGAATACTGTTGCTTTGTTGTCAGTCACAGAATACTGTTGCTATGTTGTCAGTAAAGGAATACTGTTGTTATGTTGTCAGTAAAAGAATACTGTTGCTGTGTTGTCAGTAAAAGAATACTGTTGCTGTGTTTTCAGTAACAGAATACTTTTGCTATGTTGCAAGTAGTTTGTTTTATTTTTATATATTTAATTACATTAGCCCTTATCTAAAGTTTGCTTATGTCTGGAGTTGATGAAACTTTTCTCTATTTGCTATCATGTCTGCTCAATATGCAATAAACTTCAAGCTACAGTTACGTGTTGTATGATGTTGAAACAGTTAGAAAACAATTTCTATAAAACACACTCATACAATAAATTTTGTTTTAGCCTGATAATCAAGTCCAAAATCTAATTTGAAAAGCTTTGATAACTAAATAGAGCATCACTGGATGACTAACACGCCATTAGATGATGAACACTTTATTGAGTGACTAACACACCACTGGATGACTAACTTACCACTGAAAGATTAACACTCCTGAGAATTACTATCACACCATTAAATGACTAACACTTCACTGCACGTGGAACATTCCACTGAATGATTAACACGCCACTGAAAGTAGCTGTTGGTAATTCCATAGCTTTTAATAAAACTTGAAAACATTCAAGTTTTATGATTTGGAAATTTACAAAAGTTTGAACTGCCAATTTAATGGTTAGAAAATTGGCAAAGGATTAAACTATCTGGATAACGATAAACTTTTTAGAGATACTACTATGAAATGATCCACACTAAAAACTTACCAATTAAATATTTGCGAGTTGAGAACTACATCATATATCCTGTTATAATACACAATTATAAATATGCAGGGTTAGACGCAAACATAACTAAAAACATAATTATAACTTATTACAGCAAATTTGTTGGCAAGATTTTGAAATCCTCAAGGCTCAAATTATTATATTCAGTTTTAGTGGAAAAACTTGGTGCTTTAACTGCGAAATTAACAAAAACTACGCAATATGATAACCCTAAATAATGCTGTGCATTTGTTTAGGTTTATTGTGACAATAATTTGACTTTTGACAACCAGCAATGTAGAATTTTACGTAATACTGAAGCTAAACGCTGATTGGCTCCTTCTTTTATAATTATCCAATGAATAAAGTCAACATATTAATATAGGTGAATGTTTTACATGGTTGACATGACTTCACATACAAAAGATTCTCTTGTGCACAGCTCCTTGCTGGTATCCCTCTCACTTCACTTGTCAGCGCCTAGAAGGTCACTCTGCGGAAACTCACTGGGAGATGGGAATAAGATTTAAAGCTTCTTTCAGCTCCAGTGTAAAGAGATGCTATTGAGACTGCCGTTACAAAAGTTGGTAAATGAGGGAAGATAAAAGTGAAAAGCTTAAGAGTAAGAAATGATGAGTTGCAAACCACATGTAATAACATTACCACCACATGTAATAACATTACCACTACATGTAATAACGCTACACCACATGTAATAACATTACCACTACATGTAATAACATTACCACCACATGTAATAACATTACCACTACATGTAATAACATTACCACCACATGTAATAACATTACCACCACATGTAATAACATTACCACTACATGTAATAACATTACCACCACATGTAATAACATTACCACCACATGTAATAACATTACCACCACATGTAATAACATTACCACCACATGTAATAACATTACCACCACATGTAATAACATTACCACTACATGTAATAACATTACCACCACATGTAATAACATTACCACTACATGTAATAACATTACCACCACATGTAATAACATTACCACCACATGTAATAACATTACCACCACATGTAATAACATTACCACCACATGTAATAACATTACCACCACATGTAATAACATTACCACTACATGTAATAACATTACCACCACATGTAATAACATTACCACTACATGTAATAACATTACCACTACATGTAATAACATTACCACCACATGTAATAACATTACCACCACATGTAATAACATTACCACCACATGTAATAACATTACCACCACATGTAATAACATTACCACCACATGTAATAACATTACCACCACATGTAATAACATTACCAAAAAAATCAGTCCAGATAACTTTTGCTGTGATAAAACTTTCACACAAAGTGCTCATTATGACAAAATATTTAAACGAACCGACACATGTTGTTGATGGGATGTTAGAAGATACAACTTCGCCTTCTGTAGTATTAGATGACACTTGTGTGGTATTAGATGACATTTGTGTGGTATTAGATGACATTTGTGTAGTATTAGATGACACTTGTGTGGTATTAGATGACACTTGTGTGGTATTATATGACATTTGTGTGGTATTAGATGACACTTGTGTGGTATTAGATGACACTTGTGTGGTATTAGATGACACTTGTGTGGTAATAGATGACACTTGTGTGGTATTAGATGACACTTGTGTGGTATTAGATGACACTTCTGTGGTATTAGATGACACTTCTGTAGTATTAGATGACACTTGTGTGGTATTAGATGACACTTGTGTGGTATTATATGACATTTGTGTGGTAATAGATGACATTTGTGTGGTATTAGATGACACTTGTGTGGTATTAGATGACACTTGTGTGGTATTAGATGACACTTGTGTGGTATTAGATGACACTTGTGTGGTATTAGATGACACTTGTGTGGTATTAGATGACACTTGTGTGGTATTAGATGACACTTGTGTGGTATTAGATGACACTTGTGTGGTATTAGATGACATTTGTGTGGTATTATATGACACTTGTGTGGTATTATATGACATTTGTGTGGTATTAGATGACACTTGTGTGGTATTAGATGACATTTGTGTGGTATTAGATGACATTTGTGTGATATTATATGACATTTGTGTGGTATTAGATGACATTTGTGTGGTATTAGATGACACTTGTGTGGTATTAGATGACATTTGTGTGGTATTAGATGACACTTGTGTGGTATTAGATGACATTTGTGTGGTATTAGATGACACTTGTGTGGTATTAGATGACACTTGTGTGGTATTAGATGACACTTGTGTGGTATTATATGACACTTGTGTGGTACTATATGACATTAGATATTAAAGTTTATGGTTAAACTCTTTGCACTGTTAATGGATGAAATAGAGCCATCTAACTCAACCGCATCATGTAACAAGCTGACCAAACAACTGCACGTAACTTTGTTCAAAAGACATTGAGTGGAGAGGTGACTCTGTAATGAGTATTCATTTTGTTCCGCGTCAACATATATTTATAAATAACTGGTTCTGCAATACGTTGAAAAACCATTTGATCAACAGGTAACAAGAACTGTGTGTATGTTTGGTGAGTAATATGTAACGTTCTGGCACAACCGATGTCACACAGGCACTCCATGCTAGCAAACAATGATGGGCTTTATTTTATTTGTAGTTTTTCTTCAAAGATCTAGAAAAATTTAGCACTAGAATATTCATACCATCACTCACAACACAAAGTCGAGGTTGAGCTTCAGTTCTAAAAAACACACAACTCTTACACAACCATGGCGAGTATTTATCTCTTGTATGTCAATGAACAAGAGGTTATGGTAGGTACAAAATGTCTAGTTAGATAGTTTTTGCCCGGTTGGTATGCAAAGATACAAAAGTAAAGATGTTTAATGTCTCAGTCTGTGTGTGAATGACTCGGGCTAGGAAGCTGTATGACACGAGGAGGTTATTGTAGTGTTAGTAAAGTGCACCAACTAGTTCAGGAGTTTTAATCATAACGATACACTGGAGTTGTTGTACAACGTCATATTCTATGAAGTGCAATTTTATTTAGCTGAACTCTATTTTGTATGCATCAGTTGTCTTCTCTTACCTATTGCCTGTACAGTTCTCTACTAGTTACCTATGTACGTACTAGACATAATAAAGCTTGTAATCTCATCAGTAAACTTCCATGCAATACAAAATGTAAATGTTCATTCATCAAAATATGAAACTTTGATGCTTCCCATGCATTACAAGGTGATATAGCAACATGGAAACGAGCAGCTGTAGAACATAATATCTAAACCATCAAAGAGTAAACATTTTATGGAATTCATGCCCCAACACAAATTTCGGTTTCTAATAAATCAGTTTTATTGCCTACCTGATTTAACTTACAATACTTACTACAATCAGCCACCTCATATCACTTGCATGGCTACTGTGCATTAGCGGTGCATTCAATACTTCCATTAGCTTTACTTGATTTTATATGTGTCCGTGTTTGAAACATTTATGTCTATACGCATCACTATTTAAACTCTCTGTAACACCAGCTTTTTATTCACAGTCATTATACCGATGGATTAATAAATGATCAGTTTTTTTTAAAAATTTAAATACATGACTCTAAGTCTAAGCAATCCAAATAGTATCATACGACTCGCAAAGCAATTTACGTAACACAGAATGGGGACACAACTCCACAAAACAACCAAGGGCGTTATTTATGACATCTCATGTGTAAGGATGATAGAACTGCCCACCTTTTTGATCAGACACTTTATTGTTTCACCATAACTATATCAATGATGATACTTGAAATAACTCATAATCGTATCATGAATTGAAACAACAGTAACATATCTCTCCATAAACCACTAAACTATAAGTATGATATAAATTGTACCAGAAAGTCTTGTAAGGTGCAGCAACTGGTAAATTATTGCGTTAATAATCTTTGATATGGTTGCTCAGAACGTTTTGCGTTTTAAAACTTCCGAACACTTTTGAAACAATCTGAAGTTTTGCAAATGTTCCGAACGCTTTGTGAAATCATTCATACGCTTTGAAAATTTGAGCCGATTTGCTGGTTCGCTTGATTGATCATAGATCTACAGTCCATTTATGATTGATAATATTTTTACTAAACACTGAACAGTTGAATTTCCTTTGAATAGATAAATCACTGTCTCCATTTATTAAGTACCATTTTTTTTACATTATTTTAAATAATATATACAGCCTAATTATGTTTGTAAAAAATTAATTTTAGAGATTATATTCAACAATCGCTCATACAGGTAATTAATTGGCTACATTGTCTGTTGGTAAAGTTGCAAAGAGACTATAAAAAAAATGATGGCAATCGCTTTTGGGTTCGAACTATTTCAAAATAGTTTGGATTATTTTAAAACATTGAAGTCTATTTCAAAATAATACATACGGTTTGTAATTTTCCGAACCATCTCTTTCATTTCTGAACTGTGTAAATTATTCGCAAAACAACTCCACACTTCGCAAAATTTTTGATAGCTAGACAGGAAACAGTTTTATTGCATGAAATCTTACAACTGCCAAGGCCGACAACTTATTTGTTATAATCAACGAGCCGGTTTTCAAATATAACTTCTAAGGCTATTTTACAGCAATTATCCAATTATTTTCAACGTAGATGATGCTTTGCAAACCGTCTAGAATATTTCAAAACCGATTATACGCATTGAATGCGTCTAAGGTTACGAGCCATACTTTGAAGAAGACGACATCTGTTAGTTAAATTAAACAGACAGGTAATCTATGTGACATAATGTGCCTATTTCCACAATGCATAACAGCATGAGTGAAACAGTTGCGACTTCCCTCCGTTGATCTATAAATCCATTCAAATAACAATGTGATGATAGCTCAATCACCCACTACACACAAATGGGAAGGGTCAGCTTACCTCCATGTCTACACAATTTCTAATATTAACTCGGCAAAAAATTGAAAAACTGAACCTTGAAAAAGATGAAAGTAAATGAACATGCAGGTTTAACTGAGGTCATTCATTCTTTATGAGAAAACATCAAACGAAAATGAAAATTAATATTTAATAAAATATGCTGTGAGAAAAGTTAGATGCTGACTTGCATAGCAGAAGATGTATTAGGGTGAAAATAACAGCCAATAAAACTGTGGAACCATTGCGATCCATCGGAGAAATCATCACAGCCAAAGAGATAAAAAAAATTCAACAAAACACTAATACATCTATTTGATACCTCATAAAACACAAACAGATCTAGCACAGAACATGAGACAATTAAACTATGGAGTTGTCTTTGCCTTTGATAAAGGGGACAACTCCAGCAATCAACAGATGATTGCATAGAGGTTTAACAGGTCGATGTAATATCACAAATACATGATTGTCCTCTTGCAAAACAAATATCTCAACAAAAATTCAGCGACTTGGAGGGCGATAGGATTCGTGCTACATGCTTTTGAATGACTGCATTTGGTGTGACACTTTTAAAACCAGAAAAAAATATTCACCGTGCCGCTGTGCCGCAAGTCACCAGCTGCTGTATTATGCTGAGCTAAAAACGAGAGAGGAGAGTTTTGAACACACGCGAAAGGAAATCATAAGCTTGAGTGGTTAGCCTCATGTGGAAATCTGTCAACGACCGACGTTAAGAGGAAAAATACACAAAGGAATGTAAGAAGATGAGAGAGAACAAGTGTTAGTCATTTCGGTAACAACGACTTTTTACCATCTTCATCAGCCACCACTTCCTGTAACGCAGCCTTGTCATCGTCCTTTTTCTGTTGAATCATCTCGCCACGTTTGACCAAGGTGTACATAAACGAGCCGAACAAGACAACAATGTTACTAAACCACCACATGCCACTTCTAACTTCATGGAACAGCATTGATCCCATAACTGTTTGCGCACAAGCCTTAGCGGTACCAGATATGTTATGGGTGAGAGGGGATGTCACCTGGATCTGCAGACCAGTGATATAACCGATAGCGAATCCAGCTACACCTGCGGCCACCATGAACACCCAGAAAGACACGCTAGCAATATTTTGGAAATGGTAGATAGCGGGCAACTCCCCAAACAGTGCGATAAATGGAAGGAATATGATAGCACCGTTGATGTTGTTGTACAGAGTGAGTCTCCAAACATTGTTGTCAACGGCAGGCAAAGTTTTCTTGGTGAATATAGCATTTAGAGCTACGCAGATGCTAGCAAACAATCCATAGAGTACCCCTGCAGTTGACAGAGAACCTGAAACAGACAACACAAGTGGTATAGGCTGTGAGGAATGGTCCACAGGCTAATACTGTACATGAGAGAGAAAAGGGCTTGATCTGCTATCTGCTGATACTAGCATAGAATTACTAGCATGTATCAATATATATCAGTTACATTAATGATATAGTGGGCAGGCTATCGCCATCTATTACTATTACCTACTGGTATGTGTGTAGTAATGCTAAATAACCAGTAATACTAGTATTTACTAACAATTTTATAGCATAATATAATAATCACTTCATTTATGATAAATACGGTGTCTGCCAGAGCAATAGAGAGATTTTCAAGAATACAATAGAGCTATCATGGAATTGTTGAATCACATGACTCTGCTAGTTGATGGCAACACTTCAATGAAGTTAAAAATACAACCAATAGAAAGCTGTTACACAAACAAAGACAATCAATAGAAAGCTGTTACACAAACAAATACAACCAATAGAAAGCTGTTACACAAACAAATACAACCAATAGAAGGCTGTTACACAAACAAATACAACCAATAGAAAGCTTTTACACAAACAAATACAACCAATAGAAAGCTGTTACACAAACAAATACAACCAATAGAAAGCTGTTACACAAACAAATACAACCAATAGAAGGCTGTTACACAAACAAATACAACCAATAGAAAGCTTTTACACAAACAAATACAACCAAAAGAAAGCTGTTACACAAACAAATACAACCAATAGAAGGCTGTTACACAAACAAATACAACCAATAGAAAGCTTTTACACAAACAAATACAACCAATTGAAAGCTGTTACACAAACAAATACAACCAATAGAACGCTGTTACACAAATAAATACAACCAATAAAAAGTTATTATACAAACATTATAACCAACTGAAGAGAATTACCTGCTACTTTCTCCTGGTCCACACCCAACATAAATCCAGCAATGATCACTCCACAGCAACCGAGAGCCTTCCAGCTGGTGGTTTGTCCAAGTATAAGGTAAGAACATATCTAGAGATATTATATAAGTATATATACATTTGTACATATCTAGAGATATTATATAAGTATATATACATTTGTACATATCTAGAGATATTATATAAGTATATATACATGTGTACATATCTAGAGATATTATATAAGTATATATACATGTGTACATATCTAGAGATATTATATAAGTAAATATACATTTGTACATATCTAGAGATATTATATAAGTATATATACATGTGTACATATCTAGAGATGTTATATAAGTATATATACATGTGTACATATCTAGAGATATTATATAAGTAAATATACATTTGTACATATCTAGAGATATTATATAAGTATATATACATGTGTACATATCTAGAGATATTATATAAGTATATATATACATGTGTACGTATCTAGAGATATTATATAAGTATATATACATGTGTACATATCTAGAGATATTATATAAGTATATATACATATGTACATATCTAGAGATATTATATAAGTATATATACATTTGTACATATCTAGAGATATTATATAAGTATATATATACATTTGTACATATCTAGAGATATTATATAAGTATATATACATTTGTACGTATCTAGAGATATTATATAAGTATATATACATGTGTACATATCTAGAGATATTATATAAGTATATATACATATGTACATATCTAGAGATATTATATAAGTATATATACATTTGTACATATCTAGAGATATTATATAAGTATATATACATGTGTACATATCTAGAGATATTATATAAGTATATATACATTTGTACATATCTAGAGATATTATATAAGTATATATACATTTGTACATATCTAGAGATATTATATAAGTATATATACATGTGTACATATCTAGAGATATTATATAAGTATATATACATGTGTACATATCTAGAGATATTATATAAGTATATATACATGTGTACATATCTAGAGATATTATATAAGTATATATACATGTGTACGTATCTAGAGATATTATATAAGTATATATACATGTGTACATATCTAGAGATATTATATAAGTATATATATACATGTGTACGTATCTAGAGATATTATATAAGTATATATACATGTGTACATATCTAGAGATATTATATAAGTATATATACATGTGTACATATCTAGAGATATTATATAAGTATATATACATGTGTACATATCTAGAGATTTTATATAAGTATATATACATGTGTACATATCTAAAGATATTATATAAGTATATATACATGTGTACATATCTAGAGATATTATATAAGTATATATACATGTGTACATATCTAGAGATATTATATAAGTATATATACATGTGTACATATCTAGAGATATTATATAAGTATATATACATGTGTACATATCTAGAGATATTATATAAGTATATATACATGTGTACATATCTAGAGATATTATATAAGTATATATACATGTGTACGTATCTAGAGATATTATATAAGTATATATACATGTGTACGTATCTAGAGATATTATATAAGTATATATACATGTGTACGTATCTAGAGATATTATATAAGTATATATACATGTGTACATATCTAGAGATATTATATAAGTATATATACATGTGTACATATCTAGAGATATTATATAAGTATATATACATGTGTACATATCTAGAGATATTATATAAGTATATATACATGTGTACATATCTAGAGATATTATATAAGTATATATATACATGTGTACATATGTAGAGATATTATATAAGTATATATATACATGTGTACATATCTAGAGATATTATATAAGTATATATACATGTGTACATATCTAGAGATATTATATAAGTATATATATACATGTGTACATATCTAGAGATATTATATAAGTATATATACATATGTACATATCTAGAGATATTATATAAGTATATATACATGTGTACATATCTAGAGATATTATATAAGTATATATACATGTGTACGTATCTAGAGATATTATATATGTATATATACATGTGTACGTATCTAGAGATATTATATAAGTATATATACATGTGTACATATCTAGAGATATTATATAAGTATATATACATGTGTACATATCTAGAGATATTATATAAGTATATATATACATGTGTACATATCTAGAGATATTATATAAGTATATATATACATGTGTACATATGTAGAGATATTATATAAGTATATATATACATGTGTACATATCTAGAGATATTATATAAGTATATATATACATGTGTACATATCTAGAGATATTATATAAGTATATATATACATGTGTACATATCTAGAGATATTATATAAGTATATATACATATGTACATATCTAGAGATATTATATAAGTATATATACATGTGTACGTATCTAGAGATATTATATAAGTATATATACATTTGTACATATCTAGAGATATTATATAAGTATATATACATGTGTACATATCTAGAGATATTATATATGTATATATACATGTGTACATATCTACATACATACGCAAGTAAACATAAATACAACACTATATAACGCATATATATGTATTAGGAGCCTAGAGATATACCTCTACTCACCACATTAAATACTGTAGTCAAAGACCTGCCGATGTAGTAGAAGGAAACATCCACATACTTCAGACAGAGATTATTGAATGATATCATCATGACAAAGACGAGAGAGAGTGGTAAAACCTACAACATTGTAGTAGCCAATACATCCTCACAGAAACTACATCGTTTGTTTAGTAAATGTAGTGTGTATGCAGTATGTATGTACTGTGTATGCAAAATATATGTGCTATGTGTACTGTACTGCATGTACTGTGAATGTGGTGTGTACTTTTGCAAGTGAAGTGCAACATCGATAGAAACCTTGTCAGCACAATAGAATAAACTCAATTTACATCCACGAAGACTTGACTGTTGGATCAAGAAGTATGAAAATGTAATATTAGATTTTGCTGGTTTCATTTACATGTAACAAGTTTGAGTATCTCAAAGCTATAGTGGGGCGCCAAGTTTGCTAAGCAACTGACCAATAATATCCATGAAGAGTTTGGTCTTAGAGGAGCATTGTTCTCGAGGTAAACTCACACGTAATGGTAAAGCATAATCCATTTTTTTTGCGAAGAACCAATTTATAAACTTTTTCAGCAAGAGCTGTGCCCAAAATGTCAGTCGGTGTTGAAAATGAAACAAAAGCTGAACACGCTGGGTTAAGTATGAATATTTTTTTTCTTCTAATTTTCAGCTACAAACATTCAGTCTACGAACATTGTTTGCTACTAAAACTCATTTGTTTCTATTTCTAGTTCTAACATTTCAATTGACAATCTTTAACATAATAATTTATTATAAATATTATTAGAAAAATAACTATCAACTACTTAGCTTCTAGCTCTAGTCAAATTAAGCCACATACTATTTAGTATTCTAGATAATATAAAATACTAATTTTTCTGCTCGCTTTTATTTATATTCTCTTAACTTTTTAAAAAGCTCCAGACTCTCCTCAAAAATCGTATTAGACAAAGCCACAAAATTTGTTGCATTGTAAACTTCAGGTATGAGGACTGATTAATTTAAAAAAATAAACTTCTAGAACATTCTGAGTTACAGCGATTGAAGCTTGCTGTCTACATTCAGTTTTTTAGCCTACAAATAGCCTAAAAAATAGGAGCTCATTGACAAAATTTTGTGCCGTGATGCATTGTATATAACTTTTGATGTCTGTTGACGAAAGAAACATTTGAAATCAATGCGGAGACGGCCATCTTAGCTTTAGATGAACAATAAAGCTTTTAGCTCAAAATAGATTTTCACTTGGCAATTCACTGGTCGACTCAGTACGCATGGCAACACAAGTGTACAATAGTTGATTGGTGCCCATATTGGACTTCAAAGCAATCGCACGCAACCGTTTCAACTTTTTCCATTTTCAGTAATTTACCAAAAAGGCATTTTTTAATGCCTTCGCGGAATAAAATGAAACCAGTAAGAATCATATCATAATTTTTGCCATGCAGCCATTTATATTTACTTACTGAAATTTCAGCTTTGAAGTTTTGCTAAATTAACAGCCACACAGCTATTCTGTTTTTAATAAGGAGCTGCAAAATCACAAATTGGCCCGTAACTCAAAAACCACAACTCGGATTGACATAATTTGCGAACTATAGCAATCGATCGACCTGATACCCTCCTTCAAATAAACATCCACTTGTTGATAATCCTTGATTGCAAAGGCTCAATGTATGTAGGGCGCAAAATATACCTTGAGAATGGGTTCAACCAGATGCTCTTCAGTAAGATTTTTTTTGAAAGTTTAACTTTTATCACAAATAGAGTTTAGAAGGCTAAAAAAATGAATGTGATAAAAATTTGAAAGTTTTTGAACAGTATTTTGCAAAGAGACACCTACTGATGTACTGCTGATAAGACTGCCTGATGGCTCAGTGGTTAACTCTGTGAAATACTGTTTACAGGGTCTGAGTTCAATGACCTAGCGAGGAAATCGTTTGCCCTTAAAAAAAGTCTTTGCAAATATGTATTTATGGATAAACCATATTATTAGCAACTTTCAGAGTGTTTTCAATGCCCTTCATCATGGATAATGTGGTGTAGTGGGTAGAAAGCGTGGTTCCACAAACCAAGTACTGGTGTTCACATTTTCTAAGTGGTAAGTTTCTTGTATCCTCTTTCCAAAATACTCTTGTTCTCACATGGAAGAACAATTCCAAAGTCAAACAATAAAATGTTATAAGTTCCAAATAGAAATCATATATCATTGTTGAGGCCTTGCCACACGGAAGCGATTACGCGAAATCGCAACTGTCTGCTCGCTGCGATTTCTCCTCGCAAATAACAACGATTATTCATTGCTGAGCATGCACAATGATTTCGTATTAGCGGTTTATCTTTATTGGTCAATCACATTTACACAGGCAGCGAAACCAATTTATTATTTTTTACAACACAAATATCATCAAAAATTATATATAAATTATTGTTGATTACAGTTGTTCAGCCGGTTCTTGTGCTAACAACTAAATAAATTATTACCTTTGCTTGTGTAGCAACAAATATTTGGTATTTTTCAATGTTAAGACATTTTTATATTAATCCTGTTTGTGTCAATCATGGTGTCATAGCTAGCTGGAGTGACACAACTGTCGACTATGAAATTGATTATTATATTTGATTGATTACAATAAAATAATTAATAATAACAATAATAATAATTCAGATGACATTTATTTTATTCCACGAGACTGTAGTAGGACCGGGCTGAATGCTGCACACGGTATGGTTCGTCAGTAATGCTCAGAAAATAACGCTGTTTTTGGCTGAGTTGTTTTGTGTTGTGGGAGGATAACTCTCAAGCTTGTTTGCTAACCGCGATTCAGCGCACGCTAATTCGCATGCACTACTTCGCTCCCATGTGGCAAGGCCTTTAGGAGGATGAGCATTTATTTCGCTATTCAAATCTTCAAGACTTAGCAACACGAAGGCCGAAACGATACAGCTAGACTAGGACTTGTTGCTGTGAGGCATACAACAAAAATTTTAAATTCAGTGACCAAAATGTTCCAGATCACCACATCAAACCTTGCTGCGGATACTTTCATAAAACTTCTGTAGAAAAATTGCCGACATAAACAGTAAATAAAATGCAAAGTCAAACATGGTAAATAAGAAGTGTTCCCATAGTCTGTCTTCGTGTGAGTTCAACTATGATCCGTGTTGGTTAGCATTCATTTGGGTTGGCACATTCCTACAGTAAATCGATTTAAAATAGTATCCTGTGAGTTGCCCCCCCCTGTCAACATAGTGAGTAGAGGGCGCAATAATTTTATCGTTAGTGATACAAGAGCGATGGTTGTGGTTGAATGCTTGCGGCACAAACTATTATTAACAATAAAAAGTAGATTAATGATAATCACAGCAATCAATAATTATAAATGATTATAATAATATAATAAAAATAATTAATAATAATTGATCATAATTATTAGTTTACCCACCCACCATAGTTTATCCTATGTTGTATATAAACTGCCAGTTTCCCGAATAAATAATGAAAATGTAATAATTTCACTGTCGTTAAGTTTGAAAAGACTCATTCTATTAATGTAATAAAAAGTGCAATTAGAAAATTAAAAAAAATTGACGAGGGCTTGTACAATGATAAATCCTAGTTGTTGGCTTGTGAGTAATTTACAGACAGAACGCTAGTTTAACGCCTTAAAAGCAAAAGAGCTGCTCTGGCGAGTGCGCATTGAACAACTTGAATGAAACCCACGATTCACAACCCAAACTAATTCAGGTTGTGGACTGGAACAGAACTAATACAAATGAACACGAACCAATGCATATGGAGTTATCATTTCCATGACCAGAATGAATGAGTTATCGGTCCACCTGAATGAAACCGAACCACGGGGACATAGTAACTGACTCAGGAGAAATCATGCTCACAAAGCTTAAGTCAAATTATATAACCTCGCAATGCATCAGTGCATAACTGTTAAGCCGCGTTTACACTAGAGCGACTGCGTCTCCGTCTCAATTGATGGTCGCACACGCAGATGCAAGCTATCTTTACAATGCTGCAACACCCGCAATTTATGAGTTTGCAACTTTGGAGTTGCCCAACCATCTTAGCTAAAATAACTTTTTGCATTCCTGCTCATGCAGTTGGATTGATGAGTTGTGATTTAATTATTACCAATTTTTTACCCGGTAGTAGGTCTCTATGCGTCTAATGGTTTTTTATTTACCTATAATATGAAATTTTAACTTATCTACAAACAATAATTATACTTATTAAATTAATTAATAATTTGAAGAAAATCTGATGTTTTTTTTCGTGTTTGCATACAAAATAACAATGATGGTTATCCCGAATGTGAATTAGTTATTATTGTTAAACATTCATAGTTTGATTCTTTTGATAAAAAAATAATAATATACAAACATCAACAATGCTAGTAATAATTAATTATTTTATAATAACCTTACGATTTTATAACAATCACTCTTTACATTATATCCAGGCTAGAATAAACAAAATATTGGAGCCGCTATATAGAGCAACACAATTGGTTAAACTGTGTCACGTAGCTGTAAAATTGCTGCGACTTGATGCTCGAAAACGACACTGCTGGGTTGCTGCGTCTCAGCCTGCGTCAATCTTGCGTCTCCATCCAAAGTTGCACAAACTTCCTGCGGCAAGACGCATAGACAAACTTCAAAGGAAAGTCGCCCAGTGTAAACGCGGCTTTAGCCTTGCAATGGCTGCTTACATTAGTACGTAACTCCAGAAGCAGATTACCACATCAAATTTTATTGCAGACCATCATTAGAAACTTTCAGATCACAAATGTTCATCCCATTGAAAACATTAGTATGGTATGGTAAAGCGCTTTCAAACGCAACTTGAACGATCTCTTAATGCATTATTTCCAAGTAAGAATGCTAATTCGATATGAAATTGTGTTCTTTTGCGTGAAGCGACATGCAGAATGATAATAATAATTGTGAGACGCATCCCAGTAACAATCTTTTTTAGCTATAATAAAACAAAAATATAAACTACTATAATAATCGTAACAAATTACCGAATTGCTACAATCATTTTATAAGAAAATGTATTATAAATTATTATTTAAAACATTTTTGCTGGCCATTTTTTCACATCATACTATTATTTGGCTAGAGTATTTTTAGTAGTGAAAATACAAAATATAAAATAATAATTATAAATAAAAATATTCATAATATTGATTGACTAACAATAAATTACGAATTGCTATACTTTTTCATATTATTTTTCGCTCTGTGTCCAAAAGAATTTTGAAATGCTTAAAAAACTTATATACGATTACAAATGAGATTGGAGGTATTAGCATTGTTGTAATTGTTGTTAACGAAAATGAGGTTTTGACAAAATTTTTTATCATGATTTAGAACTTTACGGATTCGGATCAAGAAAGTTTAAGGGTGGCAACCCCTGAACAACAAAAACTTGTGTTCAGCATGGCGTTTAAAAACAGGAATTTTGCTTATTTTGGCACAGAAACGCAATGACTTGCAAGGATCTAAGCAGGCCTATCACCTACATCTGCTATCAACACAAATATCTGGTATATACAGAGACAGGAAGCTGTGCACTTACCTCGCGACTAACTTTCAAATCAATTTTAAATTCTGGGAATTTGAAGGTGTCAGGTGCAACTTTGGACAAAATGCTGAACATCCAGCAAAGGAATATAGTAACTATACATTGGAACCAGGTAATGAACAGCGGTGCATCCAACTGCAACAGAATGCATACAATTACTAAGATTAAAATCTAAACCTGACCATAAACCACTAGAGATATCCACAAATATGTTGAAAAATATGCACGATACTAAAATTAATCAAAAAAGTGAACCACAAAATTCTAGTAGCTCAAATTAGATTTTGCGTTGAAATGTTTGTCATTAGTCAACATATTACATAGATTGTTGGCAACTTGAGTTGAAGAAAAATGATCCATGGCATGTAACAAAAAGTGGTGCAAGCATTCCATGGATACAAATTGTCTGACTGTATGTTATGGTAACTAAATGGGTAGGTTATATTTTACAGAGCAGACGCAACATTATGTGCTCGTTGGTGAGCATGCAAACATATCAGCATCAGCCATTGAAATTGCGTGAAAGCCAGTCTTCAGTCGCAATGGCAATATACTAACAATAAACGCTTGAATGGCATCCAGAATAGAATGGATATAATTGAATTATCTATGTATAGTTGAGAATTATCATAAACAAAATATATTGAACGCCCGGTCTAACGCTTCAACTGGTCGAGACCTTAGTGATTGCAAAAAGTGAGACAAGCAACTTTTATAACATGAATTTCTTGTTAAAACTTTCAAATTGCATATCTCAGTACTAAAGAAACTAGCGACTGACAACTTACAAAAAATTTCAGTAAGAACTGAATTGAATGTAAAGAAAACAAAATTGTTCATAAAGGTGGGCATGCTTGTCAAATTTTGTGCACATAAAAGAAACATAGGATAGAAGCGGCCCATTTCGTTGACATTACAGCAAGGAAAGAAAACTTGTTAGGCGTACCACTTGATCTCAATGGCGTCATTATGAAGTGAGCGAGTCTCAGTACAATGGCTGCTCTAACAGGGAGATGTTTCTTTACAAAACGAACAATAACAGAATAGTGAATAGCCATAAATGAACTCGGGTGATAGAATTACATTTACTCAAAACAAATACCTCACCTTCCTTTAACACCCACCTTTGTACCATAGGCAACAGAAAGTTGCAAACAAAACTAGGTCTTAATGTACAAACAATAATTGGCGGAACTTTTTTTGCAAATTAATAAGTACTATGAAAAAACTATTGACTGCGTATCTTACAACATGTATTAGTACTACTTGGAACTAGTAGTGGATGTGAATGAAGTGAAGCAGACCAACTTACCTTGATATCATCGCTGCTGAGCAAGTGTTTGTTTAAAAACACCAGAGATATAGAAATAACCCTACAACATATAAGATGTGCGTTTACAATCTCTGTGTCTATTACTAACTACAGGAGTCCGTCTCGAATAGAAGTATGATTGTAATAGTCTATTGATTTGTGATCAACGATTAGGACACAAGAACAGCTTCCAAGAGCCACAACACAAAGCCATGAATTTTTGACAGTATTCAACTTGATAATTTGATTTAAGTGATCATTTGATAAAAATGCAGTTGCAGAGTCACCCTTGTTAGCTCGTTCTATCACATAAGCACAAAAGATGTTAACTTGTGAGCAATATCTTTCTCAACAACTGATACACGCCAGAAAATGGAGTTGGCTTTGTTTGCATGGAAGGACAGCTTCCCAAGAACAGTCATTGCATGAGGACTTTTAAAAGCATTAATAATTAAGATTACAGCCGTTTTTAAATATTTTGGCGTTGTTACAGCTGAGTCAGTAATTTCCTTTATAGCTCGTAAATTTGCTATTATGTACCCACAAACATTCCCAAGATACGTTATATGACTAATATCTCAAAATCTAGAGCAAGAATCACACATATTACAAATACAAAACCTAACTGTTGTTTATAGATGCCAAAAGAATAGAGAATATCTGGACTTGTTATACACATCACCTGACATTGAATAGTACTGAAATGAATGGTATCTATCTATAAGTATTTTTCCCAAAGATTACTGAGGTTCCATGTTATTTATTTAATGCAATTGCAGACAGCAGCTAGATAGACGCACCAGTTCACAGTTATATACTAATATCATAAAATAATCACTTCTAGATTTATGATGCATTTATATAAATTATGAAGACCTTTCTGCAACTCGACAAGTGCGCGTGTGTGTAAATTAGAGAAATAAAACACTGTTAGAAATATATAAACGTTGTTGTAAAAAAAACACAATCAAACCTTAAATAAAAGTAGGCACCTCAGAGATAAAATGTTTGTTCATGTCATGGAAGTTACCATTTGATTAAATGGGGTTGCAAATATTTTTATACTTGATACCATGACATATACACCATAGTGTTTTAAAATCTGACGCGGCTGAAATTATTCATTTAATATTCTGTTTGGGTAATATAGTCACAAAGCCACATTTCAACAATACCAAGCGGCAATTGTTATATGTTTTTTCTTCTTCTAAAATATTAATTGTGGCCACGAAAATGACTGTTTAATAAGCATAAAAGCTTGTAAATTTGATCATTTTGAATCTGGAACTTCACTTGTTATATCAATAATTCAGTCTCTACTTCTTCGACTGGTACTACCAACAATCAACACAATAATGGCGGTTTCACTAATTTTAACATTATCAGTAAAAATATTTGTCAGGGGTTGGTTGGATAGTAGCCATATCGTTAAAGTTCTTTAGTTGATAACCAATTTAAATTAAAGTCAATGGCATCCACATGCTACATAGATAGACAAGGATTTAATTATTATTAATTAATTACTTATTATTATTATTACTACTACTATCCCGATATGCTGCTGCTGCTACTACTTCTACTGCTGTATGCATCTATCAATAATAATAATTAATACACACAGTCAGTGTAGTGTGTTATTATTATTATTTCAACAACAACATACACACATCCTCAATATTTATAATAATAATAATAATTATTATCATAATAAATAATAATAATAATTATTATCTATTTGACAAATATTATTATAATTATTATTAATATTATCATCATAATAATGATAATAATAATAACTATCAAATAATAACAATTACACGAGGATAATAATTATTTATTATTATTATGTAGTATTACTAGTAGTAGTAGTACTGTCTGTACAGACAGTACTAATAATTTAACTACTACCTACTACTAGCTAGTAGTAGTAGTAAGTAAGTAGTCTTCTGTCTTCTAACTAAGAAGTTTTGTCTGGGATTTACATACCAATAAGCAGAAACAACAGAAGCAATTTTTACGGAACGAGCAAATATGGAATCCATGTCTTTTTCTGCGGTCTCTGTCATAACTCCTAAGCGTTGATAAATAAAAGTAAGTAGTATTTATTTGCTGATAATAGTAATATTATTGATAATAATAGTCCGGACAGAAAGATAACCGACAGCTGCCAGGTAGCGGTGTGTCCGGTTCAAAACATTAGCTATATGAATTAGTTTTTGTGACGAGGATGAGTATCGCCTCCGCGTTAACAAAAATTAAAGAGCCCTGGCAAGTACCACTGAGCTCTTAGAACGTTGTACAGTTTGTTCAATACATTGAGAAAACCTAGGGTGTAACACATCGGAGGCACTCGCTCTGCGGGATGGTGATGCAATGGGAAATAATAATAATAATTAATTAATAATAATATTGAATAACTATATTATTTATAAATATGATTATAATAGATACATATCATGTATTTTTTGGACACGTATATTGTCAGCGTCGGAATACACCACCACTTGCTAATTCTGAATTGATTGGAGTGGGTTATACCAATTATTGTCATCCATAACCACCATCCATGATGATGATCATCATCATCCATCCATGATGATGATGATGATGATTATTATTATTAATTATTATTGATTGATGATCATGATCGATATAATTATTATACCTGATCATAATAATAAAGTTAAAGTTATAATACGAAAAAAAATATACTAGATTCTAGCGTACCTTTTTCATCCGGTGATCGTTCGTTGGACACATGGCTTCCTAACAGATAGATAGATTATTATTATTATTATGAATGATAGGACCCAGAGAGAGTGGTTATACATACACACACAGGGACATCACTCAAAGCCTCTGCCAGTTATTATATTGGGAGTGCCTCAGGGATCTGGTCTTGGTCTGCTGCTGTTCCTGGTATTCATTAACTAAGGAAATAGCTAACTCTCAAGTCTCCTCCTCTATCTATAAGACTGTTCGCTGATGATGATGATGCACTGACCTACATGGTGGTAAAAAACAGCCCATAGGATCATGATAAATTCCAGCAAGATCTCAACAATTTGTCAGAGTGGGCTAAACAAAACTAATGCAATTCGATGTCGTTAAGTGTCAAACTGTAGCTTTTTTTAGTAAAAAACTTGATGTCAAGGCAACATACACATTGGGCAACACACCATTAATCCAAGTATCAGAGTTTTAGTTTAAATATCTGGGTGTCAATATATGCAACAATTGCCACTGGGATTCACACATAGACATTGTTACCAGTAAGGCCTCCCAAAAATTAGGAATGATCAAGAGAGCCCTCCATGACGCTCCTATGAAAGTGAGACTTGTGGCTTACCTCTCCTTTTGTCCCAGTCCTGTGCTATCCTTCGGAGGCGTAGAATCCCTACTTGGTTAAGCATGTGGAACAATTGGAGAGAGTGCAGAGGCAGGCGACCCGATTCATATGTGGCCTACGAGGAGTCGTTAGTGTTACAAAGGCTAGACTGCCTCTCGGATTGCCCTCATTAGAAGAGAGATGGAGGGATGCCCGTCACAAATTGTTTAGTAAAGTTGTCAGCGACTAACATTACTCTTTTCTTAGGGCTGTATCTGAAGACCACCAAAACTCCTTCCAATCCAGTCATCTTGCTCGATCAGTAGTTAGGTCACTGCCTCCGGTACAAGTTTGCAATACAAGTTCCCTGCACCAAGGCTTTTTCTGTCGCACTTCCAGAGAGCTGAGAGCTCGGCTCAAGGGATAGTGGTGCTGAATGTCGAGCTTTTCTTCGTTCTTTTACGATTTTAGTTTTAATAACTAACATGACGTCTCCCCCTTCCCCACATTCAGGGGTCTAGAAGATCTGCAAAAAAACATAGCATAACATAACTACATCCTCCTACGGCTATTATTATTTACCATTATTTATTAATAATATTTATTTATTGTTTTCTCAAATTCAATCATCATTATTATAATAATCATACATCATCGATCATCTTCATGACAGACAGATAATATTAGATAGATCATCATTGTCATCACGGCGAAGATGACGATGATGATCTATCTAATACTATCTGTCATGAAGATAATCGATGATGTACGATTATAATGATGATTGAATTTGAGAAAAAAAATACAGCATTAATTATTACTGGTAAATAATAATAGCCGTAGGAGGAGGTAGTAGTATTAGTTTTGTTCATAATATTATTTTAACTTTATTATTATTATTATTACTATCAAGTATAATAATTATAATACTTCTATAATAATAATAATGATAATGATAATGATAATGATAATGATCAATAAACAAACTGAAACTACAAATATAATCAATTGATTGTGATGATCAATGACAATCATCATCACGATTATTATGTCGACAAAAGTATGTTAATCATTAGTTAATAATAAAAATAGTAACAGTTATAATAATAATGATAATAAATAATAATTAATAATAATGATAATACCAATTAAATTGTAAGTATTATTGTTTTTTTTGAACTTCTTAAAAGTTGACGAATTAATAATGGGGTCCCGGCAGATTTTTCTGCGGAGCTATTATTAAAAGAACCGGAAGCCCGCTTTCCACTGATAGCACTGTTAAAACGAAAGTTGCTTCATTTTTAACAATTACTGAAGAAACATTTTTCATTTACGGCGGCTGATAAGTTTGGGGTATATAATACTGACGATGCACCCATCGCCACCAACTGTCCAACTAAAACGGCAATGTAAAAGCAAACCACGGTAATCGTTCAAGGACGCGCTTTCATTAGTTTGCGCTGGCAAGCCCAATGAGCCGCGAGGTACAAAGCTATTGCTCTACACACGAGCATAATATTCAATTAATTTTTATCATGCGAATAAACCAAATTATTTTCAAAAAAAAATTCAACGGCTGTATTGATTCCTTAAGCTTCCCCAACGACAAAAATTTTGTCATATCAGTTGCCTAAACTGTCTAAAATCTAAATAATAGACTAGCAAGTCGTGATTTCTAATGATAATTTATACGATTGGCTATGCTACTCTCGGTTGCATCGCTAAAGCGAAACTGTTGTGCCGGGACCCCATTATATTGTTACTAATTATTATTATTTGTTTAATAATAATCATTGATTAATAATATCAAGTATTATAGCAATAGATTAATTAATAACAATGTATCATGAATAAACAATAATATCAACGTAGCTGTATGTATTATTGTGAAGGATTTCTGCATGGTTTGCAACAGAATCTTTACCGACACCTGTGAGGAGGGTAGCTGTGTACCGTATAAAGTACACGGGTGCACTAGAGCTGTTAATGGTTGTGTAGCTGCGTAGTGACAAGGCAACAATCCGTCATACAACACTACTAACCTGGTAGTAGTAACTCCGATGTATACGGTATTGATCAGTCTATATCTGTATTGATCCAGAGACTTCCTGTTCTCTAACAGCTGAGATCTGTTTAACTACGCACAGATCCGGTTTCACTTTGTATTCACAAATTAATTGCGAGCACGTGTATAGTTCACAGTAACGTGATAGGCAGCTTTGTGACAATGTCCAACGGTGTATAGTAATCTCTAAGAACGTGTTATCGACAATGTAATACTGTAAGCAAGTCAACGACAGTATGAGAAGAGTTGTAGATTTATCAGCAACAATGTATTGAACCTAAAGATACAAAACCGTACAAACGAGAGAAGTTTCTAAGTGTACAGTAGCTGACAATATTAGATCCCACTAATAATCCAGTCCAAACTACGAGAACTACGTTGGGTTAACGTTGTGTATTCTCGTCAAGAATACACAACGTTAACCCAACGTATCCTGGTGTATCTACTCACACGACTACTACTAACTCTTACTAGTGGGTACCCTGCCCTTCTATTTATACAACATGTCAACATTTGAAAATCATACAATGCAACTGGATAATAAAGATGCAATATGATTGGTGGATGAAAACAGGCGCATTGCTAACTATAAATAATAGCGCCAAAACATAAACATATATGATACAAAGACAAGCGGGCGTTTATCCGCCAGGTTAAACGAATGTATATATAAACAATGAAATCAGACAAGCTGGCACTTCTCCGCCAGGTTAAACGTAAATAGTTATTTAAATATATAAGCCAAGACGACTACCGGATCTGTAGCTTGGCTTCCCTGGCTTGATCTTTACTACTGCACGTTTCCTCGGCTGGTAAGAACGGAGGTTCCTCTGGTTGCGCTTCTCATAGGTAAGGTAACTCTGGCTCGTCTGTCCTCGCACTGTCACTTGTACAATTTCATTACATTATTATTATTACGGTTATTTATTATCATTTGAATATCTAGTGATAATATAATATTATTAGTAGTAGTAATACTAACTATTAGATAGCAGTACTAAGTTTTTTTATTGACAATTCTCCTTTCTTGCTCTCGGTCAAGGTGTTATGATCAATGTTGTTTTTCAAAATTTATTCAACAATCTGTGATAGTGTACAGGAAAATGGCACGACTTACTGTGAACTACCTGAAAGCAAATCAGAACAATCATTGTAGCAATTCTATTTAGTGCATTACTGTTAGCAACATCCTTTGTTAATTATTATTAGTAACCTTGAAAACTTTTTATGCTTGGTCCGATAATATTATTGGAGGCTGCGATTTTTAGTATCGCCCTAAGGGCAAAGGTCAAACCTGTTATAAAAACAACTGCAAGCCTCTCTCTAGTCGGTGTAATCACCGAGGCACAGCTGGCTTTTTATTCCCTGAATAAAATATGCAGCTCACACTGACTCAAGTTTATCTTGAACCTTCTTAGTACCTAGGACATAAAGACAGACAGCTCTACCCCTTTGGAGACAACTGCTCTGACGACTGGTCCCAAAGGCTTGTTGTTGTCCAGCGAGTGGCAGGCAGGAGACTTGCCTGGCAGACGCTGCCTATCAGGGCCTACCTTCAGACAGATAGTGCTGAAGAGTAGGTAGTGATACGGACGGTCTGCCAGCGAGCTTGTCTGGCCAAATGGACAACTCTGTCTACCTAGAGGTGGTGCGGGTGGCTACCGAGGTAACCGACGTCGTTACCATAAATTCCTGCATAATAGTTAATGAATTACTATAATAATGACAATTCTAAAAACTTACTCCTTGACATACCTGACAAAAACGATGCTCAGACCCAGGCAAACACAGCTCGAGCTAGCCAACCTATAATGCAATCTGCTATAATAATTGTGACCCATTAACTAAGGCTAAAGGCGACACAACATACACCGTAGATAATTGAATAATTATAGTTATGAGCCAAGATGCTGTGTTACTACTGTAGCATGATTATTATTATGGTCATTAATTGAAGATTAAAAAATCATATCATAATTAATGAAACAGTAGTAGAAGTTCACTCGAGTAGTATTAAATACGCTACTTACAAGGACTCAACTCGGTGAGTTGTTGTATAAGAATCCAGTTAGCAAATGTAGGCTGCTCCAGTTGTTCAAGCTTGTTAATAACGGAATATCCAAGTCAATTACCCCCAAAAACCTTATGCAGAATACTTACTAACTTAAATTCAAAACATTGCAAGTTGGACAATGAAAGCAGGTGACCAATTAGTAAAGTCGCAACAATAAAAATAATTGCAGCAAATATGTACAATCGAGTTGCTAATTAATCGTCAAATTCTTAAATTCGCTACAATGACAACTATTGATTATTAATTTTATATCTATTCTTGAATAATTTTAGTAATTATTTTTGTCATCAATATATCCAATAGTCCACTTGTAATGTGGTTTTCAGCAGATATTTTGTAATTGGTACGCATCATTGGTATTCCTTTTCCTATTGTCTAACCTTAATCAGCGCTGCAATTATGATGTCTTCAGCCTGCTTCAAACATTTACAAACCTCTTTTACTTCCGGTGTCTGTCTTGCTTTACCACTCTTTCAGTGCACTGCTCTGTCAAGCACCTGTCATCTGTATCACCTTGCTTGGCTCAATTTAAGTTTTATTAGTGGCTCTCCAACAATATCAGTGTACCTAAAAATTTCTTGACAAATGAGTATAATGCAAGTATTTGTGTAATATTCCAAGCATCATACAGTGCATTTGGTTGCTTTGAGTACCATCCTACTTTTTCTCCATTTTTGGTCAAATCTGAGGTATGTCTGTCATGTGATTGCCAGATATTTAATCTACTATTTTCTTTCCAGGTAAGTATTGCCTGACATAACTTTGTGCAGCAGTGGGTTTCCAAACGCAATGAAATGTAATTTTGTTTCACTGTTATTAAATGGCATTCTTATTTGCGAACTGTGTCAATGTTTTTCTGGAATGTTTCAAGCTACGTTTGCGTTAGCTACTTTTTTGTAAAAAAAAATGTCATCTACATAGATGATCACTGCAGTTGATGAGTAAATCATTGAAACATCAGGATTAAAGCCGAAAAAAAATTGAGCCTTGATTTGTTTGAACTAGCAGGAAGTTTACTCTAGCGTTGACCTCCTAGAAGCTTCAGCGACGGTATGGTTCATAGATGAGAAGGTTATGAATCCAGTTTACAAACACTGCCTTAACTCTAAAGCTACGTTCACACCATGCGAGGAGGAATCGGGAGTTGCTCTCCCAATTATTTAGAAGAGTTTAAACTTGCGATTTTTTCGTGCTTGGTATTGCATGGCCTTGACATGTTGTCAAGATACCGCATTTAATTGATAATTACAGAACATCAAATTATTATTAATAATAATATAATATAGCTTATATTATCAGATATTTAAATAAATTATACCATTTCTTCACTCATCAATTTTAAGAAATGAATTACAAATAATAATAATAATAATAAATAATGGTAAGTAGTATACTCAATTAATTATAATGAATAATAAATAAATGATAACTTTTTTCAATGCAATTATTTATTATAATCATGGCGCTGGTAGTTGTTTTCTATTCATATTGATAATAGTTAGTATACCCACCTTAATATTCTACTTGTAAACAAGACTTGCAGTTGATCAGGGAAATATTAAAAAATATTCTAAAATTGGTTTAATAATAATTATAATTATCAAGCAGCTGCAAGTTTCTTGAAAAGCATTAAACTGAAAAGCTGTGATGTGGATGTTGATTGGCTAGACAGGCCGATAATCGTACAGAGAACCATCACTGCCCGATGGAAAAAAATCACACTTGCGAGCCGATTTTTTGCTCCGCCCACTAGGCCGAGAATCGCATAGTGTGAACGTAGCTTAAGTTTGTTTTATGTGGTTTTGGTCTTTGTCAAGTTTTTTTTTCCAAGTGCAGAACGACTGCATGAGTTTTGTTCTTTTCATATGCGCGCTTTCCAAAATCGTGTTAGAAAGTGCAAAGCTGTGTCCCCCAAGATATATGACTCCTGACATCGTGCTATCGGCTATATAAACAAACAAGTGTCGACTTTCTGATTTTAACGGTTTAGGGCAATGTAATCCACCGTTTTACATATAATGCTTATATTAGATATTGGATAATAATTTCCCACCTATATGAGTAGTGAAATTTCCACAGTTTCACTAGTTCACCACAAGACAATAATATATGTCCTTCCACAGTTATTTGGATGATATCAATTAATATATGCTTGCAAGGATTGATTGAAATGCTGTTAGATGTTCATTATAAAAAATGTTCTGTCTTTTTTGGTTGATCTATATTTATTTTTGGTTATTAGTATGGTTTGTGTTATTGCTAAAGTTATTATATAACTCTTAATACTACTACAAAAAGCTTTCTGAGAATGTAACCTTTTGCATGTTGTTGAGCCTTCCTTGAAACAGCATTTTATTTGATGACAGACCTGCTATGATTACAGTTATGGCTCTATGTAGAAGGTGCAGTATGCTGATGCAGCCGCAGTCTCTACGATCAGCTGCACTCTCATCTCTGTTTTCCAATTATCGTGACACTTCCATCACAACGTCTGATCGCTGTCACTACAGCCGCTCAAAGGAGGGATATGTATGTCAACCAATCATCTCCGCCAGTCACAGTCAACAGCCAATTGCTTCCGCTCACACTCACATCAATAGACTGGTTATAAATAGAAATATTACGTCTCTGGGCAACCCGTTTGGGTCTCAAAATAAACAACAATCCTACTCCGAACGGAGACTTCTAGGCTTCTCTATGGAGCAAATGTACGAGGTTTGTTAGACAAAGATCAATCATTCTTTTAGCTTTCCTGTCATTGGTTACTTAATAGAGAAACAAGTTTAATGAGACGGCAACTTTGTAAAAGAATTAAATATCACATTTGCTTGTCAATTTGTAGTTTGCTGGGTGGTAAGCTCACAGTTTGTTGTAGGTGGTAGCAGATGTAGATGAATACAAGCTGTTTGTGCCATGGTGTGTTGGCAGCGAGGTGTTTGAAAAGTACAATGGCCATGCCAAGGCAGCGCTTAAGATAGGTAACGTATTACCTTTTGAGGCGTCATGCCATTCCACCTCACCTTATGCATCTGGTGTACACAGTCTTCTTTAAACATCTCAGCTATGTTGTTACTTTCATGTCTATAATTTTTATAACCCTTTTTGTATCAAACATGTCTATTTCGTCTGTCTAGGAGTTTTGTAGTGGTCAAAAGCTAATTTTTTTTCTCATCAAAACAAGGCGTAAAAACGGTCAGGAGTTGAAAGAAAGCATGTCAGTTGACCAATGTTGTAAACAAAAGTTTGTCTACGTTATTTTTGTTGGTTAATTATGTTGTACCTCGATGGCTGGGCAGCCCTCTATACTGAGTAAGCTTCCACCCATACCAGCTACTCTCCCAAACAGGCAGAGAAATGATATTTTACAATCATTACTGTTAAACCCACACCGAGAGTACAATCAATCTCGAGTCCACAATATTTTACTTTAGTGTGTAATCGGGTCAAGCAGGCGGCTCTGTTGGGAGTCGAACCGCACATCCTAATTTTCGGTGTAGGCACTTTGACCACTGCACTAAATGTTGAATGTAATAAAACGGATGTACATTGATTGCATCTTATTGTAGGGTTTCCGCCACTGCAGGAGAAATACACATCTGCTCTAACACTGGTTCACCCCAACCTGGTCAAATCTGTCTGCACAGACGGCCGATTGTTCAACCACTTGGTGACCGTTTGGAGATTCAGCCCAGGACTTCCCGATGTGCAGTCGTGTGTTCTAGATTTTTCTGTCAGTTTTGAGTTTCGATATCTCATTCATGCTTCATTGGCACAGATGTTTTTTGATGAAGTCGTCAAACAGATGGTGAAAAGCTTCCTTAGCCGAGCCAAGACTTTGCATGGACCGCCATCTTTTAAACATTCAAAAGCTAAAGTGTTTCTGTGTAACAAAGGAGAGATGTAGAGCAATAGGTTGTTATGTAATTCAGTCAATATTATGACATGCAAGCAAGATATATGTTAATTTATATTTGATATTTATTTTTGTACTGAAATTTGGTTTATTTTCAGATGAGGTTTTATGTGGTTGTGTTCTTAGTAAAGTTGTCTGTCCAATGTTGTGTAGATAACTCTTAGTTTCCGAAACCAAATTGCGTATGCTAGGAGGACAAATGAATTCTGCCTCATTTTTATTTTGATTTAATACGTGAAAAGTTTGTACGTCTCCTGTCGTTGTCCTGTATGTGCTTGGTGGAGTGAAAGCTTCCTTGGATAATTCTGTTACTTGAGGAATTGCTGCATCAGAGGTTTGCATGTACGCGAGTGTTGTTTAAGCTTGCTGTGCAGTGCTCGGGCTAGAAATTATTTTGGCATATTTGTATTGCTGATGAATAGAGGGCATCTTGAGGCATTATTGGGTACTTTTAGCATATTGATAGATTATTCTTTATGAGTTTTACACGTTCCCTGATACAATAGCATGTTGTTTGGTCAATAAAGGTTACAGACCTAATAATATATTTTAATCATTTTGAGTAGTATTTATTGTAATAATTATATCAATATAACTATAACGATGTTTAAAACAAACTCGTTGATTGAATTTTACAATTGTTTTAATTCATTGTATTTGTCGCAGTCCACATATGTAAGTTTGAAAATGTTATGATAGGATATTGAGAGAAAGTCTTCCCTGCGTCAAAATATAAAAAAAAAACTTGTCAGGGTAGAAAGTTATTGTGTGTGAAAGCTCAAAAACAGAACTGCAAGACAATCATTGCCGGTGTAGACGAATGTTCATAGGAGTTGGAGTTGCCTATTCATTCCCATTGATTAACTTGTGGCGTTGTCATAGTGAGTCGTAAACTGTCATGGCGGCCTAATCGCCACACTAAGCAGTTATATAGTATTTGCTGCCAGCTCTTTCCCGTGGGCAGTTAGTGCGAGCGAGCTCCACATCATGAAGCTTTTATTTGTATTACTCTTGTTGGGTGTATGCACAGGTTAGTCAAAATTTAGTGAAAAATGAAGAACAACACCAGTTATTGTTATAAAAAATGCTCAGGCTCTGCAGTCAAAAAAAAGCTACTATTATTTTTATTATTTGGTCATTTATTATTATTATTATATATTTATTATTTGTCCTCAGATTAATAAAGGCTTAATAAATTTGGAAATTAAATTGGTTCCACCGATAAAACAAAATTTAAAATATATATATCGCTAAATAAGTGATGCATAGCAGAAGTATATCAAAATATTCAAGTATAAAAATAGAGGAAATGAAAATAATAGTAGTAGTGAAGTTTCTTAGATGACCTTTCAGTGCAGCTGACACTCACACTGCTCTCCCTTAATATTATTTTGCAGGTTATGTTGCTTGTGCATACCGATCTGGCTCCAGCTACAGATCTAGTTCCAGCTACAGAAGTTACTCTAGTACTTACAGAAGCTATAGCTCTGGCTACAGGGCGTAAGTATCCACAGTCTAGCATAAGCATGTTCATGCTGAAATTAAATCAGATTGTGTAGCCCTATGCTCTACCAGTAAAATGAATTTGTCATTGAAGGTATAGAGGTAGTTCATATTCTGCGACTGTACGTTACAGTAGAGCTTACATTAGCAACTATTACTACAGGAGTTACATAGCTATGTATTACTACATGTATATTCCTTCGTCATACAGAGTCACTGGTAATACATACAATGAAGGTTAGTTCTATATGATGGCTACTAGTGCACCCTTTACCTAATGCTGTTATAAACTGGTGGTGGCTCATAGCAGAGGCTTAAGAATATTTGAACCCTTTTGAAATAGTTAGACTTCAGTTTACTTTACGTTGAATTTACGTAAGAGTATACGATAAATTCTTATTGGGCTGTATCTGGAATAAGCCACATGGTTCTAATAAATTTATGTCGACCTGTCTGGATACAAAGTTGCATGCCATGACACTGTCTTTTTTGTCTAAAAATGGGAAAATTTTGCAGTTGCCTGGTTATTTTGCAAATCATTTAGATGCTTCTAAAATGATTATAAAGATGATTTGCAAAAATTCAAACTGTGTATATAATTGTAAGAATTAGTTTAAAAATTCCTCACTATTTTAAATTCACGCAAACTATTTTGGAAAAGTTCGAATAAAACATGTTCTTTGTACTGAAAACAAAATATAATGTTATTTTATATCTCTCATGTAAAACATCTTTCATAGATGTAATTATCAATAGACGGAAAATAAATATTCATTTGAATGATGATTGTCGCATATAATCTTAAAAACTAAATGAATCTTTCACAAAGATGATAAATTTTGTGTCATTAATAGTGACAATAAGCGACAAGATAATTTAAACAAGTAGCACATTTTTTTTAAAGCGTTCAAGCTATTTGACAAAATTTTCAGATGATTTTTGAAAGATGGAATGGTATCGAATCCACCGCTTATGCTAGTTTTAAACGGGGGTACAACAGCTTAACCAAACAACGTTTAGGTTGTTGGTTACAGCATCAATTGTCCAATTATAACTACTCAATCGCATGACGCAGTTTGGTAAGCTCCGCCCATACTTTTAACAAAGTAGCTTATGTGCATCAATGGTTTTTATAACATTTAAACCTCATATTTTTGTCGATTTTGGTTTTTTGTAGTCTCAAAACTCATAGATCTTCTCTCTATCATATAAATATCCATTTTGGCTAACTTTTATTCAATTTTGGCAGACCTGTTAATTCATTGTTCAGTGGCTCTTTGAGTGTTTATAAATACTATGAAAACTCAAAACTATATTCTCCAGCATTTTTGAGCCTGACGCAATGGTTTGTTTTAGTTTAAGTATAGATTGAGATTTTTCGATTCATGTTGTTTGTTGTTATAGTTGTTTGGTTAGAGTGGGGGCTGTATTTTACTCAGTTTTTATTGTATCAATCAATTGATCGATCGGATGATCGATCAATTGATTGGATTATCGATCAATTGCTTGTGCGCAGGAGCGAGTGGGAATATATGCAAGAACTATCAGGCCAATGAGAATGGCACATACCTGGGAACATTTAGATGTCCGTTAGAGTTTGAGCCATCATCACATACTTACTGTTGTGGAGAGAGAGAATTAGAATACTGTTGTGAGTTAAAGAACAGGTATGTGGGATTGTGTAGTGGTTGTAGAGTCATTGTGGTAGGGCGTTATATGTCTACACTGCAGAGTCTACGGGATATTTTCTTCATATCTTGCAGTACTGTCTTGTATGGAATAATATTTGGCGTTCTCATTGGTGTCGGTGTCATTATTTTGGTTATTGTCTGCATGGTAAAATGCTCCAACTCCTCCAACAGAAGCGTGAACCACTCAGGTTGGTGAAGTATTATTGCACAAAATATTTCTCTATTTAACAGCAACTATTGTAATCGCTAATAATAAACATTACATGACTTCGAAAAAAATTAAGTTTTTAAAGTAAATAAAAACCGGTGCTTAATCATTAAAAAATGTAAGTTGATGTTTGTTAATTTTTTTCAGATAACTCTAATGGAAATGTCCATCCTCCTCGTCAATGGAGGCGTCCGCAAAATCGCCCACCTTATGGTCCTAATTCATCACAGCCGCCACCGCAATACTCATCTCAGTATCCTCCACAACAACAATTTCAACAACATCCACCACAACATCATCCACAACAACATCATCCACAACAATACAGCTCTGCTCCAAACCAGCAAATGTCTGCACCGCCTCCTCCAGCTTACACACAGAGTAAGTGACACAAGTACAGTGGGTGCTGTTAGTGACACAAGTACAGTGGGTGTTGTTAGTGACACAAGTACAGTGGGTGTTGTTAGTGACACAAGTACAGTGGGTGTTGTTAGTGACACAAGTACAGTGAGTGCTGTTAGTGACAGTCTAGAGCATGAATAAGGAATGTTCGACTTCTCCCCACTTAACTGACAGCTGCAAACTGATGCCAGGTTTTGATCAGTTTGTAATGTTTCTTGTTCGTTATGCCGTTAACAGCGAATTCCCTAACAAAATGTACAGGTTTAACTGTTTCCTCCACAGACTCTACTGTACCTTTTACGTACTTCTATGAATAGGCGCTTACCTAGCCTCAGTCCACTCCAAACAATTACCAGTAGCTCGGGTTCGACACCAACAGCTACAGACATTTCACCCACTGTTGCTCCTCATCTCTCCTTATCTCACACCCCACCTTCTTGGGCTCCTGCTTCTGTTTATTTCTAGACTTGGAAAACCATAAGTTTCCAGCAACATGCAATGAACTCTACAACTGCAACGAGTTGGAAGTATTGTATGAAATGCAATATTTATTTAGAAATTTGTATCTGTGATTGGTGAATTTTCGATGATAAATAAGTTTTGTGGGGAATTTCAGGCTAGAACGTCAAACAAGGCATTTAAAGTAGCAAACTGCAAAAAAACTAGATGATTACAAAGATTTTTCTTCGGAAATGGGACAAGACAGAGAAACCAGAAACAGCCTGATGGTGTATACTGTTACATGATTATTGATAACAGTATCAGTTTTTTACAGCCTCTTGGGCTCATTTTTTACATATTTATATATTATTTTTGGGTAGTGTAAACACTGGAAAAACGACATTTCTCTCAAAGTTTCTACATTACCAAGAGGCTGAGGGTTGCCAAAAGACAGCTGATTAAATAGAGTGGGCAGAGATTATGATTATAATGTTATTGTTGTTTGCTGTTATGGACTAAATTATTATTATCATTGATTGAGATCAACGATTTACAATAACAGTTATTTTCAACAAAAAGTATGACGACAAGTTAAATAGTCAGAATGCAAACAATACTAGTACATATTTGATAATATTCTTTGATATTATTATTCCAATGTTAAGTTATATAATCATTGATTATGAGAATGATCATAACCGAAAAACTTATACCGAATACTGATCAAGAAATGAGTGTGCGACACTCGCCGCAGTTATTAGCTGCTCGTGCGTAAGACCTTGGCTTATATTTTGTGGTTTGCTGCAAGCTTGTTCTTAGTCTAGCGGTCATTTTTAGAAAATGCAGTTCCGTTTTTATAACGAGCACTTTCACTTTAATGAACATTCAGGATAGTCAGTTACTTGGCTCTGCCTACTCTCCAAGGAAAGGTTACAAAAAAGTCTCATAGCTTTCGCTCCTGCATTTGTTTAACCTCCAATGCATTCCTCCGACGGGTGTTTTTGCATGATTTTCAGGTTCATCGTTTTTCGATACCCATTCAGCCAAGGTTTAGGTAGATTGCTGGCTGAATCATTGTACATTATAAAAGCTCTGTTTCAGCTGCCATATAACTGGGAAGTTCTAGCGAGCTTAAGCGATGTTTAGTGCAAGCCATGACCTCAGACTTTTAGTTTAGAATGGCCCAACTCTTCTATGTCTAGGAGGCAGGGACCTATATCTTGAGAGGGCAAATAAACAAACAGTATTTCTCTGCGACCTGATAGTAGCCAGTATAGCTGATAGTAGCCAGTATAGCTCATAGTAGCCAGTATAGCTCATAGTAGCCAGTATAGCTCATAATAGCCAGTATAGCTCGTAGTAGCCAGTATAGCTGATAGTAGCCAGTATAGCTGATAGCAGCCAGTATAGCTCATTGCAGCCAGTATAGCTCGTAGTAGCCAGTATAGCTCATAATAGCCAGTATAGCTCATAGTAGCCAGTATAGCTCATAGTAGCCAGTATAGCTCGTAGTAGCCAGTATAGCTCATAGTAGCCAGTATAGCTCATAGTAGCCAGTATAGCTCGTAGCAGCCAGTATAGCTCGTAGTAGCCAGTATAGCTCATAATAGCCAGTATAGCTCATAGTAGCCAGTATAGCTCATAATAGCCAGTATAGCTCGTAGCAGCCAGTATAGCTCATAGTAGCCAGTATAGCTCATAATAGCCAGTATAGCTCATAGTAGCCAGTATAGCTCATAATAGCCAGTATAGCTCATAGTAGCCAGTATAGCTTGTAGTAGCCAGTATAGCTCGTAGTAGCCGGTATAGCTCGTAGTAGCCGGTATAGCTCGTAGTAGCCGGTATAGCTCATAGTAGCCGGTATAGCTCATAGTAGCCGGTATAGCTCATAGTAGCCAGTATAGCTCGTAGTAGCCAGTATAGCTCGTAGTAGCCAGTATAGCTCATAGTAGCCAGTATAGCTCATAGTAGCCAGTATAGCTCATAGTAGCCAGTGTAGCTCATAGTAGCCAGTATAGCTCTTAGTAGCCAGTATAGCTCATAGTAGCCAGTGTAGCTCGTAGTAGCCAGTATAGCTGATAGCAGCCAGTATAGCTCGTAGTAGCCAGTATAGCTCGTAGTAGCCAGTATAGCTCGTAGTAGCCAGTATAGTTCATAGTAGCCAGTATAGCTCATAGTAGCCAGTATAGCTCATAGTAGCCAGTATAGCTGATAGTAGCCAGTATAGCTCATAGTAGCCAGTATAGCTCATAGTAGCCACCACCACTTTTATAGACAGGAAAAGAGCACTTTTTCAGGTAACTGCTTGGGGCAGAGAAAAGCATTAGAGAAGTGACAGATTGTACTGCAAACGAAGGATCTTGGGCAACTAGGGCTGAAGGCATGGCAACTTTGACCTTGTCAATGACTTCCGCCACATAAAATACTTGATGCTTTGCCTCAACAACCAGAGGCTACAATGCCATTGGTTTAGACATAGACAAGGCGAGAGTAACGCATTTCAAGCTAAAATATATCATAACTCATACGTTCATCAATATATGGATGTTTGTTTTCCCATTTTGTCTGGGGGGGGGGGGGGGTGGACAACTCTATCTACCATACCAAACATCATGGCTTTCCCTTTAAGACTTTATAATGTCACATTGAAAAGTTCGTAACAATGTAAAACTGATAAAGTCATTACAATCAAATCATCATAAACTTGGGTTTAAAGTTAGAAATAAAATAATGGCGCCATCTCATCTCTATGACATCACCGTCTCTCCATGACATCACTGTCTCTCTATGACATCACTGTCTCTCTATGACATCACTGTCTCTCTATGAAATCACTGTCTCTCTATGACATCACTGTCTCTCTACGACATCACTGTCTCTCTATTACATCACTCTCTCTCTATGACATCACTCTCTCTCTATGACATCACTCTCTCTCTATGACATCACTGTCTCTCTATGACATCACTGTCTCTCCATGACATCACTGTCTCTCTATGACATCACTGTCTCTCTCTATGACATCACTCTCTCTCTACGACATCACTCTCTCTCTATGACATCACTGTCTCTCTATGACATCACTGTCTCTCCATGACATCACTGTCTCTCTATGACATCACTGTCTCTCTCTATGACATCACTGTCTCTCTATGACATCACTGTCTCTCTATGACATCACTCTCTCTCTACGACATCACTGTCTCTCTATGACATGACTGTCTCTCTCTATGACATCACTGTCTCTCTATGACATGACTGTCTCTCTCTATGACATCACTGTCTCTGTTTGACATCACTGTATCTTTGTGAGATCACTATCTGTTAATAGCTAAAATGATACGTCATTAAAATTGCTCATTACTGAAAACAAACATAATGTCCGACGGTAGTATACAAACACAGTTTGTTACATTCTGGTAAAATGGAAGGATAGATTACTGTTGTTATGTGATAATAATATCAATTGTTTATTTTTACTATCTAGTAATCTATACTAATCATAGACCTAGTATTATTATCTAATAATACTAGGTCTATGATACTAATGCTCTAACAATGTATGTGTTATATTAATATACTGCATACAATTATTGATATACATGTATATACTATACACTCTATAGAACAAACAATAATGTATTTATTACAGTGTACATTTGAGGTATCACTCACTGCTGACTCCATCGGCAGACTTGTACCTTAGCCTGAAACAGAACTTGCGAATATCTACCTCCCAAGATTTCCGACTTTTCAGTCTGTCGCTCCACTTTCTACAGATTTTGCCATCCAAATGTTTTTGTTATTTGATGAATACATCAATCCGGTCTTTTATATTTATAAGAATACGTTTTTTACTTTTATTTAATCGTGCATAATCATTAAATGATATTTACTGTTTATTTTTGATAGAAGCTTCATACATTTTATTTGGTAGATATCTGTCTGTCTGCCTTTCTAGGTCATTTATATTTTATACAAATAAAGTGCATGTAATATTGTGCTGTTATTTTTCTTTACTACATCAACATATAATTGGTAAGCAGCGCATCCATAAAGATGGGGCAACTGAATTAGTCTTTTACATCACAAATTAATCAGGATGTTTACTTTTTTTAAGTTTTCAACATCTGAGACACTTTCAAATTAGAAGCGTTTAAAACCCAGCAGGTATAATTGTGTCAGCTGTCATTTCTATCAGCAGCAACTATTTGCTAAATACACAGAATTGTTTTGGTTATTTTTCATCATGAATGAAACATATTGCTGTAGATTAGATTCAAAGAGAAGACAACTTCCCAAACAACAGTAGCTAGGGCATTTATGTAAACTATATAACGGACGCATAGTAAACCTATTCATGTGAGATTGTCCTTCAGTTTATGTTCTCTTCAGTGGCAGAAGAGCTCTGATTGTACAAAGATGAAAGTTCTAGCAATAATTTTGTTAACCATTGCTGGTGAGTAAAACATTCAATTTTATTGATAAAAGGTTCTTACTACCATCTGGTGGTGTGTGGCATCAACAATAAATAGAAAGTTACTACATTTTGTTGTACCAGTCAGCAATAGTATCATAACATGCTCATGATGTACATTCACAGGGCATGTAGCTTCGGCTGCTAGAGCTGGGTCTAGCTATAGATCCAGCTTTAGCTACAGATCTAGCTCAAGCTATAGATCTAGCTCAAGCTATAGAAGTACTAGTGGGTATGTTAGCCAGCTTTACAAATCATTACTAGATATGTTTAAACTTTGGCTTTCTTTCACAATTTACTGTTACTGTATAAAAAAAACTTGTTGAAGAAAGTCTAACAATGAAAATGACTTGTTTGATTTTCTATCTTTTTGTAGCGATATGATATGAAACTGCAAAACTGGTGTATGACCTTCAAAAATTGGTCTTACAGATTTAAAAAAAACCTTCAGAAAAAGTTTTTATAGTCTCTGCTTTGCCTATATTGCCGTTTAAGCCCTTTTCGTAAATTCTGACCAAAGATTTTATAATTTGGAGCTAGGAGTACATATGTACCGAGCATAAGGTATTCAAGGACATATACTGGTAACGCATACTACAGGAGTTATCTCTCATTGTACTATTACATGTACGTCCCGTCATCCTATCGTACTACTGGGAATACATACAATGCAGGTAAGTACAAGCTACATCATATCATCACATTAATGGATGTGTATATTCCTGCTCATCACGCAACATGACTTGGCAGAAAGAGTGAAAGTCGTACCCCGGCTGTGAGCAGTTACTATTTTTCAAAGCAAACAAACAATTGAAAAGTCAAATATTGATTTTGTGTATTGAACATACAAAAAATGTTTGAGATTATGTACACGTGGAGCTTGCTCTTTGTATGACTTTGTTTCTATAGCCTAGATGTAGTACGACTTTGTAGCAGCCATGAATTAAAATCCGCCATTGCTGCCAGCGCTTACAGTTGTTTCACTCAACTTACCACAGTAAACTGATATATTGGTGGCAGGGGTAAAAGGAAATATATGTAAGAACTATGAAGCCAATCAGAATGGAACAGTTTTGGGGCAGTTTAAATGCCCGTTGGACTTCGAGCCATCCTCCCACACTTACTGCTGCGGAAAGAAAGAGCTTGAATATTGTTGTCAGTTGAAACACAGGTAATTGATTTCAATAAATATTTGATGCAAGTTTCTTCTATCAGGTGGTTGAAAACAATGTACAACACATATCATTATCAAAAGACTGTTTTTTATGTAATCACTCCAAATATTACATAACTTTCTATCAACGAAGTTGACTACAGGCTTTTGGCTCTTTTCAGTCTAGACCCATCACAGTTACAAAAAGAATTTGGTTTTAACAAATCGAATTAAAAAACTTTATATTTCTTTTTTACTTTCGAATGCAACAAACTGCAGATTACTGCTAGTTACGAATCCATGCTGTTTTATGAGGATAAAAATCATTTTTGTTAGTCGGTTTGGCAGGCTTCGTATGAAACAACTTTTTTAAAAAATACAAATGTTTGTAGCCCTGCTCTGTATGGGATAATATTTGGAGTGCTCGGAGGGCTTCTTGTTCTTGGAATAACTGCTGTGGTAGTCGTGAAGTGCATCAACTCGAAAGGAAAAGTTGATGAGATGAATGACCAAACTATAAACCAAAATAGTGAGTTGATTCCATTCATTAGCAGCTGGTCCTTCTGTCTATGAAATAGTCTGGCCACTTGTGCGTAGACTGAAAATCGTTTATCGTAGCAATTGTAGAATAAATTAGCCAAGTTGGCTGCACCTTTTTTGCCATTGTTGACTTTGTTAGGTAACATAGCTCAACACTCAAACTTTGGCCAACCCAGTGAGAGCCAGAAAGTTGTGATGGCAAAAGCTGCGATGCACCAACCTGAATATCAACAACAAATATTGGAGCAGCGACAAGAACTTATGAGACGCTACCAGCAGGGAGAAAGGCAAACACTGAACCTCACTCCACAACAAGAACAAATGCTTAAACAATACATTGCAGAAACTGAAGCATCGGGGACACAACCTCAACAATCGCAACAGTATAGCTCCATTTTTGATGATAAAAAACTTGATGCGCCACCCAAATATGGCGACAGTAAGTAATAATATTGTATTATTTATTTTTAAGTTTTGTAACAAAATATAAATCCTGTACTCTATAAAAGAATTGGTATTTGTTGCGTACCTTCCATCAGTTAGCAATTATTAATATCATATACATATGTATTGTAGTATTCACATAGGTGGTGGCAGGCTTCCCATAATGCATTAATCTTGCTGGAATGTTGCGAGAATAAGCTGCTTACAACTGATCCATTTAAAGGGTTTATTAATGTTCTATAAATATTGTTATACAACTCTTCAATTACTATTGGGTGTTAAGTGGAGTAACATATAAACAACATGAGTTTTGTATTTATAAATAACTATTTTTGTTTACTTGTTCTCTTCAATCAAATACAATTATTAGTTATTGTTGTATATTCTATGCATTGACGGCCTTGTTCTGCTTTATGTACGCTTTTTGTGTTTTTGATAATCTGATAACAGGAAGTTTTTTGGTATTTTTAGAATCATTTTTTCTCGTTCTACAGGATGAGATTGGTTTGCTATATTGTACTGTTTTGTTTGATATGTTGAGTAGTCATTAATTGCATAACTCATAAAAGTGTATAACTCATATAACTCAAACAACTTTTTAACTCAAATGGTTGCATAACTCAAATGGTTGCATAACTCAAACTGTTGTATAACTCAAACGGTTGCATAACTCAAGTAACTGTATAACTCAAACAACAGTTGAACTCAAAACAGCCATAGCCAAATGTCACAACACACATAATAAAAAAATTTAAGAAATTATAATTTTGTTTTTAATATAGAAGAAAACTAACAACACCTGAAGTAGTGAACTAGAAGCTAGCGATTAATTTGGACCAGTTGGTATTTTAAGCATAGATGATGTAACTATGATGTAAAACAAAGCTACAAAGCTATTTATATCTTTCTTTGTTTGTCATTTATACACATGTATATATATTTCACTGGATGAGATAGCCTGCTGTTGGCAGTCTGGGAAAATGAATTAAGAATGTTCTGATCAGGAATGTTCAATATATCCAACCCTGTATGTACTAGTTCTTCATACAACTTTAGTGTTGTATTGAAAGGGTCATTAAATGGGCTTACTCATGTCAGTAAATCTATTCATGTCGATAAATCTATGAGAAATTCTTTTCACCCAAACACTTGATCAATATTATGATACTTGAAGCCCCTGGACTGTTCTATTGTTTTGGATACAATCATGTGTTGCTTGGACTGTTCTATTGTTGTGGATACAATCATGTGTTGCTTGGACTGTTCTATTGTTTTGCTCGAATTATCCAATCACTTGCTTGTATTACATGGTTTATTTATAACCACAGCGTAGAGACAAGGTAAAATCTATGAGGGGACAACTCTGTGAAATAGTTACGTAGCTAAGAGAGTATTCTGTGATTGCTGGCTACTAGTAAAATAAAAACTTTTGATCAAGTATTAACAAGTAGGTAGCATTATGCAACAGAATTTTCAATTTTATACCAAGGTTGGTGCCAATACCAAAAACAAATACAAGAAGTGGCATATGCTTGCGAGAATAAATAAATTGAGAGTTGTTTTCTCAAAAGAGGACAACTCCAAATATGCAAACCTGATAGAAACGAAAAGACAACTGTCATAAATTTTATAGCTGTCACTGCAGTCATGGTGATATATAACCATTTCCAGTTAGAAATTAACAAACTCTTAAAAACTTCTGGAGCAATGAAAATAAAAATAAACTTTCAGCAACAGCGGATTAGGTTTTTATATTTTAAGGCAAGTGTTGTAGTAGATTTATGCCATCTACTACGGACACATGACCAACTCTCTGTCAACATCCATTGTGTCCACTTCAGTGTCTCTTCTCAGGGGTCTGACTCTTTCCCTTTCCAACTCCACAGAGTCTTCTTTGTTGAATCCCTCGAAATCAACTCCATTCGGGATCAACTCCAAACTGGCTTCCTAGTCCTCGACTCAGACTAACTCCGCAACAGTATACAAAAAATAGTTTATTCTGCACAATCTAATTAGCAACATCAGAATCTATTAAACAATAGCCACAAGACTTCTGGCTACGTACAATGTAGCTGCTCCTTTTATAGAAGGTAAGGAGGAAAACTCACCCCTTTCTTAGGGGTGAGCCAATCATGCAAAGAATACATGCAATACACCAATAATGATATATAGAATTGTACATAAGAACCACAAATCATACAGTCTGCACCTAGTCCAGTTTCCTGTGGTGATGTTCTATCCAATCACAAGTAAGAGGAAGCTAGCTTTCCAGATATGGCAGAATTACTTTCTTAGGATAAGCTCGAGCTCTGTTGACCCATACTCTCCTGTGTGTATAGGTGGGTATTTCTTCTTCTGGGCCTCAGGCTTTTGTCTCAAAGGCTCTCCAGCTAACTAGGTCTGGATACTGGGTCTGAGTAGCCTGTTCATATTATATAACAGTGACCCCGAGTTGATACCGGGTTGGTATAGCACCCTACACAGGCAAGTGTAAACCATATAAGTTAAATAGTGGCTATACCCTCTCCCTCTCTCTCCCCCTCTCTCCCCCTATCTCCCCTTCTCTCCCCCTCTCTCTCTCTCCCTCTCTCTCTCCCCCTCTCTCTCCCCCTCTCTCTCCCCCTCTCTCTCCCCTCCTCTCTCCCCCTCTCTCTCCCCCTCTCTCCCCCTCTCTCCCCCCTTTCTCCCCTATCTCCCCCTCTCACCTCCTCTCTCCTCCCTCCCCCCTTCACACACACACTACCCATTCACTGCTTGTCTCTTACACACACACACTACTCATCCATTGCTTGTCTTTTACGTTGGTCGATCTCTCTTTGACTTGATCAATGTTTGAATGCATTCAATAAGATGTGAATGAGAGCTGTTTGTTAGAGTGCACTCACAAATGCATGCTTGAGCTCATTTCTTATTTATTCTGTATCATTAACTTCTACTGACTCACTAAGCGTGTCTGCTGCTCATTACGTAGAAGTGTTTTATTTCCGAATTACAAACAATAATAATGAAAAAATTCCATTAGTCAAACAAAATTGCTATTGCCAAGTTTGAAAAAGTGAAACAAACAAGTCACTATAAAGAAAATATATTGTTGCTACTAATGGAGATTATTTAATAACTGTTTTTATTTGAGTTAATCTTTTGGGGAAATTGATCACATTAATCGTGAAAACAAGCGATTAAATTACAGCCCTAATACATATTCATGAAAGCATATTTTAGCAAATGTCTTTAACAACAAAACTTTCCACTCTCTGATCTGAAAAAAAATCAGCGCTGACTCATCTGGCTTTTATCACCAAATACTAAATGTGCCGGCAGCCGTTGTTTACTATGAAACCTTAGCTTAACCAGACTTACTGGCTTATTGACAAACTCTGAGATGTGGATTTGTATGGACTGTTTTCTGTTATGTAGTTTGATAGCTTTCATGGGATCTCATAGATCTAAGCTTTTCTACATAACTGCACAACCAAATACATGCACTCATGAGTGCTTTCTACTGCTATTTATTATTATTTCAAAAAGAAATGAACTATCTGGTTATCATAAACAATCAATAGTGTAATATTAGTCTCTATTGATAGGATATTTCTGATAGTTGATAGAAAGCATTGATCTCAGGCTATTGACGTTCGAGGTATTGATGTTCGAGGATAGGATTCAATTGACCTTCTACTGTTTCATTCTTCTTTAACTCTTTTGTATGACAATACTGGATCAAGTCAAGTACTGTATTTTTCAACGAGCTTTTATTGCAATTTTGAATCAGGTCAACTTGTTCCCATATGATGTTGGAAATGAAAGCGTGCAGATGTTTGCATACAAAATCGAGATTTTAAAGTTGTGTTTGCTTCTACAGTTGACACTGTATAATCACAACATGATCTCTTCAATAGCGAAGACATTAGATTAATGAAAGATCTCAATGGTTTGTACAACCCAACAGAATGTTAGCTAAGAATGCTGAATTGCCACAATAACACAATTCATTTAGCAATAGGAGTACCGTGGCAGATTACGTTTGCATCTAATGAAGTACAAAACCACTGATTAAATAATTAATAATTGCAATGACAATCAAAATAACAATTTTCGTTCTAAACTAGTTTATATTTACAACTTTAATACATGCCTCTAGGTTGTTCAATTTGTTCATCTGTTGATATTTGTTTGTTAGAAATAAAACCGCAAATAGTTTTAATCTTTCTGGTATGTTTTACACATTGGTTATGTTATAAACGTCTGGCATCAAGTGTATTAACTGCTGATCTCTGCCTGTGTACCATTAGACTTCATAGTGTAACGGATTGTAGGTGTCCACTACCTATCCACTAACATTGTCACAGTTCAAACTGCTGTCTGTCAGCACAGCTAGGCAGTCATCCACTCAAGGCCTCACAATAAACAGTCAACCTCTCTCCAGAGGTGACGCTGTGCAGGGATGGCACTTACAACTAGTTGTAAAGGAGAACCCTCGACTTTAACAACTGTAATGAGCCCTCGGCTCAGTCATACACTCAGTGCTTTGAGTAGTATAAGCATTTGTTCTTATCCAGAACAAATAGTGGCAACGCAACAGTGACATGTAATGAATGAGGTTGTAATGACATGTAACACACAATAGGGACATGTAATGCATAAGGTTGTAATGCTATGTAACACACAATATTGACATGTAATGCATAAGGTTGTAATGCCATGTAACACACAATAGTGACATGTAATGCATAAGGTTGTAATGCCATGTAACACACAATAGTGACATGTAATGCATGAGGTTGTAATGCCATGTAACACACAATAGTGACATGTAATGCATAAGGTTGTAATGCCATGTAACACACAATAGTGACATGTAATGCATAAGGTTGTAATGCCATGTAACACACAATAATGACATGTAATGCATAAGGTTGTAATGCTATGTAACACACAATAGTGACATGTAATGCATAAGGTTGTAATGCCATGTAACACACAATAATGACATGTAATGCATAAGGTTGTAATGCCATGTAACACACAATAGTGACATGTAATGCATGAGGTTGTAATGCCATGTAACACACAATAGTGACATGTAATGCATAAGGTTGTAATGCCATGTAACACACAATAGTGACATGTAATGCATAAGGTTGTAATGCCATGTAACACACAATAATGACATGTAATGCATAAGGTTGTAATGCTATGTAACACACAATAGTGACATGTAATGCACAAGGTTGTAATGCCATGCAACACACAATATTGACATGTAATGCATGAGGTTGTAATGCCATGTAACACACAATAGGGACATGTAATGCATAAGGTTGTAATGCTATGTAACACACAATATTGACATGTAATGCATAAGGTTGTAATGCCATGTAACACACAATAGTGACATGTAATGCATAAGGTTGTAATGCCATGTAACACACAATAGTGACATGTAATGCATAAGGTTGTAATGCCATGTAACACACAATAATGACATGTAATGCATAAGGTTGTAATGCCATGTAACACACAATAGTGACATGTAATGCATAAGGTTGTAATGCCATGTAACACACAATATTGACATGTAATGCATGAGGTTGTAATGCTATGTAACACACAATAGTGACATGTAATGCATGATGTTGTAATGCCATGTAACACACAATAGTGACATGTAATGCATAAGGTTGTAATGCCATGTAACACACAATAGTGACATGTAATGCATAAGGTTGTAATGCCATGTAACACACAATAGTGACATGTAATGCATGAGGTTGTAATGCCATGTAACACACAATAGTGACATGTAATGCATAAGGTTGTAATGCCATGTAACACACAATAGTGACATGTAATGCACAAGGTTGTAATGCCATGTAACACACAATAGTGACATGTAATGCATGAGGTTGTAATGCTATGTACCACACAATATTGACATGTAATGCATGAGGTTGTAATGCCATGTAACACACAATAGTGACATGTAATGCATAAGGTTGTAATGCCATGTAACACACTAGTAGTACTGTTGGACATTTGCATTGCATTTAGACAAGCCAGGCCCCTTTCCCCACCCCCTCCCCTAAAACCCCCCTACACTCCTTACCCTGCCAACTACAGAAGTTTAAGTGACCCCGGAGTCTTTCCCCTTCAGTATATACACACATTTCCATGAATTTTGGATACCGGCTACCCCGACAATGTATAGACCCTGTGTAGACCCTGTATCCTATACATATATATACATAGAGAACCTACCCGGAGTCATTAGCCTGGGCCTGTCAAGAAAAATGGTTGGTAGAGGTATCCTGAGGCCCGAGGAGCTGGGAACCCTTCGTTATATGGATACCGAAACGATGAAAATGATGGAAACAGAAGCTAGGAAGTATGGATACCATATAATGACTGGAAACTTTCCATTACTCTAAAAAGAGTGGGAAAATAGCCTAGAGCTGCTTTGCCATGTGTTCCCCTTGTCAGCGGCTTGCGTTGTTTACCTAAATTGTATTGTATGTTTTGATTATTGAATTTTTTCTATTATTATGTATTATTGGCTCACCCCTAATAATGGGGTACAAGTTCCTGGTTCTCTACTATAAGTAGGGGAGTGGATGTCGATTAATTTTTAAGTACCGGTTGAAGATACCAAAGAATGAGAGGCCCATAAGGTGATAACGGACTATATTTTTGAGCTGAACTTTGTGGAGCCAAGTGGAGTAAAAGCTTCATAACACAGCAATAGTATAGCATGAACAAATCTGTACCCACTGCATCATATCTATTTAGACACTCATTCTAACCCGATCGGTGTGTGATGGTTTGATAGTCTTTTGGACTTTTTTAATTACCTTTTGTTTAAGCATTAGTGGAAACAAACAGGTTTAAAATCAAATAATTGTGTTAATGTTGTGTTTGAATGTAATTTATTTAATCATACCTTTTATAGCAGGTAGAATATATAATAGCTTTAATAATCGTAGTATGTTTTTAAGCCGATGGCGTTTTTTGTGTCATTTCGATGGTAGCCAATCCTTTACCTCGTAAAGTTCTCCTAAATTCTGCTTCCGCAACCTCGTGGTCTCGGAGTACCAAGTCTTCATACTTTGACCAAAATGTGCCACTACACTGTTAACTATTCAGTTGTTATGATAATTTTTATACATGAGCATGCATGTTAGCTATATGCTGGTGTAATGTTGTTTTATGCTGTAATGTTAGCAATCAAAAGTTGGTAGAGTTTTGTGCCAATATCTTTATTATCTTGCTAAATAGATTTGTGTAATAAATTATTGATATTGTAAACTCTGGTGTAGTGAGTCTGGGTCGTGGACCCCGAGGAGGTTGTTACAGTCTGTTTGGAGTGGATGCCGTTATGTCAGGAGTGGAAGGAGGAAAACTACTACATTGGTGGCAGCAGTGTGATACAGGCAAACAGGAGGACACAACGGAGAGGAAAGAAACCAAACCCAAACCTGCTCATCAAAAAGCTGAATAAGCTAGATGTACATCTTAGACTTATTGTAGTGTTTTTCTTTCTTTATTTACACCACCGACACAACGGCTTCCATGTCTTCCTTGTTAATACTAATAATGTCCAGACAATCGATACGAGTGTTCCTTGTTAATAATAATACTTTATTATTAACATTCTATTTAGCAAGATACAAGTACAATGATTACTCCACTATTACTGCAAGCCATGCATAATAACTCCACAGTAATCCACAATAACTTCTGCTCCCTGGTCTCCAACAATTCCTTTTATAAGAGAGACCAGGAAGGCACACTCCCTTAATAGGGAAAACCAATATAACAGATCCTTATAAATTATCAACAAATCATCACAATCAATACATAAAATAAACAAAGACAATCAAATAGAATAAGGCACACATGGCACATTGTTTACTAGCTCCAAGGCTCCTCCTCCTTAAGCTTGGGTCCCACTTCAATACTCTTTCTCTTGTATGACTTCAATAGGCTGTCATGCTTTCTTGTGCACTCAAGCTTATCCATTAGTGGCCATTTATGACCGGTTAATCTCCGAATGGCGGCCATATATGACCGAGTAATCTCCGAATGACTCATCAGTATAGTGGGTGGCTGGGCATACACGATAAGTTATAGTAGTTGCACAACTCAGGTATTTTAAGGATACTTCTAGACAAAGGGAAGGGATTCTATTACACTCTTTCAGGGGTGGCAAGGGGTGCAGGGTAGGGGGGTTGAGGGGGAAGGGAAGGGGCTGGGGTCACTGATTTCACACAAATCTCTCACATTATCACACTGATAGATAATTTCCTTAGTGCCAGGCAGTGCAGAGTCAAGATGGTTGAGCAGTCTGAGTACAAACAAATATCAATGGGTACACCCCAGGGCACAAAACTAGGACCTTGGCTATGGTTAATATACATCAACGATCTCACTGTGAACCCAGAATGCCAAATGATCAAATATGCTGATGATCTGACCCTATATAGATCCTTCTCCAAAACTGATCGCAGCAAAACAACCCGCTTCCAAGCTGCACTAGATGAACTCACCAAATGGGCTGTTGATAATAATATGCTTATCAATGCCTCCAAGACCAAAATCCTCCATCTATCACTCTCCAAACCTAAGTATACTCCCTCTTTCAAAAAGGATGGACAAATTCTAGAAGTCTCACCTACCGCTAAGTTACTTGGTGTTACAGTAGACCGGAACATCAGTTTCTCCGATCACATTAAAGACAAATGCAGCCGGCTGGCCAGCCGACTGTATGATATGAGAGAACTCAATAGATTGGGTCTAAACAGTGAAGGCCTCAAACTGTATTATACAGCTAATATACGATCTGTTCTGACTTATGCGTGTCCGATGTGGAGTGGTCTTGTCACTGATCAATCCATGGAGATGCTACCTCAGATTGAGAGACGTGCGATGAGAGTTATAAATAGTAACTTAAGCCACAAGGAAACTACAATCAAGTACAATCTACCACACATTACTGAGTTCATTCACCAGCTCTCTCGAACAACTATGAACAATATATTCAGTGATAACAGCCACCCACTGAATCAACTCATAATACGAAAGAGCGGGCGAGTCACACGAGTGTCCCTGTCTACACAGATGCCTAGATGTAGAACAGAAAAGCTGCGAAACTCATATTTCTATAAATTCTCGGACTTTTAAAGTATTTTTACATACTGTATTAATGCATATCGTTTTAATATAATTTTTAGCCTTTTGTATTTTATGAACTTTTCTCTAGTGGAATTACGCTCCAGTACGTCACTTTGTTGACTTGAGGAGGTTTTACTAAAAAATATATATGTATGTATATATGTAAGAAGAAATAAGATAGGAGCCATGCAGTGCCAGCCATTTCACTGTATCCAATCAACCCACCCACCCTCCCCAAAGCTATACCATGCCAGTATTCCTTCTATACTGTCTTCCCCCCTTACTCCAAAACTATACTGTGCCAGTATACCCGGTATACTTCCTTCCGCCCTTACCCCGAACCTATACTATGCCATTATACCCTGTATACTGCCTTCCCTTCGAACCTCGAAGCTACCCCGTGCCAGTATCACCCTGTATAAAGTTCCCCCTTCCTCCAGAAGCTATCCAGTGCCAGTACCACCCTGCATACTACCCTCTATCTCTCCCAGAAGCTATCCCGGCCTGGGACACCCTGTATACTGGTTTCTTTCTTGCCAAAACGACCACTCAATACCCCATAACTTGCCATTGAACAGATATGGTGACCCAAAGAGCTGGGGGGGGGGGGGGGGGGGGGTGCTGGCAGGAACCCCATTGCAGCCCAACCCACAGTAGCATTGGAGCAACTTACAGAAGCTCTGCAGAGGTTGGTGCAACCCCCTCTCCCCCCCCCCAAGGACCAGCGCGTATGACAGCCCCCAAGTACGAGGGCACAGGCGACGTTGAGTACTTCATTACTCGTTTTATTAAAGTTGCAGACGCCAGTGACTGGGGCCAAGCCACTGCTTTAATGCACCTCAGAGAAGTGCTGAGAGACAACGTGCTTGAAAGTGGCCTCCTCCCCCACGTAGAAGGCATTTTTGCAGCCCTACATGCACGCTTTGGGCTCACCCCTAAAAAGCAAAAGCCAAGCTGATTGTGCTGAGCTGCTTCTCCAAGACCTCTCTACAGCAACATGCCAACGAGGTGGAGAAGCTGATCCGCGTGGCGTATGATGACCTGCCTCCCAGAAAGGTTGATTGGATGGTGCTAAGAACTTTTGCCAGCACTGTTAGACACACTTATCTACAACTGCATGTGCTAGCAGTGCAGCCCCACACTGTTGAAAAAGCCATAAAGGCTGATGACGAGTTCCTACAAATATAAACTTGGTTTGAAGACAAACTTTCCAGAATGAGGATGGTGGAGGATGACAAAGAGGAGCCACCGCTACTCAATGACAGGCCTCCCACTACTCTCCCCCCCCCTAACCAGATTCATCAGAATGCCACTTTACCAGAAAGGACGATCGCTGTCTTAATGAATAATATGCAGATGTTAACGGAGGCCATCAAACCACAGTCTAAGGAGTTACAAAAAATACGACAGCAACGAACCCCCCAATACCCCCAACCACGTCCACTCTCCTTCGGTGTTAGGGGTGTGGCACCATTGGCCACTTACAAAGGAGCTGGCTGGTCAATCCCTGTCCAACCACCACGACTCGTCCCAACTGTTTGCCAAAATACAGGCATCGCTCGCAGTAGGGAGGCCGGTTCCTGGCTGTCTCCGGGCACCCCAGAACTACAGCAGAGAGTTAGAAAGATTCGAGCAATATAAATCTGTAATACCAACTTCCTCTCCCCAGAGAGAGGGGCAACGTGTTGTACAGACCCCAGAGCCCTGGTAGCTGCGTACTACCAACCGGTACACTTCCCTGCAAGATCTAGGAGGTGTGGATTTCTACCCATCTGTATCGCATATTGGCAATGAAACTCTTCCAGATTGCTCCCCCATACCACTGGACGCTGAACCTCCTTCCCGTCTCCATAGGCAATGCACCGCTGTCTAACCTGATTGCGGTCATGAGGTGTACCCTTCCGCAGGGGACACTGTATTACACACACCCCGTCAGCCTTCCAAGAAGAAAGTCCCATTCCCTCGTCACTCAACCCCATCAACCATGGAGCGGCCATCCCGCCCTCAAGAACGGCGCACCCCTGCCCCGAACTCTCTGCTGCCAAGCCAACAAACCTCTATCCCCACCAGAACACCCATAAAAGGTGAGCTATTTCCTGCCCAGTCGAGTAGAAGGGAAACCATTGTCGGTGCTTATTGACACCGGGTGCACCACCAATCTGTGGTCGCAACACCAGTTCAATCAGCTGTCTCCTGCCACCCGGAACTCTCTACAGGAAGGTGACTCCAACAGTGTCCTGGTGGATGGATCCCACATCCCCTTCTTTGGTACACTTCACCTGCCTATTCAACTGCAAGACGTCAAGATGGAGGCTTCTTTTGTAGTGGGCCAGATAAGTGAGGATTTTATCCTGGGCACGCCCTTTCTCATCTCCCACCAGTGTCACATGAAGTTCGATCTCTCAGTCATTGAAATAAATGGCCAGAAACTGCTGTGCACTGACCAACAGGGCAGAATGCTCACCATCGGTGTCCAAGCAATCCTGAACAAATTCCCCCACATACATAAATGACAGTACTATACATGGTCACCCACCCCACATACCTTCCCCTTGGCTTCGCCGAAGGGGTCCCGGACTCCCCACCTTTAACCACCATCCTCAACACCCCCAATGCCAGACACCCTCCACTAGTGAGGTGACTCAACTCGACCAGTCAATCACCAGATCTGGAGGCTAAAGAAACCATTGGCAGGTACACCGACATGCACACCAGTGGAATAGGGTTACCCATAGAAGAGAGTAGGTTGGTTCCTCTTCCCCCCCACCTCTCTCCCCTACCCCATCCCGAGCACATGCAGGAACTATACACGAAGGCCCTTGGTAACTGCCACACCCCTCAGGAGGCCTTCCAGCTGGCTCAACTCTTACACTCCTACAAGGTGTTCAACAAGGGAGACCTCGTGGCTCACAGTATCCCCTTGATGCAGGTTGCCCAGCTCATCAGACAACTCCACCACAGGCTAGGGCCCCACAAAGAGCAGGAAGCCAAGGAACAAGTGTCAAAGCTGCTCGAGAATGGATTGATAAAGCCAAGCACCAGTTCCAGTGGTGTTAGTGAAGAAAAAGGATGGCTAGTGGAAGTTCTGCATTGATTACCGGCATTTGAATACTGTGGCGCAGCAGGACTCCTACTCGTTCCTCGGATAGATGAGAGCCTAGATGCTCTGGTGGGTAGCTGCTACTTTGGTAACCTTGGCCTAGTGAGTAGTTACTGGCAGGTTCTACCGGACGCTGATGCTAGTGACAAGTCCTCCTTCTCCACCCGGTCTGGCTTATACAAATGAAAGGTCCTCCCCTTCGAATTAGCCGCTGCCCCTGCCACATTCCAGAGGCTCATGAAATGGGTACTCCATAGCCTCCATTGGAAACCACTCCTTCCTTACCTAGATGATATCATTATCATCAGTCCCGATTTCCCCGCCCATCTCCACCGGCTGGCGGAAATGTTTCAGCGGCTCAGAGCAGCCCGGCCTCAAACTGAAGTGCAGCAAGTGTGAGCTCTTACAATCCCAATTCTGCTACCTCGGTCATGTGGTCAGTGAGCGTGATGTCTCTACAGACCGAGAAAAGATAGCTGTGATCAGGGATTGGCCAACCCTTACCTACCTTAAGGAGTTACAGGCATTCCTCGGCACTGTCAGGTATTACCGACAATACCTACCCCAGTTCTCCACTGTGGCTAAACCCCTGGCCAAACTTACCTGCAGCGACTTCCCCCTGGGAGTAGACACTCCCTCAGAAAAAAAGTTTTGTACAGCTTAAATCCGGACTGCTCTCCGCCCCCATCCTTGGTTACCCCGACGCCAACAGCCCTTACGTACTGGACACAGATGCCAGTGTGCTAGAATCTTTATTATATTGCTAAATAGATTTGTGTAATAAACTATTGATATTGTAAACTCTGGTGTAGTGAATCTGTGTCGTGGACCCCGAGGAAGTTGTTACAGTCTGTTTGGAGTGGATGCCGTTGTGTCGGTAGTGGAAGGAGGGAAACCACTACATTACTGCAAAGAGATGAAAGAAAGCTCTGTTTTTTACAGGCAGAGTCACAGGAAGTGACAAGAAGGGCTCGGCCTAGTTTGCCAAACACTCCAATCACACACAAGAATAAAAGTATTACACCAATAATACAGAGTGTAAAAGTGCTAGCCAATGATATGTTAATAAATAGATTTACAGGAACTGGTGTCCAGAAGTCTATGGGTATCTCAGCCAATGGTAGTTGAAGATACATCTCTCCTAGATATCTTAGTCTTCTCTGGCCTTGCTTCTTGACATCTTGACTTCTGAAGGTGGAAATAAACTGGAGATGGGTCCTAGGGGTTCTTGGGCTAAGTTTTGTCTCCCAGGCTGGGGCAGCCATCTTGTTGCTTCTCTGGAATTGCTATCCAGGGCCAGTATAGTAATGATGCAGGGCAGGCATAGTGAAATAATGATTCTATTGCTTATATGTTAGCAAATAGGGTAAATGCAATCAATGTCGGTCTTGTCAATTGCTTCCAGGAGGCATGCCTGATGCCTGCAGGCTATCAATAGGACGTTACAAAATGGTGGTCGCTTATGGTGACTGATAAAATCTATCACAGTAGCATGTCATGGGGATCCCAAGGTTTGGTTATTCAAGTACTTGAGTGCAGCATTTTCAGTTAGAATAGTTGTTCAATGAAAAAATAAATCTTAAAAAATATTTCTTCAGCCAATGAAAAGAAGTCAGACCGAAATATTTTTGCAACGCTGTTTGAAGATTTTTTCGTGAAGTCCTGACGACTCCAGAAAATGGTTTGAAATTCTAGTTTGGGTAATAACCGCTCTTCACCAACAACATCTATCTGGATACACTTTATCCAGTTTTGTTGTAAGTATGTCATTTAAACTGACAGTTTTTGATAATAGGTCACTTGACTGACAATACAACTGGTATAGACAAAAGAAGATAACTCCCATGTAAACTGTTCTTATTGGTTGAAATTATTCAACAGACAACATGTGATTGGATAAGTTAGGAGCCCCACAATGTATGTTACATATATAAATATTGGTACATGAGTGTACAATTCATTTGCTTTCTTGTACTGCCACTGTTACATACTGGAGGAATTTGTTTGTACAATGATGAAACTCTCAGCTGTCATTTTGTTAGTCATCACTGGTGAGTATTTGAACCGTCTAAATTATTGCTTACACAATTTTAGTATTTTAAAAATCTGATTGAAGTTTCAGTGAATTGAAGCAATATAACTTTGCCTGCGGTTGATTTTCTTAATCTTCTAAGGCTTTATTGCCTCTTTTACTAAAGGACTGCAATAGATAGAGCAGCAAATCTCTTTTGCAAAGCAAATGATTATTTTGTCAGATGTAAATTTCTAAAACAAAGAAATTTTTTGCCAACTTTCCAAGTCATAGCTATGGAAATTCAAAAATATCTCCTGAACTGTATAGAGCCTAATGAAGCAAAAATCGAAGAATGAAAGTTGACAATTGGTAATTTTTATTTAGTTTTAAGTTCATGTTGCTAAACGAATCATTAAAAACAATTCATTAGTTTCGGTTTTAATTTTTGGAAATATGCAGCTTTTAATACAAACAAAATTTGGTTTGAAAACCGGCTGTTGGCTGACTTAAAACCTGCAGCGCTAATGCAATGTTATATATTGATGCGCCAAATAGGGCTTTGTAGCAAACACCATTCTTTTCATTTTCAAAATTCACTCAAATATAACTTTGTTTACTCTCTTGAAGTTAAATGAGACCACCCAAAGACAGAGTAAAATGTTGTTCCATGCAGCCATAGATGTTGCTAGTCAAAGATTTGACCTTTCAAGTTTATCATTTGAGCAGCTAAAAAGCTAAACCATTTTGACTAACGGGACTGCAGAAAAAAATCGTTGGCAAAACTCAAGAACTGAATGTAGAGTTACGCAGTATGCTCAAATTTGGAAAGTACAAAAATATTGAAATATTTTTGTAAGTTTTACATCCAAAAGAACAAAATCTCCACAGAGCCGTATTTTCCTGCACTCTTCGCTTTGTCGCTGTTTTACCCCAAAAACACTTGGAATGGCAGTTGTCAACACTCAAACATGTTGGGTGGCACTGTAGGCATTTATTATTCAGCGGGTACAGACAAAGTCAACCAAGTAAAACCAAAGAATTTTGCTAGGATAAATATCTCAGATGCTGGCATCTAGTTTTGTTTTTGGTTTAATAAGTAGAATGTTCGTGTGCCTGAGAAATAATATTTGATAATAAATAAAATATTTTGTCTATGGTAGTAAACAGTGAGATCTAACATATAAGTTACAGTCTTTGCTCTTTTACAGCAATCAATGGTGAAGCTTTAGCTGTGAATTGCGGCAGTGGATGGATAAACCGACCTTGCTCCACTTCCTGTTACAAGTTTGTCACCTCCCCGATAGCTGACTGGTCCACAGCTAAAGCATCGTGTGAAGCAATCGGAGCGTACCTGGCCACCCTTGAGACTGAGGAGGAAATAGTATGGATGTATGGCTACAGGAGTTATCACACCCCGCTGAGAACTGTAGATGTATGGGTTGGTGGTCACAAGTCTGGTGGCATTTGGTACTGGAAAAGAGAGAATTTGAACACTCCAGTACTAATTATTGACTGGGCGTTTGGACAACCAGATAACTTAGGAGGCTCTCAGAACTGCCTCTCATTGTTTGGTGAATGGAGAGATGATGGGAGAGCCTGGTTTAGATTTGATGATGGTTCTTGTGGTCATCGTCAAGGTTATGTTTGCGAGAAACAATTATCTGTTTGATCGATAAACTCACAGAGCAGTTTATCAGTATGTTGATGTTTCATTTAGTAATGCTGCTTATCTTTGCAAACTGTGTTCTGACGGTGTTTACCTGTCTACTTGTACTACCTCTACGAAGGAACACAATATGTTATATATAATATATAATTTAGCAGCAATATCATTCACTTCATGCCATTTGTATTACATGTGAGATGAACTCTAAAGAGCAATGGTAGGGAATATTTTTGGCAGTGATTAAACATGCTATTGAAGGCTAATCATAGCTCAGTTTATTAAACCAAGAAGGGCAGTCTATAGTTTACTCTCTCTGCAGTAAAAAAATAGCTCTCCCAGTTTTTGGAGTAAAACAATTCAAATATAGCAGAGATAGATGCGTGTGGATGTGATGTGGATATTGTAGTAGATTTTGGTTTTGTTACTGCAAAATGTTACCATTCTCGAGTGCTTTACCTTTCTCCAGAGGGGACACCTCCGGTATGGTGCCACTCGTACAATGACTTTACCTTTCTCCAGAGGGGACACCTCCGGTATGGTGCCACTCGTACAATGACTTTACCTTTCTCCAGAGGGGACACCTCCGGTATGGTGCCACTCGTACAATGACTTTACCTTTCTCCAGAGGAGACACCTCCGGTATGGTGCCACTCGTACAATGACTTTACCTTTCTCCAGAGGGGACACCTCCGGTATGGTGCCACTCGGACAATGACTTTACCTTTCTCCAGAGGGGACACCTCCGGTATGGTGCCACTCGTACAATGACTTTACCTTTCTCCAGAGGGGACACCTCCGGTATGGTGCCACTCGTACAATGACTTTACCTTTCTCCAGAGGGGACACCTCCGGTATGATGCCACTTGTACAATGACTTTACCTTTCTCCAGAGGGGACACCTCCGGTATGGTGCCACTCGTACAATGACTTTACCTTTCTCCAGAGGGAGCACCTCCGGTACGGTGCCACTCGTACAATGACTTTACCTTTCTCCAGAGGGGACACCTCCGGTATGGTGCCACTCGTACAATGACTTTACCTTTCTCCAGAGAGTACACCTCCGGTATGGTGCCACTCGTACAATGACTTTACCTTTCTCCAGAGAGTACACCTCCGGTATGGTGCCACTTGTACAATGACTTTACCTTTCTCCGGAGGGGGCACCTCCGGTATGGTGCCACTCGTACAATGACTTTACCTTTCTCCGGAGGGGACACCTCCGGTATGGTGCCACTTGTACAATGACTTTACCTTTCTCCAGAGGGGACACCTCCGGTATGGTGCCACTCGTACAATGACTTTACAAACTCAGACAGACATACCAGTCCAATTATTTCTGTAACAATAAATTTATTAGTATTCTGTACTGCTCTAGGGTGATTATCCACTAGAGTAGTGTGATTGATGTCAACTTTGGTTGGTAGCCAGACACCCGCACAGACTCCTAAACTTCCTCTCAAACTTGTACAGTTCCATCTATCCTGGCAACTCATCTATGGAGGAAGGTCACTGCGCAGTCAGTCCAGCACTCTGACCTTACATACAGAGGGTCCAGCCAACTGAGCCCCTATTGCCAACTGTGGCCCCATTGTCAGTGCAGTGCCTTTAGAGTCTGAATGAATGGTTATGACTTTGTCGGAGTCTTGCACTGTTTACAGCTTCGGTTATAATTATAGTGCCTGTCTCCTGTAGTTATGATGTGTAGTCTTTGTCCAGAGCAGTCCAATAATCTTTTGAGAGCGTGGGTATTACTCTGACTTTATTGTTTGACACACAAATATTTATACAATATGGTTGCTGAGCATACACAATAGAACAAATGATATTGCTAGTAACAGACTATGCTTGCTGGTTGCATAGAACATACAATAGAACAAAGGGTGTTGGCTAGCAACAGGTCATACCTGGTCGTTGTCATAGCACTACATATAAAATAATGGTATAATAGAGTGATTAGCAATAGAATGTCAGCTTGCTGCTTCTATAGAAGTGTTCTAGTAGTGATACTAATCTAGGTTGGTATGCTTGCCGTCTTCTAAAGTATCATATTCTCCATCCACTATTCCTGCTCTCGACCTAGCATCTCCTGCTCTCCATCAACCATCTCCTGCTCTACATACACCATATTTTTCTCTGCATCCACCATATCATACTCTCCATTATATCACGCTCTCTATCTATTATACCCTGCTCTCCAACTATAAGCTTCTGCTCTCCATCTAGATCCTCCTGCCTCCACTCACCATCTCTTGCTCTCTATGCCCCATCTCCTTGCTCATCATCCATTATCTTCTGCTCTCTATCCAGCATCTCCCGCTCTGCATCCACCATACCTTACTCCCATCCACTATTCCTGTTCTCCACCCCCTATCTCCTTGCTCTCCACCCATCATCTCCTGCTCTCCTTTAGCCATCTCCTGCTCTCCTTTAGCCATATCCTGCTCTCCATCAGCCATCTAATGCTCTCCATTAGCCATATCCTGCTTTCCTTTAGCCATGTCCTGGTCTCATCCACATTTCCATGCTCTACATTTACCATCTCTTGCTCTCCATCCACAATCCCTTACTCTACACTCACCATCTCCTGGTCTACATATACCATAGCCTGCTTTTAATCTACCAACCACCTCCTGCTCTGCTTTCCATCCACCCTACCCTTTTTTTCATTTCATAATAATATCTAATAGTTATCTTGAAATATAATAATAATTAATGGTTAACCGCAAGTTTTCCATTATTGTTAATGTTGATGTTAGCAATGACTTTGTTGTATACCTCCTAATGATGATGATCAGTAAATTTATAACAATTAGCTGAAGGGAAGAAGTATTGTTATGATAATAATAATTATTATAATCAAAAAAATGAAATTTATCACTATAAAAATAATGATTGTATTGTATATATCTTTATCACTTGCTTTATCCATCACCCTACTTACTTTTACCTGAACCCTATGATATGATATGTTAACTACTTTAATTGTTGTATTTCTACTAGTTGTAATATGTTGGATATATATTATGATAGTATTACTCCATTGAAAAATACTTAAAATCTTACCACATTCACCTCTCAAACAAATTATATTATACAACGTATTTATTCATATCATAAGTTCTCATGATAAAACACTTCCTCCAAAACAGACAAGTTTGCCAATAATAAATAATAATCAACTGTCACTAATTTGGATGAGTAACAACACTTATGCTGCTCCCAATCTTGAGAGAATTTAATTTAAACTTTTTTAGGTTGAAAGGTGTTCAAAAATTTATGCGAAGTTGTCCTCTTGTCAGTAAAATGATTCCTATGAGCTCAGTTAGCACTGGCCTAAACGAATTTTTTTCCTGAAGATGCAACAAGTTATATAGAGCTATAAAGCGACTTCTTAAAATTTTGGCTTGTTTGTATGGAAGTAGAGCCTTGTAATTATTGGCAATGTGCAGAGACGTCTGCAATTGCGAAACTCTTTTTTTAATTTGTTTATAGTTGTTTTCAAAAATCAGCATATTTTGTTATTTAGGGTAGAGTTGCTATTATGAACAAACAAACCTTTACGTGACAGTGTTTCATAATCAAAATCCAAAAAATAACAAATAGTTTTAATAGAAAAAATAAATTTTAGGCTGAAATTTATTAAAACATAACATAAGTATTTTTCATGATAATCAAGATAAAAAAGACAACGTTGTCAAAATTATATTTCCGGCGTTGTTTTTTTTTTCACATTAATGATACTAATTAAATCTAAAATACTTGCCATCTTTCTGAGGAAACAAAATGAAAAGCACTGAATAATGAAGAATTTTTAGAAGTTATTTTCAAACTGAAAGCTCAATGAAAATTTTACGATTACTTGTTTAACTTTCTATGTAAAACTATAATGGAACAACTGCTTGCAGATAGCCCTTTCTGTCGATCATGCCGCTGTAGACCTCCATAGGCCTATTGTACATTTTGTTGCTGCAAGTGAATTTTCTCAACGGCTTTAGAATACTCAATGAGAGAACAATTCTACATGCAGAGTCTGTCTAGCAAAGCCCTTTCTTGCTATGTCTGTGTACCTACGAAAACTTAATGATGCATTAACCGTCAGTTTCCACACACCAACAAATCATCTATGTGTGTAGCCAAAACTCAGTGCAATTAATCTCTAGTAGTGTTTTAATTGTTAGCTATTGAAATTGATGAATTTTTAATTTCCTTACAGCTCTAGTCTAAAAATTAGTTTGATTTATTTGTAGAAATTCATTCCGGCCCAATAAAACTTAGCAAATTGTTCACTAAAAGTTTTGTTTCTTTACCATGTGTCGTATTCTTAAGATGCACTTTGTTTTCTGTAGTATCAGAGACCTAAACGATACAGTTCAGACCAGATAAGTTGTTGGCCTAGCATCCAACTGATCTAGCCACCAAGACCACTATTTCGTGTGGTTACAAACAGAAACAGACAAACGCTTGCTCGCCAAGGATAGCCGTTAGGTCCTATCATTTAATGGAATATAATAATCTCGCTCGATTATGTTTGGTTCAGAAAGATCATTCATTCTATACATTGTTAACCCATAAACAGGTAATTTCCGTATTTTGTATGTATCTTGATTGATATGATGGCCCTGAAGTTCATAAAATGAAATTCAACAATAGAAAATGTGTTTTTATGATTTCAGTTTATCTTTCTTGATTAAGATATTAATGATATACATTATGCAAAGAAGTTACGAAAAAAAATGCAACAGCATGTTTTTGGTTGAAAAACGATGCTATCTGTCAACTGTTCAAACCTTACCACAATAGATCAGGTGGTCATTAAACTGCTTGGACCATTTCAAAATTGTTCAGGCCTTTTCATAAACCGTCCATATTGTTTCTGAAGTGTTTATATAGTTTTTTTCCGAACTGCTGAATCCTTTCAAAAGCATTTGCATACTCGCAAAGAGATATGCAGTTTAACAATTAGGCAGTAATTAGAAAATACTGTTTTATTCCAAGAAATTTCGTATTTACCAAGGGTGATATTGTAGTGGATTTTGGGGACTGAAAATCGCTAGCTGAGGTTGGTAGCGCGCTGCCACCAGTTGGTAGTTTTACCTGTTACAACAACAGGGTCGGTGATGTACCGAACGAATGCAATACAGAGTATCTCTACTCTACAACCAGTAGGGAGCCCTCGGCTCAGACGCATAACTCAGTGCTGTTGAGTACATATGCATTTATTCCTCCAGAATAAAATGAGTTAGTAAAAGGCACATTACAACTGACAATTACAGACAAAGTTCTGCCTTTTATAGGCGATGCACAGGAAGCGACTAGCCAATCACACAACAATATTATAACGTGCACCAATGAATATGAGTATAACAAATAAGAACAATAATATGGGCTTAAAGGTAATAAGCGCCCTGTAGTAGTAGGTGGAGTTAGAGGCTAATGCACCAATCACAGTCATTCCTTTGGTCCTTGGTCTTGCTAGCTTCAGTACTCCATCTTTCATAAGGGTTACGTGTTGAAATCTCTGGTAGATGGCTCCCTGCTTCTCCCAGGCTACTTTTGAGTCATCAGGCTACATCGACTCACTTCCTGCCGGCCCAGTTAGGTTGGTATAGCTGCATACAGGGTCGGTATAGGTCGGTATAGGTCAGCATAGCTCCTTACAGGGTCGGTATAGACATAAGTATAGTTCTAGTCTATTCGGTATAACCGTTTCTGGTCATTCTGGTCATCTAATGGCTATTATAAGGATGCCAGAATGAGATACAATGTGTGTGCAGACTTAGTGGACACTAAAATCTACTACAATATTTACTCATTGAAAGCACGAAATTTCCTTCAAGATACGTTTCATTAGGCTTCTTGATGCATCCTCGCAAGTAATTCAAAGCAAAGAATCTTGCCTACTTCAAAAGCGTTTGTGTTGTGAGCCACCATAATATTATAAATTTCGCTGCAATATTACTGTCATTTGAATGAAATTGGTGAAAAATATGTAATTTTTTTTCACATTACTCTCAATTTTCAGACTAGACTTAAATATCAGTTACATAACTTCATGATAGAGTTTATTTAAATTTCATTCCGTCTCTCGTATACCATCAGCTTTTTATCTCCGTTACAGGTATTCACATAGCTGATATTGAGAACTGATGCAGATGGCGAGACAGTACATTGGTAGTCAACATTACTAGCAGCATTAGCTTGCACTACGTTGAATATTGCATAAATGTTAAAAGATTTTTCTAATTTTTAAAAATTTTAAAATTTAAATGCTTGAGATATTTCAGATTCAAATATTAGCAGCTGTGAAACTTTTGCCATTTCACTCCGTAATGCTGATGTGGAGTTCAAATACTTGTGAATTTTGCTAATTGCGTTATGTTTAAGTCAATCTAAGTAGTAATATATGAGCAGATCTCCCTACCAAGTGTTTTTTTGTGGATTAGATCTTGGGGGTTATGCAATGAGTTACGACGTTGGATGGATTCGCCGAGTTTATATTGTATTTCATTTGAGAGGCATTTGAGTGGCATTTAAGTGGCATTTGAGTTTTGATTATTTTTTTTACTTAATTTGAACTTATATGGTATATAGATTTTGAATGTATGGCATTCAAGTTTTGATAATTTTTTACATAATTATATACATAACTCTAACTCATAGGGCATCTACATTTTGAATGTATGACATTTAAGTTTTGATAATTTTTTGTAATTCTATAAATACATTGATTAAAAATGAATCAATATATAATTATATACATTTATTACATAATAAGCAGGGGTAAATCTTCCCATATAATATAGCTAGAGTCAGTAAAGACTAAGTAATACAAAGCACTAGGTCTTGTAATGATAATCAATGCAAAGTCTTTTCCTTTACATCCCATCTTAACAAATCCTCAAATGAGGTCTGGTAACACGTCTGACATCATACCAAAGAACACTTTTATTTTTCGGTTTTCCCTTTCTACCCAAATATACAACGTTAAACGGAGGGGGGTAATTATCACAGCTGAAGTTTTTAGCTAATTCAACTGGACAAAAAAGTATTTTGGGTTCGAGTTCACTTATATCTGAAGGATCATGGTAGCAAACTTGAGAGTATCTACACTTCTCCTTACTTGATGGATGTATCACACCAGTCACTCGTATAATGCTTGGGATAGGAAGATCTTCAAATGTTTTGCAAACCGGAACTTTTGGTGAGTTAATCACTTGAGAACCTTTAGACTTTTCTATGAATCAATATATGATTATATACATTTATTGTATAATAAGTAGGAAAAATCTCTCCATATAATATAGTTAGAGTCAGTAGATAGTAAGTAATGCAATTTTGAGAAAATCATCAAATTAACCCTTTAGATGATTAAAATTTTACAGTAAATTTTGCATAATACAAAGCACTATAGCTCGTTTTATCCGCTTGAGACTACCTGTTGTCAGCATTTGATATTGAGTTTACATACCATCAACACCAAGCTGTTCATCAAAATCTTGTAATTCGTTTTCTAGGAATTCCTTAAGAACTTCATCCTCATTATTCGTTTTTGTTAGCTCCTCATTGGAATTTGTTTGTGTGCAATGTTGTTCCCAATCACTAGCGTTGGTTGAAGAAATGAAGACAACATTGTGGTATGGAATAGGATTTCCATTCTTACTCTGTTTTTTTCCTTTGTAAATCATCACACCAGGTGCACATCTTTTAGCTTCCTCGTTGTATCTGATTGGTAGTAAAAGTGTTCTCGTCTCTCTTTTTCCATCTTTTTCAGTGACATAGCGAATGCAATTTACAATGGATTCTTCTCCATTGAATCGGAAAGGAATGAATCTTTCTACAACTTCGATGTAAGCAAAAATGGAACATTCTTTGAAATTGCTGAGATAACTCGATGTCGTAAGCGAGTTTGAGTTCTTCTTCACTCATTTTTCTCAGTTTTTCAGCTTCAGCAGTAGCTTCCATTGTGGTTAAGGGTTTTGTGCTGATACGTTTGACATTGTAGTAAGTAGTCTCTGGTTTTTTTGAGTTTTCCATCTCACCCAAGTACAAAATGTTGAAAGGTAATGGGTAGTTATCAACATTGAAGCTTTCAACTACTCTACTTGGGCAAACGACTTTCTGAAAATTCGCTCCAGTTGAATTATCAAGATAGGTGAGAATGTAGTAATTTCCGTATGCACCAGTATTCTGTTCAATAGAAACAATTTGCAAAACTGATGGAACAGGAAGTGATGCCAGTGTAAGAAACCCTCCAATCTTTTTCAAATCACATGCCTTCCATTTTTTGAGAGATTTGGCCATCTTGAGAGCTCTTTCAGCATCAGTGAGCAATTCTTTTTGTTCCATAGTGTTTGATGTTGTGGGTAAAACCAGTTTTGGAAGAGCTCGTCTCTTTATTGTTGCTTCTTTTGTGACAGAGTTAGAGTTTTTTCTTTTGGTGGGTGTTTTGGGTGTTTTTTGTTTGTTTTCGATTGGTTTTAAATCCATGTAAGAAGCAGAAAAGCCCTCCATAGTATTCTAAAAAAGAAAGAAATAATATATAATTCAGCTTTTCATGTGGAACTAAAAGATTATTTATTTCATACTTTACATTATAGCTAAACTAAATTTGATCTTTGCTAGGTAGGGAATAATAAATTTTTTAAATTTTACCTTTTATAAAGAGAAAGCTCCTAGTAGTTGCAATGGAAGGTGTAGTAGATGCTGCTTCTCTGCTCGCTGTTGTAGAACTGGATGCTTTCTGTGTGAAAACAGTGGCTCTTAAATAGCTAAAGTTGCACTGGTTGAACTCTATGAATACCAACCTTCTTTATAATACAACTATGAATCAACATTTTGTCCACGCGAAAACCAATGCATTCGCGGGAATAAACAATTTATTTTCACGCGAATGGAAACCGTTGCTTTCGCGGGAATAAAAATTTTATTTTCACGCGAATAAAAACCAATGCTTTCGCGGGAATAAATAATCTATTTTCACGCAAATGGAAACCGTTGCTTTCGGGGGAATAAAAAATTTAATTTCACGCGAAAACAAACCAATGCTTTCGCGGGAATACAAACTTTATTTTCACGCGAAAGCATTGGTTTGTATTCGCGTGAAAATAAAATTTGTATTCCCGCGAAAGCAACGGTTTCCATTCGCGTGAAAATAAAATATTTATTCCCGCGAAAGCAACGGTTTCCATTCGCGTGAAAATAAATTATTTATTCCCGCAAAAACAACGGTTTCCATTCGTGTGAAAATAAAACATTTATTCCCGCGAAAGCAACGGTTTCCATTCGTGTGCAAATAAATTATTTATTCCCGCGAAAACATTGGTTTGTATTTGTTGTGTTTATGCTTATATATATTTACCTGTAATTATATTGTAGAGTGTTTATCTATCTATCTATCTAGTAGTGCAGTGTATAACTTATTATCTTACAGGTACTCTAAAGGAGGGGCTGGCCAGCCATAGGGGAACTAGGGGGCCTATGATGTGTTCAGAACTCTAAACGATACTCTATCTTGATAAGTCGCCATCTTGTTCCGTTCTGCTCGTGTCTCTCGTCTCTGGCGATTCCAGTATTTTCGTATTTAGGCATAGTGGCGATTATGAATAAAGGGAACAATACAACATCCTCCTTTTTCTTACAAACAGGGAGGCTAGTACAACTAGATATGAGACGTAACACTAATTAAAAACCATTTACAATATTTACAATTTTGGTTCACGATGAACTATCTAGTAGTTCATCTCGAAGTTGCTGAACCTGGGCGGCAGGACACCACGAGTGGAACGAGGGGCACGGGGGGATCGGACGTCAGGAACATCCGTAGCTGAGGGCGTCGTTATACCCATAGTCGTGGCGGAAGTGTTGGCAATCGGCAGGTGTTCTGAGTGGGATGAGGGACTCTCGACATCAGCTGCTGCACTAGGTGACTTGTGAGCTTTTATATGAGCCCTGTTACGCCTTACAATATTGGCACCATTATCGACCAAGTATGATCTGGGAGCACTGTGTTCAGCAACAACAGTGGCGGGTCTCCATTCAGCTTGTTCATCAGCCCGCACATAGGCTCGATCTCCTGGTTGCAGGTCCGGTAGCGGGCGGGTACCTCTGTCGTAGTGCTCCTTCTGCCTGCTCCTGTTCTTGGTGATATACTCATGGCCGCTCTGAACACTGGGACGAAGTGACTCTGTTGTCCTAGGCAGGCCACTGCGTATACTCCTGTTGAATAACATCTCAGCTGGGCTGTAGGGGCAGCCTGAGACGGCTGTTTCTCTGTAAGCAAGTAGACTCTTGTACACATCCTCACCGGTCGCTTCACACTTCTTCAGGAACTGTTTCATAGTTTGTACATATCTCTCCGCTAAGCCGTTGGATCTATGATAGTGAGGACTAGATGTGACTATTTCAAAACCCCACTCTTTTCCAAACATCTTCATCTTCTGGCTATTGAAAGGCATATTGTCAGCCATTATCTGTACAGGAACTCCATGCACCGAGAAGGTCGATTTGAGCGCCATAATTACATCCTCAGCCCTCTTGTTCCTCAGGATCCTAAGTTCAGGGAAGTGAGAATAGCAGTCAACCACGACCAGGTAACTGTGTGACTGAAATTCCAGTATGTCCATCGCTACGCGGCTCCATGGTAGTTCTGGTAACTCCTGAGGAATGAGTGGCTCTCTTAACTGTCTGTTGCTAAACCTGGTACACGTCTCACAGTTAGAGACCTCTACTTGTATATCATTGGACATACCTGGCCAATACATGGATCTTTTGGCTCGCTCACGACATTTCTGTATTCCAAGGTGACCAGAGTGTATTACCTCCAAGAAACGTCTGCGCTCCCTATGCGGTACCACAAGCCTTTCACCAATGTACAGAAATCCACCTTGCTCATAGAGCTCATCACGAATATTCCAATATGGTCTAACCGCCTCGGGGGCTTGACACCTGCTTTGCCAAATCCAACCAGACAACACAGCTTCCTTGAGTTGCTGCATTGCAACATCATCCCTGTAAGCGGCTATTAAACTATCCTCATGCTCATGAGTTATCTCAAGATTGTGAACCATCACCACCTCATTTTCCAGATCCTTCTGATCATCAGTGATCTTCTGCAAGTAGGCTCGAGATAGGGTGTCCGCAATATACAGATATCGTCCAGGAACATATTTGATATTTTTAACATCGTATCTCTGGAGTCTCAGCAACAGCCTCTGCAATCGTGGCGAGGCCATTTGCAGGGCTTTGCTGACAATACTGACTAGGGGCTTGTGATCTGTTTGTACATCAATCGGACGACCATATAGATAACTGTGGAACTTCTCGCAGCCAAATACAATAGCCAGTAATTCCTTGTCAATCTGGGGCCAGTTGCATTCAGTATCTGTGAGAGCCCTCGAGGCGTATGTCACAGGCTGGCCACTCTGAAGTAGGACTGCGCCAAGACCACTCTTGGAAGCATCAACCTGCAGCTCAACATCAGCAGAAACATCAAAATACTTAAGGATCGGCTCACTAGTTAGCAGACGCTTGATTGCAATCATCGACTCATCCTGTGAAGCACCCCAAGTCCAGTCATCAGACTTCAACAATTCTCTGAGAGGTTCGGTGAGGGCAGACATGTTTGGAATATAAGAACGTAGAAAGTTCAGCGTACCAAGGATTCTCTGAACACCTTGCCTGTCAGCAGGGTTAGGCATATGATCAATCGCCTCTAGCTTGTCTGGATCCGGCTTGAGCCCATCCTCTGACACAATGTGCCCGAGGTACTTTACTTGAGACTGGTTCAACTGTATTTTGTTACGATTGAATTTGACATTACACTCACGAGCCCTCATAAGCAGCTTCTCTAGATTTTCATCATGCTCTTTCTGTGTGCGTCCTGCAACGATGAGGTCATCAAAGTAGATAGCTATTGGCACCCCATCAAAGACTTGCTCAACCCTCTTCTCAAACACCTCAGCTGATGAATGGAGACCAAAAGGTAGGCGCTGAAAGCAATAAAGCCCGAACGGAGTGTTGAATGTAGTGAGTAAACTACTCTCTCTTGATAGCGGAATATGCCAATACCCGTGTTTCATGTCCAATATAGTGAAATACTTCATTCCTGAGAATTTGAAAGCTATGTCCTCCATGGTAGGAATCTTATGATGTTCGCGCAGGACTGCTTTGTTAAGATCTTTGGGATCAAGACAAATCCTCAAACTCCCATCCTTCTTCTCAACACAGACAAGACTGTTAACCCATGGGGTGGGCACATCAACTTTGGCAATAATACCAGACTTCTCCATAACATCCAACTCCTTCTTCAGCTTGTCAGTCATGCTTATGGGAATCCTGCGTGGCGGATGAATGACTGGTTTCACACTAGGATCAACTGAAATCTCATGTTCTCCATCAAGGCAACCAACACCTTCAAACACATCGCGGTACATATCTAACAGAGCAGTGGTCTTGACCTCATTCATACGCTTGACAATACCAAGCAGCTCACTAGTCTGAAGTCCAAGGATGGGGCAGAGACCATTATCAACAACCTCGAATCTCTGTGTTTCTTGTGAACCTCCGCAACCAACTGACAACTCTACAAAGCCATGATTCGTAATGACTGCATTGTTATAACCTCGCAGTTTCACTTTGGATTGCTTTACTGGGGTCCTCAATAGTTTGACCATGTCCTTGGTAATTGCATTGGTCTGGGCTCCAGTATCAATTTTGAATGAAACCGAAGTGTGACTGTCGCTACTTTTCAGCTGAAGAGTCTCATACCACGAATTGGACGAATGAGATCGGTGAGTATTCACCATGCCAATAAACAGAGATTCAATCTGTTTTTCGTTATCAGCATCCATAGCATTAACAGATTTCTGTCTCGTACCTGAGCAGGCTTTTTCAAAGTGATTCATACCACCACAACTTCTACACTTTTTTCCATAAGCTGGACATTTACCTTTAATATGCGTGTAGGTACAGAAATTGCAGTTCTTCACACGGTCTTTCACCACACTAGCAGGTTTCTCAACGCCAGCAGCAGAACGAACAGACCTATCAACACCAACAGCAGCTATTGTGGACTTATCGCCATCGGCCATCTTAGTCAACTGTTGTCTGGTGATCTCAGAGGCTCTTATATCATCCATGGCACTAATGAGGGTGATCCTACTATCACGCAGCAACCTCTCTTTCAGCTTGTTATCCTGCAAACCAAATATGATCCTACATAACAGCATCCTCTGTAGCAAATCTCCAAATTCACACCTAGCCGCTTGGGTCTTCAATCTTTTCACAAATAAGTCTATTGGCTCACCATCTGATTGTGACATCGACCAAAACACAAAGGTTTCATACAAAATGTGCTTCCTTGGATTGCAGTAGGCTTCAAACTTGGCTAGTACATCATCCAGCTTATCTGCACCCTGTTCCGTCTCAAACTCAAACTGACTGAATATCTCATATGCTTCCTCACCTGCACAGTGAAGCAACAGTGCCACCTGTCTCTTAGCAATAGCAGCATTACCTGCAGGTTGGGTCCCATCATCATTGCTAGGAGCAAGGCAAATGTTAATGGCAAGCAAATAATTTTGGAAAGACCTCTTCCACCTCCTCCAATTCTCCGACACATTACCCTCAAACGACAGCTCATCAGGAGGCTTTAAACCATCCATAACCAGCAACCGATACACAAACAGCAGCACAAGGGGAAGAAGACACGCACAGAATCCAGCAGAAATCCCTCTAACAGCTATACAGTGAGTTCAGCAACCCGTGGTACCATGTTGTGTTTATGCTTATATATATTTACCTGTAATTATATTGTAGAGTGTTTATCTATCTATCTATCTAGTAGTGCAGTGTATAACTTATTATCTTACAGGTACTCTAAAGGAGGGGCTGGCCAGCCATAGGGGAACTAGGGGGCCTATGATGTGTTCAGAACTCTAAACGATACTCTATCTTGATAAGTCGCCATCTTGTTCCGTTCTGCTCGTGTCTCTCGTCTCTGGCGATTCCAGTATTTTCGTATTTAGGCATAGTGGCGATTATGAATAAAGGGAACAATACAACAGTATTCGCGTGAAAATAATTTTTTTATTCCCGCGAAAGCAACGGTTTCCATTCGCGTGAAAATAAATTATTTATTCCCGCGAAAACAACGGTTTCCATTCGTGTGAAAATAAATTATTTATTCCCGCGAAAACAACAGTTTCCATTCGCGTGAAAACAAAGTATTTATTCCCGCAAAAACAACGGTTTCCATTTGCGTGAAAATAAATTATTTATTCCCGCGAAAGCAACGGTTTCCATTCCCGTGAAAATAAAATATTTATTCCCCCGAAAGCAACGATTTCCATTCGCATGGAAATAAAACATTTATTCCCGCGAAAGCAACGGTTTTCATTCGTGTGCAAATAAATTATTTATTCCCGCGAAAACATTGATTTGTATTCGCGTGAAAATAATTTTTTTATTCCCGCGAAAGCAACGGTTTCCATTCGCGTGAAAATAAATTATTTATTCCCGCGAAAGCATTAGGTTGTATTCGCGTGAAAAAATGCTGATTCATAGGATTTAATCAGTGCAACTTTACCTATTTAAGAGCCACTGTTTTCACACAGAAAAAATCCAGTTCTACAACAGCGATCGGAGGAGCAACATCTACTACTACATCCACTGACTATTAAAAGTTTTTCTGTGTGAATTTGAAAGTTTTCATTGAACTTAAGACTTAATTATCTGACTTAATTATCTCACTTAATTATTTGTCTACTTAAAAAGTAATGCTTTCACACAATAAATCACTCGTTCTAACAACAGTGACTGAAGACTCAACATCTACTATATAATATACCAACTGACTACTAGGAGTTTTATTCACAAGGTAAAATTTATTAGCTGAGACATTTAACTTACCTTTTTATGTGCTATTGTCACTTCTATTAAAAAAGTAATGATTTTATTGTTATTATAGTGCTATTATGGAAACAGAAGAGGAGGATACTGATCTAGACATACATAAGGAATGGGAATGGCTCATGAAAAATCAAAATGATATCAGTTTTTCAAACGCTGATAATGAATACATGAATGATGAATGCAATGCTGAATATGAAAATGAAATGGAGATGGAACTTGAAAATGCTTTTCAAGACAAACCTTCGACTTTTCAAGTTTCATCAACTACTGAAAATACGATAGCCTTTGATATGCAGTAAGTTTTTAAAATCATAAATTAATAATGTTAGTAGAGTAATTTTTTTTGCTGGTTTTTTATAGTCATCTCATGAATCAGCAAAAATAATGCGTTATCTCTTTATTGTAGACAGGACTCGGAATATCAGAAAATTAATGTAAAAGAGGGAGTTGAGAATTCATCTCATAGTACACAGTAAGTTTTTAAAAACCTAACTAATAATAATGTTTGAGCCTTTTTTTCCTAATTCCATTTTAAAAATTAATTGATAATGACATTTAAGTCATTTTTTCTTCTGTTACATTTCATACAAAATGTATGTGAATGTTTTATAGAACAACTATTATGTGTTAACATTTCTATTGTAGACAAAGTTTAAATTATCGGGAGGAGAATGTAGAAGAAAAAAACCCTGAAATTTCCCCTAATTGGAAATGGTTAGAAGAAAATCTCATTTGTTTTCGTTTACCTGATGAAACAATCAATCAAATAGGATTTGGTGCTGAACCTTCACCACCAAAGACTAGCATAATAGCTCAAGATATAGAGCCGGTTGTGGAGGAGATAGTTGAAGAAAATGAGAATGATCCAATGATAGAAAATGAAGAAGAAGAAGAAGAAGAAGAGGAAGAAGCACAAGAGGAAGAACAAGAAGAAGAAGAAATGGAAGATTTAAATTTTGAAAGACCTACCCGAGTATCAACCCTAGGTATTGTTGATGATAGCATAGCTCCAACTTTTCAAGATGAAGAATGGGATGATTTGATAGCTAGATATTGGGGAGCTATGAAAACGAAACATAGAGCTGGAAAAGTCATAGAACTTTTAAATGTAAGACTTTGGGATGGGATTCCAAGAGACCAAGCTGATACCTACCAAAATGACTATCATGATTCAAGAGTGTTAGAATTACTAAAAAAAGTTTGGAGACAATTGAACTCGAGAGCAAAAGTCAACTGTAGCGTAGGTTGTATACTAGAAAATAAAAATGATGGTGAACTCCGATACTTTCACTCATCATCAAACAATGCTACCGTATATCCAAAAGCTAAACTGATTGAAACTGAAGGAGATCTTGATGACTTTTTTGTTGATGTTATGGAGACTGATCATCGTACAAATAGCTTGAGACGGAGACCAAATACGACTTGGAGATTGATGTTAATCACAAACATTTCGTTTTATTTCTACAAACTACTCGGAATGGGAAAAGTTGGATCACCACCAGAGCATTTACCCTCTCACCTCATTAACAACAGACACATACGAACCATGTTAAAAAACACAAAAGGAATACGAATTACCGACAATCTTTGTTTTTTTAGATGTCTAGCATTACACAAAGAACTAAAAAAAAACGGTGGATTTGCAAAAGATCCGATAATTAAGGAGGTGAAGGAGTACCAACAACAATATCATAGTTTCATCTATGGTGATAGTGCTAAAAGGTGTGATGGGAAAGGAGTAACAGAAGCTGATTTATTGCTTTTGGAGCGAGCATTTCAACTGAAGATAACAGTGTTTTCTTTAAATGATGATATGACTTCAACAGTTATTTGGAATTCAAACTCCAGTTATAAGGAGAATCTATATTTGGATCTTTATATCAATCACTTCAGTCTTATTACAAACTTGGAAGGATATGTCAGAGCCTACAGATGTCCAACCTGTTCTACTTGTTATGACAGATTGGGGAATCTGAAAAGACACAGATGTTCAATCTCAGAGGCGACAACTATGCAGTTTTCTGGAGGACAATACAGTCCTACTGCTACAATATTCGACAAACTGAAGGTTCAATTCGGGATAGATATCGGGTCAGATGATTCCTTAAGATACTATCCATTTTTTGCAACATTCGACATAGAGTGTTTGTTACCTAATTGCGAAAAAGATCGAGATACAGACACGACCATTTACACGAATGAGCATAAACTTTTAAGTATTTCAATTTGTTCAAACGTACCAGGCTTCAACAACCCATGTTGTATTGTCAATAAAGGGGATGATGATGAATGCGTTGGAAAGTTCATTGAATACTTGGAAGATATTAGTGAAGAATCATATAGCCGATTGGAAAAACAATTTTCGCAAATCATAAAACAGATAGAAGGTGAATTACAACGACTGGAAGAAGCTGAAGAAAAGTTTCGTAGCGATTTTGAAAAAAATCGTTTCAGACGGAGAACAGGAGCTGAAAAAGCTCTGGATGATTTGTACAGCTATATGAAAAAACTCCCTATTCTAGGTTTCAATTCACAGACTTATGATGTCAATGTGATGAAAGGAAACCTGCTTCAAAAATTGAAAGATGTCTCCGACACAGATTTTGATTTTGTTATAAAAAAAGGAACCAAGATGCCTGTTATTGGAATAGGATCTTTTTTGTTTTTAGATTGTACAAACTTCATCGCTCCTGGATACAGCTATGAAATGTATCTCAAAGCATACAAATGTGAAGCCGGAAAAGGATTTTTTCCTTATGAATGGATGAAAGACTTGGAACAACTTAATCAAGAACATCTACCTCCAAGAGAAGCTTTTTACAGTTCTTTAAAACAAAAGAACATCAGTGAAGAAAAGTACATAATTTGTCAAGAAGCATGGAAAGATAACGACATGAAGACAATGAGGGATTTTTTAAAATGGTACAACAACTTGGATGTAAAACCATTCGTTCAAGCGTTGGAAAGACAAAGATCGATCTACAGAGAGCATGGGATTGATATGTTAAAAGATGGTATATCTTTACCAGGATTAGCGATTCGATGGATGTTCAACAAAGCTCCTCAACCACTCCCTCCATACCTCTCTACATACTTGGATTTTGATGAACTTGGTAACTCGTTTCGTCAGACTCTCCCAATTTGTCTGATTGACAACTGCAATGCAGAACTTTATCCTCTAATAAAGAAAAACATAGTTGGTGGGCCAAGTCTAGTGATGCATAGATATCAAAGGTATAACTAAAATTAGAGAACATTGGTTGGGAAAAGAAGCAAAGGTTTGTGATAGAATCTATGGAGTTGATGCAAATGCACTCTATTTATGGTGTATGATGCAATCAATGCCTACTGGCTATCCTCGAAGAAGAAAAATCGAAAACTCCTTTGTCGCTGAACCAGTAAAATTTAGCAAGGTAGCTCATAGCTGGTTACAGTACCAAATGTTCTCAAAAAAAATCAATATCAGACATCAGCTCAATGGAGGAGAAGTTGCTCTCGGACAGCGAGGATTACCAGTTGATGGATTCTGTGTTGAAAATCGTCATGTCTATCAATTCCACGGATGTTTTTGGCATGGACACGACTGCTCTTATAACAACACTAAAGAGCAAGAGCTTCAAACTAGTGGAAGAAAATCAAAAGCAAATCTGTTTAAAACTACGATGGAAAATGAAGAATATCTTCGAGCATTAGGTTACACTGTAATCTCGATTTGGGAGTGCGACTGGATGAAACGTGTAAAAACTCATACAAATTTACAAAAATTTGTCAACACGTCTTACAATTCTTTCTACCCTAAAATACTTGGAAAAAAGCTGAATCAAGAAGAAGTGTTGGAGAGAGTTCAATCAGAGGAATTCTTCGGATTTGTTGAATGTGACATCGAAGTTCCTGAGGAAGAGGAAGAAAAGTTCTCCGAAATGCCTCCGATTTTTAAAAATACGATGTTAACCAGAGAACACTTGAGCGATGAAATGAAAGTCTTTGCTGAAGCCGAAGGGTTTTTAAAGACTCCTCAACGCTCATTAGTTGGAAGTATGTACGGAGATAAGATATTGCTAATGAGTCCTTTGTTGAAATGGTACTTGAAACAAGGATTGAAAGTCACCAAAGTTTATCAGCTAATAGAATATATTCCTAGAAAAGCTTTTGAAGCTTTTGGAACATCGGTTTCAGACGCTAGGAGAATGGGAGATGCAGACCCTAGTCAAGAATTACTCGCTACTACTAGCAAGTTGGTAGGAAATGCTGCTTATGGAAAAACAATCACTGATAAAGAAAAACATACCACTATCAAGTTCATCGAAGGCGCCAGAAAAGCTTCATTTCGTATCAGAGGAAACAAATTTATCTCCATGGAAGAGATAGCAGATGATTTTTATGAAATCGTAACCTGTAAACAACTAGTAAGTTTTAAAACAATTATTTTGCAATTCAAAATTTATATTCCACAAGTTTACTTTGCTAATCAGTATCACCATCATTTCAGCTAACTATGAATGTTCCAGTACACTTGGGTTTTTCCGTGCTACAGTATGCTAAACTGAGAATGCTACAGTTTTACTACGACTTTATGGATAAGTAAGTAAAACCTAATTCCCTACTATTATCATGTATAAGTAAGTAAAACTTCCAAATAATCGAAACAATCTTTTTATTTATAGATATATTGACAGAAGTGATTTCCAATATGTTGAAATGGATACAGATAGCGCATACATGGCATTGAGCGGAACATTAGAAACACTGGTAAAACCAAGTATGAAAAAAGAGTTTTACAATGAATATGGTGATTGGTTTCCACGACCATACTGTGACAAACATAGGGATGAATTTTTAAGAATCAAAACAATGGGTTTAGAATGGAGCATGCAAGAATGTTGTGAAAAAGTACTAAAACATGGAAAAAGAACACCTGGATTGTTTAAAGAGGACTTTACCGGAGATGGAATTGTTGCGCTTAACTCTAAATCCTATTATTGCTGGGGAGAAAAAGGAAACAAGTTTAGCTCAAAAGGTTTGAACAAACGAATTAATCAATTGAACAAAGACAGTTATCTAAATGTATTGAACACAAAAAAGTCGTTTATGGGTAAAAATCGAGGAATTGTAGTAAAGGATAAAAAAATGTTGACATACAAGCAAATAAAGCGAGGACTCACATATTTTTATGCTAAAAGACGAGTGTGTTCTGATGGAGTATCTACCGAACCTACTTTGGCTTAAATAAAAACCTTCATAATAGTCTTCTTTTTAGAATAGTTACTATAACTATATATATATATGTAATACAAGAAATCATTCATCGTATATATATAGACTTGATCTCAAATGCTGATGACATGTAGTCTCAAGTGAATAAATGAAGGTTATAGTACTTTGTACTACATAAAATTTACAGTAAATTTTAATAGATATAATGTTTTCTATTACAATTATTTCCCAAATACTGTAAATTTTAACCATATAGAAGGCTAATTTGAGGATTTTTTAAGATGCGATGTAAAGGAAAAGACTTTGCATTGATTATCATTACAAAACCTAGTGCTTTGTATTACTTAGTCTTTACTGACACTAGCTATATTATATGGGAAGGTTTACCCCTGCTTATTATGTAATAAATGTATATAATTATATATTGATTCATTTTTAATCAATGTATTTATTCAAGCTAGATATAACTCCTCTCTCCTTTCTCTCAAAATGCTATATGAGTTCGAGTTATGTAAAAAAATTATCAAAACTTGAATGCCATACATTCAAAATCTATATACCATATAAGTTCAAATCAAGTAAAAAAATAATCAAAACTCAAATGCCACTTAAATGCCACTCAAATGCCTCTCAAATAAAATACAATATAAACTCGGCGAATCCATCCAACGCCGTAACCCATTGCATAACCCCAGATTTTAACCCCACAAAAAAACACTTGGTAGGGAGATCTGCTCATATATTACTACTAATCTAGCTGGTTATAAGAAATGCTGTATTTATATCTGATAACGCGTCTGTTATGTTTTTGTTTTGTGTATTAGAAATTGAACAATAAATTTTATAAACAATAGATGTTTGATGACATAAATGCTCACTGATTTTTTTACACAATTGATATAGAAAGATCAAATATAAAATTTGATTTTCGTGCTAATTTTGCCGGTTTATTTTCATATATGACACTGGTTAGATATACATAGATGAGCACCCAAGTGACATGATTCAAATATACGTGGAAAATTACAGTTTAGTAACACGCAGAACAAAGCTCTGTCCGGTGATTGTGTGAACAGACAACTTCTAATCAAATATTGATTATTTTACCAATAGAATATGTCAGTTTACAGCAATTGTTAATTGCTGAAGATAATAATAACATATTTTTATTTATAAATCATAAAAAGGATAAAAGTACATGTACGTCAAATGTCAAACAGAAGTAGAAACGATATCAAAGGAGATGCCGCGTGAAACAGATGAGCTAATACAAAAATATTTACGAGCATGTCCGTAATCAAAAGCATTAACATATGACTCAAGTTAATAAACTTGTATAACATATGATATAATGACTGTAAAACGGCTGTAAAAACGTAATAGAAGATGCAAATTTTCTATGTTCAATGACAGATTTTGAAGCTTCTTTTCCATTTTGAAATTTCATCCTATTCTGTAAGTGACATTCTCCATCAAGCTTGCAAAAGTCTAGGGAGCATGCCTCTGTTACGGTTATGGCATGTCCTCTCTTTCTGAAATGACATAAAAAGCAATATGAATCATAGCAAGATAATGTGGTAGATTTTGGTGAATATTCATAGTGAACAGGGTGTTTGCTACACCACTTCTCCACTCTATGCGCTGGCAATGCACCTACAGCCATCGGTATGATGCTGTGCCGGTAGCAAAGCTATACTGTGCCGGTAGCACAGTACACAGGGCCGGTAGTGACCTCTACAGGGTCGGTAGTGACCTCTGCAGGGCCGGTATGCTGACACAGGGCCGGTCTAAGATGGCTGCCATAGCTGAGGAACTTTGAAACTAGCCAGGACTTACCACCAAGCCAGGAACTGAAGCTACCTACCTTAACATCTGCGGTAACCAGTACCATAAGCTAACTGGAGCCTTGGGACCCTATAGGACAGCCTGATTGGCCAGCAGGAGACAGGACTCCGCCCTTAGCCACTTGGCACCTCCCTTATTTAATCCCTATTGATTACCTGATTGGTTGACTATTTATATGAGCATTTGCATTGATCTAACTACTTCCTGTACTATCACTGTTATATGTTTGATACCTGTGAGCTCTCCTATGAAAGGAGAGACATTTTATATATTCATTGCATTCATTCTCATGTTGCCAACCTAGAGGAATAATTACATTCTAGCATTTTGCCTTTGAGAATAAAGCCACTTATACAAGCACTACTCTGTACTGTTTGTCTGAGCCATGGGCTCTCGCCTTACCGGGTAATTTGGTTACCCTGCACAGTTGTCACTGTCATTCAGCACAGTATCCCCTCTGGAGAGAGGTACAATACTCGAGAATAGTGGATGTCCGTGGTAACCAGACCGGAATCCATTACAATAATATGGGGACATCAGTTTGTTTCACAGCTGTAATTAAGTGCCAGAAATGAGACGTGAACAGGGACCTGGTGGAAGCCATCTTTCAACTTCTCATGCGACCTGATAATCTGCACTTTATCATGTCCAGCAGACATTTATAAATTAATCAATATGCTATCATTTGAAAGTTTTCTGTTTAGCTGAAGTTGATTTTTAATGATGTTTATTTATGCATAACGTCAATACTAGAAGAAATTATTAAAAATTATTAACAATAATAAAATCAACAATAAGAACAGGTACAATGAAATGTTATTAATTATAGTAATAATAATTTCGCTGCATAATGGAAATTGTTCTCATTTATTGGTTATATGCTGAGAGATTGGTCCCTGGGAGATGTTCATGATTAATTATTGTTTCAGATTCATAAAATACGCAACACAACAAGTAGTAACATTAGATAACTATGTGTTATGTAATACTGACAATGTGCCTTGCATCTGAATTATTTATATTATATTACAACAGAGCCACCAAATTTATAGATATGGTGCATCATTAATTTATGTTACCAAAGTTAGTTGAACATACATCAAAGGATTATGACTTCGCTGTATAAAAAATATCAAATAATTTAATAGTTTTTACATGTAAAAAGTAAGAAAGTTTTCTTTTTACTTCTGAATGCAACAAACTGCAGATTACTGCTAGTTACGAGTTCATGCTGTTTTATCAGGATAAAAATCATTTATGTTAGTCGGTTTAACAGGCTTCGTATGAAACGACTTCTTTAAAAAATATAAATGTTTGTAGCCCTGCTCTGTATGGGATAATATTTGGAGTGCTCGGAGGGATGCTTGTTCTTGGAATAGCTGCTGTGATAATCGTGAAGTGCATCAACTCGAAAGGAAAAGTTGATGAGATGAATGACCAAACTATAAACCAAAATAGTGGGTTGATTCCATTCATTAGCAGCTGGTCCTGCTGTCTATGAAATAGTCTGGCCACTTGCGCATAGACTGAACATCGTTTATCATAGTAATTGTAGAATAAATTAGCAAATTTGCAGCACCTTTTTTGGCATTGTTGATTTTGTTAGGTAACATAGATCAACACTCAAACTTTGGGCAACCCCCTGAGAGCCAGAAAGTTGTGATGGCAAAAGCTGCAATGCACCAACCTGAATATCAAAAACAAATATTGGAGCAGCAACAAGAACTTATGAGGCGCTACCAGCAAGGAGAAAGGGAAACACTGAACCTTACTCCACAACAAGAAGAAATGCTTAAACAATACATTGCAGACACTGAAGCATCGGGAACACAACCTCAACAATCGCAACAGCATGGCTCCATTTTTGATGATGAAAAACTTGATGCGCCACCCAAATATGGCAGCAGTAAGTAATAATATTGTATTATTTATTTTTAAGTTTTGTAACAAAATGTAAATCCCATACTTTGTAAAGGAATTAGTATTTGTTGCGTACCTTCCATCAGTTAGCAATTATTAATATAATATACATATAT